>CM073947.1:5165000-6456250 GCA_037179545.1 Sesamia inferens
CGCAAGGGAGATCTGGTAGGCAGTCGCTCCATGTATAATACTGGTATTCAGTTAAATGGAAGCTGACCCCACCATAGCTGGGAAAATAGGCTAATGGTGTTGAGTAGGATTGTACGCAGTGCATATATTGTATGTATGAATATGAATATTTGCACTGGTCTGGTCGTGCCTCGGAAAGCACATTAAGCCGTTGGTCCCGGTTGCCATACGAACATCTAATGGCTGTCGTTACGGGTTGTTGGAGCCCTCAAAAGTTCAACAATAGGCTATTTGACAGTATGAATATTTTTGTGATTATTTGCTTTAAATGCATAAAATGAGGGTTCTTTATGTCATTTACACAAGTTTTAATGAAAATAATAACAATTTATATATCCAAAAACTCAAAAATATGTTTAGCATTTTATTTCTCGCGCCAAATATTGTGAAACGAGCCGGATTGGCTAATGTCACGATGACGTCATACGCTCATAAACACTTGTTGTCGTTCTGTGTGTGCTCAGGTGTTTTAGCGTTTTTAGAAGATTTTTAACGATATTTGGATCTATTTGTGGTATTTTTTTTGTTTTCTGACTGACAAATAACAGATAAACTCGAACACCACTGCGGAACCGAAAATCGTTTATAAGTTTGTGACGTCACTTACAAAGCGCGACGCCATATTGCTGAATAAAGCGTTTCGGCGGCTTATTTGAATTTTGAATTTCTATTTGCATGTTTCTTACGAAATACGTATTTAAAATAAAAAAAAAAACTTTTGGTGAACTTCTTAACCGCAACCAAGTAATTCAAGATAGAAATTATAAATCTGTCAAGCAGCCTATTGGTCTAACAGCAATGCTTTGACATCACATTTGGGTTGTGGAGGTCAGACGAGAGGAGGGCAGTCGCTTTACGGAAAATATCGAAGTTTAGCCAAAATTAGCAGTTAGGTAAAGCGGACCCCAGACTCCAAAGCTGGAAACTCTTCGGATGCGACTGGGATTAGCTCTGAGATGATGATGAGGATTATATTGATTATTATCAGAACACTGACCTGGGTGGATTACATCCAGTCTGGCTATAAGCTTCTCTAAAGCCTAAAGCCCTCGCCAAGTAGTCCATTGGAGCCTGTGGTGGTTGCAAGGGTTCCGGCAAAGCCTGGTTGCTCTCCAGCAATGCTGCCAGGGCTCCCCGCCAGTGTTGGTCTACCGTGACTGAGCTGTTCGTCAAGAACTGGGCCAGTTTGCTCACGGCTTCTGAGACTTTTCTGAAAGAAAGATAACGAATTTTAGGTTAGGATTTCTGAATCCTGTAATCCACACTGGGCTTTCGCTTCGCTTACACAGAGAGGGAACCTGTGAACATAATACTTCGGATTCGTTCTTTTCTTTTATAAATTATAAACTACTAGCTTTCCGCCCGCGGCTTCGCCCGCGTTAACTTCGGTTATATCTCGGGTATTAGATTTCTCTCGGGAATATCAAATTTTTTCGGGATAAAAAGTACCCTATTTTTTTAATCCGGACTTCTAACTTTACGTCTGCAAAATTTCAAAGCAATCGGTTCAGGAGTTATGGCGTGAAAGTAGTAAAAACAAACTCACTTTCCGATGTATAATATTAGTAAGGATATATTTGGTGTACACATACAAATATTCTAGTAATCTCCCTTGGGAACTTGATGTTTTTTTAGGACCAAAAGTAGCCTATGTTACTCGCTATCTTTTCAACTATCTGTATCCCAAAAATCAGATCGATTGATTGCTTAGTTACGGCGTGAAGGAAGGACAAACAAACAAACAAACACACTTTCACATTTATAATATTAGTATGGAGTATGGATTGCTTGACAGCAATTCCGCCTGATGGTAAGCAGTGAAGCAATCGTTGATGATAAAGCGCGCTAGTTTACGAAGAGTCTATTCACTCTAGCCTTGAAGACAATTATTCCAGTCCCTCGATGTACATGGCGAAACGCTTCGTCTGGATCGTAGTCGTGTTAACAACGTCTGGGTGGAAAAAGAAAGGAAAGGAAGGAATGAGAAATGGAAAGGAAAGGAAATGATTGGCAATGGAAGTGGAAAGAAAGGTTGGAAAGGGTGTACGATGGGTCGTCCGATGGTGGAACGGAGATGGGGGAATTAAGTGTGAGCACAATGTACTTGCTGTAAAGCATCTATTTGTTGGTTTAGTCGTTTTTTGTTGTTTTTTTTTTTTTGTGTGTTTTCCATAATGCAGCTCTTGCTAGCGTACAATATATTTCTGCATCGTTCTCACACGATTGATTTCAAAATGAATGATGTAATCAAATATTTGTATCAATAGCTTGATAATTTAAAAGAGTGTCCATGGAGTTTCTTGCCCGTTCTTCTCCATAGGTACCTACTCTTTGGAATGGGCGACTAGCTTCACCTTACTGACTGACCGACCTTCTGACAATTCAAAAGTGTTTGTAACTGGTTTATTTGAAATAAATGCTTTGATTTGATTTAATTTAAGCGTGCAATTCCCTTGCACACTCACCAAAATGCATCCTATAGAACACCAAAAGGCTCTGGCTACTCTACGCCTGTGCTGTGGCTTTGGAGACCGTTTTGTGTTAAATCTGGGTCGCCAATTAGCCTCTTCGCACGCCTCTCCACTCAATCCAAAGTAGCCAGGTGACATTTTGCAGCACCAGCCCAAATGTGGCTGCTGTACTCCACACACGAATCCGGCTTTCTCCGGTATTGGTTATTGACGTTTTTGTCTATCGAGAAAGAGGTGCCTTTTTATGGGTAAGGAAATCATCATAAAACTTCTCCCGTTTTGAGCTTGTCAGACTTTAACTGATGTAGAACCCTTGGCCCTGACAGGAATCGATCCTAGTGGAGAAGGATAGCCTCGACAACTTAGCAAATTCCTTTGTTAATCGCTTACAAAATAAGGGAAGGTATACCTCTTAGCCACAATAACATTCCAAGGTCTTCGCAGCCAGATGCAGGGCTCCTGAGTGAGATCTTGCCAAGTTCCGTCGCGACAGAGGTACGCAAAGTTGTCAGATCCTGTCAGAGATTTACTTTCATGGACCTGGAAGAAAATGATCTTGTTATTCAGGGTACTGATTAAATAAACCATTTGTTCAAAGTATAGATAAGTCGTGGTGGCCTAGTGGTTAAAACACCAGCCTTTCAAGTACGAGTGCGCGGGTTCGATTCCAGGTCAGGCAAGTACCAATGTAACTTTTCTAAAGTTATATGTATTTTCTAAGTATATCTTGGACACCAATGACTGAAGGTGAAGGAAAATATCTTGAGGAAACCTGGACTTTATAAGTCTGTAATCACCAACCCGCATTGAGCAAGCGTGGGGATTACGCTCAATCCTTCTCTGTATGAGAGGAGACCTGTGCCCAGCAGTGGGACGATAAAAAAGGTTGATGATGTGTGTGTGTGTAGATACACTAGCAATGCCATCTCTTCGCGGAAACATAGGTATGTAAGCTGTCAAACCAACTCTGCTTAGGATTGACACTATTAACAGCCGATTGATTTTGTAAAAAATATCACCATGAAAAATCAAAAAGGGTTTTTTGACGGAATAGCTAAGATGAGTGTCACGCTCATTTTTCATTGGACTTTTAAAATTATTTATAGTGTCGTTTACTGAACAAAAGCGCGCGATTTATGTAGTAAAAAGTGCATTCAGTAAATAATTCATAAAGAACATTGAAATATCGCAGCATAGTGGCCTCATCATGATTTTGTCTCAAACTTCCCTCGTAGACGGTTCATGCGGCCGTCTTTTACAACTGTCATTGGCGATATCCGCCATTATTTTCAAAGAATTTCTATAATTTGTTACACGTGTCATTGGCAAAATTGTCGTATCTATTCCACAGGGGGCCGTTGATCAAGAATTGAGGTTGAAAAATCAAAAGTCATTTATTCAAATTAGGCTGAGAGTCAGCACTTTTTGAACTTCAATATTACATAAGACAGTCCCCCAAAACGCCCACCCATCGACACTTCCTAGTGCTTTCGCTGGGAAGAAGAAGTGTTGAAACAAACCCCCAGCAGCACAGCTGTCTGTTCATTTAAAAAAAACATGACTTTATAGAATACTATACAAGATAGCACTACAACAATGAAATTATTTACCACAAGCCAGCTAGCCACGGCAAAATTCCAGAAATACAAAAAAAAAAATATCATTAAAATGGAAATGTTAATAAGTAATAACTTATTACTTACCTAAATAAAAGCCCCAGGTATAAAGGGCATGACAGCTCACATATTTAAGCATTGTATAAAAAGCAAATCATATGAACTAATCTATCGAACGAATTTAGGAACTCATAAAAGTTAGGTAAATTGAACTTAGAGTAAGCTGCAGTGTCTAATAATTTTACGCTACCTTGAAGTAGGAAGCGACGTCATCAGCTTCTCCCCAGGTTACGTCACCCTGGCCATCAGTCAGACAGGTGAGGGAACCCGCGTTGCCCCAGTAACGGTCTCCAGCTGTGCAGGATCGTGCGCAGGCGGCACAGAGAGATGGGTAGAGGTTTTCTGTGAAGAAAAAGTGATGTTTGTCAAGACCAAGAGTATACAATATTATTTCTTCTACGACCATTTGGTAATTTGCTTAATGCATAACCATAAGTCATATCTCAATAGTACTCATTCCTGCCAAGTCGTATTATAATGATCATTTCCACACGGGTAAACCGTACTACAATGAAACTTTTTTTTATGGCTATGGCATCAAAAAATCAACATTTATAATTATGCCAAAAAGCGCTCGTATTTGCGTCACAACTAAACATCGCATGTTATTAGGCTGTATGGATGAATTGCTTTTGCCTTTCATTTGTGGGATTAGAATAACAAAACAAAATTGCGCGCGCCGCGCCATTGTTAATTACTTTTATCTGCATAAGGTCGTAGAAAAAGTTTTGTATGCCACTGTCGCAAACAGTTATTGTACTACTCATGCTGATCTATTGTGCCACTCAGCTTCGTTCGTGGCACAAACTATCACTCGTATTACAGTAGCTATCAATGTCATCATCATCATCAACCTTTTTATCGTCCCACTGCTGGGATCAATGTCATAGATGGTCTTTTTTCCAGATGCTAAATCATTAAATGAGCTCTGCCGCTCTGGGAGGGGCGGAAGGACGTGTCAGACTTTTACTGACTAAAGTCTGTATTCCACAAGGAAACTCAAGAATTGATCTCTGTTTAAACATTACTTCAAACTAGTTTCAACCAATCAAATGGCTTGAAACGAGTTTAAAAGCAATGCTTGAGTTTTTAGTGAGCTTCTGGAATACGGGCCTAAAATCCACCCGAGTTCTTTCACTTGCCTATGCGCCAGGGCCGCGGTTTCGCTTTTGACCAAACCGCAACTTTGGCCCAGGAGGCATCGGTCTTCGTGGACCCCGTGGCGATGTACTGACATCTCTTTGATGCAAGAATAAAAAACCAATTATTCAAATTAGGCTGAGAATAGGGATGTATCCAAGGTATGAAAATCAAAAAAATAATTAGTCCGTCTTACAGATAATAAAAAAAAATAAGACCCGTATTTTTTATTTTGTCGAAATTACCAAAAATTACTGAGATATAGCGTATTAAAGTTACGGAGTGGGGGCTAATTACGTCACGCCGTGGTATATTTTGTACGACGGCGTGACGTCATGCGATATTTCAAATCAATATATCTTCCTAAGTATTTGAATAAAAGAAAAAATAAAAAATACGTGTTCAATATTTTTTAGAAATCTATCTGATGTACATTAAATTATTTTTTAGGATACAACCCAATTTGCACTTTTTGAACGGAAATATCACATAAAACCATGGGTGAACCCGAGGGGGGATAGGTTGTTGATGGGGGCAGCTGCCCCCCTGAAAATCTCTCAGAACATGTAATTAATTACTAATCAAAGTATAAACGGGGACTTATCTCTACACTTTTACATACAATATGTAAAGAAAACCCTGTCCGATCCGGGAAGGTATTGTTAGGTATCGTTAACTGGTTCTAATAATGCCTATAAGGACGAGCTAAAGTTAAAAAAAAATCCCCCTAAAAAAATAACTATTATTTCGAAAGAACGAGGTAACTTAACTCATGTGTGGTAGGCAATACGTTGGGCATACATGCACGGGTGAAGGGAGGCAGGGCAGGCGGCACGAGGTCGCATTGCTACTCGCTCTGTTTATAGTTTGACGGTTTTGCATGTTAGGATACGAGACTTTTGATGATATTATTATAATTTTTTTTTCTGTATTTTGTTTGGTATTTTATTGTATTTAGTTGTAAAGTGCTTTTTGTTTGTGCGGGATAAAACTTTTCTTTCTTTCTTTCTTTCTCCGTCACAAATGGTGTTGTCACTTTTTTTAAAATTACCAAATTTTGGGGAAGTTGGAATTAATTCGCGGAAAATAAGATTATTTCAATATTCATTAGTATTGTCATTATCATGTTTATGTAAAATTTCATATTTTATTTGGTCATATGTATACCTAACATTTATTATCCTTTTGGCTCGGTATTATAAGACAATCCCAAAACGCCCACCCTTCTCATCTCTTTAATCTTAATTAATATTACTTACTCAGCTCAGCATCTCGGAACTTGTCGGGCACCCAAGGTCCAGCTTTGCAAGCCTTCCCGTAGAAGTCGGCCAAGGCCTTCAGTCTGTTCTCAGTACTAGACTTTGTCGGGTCGCAAGAGCGCTCCAACACCAGGGATTCTAAGTACTGTAAATAATAGATGTACAATTAAGTTCCCGCCGTTTTTTGAACACGCGGAAGCGCATTATTATTATTAAGCAGTGATGCAATCGTTGATGGTAAAGCGCACTAGTAAGCCTATTCACTTAAAAAACTTAGGAATAGGAAGGATGACGGCAGTTGAGCGAGGGGATGCAATGTTAAACCCAAGACCAACACGACCAACGATGTTGTGTCAGAGGGAGATTGATCTGGAGACCCTCCACGACCAAACTCCGGACTCAACAACATTTGGCGCATCGTACCCGGCACACATCGCAACACAACTGCTCAGACCAGTCCTCCGTACCTACTACAGCTTCCCCAGAAGAATTTCGCAACATTGATTTTCCCTGTACCTTGGCCAGACTTTCTTTGCCCGTTCTTTGCAATTTGTACCGTGCCAAATGTTGTTGTATCGGGAGTGTGGTCGTGGAGGGTCTCCAGATCAATCCCCCTTTGGCGCAGCATCGTTGGTCGTGTTGTTGGGTTTAACGTTGCATCACCTTGCGCAACTGCCGAATTCCTTACTATTCAGTCAGTTTTTTTTTTTAGCGAATAGTCTCTTAATAAACTAGCGCGCTTTACCATTAACGATTGCATCACTGTTTACCACCAGGTGGGCTTGCGACCAAGCACTAGTTTATAATTATAGAAAAAAAAAGATTCTTACCCCTGATAGAGTTTCGCTGAGAGGCCTCAAATCATCCATGGTCTCCCCCGGATGGCAGAGGGTACTGTTCCTCAGCACAGCATGCAGGGTGGAGGAATGATCAGGCAGAATACGCCTGTTCACCACAGCCACGATATTGCGGGCAAATGGTCCTAAAAATATTACAATAATTTAGAATTCTACACTAATTAATACATCATTGCCCTGTAATGTAATAAAAGATTTGGCATTTGGGCTGGTGCTGCGAAATGTCACCTGGCTACTTTGGATTCAGTGGAAAGGCGTGCGAAGAGGCTGATCAACGACCCAGATTTCTGAGTCTGGAGTCCGCTTTACCAGTCTAACTGCTGATTTTGGCTAAACTTCGTTATTTTCCGTGAAGCGACTGCCGTCTGACCTCCACAAACCAAAGGCGATATTGAAGGATTGCAGTTCGACCAATTGCTGGACTTTTGAGGGCTCTAGCAACCCGTAACGACTGCCATTATGTGTTCGTATGGAAACCGGGACCAACGGCTTAACGTGCTTTCCGAGGTACGACCAGACCAGTGCCAATATTCATATTCATGCATACAAATACTATCACATATATGTATTTCCTCCTTGCGCAGCGGCCGCGCTCGTTACCGCTACGCCACGGAGGCTGTCATATACATTACATTATGATATGATACTAGAGACACGCCCGGCTTCGCACTGCTGCAATGCTGATACTAAATACATTACAAAAAAACTGTTAACGTTGTATAAAAAACGTAGTGGCCCGCCGCGCAACCGGCTGGTACCGCCGCAAATGCGACGCCCCACAATTTTTAAATTTGTAATATCTTCGAAACTATTTATGTAAATCATGTGCTGTAAAGGGCGATATAGATCTATATTTAAAAAAAAATAGGAGTGGATTACCCTTAACATTTAGGGGGATAAAAAATAGATGTTGTCCGATTCTCAGACCTACCCAATATGCACACAGAATTTCATGAGGAGGAGTTTAATCACGTACACCGCGACACGAGAATTTTATATATTAGATATTGTTGAGGTAGACACTTACGTTTCCTAAATCTGAGTTCGTTGGTGACCAGCACGTCGATGTTGGCCCACTGCGCGGCCACCAGATCCTCGGGGCTGAACACTCCGAAGTCCACCGTACCTTTGCTGATGCGGCGGAGACAGTCTAACCTAAAACCAATTAATAATAATTATAAGAAGAGGCTCTCATCAATGAGAAACAGAGAGTTTTACATCAATTTTTAGACCGTTCTCATTCTGATTTTTTTTTTATCTTTCTTTACAATTTTTTTTTTTTTTGCTAACGAAAGCACCTACCATCTTATCTCTTCACCACCTATGGTTGACTGGTAGAGAATGCCTAAGGCATTAAGTCCGCCTCTGAACATTTCATGTGCGAAAGATTAAATAAATAAATAAATAAATCATTTAGGTACCTACATAATTATAGAACATAATATTTTGTTTTTACGAAACCCAAACACTTGTCCAGTATTTTAAAGTAAAGAATCTATGTATAAAATTTCAAAAAGATATCATGAAAAACCACAAAGTTATGAACTTGTTATCCTACTTGGTTATCCCAACAAAAATATGGACCACGTTTCGTTCGGACGGGCGAGCCGGGGGCATTGACCTGTGGCGTTAACTGAGAGCGGGCATGCGCACGCGTAAGATGCGTAGCGCGCTCATTAACCACACTATAACAATTTCTAAATGTATTTGCGAAAAAATATAGCATGGTGTAAAAATGATTGGAATCGATTCAGTTGCTTAATCTGAACAAACTATATTCAGGTTTCGTATAAACATAAAATAACGTTGTATTTATTGTTTCTCAAAGGCTTTTTAAAAATATTCCCAATTAACCTTGAGTGTTAATGCTTTGGGCATAAAGTTGAAAATCTAATAACAATAACAATTATATATGATATAATGACAAATTGTGGTAGCGTGAAGTAATAATCTGTACTATAGGTTGGGACACGAACAGACGACAATTCCCTTCGAGCAATAGGAATGATTCCTGGGTAAAAAAAAAGTGATTCTATTTAGTCCGTCATTCAGATGATAGAAAAATATTGAATACGTATACTTTGTTTTATCAAATCAATAAAAAAATACACATATAAAAGGCATCAAAGATCAGGAGTGGCGGCTGGTGACGTCACTGCTCGCTAAAAAGTGTAGCGTGCAGTGACGTCTTCATTTTTTGTTTATATGAAAAAAGAAAAAATACGTGTCTACTATTTTATGGAAATCTGACTGACGGATTAATTAGTTTTTTTTTAGTTAACTACCCTATTGTCAGTCCAACTATGGTAATGCTCTCCCGAGACTCCAGGCACATTGTCATCTCCTAAAATAGTTATTCGGTGTAATATGTAAGTTAGTCGGTGGTAGGCCATAACATCGGCTGCCGGCAGATGTTACCACCCACCACCCGACGTACCATACGGAGGACTGGTCTGACAATCTTCCTCTGGCGCAGCGTCGTTGGTCGTGTTTTTGGGTTTAATATTGCATCACCTCACTTAACTGCCGTCTTTCTTCCTATTCACTCAGTTTTTTTTGAGTGAATAGGCTCTTAATAAACTATCGCGCTTTACCATCAACGATTGCATCACTGCTTACCATCAGGCGGAATTGCAGTCAAGCACTCGTTTAGATTTATAAAAAAAAAATGGATATTAACTAAGGATAGTTACCTGTCAGTCCCCAAAACACATTCTACGCCAGCTTTTTCCTTGTCCAGCACTGGGCAATGCGTGAGCGCACGCTTGTAGAGACCACGTCCTTCTACGATGCAGAGGCGTACTGTGGAAAAAAAGAAATAATATCTTATAACGAGATCTTACTTAGTGACCGTTCCTGCCACAATCTACTTTTTGGCATCTCCTTTTTTTTATGGCATCAAAATATCAACATTTATAATTATGCCAAAAAGCGCGCGTATTTACGTCACGACTAAACATCGCATGTTATTAGGCTGTATGGATGAACTGCCTTTGCCTTTCATTTGTGGGATTATAACAACAAAACAAAATTGCGCGCGCCGCGCCATTGTTAATTACTTTTATTTGCATAAGGTCGTATAAAAGTTTTGTATGCCACTGTCACAAACAGCTATTGT
Source organism: Sesamia inferens (assembly GCA_037179545.1). Taxonomy (NCBI): domain Eukaryota; kingdom Metazoa; phylum Arthropoda; class Insecta; order Lepidoptera; family Noctuidae; genus Sesamia; species Sesamia inferens. The sequence continues at coordinate 5,175,561 of CM073947.1, forward strand.
AATACTAGTGCTGATCTATTGTGCACAAACTATCACTCATATTACAGTAGCTATCAATGTCATCATCATCATCAACCTTTTTATAGTCCCACTGCTGGGATCAATGTCATAGATTGTCTTTTTTCCGAATGGTAAATGACCTCTTCCGTTCTGGGTGGGGCGGAAGGACGTGTCAGACTTTTACTGACTAAGGTCCGTATTCAAGAATGGAACTCAAGCATTAATCTCTGTTTAAACATTACTTAAAACTAGTTTCAACCAATAGCTTGATAATTTAAAAGAATGTCCATGGAGTTTCTTGCCCGTTCTTCTCCATAGGTACCTACTCTTTGGAATGGGCGACTAGCTTCCCCTTACTGACTGACCGACCTTCTGACAATTCAAAAGTGCCTGTAACTGGTTTATTTGAAATAAATGCTTTGATTTGATTAGATTAGAATCAAATGACTTGAGACGAGTTTAAAAGTAATGCTTGAGTTTTGAGTGAGCTTCTGGAATAAGGGCCTAAAATCCACCCGAGTTCCTTCACTTGCCTGTGCGCCAGGGCCACGGTTTCGCTTGTGACAAAACCGCAACCTTGACCCAGGAGGCATCGGTCTTCGTGGAACCCGTCACGATGTGCTGACATGACTGACTGATCTCTTTGATGAACGCGAGAAACACAACGCGCCGTCCTTAGCTGCGCACTGCTCACCGCCTGCAAGCCAGTGCCTACGGTGTCCGGGAGTTTGACGTTGTCTCCCGACCAGGGCGTCTCCTGCGGCGGGTAGAGGCGTGAGGGCGCTGAGATTCCCGCTCCCTCACGGGCTCCGCGTCCCCCTTCACCAGCATCACTGCTTCGCCCAAAGAAGTCATAGATCCACCTTATTAATGCTTCCATCATCATCATCTCAGCGTTAATCCCAATCGCATCCAAAGCTTTTTTTTTTCAGCTTTAGATTCTGGTGTCCGCTTTACCAGCCTAACTGCTGTTTTGGCTAAACTTCGATATTTTCCGTGAAGCGACTGCCGTCTGACCTCCACAACCCGAAGGCGATATCGAAGCATTTTAGTGAGACCAATTGTTAGACTTTTGAGGGCTCCAACAACACGTAACGACTACCGTTAGATGTTTGTGTGGCAACCGGGACCAACGGCTAAACGTGCTTTCCGAGGCATAACCAGACCAGTGCAAATATTCTTATTCATGCATACAAATATTTGCACTGCGCGGGGATCGAACCCGCGCCTCCTTGCGCAGTGGCCGCGTTCGCTACTGCTAAGCCACGGAGGCTGTCGACTCCTTAGCAATGCTTATTCTTACAAAAATATCAAACAATCAATTCTTTTCAAACTGACTCATGGTATTAAGTTTTGAATTAACATGCTCTTGACCCAAAAATAAACAATGAAACCGACTAATTAATAACCACCTACAGTTTTGAAGTTACTTAACAAGATGACTGATATCTCAAGCACAATTAGTTACAAAAATAGCTAAGGCCCTTTTGACGCGCATTTGAAAGTAGGTACAGTAGAATCAAGTAAGAATGGGCATCATAAGAAACCTCAAGGTCGCACAGAGAGCTACGGAGAGGGCTATGATAGGTGTTTCCTTACATGATCGAATCAGGAATGAGGAAATTCGTATAAGAACTAAAGTCGCCGACTTAGCCCAGCTGACTAGCTCTCTGAAGTGGCAGTGAAACCTTTTGGTTGAACAGAAAATCAGAATTCCCACAACCAACCACTGAAACTTTTAAGTATTTGGTTCCATTTGTTCAATCTCTTATTAAATAATTGTAAAAAAAAAAAGGCGACCGCTCACTGAGGCTTGGCGAGTATTATTTTTGTAAATTTTACAAAAATAATGTATACAATATGTAAAGAAAACCCTGCCCGACCCGTGAAGGTATTGTTAGGTATCAATAACTGATTCTACTAATGGATACAAAACCGGGCTAGACTAAACTTTAAAAAAAAATCCTACTAAAAAAATAAATATTATTTCGCAAAAAGAGGTAACTTAATAAATGTCTTAAAGCACACCCTTCCGCGGGCGGCGGGCGGCAGGGCACGAGCAATACCGGTATTGTCACTTTTTTAAAAATTACCAAATTACGGGGAAGTTGGAATTAATTCGCGGGAAAAAAAGATTATTTCAAAATTCATTTGTATTGGTACTATGATGATTACGTAAAATTTTATATTATATGTGTTTACCTAACCTTTATTATCCTTATGGGTCGGACAGGGTTTTCTTAACATACTGTATAAAGGGTGTTTTCGTCGGCCTTTTCATGATTAAAAATAAATTATGTAGTTTTTTTTTACTTTATACCGTTCATAATTGCTATACTTTTATAACCTAATAAGATTATAAAAGTAAAAATTAATTAATTCGCTAATGATATAAAAAAGCGCAATGAAAACAAAACTCGAAAAACTATATCATATCAGCTGATTGAATAGAGTTCACACCAGGGATCATCGTCATACCTACAAACCCGCACGGCGGCACGCTTGCAACGTTCAAAGGCTGAGCCGACACTTTTTTTTTTAACTGAATTCTGTAACCGTTCATTAACGACATAAATGACTATCATAATTTTATTAGTGGCATGCGGTCTAACCTTTTCGCGAAGTTTGCGTTACGATGTTAGATACACCCTGTACATAATATTGTATAAAGCCATGTGTTTTTTATTAAATGAACACAGCTGCCTGCTGAGGAATTTGTTCCGCCACTTCTTCTTCCCGGCAAAAGCATTAGGAAGTGTCGAACGGTGGGCGTTTTGGGGGACTGTCTTATGTAATATTGATGGTCAAAAAGAGCTGATTGTCAGCCTAATTTGAATAAATGACTTTTGATTTTTGATTTAAGAAAATAAAAGTTAATTTTGAGTTTGTAAATTCTGTATAATATGATAACTTAAAAAAAGCTATAAGTTTTACATTACAATAATTTTATGAGAACATATCTATACTAATATATAAAGCTGAAGAGTTTGTTTGAACGCGCTAATCTCAGGAACCGAAAAATTCTTTTTGCGTTGGATAGTCCATTAATCCAGGAAGGCTTTAGGCTATATAACATCACGCTGCGACCAATAGGAGCGGAGCATAACTAACTCCACGCGAACGAAGTCGCTGGCGGTCGCTAGTTTCTTATATTTAACGAAAAATTTAAAGAATAGTTTGCTAGCTATAGAGAGAAGAATAGTTTGTTAGCTAGCTATATATGGGCTTCAACCTGACGAATCTTGTACTAAAAAAACTTGATTTGTTACCATTACCGTCTCTTTATATTCTGGAAATTTGTATGTTTGTGTCGAGGCATAAGGAGTTGTTTACTAAAGCAAGCGATGTAAATTCTCGTAGCCGTCGTGACCCTCACAGGCTCATGCTAGATGTCCTACCAAGACTTGCAAAATATAATAAAAGCTGCATGTTTATGTGTGTCCGGGTATACAACAAAATACCAGATGAATTTAAAATGTTAAATAAAAGATTGTTTAAACCTAAATTATATAAATGGTTGTCTGCTAAAAGTTTTTACAGTATCAGGGAGTTCCTAGAGCATGAAACAGTAGGGTTAAATGAATAGGTATTGTTTGCATGTAAAGTTTGCACGCTTCTATGAAGCAAAACATGTATATTCTACTATGTATGTTCCACATTTATACCATGTTTTACGCAAATAAATGATATTATTATTATTATTAATAAGAATCAATCAGTCACAATAAGTCGCAAACACAATAAGCAATCATTAAGAACTTACGTCTGTGAAACGCCTTTCATTCGGCGCAGGCGCAGATTACGTCAATTTTGTCACAACCTTCCATTAACCTAAACCGGATGATTTCAATACTGTTGCCTCATTTAAACGCGTCTTCATTTAAACACGTTGGGTCACAAACTTTGAGTTTTATCAGAAACTACCAACTGTTGCCCATGGGAGTACCCAGCTCCTGGCCTTGAGGCTAGTCAGGCATAGAGTAAGGCAAGTCTGGCCTACGGGAGGGGGGGGTCTAGTCAGGCAAGTCAGGCCTGGGGGGGGGATCTAGTCAGGCATAGGGGAAGGCGAGCCAGGCCTGGTGGGTGGGGGCTAGTCAGGCATAGGGGAAGGCAAGTCAGGCTTTGCAAATCAAATTTTTAGAGTGGGTAATCTTTATGCGCCATAGAAGCCCTCAAAAATGAAAAATAATTCTGTTCTTCCCATATTTTTCTACTGATTCTTCACTTCTATTGGTCGCAGCGTGATGGTAGATATATATGGTAAAGCTTTCCTCGATACATGGGCGTACCCCTGGACAGGGGGAGGCAGCTGCCTTTTTAAACGTCCCACTGCTGGGCACAAGTGTCCTCTCATACAGAGAAGGATTGAGCGTAATCACCACGCTTGCTCAATGCGGGTTGGCGATTTCAGACTTCAAAGTCGAAGGCTTCCGTACTATTAACTTTAAAAACTGTAAAAAAAATCACGTTTGTTGTATGAGAGCCCCCTTAAATATATTTTAATTTATTTTTTGTATTTGTTATTATAGCGGCAACAGAAATACATAATCTCTGAAAATTTCAACTGTTTAACTATTACGGTTCATGAGATACAAACTGGTGACAGACGGATGGACAGACGGACAGCGAGGTCTAATGAATTGGGTTCCGTTTAGGTACGGAACCCTAAAAACCTGCTCTACGAATGATTCTACCTTGAAATGATACCAGGAAAATACCTATATTTGTACAACGCAATGTTATTATTATATCTACAATTGTATGTGCTCATAATAATGTAATGATATCCGGTAAGCTTCCATTCTATTATTACCTGATAAGGTAAACTAATAAATAATAACTTAAATCTGAATATACAGTATGTTCAGAAAACCCTGTCCGACCCATAAGGATAATAAAGGTTAGGTAAACACATGACCAAATATAATATAAAATTTTACGTAATCATCATAGTACCAATACAAATGAATTTTGAATTTTTTTTTTCCCGCGAATTAATTCCAACTTCCCCGAAATTTGGTAATTTAAAAAAAAAGTGACAACACCGTTAAATTATGAGCGAATAGCGATGCGACCACGTGCCGCATGCCCTGCCGCCCGCCGCCCGCGGAAGTGTGCTTAACGCACATTTATTAAGTTACCTCTTTTTTTTTTTGTGAAATAATATTTATTTTTTTTAGGGGGATTTTTTTTTAAGTTTAGCCCGGTTTTGTATCCATTAGTAGAATCAGTTATCGATACTTAACAACACCTTCACGGGTCGGACAGGGTTTTCTTAACATACTGTAGTTTGTTCAGAATAAGCAACTGATACGATTTCAATCATTTTTACACCATGTTATATTTTTTCCCAAATACATTTGGAAATTGATGCAGTGTGGTTACCAAGTGCACAACACAGTTTACGGCAGATCGTGGTACTAGGCGCGTGCGCAAAGCGGGACGGGGCCCCCCAACCCCTCTCTGCAGAAGTGCAATACATCCTTATGGCTGATTTTACGAGTAAAGTCTAGTAAGATCTATCTACACTTGACCGTTACGACCGTTACGAACAAAACGAACGAACAAACACAATCTTGCTGTACATAACACTCTTCTCCACAGAGTAGGCAACTCGTTCATGGGTCAGTGTATACACTTTCACAACAAGCTTCCCATGGACATTCGAAACTTACCCATTAAACGATATAAAAACTATATAAAGGCCAAACTTTGCAAAAAGGGGTATTATAAAATCACAGATTATTTAGAAGACAAAAAAGCTTGGGACTGAGCTGCTCGCTCTGTTAAGCATTGTTATTAAGCAATATGCGTAATTATACGGTAAATTATTCTAAACATTTTCATTTTTAATGTCTGGACTTGAAAAAAGACGATGATCCCTGAGTTTGTTTCGGCTATTTCTTCTCAGAGGTAGTCAGTTAGGAAATGCCGGCTTCATCTAGTTTAAAAAAAAACATGACGTGTAAAAGTGATCAGTGATCCTACTTGCTTAATGAACGATTTCATTTCATTTCAATTCATTTCGACAGTCCAAAGCCTGCAAGTGCGGTGGATAATGTTATCACTGGTTAATTACAAACAAACAAAAATGACTCGTATTCCACAAGCGACAATAACGGTTTCCAATAAGACAGGTGCCTGCCAGGGCCGCGGATTGTTCGGAAAAGATACTGGGCCCTTCCATGACGCCCAAACCAGGAGAGATCATTTGATGAGTTCCCATAAAAAAGTAATCGGCTATCAGGCTTCTGGCGACACGTAACAAGTATCCATATTAATATTATAAATGCGAAAGTATCTCTGTCTATCTCTCTGTGCGGCTTTCACGCCAAAACTACTAAACCGATTGTAATAAAATTTGGTACACAGATAGTCTAGAGCTGGAGAAATGACATAGGCTATATAACATCCCGCTATGACCAATAGGAGCAGAGAAGTAATAAAAAATGTTGCGAAAACGGAAGCGAACGCGGACATACAATAAGGCACACACACACACACTTTTGACCCTTATTCTTATTGCAATAAAGTTCAAAAGTGGTAATGCACTTTTGACTCCTGATTGTACATATTGCTCCCGTTATTTTAACAGGCGCTTATTTTATATCAATTGAGCTCTTTTTAATTTACAATAAACGGGAACCACCGCGCGCTGTAAACTGAAGTCCGCGGCTAGGAAGGAATGGCTAGTCAAAGATTAATGAAAGCCGAAACCAACAGCTTAACACGCCGACTAAAAGGATTTGAATGGAAGTTGGCACACAAATAAATTATGATCTAGGTAAGGCGGTTGCTTTGTACCCTGGATCGCAGATCAAGTTGCGGCAACAGCTAGTATTTACATAAGGAAAATGACGGCTCCTGACATCTTAAGGACGCAATTAAAAGCTTGTTAGGCCTCTGCCTCGAATCTTGCGTGTAGCGGGGCAGGGGCGGCGGCGGCGAGTGAGCGGCAGGATCTTATGCGTAAAATCAAACGGACCGGTTCTCGAAAACAGCGGCGCGGCAGCGGGGCGGTGGCGGGCAGCGAGCGGTACTTCTCGCACTCGAATCTTGCGGGTAGCGAGCGGTGTACTATAAGTCAAGCGGTGATCGAGCATTACGAATAAATTTAAATCAAAAAGATGTTGCCGCCATTGTTCAGACATTTCTTTCGCAAATAAAAACAAATATCTCGTCGACACAATCGTGAACACAACACTACGCGGCTATAATGACGCGTGATCTGCCTGCTAATTTTGAGTTGAGTTGTTCAAAACGGCTATAAAACAATAGCACGCTACAGACTATAAACTAATAATTTCTAGCGCGCTATTAAATCCGCTATGTTAAGCGCGCTATAAATAAGAAAGCACGTGGGCGCCCAGCAGGCGAGATAATTATTGCAACACGCTAGATTTCGTAGCGTTACATTACATATCGTTCTTCGTTACACAAATCGCGTGCTATAAAAGCATATTTACATTTTCAGATCTTAAGGGAGAATTGTTTTCTAAATTAGAACAATTAAAAAAAAATATTATACGCTATAATATGTTTTTGCTTTAAGTGAGCCTTTAAATTGGTTATAGTAGTTTTAACGGACAACTGTCGGCGACAATAATTACAAATAGCAGTCTTGCTGCCGTCTGCGGACTTTTTAAAGAAGTTTCAAATTGGCAAACCACCACTTTTGCGATTAGACATTTTTACATAGAGTTACCTTAGCACACACTAATCGTCACTACTTCGTTTTGCAACAGAATTTTATACTAATATTTACAGACACTAACAAGCAAGATCGCGCGCGATGAAAATAGCGTGCTGCGACAACAAACATACATAGGCGTCAGTAGTCCACAGCGCTCAAACGCGATGACATTCAATCAATTTCATTCATAGCGTCATAGCGTGATAGCGTCGTAACGTCCACCTACCCAGCGTGCGCTATGCGCTACGAGGAAATAGGGTGCTATTGAATGGCGCTATGCGCTATATTAACCATCTCTAGTTTCGAGAACGGGTCTACGATGCCCGCCCGGCTCCCGCGTCGCTGCCGCTGCCGCCCCGCTGCCCGCAAGATTCGAGGCAGCGGCCTTATACGCCCACCGTCCTAACTTGTCATGGGTATTGCACAGCTGTACGCGAATAAAGTATGACACGAAAGGACAAAGCTATTATAAAAACACAAACTAAACTAAAGGAGATTTTTCATTTTGGGCCAGATCTTATAAAGATGGCCTAGTAGTTAAACACTAGCCTTTCAAGTATCGGGCAAGTACCAATGTAACTTTTCTAAGTTATATGTACTTTTTAAGTAAATCTTGGACACCAATGGCTGAACAAGGTAAAGGGAAACATTTTGAAAAAACTTGGACTTTAAGTTTGAAATCGCCAACAAGCCGAGCAAGCGTGATAATTACGCTCAATGCTTTTCTATATGAGAGGAGACCTGTGCCCAGCAGTGGGACGATAAAAGGTTGATGACGAAGAAAAGGATAGAAGATAACATTATAGTTTAATCCTGTCAAAATACGTCAATTTACGTCATGAGTGGACTAATTTGACAGGTCTAAACTAACTTTTTATCTTCTGTCCTTTTCTTAATGAAATAGAAAGAAAGAGATGTACTGATATTCAATTTAATTTAATTTGAGAACAAGGGATTCGGTGCCATTCTCAGCAGAACGAAACTTATTCGCGTAAAACCGTAATAGGGTATTTGACTAAAAAAAACTAATTAGTCCGTCAGCCAGATTTCCAAAAAATACTTGACACGTATTTTTTTCTTTTTCCATATAAACAAAAAATGAAGACGACACAGTGCGTTGAAAACTCGTGTGACGTCACTGCACGCTACACTTTTTAGCGCGCAGTGACGTCACCAGCCACCACATCTGATCTTTGATGCCTTTTATATTTGTCAATTTTTATTGATTTGATAAAACAAAATATATGTATCCAGTATTTTTCTATAATCTGAATGACGGACTAAATAGAATCATTTTTTTTTTACCCAGGAAATATCCCTATTCAAGATGCTACAAATGCAAACAATGGAAAGATGACATCAAGTGTATACATAGTTACCTACTTCAGTTACCTTGACACGAGGACACGCCTCAAAACCACATCAGAACTGGTTCGACCGTTTTTGAGAAATAACGTGACAGACGCGCATAAGTTATATTAAAATGAATACATAAATGTACATTAATAATTCTAATAATTCGATTGCGTTATTAATTTATGAGATACAAACACGTTTCGAAACCCTTGCCTCGTTTGTTCGAATAATTTGTCTGCTTCACAATGTAAGTACCGCAATGAACTTGGGCGTACCCGGGGTGGCAGCTGCCTGTGGAAACCTCGCAGAACATCTATGAACTCTAATTACTAATCAATACTAATATACAATATGTAAAGAAAACCCTGTCCGATCCGTGAAGGTATTGTTAGGTATCGATAACTGATTCTACTAATGGATACAAAACCGAGCTAAAAAATAAATATTATTTCGCAAAAAGAGGTAACTTAATACATGTGCGGTAAGCAACCTTTCCGCGGGCGGCGGGCGGCAAGGCGCGCGGCACGTAGTCGCATCACTATTCGCTCATAATAATAACGGTGTTGTCACTTTTTTTTTAAATTACCTAATTTCGGGGAAGTTGGAATTAATTCGTGGGAAAAAAAGATTATTTCAAAATTCATTAGTATTGTTTCTGTGATGATTACGTAAAATTTTATATTATATTTAGTCAAGTGTTTACCTAACCTTTATTAACCTTATGGGTCGAACAGGGTTTTCGTTACATGTTGTATAAAGCTGAAGAGTTTGTTTGTTTGATTGAATGCGCTAATCTCAGGAACTACTGATCCGATTTGAAAAATTCTTTTTGCGTTGGATAGCCCTCTAATCCAAGAAGGCTGTAGCCTATATAACATCACGCTGCGACTAATAGGAGCGGAGCATAACTAACTTCACGCGAACGAAGTCGCTGGTGGCCGCTAGTTAAAGTATAAACGGGGACTTATACAGGATCATTTGCGTCTATATGCCCTACACACTACACTAAAAATACCTAATCTTTCATTTAGATGTCCTTGTCTAGTTTATAATTAAGACAAAATAGACGAGGATTATTCGACCCTAAAAATATGATTGCCTAACCCTCAATCACTTTTACAGTGTTATATTTTTTCCCAAATACGTTTAGAAATTGTTGCAGGTAACCACCCGAGCGGTTACGATAGATCATAGTACTTGCGGCCGCGCCGCAGCTGATGCCAGAGGTCAACGTACATCGCTCGACCGCCCGATGGGTTCTTTGACCATATTTTGGTTGGGACAACCATGTTGAATAGCAAGCTCATAACTTTGTGTTTTTTCTATATTGTTTACTTAAAAATACTGGACAAGTGTTTCGGGTTTCGTATATACACAAATAATGTTGTAAGTATATAAAAATATTGACACACGAAACAAAAAAGAATATTCTAGCTTTTACATTTTGACGTGACAACCTGAAAACGTCTATTAAATTGGTACGGCGTGGAGTCATTCTCGAAAACACCGTAACGGCCGAATCTGACGCCACACGGAGTCCACGCCTACTTTACCCCCACCCCTAGAGCGAATAGACGTTGTCACGTTCAAATATCGGCAGTAGACGGAGTTCTACAGACAACCAATTTTTTTTTAAGTAATGGACTGCTACCTACAGTTGCTATTCGCACCGAATTAATCGCTGAAGGTGGAACTCATTGGTAGCGCTATCCGCTTCTAATTAATCGCTGGAGTTGGAACATGTGTCCAGCGTGGTTTCAGTGGTTGGAAAGTGAAATTCCCCGTTACGAAATGCCAGTTGCTTCCAAGTATTTCAAGATGGCTGACGACATTGACTTTTCCCTTTTACGGTTTTAACAGAAACTGGTTTAATAAGTTGCAATGAAAACGAGAGTGAATCACTGGCCGTAAATTTTACCTGGGTTATAAAGCTTTAAAGATAAAAATGTGCTTTAAATATGGATTACCTACTCATCGACATAATTATATTATTAGACATGCCTTAGAGGTGAGAATAGGGATAATAATAATAAATAAATAATAAATTGTTTATTTCTCAACTTTGTACATAATTTGTATAATGATTTTCTTAATTCTAAATAGCACTGATGTATAATTTGCCTGAACTAGGTAGAACCTGTGCTTCAGGCGTAAAAGTGCTTATTATACAGTATGTTAAGAAAACCCTGTCCGACTCATAAGGATAATAAAGGTTAGGTAAACACATGTCCAAATATAATATAAAATTTTACGTAATCATCATAGTACCAATACAAATGAATTTTGAAATAATCTTTTTTTCCCGCGAATTAATTCCAACTTCCCCGAAATTTGGTAATTTTTAAAAAGTGACAACACCGGTGTTATTATGAGCGAATAGCGATGCGACCACGTGCCGCGTGCCCTGCCGCCTCCGCCGCCTCCGCCACCGCGCGCGTAAGTGAGCATAACGCACGTTTATTAAGTTACCTCTTTTTGCTAAATAATATTTATTTTTTTAGGGGGATTTTTTTTTTAAGTTTAGCCCGGTTTTGTATGCATTAGTAGAATCAGTTATCGATACCTAACAACACCTTCACGGGTCGGACAGGGTTTTCTTAACATACTGTATTTTTTTATTTTGCAATAAATTAACAATAAAACAATAAAAGTAGGACGTAAAAATCTAGAACACAACGGAAGTATACAGTGTTATTATGAGTATCCTATTGCTTACATAGTATTATTAGTCTGTTAAAGTAATGGTTATTGCTAAATTTATTTACATACTGTAAGTAGGTCTTCAGTCTGCTCATATGACAAACCTTGTAGATAATTAGAAACAACATTCTTACAGCTAAAATAATTCAAATTATAAATATTTAATACTCTATTTAATCTATTGTATAAAAAGGACCCTAAGAACGTATAGAATTTGTGTGTAAATGCATATTTAGAGATAAAGGTTGAGAGGATGTATCAAGGTATGAAAATCAAATAAATAATTAGACCGTCTTACAGATAATAAAAAAAGTTAAAACCCGTATTTTTGATTTTGTCGAAATTACCAAAAACTACTGAGATATAGCGTATTAAAGTTACGGAGTGGGGGCTAATTACGTCACGCCATGGTATATTTTGTACCACGGCGTGACGTCATGTGACATTTCAAATCAATATATCTACCTAACTATTTGAATGAAACAAAAATTAAAAAATACGTGTTCAATATTTTTTTATAAATCAGATAGACTGATGGACATTAAATTAGGATACAACCAATTATGGCACTCCGAAAGAAAGAAAGGAAAAGAAGTTTCGGTCATGTTATTTTTATTATACAACTTATGAATTCCTAAATGACAAATTAATGTAGACTTATTTATTTAATTTGACTGTTGAAATTACTCCGTATTGTGACATTTGTAACTTTGTTTTTATTTATTTGTCATTATTTAATTTCATTTTGACATCATATAATTAATAATTTGTTATATTTTTCTCCAGAATTAGCTTACTGACACGTTATATCATCATCATCAGTCCATCCCACTGTTGGGCTGTTCTCGGGGAGAGGGAGTGGGCCGAAATCTACCACGCGGGGTCGCGGGCCCAGTGCGAGTCGGTATAATTCATATAATTGACTTTTTTTACAATGCATAAATATGTGAGCTGTTACGCCCTTTATGCCTGGGGCTTCTATACAGTATGTTAAGAAAACCCTGTCCGACCCATGAAGGTGTTGTTAGGTATCGATAACTGATTCTACTAATAGATACAAAACCGGGCTAAACTTAAAAAAAATCCCCCTAAAGAAATAAATATTATTTCGCAAAAAGAGGTAACTTAATAAATGTGCGTTAATCACCATTCCGCGGGCGGCGGGCGGCAGGGCACGCGGCACGTGGTCGCATCGCTATTCGCTCATAATAATACCGGTGTTGTCACTTTTTTAAAATTACCTAATTTCGGGGAAGTTGGAATTAATTCGCGGGAAAAAAGATTATTTCAAAATTCATTTGTATTGGTACTATGATGATTACGTAAAATTTTATATTATATTTGGTCATGTGTTTACCTAACCTTTATTATCCTTATGGGTCGGACAGGGTTTTCTTAACATACTGTATAGGTACTTAATAAGTTTTTACGTATTTACATTTCCATTTTGATGGTATATTTTTTGTTCTGCTTTGCTGGTATTTTGGCGTGGCTAGTTGGCATTTATGGTAAATAATTTCATTGTTGTTGTGTTTTCTTGTGTTTATTATCATACATATTATTCTATAAAGTCATGTTTTATTTTTATTAACAGACAGCTGTGCTGCTGGGGAGTTTATTCCGCCACTTATTCTTCCCAACGAAAGCACTAGGAAGTGTCGATGGGTGGGTGTTTTGGGGGACTGTCTTATGTAATATTGACGTTCAAAAAGTGCTGAATCTCAGCCTAATTTGAATAAATGACTTTAGATTTAAATATAGAATATTTATAAGTCGTGGTGGATTCCAGGTCAGGCAAGTACCAATATAACTTTTCTGAGTTAAGTACCTATATGTACTTTCTAAGTACCTATATCTTGGACACCAATGACTGATTACAAGGTGAAGGAAAACATCTTGAGGAAACCTGAACTTTAAATCTGAAATCGCCAACCCGCATTGAGCAAGCATGGTGATTACGCTCAATCCTTATCTGTATGAGAGGAGACCTGTGCACAGCAGTGGGAGTTGGGACGACTGCCACTAGATATTCGTATGTCAACCGGGACCAACGGCTTAACGTGCTTTCCGAGGCACGACCAGACCAGTGCAAATATTCATATTCATGCATACAAATATATGCATTGCGCGGGGATCGAACCCGCTGTCGACTATATAATAGACTTTATTGAAAACAGACCCTAGATTCGATTAAATTACGAGTAAGGAGTTTTTATATAGTACAGTGTCTCAAGACAAAAGTCTTCGACCAGTGTGTGTTGCCAGTGATGACTAATGGAATTGAGACGTGGTCGCTAACAATGGGCCTTATAAGAAGGCTCAAAGTCACTCAAAGGGCAATGGAGAGGGCTATGCTTGGGGTTTCACTGCGCGATCGAATCAAGAATGAGGAGATCCGCAGAAGAACGAGAGTAACCGACATAGCCCGAAGAATTGCAACACTAAAGTGGCAGTGGGCTGGACACATTACCCGTAGGACCGATGCCCGATGGGGCCGGCGGGTTCTCGAGTGGCGACCACGCACCGGAAGACGTAGCGTGGGTAGGCCCCCGACAAGGTGGACCGACGACCTGGTGAAGGTCGCGAGAAACCGCTGGATGCGGGAGGCGCAGGGCCGGTCGTCGAGGAGAACCTTGGGGGAGGCCTATGTCCAGCAGTGGACGTCTTTCGGCTGAAGTGGTGATGATGAAGGAGTTTTTTATGCTACAATTGACATAATCGTAATATTGTACCTACCAACTGACTGGCTTATTGTGGCAAAACAGATAGTCAAGTCACAGAAAAACAAAAAAAAAACTAGCAGAGATAAAGTCACTTTAAATAAATCTGTGTACATAAAGCTACAACAAAAAAAAAAAAAACGAATGAAACCGGTCCGCGACCTTGCAAAGTTACGTTAGCGATATTTACTGCCAACTTTTGCATGCGCTTGTGTTCTCATGGAGGCTCAAAATTAACCCACTAAGGAAACGTGTATTACTGGACCGATGTTTTGACCACTCAAAAAAACTGAATGAATAGGAAAGAAGACGGTAGTTGCGTGAGGTGATGCAATGTGAGATTGATCTGGAGACCCTCCACGAGATCCTCCCAAACTCCCGACATACGATGTACCTAATGAATGTACGATGCGCCTAATGTTGTTGTGTTGGGAGTTTGGTCGTGGAGGGTCTTCAGATCAATCTCCCTTTGGCGCAGCATCGTTGGTCGTGTTGTTGGGTTTAACATTGCATCACCTCGCTCAACTGCCATCTTCCTTCCTATTCGCTCAGTTTTTCTGAGTGAATAGGCTCTTAATAAACTAGCGCGCTTTACCATCAACGATCACATCACTGCTTACCATCAGGCAGGATTGCGGTCAAGCGCTAGTTTATAATTATCAACAAAAAAATACAATATTTGGCACATCCCCGGTACGCACCACAACATAACTGCTCAGACCCATTCTCCGCACGGCTTCACCAGACATCATGTCGGAACACGACGAATCGCTTGGCGGCAACACTTTGTCCGGTGGGTGGTAACTTCTGCCGGCAGCCGATGTTATGGCCAACCGAGTTCCATAACTACTAACCCAGGTCTTGCACCTTCATTGTGTCATCTATCTCACGCCATTTAACTCGATTTTCGGCAACTCTCATGCAGATACTACCAGCCATCCTTCGTTTATCCCGGTTGCATCCGCGGCTTTCCCGTTGGAGCCCGGGGTCCGCTTTCCTGCACACTCTCCTCCATTTCGCGCGATCTTTAGCATCCTGTGGTGTGAGATTGTTGGCACGCATGTCATCTCTTACAACGTCAAGCCACCACTTTACTGCGGTTTAGCACTAGACTACCTACATTATATCTCTCTCCTTTTTTTTTAATAATTATAAACTAGCGCTTGAGCGCAATCCCGCGTGATGGTAAGCAGTGATGCGATCGTTATTGATGGTAAAGCGCGCTAGTTTATTAAGAGCCTATTCATACAGAAAAAACTGAGCGAATAGGAAGGAAGACAGCAGTTGAGCGAGGTGATGAATGTTAAACCCAACAACACGACCAACGATGCTGCGGCAAAGGGAGATTGATCCGAAGACCCTCCACGACCAAACTCCCAACACAACAACATTTGGCGCATCGTACCCGGCACACATCGCAACACAACTGCTCAGACCCGTCCTCCGTACGGCTTCACCAGACTTCATGCCGGAACACGACAAATCGCTTGGCGGCAAGACTTTATCTGGTGGGTGGTAACTTCTGCCTGCGGCCGATGTTAAGACCTACCACCGAGTAAAAAAAGTCCTTCCCCTTAGTATTCCATCCAAAGGTTGTCTGTAAAAGAGCGATAAGACCGCTCATTGTGTCACCCTTTGTAAAATAAGTATTTATATTTATGTTGTATAATCTATATGGTGTACATAATATTGACACGTACCCATTAAACGATTTAAAAACTATATAAAGGCCAAACTTTGTAAAAAGGTGTATTATAAAATCTCATATTATTTAGAAGACAAAAAAGCTGGGATTGAGCTGCTCGCTCTGCTAAGCAATGTCATTAAGCAATATGCGTAATTATGCTACAATTGTGACATTTTAGTCATTGTTTTTTTTTAATCACGTAAATTATTGTAATTACATTTTCATTTTTAATATCTGGACTTGAAAAAAGACGATGATCCCTGAGTTTGTTTCGGCTTTTCTTCTCAGAGGTAGCCAACTAGGAAATACCGGCTCCATCTAAGTAGTTTAAAAAAATATGACGTGTAAAAGTGATCAGTGATCATACTTGCTTAATAAACGATTTCATTTCATTTCAATAAAGAGTATACTATTCTATTCTTTACCACTTTTTATTTTTGTCCTTCACGAGAATATCAATCTTCATGAGTCAGTGCGTACAGGTAAGTTTACATTTTTATTTAACAACTGCCTTACCGAGTACACAGAAACGTCAATGTCTTCGGGAATCCCCGCCGCCATTCATAAGGTTTTTATTAGACAGGAAACTCCGAGGTGAGTTAAGACGAGGATTTCTTCATATCTTTTGTTTTTAACCAACTTCAAAAAGGAGGTTTTCAAATGTAGACTTTTACTTAACATTGTAAACATTCTGATTTAGAGACACTTCGGACGGAGTGTGTATGGTCGATTCTGTGGTCTCGTTAATTCATTCGATACGCTTCCGAATCGAATCGAATAACAATCGATATACAATTTATAACGCTTAGGTTGACTGGAAATATTTGACAGTTTCGTGTAGCTTGACCTGTTGTTATTTTTTAATTTACTTTTAATTATGTACACCATACAAATTACAGAACACAATAGAGATGTTTCCTGGGTAAAAAAAAATATTCTAATTAGTCCGTCATTCAGATTATACAAAAATATTGGATACTTATATTTTATATTACCAAATCAATATAAATTGACAAATATAAAAGGCATCAAAGATCAGGTGTGGGAGCTGGTGACGTCACTGGTTGCTAGAAAGTGTAGCAATGGGTGACGTCACACGACACACGAGTTTTCAACGCACTGTATCGTCTTCATTTTTTATTTATATGAAAAAAGAAAAAATACGTGTCGTTTTTTTTTTGGAAATCTGACTGATGGACTAATTAGTTTTTTTTTTTTTTGTCAACATTGTTTAGTTAATCTTGTGAACCAGGGAACTGAGGCTATTGGCGAAAAAGTTTTTAAAATAACAACCCGTTTTCAATGAGATGCAATATTTTCACTTCGCACTAAACTCAAACTGTCAAACTACCCGAAATTGTCAAATATTCCCAATTAACTTTGAGCCTTTATGCTTTAGTGATAAAGTTTGAAAATCTAATAAAGACGTCTCGGTGGTAGGCAGAAGTTACCACGCACCAGACAAAGTCTTGCTGCCAAGCGATTCGTCGTGTTCCTGCGTGATGTGTGCGGGGTATTGTTGGGTTTAACATTGCATCACCTCGCTAATCAGCCGTCTTCGATTCATTTCGCTCAGTTGTTTTGACTGAATAGGCTCTCAATCTCATCGGGCGGGATTTCAGTCAAGCACTAGTTTATAATTAATAAAAAAAAAAAACATGTACCTTGATGTCTGAAGTAAATGAATAATTAAAAATAAGTAAAATAATACTTATACTACTAAATTCAACATCAATTTAGAATGACCTCCTGTCTATCTGCAAGCGTTTAGTGCCGTGTCCTTTTGATCGAGGCAGCTTGACCGCACTACACGGCGAGACCTTCAGAACTCGTTATAATGTCAAAATATTCATAAAACAGCTTTAATAATTGTGTTAATGTTTACACGTTTTTGTGGGAATCTTAAGTACCTATATCTTTCGTAGGTTAATTGTATAACACACTATTAGTAGGGTTTCATTTTGACAGTTCAATAACAGACATTGCGTTATTAAGTTGTTGTACAGACACTCTTTCGAACATATGAAGCAATGGACTAGCAATATCTTTCTTTCTTTCTTTTATGGCTTCGCACGGTTTGTGCATTTAGCCAAAAAGACGGCCGCGTGACCCGTCTTACGATGGAGGTTTGAGACAAAGTCATGATGTGGCCACTATGCTGCGATATTTCCCTGTTCTTTATGAATTATTTACTGAATGCACGTTTTACTACATAAATCACGCACTTTTATTTAGTAAACAAAACTATATAAATAATTTTAAAAGTCCAATGAAAAATGACCGTGACAGACAGCTTGACTTTCCCGCCAAAACCCCCTAGCAATATCTTCAAAATGGATGCGTTTGACAGATGTCAAAAAAGGTTATTTTATGGGTAACTACACTTTGTAATAAAATCACAATATATGTAAATATACTGTGCTTTTTTACAGTGAAGATTGGTGCTGAATTTATGATAATCAAGTTAGATATATACCAACTGTTATACTTAAATTAACTAGTGTCCAACCGAAACTAGTTTTAGTACTGAAACAGAAACCGAAACTTCCTTACAAGGATCATATTTTTAGGAAAAAATAAAGAAAATGTTGTGATAATCAGTCAGTCGTTATTGTTTTCTCTTTAAATTACAAAGATAAGTAGTGGTTGACATTTTCATATATTAATAATCAACATACGAACCTTTATTTAAGAAAAAAATATAATCAATCACTCGAAAACTCGCCGCACCAACAAAACAAAACGAAAAGCAAACAAACAAACTAATGACGACTTTGGCTCCGATGGGATTTATTCATTTGTGGAGGCATGAGGAACAGGGAGTAAAGTTCACTCATCCTCCATAGAAAAGGGAGGATCCTCCGACCAGACGGGTGTTATGTCTGGCAGGCACTTGCCCAATGCTTGAAATTGGGAAGTTGTATGTATGTCAGTTGCTCGGTAAACTCTGATTGCGAGATGTAGAATTCGTGTGACGTCAGTATGACGCGTTGTTCCATGTGGCGTTTGTAGGTATAAGTTATACCGCTACACATTCGTTCAAGGCGACGAACATGACCGATCATAGCACGAAAACTCCCGAATGCACATTCGGTTTCGGTCGTAGTTTCGGCAAGTTTGCCACCGAAAACGAAACTAAAAAGAAACTCGTGTTCTTGCCGATACTAAATCGAAAACGAAACCGAACATTCGGTCTGAGACTAAACTCAACTTATTTGAACTATCTATATTCTGAATTTATGGCTCCAATAAAATTATTTAGTTTTTTGGTTTGCTACTAGTGTCAGTGTTAAAAAGCTAAAGGAATCAGAGATGGTCAGAACGCTTTACATTTTACTAAGTTCATTGGCTTCGCACGGGAGCAATGCTGATGCGAAATACACTACAGTAGGCCTAGTATGAGTTTTCAATACGAAACTCGATCGTCGATTTCGAGCGCGTTTGGCGCTCTCATTGGTTGAGAGTTCTTACGACCTTGAAGCGGGCCAATCGCTGAGTCAAACGCGCTCGATATCGACGATCGAGTTTTGTACTGAGAACTCATACTAAGCCTACAGAAAAACTGTGAACGTTGTATAAAAAACATAGCGGCCCGCCGCTCCCGCCGCCCGACCGGTCGGTACCTCCGCAAACGCTACGTCCCGCAATTTTTAAATCTGAATATATTCGAAAATATTCATATTAATCATATGCTGCAAGGGCGTACGGAGGACGGGTCTGAGCAGTTGTGTTGCGATGTGTGCCGGGTACGATGCGCCTAATGTTGTTGTGTTGGGAGTTTGGTCGTGGAGGGTCTTCAGATCAATCCCCCTTTGGCGCAGCATCGTTGGTCGTGTTGTTGGGTTTAACATTGCATCACCTCGCTCAACTGCCGTCTTCCTTCCTATTCGCTCAGTTTTTCTGAGTGAATAGGCTCTTGATAAACTAGCGCGCTTTACCATCAACGATCGCATCACTGCTTACCATCAGGCGAGATTGCGGTCAAGTGCTAATTTAAAATTATTAAAAAAAAATATAGATCTACTTATATTAAATCAACAATGTATTTAAGGTATTTAATTGGATAAGGATTAATGCTGTATTGGTTAAAATCGCTTCGAATGTTATGGCACCTAAGTAAGTTATTTTTGCTGGGTTATATTGGCTTTCGCCATAATATGAACCACAGATGATGACCTCAGTCATAATCAATTCGCACCTAAGTACTTGCTGAGTCCATGCCTGCAGTCAAGGAAAATAACGTACAGGTAATTCTAAGAAACACGCAGTGCGAAGTCAAATTAATAATTAGGGCCGTGGCGGAACTCCACAGCCATGACTGTCATCAGAATGAAAAAAAAAATTGAGTGATTTTTTAGGGTCAACAAACGTGGGTAGTATATTTGCGTACATGTATCTATTACTGTCAATAGTGTCAATAAAAAAAAAAAACTTAAATACAAACAACCGAATTCTAAAAAACAATCATTTTAGATATTTTGGTCTTTATGATTTTTGTGTTTTAGTTTTGTTACCCACCGACTTCCGAAATTAAATTTTTTCAAGTTGTTTTGTTTTTTTGGAAGTCGTTTGTTTTTTTTTGGTTTCATTACATACAAACGCTTACTGCTTTGCGTCGTTCTCATATGAATAATGTAACCAATACATTGTAATCAAATTATTTTGATTTAAAAGAGTAACCTTTTGATAATTCAAAAATAACTGTAATTGATTATTTTAAACAAATGCTCGGCGTTTTAGTTTCATAAACCGTATTAAATAGACTTCACCTAACAGAACCAACAGGGGTATTGAAGCCTCCCAAAACAAATATCAAAGACTCCTCTCCATTCCACCATCGGACGACCCTTCGTGCGCTGAAATTCTACCCTTACGTTATCGACATCAATACGATCCGTCGGTCTTCAAGGCTAGAGTGAATAGGCTCTTAATAAACTAGAGCGCTTTACCATCAATGATTGCATCACTGCTTACCATCAGGCGGGATTGCGGTCGAAAAAATATGCGTAGTTTTTATATTATCGTATATTTATACCCAATACGTCTGCTATGGTTAGGCAGTTGATACTTCATCTAACAGAACTACTGGGGAGCGTTAAGCCCCCCAAAACTAATCAAAGATTTACTTTTTTATTTTATCATTTATATGAATCATGTCTGCTGAGTTCAGATTGACTGTTTAATTAAATTTGGACCCGTATACCTACGAACTCTGCCGGTAACCTTGAAAATTACTGCACCAATGATGATTGGGTTTTACAAACGACCCAAAAAAAACTGGTTTTTTGAAGAACTTGGCTTACGTAACAAATGGGGAAATCAGATTTTTTTCCTCTTGAATTGAAAATCTTTAAAGTTTTTCTATGTTCTAATAATAGATATATACATTTATATAGAATGAAGTTCCAGAATACAGGTTAGCAATATAAACCGGCCTAGTACGGTGGACCCGCGCACGTAAGGTCGGAACGCTATGTGCGCGTCTAAAAATATACTCGTATGACTGTACAACCCGGGCGGTCAATTTATAAAAAATGGGGGTATATTTTCTCCCTTCTACGACCAATCCCTGTTTCTGAAAACAAAACTTGCCGGGTCAGCTAGTTATAGTACAAAATTAATAGTTAAAAAATAGCAGATAAGCATAATATAATAGGTGCTTGGATTAAATTATACTTATTACTAAATATGTATACATGTTTATATTATTCTTAAGCATATCTTTAATTCAATCGATATAATCTTCAAAGTCTTCTATTATTCTTATGTGTTCAAGTTACATCAACCCTAATAATGTTATAATTTTTAACAATGTACCAATAATCATCATCTTCATCAATAACCTTCTTTATCGTCCCACTGTGAGGCACAGGTCTCCTCTCATACAGAGAAGAATAATACGAGTATCTAATGTTATTTTTTTCCATTTATATCACATGTCGAAACATCCAGGGTGTATCTGACATCGTAACGCAAACTTCGCGAAAAGTCTACACCGCATGCTACTAATAAAATTATGATAGTAATTTATGTCGTTAATGAACGCTTACAGAAATAACAATGTTTAAAAAAGTGTCGGCTCGGCCTGTGAACGTTGCAAGCGTGCCGCCGTGCGAGTTTGTAGGTATGACGTTGATCCCTGATGGGAACTCTAGATATTAAATCAGCTGATAAGATAGTTTTTCGAGTTTTGTTTTCATTGCGCTTTTTTGTGTTATTAGCGAAAAAAATAATTTTTACTTTAAAATCTTATTGGGTTATAAAAGTTATAGCAATTATGAACGGTCTAAAGTGAAAAAACTACATATATTTTTTTTTAAATCATGAAAAAGCCGACGTAAAATTCCACCACTGGGGGTTCAAAATCATGTACTGGATCCATGGTAGTCGTTTGTGCGTCGATGTCAGATAGACCCTTTATAAAAATCCAATAACTGTATTGTTTTCTTTTGCAAACCTATTCGGAGAAAACTGTCTACCAATGGGGGCCAGAATCGTGTTCATGATTTCAGTATCTCTGAGAACCTTTAACTAAGTACAATTATAGTTCCATTAGATAGTTTTTTTTTTTTTTTTTTTTTTTCTATCAATACTTTCATTTTTATTACCGTAAGTACTAATATTTTCATATCGTGTGAATATGTACTTACAGTAAAAATTAAAAAAAAAACATGTCGGTTTCTTCCAAATACATCAATTTAAGCCGTTGCCATCTCATGCTTGAGGATGCTATGTTTAGTTTTTTATTTTTGATTATTCTGCGAAACGACGTCTGCTTTGTAATCAGATTTTTTGTGGCGGATGTGTTGCAAATAGTTACACGGATAACAATGTATTCAGCCAGTACAACAAAACAAACAAAAACTATTTATTCTATCTTAGGAATAACAAGGTTATACGCTTGCTCAGCACTTCGTTTCAGAAAAAAAAACCTAGCTGTACAAAGAAAGACAAAGTCGATACTTACAGTTTCCGTCATTTCCTGAACCGGTTCCTTGCAATAACACAACTTTTACACAACAAAATAAAACTAGAAACACGATCACATTCATTTTGGAATTCATTTTTCCAAATAACAAATTTTTAAATAACCATAACCTAAAAAAGCCAATTCGCGCCAAAATTACTGTCAAAACTTTTCAAACTATTTTCTTTTTTATTTTTTATTCATGTTTTTTTTTTTATTGATTTTACCACGGCAGTGGATTTTATAAGGAAACGTCTTATATTAATATGGAACCCGCGCGCACTGAGCCTTCAAGGTTCTATCGTCACATAATATATACACATAAGTTTACTTTGCAATGCGACTGAGTTGAACAGGTAGTATGACTCTTGAAAATTGTTAGTGAACACAGTGAATTGTTAATTGGTAGGTTAGTATTAAGCAATGATTTTAGTTACTTAATGACCTTGACGATGACCGTCAATTGGTCATTGGGTCGTTCACGTACCTAATGTATTATCAAAAATATCGTCAAATATTGTAAAAGATTGACCAATGGTTTTCAAGATTTTTGTCATTAACTACCTTAAAATACTTCACACCAGAACAGCTTTTAATGTTATACAAAGCACAGGTCCGTTCGTGTGTGGAGTACTGCAGCCACATTTAGGTTGGTGATCCAAAAGGCCTCCTGGATACTTTGGATTCAGTGGAGAGTCGTGCGAAGAGGCTAATTGCCAACCCAGATTTAGCTCAAAACGGTGTCCAAAGCCTGAAGCACAGGTGTAGAGTAGCCAGCCTGTCGGTAGAATGCATTTTGGAGACTGTGCCAGGGAATTGCATGATTTAATTCCTCCATCTCCGTTCCATCATCGTACGGTTGAAAATCTATTAACAAAATTTGACAGATTGTAGTGTAGTAACTTGATATGCTCGCAAAAACAGGCAAACGGTGGAGATCATCTATAAAAATCATTAATCAGTTCTTTCGCTAACCATAAAGCTATTTTTTTTTTTTAGTAAAATGTAAATCGATTGTCAATATCAATTATTATTGAAAAAAAAAGAACTATTTTTAAATCGATTTTTCTATAATCGATTATTTTTTACTTCCCGGATGACAACATCGCCCGATGTTCATAACGGTACGGAAGCGTATCAAGTATCGAATATTGTAATAATCTAATAACGACTCTGTAGGGTAATTGCGTAACACACTATCTCTTTCTCTTTCTTAATTTTGTGGCTTCGCACGGTATGTGCATTTGGTCAATGTCAAGTAATTATGAATTATACTTGTAGAAAAAGACTGCAGCGTGACCCGTCTTACGAGTGAGGTTTGGGGCAAAGTCATGATGTGGCCACTATGCTGCGATATTTCACTGTTCTTTATAAACTATTTACTAAATGCACTTTTTACTATATAAATCACGCACTTTTATTTAGTAAACAACACTATAAATAATTTTAAAAGTCCAATGAAAAACGAGCGTCACACTCAGCTTGACTTTCCCGCCAAAACCCCTAACACACTATTATTAGCAATGGATTTCATTTTGACAGTTCAATGACATCCATTGCGTTATTTACGTCGCTGAGCAGTTACATTTTTCGAATGCAAAGATCAATGGATTACCAATAGATATGCTTCAGAATGATTCAAATTGAGAATATGTTACACGATCGGGTGCTGGTTCCATTTTCCTTTAATTGTTATTTATGAAATTTGTTATCAATTAGGTGATTGATAAAATTACCTGTCAGCAGCCAGGCCTACTGAATTCCCCGGTATGATAAAACTACCTAGGTCAACAGTCACGCCTACTGGATTCCCCGGTGCGATAAAATTACCTGTCAGCAGTCACGCCTACTGGGTTCCCCGGTATGATAGGGATGACAGCCTCCGTGGCGTAGCGGTAACGAATGCGGCCGCTGCGCAAGGAGGCGCGGGTTCGATCCCCGCGCAGTGCTAATATTTGTATGCATGAATATGAATATTTACACTGGTCTGGTCGTACTTTGGAAAGTACGTTAAGCCGTTGGTCCCGGTTGCCATACGAACATCTAATGGCAGTCGTTACGCGTTGTTGGAGCCCTCAAAATTCCAACAATTGGTTTAACTGCAATGCTTCGATATCGCCTACGAATTGTTGAGGTCAGACGGCAGTCGCTTCATGGAAAATACCGAAGTTTAGCCAAAACCAGCAGTTAGACTGGTAAAGCGAACCCCAGATTCCAAAGCTGAAAAGCTCCAGTTGCGACTGGCATTAACGCTGAGATGATGATGATGACAATATACTAAAATAGATACACAAATACGTACATATCCAAAATTACACATATATAAATAAATACATAGATACTGAACATAAAAGGTAAGCAAATAAATAAGCCAAAAGTATTAATCCTTTTCTTAATGAAATGGAAAGTAAGAGTTGCACTCAACTTAAAATTAGAACGGAATACTCTTTAATATGTGCACCGCTTTGAATCGTAGGGGTGAACGACTCGCCTACGCGGCAGGGCGGTAGCGATGTCATTGGCTACAGGCGCGGCGCCAGCCACAGTGCAGACGACAGCACTTCAAGTTTACTTGTCATTTTTTTTTTTTTTATAATTATAAACAAGTGCTTGACTGCAATCCCGACTGATGGTAGGCAGTGATGCAATCGTTGATTGTAAAGCGCGTTAGTTTATTAAGAGCCTATTCACCGAAAAAAATGAGTGAATAGGAAGACGGCAGTTCAGCGAAGTGATGCTATATCACGATCAATAATGCTGCGCCAGAGGGAGGTTGATCTGGAGGCTGTGCTCCAGACTAAGCGACTTTATGACCTTGAAGATCTATAAATACTATAATGCAATGTATGTTAATTTTTTCCTTATGTAATTAAATTTTCTTATTATTTACCTTGTAAGTTCAGATACAACTTATTGTTCAAGAATAAATTACTACGACTATGAATACAGCCAGCCAGTCTTCAACGTGTTGATTTTTTATTCTTATTTCAAATCAAATCACTTTTCTCTGTTATTATCATAGGCAAATAGGAACAGCATCATCATCATTCATCATTTCAGTCGAAAGACGTCCACTGCTGGACATAGGCCTCCCCCAATGCTCTCCACGACGACCGATCCTGCGCCTCACGCATCCAGCGGTTTCCCGCAACCTTCACCAGGTCGTCGGTCTACCTTGTCGGGGGCCTACCCACGCTGCATCATCGGGTGCGTGGTCGCCACTCGAGAACCCGTCGCCCCCATCGGGCATCGGTCCTACGGGCAATGTGCCCAGCCCACTGCCACTTTAGTGTTGCAAATCTTCTTCTTGTGCGGATCTCCTCATTCCTGATTCGATTCCTGATTCCTCTCCATTGCCCTCTGAGTGACCTTGAGCCTTCTTATAAGGCCCATCGCTGTTCTAAATATAAAATCCATACCTATTTTTTTTTTATTACAGTTGGCGTACAAAATATATTATTCATCTAGCTCAAGATAACAGATTTGAATTTCAAAAATTTATTTTAAAATCATGCATAATTATTGTATCTATTTAGCGAATAAATATACAGTATGTTAAGAAAACCCTGTCCGACCCATAAGGATAATAAAGGTTAGGTAAACACATGACCAAATATAATATAAAATTTTACGTATTCATCATAGTACCAATACAAATGAATTTTGAAATAATCTTTTTTTCCCCGCGAATTAATTCCAACTTAACCGAAATTTGGTAATTTTTAAAAAAGTGACAACACCGGTATTATTATGAGCGAATAGCGATGCGACCACGTGCCGCCCGCCGCCCGCGGAAGGGTGCTTAACGCATATTTATTAAGTTACCTAGTTTTGTCGGTCTCCGTGGCGCAGCGGTCAACACGCCTGCCTGCGACATGGAGGCCCCGGGTTCGATCCCCGGCCAGGTCATGATGGAAAACGGTCTTTTCCTGATTGGCCTGGGTCTTGGATGTTTATCTATATATGTATCTATTATAAAATATAGTATCGTTGAGTTAGTATCCCATAACACAAGTCTCGAGCTTACCTTTGGGGCTAGCTCAATCTGTGTGATTTGTCCGTATATATTTATTTATTATTTATTTATTTATAATATTTATTTTTAGGGAGATTTTTAAAGTTTAGCCCGGTTTTGTATGCATTAGTAGAATCAGTTATCGATACCTAACAACACCTTCACGGGTCGGACAGGGTTTTCTTAACATACTGTACATACGTGTTGGTTGCAATCATCGACTAATGGACATGCCCTCCGAAAGAAAGAGAGGATGCGAAGTTTCGTTTATCTTTATCTCTCTCAAAATCACCATCATCTATGAGGAAAGAGATAGTGCTAGACCGAAAGCATAGGCCATCTCTCTCACTCTTTTCAAACCAAAAAATTACTGCAGATTATAGGCGTACGGCATGTCCATTAGTATATGTGTATGGTTGTAATCTATATTTAGCCAGACAGTAATTGTTTATGATTGAAACTTGTTTTTAGCATCGAAGAGGTGAACCCTAGAAGTCCATGAGGCAATGTTGCATTAAGGAAAAGTTAGTCCCCGGTACCTATAATGACGTATGTGGTTATTTATTGTTAATTGAAACGCCATTTTAACACCTGAATCAGCCGTAATTATTCCTGTTATTGCTGGGATTCAGGACTTCTCTGTGTGGAACGTAAGCCGTAATGATGACAGGTTCACTGCATGACCCTAATTGCCCGACAGACTCATCTGCTTAGCTTTGTACCGACTATATTGGGGTCAGCTTTCAATCTTACCGGTTGCAGCATATTACTAGTCTTTTGCTTGAAGCAACTGCTAATCTGACCTCCACAACCCAGTTACCAGATAAAACCATACCCGTTGGTAAGACTAGTTGTCAGACTTTCTGGTTTCATTATGACAGTTCAACAACATTCATTATGATGTTGAGCAGTCAAATTTTTCAAACATTTGAAGCAATGGGTTACCAATAATCGGATGGCGGTTATTCAGACTGATATTGTGGCAAATAGAGTACAAGTTTTAGCTGGAAAATGGCCCCATTTCCCTTGTTTCGCTGCATTTTTTCCTTCTTTAAATTACGTTTTGTCATGTTAAATTAGCCGACGCAGTACTAAATTGACGTATGTTTTGACGCCATGTTTTAAATCACGTCTAAACTGTCTATGGAATAGCTTAATTTGACAGGACTAAATTGATATGTCATGTTCAACCCTTTTCTTAGAAAAATATGCACTATGACCTTAAAATTAGTTTGTAAACAATTGCGCCATTTGTTTTTCATGTTATCAAAACCAGTGAATAATGATCATCCCCCGCTCAGAATCATTCCATTATCAATATTATAGACTCTAAAACTAGAATACAACTTAGGTACACACGAAATAAATACAATAATAAAATAACCACCGACATTTTATTACAAAAATATTACACAACAAGCATTATCTATGTCCACTATTCGTAATGGCGCGAAACGATTAACCTTAACACTTTTGACAGTGACAAACACCACGTTCCCACGATTTCAAAAAAAAAAAGAAAATTACTCGATCATCGGCTCGTGTTCTGTAGACAAAAAACTATTGTAACTACTTACAGACGGCCCCGTTTCCGTGTCCGGGTACCCCGAATTTACATCAGATTTTAAAGAAGCCACTTTCTTGTTTACTTTTTTTTTGTGAGATGATTTAGTTTTTAAAATATTTTTTTCTTGGTTTCCCTTAATGTTGGCAATCGGTATTAACTTCGGTGGTGTCACTAGTGGCACAGATAATAAATTGTCGAAGGATTTAAACGTGGATACGGATTTTTTTTCCACCGTAAGATAGCATTGAAAACATTTATTTGAACGAATAATTGAAACAGTGGTGGATCTGCAGCGAAGTTGTCGCTTCTTTGGCTTCGGAATTTTATTTTTCGTTACTCGATTTAATTTATTTTTCGATTCTTTTTGGTTAAGTTCATCTCTACATTTCTTGCAGAGAGGTCCCCTTATTTTCCGGTCACACTCGATTCGTTTTTTACGTTTGTAGCGCTTTGGATATGACTGATCGAATTTTGCTGTTAAGTTTTCATTTGATGAATACGTTGGTCCCTGAAAAGGAATGAAGAATCGAGAATTAGTCGAAGTAAAAAAGAAGTATTCTGCAAGTCGTGGTGGCCTAGTGGTTAAAACACCAGCCTCTCAAGTATGAGTGCGCGGGTTCGATTCCAGGTCAGGCAAGTACCAATGCAACTTTCCTAAAGTTATATGTACTTATCTTGGACACCAATGATTAAAGGTGAAAGAAAACATCTTGAGGAAACCTGGACTTTAAGTCTGAAATCGCCAACCCGCATTGAGCAAGCGTGGTGATTACGCTTAATCCTTCTCTGTATGAGAGGAGACCTGTGCCCAGCAGTGGGACGATAAAAAGGTTGATGATGATGATTCTGCATTATTCTGAAATCCCAGACACCCTGGTCGGGAGACAACATCGACCACCCCGGCCACCGTTAGCGTCGGCTTGCTGGCGGCGAGCAGAGGGCAACTCGCCGCCCGGTAAAGACTCAGTTCTTGGTTTAAGGCACGTTGTTCTCGCGCGCCCCAAAGAGTTATCAGCACATCGTGACAGGGTCCACGAAGACCGATCTCTGGGCCAAGGCTGTGGGTTGGTTGGAAAAGAAATCGTTGCTGGTGCACAGGCAAGTGAAGGAAAACGAGTGGGTTGTAGTCAGTAAAAGTCTAACACCCCTTTCCGCTCTGCCCAGAGGGAGAGAGGGCAGATTTTTAAACCACACCAAAAATGATAAGCGACCCCAACAGTATTTATTGACTAGTTTTTATTTAGTTTACCATCCTACTGGTCAGTTTTTACATTATTTTTTTAATAATTATAAACTAGCACTTGACTGCAATCCCGCCTGATGGTAAGCAGTGATGCAATCGTTGATGGTTAAGCGCACTAGTTTCTTAAACCCATTAAATAAATAAATATAAATATATACAGACTAATCACACAGATTGAGCTAGCCCCTAAGTAAGTTCGAGACTTGTGTTATGGGATACTAACTCAACGATACTATATTTTAAAATACATACATATATAGATAAACATCCAAGACCCAGGCCAATCAGGAAAAGATCGTTTTCCATCACGACAAGAGGGTAGTTGAGCGAGGTGATGCAAATTTATAAACCCAACAACACGGCCGATGATGCTACGCCAGAGGGTAATTGATCTGGATGGACCATGATAAAACTTCCGACACAACATCATTTGGCGCATCGTACCCGGCAAGCTTCACAACACAACTGCTCAGACCCGTCCTCCGTACGGCTTCACCAGACATCACGCCGGAACACGACGAATCGCTTGGCGGCAAGACTTTGTCTGGTGGGTGGTAACTTCTGCCGGAGGCCGAGCCTACCACCGAGACATCCTACCGACATCTGATCTTGTAAATAAACTTGTTTTTAAACTACATACAAATGCCACTTTAAATCAATCACCAATTTGACAAGCACATATTTAAATGTTCGTGAACGGGCGCCTCGTCGTCAGTGGGAACTGGTAGTCTCTTAGCTGCCACGGCTTATATTAATTTCTTAATTGTTGTGTTTTTAGGGTCCAATACCTAAAAGGTAAAACGGAGTCTTATTCATGAGACTTCGCTGTCCGTCTGTCCGCCTGTCCGTCCGTCCGTGTGTCACCAGGCCGTTGTATCTCATGAACGGTAATAGCTATATAGTTAAAATTTTCAGATACATATTTTTTTTTTGTTTATTATAAACTAGCGCTTGACCGCAATCCGGCCTGATGGTAAGCAGTGATGCGATCGTTGATGGTAAAGCGCGCTAGTTTATTAAGAGCCTATTCACTCAGAAAAACTGAGCGAATAGGAAGGAAGACGGCAGTTGAGCGAGGTGATGCAATATTAAACCCAACAACACGACCAACGATGCTGCGCCAAAAGGAGATTGATCTGAAGACCCTCCACGACCAAACTCCCAACACAACAACATTAGGCGCATTGTACCCGGCACACATCGCAACACAACTGCTCAGATCCGTCCTCCGTACGGCTTCACCAGACATCATGCCGGAACACGACAAATCGCTTGGCGGCAAGACTTTGTCTGGTGGGTGGTAACTTCTGCCAGCGGCCGATGTTATGGCCTACCACCGAGAAAATTTTTATTTCTATTGCCGCTATAACAACAAATACTAAAAATAAAATATTTAAGGGGGCTCGTGATTTTTTTTGGCGTTTCTTGCTCCATCTTAAATATTCATAGAAAAAATATTAAAAGGTTTTTAAAGATAATGGTACTGAGCCCTTCAGACGCGAGTCCGACTCGCACTTGACCAGTTTTTTATAAAGGTGGGTACTGACCAACGTTACGTGGTGTAATGGACCATTCGCGGCGAACATGCTCTCATCGAGCACGCTCACCGCGAATCACACTCGGCTCCACAGAGTAGGCAACTCGTTCATGGGTCAATGTATACACTTTTACAACAAGCTTCCCATGGACATTCGAAACTTACCCATTAAACGATTTAAAAACTATATAAAGGTCAAACTTTGCAAAAAGGGGTATTATAAAATAACAGATTATTTAGAAGACAAAAAAGCTTGGGACTGAGCTGCTCGCTCTGTTAAGCATTGTTATTAAGCAATATGCGTAATTATAAGGTACTCGTAAATTATTGTAAACATTCTCATTTTTAATGTCTGGACTTGAAAAAGACGATGATCCCTGAGTTTGTTTCGGCTATTTCTTCTCAGAGGTAGTCAGTTAGGAAATGCCGGCTTCATCTAGATTAAAAAAAAACATGACGTGTAAAAGTGATCTGTGATCCTACTTGCTTAATAATAAGCGATTTCATTTCATTTCATTTCATACGCGGTGTCAGTACAAACGGCTTAACATGCTCGTCAAAACTCTGTGCTCCGCTTTCGCCTAGTTCACTAAAGATGGCCGACAGCGAAGACGTGTTGGTATCTTTAATTCTACTTAATTATTATTTCTTCAGTTTATTATAATGCTCTAGATGAGCTGGGTTCCACAACACTTCCTCTTCTCTGTATTTTTCTATAAAATATAGAGTTTTTTCTTGGGTCCACTCCACGTTTTATGAACGACGAGTACGAGAGTAAATACGATTCCCGTGCGCTTGCGACGACTTGCAGGAGCGTACTGACCGAGCCGCGTAACACTCAAAGGATTCGCCAAAAAACCGACAGCCAGGTGGAGCGCTCCCAGCGAGCAACGAGCGGCTTGTTGCTCGCTGGTTTCCTCCTAACACGGCGTACTGACTGCACGAAGGCTCGCGGTGTAACACGTAGCATAACGCCGCGTAACGCCGGTCAGTACCCAGCTTAAGGCACATATATCGTTCTCACATAGACAATTTCAACATGAATGATGTAATAAATATTTTGTAATAATTTTATGCCGTAAAACAGTGTTCGTAGTGTTTCTTCCCCGTTCTTCACCAGATAGACCTTTCTTTTTTTTTTTTTGTTTCGGGATGGAAATCCTCAATGGATGTCCGCCGCCCTGGGGTGGGCGACGGGGTCTGTCAGACTTTTACTGACTAAAACCACCCCGGTATCTCTTCACGAGCTCGCGTGGAGCCGCGAGAGTCTGAATTCTTCCACGGCCCCACACGCTCGTGCTGGCCCGGTCTGTTCGGGGATCCTCGCCTCCTGCACGGGGTAGTGGGGTGTTAAACCGATCCTGTAGACATAAATAAAAGTAAAAACAAGTTATAGATAAAATAAAGTAACAATAATGAGAAAGTAGGTAGGCCATAACATCGGCCGCCGGTAGAAGTTACCACCCACCAGACAAGGCCTTGCCGCCAAGCGATTCGTCGTGTTCCGGCATGATGTCTGGTGAAGCCGTACGGAGGTCGGGTCTGAGCAGTTGTGTTGCGATGAGTGCCGGGTACGATGCGCCTAATGTTGTTGTGTTGGGAGTTTGGTCGTGGAGGGTCTTCAGATCAATCTCCCTTTGGTGCAGCATCGTAGGTCGTGTTGTTGGGTTTAACATTGCATCACCTCGCTCAACTGCCGTCTTCCTTCCTATTTGCTCAGTTTTTCTGTGTGAATAGGCTCTTAATAAACTAGCGCGCTTTACCATCAACGATCGCATCACTGCTTACCATCAGGCGGGATTGCGGTCAAGCGCTAGTTTATAATTATTAAAAAAAATAATTCAAGTACATCTCTAAACTAATAAGGCTCAAGGTTGATTAAGAATATTTGACATTTTTAAATAGCTTGACATGCTGTCATCCTTACATAATTAGCTACATCATACACAACATAAATATAATGTAAACATTTCAATAGGTAATATCCCTATCAACATGGATGAATAAAATCATACCTATTTCAAGTTACTCGTATATCTGCTATAATAGGAATTAGATTTATGAACAATAAACACAGATTTTTCCTTGAATAAACTCGTAATTAACATACAGGGAATACCCACAGGTCATGTTCCGATTTCTGCAAATTAATTGAGCAATTACCTTTAACACACTGACCTCAATGAAATAAAATGTTGTATTTACCTATTATTATTTTATTTCTTTATTTTTGGCTTCGCACGGCTTGTGCATTTAGCCAATGTCACGTAGTTATGAATTATTCATGTCGAAAAAGACGGCCGCGTGACCCGTCTTACGAGTGAGGTTTGGGGCAAAGTCATGATGTGGCCACTATGCTACAATATTTCACTGTTCTTTATGAACTATTTACTAAATGGACTTTTTACTACATAAATCACGCACTTTTATTTAGTAAACAACACTATAAATAATTTTAGAAGTCCAATGAAAAACGAGCGTGACACTCAGCTTGACTTTCCCGCCAAAAACCTATTTGACATATTTATTGTAAACGGGGTACATGACAGCCTCCGTGGCGTAGCGGTAGAGAATGCGCAAGGAGGCGCGTGTTCGATCCCCGCTAATACTAATATTTGCACTGGTCTGGTCGTGCCTCGGAAAGCACGTTAAGCCGTTGGTCCCGGTTGCCATACGAACATCTAATGGCAGTCGTTACGGGTTGTTAGAGCCCTCAAAAGTCCAACAATTGGTCTAACTGCAATGCTTCGTTGTCGCCTTTGGGTTGCGGAGGTCAGGCGGCAGTCGCTTCACAGAAAATACCGAAGTTTAGCCAAAGTTAGCAGTTAGACTGGTAAAGCGGACCCCAGACTCCCAAAGCTGAAAAGCTTCGGATACGACTGTTATTAACGCTGAGATGATGATGGTTATGACACTGACCTCAATGAAATAAAACGTTCTATTCGGTTGTATTTATCTATAACACTAAGTAATAAGTTTTTACTTATTTACATTTCCAAATTACTGATTTTTTTTTTGTTTTGTTCTGCTTTGCTGGTATTTTGGCGTGGTAGCTGGCATATGGTAAATAATTTCATTGTTGTTGTATTTTCTTGTGTTCATTACTACACATAGTAAGTATTGTATAAAGTCATGTGTTTTTTCTAAATGAACAAACAGCTGTGCTGCTGGGAGTTTGTTCCGCCACTTCTTCTTCCCAGCGAAAGCACTAGGAAGTGCCGATGGGTGGGCGTTTTGGGGGACTGTCTTATGTAATATTGACGTTCAAAAAGTGCTGATTCTCAGCCTAATTTGAATAAATGACTTATTATCATAGACGGTATGAGTCGAGGCAAATCTCCGGGACATGATGGCCTCAGTATTGAGCATTTGAAACATGCGGGTGTACATCTGCCGCGAGTCCTGTCTATGTTTTTCACAATGTGTGTCAGTCATACGCACTTACCTGCGGATCTGATGAAGACCATTGTGACTCCCATTGTGAAGAACAAGACGGGTGATATCTCAGAGAAGGGTAACTACCGTCCCATTTCCCTTGCGACAATAATAGCAAAGGTGTTGGACGGTTTGCTTGATGCTTCTTTAAATAAGTATATTAATGTTCATGATGCGCAGTTCGGGTTTCGTCCTGGACTTTCAACTGAAAGCGCTATTCTGGGACTCAAGCATACCGTTCAATACTATAAAGATCGTGGGACGCCGGTGTACGCCTGTTTCCTTGATCTTTCCAGAGCCTTCGATCTTGTCTCGTATGATGTGCTCTGGGAGAAAATGGTAGGTAGGGTATACCGGCGGAAGTATGTGGACTACTTTGACATTGGTATAGTAATCAAACCAATCATGTGAAATGGGATGGTGTACTCTCTGAACCGTATAGGTAGGAGTGCGGTGTGAGACAGGGGGGACTTACGTCTCCCAGGCTTTTCAACCTCTATGTCAATGACCTTATAGAGGGACTCAGCAGTATAATAATAATAATAATTTTTTTTATTGACATAAGGATACATACATTAGTATACACAGATTAACTAAATGCTAAACAATGGTACAAAAGTCTGTATACAGATATTGTGAGCCCTGCCTCTCAAACTAGGATGACCTGTATCTTAAGAGACAGTGTTCAGGACTACGGTTACTTACAAATTTATACCTTCAACTGTGGATTGCGCCACTTAATGCTCTTGTCAGCATTCAGATTTCAGTTTACAAAATAAATACAATAATATAATAAGTAAAAAATAATAATAATGTATTAGGACTAGGTGTAAAGTTGTGAATGAGAGTAGTGAGTGTGAGGTGTTTATATAAAGCAAGAGCAAACTAAACCTGTATGTTTTAGGCAATGTATTTCAGCAAAGACTCTGTTTGTGCATAGTCTTGCTGAAGTAGCCATTCCATCAGCTCAGCCTTTAGCTTAAACTTATTATGATCACGCATGTTTAATTCCTTGTGGATTTTCTTATAGATTAGTGAGCTTATTGTGAAGTATTGGTGTTGGGCAAAAGTGGTTTTATGTTGTGAACCTGGGGGAATATTTGTTCGTTTATTGGGATCAGACGGTAGGACACTGGCGTGTCTTCTAAGTATGGATTGCAATACGAAAAGTTGACGAACTGTTAGAATTTTACAATCTGAGTACAGCTGAGCTGTTGGATAGCGATAAGGTTTGCGTAGCATCACTTTAAGTATTGCTCTCTGGGCTCTTTCCACTCTGAGAAAAATAGTTTTAGCTGCACCGCCCCATACACTGATGCAATATCCAAGAACGGACTGGCACAGAGCATAAAACACCATTTTCAGAGTATCAATGTTCGCTGACACTCTAAGTGACTTGAAAATATATATTAGCTTCAGTGTTCTCGAGGTTAAGGCATCAATGTGTCTATCCCAGCGTAACCGGGCGTCTATTTCAACACCCAGATATTTGACGTGATCAGTGCGCATGAGAGTTGGACATTGGCATGAAGATGACAGTTGTGAGCAAGTGTGCGCTGTTATCGAAAAGGTGTTGTCCGGAGCGGATTTTTGACGGATGGCAAATGGAATATAGTTAGTCTTGTCACAGTTGAGGGTAAGCAGGTTTAAGTTGAGCCATTGGATTATTTTACGTAGTGCCAATTCTGCGCTTTTTTTAACACTATCCCATGTTGGCCCGTCGACTATAATCACGGTATCATCGGCATATACAAAGATCGTTGAATTGGGGAGGGACAATCTACATAAGTCATTTACGTATATTTGAAACAAAATAGGACCCAAAATACTACCTTGGGGGACTCCGTAAGACAGGGTTTCTTCATCACTGTAGTGATTATCAATTTTGGTTCTTTGGGTGCGGTTTTCAAGATAATCCTTAAAGATCCGCAGTGCCATACCTCTAACACCAAGTAGCTCCAATTTGGCCACAAGTATGGGAACAGAAACTGTGTCAAATGCCTTCGAAAGATCCAGAAATATTCCCAGGCATCTGGTTTTTTTATCAAGATTCCCAGCAACCAGCTGTGTTAAATCAAGTACTGCATCTTCAGCAGAGACACCGGAACGGAAACCATATTGATTATTTGCTATGATATTGTATCTGTCCAAAAAGTTCTTAAGCCGATTATTGAGAATCCTTTCAAGAACCTTGGAAAGAGCAGTCAGAACCGAGATAGGTCTGTAGTTGCTGAGACAGCCTCTACTCCCACCCTTGTGGATAGGGTGCACAATTGCTTTTTTTAGTGCGTCCGGGAAAACACCTCCCCGGAGACAACTATTAAAGATGTATGTTACAGGTTTTTTTAGTGTCTGAAGACTCATTTTCAGCACTGTAGGCGATATGCCATCCCACCCCAATGCACAGTCGTTACGTAGCTGTATTATAAGAGACTCCACTTCAGATTCGTCTATATCTAGTAGCACGAGGGAGTTAGCGGGAGATAGTGTGTTGTCGTCACCGATATTCCGAACCTGGCTACTCATATTTCTGGGACCCTGACCCTTTGATAAAATTTTATCCGCCAAGTTTTTACCTACATTACTGAAAAAATTGCCAACTTCTTTTATAGATGCTTTCGGATTGTCACATATTTTCAGTAGTTCCACGGGACTGGTTTTTATTTTAGCTGTGTTTGTGATAGTTCTAACAGTGTACCAAAGGGCTCTGGGGTCATTTCTTGCTTTCTCCAATTCATTCTTTTCGTGAGCAATTTTTAGTTTTTTAAGCAGATCATTGCAAAAATTGCGATAGCGTGTATAGGTTATTTTGAGAATTAAGTTATGTGGTTCTTTATTTGATCGAATATGCATTTTGTCTCGATTTTGGATACACTTCAATAGCCCAGGAGTTATCCAGGGTTTGAGGATTCTTTTTTTATGTGGCATCTTGAAAAACTTGGTATGTTTTAGTATGCGTGTCGGATGTAGTGTTGATGGCGTTAGCATTAACAACATCAGCTATGCTGACGACATGGTGCTGCTGGGTCCGTCAGCGGGGTCAATCAGAGAGTTGCTCAAGACTTGTGAAGCCTATGCTGCTACACATGGATTATTATATAATGTAAAGAAGTGTGAGTACATGGTCTTTGAGGTCGGTGGCAAATGCCGTGAAGTGGGACCCAAACTACTTCTAAACGGGTCGGTAATTGAAAGGGTATCCACCGTTAAATACCTAGGCCACTTTCTTTCTGTAGACCTTAAGGACCATGTAGATATAGAAAGGGAGCGCAGGGCACTTGCTGTCCGGTGTAATATGTTGGCCCGTAGATTTGCTCGGTGTACGGATCTAGTTAAAATAACTCTTTTCAAGGCGTACCTACTGCCAGAGTCTGTACACGGGTAGTCTATGGGTCAATTACACTAACAAGTCGCTGGATGTCCTGCGCGTCCAGTACAACAATGGCTTCAGGATGTTGTTGGGACTTCCTCGCTACTGCAGCGCGTCGGAAATGTTTGCGCTTGCTCGTACCGACGGTTTTCACGCGATTATGCGCAAAAAAACAGCGTCAGTTCTGCGGAGAGTGAGAGACAGTCCCAACAGTATACTAAGAACGGTATCGGAGAGTTTCGGCTCTCCAATTGTAAAGCATTGTATACAGAGGGTGGTGGGTACTAACACTAGATAATAAGTCGTTTTTTTTTTTTTTTTTTGATGTTACTTACACTCTATGGATTACCTGGTCCGAAATAAAAATCATATTATTATTATTATTTGATTTGATTTAAGAAAATAAGAATTAGAACAAAAGGTCTATAAAACAGCTGTTAGACCAGCTCTCTTCTACGGTAGCGAGGTATGGGCTGCAAAGAAAAGCCATGTACACAAGCTATATACGGCTCAGATGCGAAATACATTTAAAAGACAAAGTGCGGAATTAATATATAAGAATCAGGGACAAAAGAAAAAATCAGGGAGTTTAGGCTGAGATGGTACGGTCATATGGAACGAAGGGCAGACGACCATGTCGTGAAGCATTGCCTTTCCATGGCAACGAAAACAAGAGGGAGGGGAAGGCCCCCAACTACATGGATGTCGAATGTCCGCAAGGATATGAAGCAGTTGCGGCTTTCACATGACGACGCATACCAGCATAATTAGCGGCGCTTCATCACCAGGAATGCTGACCCCGCGTAACGAAATGAAACGAAATCGTTGCAATAACCACGCGAAGGGTCGGCTATTAATCACACTAGGACCGCGGAAGTCATGGCGCGCGTCGCTGCGTCCCTAACCCCCGCAGCGAAGGTTCCTATTAATCTTACCCTGGCTTACATCTGTTGACCAACGGTCAATGTGCATGGGAAACCATAGCGAGCTGTCTTGTACGTGAACAGGAATTGGCGCGCTTTCTACACCAACCAATCACACGCCGCGGCCTGCCTCGATCAACGAATCAAGCATCGAGAACGCTCGCGCCACCCCGAGGATTTCGGCAGCACAGCAAGTTGATTTCTTATTGGCTACCCCACTACTGTTTAGAGATAGCTAGTATTGAAGTGAGTGCATAGCTTGTAAGGGACATTCCATTCCAATCCATTATTATACTACATTCTCTACTACATTCATTATTCTACTCCATATTAAGACATATTCATATTTACACGCTATTCCTGTTCACACTCTTGTATATAATT
Organism: Sesamia inferens; assembly: GCA_037179545.1. Taxonomy (NCBI): domain Eukaryota; kingdom Metazoa; phylum Arthropoda; class Insecta; order Lepidoptera; family Noctuidae; genus Sesamia; species Sesamia inferens. The sequence goes on from CM073947.1 coordinate 5,215,158, forward strand.
ATCTTACATCACGTTATTGTACACGGCATATACATTGTACTCTTTTACTTACGTGCAATACACAACGTTCGATTTATCTGAGTTTTAATTACGTAACACGACCTACGCGCTACATCATCATCATCTCAGCGTTAATCCCAGTCGCATTCGTAGCTTTTCTACGTTGGAGTCTAGGGTCCGCTTTACCAGTCTAACTGCTCATTTTAGCTAAACTTCGATATTTTCCGTGAAGCGACTGCCGTCTGACCTCCACAACCCGAAGGCGATATCTAAGCATTGCAGTTAGACCATTTTTTAGACTTTTGAGGGCTCCAACAACCCGTAACGACTGCCACTAGATGTTCGTATGGCAACCACTGTACCTATGTATCACAAATAAAATATTACTGATTTATTATGCAAGCAGGCACTGATCACTTTTACACGTCATATTTTTTTAAACTAGCTGGAGCCGGCATTTCCTAACTGACCTCTGAGAAGAAAAGCCGAAACAATCTCAGGTATCATCGTCTTTTTCAAGTCCAGATATTAAAAATGAAAATGTTTACAATATATAATGTGTTTGCTTTGTACATAACAATCAATTTACGTGATGACAGTAGGTGGGATAATTCCATCCAGGGCCGGACCTCCATCTATTCTTTCCATCCGTTGGCGATCGGCTGGCTAAGACATGGCTGGAGGTTGACTACTGCGTTGCCCAATTTCTCACAGTTCATGGCAACTTTAAAAGTAAACTGTATTCTTTTAAACTCCTTCGCCTTTGTGTCAATGTTCTACATCGAACCGTGAATTTGAACAGTCCGCACATCACATCTTATGGGAGTGTGTTCTTTGGCAGAATGAACGCAATATTATTATTATATTGGTGGTAGGCCATAACATCGGCCGCCGGCAGAAGTTGCCACCCACCAGACAAAGCCTTGCCGCCAAGCGATTTGTCGTGTTCCGGCATGATGTCTGGTGAAGCCGTACGGAGGACGGGTCTGAGCAGTAGTGTTGCGATGTGTGCCGGGTACGATGCGCCAAATGTTGTTGTGTTGGGAGTTTGGTCGTGGAGGGTCTTCAGATCAATCTCCCTTTGGCGCAGCATCGTTGGTCGTGTTGTTGGGCTTAACATTGCATCACATCGCTTAACTGCCGTCTCCCTTCCTATTCGCTCAATTTTTCTGAGTGAATAGGCTCCCTAATAAACTAGCGCGCTTTACCATCAACGATCGCATAACTGCTTACTATCAGGCGGTCAAGCGCTAGTTTATAATTATTAAAAAAAACATAAGTAAATACATAGATACTGAATATAACAGGTAAGCAAAGTAATTAGCCAAAAATTGTTTGTTGAACATGATCATAATGACAAGTAGTGTTCCTTCATAACTCTCTTGAATTCCTGCAAGGATTGCGCGCGTTTTGTTTCAATTGGCAATGCATTCCACAAACGAGGGGCCTGAACAGAGAAAGATTTATCAAGGACCGAGCTTTTTATTAATGTGTGCCCTTATTTTAATAATTAACTTTATTAGCCTCTCCCATGGATCTCCACGATGACCAGTGCTGCGCCTCCCGCATCCAGCGGTTTCCCGCAACCTTCACCAGATCGTCGGTCTACCTTGTCGGGGGCTTACCCACGCTGCGTCCCAAACCGTCGAGAACCCGTCGGTCCCATCGGGCATCGGTCCTACGGGCAAGGTGCCCGGCTAACTAACTGCCACTTTAGTGTTTGCAATTTACGGGCTATGTAGGTTACTCTCGTTCTTCTGCGAAGCATCGCATTTCTGATTTAATCACGCAGTGAAACCCCAAGCATAGCTCTCCTCTCCATTGCGCTTTGAGTGACCTTGAACTTTCTTATAAGGCCAATGGGCCTTATAAGAAAGTTCAAGATCACTTTTCTTATGCTCATCGCTCATTATTAGCGATAAAATGATTCATCATCATCTCATAATCCCAGTCGCATCCGATGCTTTTTCAACTTTGGAGTCTGGGGTGCGCTTTACCAGTCTAACTGCTAATTTTAGCTAAACTTCGATATTTTCCGTGAAGTGACTGCCGTCTGACCTCTACAAGCCGAATGCGATGTCGAAGCTTTGCAGTTAGACCAATTGATGGACGTTTGAGGACTTCAACAACCCGTAACGACTGCCATTAGATGTCCGTATGGCAACCCGGACCAACGGCTTAACGTGCTTTGAAAGGCACGACCATATCAGTGCGAAAATTCACATTCATGCTTACGAGTACAAATATTTGAACTGCGCGGGGTTCACACCCGCGCCTCTTTGCTCACCGGCCGCGTCCGCTACGCCACGGAGGCTGTCATGTTTATGAAAATGATTATTGTCAGAAAATTAACATCAGATACACACCATTCTCAATGACGCTTGACAGCCGTCCAAACCGGTCATCCCAACCTGTTAAAAAGAAGAAATTAAGAACAATTCAATGGACTCGATTCTCTGGTTCACAAACTAAATTAAGTTAATTCATTATGAAAAGGGCAGAAGATAAAATATCTTGACCGCAATCCCGCCTGGTGGTAAGCAGTGATGCGATCGTTGATGGTAAAGCGCGCTAGTTTATTAAGAGCCTATTCACTCAGAAAAACTGAGCGAATAGGAAGGAAGACGGCAGTTGAGTGAGGTGATGCAATGTTATACCCAACAACACGATCAACGATGCTGCGCCAAAAGGATATTGATCTGCAGACCCTCCCAAACAAACCAAACTCCCAACACAACAACATTTGGCGAATCGTACCCGGCACACATCGCAACACAACTGCTCAGACCCGTCCTCCGTACGGCTTCACCAGACATCATGCCGGAACACGACAAATCGCTTGGCGGCAAGGCTTTGTCATGAGGAGTTCCTCCGTCTAGGTATAACGGAAGATTATGTCGTACTTCTACCGACTAACACCCCACTATTCCTTCGAGTACCATGAGTCAGGGACCCGGGAGAAACTATTACATTCGCCGCACCACCGTCTGGTATCAGCCCGCCATCCCTAGCGGGCGCCATCACCAAGTGCAGCCGATACTACGACCGCACATCTTTCTGACCTTTGACCGGCCACCATAAGAAAGACCATGCGGTCGACAAAATAGGAGCCGTGTCGTCGCTTGAGAGCTAAGGCTCAAGGGGGGAGGACATAGTAGAACATACGGTGGAATTCTACCCAGCTTGGGTAGAGCACCGCCGTGTCGTCATGACGGCGATTTACGGAGATCTCTCCCGTCCATCCGTGGCCCAGGCCATGGTCCGGAGTGAGACTGCATGACAGGCAGTCACCTCCATCTGCGAAGCAGTGACGCTGGCAAAGAAGGAGGTGGGCGGCGAGCAGTAGGCAACTTACCGCCCGGTAAGGACCACGCCCGGGTCGGGTCGACGGCGCCTTGTGTTACACGCGCGCCTCAAAGAGACGTCAGCACTTTATGACGGGGTCCACGAAGATCGATGCCACCTGGGTCAGGGTTGCGGGTTAATTAAAAAAGAAACCGTGACCCTGGCGCACAGATAAGTGAAGAAACACGGATGGGTTTTAGTCAGTAAAAGTCTGAAACGCCCTTCCGCTCCGGCCAGAGTGGACGAGGTCTTTTAATGATTTCCCATCCTCGATATGCAAGGATCAAACATGGCAAGAGTAACCTGAAAGTGATCAACCGACCTGTCACGAAAGGTATTAGGTACAAACCTGTGCTATAGACTTGCGCTTGCCAAGCTCATCGTACATCTTCGGAAAGGCATTGTTGTGAGTATGGACTCTTTTGATCGGATCATGTTCTGGCTGACCTCTCGTCTCGTATTCAAGTTGATGTTCATCGTAGAACTGGTCAACTGCGTTGCGCGTTCTCTGAATAACAGACAAAAGTTGACGGTCTTCTATAAATCTTCATAATTAGCAAAGATACTTACAACGCCAAAAATCACTTTTGTCGCGTGTCCAAAACAACACTAACGCCGCACCGCCTTCTTGATTTCTCAATAAAAGTTGTGTCACAATTCAAAACTGTTTACCACCAAAGTACCCGCAAGCCCTCGCCTATTGTGGCCGGAAGCTCGATGTTGTCTCCCGACCAGGGCGAATCCTGCGACGGCTAGTGGCGTGGGCGTTGGGATTTCCGCTCCCCCACGTGCTCCGCCTCTTCCTTTGCCAGCAATACTGCTACGCAGAAGGAGGTGACGGCTTACCATGCACTCTCGCTCCGGACTAGCCTGGACCAGGGCCTGACGATAGAAATCGCTTCCGAATGCCGCCACGAGGACACGGCGGTGCTCTACCCAAGCCGGACAGACCTCCACCTTTTGCTACGCCGCATCCTCAGGGCGATCCCCACGAAGTTATTCTCTTGGTATATAAAGATGGACACACATAGAAAACCAAAGCAAGCATAGCTTATCCTGATAGATTGAACCCTCTGGAAGTTAATACATTGCCATAATCACATCCCTTGATACAATGTTAATTTTTCCACACAAAAACCTAAATATAATTTATTCAGAATAAACAAATCGAATCCAATCATTTTGTTATATTTATGCACCGTTGGTCGTGTCATTGGGTTTAACATTGCATCACCTCGCTCAATTGCCGTCTTCTTTTCTATTCGCTCAGTTTTTTTTATTAAATAGGCTCTTAATAAACTAGCGCGCTTTACCATCACAACAACGTATTGCATCACTGCTTACCTACCATCAGGCGGGATTGTGGTCAAGCACTCATCTATTTTAGTGCCTTCAAGGCTAGAGTGAATATGCTCTTAATAAACTAGTGCGCTTTACCATCAACGACTGTGTCACTGCTTACCATCAGGCGGGATTGCGGTCAAGCGCTAGTTTATAATTTAATTTTAAAAAAAGTTGCATCCAAGTTTTATCTTACATCTGACATTACCTTTACTGGCCTCATGTTATACATAGGCATGGGTCCGTCCTCATTCATAATCATCAGCACCAGATCCACCATTTTTCGCTTCGGCGTCCTCTTCGGCAATGTATAAACTGTGCTGCTGTTTAACGCGGTCTGTACTGCTGAATCACGGTCATTGTTGATGATGATGTTTGACTTCTGTTGGATTTTTATTGACTCAGGCATTTTCTTGTTCCAACTTAAAGTAAAATAGGAACGTATTAGGCGGTGTGGACAGTCCAGGTCGAATCGAATCCATCAAGTATTGTCAGCCTTTATAAAAGTACTGTGGGTACACAGAATACCTGTTTGTATGGCACTAGTCCTTACAAAAATCCTTACTAATATAATAAATGGGAAAGTGAGATTGTTTGTTTGTTTGTTCCGCTTTCACGTCGTAACTACTGAACCGATTGCTTTGAAATTTTGCAGACGTAATGTTAGACGGGCGAAGCCGCGGGCGGAGAGCTAGTAATACTTAAATAAATAAAAAAAAAACATTTACCACTTATATGAACAAATACAAAAATATTAATTTCAATTTGATGTACTTTGTACTAACGCCTGATCATTTTCGCAGAGCAAATATACACTTTTCGTCACTTTGCATCTCGAAAGGTGCGAAAGCGAAAAAGATTAATTTGCCAATAATCGTCAAAAAACCCATCGATATCACATACATAGATCCCCTAGTTAACGTAGCCATACTGGTTTTCGTAACCTTAATACCAACTGGATCCTAGTCAAGACAAGGGAAGATCGCAGGAACCAATGCGGTATCCGGTTAGAATCCCGAATTGGGCGCTCCGGACTTAGTTTGGTGGAGATGTTAGGATCGGCTAACATCAAGGTATACAACAACACTACAACACTTAATCACCCAGAAAAATCACAAAAACAGCAAACGAACATAGTGTTACCTTGCACAAACAATTTCGACGTAATCTATAGTTCTACCTAGCCAAATTAAATATAGTTTCACATAAATATGTTTCTTGCATTTATTATTTTACATGTTTTTAGAAGTAACATAAATTATTAGAATTTTGACTCATAAAACAATGACTTTGTCAAACAAACTTAACCAATTGCGAAAGTTTAGGTCTATTATTATACTCTTTGGTCTAGATTAGTACACCATAATGCCTTTCTAGACGCAGTATGAACTCCTAGTCACTCCTCGTAAAGGGAACTTATCACCATAATTGTGGCGTGCCCTGCACTGGGTTGCGACGATCGCACTCTCCTTGGCGCCACGAGATCCTGCCGAAGCTGTCCGCCGTGATTTCTCGCGGATGCGGAGTTATACCTCAGTGTTTTACCTTCTCTCGCTACTATACCTAGGCGAGAGGGGATGAAACCTCCCCTATAGGAGACGACGTTGACCTCCAGATCCCATGGCGGCTAGAGTGACAGTGATAGACTTCCTGCCTGTTTCAAGTCCATAAGCCAATAACTGGATAATGAAATACCCCTTAACTTAACTGCTTGTTGAAATTAAAATCATCTGTGACAGTTAATAACGAAATCAGCAGGACATTCATCATCAAATTGGGATGAGATGCGTCACTTCTTTGCGTTTTATCTTTGGCAATAGGTACGTTTGCTTCTCTTCTGACATTCCGTCAAACTGTGCGGACGCTATATCCGATGTAGTGCGTCAAGCTAAGGAATATTTTAAGTGATGTGCCCGTCGGTGGCTCAGCTCAGATTGTGTTCAAGCTGAATAGCGTAAGAACACTGCATTTCTCACCTGAGTAGACGCTTGGAAACGCAGAACTCCGGATCTAAGTTCAAAGAAGAGAGACTTTTTTTTGTGTTTTTGATGTGAAATCTTCAAATGATCTCTCCTGCTCTAGTCGGAGCAGAAAGGCGTATCAGACTTTTACTGACTAAAACCCATCCGTGTTTCTTCACTTGCCTGTGCGCCAAGGCCACAGTTTCTTTTTTAACCGACTTCAAAAAAAGAGGTACTCAATTCTTCGCATTTTTTATGTAGGTATGTTCACCAATTATTCTAAGACGCCAGGATCAATTTGCAAAATTCTTTTCTTGTTTGATAGGGTATACTTTCCATGTGGTCCCATAGTCGTCAGGTCTGGATCTGATGTTGGAAGACCTGGAAAATCAAGGCAAACTTTCAAAAATGGTAGGGGCGTCTAAAGCAATTCTATGTTTTTTCGTTAGGTATTGTAAAGCACTACAATTTAACAAAGGTCTGCTGATGAAGCTGGACGCCTGTCGAGGGAACTCTTCAATGATTCACAGTAGTTACCGTGAGTATGTGCTTCATTAATTTGTATTGAAAAGAACTTTACTGCTAGATGGGTTGTGACTATCTTTAGGGCTCTGATGATGAATAAAAGGTCAGTTCAGGGAACTCCTCAACGATTTACAGTAGTTATCTTGTGTTTGGACTTAATTCATTTATATTGATCAAACCTTGGCTGCCATATTGGTTATAATGAAGGTCTGCAGTAGATCTGACGATGGAGCTGAGAGACAGTCGAGGGAACTCCTCAACGATTCATAGCAGCTACCTTGTGTTTGTGCGTGATTAATTTGTATTGAAAAGAGCTTTACAACTAGATGAATTGTGATGATTAAGACGAACTCCTCGACCGTTTACAGTAGCTAAGTGCTTTGTTTTTGGAGTTAATTCATTTAGATAGATGAGAACTTTACAGCTAGATGGGTTGTGACTATCTTTAGAGCTCTGATGATGAAGACAAAGGCAAGTTCAGGGAACTCCTCAACGATTTACAGTAGTTATGTTATGTTTTTTTATACCTAATTATAAACTAGCGCTTGACCGTAATCCCGCCTGATGGTAAGCAGTGATGCGATCGTTGATGGTAAAGCGCGCTAGTTTATTAAGAGCCTATAGGTACACTCAGAAAAACTGAGCCAATAGGACGAAAGACGGTAGTTGAGCGAGGCGATGCAATGTTAAACCCAACAACACGACCAACGATGCTGCGCCAAAGGGAGATTGATCTGAAGACCCTCCACGACCAAACTCCCAACACAACAACATTAGGCGCATCGTACCCGGCACACATCGCAACACAACTGCTCAGACCCGTCCTCCGTACGGCTTCTCCAGACATCATGCCGGAACACGACAAATCCCTTGTTTGGACTTAATTCATTTATATTGATGAAGCCTTGGCTCCCATATGGGTTAAAATGAAGGTCTGCAGTAGATCTGATGATGAAGTCGACAGTCGAGGGAATTTCTCAACAATTTACAGCAATGAAATTTAACATTGACCAACAACTAGGTACTTACTCTTCATGCTTATGTAACAATCAAATAAAATAGAGAGACTGAATTTAAGTTGACCTTTTTCGATCATGTTTCACGTCGCGGTAGTGACGCCATTGAATGTCTCATGGTGCAGAGAAAGGATGAGGGCACCAGACCACGTGGCAGATCACCAATGAGATGGACGGACCGTATCAAGGAAGCGAACAAGTGCACAGTTTGTGAATGAACCCGGAAGGCTGCAGCCCATGTTGAATAGCGTCGCTTAATAGGGAATTGTTTTATAGAAATCGGTTCAATAGTTTGGTTTTTAAACCAAAATTACGGGTCAAAATTAAAGTACCGTAAAGTGGGCTAATTGGAACTGATTGGAGCACTTTTTCTTAAATGTATGTTTACGAAAAATACATTTAAAAAAATAGGTGTACAAAAATAAATGACCTTTATACTATATCGAAACAATTGTGTTATCACCTATACCAATTCAATACCGGTATTATACTGTAAATTTTGGGATGTTACCTAAATATATTGCACGGCCGCTTTTTTATAGCTATCCGAACTTGGTCGGGTTATGTAGGTTTTCGATGCTTCGTCAGTATTATAATTGTATTTCTTTAATTACTGAATTTAATGACATGACATTTTGCATGTGAATAGTTGAATGAATACACTAATTATTGGCATACATTTTACCATGCAATTCCTTTAGAATGTCGTGATATTTGACTGCTTTGTAAACAGTGATTATGTCATGGTAAATTGTCCTATAACTCTTTAATTACTAAAAGAACATCATTGATACTTGGCAATATATTGCAGACACTTACAAGGTTTGTATAAACGTAAAAATCTAGACCCCAAAGTGCATACTTTAAGAACTAAGACCAAATAAGCGTATTTTACGTTTATATTTTTATCTTTTAAGCCTTACGATTTTTTCTAAATATGTTTTTTAAACAAATATACACAAATTCAAAACAAAATATGTAAAAATCTACAGCTCTCTATGTAAGCGCTTTATATGAAAACTAGCTAATGGCCAAACGTTCGCGCAGCGGAAACTTGAATATCTCCGAAGTTTATGCATGCACAAATTTTATTCATACATACACAATTACAAACAAATACACACTAATTTTTGGACACATCTCTTTTTTCTAAACTCAATGGATTAAAAAAAGTTCCGCCAGGACAACGTTCGCCCAGCGGAATCAGTTTTTGGTGAATTTCTCCACAATGGCTGCGTGCACAATTTTTTTTTTACCATACACAATTATACGACGTCATACACTAAATATCTGCATATCTAAAATCTTTAAATTCAACAACATTCCGCTGCGCGAACGCACACGATTGAGCTAGGTCCAAAGTAAGTTCGAGACTTGTGTTATGGGATACTAACTCAACGATACTATCCCCCTTATTCATAAAAGATGTTTAAAGTTAACTGGTGATTAGCGATTCTTTAACCATACATATTAGACGTTTGCACGTCACTTAACTTTAATCTTCGTTTATTATAATAGATATTAGGGGCTTATTTATAATAGATACATATATAGATAAACATCCAAGACTCAGGTCAATTAGGAAAAGATCGTTTTCCATCATGACCTGGCCGGGGATCGAACCCGGGGCCTCCACGTCGCAGGCAGAGATACCTATATATTTTTTTAAATTTCCGTTCTGATTATCGCAACAATGGGGCTAATTAAGGTATCAGAATACATTGCATTTTTTTTTTTTTATATTTACAATATGTAAAGAAAACCCTGTCCGACCCAAAAGGATAATAAAGGTTAGGTAAACACATGACCAAATATAATATAAAATTTTACGTAATCGTCATAGAAACAATACTAATGAATTTTGAAATAATCCTTTTTTCCCACGAATTAATTCCAACTTCCCCGAAATGTGGTAATTTTTAAAAAAGTGACAACGGCTGTATTATTATGAGCGAATAGTGATGCGACCACGTGCCGCGTGCCGCCCGTTGCTTACCGCACATGTAATAAGCTACCTCTTTTAGCGAAATAATATTATTTTTTTTAGGGGGCTTTTTTTTAAGTTTAGCCCGGTTTTGTATCCATTAGTAGAATCAGTTATTGATACCTAACAATACCTTCACGGATCGGACAGGGTTTTCTTTACATATTGTATATTTGAGCTATATTTAAAAGGAATGTCTAAACGATATCTAAAAATATCCTTAAGAGATACAAAAGAGCAAATAGAAGATCTAGAGCAAAGAGTAGTCTACGAAATAGTGTATTTCCTGCGCTTTTGCAGTAAATACACTATTTCGTAGACTACTTCATACATCTCTCTAGATTTTTAGTTCCCGGCAAAAGTTCTACTACCGTTTCGAAAGACACCAAAATTTCAAGTTTTGTTAACAATAAAAATCACAACGTTTGCCACCCATATTCTTCAAATTTTTTCTGTGAAATGGACGTTGAATGGTCTATGTCTGTCTAGGTGGTGTAATATCTTTTCTACTACCAACAGATAAAAAAATATAATTGATCAAAACTTTCATTTCGCCAGTTCCAAATAACCCCGTGATTTTCAATTAGCCCTACTTTACGGTAACAAAAAATTACGTCGTTTGCTTGCAGGGCTTTTGGCAACTATGGTGGCATCAGTGTCCAGTCTGACCGAATGCAGCTGGACAGTACTTTTCATAACCAAAAATTGTAAAATTATAACGTTTTTACAATAAAACTATCTCCACAGTGACCGACAGTACGGGTTTCGCCACAATCGATCAACTGGGGCCCTACTAATGTATGCCACTCACTTGTCTTCGAAAAAAATGGGGAAGCAAGTACGGTCTCCTTATAAGTCTTGAAGGCCTTCGACCTGGTATGGCCCGCTGGCCATGTTTCACTCGCTCACTTATAAAGAAACAGGTTACCTGTACCTGTTTCTTTATGCAAGTTGACCCTGCACCGGTCGGTACTTACCCTCACAGATTTGTCTGTCCCGGAACCCTGTTTCTTTATGTAAGCACCTTTAGCGTCCAGAGTACGGCATTTCCCCTGGCCTGACTGGCTAGGTAAAAAACTTCCTTGGCAATGGTCCGGCGGTACTTCACACCAGGACAGCTTCTAATGTTATAGAAAGCACAGGTCCGTTCGTGTCTGGAGTACTTCAGCCACATCAAGTCTGGTACTTCAAAATGCCACCTGGCAGCTTTGGATTTGGTGGAGGCGTACGAAGAGGCCAATTGGCAACCCAGATTTGCTTCAAAACGGTATCCAAAGCCTGGAGCACAGACGATGAGTAGCCAGCCTGCCAGTGTTCTATATGATGCATTTAGGAGAGTGTGTGCGGGAATTCCATGACTTAAGACTCTACCATCAACTATTGCATTACTGCATACCATCAGGCAGTGTTGCCATCAAACAATACTTTATAATGTGTAAAAAAAAAATATCTATAAACTACAAATAAAACAAATACACATTTTAGAAAACATATTTCTTTATGTTTATGGTGTTTATTTATGGTAGTATGTATATCTAGACATAGTATAAGACTTATGATTAAATTTTGAATTACTTTTACCAACATTGGATTTAAGGCTTTATCGTCACTCCTGTTTAACTAAGGACTTTACTTATAAAGATTGTTGGCATCACCTTTGCTTTAATAGAAAAATACATTGTATTGTACCCTAGTCGAAACCAAAGATAGGGTAGCCTAAACAAAATTTATAAAAAAAAAGACTTTTACACTTAAATCGTGTAATGGATTTAGATAAAATTTGATACAATGAATTTGGGGTAACAACATACTGCACCCCCAGTGTGTGACATCACTTTTGCAAAAACTGCAATTTTCCAGAGTAGCGTATAAAACTTTGACATCACAATAATTAATGACACTTCAAGATTCATCATTACCAGTATGGTAATTGCGTAAAAAGCTATCAGTAGCAATGGATTTCATTATGACAGTTTAACAACAGTCATTGCATTATTTACGTTGATGAGCAGATACGTTTTAAGATCATAATGAAGCAATGGATTGGCAATATGCTTTCTAAATGATTAAGGTAACAATGTGTACTATGAACGTAATGTTCTTTTACCACATAAAGAATTGCATCAGGATAAATTAAGCATTTATGTATTTATTTATTTATCTCTCACCGGGGGTGCGATATGATACCCTATATTCCAATGAATCCAGGCAGCTTGATACAATATAAAAAAAATTAACTATTAAACACAGCGTAAGTTGAAAAAGGAATGATAAATATAGATTGTTCTAAATTCAAATCCAATGAATCGATCCATAATTAATAGACAACAGATTTTTTTTTAAACTTTACACAAGCTTATTTACTTTTTAAAATGTTTGATGTAAAATAGAAAATAGGTTACATAAAGGAAAACGCCTGTATTGGCATTTTATTCTGAGATGCCAGTCTCAACTCCGAAATTATACTATTTATCTTCACACTGAAATGCTATGTAAGAACCACACCAAAGGAGCAAAAAATCATTTCATGTGCTGGTTTCCATCCATCCTATGCACAATGAACATCAATTAAGTAATGAGAAATACTTTCTACTTAAATTTTCACTGATGTTAAGCAGACCCAATGTAAAGAATGGTATACTAGGTATGAGATGATGAGACAGGGAAAGGTATCTCACAACTGATTAAAGGACCATGAACAGATACTAAATACACAACTAACATGAAGGTAGAAAATTCTTACAAGTAAATACAATCCAGCTAAAATGAAATGTTTTATACACTAAATTAGAGAAGACTAAAGCTTTTTTTTTTATTGATGACAGTGAGTGCCTGAGATTAGTGATGATTTGAAATTATTGTACCATAAGTTGTCAGTAATGAAATATTTAATTTAAAAGTTCTGGTACAACAATTTAAAAAAAATACCATCTAAAAGGAATTATTGCTTGTTTTAAAGTTACTATATTAACTAATGACTATCCTTGGCTTACCATACACATCATAATTGCATTATTGGTTGTATCAAAACACTGGCAGAAAATAAAACACTTCAAACCTTAAATGGAAAATGTAATCACATATTTTGGACTTATAGCTAGAACACTTAACGACGCCCGCGGCCTCGGCCTCCACGACCTCCCCGAGGTCCTCCTCGGCCACCGCGACCACGACCCCTTCCGCCTCTTGCACCACCACCGCCTCTTGGAAAACCTTCCCTCTTTCCACGGCCTTTAGGGGTATCGTCAATTAATAACGTCTCCAAAGGCAAGCTATCAGGCAGCAAGAAATATCTAATATTATTGCCTCGAATACTCAAAGTTTCCAGTATCATTTCTTCTTTGTTTTTTAGCATTACCTTCACGGCTTTCAAATGTGTGTTCATTGCTACATCTACACCAGTTATCGTTCCGTGCACAATACTGCCATTCTTCAATTCGATAGACACTGTCTCATGACTCAGCTTCATTAAAAATCTTACTAGTTTCATTTTTGTAGTTTATTTAGGCTTCTTTAGTTAAAAACAGAAGCGGCGTCGGTCAAATAATAACCTCAAATTCTAACCAAAATAATTTTAAGGCGGCTGTCCGATTAATACAGTATTGCCATATCAATTGCAAAAAAAAAATCCATAAGTTTTAGTTGGAAAATACATTTTCTTTATTTTGCGCCACACGGTTGATGCATGGTAGGTAGTGAAACGGGTTAGTTATTTACAAAACCGGAAAGAAAAGGAGTTTATCAGGATTATATGAATAGACGGAGTGGTAACGGAGATAATCAACAAAAAAAAATACGTTATATTTTTACGTTAGTTCTTTTTTATGCCAGTGAATGATAGACGAAAAAGTTCTGGTATTGTTTTATTGAGAGTTGACAGAAGTCATAATGAATGAGGAAGGTTCGCTTAGTCAAGAACTGAACCAATCGGTTCTTAATTTAGATGAAGAAGAGGAAAAGGAAAAAACTGTTTGCGCTCGATTGATACTTACTAAAGAACAGGTTATCAATATTGTATTCTTAGCATTTAATTATTTTTTACGAAGCCCTATGTCAAGGCGTTAGTACTTCGTACTTAGTGTAGGTGATGAATTAATTAGGGCTCTTACAGATCAGCAGCATTGTACTAACGATACAGTCAACTGCAGCAGTCGTAACATTCATTGTCAATTGGCTGTCATTTTAACCTGCCGGCTGACGCAGACTGCTGCGACTTCAGTAATTACGCCATCGTCTAATATCCTTATCACTGACGATACACCGTGAAGGCAATCTCTAAGGTGCTAGGACATTAGGGTAGTATCATTAAGGCTTTCTTTTCCAGCACATACTGTCTTGCTCCTGGCAAAATCCACTCCAGATCTCTCCCGGATTTTTTTCCCATGGATTTTTTTCACCTCAATTCAGCCCTCACGGTACGCGTCCAGGCCATCTCGCCTTTTATTTCCGAATCCGCCTCGGCGGCGCCGTCCCTTTTGAGGCACATAGGAGATATGTTTATTGTCATAATAAATAATCGCCGGAAGGCAATAAATCCTCATTATCATTATCACCAGGCTATAGCACTCAACTCAACTTTCGGCAATTCTCGTTCAACTACTACCAGCCATCCTTCGAAGATCGTCGCTCCACCTAGCGTATGGGCGTTCCACCATACGTTTACCAATTCGCGGTCTTCACTCAAGAGCAAGTCTACTCCAACGGTCATCTACGGCTAATGTGACTGATTAAATAAAAAAAAATGGGCAATAATTGCAACACCACATGAAAACAATATATTTTAACAAGTTTATAGGGATAAACCATGTCTTTCATCGATTTAATGGAGGGTGGTTGTCAAGGGGTTCTCATATCGAGATTAGACGCGCATAGCCACGTAGTTTATTATCACTTTAAAATGGATGTCAGAACATTATCTGGAACTGCGGAATTTTCCGATGATGACATAGAACGTGAGGAGTTGAAGCACCCCCCCACAATAAAAGAAGTTTCGGCGAAGTTTGCATTTACTGAAGCTCAGGTGGCCACATATTTCTTTAAGGGCTATGCCCACAAATGAACAATCTTATAGTGTAGAATGTCGAATTCATCCTTACAACTTCTCATCAAAATTTTAACCCGGGATCACCCATTCATTTATGTTGTTTTCCTCATCCAGATATCCGTAACTTTAACTATCGTCAACCTACCGCAAATTCGCACGATGTGCCTCGTTTCTTCCTGATGTGCTTTACAAATTTTCTCAAACTGTTTCAGCAACGGGATTTGCTTGAAGCTTTCAACCTTCTCGACTATACAGGCGAAGGGAAAATTGAAGCGGAGGACTTTCGAGTTGCTATCAAAGCTCTAGGTATTTACAAATATTATTACCACCTAACTTTGTGAGAAAAATCGTCGTATTTTAAACGAAACTCCCGAACACCCTTGTGTTCCAAGGTTTTAAAATCCTGCATTTACAATCAACAGCAAACAGCTCATAGACATATACAATGGACATGCCTTAGAGATGATACTTGCGGCACTCCGAAAGAAAGAGAAGAAACGAAGCTGCGGTCCTTCGACATATACAATATAAATGTCTATGCCATAGGCCATCTATCTCACTCTTTGCAAACCAAAAAATTACTGCAGATTATACACGTACGGCATGTTTATTGTATTTGTCGATGAAACTGACTCGATTCCGAACTTCCGAAGCATCAATCAGTTTAACAAAAGCATATATACCTTGTCTATAAAGTTGTGAAAATGGATCTTTCTAAAACTAACAATTTTAAAAGTATGGCAACACTTAATCTTTGTGTACAACGAATGTAGGTATTTAACAGAAAGAAAGTAGTCTTTAACATTACTTAAAACTAGTTTCAACCAATCAAAAGGCTTCAAATGCTTGAGTCTTGAGTAACGTTCTGTAATACGGACCTAAGTGCATATCGCCGTAACATTGTATTGACTCAGGCGCAAAGAGTATATTAATACTAGGCTCAGGCGTATCACGTCACGTATGATACTCCCGGGTTTGCTTAAAATGCGAAGTGCCAGTTTAACATTTTTAACTGCGTAAAAGAGCTAAGGCGGTTGGAAGTTTTGACGGGAAAGTCCAGCTGAGTGTCATGCTCGTTTTTCATTTGACTTTTGAAATTATTTATAGTGTTGTTTACTAAATAAAAGTGCGTGATTTATGTATTAAAAAGTGCATTTAGTAAATAATTCATAAAGAACAGTGAGATATCAGATCATAGTGACCACATCATGACTTTGTCCCAAACCTCCCTCGTAGGAAGGGTCACGCGGCCGTTTTTTCAACATGTATAATAATTCGTAATTACGTGACATTGGCTAAATGCACAAACTGTGCGAACTGCGAAGCCAAAAAATAAAGAAAGAAAGGCGTGTTGGTGCTACATACTTTTTATGTATCGGCGGCAAACTATACATATGATTTTGTCACGCGACCTTTACTGAATCATATCATCTAGAACATTACCTCTCAAACTTCTTTTTATTTATTTAGGGTATGAACCCACTAAGGAAGAGCTGCAGAAGATGATTAACGCGGTAGACAAGGGGAACACTGGAAGACTTAGCTTTGAGAATTTTGAAACCGCTATCATGAGGAAGATTATGGCAAAGGACAACGATGGAGATATAATGAAAAGCTTTAGGCTCTTTGATATGGATGACCGCGGTACTATCTAATTTCTTAGAATTACTTTATTACACTTACAAAAGCTTTTCAGCAATAGGGTATTTGACTAAAAAAAACTAATTCGTCCGTCAGTCAGATTTCCAAAAAATACTAGACACGTATTTTTTCTTTTTTCATATAAACAAAAAATGAAGACGAAATAGTGTGTTGAAAACTCGTGTGACGTCACATTACGCTACACTTTTTAGCGAGCAGTGACGTCACCGGCCACCACTCCCGATTTTTGATGCCTTTTATGTTTGTCAATCTTTATTGATTTGTAAAACAAAATATATGTATCCAATATTTTTCTATAATCTGAATGACGGACTAATTAGTTTTTTTTTATTCAAATACTATTCCTATTCCATTAGGCGCCGAGCATAACTTTATTGCCATGGAGCTAATGTATAATGTTTTTTATCACCTAAAATCGCACTCATGCCGATGCTGATATTGCTGATAATGCGCGCCGGGCCTTACAAGACCTCCGGATGCGAACATTATTTTTTTATTATCTTATTTAAAACTTTCAATTTTTTTTTTCAGGTTACATAAGTTTTGAAAACCTTAAAAAAGTTACACGTATTCTCGAAATTGACCTTACGGATGAACAAATAGACGAAATGATAGACGATGCTGATAAAAATTTTGATGCCTTGGTAAGGTCTGCTAAGAAATATATCTATATCTTATAATCGTGTACTTACAGTTCTTCAAATGTAAGAAGTGCAATTTGTTTTTTTTTTTTGGCGGGAAAGTCAAGCTGAGTGTCACGCTCATTTTTCATCGGACTTTTAAAATTATTTATAGTGTTGTTTACTAAATAAAAGTGCGTGATTTATGTAGTAAAAAGTGCCTTTAGTAAATAGTTCATAAAGAACAGTGAAATATCGCAGCATAGTGGCCACATCATGACTTTGCCCCAAACCTCACTTGTAAGACGAGTCAAGTGGCCGTCTTTTTGACATGAATAATTCATAATTACGTGACATTGTCTAAATGTACAAACCGTGCGACGCCAAAAAAGAAAGAAAGAAAGATTACACTGATACAAAAATCATTTTAAAGTCAAATTTTTTTTTAAGCATTATTTCAACTTTTTGGAAATCTTGATATAGATTACTAAATATTGAAATAAAATTAAGTATAAGTTTTCGTACTTTGTTTGCAATTAAGTGTTTTATTTTCGCAGGTGAGCCAGGAAGAGTTCATGAAAATGATTAAAAATTCTGTACATATTGTAACACCATAATATAATTATGTTCAAGCGGTAATGTCTACCATTTACTGTTATGAGTGATGATAAAACTTATTATAATGATGTTCTTGTAATTTTTATTATTATTTCAGTGAGATTAAAATTATTTTAATTGACAGTATTTGGAACGCAATTATTATGTTACAAAACCTAAATTCCTCCGATTGTATTTGACATGAACAGTTGACATAGTCAAAATTGAGTTTGACGCTAATGGTGACGGCTTATGTCTAAATAAATTTCTGTTATTTTGAAATTCATGTTTACATATTATTTCCTTTGATTTCAAATAATCATATAATAAGTCTTTCACAAAGGCTTCAGGTTAACAAATACATTTACATAAATAGTTAAAAGCAGCTTCCATTGTTGTAATATTCATAATTCTTGTGATACTGTGGAAAAATAAAAATGGGTAAGTTGTAATGGGCACATTATATCTAATTTATTAAAATTCCAGTTTATAAGCACATTGTCACGTTTTTTCAGACTCTAAGGATCTAGAATTAGAAGCGAAGTGCGAAAATCTCATGAATATAGTCGTTGAATCACGAAAACGATTCGGAAAAGCTTGCATTGAGTACGATCAAAAAGTGTTGCTGATGGAGAACAAATTACTTAATTTACAAGTCGAAACTGTTTCTAACTATCGTTTTAAACATAAAAACACGATTCCTGACATTGACGAAGATGACTGCAAAGATTTGGATGACTTATTTGTGGAGATAACTGAAAAACAAAGGCGAATGGAAGATGTGATGAAAAAATTAAAAAATACTCATGAAGTCATTATGCAATTGGATGCTGACGTAATAGGCAGAAAATTGCGGGCCCCTCTTACTGCAGATGCCATGTTAGCTCAGGCTAAGGCTAAAAAATTGTATGTAGAATAAAATCTGTCTGTTTGTTGCGTATTTAAACAAATACAACATGTCTCGCAAGGTATGCATTATGTGGTCTTCTGTAGTGTAATCTAGGCTTGCTATTTATTTGCCAAAAATGTAAACAAATATTGAGTTTATAGAAAAATAATTTTAATTGCAATGCAATAGAGTTCAGTTTCAACTTCAAACTCTATAATTTTTTCATTCTGAAATCAACATAATTTCTATTAAGATAAGGATGCAGATTCTCTTGTTTGCAAGCTAAACGAATTTTAAATTAAGTGCATCTTTTTCTTTCTTTATCATTAAGAAAGGGATAGATGATAACATATTTGTTTAGGCCTGTCAAATTAGACGGTGCTTGATGTTATGTACTAGGACTGGTGTCTGCAACACGACAATGTGCGTGTTTTACGTACATTTGTATGCATTCAGAGCAAAATTATTTTGTTTATTATATTTACTAGCTTTCCGCTAACTTCTAACTTTACATCAGCAAAATTGCAAAGCAATTGGTTCAGTAGTTACGGCATGAAAGCGGACCAAACAAACAAACTGACTTTCCTATTATAATATTAGTAAGGATTTATGAAATACATATTTAAATATAGAATAGAATACTCTTTATTATATACACCATATCAATTACAGAACATAAATATAAAGATTTTACAACAGGTGACACAATGGACAGCACAATATTTTTATAAAATCTGATTATTTTGAACTCTGATTCAAGCTAACTACCAGTGTAGTTAAGGCTCCTGAGACAAGAATCTCTTCATAATCTGAGCTAATGCACTAACCTTCTGAAAAACGCCTTCATTCCAACTGCCTAATAAGTCTTGTTGTGGTGGCCTAGTGGTTAAAATACCAGCCTCTCAGGTATGAGTGTGTGGGTTCAATACCAGGTCAGACAAGTAGCAATGTAACTAAGTTATATGTACTTTCTAAGTATATCTTGGACACCAATGACTGATTACAAGGTGAAGAAAAACATCTAGCGGAAACCTGGACTTTAAGTCTGAAATTACAGCAAGCATGGTGATTACACTCAAGCCTTCTCTGTATGAGAGGAGACCTGTGCCCAGCAGTGGGACGATAAAAAGGTTGATAATGATAATGAGTGAGTCTTGAAAGATGTAGATTGAGATTCCGGCCATCAGATTTAATTTAGCTCTCTTTCTCAGCTTTAAATGGTTACATGTACAATCACCCCCTTGTGTTTTAATTAGTGATTTTTTAACCATACCTTTTAGAAGTTTTTATGTCACTTAACTTGTAATCATTGATAATTATGAATAAACCCCTTAAACATTGGTGTTTATTGGTTGTTATTGGTGTGATTAGAAGTTAAGTGTCATGAAAACGTCTAAAATGTATGGTTAAAAATCGCTATTTACTAGTTTTTTTTTTTTTTTTTTTAATAATTATAAACTAGCGCTTGACCGCAATCACGCCTGTTGGTAAGCAGTAATGCGATCGTTGATGGTAAAGCGCGCTAGTTTATTAAGAGCCTATTCACTCAGAAAAAACTGAGCGTATAGAAAGGAAGACGGCAGTTGAGCGAGGTGATGCAATGTTAAACCCAACAACACGACCAACGATGCTGGGCCAAAGGGAGATTGATCTGGAGACCCTCCACGACCAAACTCCCGACACAACAACATTTGGCGCATCGTACCCGGCACACATCGCAGCACAACTGCTCAGACCCGTCCTCCGTACGGCTTCACCAGACATCATGCCGGAACACGACAAATCGCTTGGCGGCAAGGCTTTGTCTGGTGGGTGGTAACTTCCGCCGGCGGCCGATGTTATGGCCTACCACCACAGAGATATTAAATTTAATAGAGTGGCCACGGGGGCGTAACCCGTGAGAACACAATTTGTGCAAAATGGGCAAATCCCTTCAAAACGCTATTCAGTCAGAAATTGTACGTCGTATGCGTAACACGGAAGTATTTTTTTTAAAATGCCGACTTGTTCTGTGATTGTGTGCAAAAATAGAAGTGCTACAAGTAATCTAAAACGTCATGGTATCACATACCATAAGTAAGTACTATAATAATTTCGTTTATTACGTATATTATAACAAAAACATAAAGTTTGTCAAAAATATTGTTCCAAAAATTTTCGATCAACTATTACGCGATAAAACTTTAATCGAACAAATAAACGCATTACATTGCTTGCCGGGTGTTGTACTTATGTTAACAATAATATTTTGCTCACGTAATGAATATCGCCCGAATCAAAACGGTCGGTAACGTGGTACGGCCGCAGCTTGACGGCGTGAGCTAGAGATGTAGCTAGTAAATTTGTACTATCGACAATTATATTTTTATATTTATTTTTAGATTTATAAACATTTCTTTTTTGTCGCGAAATAAAATGATACAGCTAAAATTATTATGCAAATAATGTCGTACAACTTGTAATACCTGTGTCACAGTTAAATAGTAGTTAAAATTATCCTTGTGTATTAATATAAAATATTCTTTAAGTGTTTCAGGTAGTATTTAACGAAAAATGCTGCACCAGAACTATCCAAGCGTCAAGTACTTTGTAAATATTTACATTTTAGTGGACAGTAAAATAAAAAAAAACTGTTATTTAATATATTTACTATACTTAGATTTCCTATCTTGTTTGAATGTATTAAACAGTGTATTATATTGTTGATTGTGATTTCAGAAGACTATTATTTAAATAAATGTAACCATCCACCAACAACGATTGCATTAAAACACTTATTTGTAATATTAAAGAAAGGTGGGACTAAGAAAAACAATCTTTCTTGCTTATAATATTCTCCTGTTAAAATGTTTTTTTTTATTCCTTTAAATATTAAGTGAATATAAAAATAAATTAGCAATATTTGCAAAAGCAAAATTATTTAGTAAATCACAAGAAATATTGCATATCGATAAATAGTTTATCGACTTTCAAGCACTAGCGTTGATGTAAAATTGTTGAATGTTGTAGTGCATGTTTACGCGGTTGAAAGGGCCAATAGCAGCGTTTGTGTGTGTGAGTTTCAATGTGTGCGTTGATTAATGATTGGTCAAGATTTGTCAATATATGCGCGGTGCAGTGTACTTATTTCTATGTGCATGTGAGTGTAAAATTTTTTGGCGACATAGGACCTAGAACAAATTGCGCATTAGAACCGATCTCTTATTTCTGATATCTATGCCTACCACCGAGAAAAAACTTTAGTTAACTTTAAGTAACGTTTACTCATAAACGTTGCTTAAGGGGGTCAATGTGCAGCACAATAGTACACCACCATATAAGGCCAAGTTAGTAAATGAGAGATCATTTTTAAGAACCGGGTTGGGCACATACTCTTAATATGGTACCTCATAATTAGGGTTGTAACGGAGCTTCGCCTCCGCTTCCGTTACTACGGAAGTTCCGCAAGAAATCGCGTCTTCGCTTCCGCCTCCGACTCCGCACAATTTTTGCGGAGTTATAACGGAGGTTTATTTACGCTCGATAACCGTCCGGCCGCGTTTGAGCGCGAAATGGTCAAGAATCAACTAGTGCGAGACGGGAATGCGGCAAATACAATTTGTTTCTCCTTAATTTTCATTGCTTATTTTTTTTTACTAAGTGTACTACTATTAAGTACGTATTTAAAAGATTTTTTTTTGTTTTAATTAACCATAATTTTTTCTTCTGTATATACCTACTTTCACCTCTGCCTCCGCATCCACGGAGGTGAAACTCGTCGCCTCTGCATCCGCCTCCGCCTCCGCTAACAAGGCCTCCGTTACAACCCTACTCGGAATTCACATACTTATATTTCAATGCTGGTTGCTGGTGCATAATTCTCACTAATAGGGATATGCCTCAGCAGATGCTTGCTGTTGTGAACTAAATATTAGTATAACATAGATTGAATTTGAATAGATACTTCTGTGGCGTTTTGTAGGTACATCACTCCCCTCCGGAGACCGGAGGTCGATAGTAGGCTGAGTCTTGTATCTTGCGATGCTTGCCAGGCCACCTCAGGTTCCAGTGAGTCGGAACCGGTTGCCGCGTAGTTCACGGTGAGTCGGAACTGTCTTCGGAGATTCCCCAGTGAGTCGGGGTGGTGGCGCTGCGTTATACTCCAGTGCGTCGGATGTCGTACAGCGCCGGGTTGAGAAGAAAGAAACAACGCGTCATACTGACGTCACACGAATTCTACATCTCGCAATCAGAATTTACCGTGCAACTAGCATATGTACAACTTCCCAATTTCGACCATTGGGCAAGTGCCCGCCAGAGATAACACCCGTCTGGTCGAAGGATCCTCCGTTTTCAAAGGAATCCTCCTTCCTCATGCCTCCACACTTTATTTTGTATGATTTTACTGTGTAATAAAATACGATTTATAACAAGAATACAGTGTTTGCGCTGACACCCTTGGACTTCTAGTAGATTGGCCTTCTTCTGAACAGAGAGCTTACCACCAGCAAGAGTTGGCGCTATAATAATAGCAAGATGTAAGTTGAACTACACTGCTTAGTAGCTTCTGCCCTTCTCTATTATATTTTCTACTACCCTATAATATCCAACTCTTGGTCAAAGGACTCCCCAAAACTATTCCAGGAACTTAAGTATTAAGTATAATAAAGTCTTACATGTCCTTAACTATAACTAGCGACCCGCCCCGGCTTCGCAAGGGTGCAATGCTGATACTTCATACACTACAGAAAAACTATGAAAGTTGTATAAAAAGGCGCTAAAGAAGACTCGCTTCGACCGTATTACCCATATTGGCAACAAGTTATCTGCGCAGCCTTCCGGTAGCAGATCTTTTTGGTCCCTTGCCAAATCGGTCGAGGCGAACTTCTGTCGGCCCACACTGCCTCCGCTGGTTAGGCCTGATGGAACACTGGCTCATACGGCGAGAGAGAAAGCAGGTCTCTTTGCATCTCTCTTTGCCCATAATTCGCGTCTTGATACTGGCAGTGCTACTCCACCTATTTTACCCCACTGCGGTACTTCAATGCCTGAGGTTCGCATTCGGAACAAGGAGGTTCTGAGAGCACTGTGTCGTCTGGACGTGAATAAGGCTAGTGGTCCGGATGGTATACCAGCGATTGTTCTTAAAGCATGTGCGCCCGAGTTGTCTTCTGTATTGACACGCTTGTATCGCCTCTCGTTTGGGACTGGTATAGTGCCCAAGTCCTGGAAGCTTGCCGACGTGCAGCCCGTGCCCAAAAAGGGTAGTCGTGCCGATCCTACCAACTATCGGCCGATTTCGATCACCTCCATACTTTGCAAAATTATGGAGCGTGTATTGAACTCGCGCCTCTTGGCATACCTGGAAGGTAACGATCTCCTCAGTGACCGACAGTACGGGTTTCGCCGCAATCGGTCAACTGGGGACCTACTAGTGTATGCCACTCACTTGTGGGGCGAGGCCCTCGAGAGAAATGGGGAAGCGATTGCTGTCTCCCTTGATGTCTCGAAGGCCTTCGACCGGGTATGGCACGCTGGCCTTTTGAGTAAGCTTCCAGCGTACGGCATTTCCCCTAGCCTGACTGGCTGGGTAAAAGACTTCCTGGCTGAACGGTCCCTCCGAGTTGTTGTCGACGGATCAGGGGTCTGTTCTCTCTGCAACTCTGTTTCTGCTGCATATTAACGATCTGCTGATGCCCGGTATCTATGGGTATGCAGATGGCAGCACAGTTGTGGAGAGATACCTGCTGGATGCTCGGGCTAGTAGGGAATCAATCCGGTCCGAAAGAGAGGCCATGGTAGAGCGAACGAGTGTTGCACTTCAGGCAGTCTCCGAATGGGGCAATGCCAATCTTGTAGCATTCAATGCCGCCAAAACGCAGGCGTGTCTTTTCACCGCCAAAAGGATCCGGTTCACCTTGGCTCCTACTTTTCGGAATGTATCCTTGGAGTGTACCGACCGCCTTCAGCTTTTGGGTGTTGAGATTTCCTCGAACCTAAACTTTGGGCGGTTCATTGGGTCCAAGGCCAAGGTGGCTGCCAAAAAACTTGGCGTTATCGCAAAGGTCCGGCAGTACTTCACACCAGGGCAGCTTCTAATGTTGTACAAAGCACAGGTCCGTTCGTGTGTGGAGTACTGCAGCCACATTTGGGCTGGTGCTGCTAAGTGTCACCTGGCCACTTTGGATGCAGTGGAGAGGCGTGCGAAGAGGCTGATTGGTGACTCTGATTTAACTCGAGTTGGTCTCCAAAGCCTAGAGCACAGGCGTAGAGTAGCCAGCCTTTCGGTGTTCTATAGGATACATTTTGGGGAGTGTGCGAGGGAATTGCACGATTTAATTCCACCATCGGACGACCCGTCGTACGGCGAGTTTCCACCCTTATGTTGTTAACACCTCTACGATCCGGACGAAGTATTTCGCCTCCTCCTTTATACCGCGTACATCGAGGGACTGGAACAATCTGCCGGCGGCGGTGTTTCCGTCACACTACAATTTGAGTGTCTTCAAGGCTAGAGTGAATAGGCTCTTAATAAACTAGCGCGCTTTACCATCAACGATTGCGTCACTGCTTACCATCAGGCGGGATTGCGGTCAAGCGCTGGTTTATAAATTAATAAAAAAAAAAAAAAACATAGCGACCCCCCGCTCCCGCCACCCGTGCCCGGCAGTCGGTCGGTACTGCTGCAACTCCGACGCTCCGCAAATTTTAATTTGTAATGTCTTGGAATATATTCATTTAAATCATATGCTGTAAAGGGCGATATAGTTCTATATTAAATCAACAATGTATTTAAGGTATTATATAAGGATTAATGCTGTATTGGTTAAAATCTCTTCGAAAATTAGCCAGTTTTCATCGTAAAAATAAAGGACAAAATCTTGCTGCCAAGCGGTTTGTCGTGTTCCGGCATGATGTCTGGTGAAGCCGTACGAAGGCCGGGTCTGAGCAGTTGTGTTGCGATGTGTGCCGGGTACGATGCGCCAAATGTTGTTGCGTTGGGAATTTGGTACTGGAGGGTCTTCAGATCAATCTCCCTTTGGCGCAGCATCGTTGGTCGTGTTGTTGGCTTTAACATTGCATCACCTCGCTCAACTGCCGTCTTCCTTCCTATTCGTTCAGTTTTTCTGAGTGAATATACTCTAAATAAACTAGTGCGCTTTACCATCAACGATCGCATCACTGCTTACCATCAGGCGGGATTGCGGTCAAGCGCTAGTTTATTATAATTTAAAAAAAAATGTTATTGTGGGATATCCATAAGAGATAGACATATACCATCGCGGACTTTTCTGTAGACCTTTTTAATATGTACAATATTTAATACATTATTTTGAAAAATTTCGTAGGGTTCAGGCCTGCGTTTCACTGCAAACGCGGAAAAAATTTAATTATTTACGACATTACATTAGAACATTTAGAACCCTCAAAAATAATAGTAGGTAGTAGGTATTATATATGTAAATCTCCCTCTTTAATCACTCTATCTATTAAAAAAACCGCATCATAATCCGTTGCGTAGTTTTAAAGATTTAATCATACATTGGGAAAGAGAAAGCGACTTTGTTTCAGACTATGTTGTGACGAGAGAAATAGGACCTGGTGATTGACATCGGCTCAGCCCCCTAATCAGCGAACACATTTTTGTCAAATGATTGCGACTTCATTTGACACAAATGTGTTCGCCGATTAGGGGGCAGATCGGCGTGCATAGCTAAAAACAAAGACGTATAATATGTAAACCTAGAACAGTCTCCCAAAGCCTAGATCATAGGCGTAGAGTAGCCAGCCTGTCGGTGTTCTATAGGATGCATTTTGGAGAGTGAGCTGAGCGCGGGACTGCACTACTTAATTCCTCCGTCATCATCGACTCCAAAGTACGACGAGTATCCACCCTTGGTTATTGACACTGTAGCGCGTAGGGCGTGTCACGTAATTAAAACTGATGAATTGAATGGTTTGTATTGTAAAAGAGTACAATGTGTATGACGTGTATAATAACGTGATATATATGTACAAGAGTATGAACAGGAATGAGAATAAGAATGTGAATGTCTCTTACAAGCCTTGCACTAACTTAAATAACTTGGCAAACTCTACACAATAGTGGGGTAACTAACAGGAAAACAGTTTACTGTCCTGCCGAAATCCAAGCGGTGGCGCGTGCGTCCTCGATGTTGATTCGTTGAACGAGGGAGGACGCGGCGTGTGATTGGTCGGTGTAGTGTAGAGAGCGCGCCAATTCACAGTTCACGTGCAAGACAGCTCGCTATAGTTTCTCACGCACATCGACGATGGTCGACAGATGTGCTTCCGGGGTGAGATTTATAGGCACTTCGCGATGGGCGGTCGCAACGCCCGCCATGACTTCCGCGATCCTAGTGTGATTTAAAGGAACCCTTCGCAGCGGGCCGTCGGGTCGTGTCCCGTCGGAATTGTGTAGTAGCTGGTTGCTACAACACCACTACGATCCGAACGAAGCTATTCGCTTCGTCTTTTATACTGCGTACATCGCAGGTTTTCGGCTCAAGAACATACCGATTTCCTCACGATGTTTTTTCCTTCACCGTTTTGAGAGTGGTGGTGATGAAAATTTACACGAAAGTAAACCGCCTGATGGGATTCGATCCTACAACTTCTAAGTCGCGGCCGATACCATTAGGCCACCGCTGCTCTCCTAGGCCACCAGTGCTGCGCGGGCTTGCGGGCGGTGAGCAGTGAGCAGTGGGCAGCTCGCCGCCCAACTGATAGTAATAGTGTGTTACGGAATTAGGGTGCAGGCCCGAGTCGACGGCGCGTTGTGTATCACGCGCGCCTCAAAGAGATGTCAGCACATCGTGACGGGGTCCACGAAGACCGATGCATCCTGGGTCAGGGTTGCGGGTTGGTTAAAAAAAAAAAACCGTGGCCCTGGCGCATAGGCAAGTGAAGAAACACGGGTGGGTTTTAGTCAGTAAAAGCCTGACACGTCCTTCCGCTCCGCTCAGATCGGGAGAGGTCATTTGATGATTCCCAAACAAAAGCCACCACTACTCTCCTAGGGCGCTACTGCTCTCCTAGGCCACCGCTTCATTTTGGACGTTTGCACGTCACTTGACTTTAAACATCCGTTTATGAATAAGGGGTTTATCTCTAAAGCATTGGGGCTTAAGGTTGATCGGGAATATTTGACGGTTTCGGGTAGCTTGATCTGCTGTCGTCCGTATCTACATTTAAGAAAATAACCCTGCATTTGAGACGAGATCTTTTTAAATTATTAAGCTGAATAAATTTAAGGAAACATATTTATTTTAGCCCACAAACAATATATAGGATTGCTTCACAAGAATACCCGCCTTTGTTTCTATAGACAGTTAAGCATGGTTTGATCAAGGTATAAATTCCTTTGGTTTGATATACATATTGAGTAGTCAATACATAGAACCAAAAATAAAATTGCAATCGTCTTACTGAACAAAATACCGTAAACCTATAAAAATATAATACTTTCCCACATGATTTTTATGTGCATGAATTTTATATTTATTTACTGGTACTGTGTATCCAAACGTGAGATTGTTTATCTGCGTTCCTGTACAAGCATAGACAAACTACAATAATATTCTAAATATCTTACTTATATGTATTTTAGTTTGGTGATAATTTGCAGAAATTTTTTGAAATAATAATTTAGATTATTTCAATCGTTTTCAAAATTATTTTTTTAGAAAAAAAAAAGGATTATTTAAGTATTTATTTACACAACTACAAGGTGCTTTTGATGTTTAATTTTACAAAATAATTAACATTTGAGATGCTGTTTCCGGCTTTAGCCACTCCTAAAAATATTTTGGTACAGCCAGAAACAAATGCAAATCTGGTAGTACTTCATAGACTTGCAATCAATGTTTCGGTAGCTAAGCAACATTCTTTGTCAAAGTTGTTGATGAGATTTGGAAAGTATTATACTTGTGCGGAAAACCTGTTTAAAGTTATCACTCTTTGTATATTTATTTACGGTGTTTTAAGAGAATTTGAGGGGGTAGAAGCACAAAGGATGGCTGACCTACAAACTCTTTTTAAAGAGAAATGTATTATACCTGACGTTATTAATATAGCGCCATCCGAGTTGCTGACTATAAAATATCCTAATGGTACTACAGTCCAGACCGGCAAGGAACTAACACCTACTCAAGTTAAAGATCAACCTACGGTTTCATGGGCCGCTAAAGAAGCAGAGTATTATACACTGGCTATGGTGGATCCCGATGCTCCCAGCCGTGAAGAACCTAAGTTCCGTGAGTGGCACCACTGGCTTGTTGGTAATATTTTAGGTTCAAACATAGGAAAAGGTGAAGTACTATCCGAATATATCGGTTCAGGCCCACCGAAAGGCACGGGATTGCACCGATATGTATTTTTAGTTTATAAACAACCAGAAAAACTGGATTTCTCTAAAATACATAAGTTACCGAATAATTCGGGTGACAAACGAGGAAAGTTTTCTATTAGTAAATTCGCTCAGCAATTCAAACTTGGAAGCCCAGTTGCTGGAAATTTCTACGTTGCCAAATATGATGACTATGTGCCTAAATTATACGCAAAACTGAAGGGGTAATAGTATTTTTTTAATAAAAATACATAGTAAAGAAACAAACTTGAACTAAAACTAACGTGTGTAATGTGCTTTATACGAACATCCGTTTGTTTATGGTAGTGATCGATAATTTCCGCCTCCGCGTGACATTTCCATTTTTCCGTCTTGTCCGCCATTACATTTTGGAGTTTGCGTAAATTGGTCGTAGCTCTGCGAGCACATATCGCCGAACGTTATCAGTGACAATTAATTCGTGTACGTGCGTAGTATCGCAGTGTTTTGTGGAACAAAGAGCCCCGAAGTTCAATCGTATGTCCATCCAGAATCTAAACACATACGACCCATTCGCCGATGCTATCAAAAGCTCGGAAGACGACGTACAAGATGGTCTAGTCCACGTCCGGATCCAGCAGCGGAACGGACGTAAGACGCTGACAACGGTGCAGGGCCTCTCGTCGGAATATGACCTGAAGAAGATAGTTCGGGCATGCAAGAAGGAGTTCGCGTGCAACGGTACGGTCGTGGAGCACCCGGAGTACGGCGAGGTGCTGCAGCTGCAAGGCGACCAGCGCGAAAACATTTGCCAGTGGCTGACTAAGTCGGGCCTAGTGAAGCCCGAGCAGCTCAAGGTGCACGGCTTCTGAGTTAATATTGCGAAGGAACCTTGTCACAATAACAGCTGCGTGACGTCATCCGTCGCACAAAAGGACAGCTACCAAAAAATTTGTAATACAAAATTAATAAGCCTAGGGTTATGGCTTTATTTGTATTTTATAATTTTATCAGTACATAAACTCTTTATTACTTTATATTCGCCACATTCTGACAAACTTTCATTTCATTATAAAGAATTTCAACTGAACGAGTATCTTTTTTATTACTCTTAAGTATTTTTTTCTATCCACATTTATATTCTGTTAACTTTGCCTGAATTTTGGTTTTACTATGCCAATATTTGTTTTGTATTTTTTAGGTCTTTTGTGCGAACATTAACTTAGATAGAAATAACAGACAATGTAATCTATTAATAGAGAGACACCTGTTTATGACCCTAGGTATATGGGTTAATACTCGTCTTATATTATGAAAGTGTGCATGTTATTGTAAAACTTTATCGAAATATGTATTTAGAAAGCACAGATGTTTACAGAGAAGAGATTACACGGCCGCATAGGCCTCCTGCACCCTGTGCCTTGCGTCTCCCATGTAAAAAAGTAATAATATTATATAGTTATATCAATGCCGTCTGACGTCCTTAGTTGCAATGAAACTGGTAATAATCACTTGTTTTATACATTGAATTTTTTAATTGCTGTAATGATTCAATTAATAATAAAACGATTACATATGTTTTTGTAAGCATGGTGTTTTTTTTTTTTTTAATGCTGGCACACTTGTGCCACAGTTAACCTAACAGGCCATGCTTGTGTACAGTAAGTGAAAGTAGGTGCACGAGAGTTTCTATTCGTTACCGTGCCGCGCAAATTCATCGTTTTTGTGCTGAGTATAAGTTACAGGCGAAATTCACGAATGGCAGAGTCTACGAGAGTATAATACTGATCATCACAAAATGTATACAAAAATCCTTTGTGCTTTGTTATCTACCATTATTCATCCTTATTTAAGTGTCACGACTACTATTTTGTTCCGTCTTAAAGTATTTCATGAACTAGATAAGAACTAATGATTCTGTCTAGACATTGTATTGTAAGCATGGCTGCTGACGCGCCATCTTTTATCTGCCCGCCTATTTGTCATAACAGCAAATTACATTACCCGCCATCTTAGATTGTTGACAAACGAGTTCGTTAGCAACTCCTCGATGTATTCAAAATCAAACAAAATGATCGGTAACTCTATTGAGAATGTCATCTCTCCGAAACTAGGAAGGAATCAAGTTTTATAACACGTTTTAGAATTGTCGTTATAATGGCTCTTATATGTAGGTAATAAGAGCTATATTCAAAACAGGAAAACCTTTATATGAGTCATGTCCTCGTTTTAGCGAGACTTACCGTGAGGTCACCGCCTCGGCGGTTCTGTACTAAATATTCAATAATGACTAAAATGTATGGTTAAAAACAATCCCTAGTGACCAGTTAATATAAGCAGCGTTAATGAATAAAGAAGTTTATGTTTACGAACATTGATAGATATCTAGAATCTGTAGGAAAGTTTGAGGTCAGTCAAAAAATTCATAGCAACACGGAAATTTCTCCGATATATCCAATTTATTGTCGTGACACATTAAATAAATAAGAAAGTAGAAACCTGTCTTTAGGTATAGGATAGGTATGTACCTACACTTATCGTTTGATCATATTAAGTAGCAAGGTCAATGAAATGTTTTGACGGTCATGAAGCCGTGTTAGGTAGTTAGACTCAGAATGTTTGTTAGAACTTCGACACCTCTACGGATTCCGTAAAACGTTCATTTTAAAGTTATGTAGCTACTGCAGTTATAAATAGCCTGTTGACAGAGAGACGGACAAAGTTGTCCTGTAGGGCTCTCAATTTATATTGGCGAGAAACGGAATAAAAGAGTTTTTTGTACAGCCGTCAAGTTACTTTAATCCTTCAAAATTGTTTAATAATTTTTTCAGCTATGTCTTTGAAGTTTTAAGGTTCCAAAATGGTTGGTGATGGTGAATGTCAGTTTTTGGTCATCAGGCGTTTAGACAAAAAAAAACGTATTCAGTACATAGCATAATGAACTCTATGTCAGAAGTGTAACGCACAAATTACAATAGATATACACACAGCGTATCTTCTAAGGAGAATTATTCGCACATTCTCGGGCATTCCGCGAATAATAAGCTCGTACATATCTAGTTTGTACGCTAGACCATTGACATAAAGTTGATTTTGCTATGTATTACGTGGCATTACGTTATGAAAACTCGCTACAATGTTAATGGTACCTTGGTCGTTCGAGACTTGGAACCCTTATAAGGTATCCCTGCTAATGGTTCGTTTCATAAATCATTGTTATCATGCATTCATAGGCTACAGAAGGTATATCTCATAATATTAGCCGCACCCAGACAAAAAATACTTTAAATTTTCATATATTTTGACAATTTTAAGGCATAGCATAGCCATCAGATCACCGAGGCGGGAAGCAGATGAGGATGGAGGCACCTAGCAACAACAAACAACGGCATACAGAATGAGACATAGTAGGTATTAAAAAAGAAAACTAGTACAGTTAACAATCAAAAACATGGGTTTCTGTGGCATCAAATGTATAGCTTAATTAATGCATACGTAGACCTTTATTTAATGCATCGTTATCTGTCCTCGTTTATGTAAACGGTCCACACCGAGAACAGAAAAATATAGCGTCATCATTAGTGTTATAGGTATGTAGGTAAAGCTTTTTAGAAGCCATTTGACCATTTCCATTAATTTCTATGAATCACACGGCATTCACTGGTCTAATACTTATGTGCCTGTAAAGTACGTAGGTACCTATATTTTTCTGCTAATTATGTTAGCAGAGTATTTCGATAGTGTTGGTTGTAAACCTAAATAATAATGCTTGTGTCCACAAATTCAAAACTATGAATCATACTGGGAGTTGCATTATGATTCAGAGATTTTAAAAAATAGCCATCAAAGTCTAAAAATATCCTATTTTTTGGCGTTCTCAAAGTGAAATTGAGTTTCAAAGGCAAGGTTGCGGTGAAGGTCATCTCAGCTTTTCTATAAATGTATTGTGGAAATAACACTTCTTATTGTTACTAACGGCGAGATGGGCAGATAACATTCCTGATGAGGCTGGCTTTTGAGCATAGACACAAACAGGAAGAAGTTTATAGCCACCCTTAAATAGTTGACGTCGGTTTGTGGAAGATGAAGATAAAAGTAAGTATAGTGAACTTTGGACGGAGTTACTAAACTCAGACTGGATTCATATGATAGGTATATGGCATGATTCTTATTGCTTAGGTAGTTATAGTATGTTGTACAATATAACATTACAAAACAATTATACAAGGGCAGTTGCCAAATACTTCTTGCTTTGTGATACCCTAAAAATGCCAACTACTGTGTATCGTACAATAAACACAGGTATAATGATAACACGTAAGTGCGCTATAATGCTTATCAAAATAATATAATTAACGTATGTGGAAGATCATACAGCAGTTTTAGCTTCCTGAAAAAGTTAAAGGTTAGGTTTAAAAAAAGAAGGCAGATTAATAAGAAATACAGGAAGATTAAAAGAATAGATTGATGGTTTAATGTAGATAATCATAACTAGCCTATAAAGTTAAATTCATCGGCTGGGAAGCAGGCCTCGTATCTGTGAGAATACACAGTATGGAGGCAGGGAATTTTCTTTTAAAAATAAAAGTATTGCATGAAAGATGAAATTACATAAAGAATATGTTTATAATTTCCATTAAATAAAATAAAATCCTGAAGCACATTTTAAATAAATGATTTTTTTTTTACTTCCCTTCTTTCCGTTCAGAATACCCACTAAACCCGAACAGCGGCACACCGACATCGCCTTAGTGACGGGGTCATGGGAAATAGCAAGCCTGCCTACCAATCCCCCACCGGCGATTCCCGCCAGGAGGCGGGCCCACAGTGGGCCCTCCATAGGGAGGGGCCCGGCTGGGTATGTCTTCTTGTGCGAGAAGACGCAGCAGCCAAGGGTTTTTTTAGCGAGGTGTCCTTCCTCTTAGCCCCACTCGTTTGCCCGGAAGCAAACGGGGCCCCCAGCTCCTCTCAATGAGGAGACCGGGATGCCCGACGGTGACCCGGAGTTCGGGTCAGGTCAGCCACCTGGAGTGGTGGCCGACCCGCCGCACGTGTGACCGCCAAAGCGGTCCCTACTTCTGGTTTTGGTCCGCGCCGGTAAACCGGTAACCCCCATATCTGGGGGCCGTTCCCCTATCCGCCACCTGGGGACGCGTCCGATGGCAGGCCAGAAACTGCACACGGAATCCTAATTTATCCTTTTTTTTTTTTTTACGCTGTGGGAATGCTTTGTTTACGCACCATACCCCGATGGGCGTGTGTGGGACTCGCCCAGCCGAAGCCGGGAATACCCACTAAACCCGAACAGCGGCACACCGACATCGCCTTAGTGGCGGGGTCATGGGAAATAGCAAGCCTGCCGACCAATCCCCCGCCGGCGATTCCCGCCCGAAGGCGGGCCCACAGTGGGCCCTCCATAGGGAGGGGCCCGGCTGGGTACGTCTTCTTGTGCGAGACGACGCAGCAGCCAAGGGTTTTTTAGCGAGGTGTCCTTCCTCTTAGCCCCACTCGTTTGCCCGAAGGCAAATGGGGCCCCCAGCTCCTCTCCATGAGGAGACCGGGTTGCCCGACGGTGACCCGGAGTTCGGCTCACGTCAGCCACCCGGAGTGGTGGCCGAACGGCCGCACGTGTGACCGCCGAAGCGGTCCCCACTTCTGGTTTTGGTCCGCGCCGGTAAACCGGTAACCCCCATATCTGGGGGCCGTTCCCCTATCCGCCACCTGGGGACGCGTCCGATGGCAGGCCAGAAACTGCACACGGAATCCTAATTTATCCTTTTTTTTTTTTTTTTGTTCTCGCTGGGGAAAATGTCAATTACGCATCCCCACCCGTCGGGGGACGGGAGGGGTATGTGGGACTCCCCGGGAGTGAGCCTCCCGGTATACCCACTAAAAACCCCAGCGCTACTCCGGCATCGCCATAGTGGCGGGGGAGTGGGAAACTAGCGGAGCCTGGGCTACCTCTCCCCCGCCGGCGAAACCCGCCTAATTAAGCGGGCCCTCATTTGCCCCTCTTAAAGAGGGGCCATGGCTCCCGCATGGTGAGCGGTGCAAGGCGGGCGCGGGCACCCCCGTGCCTCACGCCCGCCGCTCACCTCAGAGCGGGAGAAAGCGGGCGGAATCCCGCCTTCTCCTGCCCCTACGCCGCCTGCGGAACGCCGGAGCGAGGGGATCCTCCTCTCGCTCCCGCTCCGCGGCCTCCTTCTGCGACATCACGACCTCGCAGAAGGAGGCCATCGCCGCCCAGGCCTCCTCGCCCTCCACCATCGCTCTGACGATGGCGGGCAGCGAGAGGTCCCCTCCTACCGCCGCGACAAGATCGCGGCGCGGCACGGCCCACGACGGGCACACCGCGAGGGTGTGTTCCGCCGTGTCCTCCGCCGCGCCGCAATCGTGGCACGACGGCGTTTCTTCTCGTCCTATCCGGTGCAGGTACCTATCCTAACTTAACTATATCCTTTTTTTTTTTTTTTTTTTGATGTCGCTGGGGAAAATGACAATTACGCATCCCCACCCGTCGGGGGACGGGCAGGGTATGTGGGACTCCCCGGGAGAGAGCCTCCCGGTATACCCACTAAAAACCCCAGCGCAACTCCGGCATCGCCATAGTGGCGGGGGAGTGGGAAACTAGCACAGCCTCAGCTACCTCTCCCCCGCCGGCGAACCCCGCCTATTGAGGCGGGCCCTCATTTGCCCCTCTTAAAGAGGGGCCGTGGCTCCCGCGTGGTGAGCGGTGCAAGGCGGGCGCGGGCACCCCCGTGCCTCACGCCCGCCGCTCACCTCAGGGCGGGAGAAAGCGGGCGAAATCCCGCCTTCTCCTGCCCCTACGCCGCCTGCGGAGCGCCGGAGCGAGGGGATCCTCCTCTCGCTCCCGCTCCGCGGCCTCCTTCTGCGACATCACGACCTCGCAGAAGGAGGCCATCGCCGCCCAGGCCCCCTCGCTCCCCACCATCGCTCTGACGACGGCGGGAACTTAACTATATTAGGATATAACTTAACTTAATCTATCTCCTTTCGTTTCCCACGTGAGGCCGACCAGGAGGGGTTTGGGGTAAAGTAAAGACATGATGTGACCACTATGCTACAATACTTCACTGTTCTTTATGAATTATTCACTGAATGCACTTTTTACTACATAAATCACCCGTTTTTATTTAGTAAACGACACTATAAATAATTTAAAAGTTCAATGAAAAATGAGCGTGGCACTCATCTTGGCTTTCCCGCCAAAACTCTTGAAATAAATGATTTGATTTTGATCGACGTTTTGTTATGCATAACAGCATAAGATACAGAGTAATAACGAAACGTGGATGAGCAATTTGCCAAGCTGACAGTTATTTGACAACACAAAAATCTGAATTTCTGCATTGCATATGCACTTCTGCAGTACAATTTTGGTTTATTTCTAATAAGAACTTAACAAAATAGACCGAATAACGTTATTTAAAAGTATGTTGTAATTTATAAAACCCTTCATATATCGACAGTTTTAATTTTTTAGTTATTTAAGGTGATGAATGTTTATTGCAAAAGTTCGTCTGTATATATACTTTTTACTTTAAAATTGCAGTATATGACAATAAGAAGTAAGGATGTCGGATAAGCTGTTAACGCTGGGTCAGCGTGTGATGGTAGTTGGCAAGGATGTGAAAGGTTCTGTCGCATACTTGGGGCACCCTACGTTTGCCACGGGTAAATGGATCGGCGTGATTCTGGACGAACCCAAGGGAAAAAACAATGGTACAGTCAGAGGACATGCCTATTTTACGGTAAGGTTCCATTTCCTATTAATTTTGTGACATTTTAGTGCTAACTTAGCTAATGGGAATCACTGCTGATTATACCTCCACTTTCTGACTCAATTTTGGTTACAAATGTCATGTTAGTAAACATGATATTTGTATCCACAATGATATTTTGATATTCTGCTGAACTAATCACATGGCAAGCTAGAGATTGGTCTACAGATTGACTGAGGGCACTTGATTAGGTTTCAAAAGTTCTGAAGATAGTTTTTTGTCAACGGAGTCATAGTTGACAGCATACTGTCAAAAAACAGGGTTTAGCTGTCCAGTAATCAATACCTCAACATTATAACAGGCCTTAGGTAATATGGGTGGTGTCTGCAACTACAAAATACATATACACTATGTAAAGAAAACCCCGTCTGACCCAAAAGGATAATAAATGCTAGGTATACACAAGACCAAATAAATTATGAAATTTTACGTAATCATCATAGTGACAATACTAATGAATTTTGAAATAATTTTTTTTCCACAAATTAATTCCAACTTCCCCAAAATTTGGTATTTCTTTAAAAAGTGACAACACCATTTGTGACGGAGCGAATAGCGATGCGACCACGTGCTGTGTGCCCTGCCTCCCTACACCCGCGCATGTACGCCTAAAGTGTTGCCTATCGCACATGCATTAAGTTACCTCAATTTTTTTAAATAATATTTATTTTTTAAGGGGGAATTTTTTTAAAGTTTAGTCCGCCTTTGTTGACATTATTAGAACCAGTTATCGATACCTAACAATACCTTCACGGATCGGACAGGGTTTTCTTTACATATTGTATTATAGCTACAAAATTTATGCAAGTTCCTGGACAGTTTGTGTATCTGTGGAGACATTTATTTTTTTACTAGCGGCCACCAGCGACTTGTTCGCGTGGAGTTAGTTATGCTCCGCTCCTATTGGTCGCAGCGTGATATTATATAGCCTAAAGCCTTCCTGGATTAATGGACTATCCAACGCAAGAAGAATTTTTAAATTCGGACCCGTAATTTCTGAGATTAGCGCATTCAAACAAACTGCAGCTTTATATATTAGTATCGATTTAAACACTTGGATGTTTACCCCCTCACTAGTAATTACCCCCCGTACAATTGTTCCATACAGAAACAGTCAAACCTGGAACAACTAACTGTAGGCTATACTAATATTTGTTTATTGGTGAATTAAACACTTAGCTTTGCAGTTGATCACCAGCAACTGAACCACTTGTGTTGTTATTCTATCTACCCCATCTTCAAAAGGAAGGCCAAATTTGCCTTGATCTTATTGACCATCTCACATAAGCCGTCGATAAACCTTATCAAATAAACCAGATTTACACTTTTCTAACAAACACTGTATCACACTTCAAATAGCATTTCTTGATGTACAGAGTTCAAAATGTTTTAATTATGTTCAATTTATGCATCATGCCAGATGCCCTATAATACTTACAGTTTTATCTTCATCATTAACAATAGGGATGTATTCAAGGTATGAAAATCTAAAAAATAATTAGTCTGTCTTATAGATAATAAAAAAATTTAAGACTCGTATTTTTTATTTTTGTCGAAATTGCCAAAAACTACTGAGATCATCATCATCTCAGGGTATCATCCCGGTCGCATCCGCGGCTTTCGCGTTGGAGCCCGGGGTCCGCTTTCCTGCTATTACGCCTCCATTTCGCACGATCTCTGGCATCCTGTGGTGTGAGATTGTTGGCACGCATGTCATCACTTACAACGTCAAGCCAGCACTTCTTTGGCCTGCCTCGCTTGTTCCGGCCCGGCGGAGGCGCCATGGCAAGACATTTGTTACCCACGTAACATGCCGGTTTACGTAAGACGTGGCCGTACCAGCGCAGGCGACTCTCTTGCAGTTTGTCTGCTATGTCACGGACATGGAGACTGCCACGGATGCGGGAGTTCCTGATGCAGTCTTTCCGCGTAACTCCACACATCCACCGCAGCATACTCATCTCCGTGACACGCAGCTCCTGCTTGTGTCGCGCAAGCACAGGCCACGCCTCACTGCCATACAGAAGGACAGGTCTAATGATGGTCTTATAGACCTGTCCCTTAAGCTTAACCGGCATTTTGGGGTCACAAATGACACCTGTCATCTCACGCCATTTTGCCCAAGCAGCGGAAATGCGTGCCTTGACGTCGCAATCAATGTCGCCGGACGCGTGGAACACAGACCCCAAGTATTTAAATTGATCTGTGCACTCGGCCCTGTCTCCGCCTATGCACACAGGCATAGGGTCTGTGGTGTTGCTGGCCATGTACACCGTCTTCGCCACATTGAGTTTAAGACCTCCGCTCTCAAGCGAGTTCTTCCACGCATTTACCCGCCGCACCAACCGTTCCCTGTCCGCGTCTGCCAGCGCGATATCATCAGCATACATGAGCAACCAGGGAGGTTGCTCATGTGAATTCTTGATGCTGTCTGACAAGACATCTAATATCACGCTGAACAGGAACGGACTAAGGACGGATCCCTGGTGTACACCGACGGTGATGGGGAAGGGTTTAGTGTCGCCAACAGCGGTCCTAACAACGGAATCGGAATTGAGGTACATGTCTCGAATTATGCCAACATAGGCTTCTGGTACTCCTTTGGACCTCAGTGCCCACCAGATCACCCCCCGAGGGACACAGTCGAAGGCCTTTTGCATGTCTAAAAAGAGCATGTGCAGAGGCGTGTTCTTCGATCTGTATCTCTCCATGGTGATCCTTAGGGCGAAGATAGGGTCCGTGGTTCCGTACCCTGGACGGAACCCATATTGACACGTCGAGACAGAACACTCCTGCCAGATCCGGGAGTCTAAAATCCTCTCAAAGATCTTCATGGTGTGGGACATGACCTTTATACCGCGGTAGTGACCACACTCCTGTACAGAGCCCTTGCCTTTGAAGACTGGAGTGATAATACTCAGCCTCCATTGGCTCGGGATTTTGCCGGACAGGAGCACGCGGTTCAGAAAGTTTGTTTGCATGCCCACACCGCGAGGACCCATCGCCTTCCAGGCCTCAATGGGGACTCCGTCAGCACCGACAGCTTTCCGATTCGCCATGCGACGAAGAGCCGTGTGGACTTCCTCAGGCGTTATCGGGGGCACCAATCCAAGGTTCGGAGGGAGTTCCGGTGTCTGCACCTCTTGGTGCTGCTTATTCAGCAGCTCGTGGAAGTACGTACGCCATCTCTCCTTCACCGCGCGATCCTCGCAAAGCAGGTTGTCAGTAGGGTCTTATACACAGCGGCACTTGGATATATCCTGTGCCGCTTTCACCCTAGAACGTGCCAACTTGTAAATGAGCTTCTGCCCCTCAGACGATTCCAACTTTTGGTAGAGCGGTTCTAAGTGGTCTCGTCTGGCTCTGGCTACAGCTCTTTTAGTGGCACGTTTGGCAACCTTGTATGCGTCGCGATCTTCAGGAGATCCGGTCGCCTGCCACGTTTTGAAGAGGGCTTTCTTCACCCTTGTCTCCCTCTGGACTGTGTCGTTCCACCACCAGGTCTCCTTGTCACTTTTGCGACCGCCCTTAGACACGCCGAGCACCTCCCGCGCCGCCCTAGTAATAGCTGCCTGGATTCTGTCCCAGTGATCTTGGACAGATTCTCCCTCGGTACCAGCGCACTTGTCGCCAATAACCGAAGCGAGCTCCTGGTACTTATTTTCATCAAGCAGCCACCACCGAATCTGGCGCCGGCAGTGCTCTACACGTCTACGTTGGGCCTTAACGCAGAGATCCATGACAAGGAGACGGTGTTGTGCAGTAAGACTCTCGCCGGGTATGACTTTGCAGTTGGCTACTTTGCCGATATGGTGTCTCCTAGTTAGTAGGAAGTCGATCTGGGTAGCGCTTCGCCCGCTCCGGTAGGTAACAAGGTGCTCCGGTTTCTTTTTAAAGTAGGTGTTCACAATTGCTAGGTCAGCGGCCGCACACGTTCGGAGAATGTTGTCCCCTTCCGCGTTGCGGCTACCGTACCCAAAGCCACCGTGAACACGCTCAAACCCGTCACACTTCTCACCCACATGACCGTTCAAATCACCACCCAGAACGATTCCCTGGGATAACGGGATCCCGTGAAGCAATCCTTCGAGCTGACTCCAGAACAACGTCCTTTCGGCGTCACCGCACCCGGCCTGCGGAGCGTAAGCACTTATCAAGTGGGTTATTACACCATTGACAAGCACCCGCACCAACATTAGCCGATCACTGATGCGGTTCACCTCCAAGACATCATCCTGGAGCTCGTCAGACAACACCACGGCGACCCCATTCCTTCCACTAGGTACACCCGTGTAGATCAGCTTGTAGCCATTCCCAATAAGTCGGGATCTGCAGCCTTTCCACCGAGTCTCCTGCAGGAACGCCACGGCCACCCTCCGCCTGTGGAGAGTGTCGGCCAATTCTCTCGCGCGTCCAGTTAGCGTGCCAACGTTCCACGAAGCGAAACGGAGTTTACTGGTTTGGGCTCGCTTCTTCAGCCGTGTCCGCCCCTGACACGGTAGCCCTAGCCCACAGGTCACAGGAGTCGGGCGGGGCTCCTGCGCGCCGTTTTGCGGCGGCGCCCTAACTGTAACTTGTGCCTTTCTATTATTCCTGTTCATGTTTTGGCGGTTTTTGGCTTTTACGAGTGCGACTGCCGTCTGACCACTCAACCCCGAAAGGGAAGCCGGCGTCAGGGCCCCGTCCGTGTGTCAGCAGGTGCACCGTCTGGCAGGTGGGGTTGACTTGAGTCCCAAAGATGGAGGTGGGACCCCACAGCACCCAAAAACTACTGAGATATAGCGTATTAAAGTTATGGAGTGGGGGCTAATTACGTTACGCCGTGGTATATTTTGTACCACGGCGTGACATCATGCGACATTTCAAATCAATCATCATCATCATCATCATTTCAGCCGAAAGACGTCCACTGCTGGACATAGGCCTCCCCCAAGGTTCTCCACGACGACCGGTCCTGCGCCTCCCGCATCCAGCGGTTTCCCGCGACCTTCACAAGGTCGTCGGTCCAACTTGTCGGGGGTCTACCCACGCTACGTCTTCCGGTGCGTGGTCGCCACTCGAGAACCCGCCGGCCCCATCGGGCATCGATCCTACGGGATGTCGGTTACTCTCGTTCTTCTGCGGATCTCCTCATTCCTGATTCGATCGCGCAGTGAAACTCCAAGCATAGCCCTCTCCATTGCCCTTTGATGACTTTGAGCCTTCTTATAAGGCCCATTGTTAGCGACCACGTCTCAATTCCATAAGTCATCACTGGCAACACACACTGGTCGAAGACTTTTGTCTTGAGACACTGCGGTATTTCGGACGAGAAGATTCTACGTAGCTTCCCGAAAGCAGCCCAGCCGAGTTGGATTCGACGATTGACCACTTTCTCGAAGTTGGACCTTCCTAACTGGATAGTTTGTCCCAGGTATACGTAACTGTCAACAACTTCGAGAACAGTCTCCAATCTTTATAGGAGTCGGTACAACATGGGCATTAGACATGACTTTCGTCTTGCCCATGTTCATTTTAAGACCGACTCGCTCGGAGGCTCTACTGAGGTCTTCGAGCATTGCACTCAGGCCGTCCGCGGTCTCAGCCATGACTACGATATCATCAGCAAACCGAAGGCGTGTCATGTACTCGCCATTGATGTTGATGCCTAGTCCTTCCCAGTCTAGAACCTTGAAGACATCCTCCAAAGCAGCGGTGAACAGTTTCGGGGAGATAACATCTCCCTTTCTGACCCTTTCCACGCTGCAGAGGTATTGGTTTCGAAGTCTGGTCCTGTATTCGGACTGACATGGTGGCGTTTTCGTACAAACCCTTCAGCGCTTCAATATACCGATAGTCTACTTGGCACCGCTGGAGAGACTGCAGTACAGCCCAGGTCTCGATCGAATCGGCTTTTTCGTAGTCCACAAACGCCAAGCAAAGGGGTAGGTTATACTCCTCGGCCTTCTGTATAACCTGCCGCAGCGTATGTATGTGGTCTACTGTGCTGAAGCCCTTTCGGAAACCGGCTTGTTAGGGCGGCTGGAAGTCGCCAAACCTGCAGGCGAGACGATTTGTGAGGACTCTCGAAAACAAATTATAGACATGACTCAGAAGTGAGATGGGTCTGTAGTTTTTCAAAAGGGTGTTGTCGCCCTTTTTGAAAATCAATATATCTTCCTAAGTATTTGAATGACAGAAAAAATAAAAAATACGTGTTCAATATTTTTTATAAATCTATCTGATGGACATTAAATTATTTTTTAGGATACAACCCAATTTTTATTGACCCACTGCTGGGCACAGATCTCCTCTCATACAGAGAAGGATTGAGCATAATCACCAAGCTTCCTCAATGCGGGTTGGTGATTTCAGACTTAAAGTCCAGGTTTTCTCAAGATGTTTCCCTTCATGTTTTAATCAGTCATTGGTGTCCAAGATATACTTAGAAAAGTTACATTGGTACTTGCCTGACCTGGAATCGAACCCGCACAATTATACTTGAGAGGCTGATGTTTGATATTTTTATAACAATTAAAAAACAGTGCTCAATGCCACTGAAAATCAGCACTAATGCTGTATCTTGCATAAATAGCTGTTTTATGTAGATATGATATATGTCTCCTATTTTGTTATTTTCTTACATTGGTCTTTACACTTTCTATTAGATTGATACTTGTTGCCATGTGTATTTTTTGTCTTTTATATCAATATTGCTAATTAAATGATTTTCCTTTCGTCACTACTACAGGGCCAATCACGATTACATTGCAACCAAACAAAACCTTTAATTAAGTTTCTTATCGCCCTAAGCTTTTGACAGATGATTCAACCTTAACTTGATCACAATTGGAACATAACTGCTGTCAAATGGAAAAGTTGAAACGCAGTACCTTAGAATTGATGATCGATTGTGTGTCGGTAACACCTACTAATGTGTGGAGGCATGAGTAACAGGGAGTAAACTTCACTCATCCTCTATAGAAAAGGGAGGTTGTTGTAGGTACCGCATCACTGCTTAGCATTGGGTGGGATAGCGGTCAAGCCTAGTTTATAGTTATAAAAAAAAACATTTTAATAATATTAAATCCAGCAAAAATCATATATTTACCGCAC
Source organism: Sesamia inferens (assembly GCA_037179545.1). Taxonomy (NCBI): domain Eukaryota; kingdom Metazoa; phylum Arthropoda; class Insecta; order Lepidoptera; family Noctuidae; genus Sesamia; species Sesamia inferens. The sequence continues at coordinate 5,259,366 of CM073947.1, forward strand.
TGAGCACACAAAATACAAATAAATAAATAAACTTAAATATGTAGAAAAATCACACAGATTGAGCTAGCCCTAAAGTAAGTTCGAGACTTGTGTTATGGGATACTAACTCAACGATACTATATTTATAATAGATACATATATAGATAAACATCCAAGACCCAGTTTTCCATCATGACCTGGCAGGGGATCGAACCGCAGGCAGGCGTGTTGACCGCTGCTCCACGGAGGTCAATGAGGGAAATATCACAAAAGACTTTCTACAACCAACTGAAGTTGGATTACCTAACAACTGATAATTTGTACTGAAATATTTCATGCATCCTGACTATTAAGGCTTATGTTGAAACAGTGTAGAACGTGGACACGTTCGCATGGGCGATTTTTTTATCGGACGCTTTTGTGATCAACTCTCGGCGACAAACTTAAGATTGGGAATCCTATTCAAAATTATTTTTTGTTTATGCGAAACCAGAAACACGTGTCCAGTATTTTTAAGTAAAGAATATTTGTACAAATTTAAAAAAAAAAAAAAACGAGTGTGCTTATGACCACACGACTGAAGTGAAATTTCTTTTGCACCATCTGTATGTATATATATATCTAATATATAAAATTCTCGTGTCACGGTGTTCGGCTTTAAACTCCTCCGAAACGGCTCGACCGATTTTGATGAAATTTTTTGTGCTTAACCGGTATCTATGAGAATCGGCCAACATCTATTTTTCATCCCCCTAAATGTTAGGGGTAGTCCACCCCTAAATTTTTTTTTTAATTTTTTAGACAAAATTTTTAATTTCTATTTTTTTAAGATACAACATACAAAATTACATACAATCCCCAATTTTCACCCTTCTACGATCAACCCTTATTTTTTAATAGCCATTTTAGTAATTTAATCTATTATTTATATGGCAAAACAACGTTTGCCGGTCAGCTAGTATATATATATATGTGTGTACAATATATACATGTATACACATATACATATATTAATTTTCTATAAATATTTAAATTTATTTCATGCTTTCATTTATAAATTAATATTTTTGCATAGACCTCCAATTTAAAAAAAAAAAAGTGGTTCCCTCGGGGCCAAAAGGTCGGGCTCTTCCTCCTGAATCAGGGGACCCCAAACTCGGGTAGTCCACGACCTCTGGTTCCCGAGATAATCCACGGGGGGGTGAGGTAACTAAAGGGGGTCGGGGAGGGGGATAGGTTTCGTGGGGTTGCGGGGGGAGGGGGAGGGAGAGGAGGGGAGTGGATTCCCTCAGGGCCAAAAGGTCGGGCTCCTCCTCCTGATTCAGGGGACCCCAAACTCGGGTAGTCCACGACCTCTGGTTCCCGAGATAATCCACGGGGGGGTGAGGTAACTAAGGGGGGGGGGGGGTAGATTTCGTGGGGTTGCGGGGGGTAGGGGGGAGGGGGAGAGGGGGGAGTGGATTCCCTCGGGGCCAAAAGGTCGGGCTCCTCCTTCTGATTCAGGGGACCCCAAACTCGGGTAGTCCACGACCTCTGGTTCCCGAGATAATCCACGGGGGGGTGAGGTAATCAATGAGGGGGGTCGGGGGGTGTTCGCAGCGTCATGTTCTCGAAGAAATTCATAGTTCTTAATCAATCAAGGTACTTAGCTTAATAATTGAGCTTATGAGGCTCGAAAGCAATTTGTACTTTGTGTCCAATTATCGTATTGTGACGATATCTTAAAGCTTCTATACTTTCAATTATATCAGAAATGTTCAGCAAAAATTTATAAAACAATATAAAGGCCAGAACAGAACGAAATTTATAAATTTATTTGTGCACTTAGGTAATCAATTTTTAACAAATCTTAAAAAGATCCAAAAAATATATATTGCCTTCGGCGAGATGCGAACTCACAACTTCATACTCGACAGGTAACGCAATATTTACATGAGCCAACTCCTTGTTTGTATTACAGACGAAATAGGACTATACTCTGCTTCCGTTCGCCTTCATCATTTTTTTTCCTATCATTTTTCGTAACGCTTTCGCTAGTTTACTCCCCAAGTCAAGCGTGCCTAAAGAAGTTTCACTTCAAAAATCATGAAAAACCACAAAGTTATGAGTTTGTTATCCTACTTGGTTGTCCCTACAAAAATATGGTTAACGCTCAGTTCGGCCGGGCGAGCAGTGCGTTGACCTCTGGCGTCAACTGCGCGGGCATGATTAACCGTAAGCTGCATGGTTTTTACGAACAGTCTTCTGTGTAGAGTTTGAAGTGAAACACTCAGGGCATCAAGATCTTATACAGTTGATCTTAAAACGCCAGGAGACTCAATAGGCTTCTGGAGGGAGGTGGGCTGTGTGGGTGGATTTTCTAAAAAATACTACTCAATTTGATTTTTGGAGTGGAGTGTCAATGATTGACCAATGGAAAGATATAATGACGCCATTTTGCCAGTAGATTACGAAACATATTAAAATCGTTATGAGATCATTGATCGACCATTCTGACATATTGTAAAAGCAGACTAGGGCTCCAGAACTTTTAGTTTGTTCAGTACGTGTCAGTAAAGCGCTCTGTAGGCCTAGTATGAGTTTTCAATACGAAACTCGTTCGATCGTATCGAGCGCGTTTGACTCAGAGATTGGCCCGCTTCAAGGTCGTAAGAACTCTCAACCAATGAGAGCGCCAAACGCGCTCGATACGATCGAACGAGTTTCGTATTGAAAACTCATACTAGGCCTACTGTAGGCTTAGTATGAGTTTTCAATACGATCGAACGAGTTTCGTATTGAAAACTCATACTAGGCCTACTGTAGGCTTAGTATGAGTTTTCAATACGAAACTCGATCGTCGATATCTAGCACGTTTGGCGCGCTCATTGGTTGAGAGTTCTTACGACCTTGAAGCGGCCCAATCGCTGAGTCAAACGCGCTCGATATCAACGATCGAGTTTCGTAATGAAAACTCATACTAGGCCTACTGTTGAATTTTCGACTGTCAGCGCAAAGCCAAGCGTTCAAATTCTACTGTGCGGTAAAAAACCGTCCAATCAAAAAACGCGCCCCTGTCACGTTGGCTAACTATAACCATATTTCTCAGTACAGTACGAAACTTCAAACAACATTGCTAGTTTGATTTTCATATTTTTATTCAGCAAATATTTAGTAGATTTCAATACATTTTGAAGTCATATCATGTGCAAATATTATCTTTAATAATTATAAACTAGTGCTTGACTTCAATCCCGCCTAATGGTACAGTGATGCAATCGTTGATGGAAAAGCGTGCTAGTTTATTAAGAGCCTATTCACTCAAAAAAACTGAGTGAATAGGAAGGAAGCCGGCAGTTGAGCGAGGTAACCTACGATGCTGCGCCAGAGGGAGATTGGTCTGGAAACCCTCCACGACCAAACTCCCGAAACAACAACATTTGGTGCATCGTAGCCGGCACACATCGCAACACAACTGCTCAGACCCGTCCTCCGTACAGCTTCACCAGACATCATGCCGGAACACGACAAATCGCTTGGCGGCAAGACTTTGTCTGGCGACAGCCGAAAATGGCCTACCACCTATTATTAACCTGCCCAGCCTTTTTCCAACTATGTCGAGGTCAGATTCCAATCTGACCAAATATAGCTGAATGCCTGTGTTTTTATACGTACGTACGAACAAACAACTGTAACAATAAATAATCACATAAAAATCTCTAACAATTTCAGTGCGAAGAAAACTATGGAGTGTTCGTACGGCAGAGTCAGATCCAGTTGCTAGACTCTGAAGATAATCCGATGGAGACGTCCATCACCACACCTTCTGAGGAGTCAAGGACGAGTGGTACAAATAGAAGGCTTAGCAGGTATGGAACTGAAGTAAATTATTTGAGTGCTGTGTAATGAAATTGTGTTGGCAACCATTATGAAACAGGATTTAAGCTTATGATAAAGATACAAGATATACTCAAGGGACAATTCAGGTCTTGCAAGATGTGTTGACTGTTTTTTTCTTATCTACAAACTAGTATTTATTTAGTAATCGAGGCTTAATTTCCCCTCAAAGCATGAAAAATTATTGTTTTCTCATATTTTTTAATTGTAATGAAATACCATAGCATTTATTTACCTGTGTGTTTGTTCCCCGTTATTCATAAACGATGTTTAAAGTTAACTAATGATTAGCGATTATTTAACCATACTTTTTAGACGTTTGCACGTCACTTCAATCATCGTTTATAAATAAACATACCAATGTTTAAGGGGTTTATTCATAAACAATGAAATGTATGGTTAAGGAATCGCTAGTCACTAGTTAACTTAAAACATCGTTTTTGAATAAGGTGGGTTATGTTTGAGACGGGACTCTAGTGGCTTTTTTTCCATTCAATCGTATTCCGCTGTTTTCTTCGTGGATAACGCTTTTAGAGCAATGAATTTTTTTCTAAAATTTCACACCTTGATTATACGAGCTCCAATTATTTGATTTTTTCGAAAATTTAATTAATAAAATAATATAATTAATATTTATTTCTATGTTTTCTCGGTGGTAGGCCATAATATCGGCCGCCGGCAGAAGTTACCACCCACCAGACAAATACGAAACATCTTTTGGTCAATGTTTTTGTAGGTAAAATCAGCCTGAGTTGCAACTGTCCCTTTCGCAATTAACGGGGAAAAATTGAAAGCTTCGTGACGGCAATTGTTTCTTCAAATACCTATTTCTAAAATTCCTCGGCACTAGAGTCCACTCTTAAAGGATACTGGGGTAAATAAATAGTACATGAGTTTGGCACATCTTGTAAGTGGGTACTTAGTTTAAATTCATTATTTATTATAGCAATTGACTAAAGGTGTATGAGGGAAGAGCTTAAAAGCATGATACCTACCTGAAAAGGGGACAGAAGAAGGATACAGGAGTGACATGAGAGGCAACTTTAAAAGAGATCTTTTTATACACCCCAATACATAAGCAGTGATACAATTGTTGATGGCAAATCGTCATATCCTCTGGCCTTAGTTTTTAAATAATATACTTTTTTTGCCAACAAGGACATTTAATCTTTAATTTTTGAACTATTATACAATATTTAAAGAAAACCCTGTCCGATCCGTGAAGGTATTGTTAGGTATCAATAACTGATTCTACTAAAGCCTACAAAAACGGGCTGAACTTAAAATAAATACCCTAAAAAACAAAATATTATTTCGCAAAAGGAGGTAATTTAATATACGGAGTGGTACTGACAATACGACAGTGTCAACTTGCTTTTTTCGCGCAATTATTATTAAAGTTTGGTACCGTAGGATGCTACGGTCATTAACCTGTAAGCGCTTCCTTACCAACATGTACATCATGTAGAAAATGTGAAAAAAAGAAAAATAATTTCCTGTGACTAAACTTATGGACATATTTATATGAATTTATATGGGTAGACAGAGAATGTGTTGAGGTACATGATGTTTAATTTATTGTCGTATTCTCAGCACCACTCTGTATGAGCGGTAGGCAATACTTGCGCGGGCGAAGGGGGGTAGGGCACGCGGTTGCATCGCTCATAATAAACTTTTGGAAGTTGGAAAAAAATCGGGAAATAAAAAGATTATTTCAAAATTCATTAGTATTGTTACTATGATGACTATGTAAAATTTCATATTTTATTTGGTCATGTGTTTACCTAACCTTTATTATCCTTTTGGGTCGGACGGGGTTTTCTTTACGTATTGTATATTTATAGTTCTTGTTGGTCACCAACTACGAGTATTTCAGTGTTAAAATCTCTTTAAAAGTTTCTTCCCGATGCACTCCGTGATACGAGTACAATTAGAAATACATAGATTTTACTAACACAAAAAGCAACATTTCATATTTACAGATAAAAATGTGTTCTTAGTCCTGTAACTTATATTAACGAAGTTCTTTTAACTGGAAAAATAAAAATCTGTAGTTGTGTAAAAATATAGTTTCTACCAATAACTTTTAAGTTTTTTGCTGGCAACACCGACACTGACAAACCCAGACGCCGCCCGCAAACAAATCATAGGGCAGAGCTACACAGTATAAATGTGTTACGGGATACAAGTAATTACATTTTTATTCTTTTCATGTCAGGCAAGCAAAGTATTAATTACTAAAAATGCTGGTGTTGCTTGATATTACAACATATTATTACTATTAAATTTTTAGAAATTGATTTGTTTACGAAAAATGTTGCTAGGTGAAAATATTTTTTTCTGGTTAAGGTTCTATGCACTTTTTGTAACTACATTATGTAAAAACAGAGGCATGAAACAATGTTTAGAAGAAATGGGGGTAATTTAGTAGTGTTTTCAGTGGTAGAAAATTGTAGAAAGTGTATTTTAGCCTAGCAACACCGATTTTTCTTTGAATAAATGTGTGAAACTAGTTATCACCAATATTCTTTATCAAATTCGCTATTCTCATTTCAACTTAAGTATAAACGATGTTTAAAGTTAAGTGAAGTTAAAAGGTCAAAAATATATGGCTATAGAATCGCTAATCACTAGTTAACTTTAAGCAAGGTTTATGAATTAGGGGGATTTTGTCTAGGAAATTGATAAAATTATTGTTTAATTGATAAAATTATTGTTTAATTCTTTTTTCATCTATAGACCACTGTATTGCAAATATCTCGTGCAGTTTACCCAATTTGAAGACAAATTCCTTTACATTTGTTTACTTAATAACTTCGTATGTGTTATTCAAAATATACGTGCCGATGTAATAGCTTCAACAGCCATATTATACTTATTACGTTATTTTTTGTCTATGCGAAACCAGAAACACGTGTATTTTTATGTAAAGAATTTATGTACAAAATTTCAAGGAGATATCATAAAAAATAACAAAGTTATGAGCTTGTTATCTTACCTAGTTGTCTCAACAAAAATATGGTTACCATACCATCCGCGCCTGCAGCGGCGCGGCGTCGTCGCTTGTAATTAACTAGTGATAACATTTTACTTCACACTTGCAGGTTTTGGACTGTCCTAACGGTCAAGTGTAAGTAGATATTATTATGTACTTTCAGCCGTAAGTGGTAAAATAAAATGTAATGTAATTTACTTAAAAGATGTTAATTTTACTTAGAACGTATTGAACCCTGCACAACGAGACGGGGATCCCGTCCCACTGAACCGTGAACTGTATTGTGCGCTCGCACTGCAACAATTTCTTTTTTTAATCATTATAAACTAGTGCTTGACTGCAATCCCGCTTGATGGTAAGCAGTAGTGCAATCGTTGATGGTAAAGCGCGTTAGTTAATTAAGCCTATTCACTTAAAAAAACTTAGTGAATAGGAAGCAAGACAGCAGTTGAGCGAGGTGATGCAATGTTAAACCCAACAGCACGACCTACGATGCTGCACCAGAGAGAGAGACTGATCTGGAGACCCTCCACGACCAAACTCCCGACACAATAACATTTGGTGCATCGTATCCGGCACACATCGCAACACAATTGTTCAGACCCGTTCTCCGTACGGCTACACTAGACATCATGCCGGAACACGACGAATCGCTTGGCAGCAAGACTTTATCTGATGGGTGGTAACTTCTGCCGGCGGCCGATATTATGGTCTAGCACAGAGATAATTTCCTAATGTATTTGGCAAAAATATAACATGGTATAAAAATGATTGGAATCGATTCAGTTGCTTATTCTGAACAAACTATATTCAGGTTTCGCATAAACGAAAAATAACGTTGTACACAGGGTGTGTTTATATATTATTTAATAGATTAGATGTATAATTTTATATCTTTTCTAATAAATCATTTAGTATCAGTTCTCTAAAAAGATTAAAATATCCAGGGCGTGTTCAGGTGCGTAGAAAAAAGGACTGATAGCTAAAAACTTCTTGAAAAACAAATAAAAAAAAAACTTCTTCAGATGCTCTTAAAGACATTTCACGTCATATCATTTGGGGCAAGGGTTCACAATTTTAAACTTATCTCGTTCTTAAGGAGTTTCTCCACTATTTCGACACTCGATCATTACCGATTCGATTTATTCTCGTACTACACTATCGCTTAAAATCACTCTTACAGTTTAAAACTCACAGTTGAATCGGGCCGCAGCGCATCGCAAGCAAATAAAAAAAAGCGATATGGCCCGTCTGTAAAATGGACTAGAAAACTCTTTATTGTGTACATCATACATAAATTACAGACATAAATATAGAAATTTTAGAAAAGGTCACACAAAGAGCGGTCTTATCGCTAAGAGCGATGTTTTAAAGATATTAAAAGGGAAACACATACTACAGTATTTGTCTCTCCATGGACAATTACTACAGGCCAGAGACAAATACTACAGCCCAGACACGAATGCTACAGTCCAGAGACAATTACTGTAGTCCAGATACAAATACTACAGTCCAGACACAAATACTACAGTCCAGACACAAATGCTACAGTCCAGATACAAATGCTACAGTCCAGAGACAAATACTATAGTCCAGATAGAAACACTGAAGTCCAGAGACAAATACTACAGTACTTATCTCTCCTTTCCTACCGCCTTCAGGCAGTTGTATTCGATTGTCTATGAAATATGCTTGTAAGTGATGTAGAAGGATTTTTACATTACGGAGTGCTTTACAAATGAATCGGCCTTAAAAAGGAAGACTTTATTGTTATCTTAACTTAATATTATAAAGGGGCAAGGCCTGTGAAGCTGTATGGGGGTAATCTTTGAATCAATTGAACTGATTTTGAAAATTCTATTAGTAATAAAAATCGATGTTATTTTGGAGAGTCAAAGGCTATACAATATGTAAAGAAAACCTTGTTCGACCCATAAGGATAATAAAGGTTAGGTAAACACATGACCAAATGAATTTTGAAATAATCTTTTTTTCCCGCGAATTAATTCCAACTTCCCCGAAATTTGGTAATTTTTAAAAAATGGACAATACCGGTATTTTTATGAGCGAATAGCGATGCGACCACGTGCCGCCTGCCCTGCCCCCGCCGCCCGCGGTAGGGTTGTTTACCCCAAATGTATTAAGTTACCTCTTTTTGCGAAATAATATTTATTTATTTATTCTTTATTGTACACCAAAAAACATCGAACAAAATACATGGAACAAAAAACATACAATGGGCGGCCTTATCGCTAATGCGATTTCTTCCAGGCAACCAAAGAATGGACAGATTCTCCTGAACCACAAATGGGACTGTCGTTGGTGCAAATATCATTGTTACAATTTACTAAATTAGATACACAAATACATACATAAATACATAGATACTTTAATAGTATAAATAGCCATAAAGTGTTTATTTAACAAGATTATAACGACAAGTAGTGTTCCCTCACCAGACTCTTGAATTGCTGTAACGATTGTGCCCTTTTAATTTCAATTGGCAATGCATTCCACAAACGAGGGGCCTGAACAGTGAAAGATTTATCAAGGAACGTTGTGGAATGCATAGGCATAATATTTATTTTTTAGGGGAATTTTTTTTTAAGTTTAGTCCGGCTTTGTATCCATTATCAGAATCAATTATCGATACCTAACAGTACCTTCATGGATCGGACAGGGTTTTCTTTACATATTGTATATTAATACGGAAAGTGAAAAGACTTTTATGTGGTAAGTGGACTCTTACCGCCCAACAAAGTGGGCTTTGGTCCCGATTCCCTTCACAAACTAAATTAATTATAAGTTCAACGCATCTTTTTCTTTATATTTTATTAAGAAAAGGATAGAAGATAATATGATAGTTTAGACCTGTCAAATTAGTCCGCGCCTGACATAAATTGGTGTGTTTTTGGTCGCCATGTTTATAATCGCGTCTAAACCAAAATTGTATCTTCTATCCTTTTTTTAATGAAATAGAAAGAAAAAAAAGCACTTAAATTAGTTCAGTTCGTGAACAAGAGATTCGGCATCATTGTCAGCTAGTTTTTTGTAAGTTACCACCTGAACGCGCCCCAATGAAGCGTACCTAACTGATAGTATGTTTCTTTCCCCGCTAGTATAACAGTGGCGCAGAGGTCTAGGCCTACCACGTGAGTATAGATTTAGCACAACGTAGCGCACTGTAGCATAATTTAGCACAACGTAGCGAAATATAGCACCCTGTAGATGCTTTTGCACTGTGTTTTTGGTGAAGCGGTTAAGTGGTTCATGTTACTTATACGTTATTGACGTTGAAAAGTGCCTTTTATGTATCTTTTTGAAATGATTTGATGTTGACTGTGATTGTAAGGCTAATGTCTACGAGCCATTTTTTGATTCGTGAATTGAAACTCAAGCAATTGTTAAAAATAGTAAGTAATTGTTAATTTTTTGAATAATCCTAAACCATAGAAAAAAAAACCTAGCATCAAAACTAAAAAAAAAAATAACATTTCAAACAAACTAAATCACATAAAATTGCAAGCGGAATAGAACATCCTTTAAAAATATTGGTTTACTGACCTCCGATCGGTGACAGCGCGATCCTGTATCGACTTGCCTTTTTCGCGCCATTATTTTTATAGTTTGGTAGGTACCGCAGGATGCGGCGGCCATTAACCTGTAAGCGCTTCCTTATCAACATGTATATCATGTAGAAAATGTGAAAAATGAAAAACAAGTTCCTGTGACTAAACTGATGGACATATTTATATGATTTTTTATGGGTAGTCTGAGAATGTGTTGAGGTGCACGATGTTTAATTTATTGTCGTATTGTCAGCACCACTTTCTATATATTTTACATTCAACACTACAAAATATATAATGGGCGGCCGTATCGCAAATGCAATATATTCCAGGCAACAACAGTTACAATGGACTGCGATTTTCCTGCAGCCACCTTGGCCTTGGACTCAATGAACCGCCCAAAGTTTAGGTTCGAAGAAATCTCAACGCCCAAAAGCCGAAGGCGGTCGGTACACTCCAAGGATACATTTCGAAAAGTAGGAGCCAAGGTGAACTCCTTTTGGCGGCTACTACCCTCAACTTGTTTTTTTTTTTTGATATGGCATCTAGTAGTTGACGAATAGAGACCGTGACTACTAATCGGATTATCCTGCGGATGCCTTAATTACAATTAAAGCCTCCAGCCAGGGCACTTAAAACTAAGCTAAAACTAAGGAGCGACTACGCACTGAGGGCACCCCTGTGGGGTACGAACCTCTGCTTAGGGCGTCGCTAGAGAGGACAGCAAGGGACGGCTGGATCGAAAAAGACTCCCACCACGCGCCTCGTGCCCGTACTTTAATCATTGATTTATACATTTTTTTTTTAGTAGTAATAGACAAGCGCTTGACCGCAATCCCGCCAGATGGTAAGCAGTGATGCGATCGTTGATGGTAAAGCGCGCTAGTTTATTGAGAGCCTATTCACACAGAAAAACTGAGCGAATAGGAAGGAAGACGGCAGTTGAGCGAGGTGATGCAATGTTAAACCCAAAAACACGACCAACGATGCTGCGCCAAAGGGAGATGATTGATCTGAAGACCCTCCACGACCAAACTCCCAACACAACAAATGTTGTTGTGTTGGGAGTTTGGCGTATCGTACCCGGCAAACATCGCAACACAACTGCTCAGACCCGTTCTCCGTACGGTCATATATTCATACATTAATCATCACAGTAATAATCTATTTTACAGTTAGAGCAACAAGATCACAATGAGAAGTAGTGTTCCTTCACGAGTTTTTTGAATACCATATAATTTAATGAATTAATATCTCATGTCATGTTATGTATAATATGTAAACATATTACACATTATTAGATAAATCTAATAAGTGATAATGACCATAGATAAGCGATACGGTTTGTAAAAATGTAACCCTAGCTACTATTTTTAAAAATTGTTTGATTTAACAACCAACAAAAAAACCCGCCAGCTGTCACCACAAATCACTAATTGTTTTTAGCTCTAAACATATTTACGACACGAGCTAAGTTTAAAACTTGTTTAGCGTTTAGCGTTTAACGTGCAAACTAAAATTCATTTAGCTTAGACATTAAATTCGATTATCTTCTTCATAAACTAAAGTGCATCTTTGTCTTTATATGTCATTAAGAAAACCACAGAAGATAATATGTTAGGGGCCGTTCAAATATTACGTAAGCAGATTTATTACAATTATTTACCCCCCCATCCCCCATGTCAGCAAAAGTAAGCAAAACTCTTACCCCCCTTCCCCTATGTAAAAATGCCCATTATAAATGTATCTTTTTATATTTATAATTTTAATGTTATCTAATATTGATAATTTAAAAAATAAGAAAATAAATTTAAGATAGATATTAGATTTTACTTATACAGTATTCAGCATAGAGTAAGGGACAAAAATATTATAATCTTATGAACAAAACATTTCATCACTTCGTGTAAACAAGTAAATAACTATGGATGACGTAATCATCATCTAGACTCCCCTACCCCCCCATGTCATCCCAAATAAACAAAACAAAGACCCCTCCGCCCCCCAATAGTGCTTACGTAATACTTGAACGACCCCTTAGGTTAGACCTGTCAAATTAGTCCGCGCTTGACGTAAATTGATGTATTTTTGGTCGCCATGTTTATAATCGCGTCTAAACTGTCTATGGGATATCTTAATTTGACAGGTTTAAACTAAAATGTTATCTTCTATCCTTTTCTTAATGAAATAGAAAGAAAAATATGCACTGATCTATCTTAAAATTAATTTGTGTAAGAAATTGGCGCCATTGAATCCCAGTCTACATCGATGTTTTGCTATTCAGCTTTGAACCTTGTTTATGGCTGTTCTACCGCTCGCCTATTGTCGTTTATAATCTATGGCTGAACTGTTTTCTTCTATTTACCAGCTTTGCATTGCGTATGCTCGAATGTATTAGCATCATTTCTCGTATTTTAAGAACCTTTGACCGTCTGATCTCTGATTTTAGTCTCGCTCTGTCAAAAATACCTCTAATTTAATTACACTTTGACATGTTTTTGACATTTGCTTGTCGTCGACGTAAGACTTCGTATTAAAGATGAGTGTCACGCTCATTTTTCATTGAACTTTTAAATTATATTGTCGTTTACTCAATAAAAGCGCGTGATTTATGTAGTAAAAAGTGCATTCAGTAAAGAATTTATAAAGAACATTGAAACATCGCAGCATAGGGTCCTCATCATGACTTTGCCTCAAACCTCTCTCGTAGACGGTTCACGCGCTCGTCTTTTTCGACTGTCATTGGCGATATCCGTCATTATTGTAAAATAAAATTTTCAAAGAATTTCTATAATTTGTTACACGTGTTATTGGCAAAAGTGTGGTATCTATTCCACAGAGGCCATTGATCAGGAGTTGGAAATTGAAGTTAACTTATGTATTAAATTACGAGAATTGGTTTTTTTTTGTTATTTGTCTAAAGCTTTGCCTTATATTTAATTTTGTCGAGTAGAAACATTGTTATTGGTCCTTATTACCAGTTATTGGTTTGTGGAGGGCCAGAGAGGAGGTCACTCTATATAAATACTGGTAATTATCAGCATCCGATCAGACTTGTCCATCTCCAGCCAGAACCTAGCGGTATCTACAACACCACATGAGTTACCCAAAATTCTGTATCACGGAAGCAGAGTCTATCGTGTAACTAGCTTAGATCGTCCTAACCACAAACCCCCTTTTTTGGTGTGGATGACAAATGATAACTTCGACTCTGGGCGGAGCGGAAGGGCGTGCTAAACTTTTACTTGCCTGCGTCTCAGGGCTACGGTTTCCCTTTCAACCAACCTGCAACCCTGACCTAGGCATCGGTCTACGTGAACCCCGTCATGATGTGCTGACATCTCTTTGAGGCGCGCGTGAATCGACGCCCTGTTGCGCGCTCGTCGCCCGCAAGCCCGCGCGACACATCGTCCCTCTGGTTAGTTGCTGGAGGATGCTCCCTTTTCTATCGAGGACGAGTGAACTTTACATCCGTTTTAAAGAGCGCAGGCCACACTATCAGCTGACGGACGGAGCGCGCGAAGTGAACGAATGAAACTACGCGAAATATTGGCGAGCTCGTCAGCTGGCGGTGTGGCCTGCGCTTTATACCTCTAGCTGCTGGCTGGACTGGTAGCCGACCCAAATATAATTGCAAAAAGACTAGACAGATGGTGATGATGATTCAGTCGGAGTTTAGTCGGATTCCATCTCAAGATTTTGTATAATGCTATACAATTTTTAGCGACATAGCTCTTCCAGCCGCTAAAAATTAAGGGGGGCTTAAAACAGTGAGCGGGGCACATTGCTCGAAGAACCGATGGCCGATGGGACAGTAAGGTTCTGGAGTGGCGGCCGGAACACGCAGCATAGGGAGGCCCCCATCAAGGTGGACCAATGACCTGGCTAAAGTCCCGGGAAGCCGATGGATGCGGGCAGCACAAGACCGGTCATCGTGGAAAGCCTTGGGGTAGGCCTTTGTCCAGCAGTGGACTTTTATAGCCTAAAGAAGATACAATTTTTAACATTGACTATCCAATCCTGATCAAGCGCTCTTCTCAATTTCCCGCATTCATCACATTCAATTTTGGCTTCTGCTACAGGTTTAGTAAAGATGATCTTTCGCTCTCTCTCCTTTTGACGTGATAACGTCTATTAAATCGGTATGCTGGGAGTCATTCGCGAAAACTGCGTAACGGCCGAATCTGACGCTACACGGAGTCCACGCCTACTAAAACTAACTTTAGCCTTGTAGCTTTAGAGTGCAATATTATTTACCTAAAAGCACGGTTGTAAACAATTAGTAGCAGTTTTTCGATTAGGATTAATATCGACTCACTCAAGAGGTGCCGCGGATCGATTCCTGACGGCAGCGGACGTTTTTTATCCTTTTTAATTTTTAAATTTTTCCTTTTTAATTTTTCTTTTTCTTTTTTCTTTTTCTTTTTGCTTTTCTTTTTTTTATTTTTTAGAAAATTTAAACAAACTATTAAATAAAAATATAAATGTTATACATTACTTTATTTTAAATAATTTCATTGCACCCAGAAAAAATTACCATGTAATAGACGTTATCACGTTCAAATATCGGCAGTAGACGGAGTTCTACAGACAGCCAATTTTTTTAAGACCTCCTTTGCACTCATTACTTTCATGCAGAAGGAAGCTTGGCATTGTATAGCTTCTTATCAAGAGTAACACGAACCACTAGTATTTACACTACGTGTTTCTTCCATACAAAGAAAGAAGAAAACGATAATTTGTATTTAATATCTGTGCTTGCACCGTGGTGTAGTATTTTTCTATAAAAAAGACTGTATAGTATATGACAAAAGTGTCGCCTCAATTTCAGCAAAAATACAATGAAAAAAGAAAAATTGTTTTGATAACGCATAAAAACCACATTTGTGTTTTTTTTTGCATTTTCTGTGAAATGTTACTCGAATCGAGGCATACTTTTACAGAACGCCTCGATTCGAGTAACTTCTTTATTGGAAGTAGATAGTTGCAACTGGCATGAGATCTTTAGTATTGTAAGTTAACTAAATAATTATTCATATTATGCCTTCCTTTTATAAACTAATTATTCATTGGCGTTACTTGTTCAATGGTTGAAGTATCAATTGTATATATTTTTTTTATATTTATAAATATAATTTTCTTGAATGTACTATTAATCTGTATTGTTTTAATTGTGCTGTTCTAAGGTGAAGTGATGTGTTGTTGAGATTTCTTGTCAACTATTTGGTTTAAAACTAACTTTATCTTTTTATTTCTTAACACGAGACAGATTGTAATAGTAATGCCTTAGGGTGAGTAATAATTAACTAGTAAGTCTAAAGATGTTTCTAAAATCTCTTTATACATCTGTATAAATGTACTTATTACTCTCTCCGAGGCATAGCTTTATACTCTGCCTTTTCCAATCCCTTTAGTTTGAAGTCTAAACCATCACTTTTCCTCCAAATAATAATAAAAATGTTTAACAAGTGTGCAAACTAACTTTGGTGGTTGAAAAGGGTTCGACGGAAGGCGTCGCCCGCGCAGACCAAAGCGGGGACTCTGTCCATGTCGAGGTAATGATACGTGTAACATAGTACGCGGTGATTAGTTTTTTTAAATAAATAAACAAATTACGAGCATTGTTTGTGGAGGTGGCTGTTTGTTTGTTACTTGACTTGAGGCGAGGCATAAGAGTTTAGAAAATTAATATTGCTAAAATGAATTGTTGTATATCTAATATATAAAATTCTCGTGTCACGGTGTTCGACTTTAAACTCCTCCGAAACGGCTCGACCGATTTTGATGAAATTTTTTGTGCTTAACCGGTATCTATGAGAATCGGCCAACATCTATTTTTCATCCCCCTAAATGTTAGGGGTAGTCCACCCCTAAATTTTTTTTTTATTTTTTAGACAAAATTTTTAATTTTTATTTTTTTATGATACAACATACAAAAATACATACAATCCCCAATTTTCACCCTTCTACGATCAACCCTTATTTTTTAATAGCCATTTTAGTAATTTAATCTATTATTTATATGGCAAAACAACGTTTGCCGGTCAGCTAGTTTTTTATAAATTTTGCTCGTGATACAAATCGGCCACAGACCAGTCCCTGACCAGATAGATATACAGTCGCTCCATATAAAATACTGGTATCCAGCTGCATCCGGTTAGACTGGAAGCTGACCTCAACATAGTTAAGAAAAGGCTAGGCGGGTAATAAACATGGCCGTACCTTGGGGAGGCACCCTGTAAATCTCGCAGAACACTCCCCTAATTATTAAACAAAGTATAAAGAAGGACTTATCTCTAACTTTTAAATAAACCACGCAGTAGACACTAACAAAATGTACGAAGTAATTGCAAACCCCCCCCCCCCCCAGGCCAGAAGTTGGTTTCGCCCATGATATCATTATGTTTTTCATAATTAATTCCTCAAGTTTATTTCCCAAGTTTTGAATGCCGTATCGATATTTTTTGCACTTTCAACTAACTAAACCATTTGAAACTCTTCATAATATTTTCCAAACAGCCTCCTTTAAAACCACCATACACTATCAACATTTGTTGCCTGATTGTAATATTGTGGTTTAAAGATAAAACAGCTCAACAGTATAACTCGCGCGAGTTAACTACGCACCTTGCTTGAATGTGCTTCTCTCCTCCTTCCCCGCGCGGTGTCTGCCATTCGCCGTCAGCGCTGAGTAGCGATAGCATTTTTGTTACAATTGTCTAAATACAGTATGTTAAGAAAACCCTGTCCGACCCATAAGGATAATAAAGGTTAGGTAAACACATGACCAAATATAATATAACATTTTACGTATTCATCATAGTACCAATACAAATGAATTTTGAAATAATCTTTTTTTCCCGCGAATTAATTCCAATTTCCCCGAAATTTGGTAATTTTTAAAAAGTGACAACACCGGTATTATTATGAGCGAATAGCGATGCGACCACGTGCCGCGTGTCCTGCCGCCCGCACCCCGCGGGCGGCAGGCGAAGGGTGGTCAACGCACATTTATTAAGTTACCTCCTTTTGCGAAATAATATTTTTTTTTTACCGGGATTTTTTCTTTAAGTTTAGTCCGGTTTTGTATGCATTAGTAGAATCAGTTATCGATACCTAACAACACCTTCACGGGTCGGACAGGGTTTTCTTAACATACTGTATAGTTTAAATCCCCTGTTTTTATTACTGTTTCTGTGGAGTTTTTGCTTTGTTAAGTTTTTTAAATTATGTTTGTTTTTCACATTTGCGACGCGTTAGTGAAACCTGTTGGTTGCACCAACATTATATGTATCAATTTAATTGCAAAACATCATGAGTATGATGACCTAGTATTATGACGCTTTATCATCAAAACGGCCTTTTATTAACATAAAAAAAATTAACATAATTTTTTTTACAAACAGTGAATTACGTCACAGAGCGAGGTGCACAGTTAATTCGCGCGAGTTGTATCTGTTGAGCTGTTGTAGCTTAAAAATATAGAATAATATTAAGAATATTCGGACCAATGCAGACGGATAGTTTTTTCATTGATTTAATGACAGTACATGCAAATATGTATATTTTTTTAATATTCGTTCCAATGTAGACGATTAGTTTAGCACAACGTACGACGATTAGTTTTTGCATTGCTTGAGATACAAGCAAATAAATAAATTCTAATAATCTGTTTTTAATGTCAAAATCAGCTTTTTATTAAATTCATAATATGAAACTATACAGGTTGTATCTGACATCGTAACGCAAACCTCGCGAAAAGGCTACACCGCATGCCACTAATAAAATCATGATAGTCATTTATATCGTTAATGAGCGGTTACAGAAATCACAGTGTTTAAAAAAATGTGTCAGCTCGGCCTTTGAACGTTGCAAGCGTGCCGCCGTGCGCGTTTGTGGGTATGACGTTGACCCCTGATGTGAACTGTATTAAATCAGCTGATAGAATAGTTTTTCCTTTAAAATCTTATTGGGTTATAAAAGTATAGCAATTATGAACGAAAAAACATCATATTATTTTTTTTTAATCAGGAAAAAGCCGACGAAAAATTTCACCTGTGGGGGGTTCAGAATCATGTACTGGATCCATGGTACTCGTTTGTGCGTCGATGTCAGATATACCCTTTACAGTATGATGTTAATATTTGTCTTTCAATTTAATTTGCGTTTTCCTATTGATATTGTTAATGCAAGTAATTCAGTATCACGGTTAGGCTGTTGTCTCATCCAGTAACTGAGTTTTGGATATTACCTATGGGGGTGAACGAGAAGAGGGGCTTGTGGCTAAATTTGTCTTCGGTGTGGCTACCATGACTTTTTATTACGAAGACTCATCATCATCGTCATCGATATCGACCGTGTTTGATTCATCGATAGGCCCGCTTTAAGGTTGTAAGTCGTGGTGGTCTAGTGGTTTAAACACCAGCCTCTCAAGTATGAGTGCGCGGGTTCGATTCCAGGTCAGGCAAGTACCACTGTAACTTTTCTAAAGTTATATGTACTTTCTAAGTATATCTTGGACACCAATGACTGAAGGTGAAGGAAAAGATCTTGAGGAAATCTGGACTAAGTCTGAAATCGCCAACCCTCATTGAGCAAGCGTGGTGATTACGCTCAATTCTTCTCTGAATGGGAGGAGACTTGTGCCCAGCAGTGGGACGATAAAAAGGTTGAAGGTTGTAAGAACTCAACCAATGAGAGTGCCAAACGCGGTCTATATCGATGATAGAGTCTCGTAAAGAAAACTCATGCTAGCCACACTGGTAACGTGATAATAATTAGGCGAAGGTAACGGTTGTGGGTATTGTGAAGTTTTTTTTTCCAAAAATTATCTGTCAGCTTGGTCTTTACACAAATTCTACAATTATTATTTTTATTAATTTTAAGTTGCACAACTTTAATTTTTTAAGTTTATTTTTTTAATTTTGATTGACAGCATGCTGTATTTAAGATATTACTATAAGTTGTAACGAAGAAGTGTAAATTACGGTAGAGTTTGTGTTGCATTTAAATTGTTATACAGAGTGTTTCTAGTTACAAGTGGTTAACATACAGGCTGTATTATTCACGAAATATTTTTTTAAAAGGTTTTTCGTGTGTTTGTCGTGTAAAGGTTAATTTGTTTTATTTTGTTATTTTTTTTATTTAAACGCAAATATTATTGGCTACTAATATTAGAGACACCTTGTATTGCATCTTTAATTTTAAGTTCACCGCTTAATTTCTTGCCGCACGTATTATTTTTATTATTTCATTTTACAATTAATTTGTTCTTTTTTATTTTTAAGCGTATTTTATGTTCGGTTAAGGTCTGTATAACAGAACGTCACTCAAAACTCAAGCTCTACTTAAGTCTTGTTTGAAGCCTTTTGATTGGTTGGAACTAGTTTTAAGTAAACAGAGATCAATGCTTGAGTTTCCTTCTGGAATAAGGACCTAAATGTATGTTTGTGAAATCGTGTTTTTCTGTGTACCGACCGAATATTGCCTTTTTGTTTGGTTCCTGTTGTTATGAAATAAGTATAATGAGAATGACTGATGTGATGTGACTGATAAACTAGCTCTTGACCGCAATCGCGCCTGATGGTAAGCAGTGACGCAAACGTTGATGGTAAAACGCTCTAGTTTATTAAGAGCCTATTCACTCTAGCCTTGATGACACTCAAATTGTAGTCCGACGGAAACACCGCCAAGGTTCGTAGAGGTGTTAACAACGTAACGGGGACTCCGCGCGACTCCCCGAAACTCCCCGAGACTGTACATACGACAGCACATCAAGCTGCTACAATCTGTCATATTTCTTTATTAGAATTTCAACTTTATGACTAAAGCATTAAGGCTCGAGGTTGAGTGGGAATATTTGACAGTTTCATGATTCAAAAGGCTTAAACTAGCGGCCGCCAGCGACTTCGTTAGCGTCGAGTTAGTTGCTCCACTCCTATTGGTCGCAGCGTGATGTTATATACCCTAAAGCCTTCCTGGATTAATGGGCTATCCAACGCAAAAAGAATTTTTCTAGTCGGTTCAATAGTACCTGAGATTAGCGCGTTCAAACAAACAAACTCTTCAGATTTATATATTAGTATGGATAAAGTATATAAATTAAAACACTATCATGTTATCTCATTTTTTCCTACATTAAATCTTATGAATGTATGTGTCTGTCTCTTTTTACTGTCGGTTTTTCGTTTCATCGATCAACTTTCAAATCACTTTTTTTTTTTATTAATAAAAGACAAGGCTGTATTCGGTCGGTTCGCTATTTGAATTAAGTTACAGTTTTTGCTTAGTTGGTGATATATGTAACGTTTTAAAGCGTGTTTTTGACGATTGAACTAAATTGTAGGCCGTATTTATTCACTATTACTTTGATGTGGCAGATCACATAATACTGTGACTTATACGTTTTAACGTCACTTAACTTTAATAACCGTTTATGAATTCATAAACGATGATTAAAGTTAATTAACTTGCAAACGTCAAAAATGCATGGTTAAACAGTCGCTATAGTGCGTTTCATCTAAGAGTTCCTTTGCCGTCATGTTGGCATTCATTTTTTGTCACTATCGTAAACAAGGTAAACGCACTCTGCGTCTATTTCTCTCTCACAATAATTTGCATTAGTGCCAACATGACGTCAAAGGAACTCTTAGATGAAACGCACTATAATCACTAGTTAATTTTAAGCAGCGTTTATGAATAAAGGGCTATGTCTCTTAACGCCTTCTTATACAGACTACAATTTGATTCTGTCGTTTTAAAGAAGTCTACAATTCTAGCTTCTAGTGTACGTGAAATGTTCGAGTAAATCAAAATATTCCTGTCCGCTTGTGAATCTGTCTCGCTTTGAAATTAAGCTCGGTACAAAATGGCGGATTATTAACTTTCGACGAAGTATATGCAACTTTGTATGCATTAAAAACGTTAGCAACATGCTAAGCTGCTTTTGGATTCGGACAATCAGTGATGTCATCACATGGTGTCAGCCTCCGTGGGAGTTGCGGGTTAGATGCCTGCGCAGTGCAAATATTTGTATGCATGAATATGAATATTTGTACTGGTCTGGTCGTGCCTCGGCAAGGCAGTCGTTGCGGGTTGTTGGAGTCCTCAAAATTCCAACAATTGGTCTAGCGCAATCGCTTTCGGGTTATGGAGGTCAGACGGCAGTCGCTTCACGGAAAATATCGAAGTTTAGCCAAAATCAGCAGTTAGACTGGTAAAGCGGACCCCAGACTCCAAAGCTGAAAAAGCTACGGATGCGACTGGGATTAACGCTGGAAATTATGATGAGTGATGTCGTCAGACAGTTCCCCAATGTACGCGGTATCAAAGGCGCGGCGAAAAGCTTCACCCGGATAGTAGTGTTGTCAAAAACGTTAGGGTGGCAAATAACGCAAAGCAATTTTATTTTTTCTCGGTGGTAGGCCATAACATCGGCCGCCGGCAGAAGTTACCACCCACCAGACAAAGCCTTGCCGCCAAGCGATTTGTCGTGTTCGGGCATGATGTCTGGTGAAGCCGTGCGGAGGACGGGTCTGAGCAGTTGTGTTGCGATGTATGCCGGATACGATGCGCCTAATGTTGTTGTGTTGGGAGTTTGGTCGTGGAGGGTCTCCACATCAATCTCCCTCTGGCGCAGCATCGTTGGTCGTGTTGTTGGGTTTAACATTGCATCACCTCGCTCAACTGCCGTCTTCCTTCCTATTCGCTCAGTTTTGAGTGAATAGGCTCTTAATAAACTAGCGCGCTTTACCATCAACAATCGCATCACTGCTTACCATCAGGCGGGATTGCGGTCAAGAGCTAGTTAATATATATATTTAAAAAAAAGCATCATTGATATGAAGCAGAATCACTGATTTCCGATACAAAAGTAGCAATTAGCTATATGAAGGGCTTAAGAAGGAACCGTTAATCTAGGTAAAGAGAAATGGGAGATAGTATAGAGGTTGATTTTAGCTATTTTGTATTGGGCTTCGCTTTGTATATCGCATGTAGAACTGCTGAGTTGAAACGGATCTGATATGAGTGACAGAAATAAGGGAACATAAACAAATCTATCGAACTACGAATCAAGTATATCTTTCAATCTAGCATCAGCACATTACTTACAGACATAATCAGAATAAAAACTCGCTTCTGGAACACAGGCCTCCTATCGGTGAGAGGAGAGGGCTATGATCTACTACGCTGGCCCAGAGGGTCTGTAGATATCGCATGCCTCTAGGACATGCAGGTTTCCTTCGCCGTTAATGAAATAATTCACACAAATTAAAGCACCTGATGGGTTTCGAACCGGCCCTAACTTGTAAGGTCGCGGCTGATACCACGAATGACTTCTGCTGATCGAAATGAAGTATATCTTGACTGATTAAAAGATGAAGGAAATCATCTTGAGGAAACCTGGACTTTAAGTCTGAAATCGCGAACCCGCATTGAGCAAGCGTGGCGATTACGCTCAATCCTTCCCTGTATGAGAGGACACCTGTGCCCAGCAGTAGAACGATAAAAAGCTTGATGATGACTTCTGCTAATCTAAATAGCTTTCAGAATAACTTGTATGGAGTTCAGGTCAATGTAGCCGACTTTAATAAGAGACTCTATCTTTTGAAAAGTCGGGTACATTTTTGCTAGAAAAAATAAATTAAATAAAACATTTTATTTTCGTATTAGTACGAAGCCTGTCAGATTATCAGGACGCTTCAACTCGGCCTCCACCAGACTAGCGCCCTTAAGATTTGAGGACGGTTCCAGCTCGCGTACTTCGTTGGCCAGCAGTCGGCAGTCGCTAACGTCTTATGCCTCGCCGACAACGGAAAGAGCAGTGTCTCCTGAGCAGGGGAAGAGAGCGTCTTTTGTTGAGGTAGGTTGCATGAGGACCAAACTAAAGGGGTGGTGGCTGTTGGTTCTAGGTTTCGACCGCTGAGGACGAGCAGACGCTGTACCAGACGCGGGCAACAATCCCCGGCGAGGGGCATTGTTGCCCGCGGTGAATTTCTGCCGGAGCGGAGGAGTCGCTCCCGAGGGCTCTCTATCTGCGCTCTGCAGCAGCAGAGTGCATGAATAGGGAGCGAGGTGGGTAGACCACGAGCCGTTTTTACAGTCCGCGGTCTAGGGTCCTGGGGCGGGGACTTGGGGAGTCTCCGCTCCCTACTGGATGGACCCGAGGCGAGGCGCGCGCCTGAGGTAATGCACGGGGTAGTTAAACATCTCACTAATGGTAATGGCACGAGGCGAGGCCCGGACAACCGGGCCAGCACGAGAGTGTGGGGCTGCGGAGGAATCTGGACACCCGCGGCCCGGGCGAACGTGAGAGACTAGACACCGGTGTGGTTTTTGTCAGTAGGAGTCTGACTGACCCCGTCGCCCACCCCAGGGCGGCGGACATCCATTGAGGATTTTCCACGCGGACCGCTGTAGGTGTGGGATGGAACAACTGGTCAGTAGTCAGTAAGAGACTGAGAAACCCCAGGCCCGCCCTTAGGCGGTGGACATCCATGATATGAGGATTTTCCACCCCAAAGAAAAGTTGTATGACAAGTTAGGCAGCCCGTACGTAGCATAAGACGGCTCCCACAAAGTGGTTTAAATTTAACCCCCCCCCCCCCTTAAATCGCCTTATGTAAAAAAAATTAACAATCTCTTGATATTTTAAAAGAATCTGTATTTACATTTATCGAAGTCGTCATCCGTCGTACATTTGTCGTCCTCCGTGGCGCAGCGGTCAACACGCCTGCCTGCGAGGTGGAGGCCCCGGGTTCGATCCCCGGCCAAGTCATGATGAAAAACGATCTTTTCCTTATTGGCCTGGGTCTTGGATGTTTATCTATATATGTATATGTTACAAATATAGTATCGTCGAGTTAGTATCCCATAACACAAGTCTCGAACGTACTTTAGGGCTAGCTCAATCTGTGTGATTTGTCCGTATATATTTATTTATCGAAGTCCCTAAATGCTTTTTGTCAAGAAGAAGAATTCTACCCCTTATTACAAAACGAGTTCTAACTTTAGTTCCATAACATCGGATGCCGGCAGAAGTTACCACCCACTAGACAAAGTCTTGCCGCCAAGCAATTCGTCGTGTTTCGGCATGATGTCTGGAGAAGCCGCACGGAGGACGGTTCTGAGCAGTTGTGATGCGATGTGTGCCGGGTATGATGCGCCAAATGTTGTTGTGTCGAGTGTTTGGCCGTGTCTCCAGATCAATCTCCCTTTGCCGCAGCATCGTTGGTCGTGTTGTTGGGTTTAACATTGCATCACCTCGCTCAACTGCCGTCTTTCTTTCTATTCAATTAATTTTTTTTTTTTGAGTGAATAGGTTCTTAATAAAGTAGCGCTTTACTATCAATTGCCGTTGCATCACTGCTTACCATCAGGCGGGATTGCAGTCAAGCACTAGTTTATAATTATAAAAAAAACTCCAACAACAATTCCACCAGCATCCTAAAATGAGTTTGATTTTAAAATTTCTCATCACGGTTTACAGACGGGTTTTGTTGAAACCCTGACTCCTCAGTTCACTCCCGGTCAGAGCATCACGTCACCACAGCCGGCGAGCAGCAACATGGAGGATAAGTTAGCCAATATACAGGCTCAGCAAGAGGTCAGTTGTTTGAACGATTGATAAGCCCTAAGTAAACTAAGAAATCGAAAAAAATCGCCTGTTCACAAGCTAAACCAAATCATTCTATTTCATTACGAAAAGGACAGAAGATAACATATTAGTTTCGTTCTGTCAAATTAAGATATTCCATAGACATTTTTTTTGGTTCACCTCTTTCCGGATTTCTGAACGGAAAAGGCAAAGGCATAGTACGCCAACGCCATACAGCCTGGACTTGAGTTTTTTCTTGAGTAAGTTTATATCCTAACTTAACTGAATCTAACCTATCTCCTTTCGTTTCCTGCGTGAGGCCGACTAGAAGGGGTTTGGGGTAAAGTCATGATGTAGCCACTATGCTACAATATTTCAATGTTCTTTATAAATTATTCACTGAATGCACTTTTTACTACATAAATCACGCGCTTTTATTTAGTAAACAACACTATAAATAATTTTAAAAGTCCAATGAAAAATGAGCGTGACAAACACCTTTATTTTCCCGCCAAAAACTTTTCCATAGACAGTTTAGACGTGATTAAAAACATGGCCACTAAAAGTACGATCGACAGCATGTCAACCTACCCGAAACTCAAAAATTCTCAATCAACTTTGAGCCTTAATGCTTTACGGGTAAAGTTGTAAATCTAATAAAGAAATCTAGCAGATAGTAGTAGCTTAATCTGCTGTTGTCTGTACGTCAACTTATTTGACAGAAATAAACTGATGTTTTGTGTTCTGTTCTTGCCCAAAAATTATAATCGACGCCAATATTACGATTTCTTTACAATTATTTTGACTGAACATGCGTCCCTTTATTCATAAATGTTGCTTAAAGTTTACTAGTGAATCGCGACGGTTTAACCATACATTTTTGACGTTTTTAAGCCACTTAACTTTTTTTTTTTACTTTAATCTTCTTTTATGAATAAACACCATAGCGTCACCGTAGAGTGAAAACCTCGGGAATGCATTTTTGCTCAAATTTATTTTATTTGCGTTATATGGATTATACGCTGAGATGATGATGTAGACGGTTAAAAAGGCACACATAAAAAGCTCATTCTAAGTTTTCCATTTTAAACCAACGAAAACCTTAATACCTTCCAGATAACTGCTTTAAAAACCGAAGTAGAAGACCTTAAAGAGAAGCTGGAGACTCTCAAAGTCCGCCGCGCCGAAGACCGGGAGAAGCTGAGAGAGTTGGAGCGGGTCCGTCTGCAGCTTGACCAGGCCAACGAGTTCAAAGCCAAGATCATGGAGTCGCAGGCTCAGCTGCAGAGAGACCTGCAGAGGGCTAAGCAAGAGGTAAGATGATATTTGCTTATTAGAACTAAGAGGGGACGTGGTCGCTAACAATGGGCCTTATAAGAAAGCTCAAAGCCACTCTAAAGGGCAATTGAGAGGGTTATGCCTGGGGTTTCACTGTGCGATCGAATCAGGAATGAGGAGATCCCCAGAAGAACGAGATTAACCGACATAGCCGGATGTTTCCTGGGTAAAAAAAAAATTGATTCTATTTAGTCCGTCATTCAGATTATAGAAAAATATTGGATACGTATATTTTGTTTTATCAAATCAATAAAAAATGACAAATATAAAAGGCATCAAAGATCAGGAGTGATGGCTGGTGACGTTACAGCTCGCTAAAAAGTGTAGCGTGCAGTGACGTCACACGAGTTTTCAACGCACTGTGTCGTTTTCATTTTTTGTTTATATAAAAAAGAAAAAATACGTGTCTACTATTTTTTGGAAATCTGACTGACGGACTAATAGGGATGTATCCATGGTATGAAAATCAAAAAAATATTAGTCCGTCTTATAGATAATAAAAAAATTAAGACGCGTATTTTTTATTTTGTCGAAATTACCAAAACCTACTGAGATATAGCGTATTAAAGTTACGGAGTGGGGGCTAAGTACGTCGGTACGTATATTTTGTACCACGGCGTGACGTCATGAGACATTTCAAATCTATATATCTTTCTAAGTATTTGAATGAAAGAAAAAATAATAAATACGTGTTCAATATTTTTTATAAATCTATCTGATGGACATTACATTATTTTTTTTTTTACATTACATTTTTTTTTGTAACTTTTCTAAGTTATATGTCCCACCAGACATGATGTCTGGTGAAACCATACGGAGGACGGGTCAGAGCAATTGTGTTGCGATGTGTGCCGGGTACGATGCGCCTAATGTTGTTGTGTTGGGAGTTTGGTCGTGGAGGGTCTTCAGATCAATCTCCCTTTGGCGCAGCATCTTTGGTCGTGTTGTTGGGTTTAACATTGCATCACCTCGCTCAGCTGCCGTCCTCCTTCCTATTCGCTCAGTTTTTCTGAGTGAATAGGGTCTTAATAAACTAGTGCGCTTTACCATCAACGATCGCATCACTGCTTACCATCAGGCAGGGTTGCGGTCATGCGCTAGTTTATAATTATTGAAAAATAAATCTGCTCAGGAGATCCAGAGATTCCCCTTTCAAGTTCACAAATTTACAAAAATTTTAGCTCCTTATAATGCTAGTACATATCATATGAAATATTCCTTGTTGAGACGTCCATGGCTAAATGAAAACACCCCCACAGGTTGATCGATCAGGTTAAGCTATGTTTGACGAGGTTGGTCTGTGGATGGGTGACCATTTTTACATACCCACATGTTGCCTCGGAAAGCATGTGAAGCTGTTTTTTTTTGTAGATCTTTGACAGTCGATACGGGTTGTCAGAAGTCCGAAAGTCTGACAATCAGCCCTACCAAAAGGTATCGTTGTGGCAGCAACGTGCCTGCCACAAAAGATTTTGAAGAAGATACAAGTGCACTGTATTTCAGATATTGTTACGGGCTAGGGTTATTAAAATACCGGTTAAGGGTTTCGAAGTTTATTGGCAACGAAGATACAGTTGGTAGTAGGCAATTACAAGTAGGATGTAGCTGACGTTGCACCGAAGCCTTCTCTTACGTCCACGAAGTCTGTGTCGTAGTACTCAAAGCTCTCGTTACAGTTGTCGCAGTAGGTATTCTCAAAGATCGCTTCTTAACTGTCGCTTGTTTTCGTAGAGCTAGTCGAATGCAGACTGACTGCGAGCTGGCGTCACGGGGCTTTATATAGATCAGCTGATCAAACATTCCAGACCCGTCCAGAATCAATAATAATAGTGCATAACTTCGAGTACATTCAGCAAGTACCTACGGTAATTCACCGGGACGGACGAGTTTCTAGAAATTTCGATGTCGACTTTTCGTTGATAATATTGATGAAACCTGTACCATTCGATAGGCCATCCTAGGTCTAGCAATGCGTTTTTATATCGTACCTCTACAGTGCCTAGATCTCAAGATATAGGGCTTAAAAGTTACGCACTGCATGTCACGCAATATTGAACCTTATGCTGTCTACTTAAGGTGCATTAGTAACAATATCAATATATTAGAAAATATAACCGAATATGTGATACAATGATGCCTTCCGGAGTATATCTCTCTGATTAAGGTACTAAAGGCGGCAACCACTTACCTCCAACCTTCAGATGCGGAGTTCGTAGACCACCAGACCAGATCACGAGAAGACGCCCGTCGACATAATCGTGAACTTGAGGCCTAAATCCCCCCGGGGGTAACTTTAAATACTTATTACATTTCCCGTGACCGCTAGATGACCGCGGCCATGACTCGCTAGCTTGCTAGTTCCCCCCGCCCCACCGCTCGCTGACAAGCGGAGCACAGTCGTATCGTTGAGTTCCGTTTTACCTTAAGTTTTCGGAAGCGTACACCGCCGATAAATACCAAAATCAAAGGAGATATTCAACAATCATATTACCCAATATCTGGGCTGTGGACATCAGATTGATGAACTTTCTTCGTTCTAGGTCCGTGAGGCTCAAGAAGCCCTCGAAGCTCACAATGACGAGACCGCTGAACTGCAAGAGGCGGCAGAGATGGCTGCTCTCGACAAGGAAATGGCTGAAGAGAGATCTGAAGCATTACAGGTATAATCTTTAGTTGATTTATTATTTGTTGGTCTCGTGCCAGGGCTGCGGATGTATCTCATATCGTAACGCAAACTTCGCGAATAGGCTAGACCGCATGCCACTAATAAAATAATTATGATAGTCATTTATGTCGTTAATGAGCGGTTACAGAAAGCAGTCTTTAAAAAAGTGTCGGCTCGGCCTTTGAACGTTGCAAGCGTGCCGCCGCGCGTTTTTAGAGGTATATACGTTGACCCCTGATGTGAACTCTATTAAATCAGCTGATAGGATAGTTTTTCGAGTTTTGTTCACGTTGAGCTTTTTTGTGTAATTAGCGAATTAACTATTTTTTACTTTAAAATCTTATTGGGTTATAAAAGTATAGCAATCATGAACGGTCTAAAGTAAAAAAAAAACGGTTTTTTTTTTAAATCAGGAAAAGCCAACGCAAAATTCCACCACTGGGGGGTTCAGAATCATGTACTGGATCCATGGTACTCGTTTGTGCGTCGATGTCAAAGACATCCTTAATAGGCCCTTTATATCTGGGGCTTTTATTTAGATAATAAGTTTTTACTTATTTACATTTCCATTTTAATGATATGTTTTTTGTAAACTTATTACTTAAATAAAAGCCGCGAGTATAAAGGGTGTGACAGCCTACATATTTATGCATTGTAAAAGCAAATTATATACGTGTCAGTAATCTAATTTTGGATCAAGAACACAAACATTGTCTTGAGTTAATCAGAGCGACCAGCTAAGTAACTGTATTACTTATCCATTGCTCTATATGTTAAAAAAATGTGTGTGCTCACCTAAGTAAATAACGCTATGGATTTTATTGAACTGTCAAAATGAAATTGCTACTGATTGTCTCTTCCGCAATTACCGTGCTGATGATTGAATGGAATTGAAGGACCGATTGAAATGTTAAAGCAAACGAAAGAAATTTGTAAGAATAATCTCTTTATTTGCTAGAATATTGATCATTACAACGTTAAGCCACGCTGACGAGGTCAGCCCATAGATGGTAACCATACAGAACATACTGAGATCATTCTTTTGAAAAGCTGGTTGAACACGTTCAATAGCTTAGGGGTCGTTCAAGCACTATTGGGGGGCGGAGAGGTCTTTGTTTTGTTTATTTTGGATGACATGGGGGGTAGGGGAGTCTAGATGATGATTACGTCATCCATAGTTATTTACTTTTTTACACGAAGTGCAGCCCTCACATTATCTATGCTGGAAAATGTTTTGTTAATAAGATTATAATATTTTTGTCCCTTACTCCATGTTGAATACTGTATAAGTAAAATCTAATATCTATCTTAAATCTATTTTCTTATTTTTAATATTATTAATATTATATAACACTAGCTGACCCGGCAAACTTTGTTTTGCCATATAAATAATAAAAAAAATTTAGGGGTGACTACCCCTCACATTTAGGGGGATGAAAAATAGATGTTGGCCGATTCTCATAGATACCGGATAAGCACAAAAAATTTCATCAAAATCGGTCGAGCCGTTTCGGAGGAGTTTAAGTTCGAACACCGTGACACGAGAATTTTATATATTAGACTAGCTGACCCGGCAAACGTTGTTTTGCCATATAAATAATAAAAAAAATTTAGGGGTGGACTACCCCTAACATTTAGGGGGATGAAAAATAGATTATAATTATAAATACAAAATGATACATTTATAATTGAAAAATGTTTAGGTAAGCATAGGGGAAGGGGGTAAGAGTTTTGCTTACTTTTGCTGACATGGGGGGGGGGGGAGGGGGACGTAAATAATTGTAATAAATCTGCTTACGTAATATTTGAACGGCCACTTAACAAGCTTTAGACTGCTGCGTTGCGTGTCACAGGTTTAATTCCCGCACGGAACAAACATTTGTATGACCAACAAGTAATTGATCTGGGTCTTGATGTTTCTGTATGTAAGTTTATATGTTTGTAAACGCACCCACGATATAGGAGAAATTTCTAGTGTTTGGCAACGTTTTTTGTTAAAAAAAGGTGTCTGAACGAGGTAAGACTAGAAGCTGACTGGCAGACCGGTGGTAGGCCATAACATCGGCCGCCGGCAGAAGTTACCACCCACCAGACAAAGCCTTGCCGCCAAGCGATTTGTCGTGTTCCGGCATGATGTCTGGTGAAGCCGTACGGAGGACAGGCCTGAGCAGTTGTGTTGCGATGTGTGCCGGGTACGATGCGCCAAATGTTGTTGTGTTGGGAGTTTGGTCGTGGAGGGTTTTCAGATCAATCTCCCTCTGGCGCAGCATGGTTGGTCGTGTTGTTGGGTTTAACATTGCATCACCTCGCTCAACTGCCGTCTTCCTTCCTATTCGCTCAGTTTTTCTGAGTGAATAGGCTCTTAATAAACTAGTGCGCTTTACCATCAACGATCACATCACTGCTTACCATCAGGCGGGTTTGCGGTCAAGCGCTAGTTTATAATTTTTTTTTTAAAAAAAGACCGATATGATGATTCGTTTGTTGATTACAGATGGAGCTAGAATCGTGTCGGGAGAAGTTGGAGGAGGCTACCCTGGATCTTCAGCTCATGAAGGCCGAGATGGAAGCGGGTGGCAATATACGTGAGTTTTGTTTCGTTTATTTTAAAATATAGGGTTGATACTTGAATGTAGTTCAATGGTGGTATTCTGTGACAAACTTAGGTGAAGTGAGGGTAGTATGCTGTCATCCCAACTTAAGTAACGTAATGTATGTTTTTGAACTGTCAAAATTAAATCCATTGCTACTGATGAGTGTGTTTTGAAAGCTGGTGACACTCACTTATCCATAAAAGTTGCTCAAAGCTTATAACTAGTGATTACTCTTTAACCATACATTTTGACGTTATAACGTCACTTTAATCATCGTTTATGAATAAACGGAACCAAAAACGCAACCTAACGGAAAAGCGTGGGGATTATACAGTATGTTAAGAAAACCCTGTCCGACCCGTGAAGGTGTTGTTAGGTATTGATAACTGATTCTACTAATGGATACAAAACCGGGCTAAACTTAAAAAAAATCCCCCTAAAAAAAATAAATATTATTTCGCAAAAGGAGGTAACTTAATAAATGTCCGTTGACCACCCTTCGCCTGCCGCCCGCGGGGGGCGGGCGACAGGACACGCGGCACGTGGTCGCATCGCTATTCGCTCATAATAATACCGGTGTTGTCACTTTTTAAAAAATACCAAAGGAGACGGGCGAAAGTTCATAGAAAGTTGGGCCTGAATGTACAGCAACGATTATTGCATTAAATCATTTCAATATTATTACTATTTAAAAAATAAAACTTTATTTATAATGGCAGTATGGGAGAAAACCGAAATAGGGTATTATTAGCTTGCACAAAACTAACCTCATTTGCTTTTTTATAAGTTTTCTTAGAAGCTGTCAGCGCTCATATGGCATATTTAAGTAATTATTCCGACTTTTTTGTAGACTAGATTTTATCAGAATGTATTTTTATTACATTAACACATCGTGAGTGTGGTTTTCAAAGGGCCGGCGGCGCGTAACTGCATATTAAATGTTACAAAGAAGGAGGTTAAAAAAGAATTAGGAAAACCATTTAGGTACAATCTAATTAAAGAAAAGAGTAAACGGAAATAAAAATCGCATTTCTCTTATATTGATTTATTAATCGTATTAATATACAATTAATGCTGGAAAAGGAAGCGAAGCTCGTGAGGGAGCGGGTCTCTCAGCGTCCTCACGCCTAGCCTAGCCTAGCCGAAGCAGAAAAAGCCCTGATCGGGAGACAATATCGAACTCCCGGCCACCATAGGCGCGGGTATGCGGGGTGAACAAAAAAAAAGAATCAAAATCAAAAATCAATTATTCAAAATAGGCTGAGAATCAGCACTTTTTGAACATCGTTATTACATAAGACAGTCCCCCAAAACGCCCACCCATTAACACTTCCTAGTGCTTTCGCTGGGAAGAAGAAGTGGTGGAACAAACTCTCCAGCGGCACAGCTGTCCGTTCATTTAAAAAAAAACAAGACTTTATACAATACTATGTAGGTACAGTAATGAAGACCAGAAAACACAACAACAATGAAATTATTTATCATATGCCAGCTAGCCACGCCAAAATACCAGCAAAGCAAAAATAAAAAATAAAATATCATTAGAATGGAAATGTAGATAAGTAAAAACTAATTACTTAAATATAAGCCCCAGGTATAAAGGGTGTGACAGCTCACATATTTATGCATTGTGAAAAAGAAAATTATATGAACTTGTATGTATCGTATATTTCTCCAGAATTAGCTTACTGAAATTCTGGAGAAAGATGTCATTTACAGAATAATATGCCTTTAAACAAAGCTTGGATTTGATTTGCGCTTTAAATGCATTGTAAGGCAAGTCTAGCAAAGCAGAGGGTATTTTATACAAACATAACAACCAACTTCTACAAAAAAAAAAGCACTACAAAGTGAGATAAACGAATTTTGAAAGTCGGTGGCAAAAAGGAATGCATATGTTCACGATCATGATGTCTTTGGTTTTTATATATTCGTTTGTTAGCTACATCGATATTAGACTGTGAAGTTGATTCATCGTGTTCACTTGATACATCTACTGATGCTGAAGATCCAGATGGTCCAGTCATTAAATGATGAGCATTTCTATCAGCTCTCACCCAGCAACGATGACATATGAGAGCTGGAGCTCTTGAAATCTGGAAAAATATATATCATGAGTCTTTTTCAAAAAAAGTAATACATACATGACTATAGGAACAGCCTTGAATAACGCAAATCTCCTCTAATCTACACCTTCGTGAAATAAAGGCTGCAATATAATTATTTGTGTTTTATTACACTAACTTACACTACACACTAACTTTTGGTCTAACAATATGACAGTAACCTTTGTTCCTTTTCCATATAATTTTTTCTCATGCATGTGACACTATTACAAAAAATGATTCTCTAAAGCTGACTGCTATTTCAGTGATTAGTGCGAAAAATTAAATAAATATAGTAGTATACATAGAATAATTATCCTTTTTTTTTTGTGTAATGGGAAATCATCAAATGACTTCTCCCACTCCGGGCGGAGTGGAAGGCCGTGTCAGACTTTCAGCCCACCCGTGTTTCTTCACTTGCCTGTGCGACAGCCAGGGTCATGGTTTCTTTTTTAACCAACCCGCAACCCTGAGGTCTGACCCAAGATTAATTACCCTGTGGTAGTATAAAATACAAAACAAGTAAGTAAACCTAAGGAAAGCTTACGGTCTGAGACAATATCCATTCAGAAATGACTACTTCTGAAGAATCTGAAGTCTTCTTTCATGTTCGGTGTCAGTGTGCAATAAATGAGATCTTGTCCGCTACACTGAACATCCACATTTGACACACACTTGGCGATGTCCAGTCATTGGAGATTAAAGTTGCTCATCTGTGCCGAAGCTATTCACAACTAAATCTCTGCATCCTTGGCTATGTGATGAGATCTATTGACCTACAACAATATTAGTTTGTTATTTACAGTTTCCATAAATAATAATTACAGTGACATCTTTCAGAATTGCATCTATGTAGATTCTTACTGACATCATGGCAATACTAGGATTATAGTAAATTAATGCTTTAATAAAATATGGTTATTTAATGTTACTATTGTTTCATTAAATTGTTGAATTGTTAAAGTAAGTTTATAAAAAGAACTATCTTCCGTAATTAATAATCAAATTGTAAATCTTACTTGGAATTCAAATAAATCAAAGGCATTAAGAGTGATTCAGGTATATTATTATTGAAACTTATTTCATTAATATACCAATATATAGGTATCTTTGCTGGAAGGGACTTAAAAATATCACAACAAGAAGTTTTAATGAAATAAACTATGTACTTACACTTGAGGTTCAAAAAATATCTCTAACTGACTGTGCTCTATAATTGAAAGAATGCTTTCCTCTTCTATTTGTCGTAACCCAACAGGAGGATCCTGCGATATACCGCAGTTGATACATTGAAAATAAGTATAAAAGCACACGAATTTACGAAAATAAAACCATAAATACAATAACGAGTAAGTTTCGTTTGACGTTGATGTTACATTGACAGAAGTTTTACTTCGTTGCCTGTATAATAAAAAGTATAATTGATCGACTATCAAATCGATCCGTTGATCAATTTGTTTTAAGATGTTTTTTAAATAAGTAAATAATACATAATATAATTAAGACCTCATATTAAAAGATTTTCTAAACCGAATCTGTAGAAATATACTGATTCATTTTTAATTTTATTTTTATCTTTGTAATAATTTGATTTATCGATTATAACTTATTAACGATTCGCATTTCATCTGGTAACATTGTTGAAAAGTGAAAGTAAAGAAAGTCAGTATTATTTCATTAAATATTATCTTTTTTATTACGCGGAAAATAGAATTAGTAATAAATGATTGAAAACAAAAAAATAAATGAAAATTATTGACATATAATTCATTTGTGTACAGTTCAGGCCCAATTTCGCCCGTCTCCTTTCGGGGAAATTGGAATTAATTAGCGGAAAAAAAGGTTATTTCAAAATTCATTTGTATTGGTCCTATGATGATTACGTAAAATTTTTTATTATATTTGGTCATGTGTTTACCTAACCTTTATTATCCTTATGGGTCGGACAGGGTTAACTTAACATACTGTATAACCAACCCTATACAGAAGGGTGGGGAGACCCCTGCCCCTCTGTACGCACTCGCCTAGTACCTACAAAACAAATCAAAGCATTTATTTCAAATAAACCAGTTACAGGCACTTTTGAATTGTCAGAAGGTTGGTCAGTCAGTAAGGTTAAGCTAGTCGCCTATTCCAAAAAGTAGGTACCTATGGAGAAGAACGGGCAAGGAACTCCATGGACACTCTTTTAAATTATCAAGCAATTGATACAAATATTTGATTACATCATTCATGTTGAAATCAACCGTGTGAGAACGATGCAGAAATGTGATCTACCACTATTACTCGGTGGTAGGCCATAACATCGGCCGTCGGCAGAAGTTACCACCCACCAGACAAAGCCTTGCCGCCAAGCGATTCGTCGTGTTCCGGCATGATGTCTGGTGAAGCCGTACGGAGGACGGGTCTGAGCAGTTGTGTTGCGTTGTGTGCCGGGTACGATGCGCCAAGGGTTGTTGGGTTGGGAGTTTGGTCGTGGAGGGTCTTCAAATCAGTCTCCCTTTGGCGCAGCATCGTTGGTCGTGTTGTTGGGTTTTACATTGCATCACCTCGCTCAACTGCCGTCTTCCTTCCTATTCACTAAGTTTTTTAAGTGAATGGGAATTAATAAACTAGCGCGCTTTACCATCAACGATTGCATCACTGCTTACCATCAGACGGGATTGCAGTCAAGCACTAGTATATAATAATTAAAAAAAAAAAATGATTGCGTAGAACTTTTTTGCGTTGCGAGCTCGGTAACCACACTGCACCAATTTCTAAATATATTTGGAAAAAAATATAACATGGTGTAAAAATGTTTAGAATCGATTCAATTGCTTATTCTGAACAAATTATATTCAAGTTTCGTATAAGGACAAATTAACGTTGTAAAATATGTAAAGAAAACCCTGTCCGACCCAAAAGGATAATAAAGGTTAGGTAAACACATGACCAAATATAATATGAAATTTTACATGATCGTCATAGTAACAATACTAATGAATTTTGAAATAAACACCATTGTAGCGGGATGCAGGTTGTCCAGGTCTAATTTCAATGATTCCTTTAATTTGCGCTTTAAAAATCGTTTATTCTACTATGAAATTACAGTTATATTTAAATACATAAAATGGCTAATTAGCGTGCGTCTGTTGGCTGTCGTCGGTCAGAGAGTATCGTTGAAGTTGATCGCCCCCTTCCCGCGTTCTTCTGGTGCCGCGCTCTGGTGTAGTGTTACTTTCTTCGTATCTTCACCAGATGGCGCGAACAACCATTTTCGACGGTATTATTATGAGCGATGCGACCGCGTGCCGCGTGCCCTACCCCCCCTCGGCCGCGCATGTATTGCCTACCGCACATGTATTAAGTTACCTCCATTTGCGAAATAATATTTAGTTTTTTACAGTTTTGGAGGCATTAGTAGAAACAGTTATCGATACCTAATAATACCTTCACAGATCGGACAGGGTTTTCTTTGCATATTGTATAAGTGACAGCTTACTTGAACCATACTTCACCTATGTTTTCACTTTGAGATTTAACAGAACAGATTGGCTAAATCTTTTTTATATTATTTTAGTTGATATGCGTACCTCCCAGCCGTCGTGCGTAGTCGCCGGTAAATATACAAAGACATAACATTTTAAAAAGTAAACGAGCAAAGCCACACACGTACAAAATATTTTTTATTTTTTCTGCTACTATTGTATTTTATTTATTATATTTTATTTTTTATGCGGTCAAATTGAATTGGTTGGCGTATTTTCACACATATGTTTGCTATCGATGTCAATACAAGATAGAAATAAAAATGGTATCTCTGATATGGTAATCGCCATGTTTTTAATCACGTCCAAACTGTCAATGGAGTATATAACAGGCCACCACCACCACCACCCACCAGACAAAGCCTTGCCGCCAAGCGATTTGTCGTGTTCCGGCATGATGTCTGGTGAAGCCGTACGGAGGACGGGTCTGAGCAGTTGTGTTGTGATGTGTGCTGGGTACGATGCGCCAAATGTTGTTGTGTTGGGAGTTTGGTCGTAGAGGGTCTTCAGATCAATCTCCCTTTGGCGCAGCATCGTTGGTCGTGTTGTTGGGTTTAACATTGCATCACCTCGCTCAACTGTCGTCTTCCTTCTTATTCGCTCAGTTTTTCTGAGTGAATAGCCTCTTAATAAACTAGCGCGCTTTACCATCAACGATCGCATCACTGCTTACTATCAGGCGGGATTGCGGTCAAGCGCTAGTTTATAAAAATGGTTTGACAGGACTAAAACTAATAGTTAATTTTCTGTCCTTTTCATAATGAAATAGAAAGATAAAGATGCACTGAAATTTAGTTTACTTTAGTTTATGGAGATATTGGCGCCATCTGACCAAAATAGTGTCTGGACTTTTAGTGACTTTTACCTTTGAGTTTGTTTGAGAGTAGTCAGGTAGACAGTGACCCGCAACTGTAATAGTGACAGTGACCCCAGCGATTCGTGTGGTACCGGGCATAGAATAGTACCACCCCATATCCTCCCGTGGGTGTCGTAAGAGGCGACTAAGCGAACTCACCAGGGAAGCGGGCAGTAGCACTTCTCCTGTGGAATAGCAAATTACTGCGCGATCCCCAACACATTGAACAAGCGTGGGGTTTATGGCAATACCCCCAATGGAATGAAAGATTTTGGGTTTTGGCCAGCAGTGGACCTCTATAAGCGGAGAGGAAGTAGAAGTCAGATAGATAGTCAGATTTTGTCGGTCTCCGTGGCGCAGCGGTCAACACGCCTGCCTGTGACGTGGAGGCCCCGGGTTCGATCCCCGGCCAGGTCATGATGGATAACGATCTTTTCCTGATTGGCCTGGGTCTTGGATGTTTATCTATATATGTATCTATTATAAATATAGTATCGTTGAGTTAGTATCCCATAACACAAGTCTCGAACTT
The DNA here is from genome assembly GCA_037179545.1 of Sesamia inferens. Lineage (NCBI taxonomy): Eukaryota > Metazoa > Arthropoda > Insecta > Lepidoptera > Noctuidae > Sesamia > Sesamia inferens. The sequence goes on from CM073947.1 coordinate 5,298,001, forward strand.
ACTTTGGGGCTAGCTCAATATGTGTGATTTGTCCGTATATATTTATTTATTTTATATTTAGAAAATACGAAACACAATTTGTTTTTGACGTGTGTTTATTGAAGTATTTTTCATTTATGAGACGGGTTTTTTTTTCATCACGTCTATGAAGCGTCGCTATTTAGTCCAATTTGACCGTGTATCTTAATATTTTATTTTATATAATTTTATCACCTATATTTATTTATTTATCTATATTTATAGAGTTACATGCACGACTGATGCGTGTACGTATTTCTTTTATTTATTTTTATTCGATTTTTCACACTTTAGCCCACATTCTTTGTATATATTTTAATTTAATATCAGTTTTAGTTTCATTGTTCTGTTTGTGTTTTGGTAAAGCATGCACTTGGCACATTCACTGCTTTTCAGGACATTTATAAAATTACATAAGACAGTCCCCTAAAACGCCCATCCTTTAACTCTTCCTACTGTTTTAGCTGGGAAGAAGTGGCGGAAAAAACTCCCCACCAATTGGGTATTATTGCTAGAATTCGGGTAGTATGGGGTTTATATTCAGATAGGCAGTTGCTCCATGGAACATACTGGTCTTTTCCACCCGGTAAGACTGGAAGCTGACTGCTACATATTTGGGAAAAGGCTAGCCAGTTGATGCTGACAAAGCTGATGAAAAAAAAATCTGCTTTTGAAATATATATCTATATAATATCTTTTATATATCTTTTTCTTTCTTACCCACAGCCTTCCATAATTGACAACTAAAAGTACAATAAATTAAGAAACATTTAAAGAAATTAATAAGTTGGAACTTGGCTCTGTACTACCGTGCAGCCATAAGAACATTTCAAAATGTGAATGTGTTAAGTCTTTGTATGTCAAGTGTTGCATGTACTTTTTTGCGTCTATTATTTTGTGTTCGTTTTTGTGTTTCGTTCTTTTTAACCTCGATGACGTAATTTGACAGTTTTTAATACCCCGTGTCAGCGTGTTTGACCATTAGACGCATCCTACGTACGGAGGACGGGCTGAGCAGTTGTGTTGTGATGTGTGCCGGGTACGATGCGCCAAATGTTGTTGTGTTGGGAGTTTGGTCGTGGAGGGTCTCCACATCAATCTCCCTCTGGCGCAGCATCGTTGGTCGTGCTGTTGGGTTTAACATTGCATCACCTCGCTCAACTGCCGTCTTCCTTCCTATTCACTAAGTTTTTTAAGCGAATGGGTTTAATAAACTAGTGAGCTTTACCATCAACGATTGCATCACTGCTTACCATCAAGCGGCATTGCGATCAAGCAATAATTGTATTAAAAAAAAAACATCAAGCTGGATTGCAGTCAAGCGCTAGTTTATAATTATTAAAAAAAAAAATCCTACGCAAGCTTAGTCCTTGAAAAGTTTCTTCCTCAATGTTTTTGATATGCGCTGAGTTTGACTATCCGATCCTGCAAGCAAAGTCTACCACACAAATCTCATATGTGCAACGGCCCGAAAAATGTCATCAGGCAGTTGTACGCCAGACAAAGCTCCCGTCTGGTTTGAGGATTCTTCCTTTTCCGTGAAAGTTTCTTGCCATGTGCACAGAATAGGAATGTATCCAAGGTATGAAAATCAAAAAAATAATTAGTCCGTCTTATAGATAATAAAAAAAATTAAGACCCGTATTTTTTATTTTGTCTTACTTAATTACCAAAAACTAATGAGATATAGCGTATTAAAGTTACGGAGTGGGGGCTAATCACGTCACGCCGTGGTATATTTTGCACCACGGCATGACGTCATGCGACATTTCAAATCAATATATCTTTCTAAGTATTCGAATGAAAGCAAAAATAAAAAATACGTGTTCAATATTTTTTATAAATCTATCTGATGGACATTAAATTATTTTTTAGGATACAAGCCAATTGACTCGGCCTTCGTGCCTTGGCTTGAGAAGGATACTTATTGTGTTATCAGTCCTACTAAGATATGCACTGCTAGAACAAAGTCCTGGGATTGCTAATATATTCCAGAACGTCTTCGGTGGTAGGCCTAACATCGGCTGCCGGCAAAAGTTACCACCCACCAGACAAAGTCTTGCCGCCAAGCGATTCGTCGTGTTCCGGCATGATGTCTGGTGAAGCCGTATGGAGGACGGGTCTGAGCAGTTGTGTTGCTATGTGTGCCGGGTACGATGCGCCAAATGTTCTTGTGATCGTGGAGTTCAATCTCCCTCTAGCGCATCATCTCATCACCTCGCTCAACTGCCGTCTTCTTTCCTATTCACTCAGTTTTTTTGAGTGAACCTAGCGCGATTTACCATCAATGATTGCATCACTGCTTACCATCAAGCGGCATTGCGATCAAGCAATAATTGTATTAAAAAAAACTCGCTACATTGCGCCAAATGAGCGAAGGAAAAACATGGTCCAATGACACTTCCTTGGGGTACACCGTAACTTACATATTATGGTTGTAGACAGTATTCTGGACATTGACAGACTGACAGAGGTTCAGCTCGCTATGTAGTTAGTAATGGTACGTGTGTGCGGCGCTCTGACAGAGCACCCGTACGCAGAGAGCGGCGCCACCGGCTACGAGATGCGTCAGCTGCAGCAGCAGAACGTACGTCTCCGTGACACCCTGGTCCGTCTCCGGGACCTCTCCGCGCATGATAAGCATGAGATGCAGAAGATGCATAAGGTGGGTACTTTTTTTTGTTTAGGATGTGAAATCAGCGGTCAATACGCCTGCCTGCGACGTGGAGACCCCGGGTTCGATCCCCGGCCAAGTCATGATGGAAAACGATCTTTTCGTGATTGGTTTGGGTCCTAGATGTTTATCTATATATGTATCTATTATAAATATAGTATCGTTGAGTTAGTATCCCATAACACAAGTCTCGAACTTACTTTGGGGCTAGCTCAATCTGTGTGATTTGTCCGTAAATGAAATGAAATCGTTTATTAAGCAATTGGGATCACTGATCACTTTTACACGACATATGTTTTTTTTTTATCTAATTGAAGCAGGCATTTCCTAACTGACTCTTTTTTCAAATCCAGACATTAAAAATGAGAATGTTTACAATAATTTACGTTATAATTACGCATATTGCTTAATAACAATGCTTAACAGAGCGAGCAGCTCAGTCCCAAGCTTTTTTGTCTTTTAAATAATCTGAGTTTTTATAATGCCCCTTTTTGCAAAGTTTGGCCTTTATATAGTTTTTAAATCGTTTAATGGGTAAGTTTCGAATGTCCATGGGAAGCTTGTTGTAAAAATGTATACATTGACCCATGAACGAGTTGCCTACTCTGTGGAGACGAGTGTGATGTACAGCAAGATTGTGTTTGAGATCGACTTCTGCGCTTCATATCGCGGATTTTATTCCCGCTCGGAACAAATATTTGTATGGCCTACAAGGTCCAGGCTCTAGGTCTGGCAGTTGGTGAATGTGAGTTTAAATGTTGGCAACACGTATCCATGATACAGGAGGAATTTCTAATGTGAACAACATTAAAAAAGCTACATTCAATTTTCAATTTCTCCAGGACCTTGAGCAGTACAAGTCTGAGATAGCTGAATTGAGTCGAACAAAAGAAAAGCTCTCCCTTCGAGTGGATGAGCTCGAAGCCCAAGTAGCAGACTTGCGGGAGCAGGTGGACGCAGCGTTAGGAGCCGAAGAGATGGTGGAACAACTCGCGGAGAAGAAGATGGCTTTGGAAGACCAGGTAAAAGATATATCTTTGACTAGCAGCGGCCTTGCGGATTCAACCGGAATCAAAATAAAAAGTATCCAAAATGTCATTCCTGGTCATATAGCTTCTTCTAGTTTTTGCGTGGAAGAGTAACTAACTTCTTTACGTATATTCTTACAAACTTCGCCTTTTTTTTTAATAATTAGAAACTAGTGCATGACCACAATCCCGCCTGATGATAAGCAGTGGTGCTATCGTTGATGGCAAAGCGCGCTAGTTAGTAGTTAAAAAAAGTTGGTCTAAAAAAAACACATGATGTACATTACTATAAAAACTACCAACGAAAATTGTTTTGAACGAGATCTAGTAAATAGTTTTTTTTAATACCTCGTAAATCGTAAACCGCTTATTACCGCGTAATTTTTCATACAAATAACTTACATCCTTTAATTTCATAAATCAATGGTACGGAACCCTTTGTGCGTGAGTCCGACCCGCACTTGGCTGGTTTTTTATTGATTTGGTAAATTAAAATATACGTATCCAATATTTTTCTATAATCTGTATGACGGATTAAATAGAATAGAAGATTTTTTTTTTTACCCAGGAAGCACCCCTGTTATAAAAAAAAAATACGAGTGTGCTTATGACCACACGACTGAAGTGAAACTTCTTTCGCTCCATCTGTATGTATATGTATATATATATGTGTGTACAATATATACATGTATACACATATACATATATTAATTTTCTATAAATATTTAAATTTATTTCATGGTTTCATTGGTAAATTAATATTTTTGCATAGATCTTCTATTTTTATTGAAAAAAAAAAAGACTCGTAGACTTTGTGGTACCAAGCTCGCGCCACGGGCGCCTCTGTGCTTATATCCCCCACTTAACTTCCGTTCGCCTTGCCCGATCACTTTTTGTAACGCTTACGTCACGCGTTCGCCAGCTTACTCCCCAAGTCAAGCGTGCGTAAAGAAGTTTCACTTCAAAAAGAAACACATCTTTTCGCCACCAGACATTTCTTTGGAACTTCATCTTATTTGGATTATGACAACTGAGTTACTATGACAGACATTACAAAGCTGGCGGCCTACCTGATGGTTCAACCTCCAACAGTACTCTTCACTACTTTATTACAGGTCGAACAACTCAAACAAGATGTATCAGAATTGGAAGCGTTACAAGAGGTTCATGAACAACTGGTGGAGTCCAACCGTGAGCTGGAGATGGACCTGCGCGAGGAGTTGGAGATGGCACACGCTAATATAAGAGAGGTATGATTATATCGTAACATTGCAGCGTAGTCGCCAAAATGTATAAGAATAAATCTAAATAATTTTAAGTGCAAATAATAAATAAAAGTATTGTTTGCATATGTATACAACATGTAAAGAGAACCCCGACCCATAAGGATAATAAAGGTTAGGTAAACACTTGACCAAATATAATATAAAATTTTACATAATCATCATAGTAACAATACTAATGAATTTTGAAATAATCTTTTTTTTCGCCAATTAATTCCAACTTCCCCAAAATTTGGTAATGTTTTGAAAAGTGACAACACTATTTTTGACGGTATTATTATGAGCGATAAAACCCCGTGCCGCATGCCCTGCTCCCCTTCGCCCGCGCATGTATTGCCTACCGCACATGTATTAATTTACCTCCTTTTGCGAAATAATATTTATTTTTAGGGTGATTCTTTTTAAGTTTAGCCCGGCTTTGTATACATTAGTAGAATCAGTTATCGATACCTAACAATACCTTCACGGATCGGACAGGGTTTTCTTTACATATTGTATATAGGCACATTGCATCTATGTATGGTCATACGTGTCTATAATTAATTTCATGAGTCTTGTTTACTTGTAATACTTATTTTATTCGGATCATCTAAACTTCCTTTCTACAGAATGGTGCTGACAATACGGCAGTAAATTAAACATCGTATACCTCAACACATTCTCAGTCTACCCATAAAATAATCATATAAATATGTCCATTAGTTTAGTCACAGGAAATTATTTATAATTTTTCACATTTTCTACATGATGTACATATTGGTAAGGAAGCGCTTACAGGTTAATGACCGCCGCACCCTACGGTACCAAACTTTAATTATAAATTTATAATAGCGTGAAAAAAGCAAGTCGATACAGGATCGCGCTGTCGCGATCGGAGGTCAGTGAACCAGTATTTCTAAAGCATGTTGTATTCCGTTTGCAATTTTATGCGATTTAGTTTGTTTGGAATTTTTAATTTTTTGTTTTTGATGCTAGGTTTTTTTTTTCTATTGTGTAGGATTATTCCTATGAACCAGCATTGTTCGTGTTTTCATTTATTGTCGTATTGTCAGCCGTACGGAGGACGGGTCTGAGCAGTTGTGTTGCGATATGTGCCGGGTACGATGCGCCTAATGTTGTTGTGTTGGGAGTTTGGTCGTGGAGGGTCTTCAGATCAATCTCCCTTTGGCGCTGCATCGTTGGTCGTGTTGTTGGGTTTAACATTGCATCACCTCGCTCAACTGCCGTCCTCCTTCCTATTCGCTCAGTTTTTCTGAGTGCTTTTAATAAACTAGCGCGCTTTACCATCAAAGATCGTATCACTGCTTACCATCAGGCGGGATTGCGGTCAAGCGCTAGTTTATAATTATTAAACAAAAACCACTCTGTACGTGTAAAATATGCGTTTGACCACACACTATTAATAATGTAATATAAAATAACGTTAAATTTATACAATAAAATATCATTACTGAACACTCATGACTTAACTTATATTTATTTTCTGTCCCCTTTCTTAATGAAATAGAAAGAAAAATATCCACTGATGTTAATTTTGGTTTTGTCTGTGAAGAAGAAAATAGGGTTCTGTATGCCTTTAATCATTTAAATTATTTTACAGGCTATTAGGGAGCGGGAAGCAGCGCATGAGACGATCATGGACCGCGATTCAACAATATTGAAATTTAGAGAGCTCGTCCAGAAGATGACGGAGCAGTACAATGAGACTAGAGCTCAACTTGAGTCTAAGCAGGGTGAGTTTATCATACACTAATATACAATATGTAAAGAAAACCCTGTCCGATCCGTAAAGGTATTGTTAGGTATCGATAACTGATTCTACTAATGGATACAAAGCCGGGCTAAACTTAAAAAAAATCCCCCTAAAAAAATAAATATTATTTCGCAAAAAGAAGTAACTTAATACATGTGCGGTAAGCAACCCTTCCGTGGGCACGCTGCACGTGGTCGCATCGCTATTCGCTCCGTCACAAATGGTGTTGCCACTTTTTAAAAAATGACCGAATTTTGGGGAAGTTGGAATTAATTCGCGGGAAAAAAAGATTATTTCAAAATTCATTTGTATTGATACTATGATGATTACGTAAAATTTTATATTATATTTGGTTATGTGTTTACCTAACCTTTATTATCCTTATGGGTCGGACAGGGTTTTCTTAACATACTCAATACTCAATACTCAATACTTTTATTGTTTTCCACATGTATTCTTAGATGGTAATACTTAAAATTAGTTCACGTGGACCCTGTCGGGCACAAACAAAATAAGTGAAGTTAGGAGAGAGGAAGCACTTTTTTACAATTTAATTTTACTGTATAAGCCTCGTTGTTAGAACCAAGATACCTGCGGTACAGCGGATGTGTGCTGGGTACGATGCGCCTAATGTTGTTGTGTTGGGAGTTTGGTCGTGGAGGGTCTTCAGATCAATCTCCCTTTGGCGCAGCATCGTTGGTCGTGTTGTTGGGTTTAACATTGCATCACCTCGCTCCACTGCCGTCTTTCTGCCTATTCACTCAGTTTTTTTGAGTAAATAATAAATACATACGGACAAATCACACAGATTGGGCTAGCCCCAAAGTAAGTTCGAGACTTGTGTTATGGGATACTAACTCAATGATACTAAATTTATAATAGATACACATAGATAAACATCCAAGGCCTGGACCAATCAGGAAAAGATCATTTTTCCATCACGACCTGGCCGGGGATCGAACTCGGGCCCTCGCCTTGTCACAGACAAGCGTGTTGACCGCTGCGCCACGGAGGACGTCAAAAATAGGTTCTTTAGTAAACTAGCGCGCTTTACCATCAACGATTGCATCACTGCTTACCATCAGGCGGGATCGAGGTCAAAATTGAAGCATTTAAAAAAGGCTCGAATAAAAAAACTAAACTCCAATTAAATCTTTTTATTTCCAGGTTCGCCAGCGCCCTCAGAACAAGAATCAACACCCGAGCCCGTCGCCCGTACTTCACCGCCTGTAGACCTCGGCTCCTTAGTCCACGCTTCCAGAGCTTCCACCAGGTCAATAGACCTGCAGCTGAGGGCATTAGAACTTACCCAGGCTAGGGCGAGGGCAGACATGCTAGCCGCCTGCCTACCCGACCACTTTATGGCGACCGCTGGTAAGAACTCACCCTTTTTTATGTTCTGGACAGGAAATCATCAAATGACATCTCCCGCTTCGGGCGGAGCGGAAGGGCGCGTCAGACTTTTACTGACTATTACCCACCCGTGTTCCTTTTTTAACCAACCCGCAACCCTGACCCAGGAGGTATCGGTCCTCGTGGACCCCGTCACTTAGTGCTGACATCTCCTTGAGGCGCGCGTGAAACAACGCTTGTCGACCCGGGTCTGGTCACTGCTCACCGCCCACAGGCCCGCACCTAGGGTGGCTGGGAGTTAGGTGTTGTCTGATTATGTTATGTTATACATTCGAACCCACCAGGGTGAAGTTTGTATGGGTGTTATACAAACTTTCAGTTGAGTTTGTATGGGTGTACCGTACAAACTTTCAGTTCAGTTTGTATGAGTGTACCGTACAAACTTTCAGTTCAGTTTGTATGAGTGTACCGTACAAACTTTCAGTTGAGTTTGTATGAGTGTACCGTACAAACTTTCAGTTGAGTTTGTATGGGTGTACCGTACAAACTTTCAGTTTAGTATTTATGGGTGTACCGTGCCAACTTTCAGTTTAGTTTGTATGGGTGTACCGTACAAACTTTCAGTTTAGTATTTATGGGTGTACCGTGCCAACTTTCAGTTTAGTTTGTATGGGTGTACCGTACAAACTTTCAGTTTAGTATTTATGGGTGTACCGTGCCAACTTTCAGTTTAGTTTGTATGGGTGTACCGTACAAACTTTCAGTTTAGTATTTATGGGTGTACCGTGCCAACTTTCAGTTTAGTTTGTATGGGTGTACCGTACAAACTTTCAGTTTAGTATTTATGGGTGTACCGTGCCAACTTTCAGTTTAGTTTGTATGGGTGTACCGTACAAACTTTCAGTTTAGTATTTATGGGTGTACCGTGCCAACTTTCAGTTTAGTTTGTATGGGTGTACCGTACAAACTTTCAGTTTAGTATTTATGGGTGTACCGTGCCAACTTTCAGTTTAGTTTGTATGGGTGTACCGTACAAACTTTCAGTTTAGTATTTATGGGTGTACCGTGCCAACTTTCAGTTTAGTTTGTATGGGTGTACCGTACAAACTTTCAGTTTAGTTTGTATGGGTGTACCGTACAAACTTTCAGTTTAGTTTGTATGGGTGTACCATACAAACTTTCAGTTTAGTTTGTATGGGTGTACCATACAAACTTTCAGTTTAGTTTGTATGGGTGTACCGTGCCAACATTCAGTTTAGTATGTATGGATATACCATACATATTAGGCCATAACATCGGCTGCCGGCAGAAGTTACCACCCACCAGACAAAGTCTTACCTCCAAGCGATTTGTCGTGTTCCGGCATGATGTCTGGTGAAGCCGTACGGAGGACGGGTCTGAGCAGTTGTGTTGCGATGTGTGCCGAGTACGATGCGTCAAATGTAGTTGCGTTGGGAATTTGGTCGTGGAGGGTCTCCATATCAATCTCCCTCTTTCGCAGAATCGTTGGTCGTGTTGGTGGGTTTAACATTGCATCACCTCGCTCAACTGCCGTCTTCCTTACTATTCACTAAGTTTTTTTTTAAGTAAATGGGCTTAATAATCTAGTGCGCTTTACCATCAAAGATTGCATCACTGATTACCATCAGGCGGGATTGCGGTTAAGCGCTAATTTATAATTATTAAAAAAATAAAAATTGTTTTTTTGATTTTTTTATGAGCACTTATTTTTTAAATATTAACTTCATGTATTGTTTTGCAGGTGACCACGACGCTATCCTGCTGATTTTGCTACTTCAGAGACTGAACACGAAAGCTGATATAATACTAGGACAGATAAGAGAAAGGTAAATATAATACACATTATGTATACAGTATGTTAAGAAAACCCTGTCCGACCCATAAGGATAATAAAGGTTAGGTAAACACATGACCAAATATAATATAAAATTTTACGTAATCATCATAGAAACAATACTAATGAATTTTGAAATAATCTTTTTTCCCCCGAATTTATTCCAACTTCCCCGAAATTTGGTAATTTTTAAAAAAGTGACAACACCGGTATTATTATGAGCGAATAGCGATGTGACCACGTGCCGCGTGCCCTGCCGCCCGCCGCCCGCGGATGGGTGCTTAACGCACATTTATTAAGTTACCTCTTTTTGCGAAATAATATTTATTTTTTAGGGGGATTTTTTTTTAAAGTTTAGGCCGGTTTTGTATCCATTAGTAGAATCAGTTACTGATACCTAACAATACCTTCACGGGTCGGACAGGGTTTTCTTTACATATTGTATACAAAATTATTTTTTGTTTATGGGAAATCTGGAACACGCGTTCAGTATTTTTAAGTAAAGAATCTATGTACAAAATTTCAAAAAGATATCTTGAAAAATAACAAAGTTATGAGCTTGTTATCCTACCTGGTTGTCTCAACAAAAATATTGGTCAACGCACCGTGTGCCTCCACAGGCGCTGCGCGAGGGCCGTGTCTCACACGACTAGTATTATGATCTAACATTAGCTGAGTTGTGCACTTGATAACCACACTGCAACAATTCCAAAATGTATTTGTAAAAAAATATAACATGATGTAAAAATTATTGGAATTCAGGTTTTGTATAGAGAAAACATTAACATTGTATAATAATCCCTTATTCATCAACCACATCTTCCATCTCTTTCTAGATTCCCCCCTGTGAACGTGTGGGACAGAGAAGTCGTTACTAAGACGCATACAGCCGTACAGTACAGTTTCCGCTGTCAACTGGAGTATCAGCTGCATATGATACAGGTATTTAATGTATAATAAAACTTAGGTAAACACTTGACCAAATAAAATATAAAATTTTACGTAATCATCATAGAAACAATACTAATGAAATTTGACATAATCTTTTTTCCCACGAATTAATTCCAATTTCCCCGTAATTTGATAATTTAAAAAAAAAGTGACAACACCGGTATTATTATGAGCGAATAGCGATGCAACCACGTGCCACGTGCCCTGTCCTCCGCCGCCCGCGGAAGGGTTGTTTACCGCAAATGTATTAAGTTACCTCTTTTTGCGAAATAATATTTATTTTTTAGGGGGATTTTTTTTAAAAGTTTAGCCCGGCTTTGTATCCATTAGTAGAATCAGTTATCGATACCTACCAATACCTTCACGGTTCGGACAGGGTTTCTTTACATATTGTATATTTTGCAAGAACGCAAGTACGCAAGATTGCTAGAGAGGCTTAAAGACATCCTACGTCCAAACTAAGAATACATCAGGTAGCAACAAATAAAAATTAATTTGAAAGTAAAAACCCCGATATAAAAAATAGCAGTATAGTGTGCTTTGGGACAGCACCAGACCGGCCCAGTTCAGTAAAACTGGCATGCATCTAGTGCCTTTTTTATGCGACAAAACCCGCCAAACATTTTCCCACCCACTGCAACTCCTGAAAGCCAGAATCAACAGTGGAGACCGCCAGAAAAACGCCAAGCAATGTACCTCGACGAGTTCCGGGGAAACGATTCAACTGTCTTGGGTCCCGCAACGAAATTAATCAGAAAAGAATAGCGGAGGATTAATAGACTTCAGGCCCATGTCCAAAAATGGATGGGTCATATGAACCACCAGGTGACGTATATAGGACAATATAAGAGCATAAAATAATAAGATTCAGCTCTATGCCGTCACTTGTAAGCTGTCCAACTGAGTGCTGGTGAGAATTCAGGGTTGCAACCCTCGAATTTTTCCCTTGTCGCATGATTTTTGTACGGCGTTGCGGAATAACGGATTAGAAGCTATATTGAAACAGAATGAAACTGATGCCGTATAGAATAAAATGACCAAATTTACCCTGGAAATTGTCAGAAAATCAAAAAATTTACCGACTTTGTGGCGCATCATTTTTTACGGCACTGCGCGCTTTCTTATTATTTTTCATGGATTTACCGATGGTAAAAATGCCGTACAAAAATATATGACCCAAAAGGTACTCACTCTACATGCGCTTTTGAATTCTCACCAGCACTCAGTTGGACAGCTTACAAGTGACGGCATAGAGCTGAATCTTATTATTTTATGCTCTTATATCGTCCTATATACGTCACCTGGTGGTTCATATGACTCATCCATTTTTGGACATAGGCCTGTAGTCTATAAGAAAAAAGATATTTTTTTTCCACTTCCCTCCATAACAAGCAGGAGACAATGTAGTGCCTGATGCTTGTTTTGTGAAGTTTCCATCTCATGCCTGTACATGTTGCAGTGCATCGTGTCCATGTGGAGTTTCGCCCTGGAGGCGTGCCCACCGGCCGTCCTGCTGCGAGCGGCCTCGGCCTTACCTGACGCGGCGCAGCAAGAGCGGGCGCTGGATGGACTGGTACAGCTGCTCAAGACCAACGAACTGGACGAGAATTGTTCGCTTGACGGTAAGCAGATTACTATTTTCATAAATAAACCATTGCTTGACCGCAATCCCGCCTGATCGTAAGCAGTGATGCAATCGTTGACGGTAAAGCGCACTAGTTTATCAAGAGCCTATTTGGATAGGAAGGAAGACGGCAGGTAAGCGATGTGATGCATTGTTTAACCCAACAATACGACCGACGATGCTGCGCCAGAGGGAGATTGATCTGAAGACCCTCCATGACCAAACTACTCACACAACAACATTTGGCGCATCGTACCCAGCACACATCGCAACACAACTGCTCAGACCCGTCCTCTATACGGCTTCACCAGACATTATCTTGTCATATTTATTCCTCCGATATATTCCTTAATTCCCGTCCAAGGCCTGAGAGTGGTGTAACCTACTCCCCCTTATCCTGTCTCAGCAGTGAAATAGTTATTTATGCCACTGTCAAACAATGATAGCTATTGTAATATGAGTGATAGTTTGTGCCACGAAGTGAAGCTGAGTGGCACAATAGATCAGCACGAGTATTACAATATATAGCTGTTTGCGACAGTGGCATACAAAACTTTTTCTACGACTTTATGCAGATAAAAGTAATTAACAATGGCGCGAAAATAGCACAGCGCGCGCCATGTTGTTATAATCCCACAAAAGAAAGGTAAAGGCAATTCATCCATACAGCCTAATAACATGGGATGTTTAGTCGTGACGGTTAGATGTTGATTTTTTGATGCCATAGCCATAAAAAAAAATAAAGTTTCATTGTAGTACTGTTTACCCGTGTGGAAATGGTGATTGTAACAGGACTTGGCAACAATGAGTACTATTGACATATGACTTATGGTTATGTATTAAGCAAATTACCAAATGGTCGTAGAAAAACATTATTTTTATTCCAATTATGGATTTTTCCGCCACAGGTATTGAACGCTGCTGGACGTACCTCTGCGCGATGTGGTCGGCCTTCAACCTGAGCTCCCTAGAGGGCGCGGCAGTAGCTCGAGAGCCTCTCCTGCACGCGTGCAGTGCGCTGGACGCGCTGGCACGTGCATTGCACGCTGACGCCTCCGCTCTCACGCACATACTGCAGGTAACATGAAATACAACTCGCGCGACTTAACTGTGCACCTCGCTCTGTGACGTCACAACCTGAGCTCCCTAGAGGGCGCGGCAGTAGCTCGAGAGCCTCTCCTGCACGCGTGCAGTGCGCTGGACGCGCTGGCACGTGCATTGCACGCTGACGCCTCCGCTCTCACGCACATACTGCAGGTAACATGAAATACAACTCGCGCGACTTAACTGTGCACCTCGCTCTGTGACGTCACAACCTGAGCTCCCTAGAGGGCGCGGCAGTAGCTCGAGAGCCTCTCCTGCACGCGTGCAGTGCGCTGGACGCGCTGGCACGTGCATTGCACGCTGACGCCTCCGCTCTCACGCACATACTGCAGGTAACATGAAATACAACTCGCGCGACTTAACTGTGCACCTCGCTCTGTGACGTCACAACCTGAGCTCCCTAGAGGGCGCGGCAGTAGCTCGAGAGCCTCTCCTGCACGCGTGCAGTGCGCTGGACGCGCTGGCACGTGCATTGCACGCTGACGCCTCCGCTCTCACGCACATACTGCAGGTAACATGAAATACAACTCGCGCGACTTAACTGTGCACCTCGCTCTGTGACGTCACAACCTGAGCTCCCTAGAGGGCGCGGCAGTAGCTCGAGAGCCTCTCCTGCACGCGTGCAGTGCGCTGGACGCGCTGGCACGTGCATTGCACGCTGACGCCTCCGCTCTCACGCACATACTGCAGGTAACATGAAATACAACTCGCGCGACTTAACTGTGCACCTCGCTCTGTGACGTCACAACCTGAGCTCCCTAGAGGGCGCGGCAGTAGCTCGAGAGCCTCTCCTGCACGCGTGCAGTGCGCTGGACGCGCTGGCACGTGCATTGCACGCTGACGCCTCCGCTCTCACGCACATACTGCAGGTAACATGAAATACAACTCGCGCGACTTAACTGTGCACCTCGCTCTGTGACGTCACAACCTGAGCTCCCTAGAGGGCGCGGCAGTAGCTCGAGAGCCTCTCCTGCACGCGTGCAGTGCGCTGGACGCGCTGGCACGTGCATTGCACGCTGACGCCTCCGCTCTCACGCACATACTGCAGGTAACATGAAATACAACTCGCGCGACTTAACTGTGCACCTCGCTCTGTGACGTCACAACCTGAGCTCCCTAGAGGGCGCGGCAGTAGCTCGAGAGCCTCTCCTGCACGCGTGCAGTGCGCTGGACGCGCTGGCACGTGCATTGCACGCTGACGCCTCCGCTCTCACGCACATACTGCAGGTAACATGAAATACAACTCGCGCGACTTAACTGTGCACCTCGCTCTGTGACGTCACAACCTGAGCTCCCTAGAGGGCGCGGCAGTAGCTCGAGAGCCTCTCCTGCACGCGTGCAGTGCGCTGGACGCGCTGGCACGTGCATTGCACGCTGACGCCTCCGCTCTCACGCACATACTGCAGGTAACATGAAATACAACTCGCGCGACTTAACTGTGCACCTCGCTCTGTGACGTCACAACCTGAGCTCCCTAGAGGGCGCGGCAGTAGCTCGAGAGCCTCTCCTGCACGCGTGCAGTGCGCTGGACGCGCTGGCACGTGCATTGCACGCTGACGCCTCCGCTCTCACGCACATACTGCAGGTAACATGAAATACAACTCGCGCGACTTAACTGTGCACCTCGCTCTGTGACGTCACAACCTGAGCTCCCTAGAGGGCGCGGCAGTAGCTCGAGAGCCTCTCCTGCACGCGTGCAGTGCGCTGGACGCGCTGGCACGTGCATTGCACGCTGACGCCTCCGCTCTCACGCACATACTGCAGGTAACATGAAATACAACTCGCGCGACTTAACTGTGCACCTCGCTCTGTGACGTCACAACCTGAGCTCCCTAGAGGGCGCGGCAGTAGCTCGAGAGCCTCTCCTGCACGCGTGCAGTGCGCTGGACGCGCTGGCACGTGCATTGCACGCTGACGCCTCCGCTCTCACGCACATACTGCAGGTAACATGAAATACAACTCGCGCGACTTAACTGTGCACCTCGCTCTGTGACGTCACAACCTGAGCTCCCTAGAGGGCGCGGCAGTAGCTCGAGAGCCTCTCCTGCACGCGTGCAGTGCGCTGGACGCGCTGGCACGTGCATTGCACGCTGACGCCTCCGCTCTCACGCACATACTGCAGGTAACATGAAATACAACTCGCGCGACTTAACTGTGCACCTCGCTCTGTGACGTCACAACCTGAGCTCCCTAGAGGGCGCGGCAGTAGCTCGAGAGCCTCTCCTGCACGCGTGCAGTGCGCTGGACGCGCTGGCACGTGCATTGCACGCTGACGCCTCCGCTCTCACGCACATACTGCAGGTAACATGAAATACAACTCGCGCGACTTAACTGTGCACCTCGCTCTGTGACGTCACAACCTGAGCTCCCTAGAGGGCGCGGCAGTAGCTCGAGAGCCTCTCCTGCACGCGTGCAGTGCGCTGGACGCGCTGGCACGTGCATTGCACGCTGACGCCTCCGCTCTCACGCACATACTGCAGGTAACATGAAATACAACTCGCGCGACTTAACTGTGCACCTCGCTCTGTGACGTCACAACCTGAGCTCCCTAGAGGGCGCGGCAGTAGCTCGAGAGCCTCTCCTGCACGCGTGCAGTGCGCTGGACGCGCTGGCACGTGCATTGCACGCTGACGCCTCCGCTCTCACGCACATACTGCAGGTAACATGAAATACAACTCGCGCGACTTAACTGTGCACCTCGCTCTGTGACGTCACAACCTGAGCTCCCTAGAGGGCGCGGCAGTAGCTCGAGAGCCTCTCCTGCACGCGTGCAGTGCGCTGGACGCGCTGGCACGTGCATTGCACGCTGACGCCTCCGCTCTCACGCACATACTGCAGGTAACATGAAATACAACTCGCGCGACTTAACTGTGCACCTCGCTCTGTGACGTCACAACCTGAGCTCCCTAGAGGGCGCGGCAGTAGCTCGAGAGCCTCTCCTGCACGCGTGCAGTGCGCTGGACGCGCTGGCACGTGCATTGCACGCTGACGCCTCCGCTCTCACGCACATACTGCAGGTAACATGAAATACAACTCGCGCGACTTAACTGTGCACCTCGCTCTGTGACGTCACAACCTGAGCTCCCTAGAGGGCGCGGCAGTAGCTCGAGAGCCTCTCCTGCACGCGTGCAGTGCGCTGGACGCGCTGGCACGTGCATTGCACGCTGACGCCTCCGCTCTCACGCACATACTGCAGGTAACATGAAATACAACTCGCGCGACTTAACTGTGCACCTCGCTCTGTGACGTCACAACCTGAGCTCCCTAGAGGGCGCGGCAGTAGCTCGAGAGCCTCTCCTGCACGCGTGCAGTGCGCTGGACGCGCTGGCACGTGCATTGCACGCTGACGCCTCCGCTCTCACGCACATACTGCAGGTAACATGAAATACAACTCGCGCGACTTAACTGTGCACCTCGCTCTGTGACGTCACAACCTGAGCTCCCTAGAGGGCGCGGCAGTAGCTCGAGAGCCTCTCCTGCACGCGTGCAGTGCGCTGGACGCGCTGGCACGTGCATTGCACGCTGACGCCTCCGCTCTCACGCACATACTGCAGGTAACATGAAATACAACTCGCGCGACTTAACTGTGCACCTCGCTCTGTGACGTCACAACCTGAGCTCCCTAGAGGGCGCGGCAGTAGCTCGAGAGCCTCTCCTGCACGCGTGCAGTGCGCTGGACGCGCTGGCACGTGCATTGCACGCTGACGCCTCCGCTCTCACGCACATACTGCAGGTAACATGAAATACAACTCGCGCGACTTAACTGTGCACCTCGCTCTGTGACGTCACAACCTGAGCTCCCTAGAGGGCGCGGCAGTAGCTCGAGAGCCTCTCCTGCACGCGTGCAGTGCGCTGGACGCGCTGGCACGTGCATTGCACGCTGACGCCTCCGCTCTCACGCACATACTGCAGGTAACATGAAATACAACTCGCGCGACTTAACTGTGCACCTCGCTCTGTGACGTCACAACCTGAGCTCCCTAGAGGGCGCGGCAGTAGCTCGAGAGCCTCTCCTGCACGCGTGCAGTGCGCTGGACGCGCTGGCACGTGCATTGCACGCTGACGCCTCCGCTCTCACGCACATACTGCAGGTAACATGAAATACAACTCGCGCGACTTAACTGTGCACCTCGCTCTGTGACGTCACAACCTGAGCTCCCTAGAGGGCGCGGCAGTAGCTCGAGAGCCTCTCCTGCACGCGTGCAGTGCGCTGGACGCGCTGGCACGTGCATTGCACGCTGACGCCTCCGCTCTCACGCACATACTGCAGGTAACATGAAATACAACTCGCGCGACTTAACTGTGCACCTCGCTCTGTGACGTCACAACCTGAGCTCCCTAGAGGGCGCGGCAGTAGCTCGAGAGCCTCTCCTGCACGCGTGCAGTGCGCTGGACGCGCTGGCACGTGCATTGCACGCTGACGCCTCCGCTCTCACGCACATACTGCAGGTAACATGAAATACAACTCGCGCGACTTAACTGTGCACCTCGCTCTGTGACGTCACAACCTGAGCTCCCTAGAGGGCGCGGCAGTAGCTCGAGAGCCTCTCCTGCACGCGTGCAGTGCGCTGGACGCGCTGGCACGTGCATTGCACGCTGACGCCTCCGCTCTCACGCACATACTGCAGGTAACATGAAATACAACTCGCGCGACTTAACTGTGCACCTCGCTCTGTGACGTCACAACCTGAGCTCCCTAGAGGGCGCGGCAGTAGCTCGAGAGCCTCTCCTGCACGCGTGCAGTGCGCTGGACGCGCTGGCACGTGCATTGCACGCTGACGCCTCCGCTCTCACGCACATACTGCAGGTAACATGAAATACAACTCGCGCGACTTAACTGTGCACCTCGCTCTGTGACGTCACAACCTGAGCTCCCTAGAGGGCGCGGCAGTAGCTCGAGAGCCTCTCCTGCACGCGTGCAGTGCGCTGGACGCGCTGGCACGTGCATTGCACGCTGACGCCTCCGCTCTCACGCACATACTGCAGGTAACATGAAATACAACTCGCGCGACTTAACTGTGCACCTCGCTCTGTGACGTCACAACCTGAGCTCCCTAGAGGGCGCGGCAGTAGCTCGAGAGCCTCTCCTGCACGCGTGCAGTGCGCTGGACGCGCTGGCACGTGCATTGCACGCTGACGCCTCCGCTCTCACGCACATACTGCAGGTAACATGAAATACAACTCGCGCGACTTAACTGTGCACCTCGCTCTGTGACGTCACAACCTGAGCTCCCTAGAGGGCGCGGCAGTAGCTCGAGAGCCTCTCCTGCACGCGTGCAGTGCGCTGGACGCGCTGGCACGTGCATTGCACGCTGACGCCTCCGCTCTCACGCACATACTGCAGGTAACATGAAATACAACTCGCGAAAGCAGTGGTGTTAAATCAATTTAACTATGCACACAAATTTAAGGGCCTGTGTGGTTTTGATACTACAACCTACAACTCGTATGTGGATAAATGTGAATAAACGATTTCATTTCAGTAACGAAACGATTACTTGAATGAACCGAGCGCGTCAAGACGGCAAGGGAGCAAAAATTCTAACTGAGTTTTTTGTATGCAGTACGGTGGTGTGTGAGCAAAGTTAGCAATAGTGTGCCATTTATGATTCGTTTCTTTATTGGCGCGGGATATACTTCTCGCTTCTCCATGTTAATCCGTCTCTAACGAAGCATATTAATCATTAAATGTTGTTTACAGGAACAAGGACTTGAGATTTATGTACTGCATATTGTATCAAATGTGTTGATTGAGGTTTTGGCGGGAAAGTCAAGCTGAGAGTCACGCTCGTTTTTCATTGGACTTTTAAAATTATTTATAGCGTTGTTTACTAAATAAAAGTGCGTGATTTATGTAGTAAAAAGTGCATTTAGTAAATAGTTCATAAATAACAGTGAAATATCGCTGCATAGTGGCCACATCATGAGTTTGCCCCAAACCTCACTCGTAAGACCGGTCACGCGGCAGTCTTTTTCGACCTGAATAATTCATAATTACGTGACATTGACTAAATGCACAAACCGAGCGAAGCCAAAAAATAAAAATAAATAAAAAACTAAATAAATGTGTTGATTGTCTTTGTCTGTAGTCTGTCACTGTACTTATTAAATAAAATAAAATCCTTTTTTCATAATCAAGTGGAAAGAAAAACATGGAGTTAACTTAAAATTAGTGCGGCGCCATCGTCTTTAAATACTGAACTTGATTTCAGCAATCCGACCGTCAACAAGAGCTCGGCCTCCTACACGAAGTCGTGTGCAACAGTTGCACGACTCTGCAGCAGCAACTGAAGTCTGTGAGAAGACGTCTGCCGCCTGGAGTGATGCTGCATGCTGTGCTCGACGGTCAGGTCAGTAAGCATGAGAAACAGGATACTTTGTGTAAAAGATTTTAAAACAAGATTCAAGTGGAATGTATTTAGGATGGCAATATATTAGAAACTATAAGCAAATATATGATATAATAATGCTTTCGGAGTATATCTCTCTGATTAAAGTGCTATAAGCGGCAAACAACTTACCTCCAACCTTCAGATGTGGAGTTCGTAGACCACCAGACCAGATCACGAGGAAGCGCACGTCGACACATTCACTAGCAGACTCCCCAATTTTAATAATTTTGAATTTTGAGGCCCAATTCCCCCGTGGGTTACTTTAAATACTTAAAAGTAATTACATACATTGTTTGTGACCGTTAGAAGATCGTGGCCTTGACTCGCTAGCTTGCCAGTCCTAAAAGAATTGCGTTCAGCATGCCGTGTGGTGATTGGCGGTCTTTCGCCAAGCACTGATTTTTTTTGTTGGGATGGGAAATTATCAAATGACTTCTCCCGCTCTGGGCGGAGCGGAAGGGCGTGTCTTCGTGGACCCCGTCAGGACGTGCTAACATCTCTTTGAGGCGCGCGTGAAACACAACGCGCCGTCGACTCGTTCCAATCCCATACTAGTGTCAATTGGAAGTATCCTATGGGTTTCGAATCCCTTACGAGTATCAGCTGGAAGTATCCTATAGGTTTCTTATCCCTCGCGAGTATCAGCTGGAAGTATCCTATAGGTTTCCAATCCCATACGGGTGTCAGCTGGAAGTATTCTGTACGTTTCGAATCCCTTACGAGTATCAGCTGGAAGGATCCTATAGGTTTCCAATCCCTTACGAGTATCAGCTGGAAGTATCCTATAGGTTTCTTATCCCTCGCGAGTATCAGCTGGAAGTATCCTATAGGTTTCCAATCCCATACGGGTGTCAGCTGGAAGTATTCTGTACGTTTCGAATCCCTTACGAGTATCAGCTGGAAGTATCCTATAGGTTTCTTATCCCTCGCGAGTGTCATCTGGAAGTACGCTATAGGTTTCGAATCCCTTACGAGTATCAGCTGGAAGTATCCTATAGGTTTCTTATCCCTCGCGAGTGTCATCTGGAAGTACGCTATAGGTTTCGAATCCCTTACGAGTATCAGCTGGAAGTATCCTATAGGTTTCTTATCCCTCGCGAGTGTCATCTGGAAGTACGCTATAGGTTTCGAATCCCTTACGAGTATCAGCTGGAAGTATCCTATCGGTTTCCAATCCCTCGCGAGTGTCAGCTGGAAGTACGCTATAGGTTTCGAATCCCTTACGAGTATCAGCTGGAAGTATCCTATAGGTTTCTTATCCCTCGCGAGTGTCATCTGGAAGTACGCTATTGGTTTCGAATCCCTTACGAGTGTCAGCTGGAAGTACCCTATAGGTTTCCAATCCTTTACGAGTGTCAGCTGGAAATACCCTATAGGTTTTCAATCCTTCGCGAGTGTCAGCTGGAAGTACCCTATAGGTTTCTAATGCCTTACGAGTGTCAGCTGAAAGTATCCTATAGGTTTCTAATCCCTCGCGAGTGTTAGCTAGGAGTATCCTATAGGTTTCGAAGGTTTTGCGAGCGTCAAAGTATGCGGTATGAATGAAACAAAAAAGCCTATATCTTTTGATCGCCTTGACTTAAGTTTAATTTCCTAAATGCTTCAAGAGATTGCCGTCTCGGGTATTTGTCATTAATTTCAAACCGTTGACTCTACGCGTTCCTCTATTTAAGCGCGATGTTCAGATGCAAGAGTAATAAAGTATACATCGTAAATAAGTAACTATCGATGTTTAGCTAAAATCAGCAGTTGGCTGGCATAGCTGACCCCAGACTCCAAAGCTGAAAAAGCTTCGGATGCGACTGATATAACGCCGAGATGATGATGGTGATGCTTAGAAGAGTATTTTTACTGTCACATAGCTGGTGGAGCGTCTCCGTGGCGAGTGCGCGAGCTCACTGTGGCGCTGCTCACGCGCCGCCTGGCTGGCAGCTCGCGCCGCTTGTGCCTGCGCCGCTACGGCCGGCGAGCGAGCTGACGGAGCTCCTCTGTCGCACGCCACGCTCCTCACGCTGTGGGCTGCGGCCGTGGACAAGATATACCAACAGGTACGTGGATACATCACGCCTGCGAGTAGTAAGTATTAGAAATATAAAATGGCAGATTTAACATAATGATAAAAAAAAACTCGAAAGTGAGCACGAACCAATAGTAAACTTCCCAGGCCGTGCCTGGAGCGGTTTTGCCTCAAAGTTGCAAAACAAGCTGTAGAAGGAAATAGGACAAGGGCAGCACAACCAAGCACTGTGCCGTCGGCAAGAATGTGATAGGAATTATGCCAATAGTAGTGTAATGACATATAATAATAGATTAGTTAGAATATAAGAAATTGTAAAAAGTGATTTTAAAAGACGAAAAGAAAAATGACAATAGCAAAAAGAAATAGACATGGGAAAAGAAAAACCCAGAAAGACAAGGCAAAAGCCGCAAAAAAGTATAGCGGTAAAAGAAAAGACAAAAGAAATATAATGGCAAAAAAGAATTCTTGCCATGCAAGAAGCGATAGACGGCAAAACAACTAAAAAAAAAAAAATAGTAAACTTCTGATAATCTACAGCTGAATGACGCGGGGCCTGACCTGCGTGCTTCAACTATTATCCATTCATACTTTTACGGGCTTACGATTTTCATAAATACTTTTTAGCTGCAATTTAGTGAACACGAAAATAAAATTATTATCTAAGATAATTATTTGTAATTTTTGCGCGCAGACTACTTTATGTCGTATTACTAGAGTCGAGAGCTTATTTTACTTTGAACATTTATAAAGCGGCAACGCCTTTGAACGGTAGTTTTTTTGAAAGCTAGTTTGAGCGGTAATTTTTTGTATTGGTACCTTTAAGTTATTTTAAACCTTATAAACGCACATGACAGATTATTTTGCTTTGAACATTTTTTTCTTTTGTTTTTTTCATATCGGCGAATTTTCGGATTGTTGCCTACAAGCTGTTTTATGCCCTATCACTGCGCGCGGGAGCTTATTATAGTTTGAACATTAAATGCATAGCTTTCTAATGAGGCGGTTTCATGACCATTCCGAGTAGTACCTACAACTTGTAGGTAGCGAAACTAACTTTTCTCACTTTTTCGAGTTGATGATTTTTTTAAATATTTTATTTTTGTCTTTTACTTTATTCATCGAAAGTACTCCTTAAAGCAAATCGTTCTGCCGCGGGAAAACAACCATTAAAATTCCAGCGTGTATAATAAACTTGCGCTTGACCGCAATCCCGCCTGATGGTAAGCAGTGATGCGATCGTTGATGGCAAAGTCGTTGATGGAACGGAGATGGGGGAATTAAATCATGCAATTGTGCAATCTTTCCTATTCATTCAGTTTTTTTGAGTGAATAAGCTTAATAAACTAGCGCGGTTTACCGTCAACGATATCATCTTTTGTAGATATAAAGGTCGACGGGGTTCGTGGCACCGTGGTAAAAAAAATATTTTAAAGGAAAGATGTTGTTCGGTGAAAAGTTTATATTGAAGTAAGCGCTAAGGTAAACAAGGCTTTCAAATAAAATAAAAATAGAATAGAACACAATGAAAATAATAAAACGTGCCAGTAGGCTCTAAGGCCTGGTTTACACAGCTGAGATTAGGCATAATCTACAACAGCCCCACATAATCGAAGCTGTGAAACAAAAAAAAAAATCTGCACAGAAAAATTAAATTAAACCTAAACCAGCTACACATCTCTTGTGTGCTATAGGCCCCAGTGTTTTAGTGAGAACATCTGCAGGCATATCACAACTCTGAAGATATTCTAACTTAACAACATTAGAAGAGACCTTTTCTCGAATAAAATGATGTTTCGTATCTATGTGCTTCGTCCTGTTGTGGTGTACAGGATTGTGAACGAGATTTATGGCACTCTGACTATCTGAATACAGCTTAACTGGCGTAAGTTTACCTGTTATTTCATGGATAAAACGGCGTAAATAACAAGCTTCTTTAGTAGCGGACGCAAGCGCCATATATTCGGCCTCTGCAGAGGAGAGCGCTACCGTGGGTTGTTTTTTCGACTCCCATGACACAGGTGCTCCACCTTGTACAAAAACATAACCTGTGTATGACCTTCTGTCGATCGTACAGTTTGCCCAATCAGCATCACAGAATCCTTTTAAGAGTTCTCCATTTTTTCTATAAACCAATGAGTAGTTGAGAGTGCCTTTCAAGTATTGTAAAACTCTTTTTGCAGCATTCCAATGCTCTTTAGTATAACACGTATTAAATTGACTGAGATAGCTCGTCGTATACGCGATATCTGGTCGTGTGTTTACAGACAAATACATAAGAGAACCAATAAGAGTTTGGTATGGAAAATTCTCACTAACCTGATCATCACAACGCTTTTCCATCGATTTCTTTACAAGTGGAGTATTTACCGTCTTACACTCTATCATATTAAATTTTTGTAGTAGTGAACTTATGTATGACGATTGATTAATTTCTATAACATTTTCCTGTATATTAAAATTCAGGCCTAAATACTTTTTCAAAAAACCCAAATCTTTTAGTGAAAAATTACTCGACAAATCCTTTTTGACAATGTCTAATGTCATTTCAGAGTCAAAAAATACTAAAAAGTCATCGACAAAGACACTAAGAATAACGAGTTCCTTATCAAAAAGTTTAGTGTATACGCAAGATTCAGAAGGAGTTGGAACAAAACCTATTTTTAAAAGTGTTTCATTTAACTTTTTATTCCAGGCACGCGGTGCCTGTTTTAGGCCGTAAAGGGATTTCTTTAATAGGCAAACCTTACTTTCGCCACCCTTTTCTATGAAACCAAAAAAATACAAAAAACAATATTTTCCAAAAAAATACACTTTTGTATATATTTCACACACGGATTTTATACTCCACAATTTCGTGCTGATAACGTTTTGTAGATATAAAGGTCGACGGGGTTCGTGGCACCGTGGTAAAAAAAATATTTTAAAGGAAAGATGTTGTTCGGTGAAAAGTTTATATTGAAGTAAGCGCTAAGGTAAACAAGGCTTTCAAATAAAATAAAAATAGAATAGAACACAATGAAAATAATAAAACGTGCCAGTAGGCTCTAAGGCCTGGTTTACACAGCTGAGATTAGGCATAATCTACAACATCATCACTGCTGATCATCAGGCGGGGTTGCGGTCAAGCACTAGTTTATAATTATTAAAAAAAATTACGTTTATTTGTTTACAGGATGATCACGGCCCGGTTCGTACTATCAAACACTCTCTGTCCGGAGTGATGGCTGACGTCAGCAAGCTTGCAACGTTCGCGCAGGACAAGGAATACGACATGATGTCCCTCACCAATGTGCAGTCAGAGAAGGTATGAACTTTTTGTGTTAGTGTACGACCGAATGTTCGGTTTAATTTTTGTAATAAAGAAAAATTATTAAACACAAGAAAAAATTAGAATCATTAATTTTGCCTAAATAAGGGTGGGTACACATTTGCGGGGACGTACCGCGCCGAAAGCTCGGCTACTGAAGTGTCAGTCGCAATATTCAGGTGTTATGACAAACCAAACGGTCAAAACGCGGCGTCTTGTTCAGTGCGCTACGAGATGGCAAAGGCGCCGGGACAAAGTCGTTGCACCAAAGTCGCCGGGGCAAAGTCGCCTGCCAAAGTCGCCGTATCAAAGTCGCCGCTCCAAGGTCGCCGTGGCAAAGTCGCCGTGGCATAGTCGCCGCCCCAAAGTCGCCGCCACAATGTCGCCGCCTCACTTCGACGCCCCAATGTCGCCGCCCCAAAGGCGACGCCCCAAAGTCGCCGTGGCAAAGTCGCCGCCGCAAAGTCGCCGCAGCAAAGACGCCGCCCCAAAATCGCCGTGCCAAATTCGCCGTGGCAATGTCGCCTTGGCATTGTCGCCGCCCCATGGTCGCCGGGCCAGTTTCGCCGCACCAAAGTCGTCTCCCCAAAGTCGCCAACCCAAAGTGGCCTCCCCAACGTCGCCGCCGCAAAGTCGCTGCAGGAAAGACGCCGCCCCAAAGTCGCCGGGGCAAAATCGCTGTGGCAATGTCGCCGTGGTATTGACGCCGCCCCATTGTCGCCGGGCCAATTTCGCCTCACTAAAGTCGCCTACCCAAAGTCGCCTACCCAAAGTCGCCAACCCAAAGTCGCCACCCCAAAGTCGTCGCAACAAAGTCGCAGCTCCAATGTCGCCCTGGCAAAGTCGCCGCCCCAAAGTCTCCGCCCAAAATACGCCGCCACAAAGCCGCAGCCTCAAGACGCCTCCCCAAATTCGCCGCCCCAATGTAACCGTGGCTAAGTCGCCGCCCCAAAGTCGCCATAGCAAAGTCGACGCGCCAAATTCGCCGACCCCAAGTCGCCGCCCGAAAGTCGCAGCATCAAAATCGCCGCCCCATTGTCGCCGTGGCAAAGTCGCAGCGCCAAAGACCCGGCACAAAGTCTCTGGGCCATAGTCGCCGTGGCAAAGTCGTCGTGCCAAGGTCGACGCGCCAAAGTCGACGCACCTATGTCGCCGCCCAAAAGTCGCCGACCCACACCGCCGCCCCAAAGTCGCTGCCCTAAAGTCGCCGGGCCAATGTCGACGTGGCAAAGTCGCCGTGCCAATGTCGCTGCGCCAAAGTCGCCGTGGCAAAGCTCCCGCACCAAAATCGCCCGTGCCTAAGACGCCGCCCCGAAATAGCCGTGCCTAAGTCGCCGTGCAAAGTCGCCGTGCCAAAGTCGCCGCATCAAAGTCGCCGCCCGAGAGAGGCCGCCCCGAAGTCGCAGCTTCAAAGCCGCCGTGGCAAAGTCGCCGTGGCAAAGTCGCCGGACCAAAGCCGCCATGCCAAAGGCGCCAGGACAAAGCCGCCGCACCAAAGTCGCCGCCCCAAAGTGGCCCACCCAAAGTCGCCGCCTTAAAGTGGCCGCCCCAAAGTCGGGCCGTCGGGTCGTTCTGTTTCACGCGCTCCTCAAAGAGATGTGCACATCGTGACGGAGTTCACAAAGGAAGTTAAGGAAGTTTATTGTAAAAACGTATACATTGGCATCTGAAAGAGTGACATATGAGTTACTGTTTATTAAGTGTTTAGACACAAATTAGAGGTATGTAAGTGCCCGTTTATACTTTGAACAGCATTAGGGGACTTCATACGTGTTCTGAGATAATTCCAGGGCTTCTGAGTACGCCCATGTATAAAAGGTTGTCTGTAAAACATCGCTCTTAGCGATAAGACCGCCCATTGTGTCACCCTTTGTAAAATCTTTATACACTTCTGGACAAATCTATTGGTCCACCTTGCATTTTCAGTTTTGTTTGGTCCTAACTAAAATTTTATATTAAGTCGAGCAAAAAGTTTTTATGCGATTTGAACCTGGCATATTCTCAATTTCATTCAATAGTTTTTTTTTTTTAAATTCGTTCACAGAATTTAAAGAAACATAAGACAATTTGGAGCCCGTTTGTTGATATCAAACAATCGCTTTCTAAGAAAACTCAATTGCCTTTAACAAGGCGCATATCCGACTTGTTAGGCGTAGCTCCATGTCGTATGGTATTCTCAATTCAAATTTCAAGCAATACGATCGAAATATATGGTAAAATGTATCAGGTTTAAAACTGCATCAATAGTTTCTGTTCAATCTAGCAATCATATTTAGGTAGGGAGGGGCCATCGAAACCTAAACTCTAAAGTGGGCCAATAGATGTGTCCAGAAGTGTATTTATGTGTCTGTAATCTATATAGTGTACATAATAAATAGTTAATTCTATATCTTGATCCGCCATTTTACATCTGCAGCCTGTCCCGCCCGTGGTTCTCCGCGCCCAGCTGGTGAAGAAGCAATTGGAGGAGACGAAGAGTCTCACCATCAAGTTGGAGAACAAAGAAGCCGATATTAGGGAGCTCAAGAAAGCTCTCAAGGTAAATCCTACTAAAATATGTTTGAAAAGGACAGCAGATAACATTTTTGTTTATTCCTGTCAAATTAAGATATTCCATTGACATCGAGTCGCTAAACTTAAGTGGCAGTGGGCAGGGCACATTGCTCGTAGAACCGATGGTTTATGGGCCAGTAAGGTTCTGGAATGGCGGCCATGTACTGGAAGTCGCAGTGTAGGGAGGCCCCAACAAGGTGGACCGATGACCTGGTGAAGGTCGCGGGAAGCTGATGGATGCGGGCAGCACAAGACCTGTCATCGTGGAAAGACTCGGGGAGGCCTTTGTCCATATAAATCCTCTATAGGAGAAGATAAGATCCTCTATAGAAGAAAATAGACTGTTTAGACGCGATTATAAACCTTGAAATAAATAAATACAAAAAACGCGCGCTCAATCGGCGCAATGTTCTTTTGTTGTTATAATCCCACAAATGTAAGGCAAAGGCATTCATCCATACAGCCTAATAACATGCTATGTTTAGTCGTAACGCAAATACGCGCGCTTTTTGTTGATTTCTTGATGCCATAGCCATAAAAAAAAATTAAAACTTTCATTGTAGTATGGTTTACCCGTGTGGAAATAGTCATTGTAACACGACTTGGGAGGAATGAGTACTTTTGAGATATGACTTATGGTTATGTATTAAACAAATGACCAAATAAATGGTCGTAGAAAAAATTCTTTTTGTATTGGATAGCCCATTAATCCAGGAAGGCTTTAGGCTATACAGGGTGTATCTGATATCGTAACACAAACTTCGCCAAAAGGCTAGACCGCATGCCACTAATAAAATTATGATAGTCATTTAGGTCGTTAATGATCGGTTACAGTAATAACAATGTTTAAAAAAAGTGTCGGCTCAGCCTTTGAACGTTGCAAGCGTGCCGCCGTGCGGGTTTGTAGGTATGACGTTGATCCCTGATGTGAACTCTATTAAATCAGCTGATAAGATACAGTTTTGTTTTTATTGCGCTTTTTTTTAATGTAATTAGCGAATTATCTAATTTTTACTTTAAAATCTTATTGGGTTATAAAAGTATAGCAATTATGAACGGTCTAAAGTGAAAAAAACTACATGTATATTTTGTTAGATCATGAAAAAGCCGACAAAAATTCCACCACTGCGGGGTTCAGAATCATGTACTGTCATGTACTCGTTTGTGCGTCGATGTCAGATACATCCTTATTAACATCACGCTGCGAGCGGAGCGGAGTATATAACAAAAACGCGAACAAAGTCGCAGTCGGCCGCTAGTTTCAAATAAATGCTTTAAATTTGATTTTGAAATCATTTTCCAGGCGAAACAAGAGGAACTATCAGAGATGACCATCCGACGGGAGCTGGGGGAACGAAAGTTGTCCACCGCAGCGAGGGACGCTGAATTAAGGGCAGAACAGTTAACACGCAGACTGGAAGATGCTCACAATCAGCTTAAGAGGTCAGTACTTTTTTTTTTTTAATAATTGTAAGCAGTGATGCGATCGTTTGATGGTAAAGCGCGCTAGTTTATTAAGAACCTATTCACTCAGATTGAGAGAATAGGAAGGAAGACGGCAGTTGATCGAGGTGATGCAATGTTAAACCCAACAACACGACCAACGATGCTGCGCCAAAGGGAGATTGATCTGAAGACCCTCCACGACCAAACTCCTAACACAACAACATTTGGCGCATCGTACCCGGCACACATCGCAACACAACTTATCAGACCCGTCCTCCGTACTGCTTCACCAGACATCATGCCGGAACACGGCAAATCGCTTGGTGGCAAGGCTTTGTCTGGTGGGTGGTAACTTCTGCCGGCGGCCGATGTTATGGCCTACCACCGAGGAAAACTACTTCATATTATTCAGCCTCTAGATGTCTACTGCTGGACAAAGGCCTTCCACGATGACCGGTCTTGTGCTTCTCACATCCACCGACTTCCCGCGACGTTCACGAGGTCATCAGTCCACCTTGTTGGGGGCCTCCCTACGCTGCGTCTTCCAGTACGTGGCCGCCACTCCAGTAGGCCTAGTATGAGTTTTCATTACGAAACTCGTTCGTCGATATCGAGCGCGTTTGACTCTGCGATTGGCCCGCTTCAAGGTCGCAAGAACTCTCAACCAATGAGAGCGCCAAACGCGCTCGATATCAACGATCGAGTTTCGTATTGAAAACTCATACTAGGCCTACTGAACCTTACTGCCCCATCGGCCATCGGTTCTACGAGCAATATGCCCCGCCCACTGCCACTTAAGTTTAGCGATTCGATATCTATGGACAGTTTCCGTGGCGTAGCGGTAGCGAATGCGGCCGTTGCGCAAGGAGGCGCGGGTTCGATCCCCGCACAGTGCAAATATTTGTATGCATGAATATGAATATTTGCACTGGTCTGGTCGTGCCTCGGAAAGAACGTTAAGCCGTTGGTCCCGGTTGCCATACGAACATCTAGTGGCAGTCGTTACGGGTTGTTGGAGCCCTCAAAAGTCCAACAATTGTTCTAACTGCAATGCTTCGATATCGCCTTCGGGTTGTGGAGGTCAGACGGCAGTCGCTTCACGGAAAATATCGAAGTTTAGCCAAAATCAGCAGTTAGACTGGTAAAGCGGACCCCAGACTCCAAAGCTGAAAAGCTACGGATGCGACTGGGATTTACGCTGAGATGATGATGATGATGATTCGATATCTATGGAATATCTTAATTTGACAGGATTATTCCAGAACCTTACTGCCAGAAGTCAGTACTACGCCCCCCCTTGACTATGGGGAGTAAGCTGGCGAACGCGTGACGTAAGCGTTACGAAAAGTGTGATCGGGCGAGGCGAACGGGAGTTGAGTCGGGGAATGGGGATATTTATAAGCAAGATAGAGCAGTGAGCACGCACATTTTTTCTTTCTCTTGCTCTTATACAGTATGTTAAGAAAACCCTGTTCGACCCGTGAAGGTGTTGTTAGGTATCGATAACTGATTTTACTAATGGATACAAAACCGGGCAAAACTAAAAAAAAAATATCCCCCTAAAAATATAAATATTATTTCGCAAAAAGAGGTAACTTAATAAATGTGCGTAAGCACCCCTCAGCGGGCGGCGGGCGGCAGGGCACGCGGCACGTGGTCGCATCGCTATTCGCTCATAATAATACCGGTGTTGTCACTTTTTTAAAAATTACCAAATTTCGGGGAAGTTGGAATTAATTCGCGGAGCACAAGCGTAGAGTAGCCAGCCTTTCGGTCTTCTATAGGATGCATTCTGGTGAGTGTGCAAGGGAATTGCATGATTTAATTCCCCCATCTCCGTTCCATCATCGGACGACCCGTCGTACGGCGAGTTTCCACCCTTACGTTGTTGACAGCACTGCGATCTGGACGAAGCGTTTTGCTTCCTCCTTTATACCGCGTACATCGAGGGACTGGAACAATTTACCAGCGTCGGTGTTTCCGTCACAATACAATTTGAGTGTCTTCAAGGCTAGAGTGAATAGGCTCTTAATAAACTAGCGCGCTTTACCATCAACGATCGCATCACTGCTTACCATCAGGCGGGATTGCGGTCAAGCGCTGGTTTATAATTTATAAAAAAAAAAAACAAAATTCATTTGTATTGGTACTATGATGATTACGTAAAATTTTATATTATATTTGGTCATGTGTTTACCTAACCTTTATTATCTTTGTGGGTCGGACAGGGTTTTCTTAACATACTGTATATAGTAAATGAAATATGTACATTGTACATATCTCAGTTGTGTACTAGTCTCAGTTCGTTTGCGAGTTTACAAGCGTTACGCGAACGGTGATTCTATGGTTACTTTTCATAATTCTGTTTCATTTTCAAAAATTTTATGAAATAATATTTTGTTCAATACATCCAATATTTTACGTTTAAAGTAAATAAATTGTAAATTCATGTTTTAGTGTCACTTCAGTCGTATGATCATAAACACGGTTGGTTTTTGAAGTGAAACTTCTTTACGCACGCTTGACTTGGGGAGTAAGCTGGCGAACGCGTGACGTAAGCGTTACGAAAAGTGATCGGGCAAGGCGAACGGAAGTTAAGTGGGGGATATAAGCACAGAGGCGCCCGTGGCGCGAGCTTGGTACTACAAGGTCTACAACGAGTTTTTTTTTTTTTTTTTTTTTTTTCATTAATAATAGAAGATCTATGCAAAAATATTAATTTACCAATGAAACCATGAAATAAATTTAAATATTTATAGAAAATTAATATATGTATATGTGTATACATGTATACAGTATGTTAAGAAAACCCTGTCCGACCCATAAGGGTAATAAAGGTTAGGTAAACACATGACCAAATATAATATAAAATTTTACGTAATCATCATAGTACCAATACAAATGAAATTTGAAATAATCTTTTTTTCCCGCGAATTAATTCCAATTTCCCCGAAATTTGGTAATTTTTAAAAAGTGACAACACCGGTATTATTATGAGCGAATAGCGATGCGACCACGTGCCGCGTGCCCTGCCGCCCGCCCCCCGCGGGCGGCAGGTGAAGGGTGGTTACCGCGCATTTTTTAAGTTACCTCTTTTTGTGAAATAATATTTATTTTTTTAGGGGGATTTTTTTTTTAAGTTTAGCCCGGTTTTGTATGCATTAGTAGAATCAGTTATCGATACCTAACAACACCTTCACGGGTCGGACAGGGTTTTCGTAACATACTGTATATATATATATACATACAGATGGAGCGAAAGAAGTTTCACTTCAGTCGTGTGGTCATAAGCACACTCGTTTTTTTTTTTTTGATGGTAGGTAAATCATCCAATGAACTCTCCCGCTTTGGGCGGAGCGGAAGGTCGTGTCAGATTTTCACTGACTAAAACCCATTTCTCACAAGTCATGGCAACTTTAAAAGTAAACTGTATTCTTTTAAACTTGTTTTCTCGGTGGTAGGCCATAACATCTACCGCCGGCAGAAGTTACCACCCACCAGACAAAGTCTTGCCGCCAAGCGATTTGTCGTGTTCCGGCATGATGTCTGGTGAAGCCGTACGGAGGACGGGTCTGAGCAGTTGTGTTGCGATGTGTGCCGGGTACGATGCGCCTAATGTTGTTGTGTTGGGAGTTTGGTCGTGGAGGGCCTTCAGATCAATCTCCCTTTGGCGCTGCATCGTTGGTCGTGTTGTTGGGTTTAACATTGCATCACCTCGGTCAACTGCCTTCTTCCTTCCTATTCGCTCAGTTTTTCTGAGTAAATAAGCATTTAATAAACTAGCGCGCTTTACCATCAAAGATCTCATCATTGCTTACCACCAGGCGAGATTGCGGTCAAGCGCTAGTTTATAATTATTAAACAAAATCCTTCGCCTTTGGGTCAGTGTTCTACATCGAACTGTGAATTTGAACAGTCCGCACATCACATCTTGTGGAAGTGTGTTCTTTGGCAGAATGAACGCAATATTATGTTGGATAGTGTACAAGTTACATCCGGAGTCGTTTATTATACGGACCTTGTAGAAACTAGAACCAATTTCCGTGCGTTCAGGCGCTTTTGCCATACCTATTATTGGAATCAATTGTAACAGCACATACCTACTTAGGACCCATTAACTTAATCAAATTTTATTCCGTGGTGCTTGGCAATCTGGGCTTCTCCCAGTTGCAATAATGCCCCTTTGTGCCGATTGGCCTAGTTCTGTTCTGTCTCCTGCTTGTTATGGAGGGAAGTGGAAAAAATGTCTTTTTTCTTACTCCTGCGCTATTCTTTTCTGATTAATTTCATTGTGGGACCCAAGACAGTTGAATCGTTTCTCTGGGACTCGTCGAGCTTCATTGCTCGGCGTTTTTCTGGCGGTCTCCACTGTTGATTCTGGCTTTCAGGAGTTGCAGTGGGTGGGAAAAACTGTGGCGGATTTTGTTGACTAAAACTCATCCGTGTTGCTTCACATGCCCTAACTGAACTTTATCGTAAATTTATTAAAGTTATTTTTCCGTATTTGTTTACATTTTTGATGTATTAACTGCAATGTTACGATATAAGCATATCTCTCTAATATTAACGTAATAGGATGTTTTGTTTATGCTAGTTGCACGGTAAACTCTGATTGCGAGATGTAGAATTTGTGTGACGTTAGTATTATCGGTGGTAGGCCTCAATATCGGCTGCTGGCAGACGTTACCACCCTCCAGACAAAGTCTTGCCGCCAAGCGATTTGTCGTGTTCCGGCATGATGTCTGGTGAAGCCGTACGGAGGATGGGTCTAAGCAGTTGTGTTGCGATATATGCCGGGTACGATGCGCCAAATGTTGTTGTGTTGGGAGTTTGGTCATGGAGGGTCTTCAGATCAATCTCCCTTTGGCGCAACATCGTTGGTCGTGTTGTTGGGTTTAACATCGCATCACCTCGCTCAACTGCCGTCTTCCTTCCTATTTGCTCAGTTTATCTGAGTGAATAGGCTCTTAATAAACTAGCGCGCTTTACCATCAACGATCGCATCACTGCTTACCATCAAGCGGGATTGCGGTCAAGCGCTAGTTTATAATAATAATAATAAAAAATAGTATGACGCATCGCATGTGGCAATTGTGGATACTACTGCTGCCTCAATTGATGAATAAATAAATTGATCTATTATTTACAGAAAAGAGAAAGAATTTGAAGAGACGATGGATCACTTGCAGCAGGATATCGACTCGTTAGAGACGGAACGCGGCGCTCTCAGAGAGAAGCTAAAGTTATACGCCAAGAGAGGTGGAACGCACCATGGTAAGTATATTGGCCATGTCTTCAATTACGTAGTAGAAGGGTTAGTGGAAAAAAAAAATATATGGGAACTCGAGGTCTGGGGGGTAATCGCGCTAAATAAAACAGTAGAAGTTCAACTCTTGTTCGTATCTAATCCAGTTAAAGTTATGGTTTAGTTTCGATCATATTTCGTATCGCGCTAAAGTTTTAACTTTGATTGAAGTAAAATCAATGTACGAGTCATACATTTCGTCAGATATAATAATTAAAACTAAATAAATTATAAGCAAATCTAATCGTTTAGACGTAAGTTTGACAAATGGCACAGAAATAGTTTTGTTTCAACTTTTTAATTTGACAGCGGTTACGTTCCATTTGGCTTGTATCCTAAAAAATAATTTAATGTCCATCAGATAGATTTACCAAAAACGTTGAACACGTATTTTTTACTTTTTCTTTCATTCAAATACTTAGGAAGATATATTGATTTGAAATGTCGCATGACGTCACTCCGTGGTACAAAATATAGCAAAGCGTGACGTAATTAGCCCCCACTCCGTGACTTTAATATGCTATATTTCATTAGTTTTTGGTAATTACGACAAAATAAAAAATACGGGTCTTAATTTTTTTTATTATCTATAAGACGGACTAATTATTTTTTTGATTTTCATACCTTGGATACATCCCTATTGCAATCCAGTTATGGTTAAACCGTTAGCGCGATACGAAATATAACAAGTTATAGTTTGATTGCGATCTAATTTTGTTTTAGTTGAATTATTTCTATAAATAATCTAATATATAAAATTCTCGTGTCACGGTGTTCGACTTTAAACTCCTCCGAAACGGCTCGACCGATTTTGATGAATTTTTTTGTGCTTAACCGGTATCTATGAGAATCGGCCAACATCTATTTTTCATCCCCCTAAATGTTAGGGGTAGTCCACCCCTAATTTTTTTTTTAATTTTTTTAGACAAAATTTTTAATTTCTATTTTTTTATGATACAACATACAAAAATACATACAATCCCCAATTTTCACCCTTCTACGATCAACCCTTATTTTTTAATAGCCATTTTAGTAATTTAATCTATTATTTATATGTCAAAACAACGTTTGCCGGTCAGCTAGTAATTATATATTATTTAATTCTGTTTGCGATAGAAAGCGCGATTGCCCCCCTGTTTTAGTAATTTAAGTCGTTCATAGTCTGCCACGCCCTTCCGCTCCGTCCAGAGCGGGATAGAAGTCATTTGATGATTTCCCATCCTGAAAATAAATGTTAGATGAATATACGAAATTATTATTATTAAGAAAGCTTATCTAAATTGTTATTATTTTTTTCTTATAGACTTGGCGTTTTTGAGTAAGTTTGGAATGAGGGTTCTGGTCATAACATGCCTTTTGTAAATGGAATTTATTATTTGAGTACTATAAAGGATACTAGCTTTTGCTCGCGACTTTGTTCGCGTTAAATTCGAGGTTACGCGCCACAAATTTTCATCCTTCTCTGTATGAGAGGAGACCTGTGCCCAGCAGTGGGACGATAAAAGGTTGATAACGATGATGATGATGAACATCGGCTGCCGGTAAAAATTACCACCCACCAGACAAAGCCTTGCCGCCAAGCGATTGTCGTGTTCCGGCATGATGTCTGGTGAAGCCGTACGGAGGACGGGTCTGAGCAGTTGTGTTGCGATGTGTGCCGGGTACGATGCGCCAAATGTTGTTGTGTTGGGAGTTTGGTCGTGGAGGGTCTTCTGATCAATCTCTCTCAGGCGCAGCATCGTTGGTCGTGTTGTTGGGTTTAACATTGCATCACCTCGCTCAACTGCCGTTTTCCTTCCTATTCAATCAGCATTTTTGAGTGAATAGTCTGTGAATAAACTAGCGCGCTTTACCATCAACGATTGCATCACTGCTTACCATCATTGGTTTGCGGTTAAGCACTAGTTTATAATTATATAAAAACCGATAAATATTTCACATGACATTTAAAATGTATTTCTGAAAGATGATTTTTTTTAAATGTTTTAACAGAATAAATTCCATTTACAATTAACTATTTAATAAAAAGCTTTGATTTCAGAATGTTGTTGGTTAAGTATGGACGACAGCAGGTCAAGCTACACAAAACTGTCAAATATTCCAAATCAACCTTGAGCCTTAATGCTTCAGACATAAAGTTGAAAATCTAATAAAGAAATCTGACAGATTGTAGTTGTTTGGTGTGTTGTCGTCTGAAAATAACTGAATGTGTTATTACAATAACAGGAATGTTTTATGCAACGTGTAATCATTTTAAGGGTGCCTTCATTTGTGATAAGGAATATAGTTGTTCTAGTTTGTAAACGCACCCACGATAGAGGAGTAATTCATATTATGGGACTATGTTAAATAGAAAAATTGGTTGCCTGTAAAGTCGGTATACGGGCGAAAGTTTTACGTGACGACGACTTTGAGTGGTAAAATAATTTTAATGTGAATATTCATTCGTATAGTAGGAAGAAGGATGAAATAATAGTAACCGGTGTGTATGCCTATCTCTCTCACTCTCTCTCTCTCTCACTCTGTCTCTCTCGCTCTCGCTCTTAGGCGGGCTAACTGTGCTCGAGTGGAAGGGACGCGTGCCTTTCACTTTTTATGTCTGTCTCTCTCGCTCTTAGGCGGGCTAACCATGCCCGAGTGGAAGGGACGCGTGCCTCTCACTCGCTCTCATTGTGAGCGCATAACGTGAGCGGAG
The DNA here is from genome assembly GCA_037179545.1 of Sesamia inferens. Classification (NCBI taxonomy): domain Eukaryota; kingdom Metazoa; phylum Arthropoda; class Insecta; order Lepidoptera; family Noctuidae; genus Sesamia; species Sesamia inferens. The sequence continues at coordinate 5,335,362 of CM073947.1, forward strand.
CGTAACGCAGTTTCCGGAAGTGTCACCCGGCAACCAAATGACCGTGTCTTTTTACTCTCGATTTTTCGTTTTATCAAAAGTCATTTATTCATATTAGGGTGAGAATCAGCACTTTTTGAACGTCAATATTACATAAGACAGTCTCCCAAAACGCCCGCCTTTAGCCACTTCCTAGTGCTTTCGCTGGGAAGAAGAAGTGGCGGAACAAACTCCCCAGCAGCACAGCTGTCTGTTCATTTTTTAAAAAAGACATGTTTTTATACAATACTATGTATAGTGATGAACACGATAAAATACAACAACAATGAAATTATTTACCATATGCCAGCTACCACGCCAAAATACCAGCAAAGCAAAACAATATATTTATATTTAAATGAAAATGTAATTAACTAAAACTTGTTACTTAACTAAGAAGCCCCAGGCATAAAGGGCGTGACAGCTTACATATTTATGTAATGTAAAAAAAGTAAATTATATGAACTCATATAACGCATCAATAAGCTAATTCCGGAGAAAGAACACAAACATTGTCCTGAGTTAATCAGAGCGACCAGCTATTCTTATCATTTAAATAATCATTCACGGAATAATATGCCTTTGAACAAAGCTTGGATTTAATTTGTGCTTTAAATGCATTGTAGGGCAAGTCTATCAAAGCAGAGGGTATCTTGTTATAAAAAGCTATGCCAAGCCCAACAAAAGAGTTATGAACCTTTTGAAGTCGGTGAAAATCGAGTTCCAAAACCGAACGATACTAGAATTTTCTTAACGAATACTATATTATTGATTTGTATGTACTCGCAGCGCTGCCTCCACCGGCCGTTCGGGAGTACAGTAAGACCCATCGCTTACTTACCGCATGCATTCCCTTTGCGATTACATTTTTTTTATAAAATTTTTACTCTTACAGCAAAACAATTATTTTATCTATCAATTTAATTCGATCAAAAAGACTCATACGCCGATGGACGCTTTAAAGCATTTACAGGTCTCCCAAAGTGATAATGCGCTTAGAAATCTTCGTCACTGTTCGGCAACGGTCGTATTCTCCGAGCGTTCGGAAGAAGATATGTATATAGAAATGAAATGATATGAAATGAAATCGTTTATTAAGCAAGTAGGATCACCGATCACTTTTACACGTCATATGACTTTTTTTCTTTTTTTTTTTTTTTTTTAAACTAGATGAAGCCGGCATTTCCTAACTGACTACCTCTGAGAAGAAATAGCCGAAACAAACTCAGGGATCATCGTCTTTTTTAAAGTCCAGACATTAAAAATGAAAATGTTTATAATAATTTACGTTATAATTACGCATATTGCTTAATAACAATGCTTAACAGAGCGAGCAGCTCAGTCCCAAGCCTCTCTATCCTCTAAATAATCTGAGATTTTATAATACCCCTTTTTGCAAAGTTTGGCCTTTATATAGCTTTCAAATCGTTTAATGGGTAAGTTTCGAATGTCCATGGGTAGCTTGTTGTAAAAGTGTATACATTGACCCATGAACGAGTTGCCTACTCTGTGGAGACGAGTGTGATGTACAGCAAGATTGTGTTTGTTCCTGGTATTTATATTATGAATATCGCTTATTTTCTTAAAATTAGATATATTTTTATGTACAGAGTGGTGCACTTAACCTCTCTATATACATATCTTCTTCCGAACGCTCGGGGAATACGACCGTTGCCGAACAGTGACGAAGATTTCTATGCGCATTATCACTTTGGGAGACCTGTACATCAATGTATTGATATGGATAGGAAAGGTAGAAAATAGAATAGAGCCTCTTTCTAAATAATTAACACTGAATCTCTTGTTCACAAATTAAACTAATTTTTTAAGCTATTGCATAGCTTCTATCGCGGGTCTTGAGCGTGGAGACCGAATCCAGAAATTTCGTAACGAAAATAACCTAACACCCTCCACTCCGACCGGCACAGCGGTGCGGTGTTGAAAGCCGTGTATCGTCTAACGTCGTATCAGTTCGGCAGTCTTCGGCACGGTGTGTTTGTGTGCGAGCGAATACATCTTTTGATAACATTTTTTTTTTTTTTTATAAATTATAAACTAGCGCTTGACCGCAATCCCGCCAGATGGTAAGCAGTGAAGCGATCGTTGATCCAATTCACTCTAGCCTTGAAGACACTCAAATTGTAGTATGAAAGAAATACCGCCACTGGCAAGTTGTTCCAGTCCCTCGATGTACGCGGTATAAAAGAGGAAGCGAAACGCTTCGTCCGGATCGTAGTGGCGTTAACAACGTAAGGGTGGAAACTTGCCGTAGGACGGGTCGTCCGATGGTGGAACGGAGATGGGGAGAAATAAATCATGCAATTTCCTTGAACACTCACCAGAATGCATCCTATAGAAGAACGAAAGGCTGGCTACTCTACGCCTGTGCTCTAGGCTTTGGAGACCGTTTCGGGTTAAATCTGGGTATATTGCAGGGCGCGAACTCAGTTTTTTTCTTTCTATTTCATTAAAAAAAGGACAAGATAAATATTATCGAGGTATTGGAACAATTTGCCAGCTGCGGTGTTTCCGTCGGACTACAATTTGAGTGTCTTCAAGGCTAGAGTGAATAGCTGGGTCTCGGTGGTAGGCTATAACATCGGCCGCCGGCAGAAGTTACCACCCACCAGACAAAGTCTTGCCGCCAAGCGACTTGCCGTGTTCCGGCATGATGTCTGGTGAAGCCGTACGGAGGACGGGTCTGAGCAGTTGTGTTGCGATGTGTGCCGGGTACGATGCGCCAAATGTTGTTGTCTTAGGAGTTTGGTAGTGGAGGGTCTTCAGATCAATCTCCCTTTGGCGCAGCATCGTTGGTCGTGTTGTTGGGTTTAACATTGCATCACCTCGCTCAACTGCCGTCTTCCTTCCTATTCACTCAGTTTTTCTGAGTGAATAGGCTCTTAATAAACTAGCGCGCTTTACCATCAACGATCGCATCACTGCTTACCATCAGGCGGGATTTTGGTCAAGCGCTAGTTTATAATTTAGGCCCGTCAAATAATCAGCATCTGATTTAAGTCGACGCATGTTTGAGCGCCATGTTTATAATCGCGTCTAAACTGTCTATGATGTATCTTAATTTGACAGTTTTAAATTAATATATTTTTTGCTGTCCTTTTTTTAATGAAATAGAAAGACAAAGATGGACTAATTTTAAATTTAGTTAAGTTTGTGAATAATTGAATCAGTATGCAGTATTTATCTGAATTAGTTGGATTTTTTTAACTCAAGAATCCGATGTCTGTAGTTAAATATGATTTATCTTCATGGTTTATTTGGTGTGGGCAGAACTAGGAGGTAAAATATACGAATGTAATTTTCTATCAAAGTTTTACATACGGGATGCAAAGAAAACCTTGTCCGATCCGTAAAGGTATTGTTAGGTATCGATAACTGATTCTACAAATGCCTACAAAGCGGGGCTAAACACAAGAAAAATCCCCCTAGAAAAATAAATATTATTTCACAAAAGGAGGTAAATTAATACATGTGCGGTAGGCAATACATGCGCGGGCAAAAGGGGCAGGGCACGCGACACGCGGTCGCATCGCTATTCGCTCATAATAATACCGTCAAAAATGGTGTTGACAGTTTTTTATAAATTACGAAAATATTACTTCAAAATTCATTAGTATTGTTATTAGGATGATTATATAAAGTGTCATATTTTATTTGGTCATGTGTTTACCTAACATTTATTATCCTTATGGGTCGGACGGGGTTTTCTTTACATATTGTAAATTACTTATTCATGTTGGCGAATTAGTCAAAAATACAATATGTAAAGAAAACCCTGTCCGACCCATAAGGATAATAAAGGTTAAGTAAACACATGACCAAATATAATATAAAATTTTACGTAATCATATAATTTTTAAAAAAGTGACAACACCATTCTGACGGTCTTATTATAAGCGATTTGACCACGTGACGCGTGCCCTGCCCCCTGTCGCTCGCGGACGGATTGTCTACCGCATATGCATTAAGTTTTGAAATAATTTTTTTTTTCCCGCGAATTAATTCCAACAAATTCGGTAATTTTTAAAAAGTGACAACACCATTTTGACGGTATTATTATAAGCGATGCGAGCACGTGTCGCGTGCCCTGCCTCCCGCCGCCCGCGGAAGGGTTGCTTACCGCAAATGTATTAAGGTAACTCTTTTTGCGAAATAATATTTATTTTTTTAGGGGATTTTTTTTTTAAGTATAGTCCGGCTTGTGGGCATTAGTAGAATCAGTTATCGATACCTAACAATACCTTCACGGATCGGACAGGGTTTTCTTTACATATTGTATATTCTACATTTATAGAAAAACTAACTTAGGTCCGTATTCCAGAAGGAAACTTAAGCATTGATATCTGTTTAAGCATTACTTAAAACTAGTTTCAACCAATCAAAAGGCTTCAAAGGAGACTTAAGTAAAGCTTGAGTCATAAAAATCCGTAGATTATTGTTATAAGGAGAATTTGAATGCATATTTCTTTTATCGGTAACTTATCATAAAAATCCATAGATAATTAATATAAGGTGATTTTTTTAAATGGGTAATACTATGTTCTGTCAAATTTATTACATCTTCACCTTTATTGCTAAAGTGTTAAGGCTCAAGATTGATTAGGAATAATTGACAGCTTCGCGTAGCTTCACCTGCTGTCGTCCGAGCAATATTTCTTTACTTTTGTTTTAAATTTTATCAGTAGAAGTTCAGCTAACACAACAAATGTAAAACATGAAGATACAATTCAAATGCAGTAAAAAAAAATTGGCTGTTTTTTTATATAAAAATTAAATAAAAATAAAAATTTTAGCGGTGCCGACGCCCGTGGCCCCTCCCAAAGAAGCTATGCGTAAGATATACAGAGATAAAACTTATATCATTCGATGTCGCATGAGCTTAATTTTATTTGTTTTTGGGTGTTTTCGCACTGAGCGTATGTGCGTTGCCATATACCATAGGCATAGTATGAGCTTTTATTACGAAACTCGATCTTCGATATCGAGCGCGTTTAACTCATCGTCAAAGTTGTAAGAACTCTCAACCAATGAGAGCGCCAAACGCGCTCGATATCGACGATCGAGTTTCGTAATGAAAACTCATACTAGGCCTACTGGTAACGTCGCGTAGTCAATTCGTAGTTGTGACGTGACGTGTATATGTTGAGTAGCCGCTGCGTAGACATTGCATAAGTAACAGTAGCGTCAACTGAAACGTGATTGTATTGAAAATACATCGCGCTTTGGAGGCGTACGATTAACTCCTACGATGATTCAACGCCTGATGCGAAAGCATTCTTTAAAGATTTTTTTCCAATGATTATGTTATTTTACTTTGCCGACCATGTAGTTATTAGGTACCTATTATTTTTGAGTCTGAATCACAAAATAAATGTTTATTTCTGAATCACGTTTTTCTAAAAAAATCGGCTTTGGAAATTGTTCGCCCTAAAATGCAAAATGTCATAATTTTCATTTACTCACCCAATTTATAACAAAAAATAAATAATAAATTTAATAAACTAACGATTTTGATTCAGATTCAAAAATAATTAAATGACACAAAGTTATAAATAAGTAAAGGGAATGCGTCATTAAATACGCTTAAAAAAACAATGTGACTAATTATTTTATTTAAATTGATTTTAATTTAATTTTACGTCTATAATGTGGATGCGCATGATTGTACATGGATGTTGTGAACTTACATTTCAAGCTTATAAAAGTTGAAGGTTGCGCAACTGTTGGGCCACATTATTTTTACAAAAGTTATTTTAAAACATTAATCAGTCTTATGGAGAGGTATAGTGTTGCCCAGTGTCTGGTTTGTGGTTGTCTGAACAGGTAGGTTGTGGCTATATGTAAAATACTGCTGCATCCAGTTAGACTAAAACCCGTTTGTTTTATATAAATACAAACAAAAAACACTAAATTTCTTCAAAACAGTTTCTATTTGTTATTAGAGCTAGGTCTGAAGAACCTCTTCTAAAGAATTTCTAGCACCATACCTCTTTCTGCCGCAAGGCAATATAGCTGTGTTCCGGTACAATGGGTATAGATGCTGGAGGTTTTATTACATATGCATGCGATGCTTCTGGTGTTGCAGATATCCACTGGTCTGCTTCTCTATTAAAACATACGTACTGCAAATTGATCAACAGTTGCACAATAGTTGCGCAACAGTAGCGCAACACAACTTCAACTTTATCAGCTTTAGCTTAATTTTCATTTACCTATAATTTATTAATCCTGTGCTTTCTCATATAAACACTCACGAATGCTGTTCAGTGTATTAATTAATACATACATTTTTAGGGCGGAACGATCGACCTTTTTTGTCAAAGAAAGAAAGGAAATACGTTTATTTTCGCTAAAGATGGTACAAGTAAAAGTGAAGCGGTTGGGGGAAACATCCGTCCCGTCCACGCAAAACGACTATCGCTCAGCATTATGCTGTGACCTTTTTTTTTTTTTGTTTTCGGTGGGAAATCTATAAGCGCTTGATCTTTGGAGGTAGGACTAGAGAGTGTGGGATTTTTACCTCATTAAAACCGCCCCGTGGTCACCATCTGCACATAGAAGGGGCAACGTGAGAAAATACATTTATCCGGAGCCCTGCTGGGCAACGTCTATAAACCGCACTACACAGCAACCCCCCCGGCGGCACAGCCCGCCGACACAACCCGGCTTATGTTGAAAGAAGCATGTCGGCAAGAATAGCAAGAAGCATGTAGGCCCAAGCGTGTTGCCCGCCGATACGTCGGCGGCTTGCCGGCGTCTAGCGTACGCAAGCGCTCAGTTACCCGGCGACATTTCAGCTGTATTGACGTGCTAGTGTATTTCAACTGCCAAATAAGTTTCTGATGTCGAGCCGCCGACATGCCGCCGGCAAAGTTTTAGGCCGCTGCCTCGAATTTTGCGGGCAGCGGGGCGGCGGCGGCAGCGGCGCGGGAGCCGGGCGGGCATCGAAGACCTGTTCTCGAAACTAGCGGGCAGATCGCGCGCCACTATAGCCGCGTAGTGTTGTGTTCACGATTGTGTCGACGAGATATTTGTTTTTATTCGCGAAAGAAATGTCTGAACAATGGCGGCAACATCTTTTTGATTCCTAACGCTCGATCACCGCTCGCTGCCCGCAAGATTCGAGCGCGAGAAGTACACCGCTTGCTGCCCGCCCCCGCCCCGCTGCCTCGCCGCTGTTTTCGAGAACCGGTCCGTTTGATTTTACGCATAAGATCCTGCCGCTCACTCGCCGCCACTGCCGCCGCCCCGCTGCCCGCAAAATTCGAGGCAGAGGCCTTACGGCTTGCAATGTCTGAAGCCGCCAACCTAGCCCGCTGGCAATATGTTGCCGATATATGCCGCCGGGCTGGCTTTGGTGTGTAGAGCGCTTTAGGGCACATCTCTGGGAAGACTAAATGCGTTTCCTCGAACATATGCTGCGACCTTGTACAAGATAGTCTCAGCATTTGTTTTTTTAGCGACAGCCGGCATCGATGCAATGACCTTGTCAGGTGCAGTTAACAATAGCTCGTCGACCGGTGACCAGGCCCGAGTCGACGGCGCGTTGTGTTTCACGCGCGCCTCAAAGGGATGTCAGCACATCGTGACGGGGTCTACGAAGACCGATGCCTCCTGGGTCAGGGTTGCGGGTTGGTTAAAAAAAAACCGTGGCCCTGGCGCACAGGCAAGTAAAGAAACACGGGTGGGTTTTAGTCAGTAAAAGTCTGACACGCCCTTGCGCTCCGCCCAGAGCGCGAGAAGTCATTTGATGCTTACCCGTCCCAAACAAAAAAAAAAGGCGTAGCTAACAATATTATTATTAATCAATTTTGACTCATAGTGCTGGCAATGTGCATTGTGCTGTCTGTTCAGTTACTAGGAAATACAGCCTACACTCTCTTTGAGCACAAGCGTGATGTTAGGTTAATTTAAAAGCTAAGTCGGATGTTTTTCTCAACCATTAAATTTTTCCTCTATAAAGTTAAAAATCGCCAGTTGAAATATATTATTGACAATACAAAGTCGATCTTTCTGTCAACTGCATCCATCATCGTTTCTTCCCTATCTTCTGGAAAGTTCTGTAACTCACAGTATATGATACAGAAGAGACACCGGTGAAGGTGTCAGCGGGTGCCGTGGTCGGGGAGGTCAACGATGCCCTGCAGCATCAGATCAAGGTGTTGAGCTGGTGAGTTGAACATTTAAATGTGAACTATTTTATTTTAGAGTTTTGAGGTAGCGGGTGTAAAGTTCACTCAAGCTTCATAGAAAAGGGAGGATCTTCCAACCAGACGGGTGTTGTCTGGTGGACACTTGTCTGACGGTTAATGTTGGGAAGTTATGTGCTAAGTGAAGTCGTGTCGGTTAAATTGATTTTGATTTTAAGCTCATACTTAAAATCAAAATCAATTTAACTTTGTTTTTATTTGTAACTTTTCTTAGTTATATGTACTTTCTAAGTATATCTTGGAGACCAATGACTGATTACAAGGTGAAGCTAAACATCTTGAGGAAACTTGAACTTTATGTCTGAAATCGCCAACCCGCATTGAGCAACCGTGGTGATTACGCTCAATCCTTCTCTGTATGATGAGTGGAGACCTGTGTCCAGCAGTGGGACGATAAAAAGTTGATGATGGGTGTAAAATTCACTCATGCTCCATAGAAAAGGGAGGATCCTCCGACCAGACGGGTGTTGTCTGCCGGACACTTGCCTGACGGTTGATGTTGGGATGTTGTATATGCTAGTTGCACGGTGTGACTGCTTGCGAGATGCAGCACCCGTGTGACGTCAGTATGGCGCGTTATTCGCATGTGGCGTTTGTAGATACACGCACACTATCTAGTTACATATGAAAACGCTGGGATTATTTTTTAAAAGAGTAACCGTAGCGTTTCTTGTTGGCTCTTCTCCATTTTACTCGGTGGTAGGCCATAACATCGGCCGCCGGCAGAAGTTACCACCCACCAGACAAAGCCTTGCCGCCAAGCAATTGTCGTGTTCCAGCATGATGTCTGCTGAAGCCGTACGGAGGACGGGTCTGAGCAGTTGTGTTGCGATGTGTGCCGGGTACGATGCGCCTAATGTTGTTGTGTTGGGAGTTTGGTCGTGGAGGGTCTTCAGATCAATCTCCCTTTGGCGCTGCATCGTTAGTCGTGTTGTTGGGTTTAAAATTGCATCACCTCGCTCAACTGCCGTCTTCCTTCCTATTCGCTGAGTTTTTCTGAGTGAATAGGCTCTTAATAAACTAGCGCGCTTTACCATCAACGATCGCATCACTGCTTATCATCAGGCGGGATTGTGGTCAAGCGCTAGTTTATAATTACTAAAAAAAAAGTCGGAACATTATATTCTGATTACGAGCTATTATGACGTATGGAATTGAGACGTGGTCGTTAACAATGGGCTTTATAAGAAGGCTCAAAAGTCACTCAAAGGGCAATGGAGAGGGCTATGCTTGGGGTTTGACTGCGCGATCGAATCAGGAATGAGGAGATCCGCAGAAGAACGAGAGTAACCGACATAGCCCGAAGAATTGCAACACTATAGGGCCGACGACCTTTAGGCCTAGTATGAGTTTCAGTAGATTGGCTCGCTTCAAGGTTGTAAGAATTTTCAACCAATAAGGGCGCCAAACGCGCTCGATATCGACGATTGAGTCTCGTAAGGAAAACTCATATTAGGCATACTGGTGAGAGTCGCGGGAAACCGCTGGATGCGGGAGGCGCAGGAACGGTCGTCGTGGAGAACCTTGCCAATCTTGCCTATATCCAGCAGTGGACGTCTTTCGCCTGAAATGATGATGATGATGATGACGAGCTATCATGGTTTTAACAGGACGGTAGAACGCGAGCGTTCCGCCCGCATGTCCGCGTGCCGCAAGGCTGAACGCGCCGCCCTGCGTGCGCTTCGTCCGCTGGAGCACCCGCGCTCCGCCGCCGCACTCGCCCGCAGACAAGCCGCCGCCCAGCTCGAGAGAGACCTGGCGACTTTACAGACGGTGAGATAACATTTATAAACCTACCTTATATACAGATTGGTGCTGACAATACGACAATAAATGAAAACACGAACAATGCTGGTTCATAGGAACAATCCTAAATCATCAAACAAACTAAATCGCATAAAATTGCAAACGGGATAGAACATCTTTTAAAAAATATTGGTTCAATGACCTCCGATTGGCGACAGCGCGATCCTGTATCGACTTGCTTTTTTCGCGTCATTATTATTAAAGTTTGGTACCGCTGGTTGCGGCGGTCATTAACCTGTAAGCGCTTCCTTATCAGCATGTAGAAAACGAGAAAAATGAATATTTATTTCCTGTGACTAAACTAATGGACATATTTATATGATTATTTTATGGGTAGACTGAGAATGTGTTGAGGTACACGATGTTTAATTTATTGTCGTATTGTCAGCATCACTCTGTATAGCTTATTTAAGTATTTATTTAAATAGTGTTAAGAGCTTTTTTTTCTTTATATTTTTTTCAATTAAAACACCTGCCTTCTAATCTCTTCAGCATCTGTGGTTGACTGGTAGAGAATGCCTAAGGCATTAAGTCCGCCTCTGTACAATTTATGTGCGAAACAATAAATAAATAAATATTATTGGTCCGAAATAAAAATCCTTATTATTATTTGCTTGAGAATTTTTAATGGTTTGTGGTTTCTTCCTGTCAGGAATGGACTATGTTCGTGGCTCGCAGTGGACTGGTGAAGTTCCCTTCGGAGCCGGGACAGTACGCGCATGCACTACAGTTGCATAAGGAAAAGCAGAGGGAACTCAGGAGACAGTTAGAGGTAACTATTAATGAATGAAAGAAAGAAAGAAAACAAGCAAGAAAGATAGGAAGAAAGAAAGGAAGGAAGACAGAAAACTCGGAAGAATGAAAGAAAGCAAAAAAAAAGACAATAAAGAAAGAAAGCAAGAAAGAAAGAAAATACGTTTATTCAGCACAGACTTAAAATAAAAACACACAACACACCTAGCATAAATATACATCAGATGCAACAAAAAAAAAAATGTAAAAAATAGCAGCAAAGAGTGCTTCTTGTCTGCACCAAAAAGGTCCAGCAATGGAATCCAATATTTAAAAAAAATGGCCATTGAAAAGGATTATTTTTATTAATTATAAACTAGCGCTTGACCGCAATCCCGCCTGATGGTAAGCAGTGATGCAATCGTTGATGGTAAAGCGCGCTAGTTTATTAGGAGCCTATTTATTCTAGCCTTGAAGACACTTAAATTGTAGTCTGACGGAAACACCGCCGCTGTTAAATTGTTCCAGTCCTTCGATGTACGCGGTATGAAAGATGAAGTGAAACTCTTCGTTCCGATTTTTGTGGTGTCCGCCAAGTAAGGGTGACAACTTGCCGTACGACGGGTCGTGCGATCATGAAACGGAGCTGGGGGAATTAAATCATGAAATTCCACAGAATCCAAAGTAGCCAGGAGAAATTTTGCAGCACCAGCCCAAATATGGCTGCAGTACTCCACACACGAACGAACCTGTGCTTTGTATAACATTAGAATCTGAAGATAAATAAAATAAAATTTAAAAAGAGATATGAATTGTACAGATGAAATGATCTGTTACGGTTTTAATTATTCCAACAGATCCGGCTAGCGTCTCTGCAAGCGGAAGTGCGTCAGCAGTTGATGATGCATCGTCCGTGGCGGTGCGTTGAGGCAGACTTCGCAGAGTTTCCGGCACCCGAACTGGCTGCTGTAAGTTTTTGACTATTTAGTTAGTTCAGGCATCACATTCTACGTCGGCGATATCTCGCGTCCGGCCCTGGTCCAGGCCTTGGTCCGGAGGGAGAGTGCATAGCAGGTCGTTACCTCTTTTTGCGAAGCAATAATACTGCCAAAGGAGGAGGCGGAGGGCGTAAGGGAGCGGGAATCTTAAGCGCACTGTAATGCAAAAAGTGGCTATGGGCTGGGCACATTGCCCGTAGGACCGATGCCACCACGCACCGGAAGACGCAGCGTGAGTAGGCCATCGATAAGGTGTACTGACGACCTGGTGAAGGTCGCGGGAAGCCGCTGGATGCCGGAGGCGCAGGACCGGTCGTCGTGGATATCCTTGGGGGAGGCCTATGTCCAGCAGTGGACTTTTTTCGGCTGAAATGATGATGATGAAACACTTATAATTACCGTCTCGTGTTTTTGACAGGTGCTGTCGTCTAAGGCAGTCGATGTTGGCAAGATCAGCTATCCAGCACCTGCGTCAGGACAGAACGACGAGACCATCTACGTGACTCCCGCGCAGTTAGCCAAGTAAGTAATTTAATTTACTTTATAAACATCTCAGCCCACAGTCCAAATGCACACAAAATTGTCTCCACTCCTGGGAAACGGGTCACCTCTCGGCGAGGAGAGGGCCATAATGTACCACGCGGGCCCAGTGCTGGATGGTAGTTTTTTTTATACCGCAATCCCACCTGATGGTAAGCAGTGATGCAATTTTTGATGGTAAAGCGCGCTAGTGAATAGGAAGGAAGACGACAGTTGAGCGAGGTGATGCAATGTTACCCTCGCGGTGTGCCCGTCGTGGGCCGTGCCGCGCCGCGATCTTGTCGCGGCGGTAGGACGGGACCTCTCGCTGCCCGCCGTCGTCAGAGCGATGGTGGGGAGCGAGGGGGCCTGGGCGGCGATGGCCTCCTTCTGCGAGGTCGTGATGTCGCAGAAGGAGGCCGCGGAGCGGGAGCGAGAGGAGGATCCCCTCGCTCCGGCGCTCCGTAGACGGCGTAGGGGCGGGAGAAGGCGGGATTTCGCCCGCTTTCTCCCGCCCTGAGGTGAGCGGCGGGCGTGAGGCATGGCGGTGCCCGCGCCCGCCTTGCAGCACTCACCACGAGGGTGGCTGAGCCACAGCCCCCGCATGTGGAGGGGCGTATGAGGGGCCGCCGTACTAGGCGGGCATATCGCCGGTGGGGGGCTGGTAGCCAAAGCTCCGCTTTTTGCCAGTCCCCTGCCACCAAGGCGACGACGCCGGAGTGCCGCTGGGATTTTTAGTGGGTATACCGGGAGGCTCTCTCCCGGGGAGTCCCACACACCCCTCCCGTCCCCCGACGGGTGGGGATGCGTAATTGTCATTTTCCCCAGCGACATCAAAAAAAAAAGGTGATGCAATGTTAAACCCAACAACACTACAACACGACCAACGATACTGCGTCAGAGGGAGATGGATCTGGAGACTCTCCACGACCGTGACAGTCTCCGTGGCGTAGCGGTAGCGAACGCGGCCGTTGCGCAAGGAGGCGCGGGTCCGATCCCCGCACATTGCAAATATTTGTATGCATGAATATGAATATTGGCACTGGTCTGGTCGTGCCTCGGAAAGCACGTTAAGCCGTTGGTCCCGATTGCCATACGAACATCTAGCGGCAGTTGTTACGGGTTGCTGGAGCCCTCAAAAGCCCAACAATTGGTCTAACTGCAATACTTAGATATCGCCTTCGGGTTGTGAAGGTCAGACGGCAGTCGCATCGCGGAAAATATCTAAGTTTAGCCAAATTCAGCAGTTAGACTGGTAAAGCGGACCCTAGACTCCAAAGCTGAAAAGCTACGGATGGGACTGGGATTAACGCTGAGATGATGATGATAACTCTTCACGACCAAACTCCCGACACAATAACATGCATTCCCCTCGCACACTCTCCAAAATGCATCCTATACAACATCGACAGGCTGGCTACTCTTCGCCTATGCTCCAGCTTTTGGAGACCGTTTTGAGCTAAATCTGAGTCGCCAATTAGCCTGTTCGTACGCCGCTCCACTGAATTCAGAGTAGCCAGGCGGCACATCGTACCCGGCACACATCGCAACACAACTGCTCAGACCCCTCCTCCGTACTTCACTACACGACGAATCGCTTGGCGGCAAGACCTTGTCTGGTGGGTGGTAACTTCTGCCGGCAGCCGACAAACACATGAGATGATGAGATGTCACATATCTTTGAATTTTTGCCTTTAGTACATTTTTTTTAATAATAATAATAAACAAGCGCTTGACCGCAATCCCGCCTGATAGTAAGCAGTAATGCGGTCGTTGATGGTAAAGCGCGCTAGTTTATTCAGAGCCTATTCACTCAGAAAAACTGAACGAATAGGAAGGAAGACGGCAGTTGAGCGAGGTGATGCAATGTTAAACCCAACAACACGACCAACGATGCTGCGCCAAAGGGAGATTGATCTGAAGACCCTCCACGACCAAACTCACAACACAACAACATTAGGCGCATCGTACCCGGCACACATCGCAACACAACTGCTTTTCCTACACCGTTTTGAGAGCAATGGTGCAGAGCGGGGTACCTTCGAACTACAAGTTGTCACCGCTGCTATATTATAAGAACGTAGATTTAACTTAAGTTTTTCCCTCATCAGGTTACGTGAGCTGGTCACAGAACTACAGTCGGATGACGTCAAACTGGAGCTGATGCCGCTTGACAACACTGTGTGTGCGGCTTGAGAGAGTAGTCAGATATAAATGCTTTAGTGAGTAAGACGGAATGATGTAAACATGGGAATGAGAGAAGGAGACGTATAATTGTATAAGTCTATACTCTGAATATTAGTAAAAGACACTATAAACTAACAAAATAATTATAACTCGTGCGAGTCAACTGTGCACCTAGCTTTGTGACGTCATTCGGACGTTACCGTTTGCAAAATATGAGCCGTTTGTAAAAAATGAAAAAAGGGATTTCCTGGGTAAAAAAAAAATGATTCTATTTAGTCAAGTCATTCAGATTATAGAAAAATATTGGATACGTATATTTTGTTTTATCAAATCAATAAATATTGACAAATATAAAAGCCATCAAAGATCAGGAGTGGCGGCAGGTGACGTCACTGCTCGCTAAAAAGTGTAGAGTGCAGTGACGTCACACGAGTTTTCAACGCACTGTGTCGTCTTAATTTTTTGTTTATATGAAAAAAGAAAAAATACGTGTCTAGTATTTTTTGGAAATCTGACTGACGGACTAATAAGTTTTTTTAGTCAAATACCCTGTTATGTTAAAAAAAAATATAAATTACATTTTTTTTAAGTTAATAAAAGGTTGTTTTGATGATAAAGCGTCATAATACTAGATCATTTTGCTCTTGATGTTGGTGAAACCAACAGGCTTCACTAACGCGTCGAAAATGAAACAAACTTATTAAATAAAAAAAACTTAACAATGCAAAAACTCCACAGAAACTATAATAACAACAGGGGGAGCAATCGCGCTAAAATAATTCAACCAAAACAGAATTGGATCGCAACCAAAACATAACTTTTGTTATGTTTCGTATCGCGCTAACGGTTTAACCATAACTGGATCGCAATTGGAACGTAACCGTTGTCAAATGAAAAAGTTGAAACAAAGCTTACTTTTTCTATGCCATCTCAAACTTACGTCTAAACAATTAGATTTACTTATAATTGATTTAGTTTTAATTATTATACCAGATGAAATGTATTACTCATACCTAGATTGATTTTACTTCAACCGAAGTTGAAACTTTAGCGCGATACGAAATATGATCGAAACTTAACCATAACTTTAACTGGATTAGATACGAACAAGAGTTGAACTTCTACTGTTTTATTTAATTTACCCTCCAGGGGATTTAAACTGTAACTGTGTAGACAATTGTAACAATGATGCTATTGCTATTGAGCGCTTACGACGAATGCAGGGCGCTGCGCGGAGAAGCGGAAGAGAGGGGTCGCATTCCAGCGAGTTGCACAGTTAACTTGCGCGGGTAGTATCTTAGAAAGAGATTTTAAAAGAAGTAATATTTTGAAAGCACTGTTAGAAAGAAAGAAAATACATTTATTTAGCACAGATTAAAAGACACACAATACATCAGATAAAGACAAACATTAAAAAGTAAAAAATAGTAATAATAAAATAAAGTTAATATGATAAAACAAATTAATGTAGAAAACTAGCAGGAATGTGTGCCTCCTGGCTGCGCCAAAAAGGCCCAGTTCAGCAAAAATGTCAGACAATTAGTGCCTGACGCCGGTTTTCAACTGAACCGGATGTGTGAAGTGACGGATGTAAAACAGTTTATACATAGCAACGTGACTTGTGTATGCAATAAAAAAAGGATAAAGAAAAAAAAATGCGGCCCAATATATATATTAACTGCGTAAAAAAAAAAAAACAAAGTCTCAAAACGAATGCCTGCCATAATTTTTTCAACACGCGAGCTGTTACGGGCTAGGGGTACTAAAATGCCGGTTAAGGATTACTAAGTTTCGGCGGCGATCTCTCGCGTCCGGCCCTGGTCCAGGCCCTGATCTGGAGCGAGAGTCCATGGCAGGCCGTCAACTCCTTCTGCGAAGCACTGATGCTGGCAATATCAGGATAAAAAGCACATAGCAAAGTAGCCTAAGTTTCTCCTTACTACATCAGCTACCTGCCGTCCCGTCCTGTCAAAATCGGTCCAATCATTTCACAGATGAGCCGGCACAAAAATTGTAAACCATTTTATTTTGTTGTATACAGTATGTTAAGAAAACCCTGTCCGACCCGTGAAGGTGTTGTTAGGTATCGATAACTGATTCTAATAATGGATACAAAACCGGGCTAAACTTAAAAAAAAATCCCTCTACAAAAATTTTTTTTTTTTTTTTTTTATTAAAACATAAACCAGCGCTTGACCGCAATCCCGCCTGATGGTAAGCAGTGACGCAATCGTTGATGGTAATCGTTGGTGGTCGTTGGTGCGTAAGCACTCTTCCGCGGGCGGCGGGCGGCAGGGCACGCGGCACGTAGTCGCATCGCTATTCGCTCATAATAATACCGGTGTTGTCCCTTTTTTAAAATTACCAAATTTCGGGGAAGTTGGAATTAATTCGCGGGAAAAAAAGATGTATGTCAAAATTCATTTGTATTGGTACTATGATGATTACGTAAAATTTTATATTATATTTGGTCATGTGTTTACCTAACCTTTATTATCCTTATGGGTCGGACAGGGTTTTCTTAACATACTGTATAAAGACTACAGCACATTAAGCTACTACAATCTGTGAGAATTCTTTATTAGATTTTCAACTTTATGTCTAAAGCATTAAGGCTCAAAGTTGATTTGGAATATTTGACAGTTACGGATAGCTTGATCTGATGTCGGACGTACCGTATTCATATGCATGTAGTAAAATCAGTTATACAATATGTAAAGAAAACCCCGTCCGACCCAGAAGGATAATAAAGGTTAGGTAAACACATGACCAAATAAAATATTAAATTTTACATAATCATCATAGTAACAATACTAATGAATTTTGAAATAATCCCTTTTCTTCTGCGAATTAATTCCAACTTTCCCCAAATTTGGTATTTTTTTTTAAAATGTGACAACACCATTTTCGATGGTATTATTATGAGCGATGCGACCACGTGCCGCATGCCCTGCCCCCCTTTCGCCCGCGCATATATTACCTACCGCACATATATTAAGTTACATACCTCGTTTTGCGAAAAATATAGTAGAATCAGTTATGGATTAACAATACCTTCACGGTTCGGACAGGGTTTTCTTTACATATTGTGTAGAAATTATAAGTTTTAAAATTAATACAGCTTTTTTATAATCATGCTCTAATGTAATCTACTTAAATTATAACTTAAAACTACAAAATAACTAATTTGCCTCTTTTCACATTAAGGACTTTTAGGACCGTATTATAGAACCTTACTCAAGATTTAAGCATTACTTAAAACTAGTTTCAGTAAATAATTCATAAAAAATATTGAAATATCGCAGCATAGTGGCCTCATCATGACTTTTCCTCAAACCTCCCTCGTAGACCGTTCACGCGGCCGTCTTTTTCAACTGTCATTGGCGATATCCGCCATTATTGTGAAATAAAATTTTCTAAATTTCTATAATTTGTTACACGTGTTATTGGCGAAATTGGCTTGTATCCTAAAAAAATATTTAATGTCCGTCAGATAGCTTTATAAAAAATATTGAACACGTATTTTTTATTTTTTCTTTTATTCAAATACTTAAGAAGATATATTGATTTGAAATGTCGCATGACGTCACGCCATGGTGCAAAATATAGAACGGCGTGACGTAATTAGCCCCCACTCTGTAACTTTAATACGCTATATCTCAGTAATATTTGGTAATTACGACAAAATAAAAAATACGGGTCTTAATTTTTTTTATTATCTGTAAGACGGACTAATTATTTTTTTGATTTTCATACCTTGGATACATCCCTATTATGGCATCTATTCCACAGAGTTGAAGTTGAAAACCAGTTTCAGCCAATCAAATAGCTTCAAACGAAATTTAAGTAAAGCTTGAGCTTTGAGTGAGGTTGTGTAATACGGACCTTAGTCCACAAGTTTGCAATTAACTGTCGCCCGTCTGTAACGCAAGTGCGCGCACGGCGACAAGAAAGTTGCCGGTCAACCGAAAATTGAACATAAAGATAGCCTTTTGTCGCATCCGTGTAGTGTCATCTAAATTTCATCGAGGTGACTGCGACAGATAAGAAAATTAGATCGGCTTTCATTATCGGCATTAGTACGGCTAAGGATTTTAGGTGACAAAAAGCTTTAAACATTAACCCCTTATTCATAAACGCTGCTTAAAGTTAACTAGTAATTAGCGATTCTTTAATCATACTTTTTTGAACTTTCGGCGTCACTTAACTGCAATCATCCTTTATGAATAAACCGCTTAAACTCTGTGGTATTTATTCATAAAGGATGATTAAAGTTAAGTGACGTTAAAAGGTCAAAAATATACGGTTAAACATCGCTAATCACTATTTAACTTTAAGCAGCGTTTATGAATAAGGGGGTAACTTCATCGCATAAAAGTCGAAATTTCCATGACATATGATCGTCGTAACAAAAATATTGTACTGGACATGCCTTAAAGATGACAATTGTGGCACTCTGAAAGAAAGAGAGGAAACGAAGTTTCGTCTATCTTTATGTCTCTCAAAATCATCAATCGTCTATGAGGAAAGAGATAGTGCTAGGCCGAAAGCATAGGACATCTCTCTCACTCTTTTCAAATCAAAAAATACTGCAAATTATACGCGTACGGCATGTCCAATAGTATAATTATGGCATCGAGGACAATCACTGTGACAGGAGAATTTTATACAGGTTATATCTGACATCGTAACGCAAACTTCGCGAAAAGGCTAGACCGCATGCCACTAACAAAATTTTGATAGTCATTTATGTCGTTAATGAACGGTAACAGAATTCACAGTGTTTAAAGAAAAGTGTCAACTCGGCCTTTGAACGTTGCAAGCGTGCCGCCGTGCGGTTTTGTAGGTATGACGTTGATCCTTTTATTAAATTAGCTGTTAAGATAGTTTTTCGAGTTATGTTTTCATTGCGCTTTTTTCGTAGCGAATTAATTAATTTTTACTTTAAAATATTATTGGTTTATAAAAGTATAGCAATTATGAACGGTTTAAAGTTAAAAAAACTGCATATTATTTTTTTTAAATCAGGAAGAAACCGGCGAAAAATTCCACCACTGGGGGGTTCAGAATCATGTATTGGATCCATGGTACTCGTTTGTGCGCCGATGTCAGATACACCCTTTATAATAAAAGATATATATACTCTTCTCACTACGCGTAAAATTATTACTAAAAAAGAATCTAGATTTTAGCTAAAATCCAGTTATGTATCTCGATTAATCCCGCAAGAGATTAAACCTGATGATACTATTAAATTAATACTAATTATAGAATTATTATAGTTATAGATATAATAATAATAATATAAATAATGGTGATAGATCGGTTAGCGCGCCTCGCAATGATTGTTCCACATGACGGGAATCTCGTGAAAGCTGAGAAAGAGAAACAAATTAAATATCTCGACTTGGCGCACGAGGTTGCTGACATGTGGAATGTGAACTCGGCAGTCATTGTACCGATTGTCGTATCGGCCAATGGTTTGATAGCCAAGAGCCTCGACCAACATCTATTGAGGCTCTCGTTAGGCAGTTGGATCAAAGGCCAGATTCAAAAGGCAGTACTCCTCGATACGGCCCGCATCGTGAGGAGGTGTCTGTCTCTGGAGCTTGCGACCCCGCTCCCACCATTGGCGGAACACTATTTTTTATATTTTTAAATGTTTTTATGCTTTTTATAAATATTTAAAAATGTAAATGAATATGTATATGTATAAAAATAAACGAAATATAAATAAAATATTATTAGCAACTTTATGGCAGCTGAGTTTCTTCGCACACTTTTAAAATCTAGGATTTTGGAGTTGTCAGCAAGAATTAGCTTTTGGAAGTTGTTATTTTTAATATTGCTAAGCCCATTGCTTCATATCATTAAAAAATCGTCTGCTTAGTTTTGGTATTTCATTAAAAAAAGGACATATAATTTAGTCCTGTCAAATTTGTCGGAGTTTTTGGCGGGAAAGCCAAGATGAGTGTCACGCTCATATTTCATTGAACTTTTAATTTATTTATAGTGTTGTTTACTAAATAAAAGCGCGTGATGTATGTAGTAAAAAGTGCATTCAGTAAATAATTCATAAAGAACATTGAAATATCGCAGCGCTGCATGCGCAACATCCTCGATCCTGAGCAGTTGGCGTCCGCCAGCCGGGCCAAGATAAAACACAGATATAATTTTATTTTGCAAACGGGGTGTAAGTATCGATGACAAAAAAAATTAAACAATAATGACAGGTTCAGCCATGTTTACCATTTAGGCATGCAACTTTTTTTAAAACATTCAACTTAGAACTAGAAAATACAGTTTAAGAAAATAGTTCAAAACAATATTCTAACTTTAAAAGAAATCTGTTTCAGTGTGGTACTCACTTATATTATAGTATGCTTTCACCACTAAAAAGCTTCAAAGTCTTTTTTTTTTTTTTTTTTTAATAATTTTAGCGGTTACTCTTTCCAGCTCTTTGGTCACTTATTATAAATAACTGGAGCCATGCCATAGACACTTGTTTAAGAGTTTGTGTACCGGCGCGGTCCTGATCCGGCGTTATGCACTTTAAGCCTCTTGTAGATTGGGCAAAATTGATCTGTGAACAAATCTTACTTACATTGTATTGAACAGGAAACGTCTTGATTCTCCGGAAAACAATGCCGACGCTACAGTGTTACCAGGATCTTTTGCCACCTGAATAACAAAACTAGAAATTATTATTTTTTTTTTTTTACAAAAACCATATTTGGTTTCTTCTTGATTCGCAAACATAGATGACAAACGCAATTTAGGCGATCTCTGATAAATATTGTTGATTACTAGACGATTTTCGGAGAAACTACGGAATTTTTGAGGAGATTGAAATAGAAATTGTCAAAAAAGGCGAATCCGACTTCTTTACGTCGCTTTTTCTAAGCTAATGGTAGGATCGAAAATCGCGCTTTTGTAGGAAGTGTCCTACAACGAAATGCAATATTCATTGTAAAGAGCCGATTTTTTCTTAGATAATGTAGGATCGAAAAGTCCGCTTTTGTAGGAATTGTCCTACAACGGAATGCAATATTCATTGTAAAGGGCAGATTTTTTCTTAGATAATGTAGGATCGAAAAGTCGCGTTTTTGTAGGAATTATCTTACAACGAAATGCAATATTCATTGTAAAGGGCAGATTTTCTCTAAGCCAATGTAGGATCAAAAAGTCCGCTTTTGTAGGAAGTTTCCTGCAACGAAATGAAATATTGTAAAGGGCAGATTTTTTCTAAGCTAATGAAGGATCGAAAAGTCGCGTTTTTGTAGGAATTATCTTACAACGAAATGCAATATTCATTGTAAAGGGCAGATTTTTTTGCTGATGGCTTCAAACATATATATGTTAGCTCTAATATCAATATACACGCTTGTTATTTGTATATAAGGAATATAATATGATTGTACTTATTAATAATAAATAAATAAAATATTATTTATTGAATGACGTGTTTAATTTACATCATCCTCATCGACCTTTTTTATCGTCCCACTGCTGGGCATCACCACGCTTGCTCAATGCGGATTGGCGATTTCAGACTTATAAAGTCCAGGTTTCTTCAAGATGTTTGAAATGAAATGAAATCGTTTATTAAGCAAGTAGGATCACTGATTAGTTTTACACGTCATTTTTTTTTTATATAGGGTGTATCTGACATCGTAACGCAAACTTCGCGAAAAGGCTAGACCGCATGCTACTAATATAATATTATGATAGTCATTTATGTCGTTAATGAACGGTTACAGAACTCACAGTGTTTAAAAAAAAGTGTCGGCTCGCACTTTGAACGTTGCAAGCGTGCCGCCGTGCGGGTTTGTAGGTATGATGTTGATCCCTGATGTGAACTCTATTAAATCAGCTTTTTCGAGCAGCAGTTTTTCGAGATTTGTTTTCATTGCGCTTTTTTGTGTAATTATCGAATTAATTAATTTTTACTTTAAAATCTTATTGGGTTATAAAAGTATAGCAATTATAAACGGCCTAAAGTAAAAAAAAACGACACAGATTTTTTTTTAATCATGAAAAAGCTGACGATAAATTCCACCACTGGGGGGTTCAGAATCATGTACTGGATCCATGGTACTCGTTTGTGCGTCGATGTCAGATACACCCTTTATTATATGAAGCCGGAATTTCCTAACTGACTACCTCTGAGAAGAAATAGCCGAAACAAACTCAGGGATCATCGTCTTTTTTCAAGTCCAGACATTAAAAATGAAAACCTTTACAATCATTTACGTTTAATATACATTCCACCTTATTTATTTGCTCTAGCTAGTTGCAATGACGTCGAATCTCTTGTTGTCTCACTCAACTCAATTTAACACTATCAGTGCCACCGACTCGCCTGGAGAGTCCACGTAAATTTTATTTCAACGCCGTGGGCTCCCTTGGAGAGTTCAAAGGGTTTGCTATTTTTTTCCAAAATGCATGTGTATTTTCTCCTCAAAATAATATTGAAGACTAAATATACCGTTGTCTAAAGAATTACGTGGTGAAAAATATTCTATTCTGCAGCGAGTCCAACGTAAAATAGTAGGCGGGATCCGAGAAAACGTCGTAAAAATCGTAGTTGTATTGAAAGCGTTTAGTTCAATGAATCTTTTCCTTTCTATTTCATTACGAAAAGGACAGAGGATAAAAAAATAATTTATTCCTGTCAAATTAGTCCGTATCTGACGTCATCATCATCATCATCTACCTTTTTATCGTCCCACTGCTGGGCACAGGTCTCCTCTCATACAGAGAAGGATTGAGCGTAATCACCACGCTTGCTCAATGCGGGTTGGCGATTTCAGACTTAAGTCCAGGTTTCCACAAGATGTTTTTTTGTTAATCATTATAAACTATTGCTTGACTACAATCCCTCCTGATGGTAAGCAGTAATGCAATCGTTGATGGTAAAGCGCGCTAGTTAATTAAGCCTATTCACTTTAAACAACTTAGTGAATAGGAAGGAAGACGGCAGTTGAGCGAGGTGAAGCAATGTTAAACCCAACAATACGACCAACGATGCTGCGCCAGAGGGAGACTGACCTGGAGACCCTCCACGACCAAACTCCCGGCACAATAACATTTGGTGCATCATACCCGGCACACATCGCAACACAATAGCTCAGACCCGTCCTCCTTACGGCTTCACCAGACATCATGAACACGACGAATCGCTTGACGGCAAGACTGTCTGGTGGGTGGTAACTTCTGCCGGCAGCCGATGTAATGGCCTACCACCGACACATACATTAATTTAACAATCCTAACTCACCTCCTTCACACGGTAAAGTATTAATAAAACAAGTGCGGCTCAAAACTAGTGGTTTCCGTGTTATTCATCGTCATCATTTCAGACGAAAGACGTCCACTGCTGGACATAGTCCTCCCCAAGGATCTTTTCGACTTGCACCTCCCGCGCAGGTCGCACCAGGTCGTCGGTCCACCTTGTCGGGGCCTACCCACGCTGCGTCCTGCCTATTTAAAATACTCTATAGATAGTTATGAAAACAGCTTCGAGAAGAGAATTGCATGATTTAATTCCCCCATCTCCGTTCCACCATCGGACGACCCGTCGTACGGCGAGTTTCCAGCCTTATGTTGTTAACACCTCTACGATCCAGACGAAACGTTTCGCCTCCTCCTTCATACCGCGTACATCGAGGGACTGGAACAATCTGCCAGCGGCGTTGTTTCCGTCGGACTACAATTTGAGTGTCTTCAAGGCTAGAGTGAATAGGCTCTTGATAAACTAGTGCCCTTTACCATCAACGACTGCGTCACTGCTTACCATCAGGCGGGATTGCGGTCAAGCGCTGGTTTATAAATTAATAAAAAAAAAAAGAGAAAAAAGGAGGCAAATAGAAGGATCCATCTGGGATGGGCAGCATCCAAACTTCGTCGGGTATTTTCGTCGCCCATATCTCAATGTTTAACCCTTTAACCGCCACGGCACTGATCCCTTTGACGAACCTCCAGCGCCACGACACTTTAGGTATAAGTTGGAACAGTGTTGCGAATACTCAATATCGATGCATTTATTTATTCACAATATTAACCTTTCGAGAATATTTACTTTTATACTGCTCATACATACAGTATGTTAAGAAAACCCTGTCCGACCCATAAGGATAATAAAGGTTAGGTAAACACATATAATATAAAATTTTACGTATTCATCATAGTACCAATACAAATGAATTTTGAAATAATCTTTTTTTTCCGCGAATTAATTCCAATTTCCCCGAAATTTGGTAATTTTTAAAAAGTGACAACACCGGTATTGTTATGAGCGAATAGCGATGCGACCACGTGCCGCGTGCCCTGCCGCCCGCCCCCGCGAGCGGCAGGCGAAGGGTGGTCAACGCACATTTATTAAGTTACCTCCTTTTGCGAAATAATATTTATTTTTTTTAGAGGGATTTTTTTTTTAGTTTAGCCCGGTTTTGTATACATTAGTAGAATCAGTTATCGATACCTAACAACACCTTCACGGGTCGGACAGGGTTTTCTTAACATACTGTATATAGAGGCATTATTATAAAAATATAGGTAAGCATATACCTAAACTTAATAACACTACAAAATCTGTTCTTACCCTACCTACCGATGTACCTTCTTAATATTAAATAATTCCAGCCTATGAATGTATCATTTAAATTTTGGTTAGTATCCATGATGAACCTTAGTAGGTATGTTACAAACAAACACAATTACTTGTCAAATTAAAATATCGATTTAAAAAATAAATTAAACTTATCAAATCAACATCACTTCTATGTTGAGAACTGTCGTCGCTTCGCAATTCATGATTACAAAATATTTAATAACTCTTCGTCTTCACGAAACACGAAAAAGGCCTACAACACTAGTTGCACTGAGCGATAAAGCTTCTCCTGTAGCAATTTAAAATGAGATTAGTATTATATGAAACATAGATAACAAATTAAAAAAACAGTAAACTTATTTAGTCCGTTTACTATCCCGCGGACAAAAAGACGGTATGACATTTATGTAAAAAAAATGATACGCGTTTAAAATATTAGGATACAAATAATAATAAATAACAACAAATAAAATAACTAAATAAACTGTATTTTCTTTAAAACAAAATAAATGGGTAAATAAGTACACATATTATTATTTAGCTGTCCTTTTGACTGAGGATAAATAAACAGACTTGAAAACAAGAGTTATTTACCGAATTATTATCACTATCCGTTGAACTGCTACTACTATAAATATCATTGTTTGCTTGCTGCAATATATTTAATAGTTCTTCGTCGTCGTATAACATCATCGATAACTTCTCGACACTAGCTTAGATGTAATAATAATGTGAGCACATGTTATCATGGCGATGGCGCTGACGTTTATTCAAAATATGACTAGTTGACCTTGAGCCGCACATAAAATTACGGCGACGGCGTTCGCGGATAGCCTGTACTAGTGACGTTCTGGAGTTAGTTTGTACTTTATATTTACCTATACTTATTTGTTGATTTCTACATATTACTTCACTAAAGCTTATTGAATTTTGAATAAATAAATAAATGTTTAATAAACTATGAAATTTTGATTAATGTTTACTTGATAGTTTTGTAAAAAATAGGATGTTTTTTATTAATTTACTATCAGGAGTTTCATATGCGGTACAACACTAGTCTACATGAAATTATGGGTTCGGCGAAGTAGGTTGATATTTAGACGTATCACGAACTGAGAACATGTAATTATTTCAATCAATTAGCTAAAATATGTATTTAATACTGTTAAAAATAAAGTAATTACACGAAATATATTAAGATTCAGTAAGCAAATTCAACATTTATTGTACATTTTTTAAATGACAGGACTTTCTACACAATATTCTGACGTGGCGCCTGATGTAATGTTCTTACAACACGTAATATTATGGCGTTGGCGGTTAAAGGGTTAAAGACTAAAATCTTCAACCAGTGCGTCATTTAACTACAATAACTCTGCTGTATCGTCAACAGCGTGAAACTTCAACAACTTTTCTCTCCCCAATCCTAGCTAATTAAATCTTTTTAGTAGTTAAAAAGCAAACCATTGTAACTACAGGTCGCGTAGTTACTATCTCACAATCAACTCCAAGTATATCTTCATTATAATAATGACCGTTGTCCAGCGTAGATACATCTAACTTTGGAAGAGATTAAAATCTCATGCACGCCTTTGATTTCTGTCCCTTTGTGATTAATGAAAGTGGCATTATTTTGTGTAAGTCATAACTGCGCTTGTTTTGAATAAACATTTGGCTCATCTAGTATGTACAAATACAAATATACAATGGTATTTTTACTTTCACGATACCTGAATATACACACATCAAAAGTGTCTAGGGATCAAGCATTTTTATGCGGATTTCTTGAGATTGAGATGTGGCTTTGTAATAAATTTATGATTTTATAAATTTATATGGATCCTTTTTGGTGCATTTCATAATTTGAATCAGGAACTGTGAATCAAATTCGAGTAAAAGATGAAAATCAGCTGTCAATATTTTCCCTATAAAATCATACAACGCATTGAAGACATTATTAGTGCTACTGTTTCCTTACTACTGATTAAAACCAACGTTATTATGGAGCGGCGACGTCATTTAAGCAGGGAAGAAATGCTCAGAGCCGTGGGAATGATAGAAGCTGGTTCCCGGCAACGTACTGTGGCTTTAGCTCTGAATACAAGTCAGAGTGTTATCAGTCGACTTTGGACACGTTACCGAAGCACTGGTACCGTGGCTGAGCGCCATGGAGGACGGTATCGCTGCACCACACGGAGACAAGACCGATACATTCAAATCTCAACTCGAAGAGCTCCAACAATAACCGCCATGATGTTACCCGTGAGGCTTCATCACTCTTCAGGGAACTTAATTAGCGACCAAACAGTCAGAAACCGCTTGCATGAAGTGAACCTTCA
Organism: Sesamia inferens; assembly: GCA_037179545.1. Classification (NCBI taxonomy): domain Eukaryota; kingdom Metazoa; phylum Arthropoda; class Insecta; order Lepidoptera; family Noctuidae; genus Sesamia; species Sesamia inferens. The sequence continues at coordinate 5,362,801 of CM073947.1, forward strand.
TTCCCGAAGACCGCTACGGGTACCACCTATAGCAATGCACAATCGTAGGATTCGATATCAATGGGCTCTTGAACACAGAAATTGGGCAGAAGAACAATGGCGTTTCGTGTGCTTTTCTGATGAGTCTCGTTTTGGTATGAGACCGGATACAAGACGTATACGACACTGGAGAACCCCTGGACGCCAACAGCGATTAAAATCCTGCCAGGAAGTCCATCCTTATAGTGGTGGAACCATCATGGTATGGGCGGGTATTTGGATCGGCGGAAGAACTGAGTTGATTTGGATCAGAGGCAACCTCAACGCTCAAATTTATGCTGAGACGATTGTATCAGACGTCATCGTTCCTCTAAAAGTGCAAATCGGTCCCTTATTTCAGTTAATGCATGATAATGCACGACCGCACACCGCAAGAGTTGTAAGACAGACTCTCGCCGCAGCTAACATCAATGTCCTGCCCTGGCCTGCTCAGTCGCCAGACTTGAACCCGATTGAGCATGCATGGGATATGCTACAGAGAAGAGTTCTGCCGAATATGGAGGGTATCCAGTCGCAAGAAGACCTTTTTTTGTTGTTGCAACGAACATGGGCGGCCATTCCACAGCGTGATTTGGATGAACTCATTTTGAGTATGCCAAACCGATGTTCTTGTGTTGTTAGTGTTCGCGGTAGAAACACGGATTATTAATTGTTTAAGTTACCCAATAAAATTTTAGAGAAAACTGTTATTTCAGTCTTTTTTTCGAACTTTTGTGTTAGTGGTTCAAATGTCAAATATCCCTTTATTAGGAAAATGGCAAATTTCTTTATTAATGCAAAGGTGACTTGGTTTATCGTTACTGTGACAAACAAAAACACTTTATTTGATGAATCCTTAAAGAAAATTTTAATTAATATCAATCAGGAGAAAAGTTATTGCAAAAAAATTGGCTGTCTGTAGAACTCCGTCTACTGCCGATATTTGAACGTGATAACGTCTATTACATGGTAATTTTTTCTGGGTGCAATGAAATTATTTAAAATAAAGTAATGTATAACATTTATATTTTTATTTAATAGTTTGTTTAAATTTTCTAAAAAATAAAAAAAAGTAAAAAGAAAAAGAAAAAAGAAAAAGAAAAATTAAAAAGGAAAAATTTAAAAATTAAAAAGGATAAAAAACGTCCGTTGCCGTCAGGAATCGATCCGCGGCACCTCTTGAGTGAGTCGATATTAATCCGAGCGTTTCACCACTCGGCTATCAATGCTTTAATCATATATGCGAAAAACTGCTACTAATTGTTTACAACCGTGCTTTTAGGTAAATAATATTGCACTCTAAAGCTACTAGGCTAAGGTTAGTTTTAGTAGGCGTGGACTCCGTGTAGCGTCAGATTCGGCCGTTACGCAGTTTTCGCGAATGACTCCCAGCATACCGATTTAATAGACGTTATCACGTCAAAATATATGTTGATCCCTAGACACTTTTGATGTGTGTAGTTTGTTCAGAATAAGCAACTGAATCGATTACAATCATTTTTACACCATGCTATATTTTTTCCCAAATACATTTAGAAATTGTTACAGTGTGGTTACTGAGCGCACAACGCAGCTGACGGTAGATCATGGTATCAGGCGCGTGCGCAAACCAAGACAGGGCCACACTCGCGCCGCGCTGCTGTAGGCGCGAGCGGGCGAGCACTGACATTGACCATATTTTTTTTCGGACAACCAAATAAGATAACAAGCTCATAACTTTGTGGTGTTTCATGATATCTTTTTGAAATTTTGTACATAAATTCTTTACTTAAAAATACTGGACACGTGTCTCGAGTTTCGCATAAACAAAAAATAATTTTGTACAAAAACTTTATTGGGACAAAAAAAAATAGCACGTTGCGTAAAACTGAGTGTATTACATATCCTAATATTTATTATAAACTAGTTGTTGCCTGCGACTCCGCCCGCGTGGGATTCAGTTTACAGTGCGCGGTGATTAAAAAGAGCTCAGTTGATATAAAATAAGCGCCTGTTAAAATAATGGGAGCAATCTGTAGTACATCCGTGTTAGCTCCCGTTTTCGCAACATGTTTTGTTACTGCTCTGTTCCTATTGGTCATAGCGGGATGTTATATAGCCAATGTCCTTTCTCAGGCTTTGGACTACCTGTGTAACAGATTTCATTACGATTGGTTGAGTAGTTTTGGCGTGAAAGCCGGACAGACAGACAGACAGAGACACTTTCGCATTTATAATATTAGTTTGGATAGCGTCTATACAAGTACCTTGCCACCTATACCCATTGGTCATGGCTATACTAGTAACCAAAAGCAGTGAAGCGTAAAGCAAACAGAGTCTGTAAAAAAAACGTAAAATTGATTTATGAATAAGGTAATTTATTTATTTTATTTAACCTAAAATAATTAATGAATTAATTTTAGGTTTTTTTTTGTCACTAGATGGCGTACAACTAGGTATTTTGTCATTTTTGACAGGAAAATTTTATGTAATTGTATTTTATACAATAGGGTAGTACTAAAAAAAACTAATGAGTCCATCAGTCAGATTTCCAAAAAAATACTGGACGTGTATTTTTTCTATTTTCATATAAACAAAAAATGAAGACGACACAGTGCGTTGAAAACTCGTGTGACGTCACTGCACGCTACACTTTTTAACGAGGAGTGACGTCAACAGCCACCACTCCTGATCTTTGATGCCTTTTATATTTGTCAATTTTTATTGATTTGATAAAACAATATATATACAGTATCCAATATTTTTCTATAATCTGAATATTTTTTTTTTACCCAGGAAACATTCCTATTGTTGGACTTTTGAGGGCTCCAACAACCCGTAACGACTGCCATTAGATGTTCTTATGGCAACCGGGGCCAACGGCTTAACGTGCTTTCCGAGGCACGACCAGACCAGTGCAAATATTCATATTTATGCATACAAATATTTGCACAGCGCGGGAATCGCACCCGCGCCTCGGTGGCGTAGCGGCCGCGTTTGCTACCGCTACGCCAGAGAGGCTGTAAATATTACTATAGGGTCTATGACTTTAAAATACCTGTGTCAGTTACAATTAGCTTTCAAAATGCTAAATGCTGGATGACCGCGGTGCGCGGGGTTAATAATGAAACAATCCCTTCCCCTCTTCACTGCTCCGCGTGGGAAATGTTTTCCACGCAGTTCAAACAACATAACACTGTAACAATACAATATATGGAAAACGCAAGAAGCGAAAGACGGCAATTTAAAAAAAAAACTCTATATGGTACTACAGAAGGCTTCACAGTGCTGCGTCCTGCTACAAACTGCTATATACGCTACTACTTGCTAGTAAATGCCGCTGTTTTCTCGTGGTCCCAGGATTTTGTGCCATTAATGGGACCACGAGGTACAAGTTTCTCGTAGTCCCATTCCTTTTTTCAGTGACGTAGGTATATGTATATTCTTCATCCATAAGTAAACTTCACCTACATAATATACAATTAGTAAGGAAAACCCTGTCCGACCCATAAGGATAATAAAGGTTGGGTAAACACTTGACCAAATATAATATAAAATTTTACGTAATCATCATAGAAACAATACTAATGAATTTTGAAATAATCTTTTTTTCCCTCGAATTAATTCCAACTTCCCCGAAATTTGATAATTTTTAAAAAAGTGACAACACCGGTATTATTATGAGCGAATAGCGATGCGACCACGTGCTGCGTGCCCTACCGCCCGTCGCCCGCAGAAGGGTGCTTATGCACATTTATTAAGTTACCTGTTTTTGAGAAATAATATTTATTTTTCTAGGGGGATTTTTTTTAAGTTTAGGTTTTGTATCCATTAGTAGAATCAGTTATCGATACCTAACAATACCTTCAGACAGGGTTTTCTTAACATATTGTATACCTAGTTGATATTTTAATTATCGTTGTTTTTTATTACTGCTTACCATCAGGCGGGATTGCGGTCAAGCGCTAGTTTATAACTATTAAAAAAAAATAACTACATAATACTATAACTATATACAGAATGTAGATACATGACAATGGGATGCATTCCACAAGTTTCTATGATAAATCCTTTACTGTACAAGCAGTTCGGCTATGGAATGACTTGCCCATGTCCGTAAGGCGTACTCAAACAATGTTTACTTTTAAAACTATGATAAAAAAGCACTTCCTCTCTCTTTAAACATATTATTATATTTAATGTGCTCTTGTATGATATTTATTAATTAGATGTATAAATTTATTTAAACTAGTATGATACACTTAACGTATATATTTATTGTATAATCTATGTAAATAGTACACTGTAGACTACCTACACTATTTCTTTATCCTACCTCTTAGAATTCCATCCAAAGGTTGTCTGTAAAAGATCGCTCTTAGCGATAAGACCGCCCATTGTGTCACCCTTTGTAAAATATTTTTATTTATGTTCTGTAATCTATATGGTGTACATAATAAAGAGTATTCTATTCTATTCTATCCTATTCTAATGGGACAAAATCCTGGGACCACGAGAAAACAGCGGTAAATGCTACATGGCGCTACGCCGTGCTACTAAAAACTAAATATCGGTACGCTGTCCTACCAAACCCTATATACGCTACGCCGTGCTACAAAATGCTACATAGCCCTACGCCATGCAAAAAAACGATACACAGCGCTACGCCGTGCTACAAAATGCTACATAGCGCTACGCCATGCAAATAAATGATACACAGCGCTACGCCGTGCTACAAAATGCTACATAGCGCTACGCCATGCAAAAAAACGATACACAGCGCTACGCCGTGCTACAAAATGCTACATAGCGCTACGCCATGCAAATAAATGATACACAGCGCTACGCCGTGCTACAAAATGCTACATAGCGCTACGCCATGCAAAAAAACGATACACAGCGCTACGCCGTGCTACAAAAGGCTACAAAGCGCTACGCTGTCCTACAAAAGGCTATATACGCTACACCTTGCTACGAAATACTACATAGAGCTACGCCGTGCTACAAAACCGCAAAATAATCGTGTATAATTATAGTTTTATTTAGATTGTCTATGTATTGTGTTTTACATTTGTTTGTATTGTATATATTTTTTTTTTAATAATTATAAACTGGCGCTTGACCGCAATCCCGCCTGATGGTAAGCAGTGATGCGTTCGTTGATGGTAAAGCGCGCTAGTTATTAAGAGCCTATTCACTCAGAAATACTGAGCGAATAGGAAGGATGACGGCAGTTGAGCGAGGTGATGCAATGTTAAACCCAACAACACGACCAACGATGCTGCGCCAAAGGGAGATTGATCTGAAGACCTTCCACGACCAAACTGCCAACACAACAACATTAGGCGCATCGTACCCGGCACACATCGCAACACAACTGCTCAGACCCGTCCTCCGTACGGCTTCACCAGATATCATGGCCGGAACACGACAAATCGCTTGGCGGCAAGGCTTTGTCTGGTGGGTGGTAACTTCTGCCGGCGGCCGATGTTATGGCCTACCACCGAGAGTAATATAGTATTATTATATTTTAATATGGGTCTTTCTTCCCTGAACTAAATAAATAACCTAAAAAAATGCTACCCTGTGGTACATTAAACAATCCTACGGCATGATATTCATAGGTATTTCTTCATTAGCCTTCGACACAGTTCTCAGCATCTGTAGCATTTTAAAACAAGGATCTTAACGACAGCATCCTCATCTATCCATTTTATTAAACACCTAAACATTCAACAGAATAAATAGAGATTAAGGAATAAACATCTAAAAACATAATAAAAGTATCTGACTGCGCTCGGCAAGCCAGCGCACGAGGCACCGAGGTATGAAGACAGTCCCAATCGGGCGCCCCTTGCTCCGATTAATTTAAATACCGAGCATTCCACAGATCAGGGACGGATTTGAATTTGGAATAGACGTTTTTATTATTTTTATTTTTTTTTCGTTGGGATTTGGAAGTCTATGCATGGTATTTATTTATATGCTATTGGTAGTATTTTTTCGGTGGTAGGCCATAATATCAGCTGCCGGCTGAAGTTACACCCACCAGACAAAATCTTGTCGCCAAGGAATTCGTCGTGTTAATCATGATATCTGCTGAAGCCGTACAGAGGACGGATCTGAGCAGTTGTGTTGCGATGTGTGCCGGGTACGATGCGCCAAATGTTGTTGTGTCGGGATTTTGGTCGTGGAGGGTCTCCAGATTAATCTCACTCTGGCTCAGTATCGTTGGTCGTGTTGTTGAGTTTAACATTGCATCACCTCGCTCAACTGCCGTCTTCCTTTCTATTCCCTAAGTTTTTTTATGTGAATAGACTTAATAAAGTAGCGCGCTTTACTATCAACGATTGCATCACTGCGTGACTTAATTATTAAAAAAAATCGAAATGAAAAAGGGGCAGTAAAAAGAGATGGACACATGAATTCATAAGATTTAATGTTGGAGAAAATGAGATAGAAAGCATTATAGCGTTTGTTATTAAATCGTTCGTTCATTTGAAATGAAAACTTCTGTTTCATCGTTGCGATTTGAAAATCAAGGAAACAAAAAAAAAAAAAACGACGATAAATAGGACATAAATGCAACTAGTTCGGCTGGTCCCAACATTAGTTTTAGAACGTAACTTTCTCTTCGTAACTTTTCTTTTCGTAACAGTCTACATTAAATTAACTTTTACGATGGGGTTTTTGGCGGGAAAGTCAAGATGAGTGTCACGCTCATTTTTCATCGGACTTTTAAAATTATTTATAGTGTTGTTTACTAAATAAAAGTGCGTGATTTATGTAGTAAAAAGTGCTTTCAGTAAATAATTCATAAAGAACAGTGAAATATCGCAGCATAGTGGCCACATCATGGCTTTGTCTAAAACCTCCGTCGTAAGACGGATCACGCCGTCTTTTTTTTTTTTTTTTTTTTTTTTTTTTTTTTTTATTTTTTTTTATTAAAGTATAAACCAGCACTTGACCGCAATCCTGCCTGATGGTAAGCAGTGACGCAATCGTTGATGGTAAAGCGCACTAGTTTATTAAGAGCCTATTCACTCTAGCCTTGAAGACACTCAAATTGTAGTGTGTTACGTGACATTGGCTAAATGCACAAACCGTACGAAGCCAAAAAAATAAAGAAAGAAAAAAGAAAGAACTTTTACAATTGTTATTATCAACAATTGTTTGTTATTAAACAAACTGAGTTATTTTATATTCATAGCGATCTTATGTCTTTAATATACTTTTTATTTTTAATTTTCTTACTTTACTTTCTAGGGTTCCGTACCTAAAAGGTAAAACGGAACCCTATTCATGAGACTTCGCTGTCAGTCTGTCCGTCCGTCTGTCATCAGGCTGTATCTCATGAACCGTAACAGCTAGACAGTTGAAATTTTCCGAGATTATATATTTTTGTTGTCGCTGTAACAACAAATACTAAAAATAAGAAAAATAAAATAAGGGGGCTCCCATACAACAAACGCTACTTTTTTGCCGTTTTTTGCTTCATAACGGAAATAGATAGACCCTTGAAATGCTCACAGTATATTCGGTTATATATTAAAGTTAAAAATAAATAATTGAAATAAAAGAAATATTGAAGGGGAGCTCCCATATAACCAACGTAATTTTTCTGCCGTTTTTATACATATTCCTCCTTATTCATAAACGCTGCTTAAAGTTAACTAGTGATTAGCGATTTTTTAAACATACATTTTAAACGCTTGCAGGTCAGTTAACTTTAAAAATCGATTATGAATAAACCCCTTAAACACTATGGTGTTTATTCATAAAGGATGATTTAAGTTAAGTGACGTTAAAAGGTCAAAAATGTATGGTTAAATAATCGCTAATCACTCGTTAACTTTAAGCAGTTTTTATGAATAAGGAGGAATGTTTTTAAACCCATCGTGCCTGAGTCCCACTCGCACTTGGCCGGTTTTTTTCATTTAACTGGTGTTGGAAAAATCATCCCTCAACAATTAGAACGACTGACAGATTCGTTTTTTTTTCTATAGGCACAAAAGCGCCAAAACACGTGCTCGTAAATATAATATCCATCACAGCTACCCAAGTCCGCCCCCTACACAAAGGAGACAGAAATTTATAACATCGGTAATGTAGGGCCGCGCCCCTCGCCACTCAGTACAAGTAGCAAAGTAGCCGGCAAATGGACAAAATTATTACAGAACTAATAATAGTTAACTAACAAGTTTTGGACAATTTAATAATGATACTATTAATTTTATATGAATTTTACTCGGTGGTAGGCCTACATTGGCTGCCGGCAGAAGTTATCAGCCACCAGACAAAGTCTTGCCCCCAAGCGATACGTCGTGTTCTGGCATGATGTCTGGTGAAGCCGTACGGAGGACGGGTCTGAGCAGTTGTGTTGCGATGTGTGGCGGGTACGATGCGCCAAATGTTGTTGTGTCGGGAGTTTGGTCGTGGAGGGTCTCCAGATCAGTCTCCCTCTGGGTTAAACATAGCATCACCTCGCTCAACTGCCGTCTTCCTTCCTATTCACTTAGTTTTTGGAGTGAATCATCATCATCATCATCATTATCAACCTTTTTATCATCCCAATGCTGGGCACAAGTCTCCTCTTATTCAGAAAAGGATTGAGCGTAATCACAACGCTTGCTCAATACGGGTTGGCGATTTCAGACTTAAAGTCCAGGTTTCCTCAAGATGTTTTCCTTCACCTTTAGTCGTTGGTGCCCAAGATATACTTTAAAAGTACATATAACTTTAGAAAAGTTACATTGGTACTTGCCTGACCTGGAATCGAACCCGCGAGTGAATAGGCTTATTAAACTAGCGCGCTTTACCATCAACGATTGCGTCACTGCTTATCATCCGGCGGGATTGCGATCAAACACAAGTTTGTAATTATTAAAAGAAAAATAAGTAAATCTATAAATCTGTTTTACATCTCGTTTCGCAGGTCTGCTGGAAGAAATTTCTTCACCAAAGTCACTTTCTCTTTCCCTATGTCCCTATGTATGATTAAATCTTTAAAACTGAGCAATGGATTTTGATGCGTTTTTTAATAGATAGAGTAATTAAAAAGGAAGGTTTATACGTATAATAATATCCATTAAATACTGGAGAAATACTATTATTTTTGAGGTTTCTAATGCGATGTCGTAAATAATTACATTTTTTCCACGTTTGCAGTGAAACGCAGGCTGAAACCTACGAGATTTATCAAAATAATGTACACATTGAAAAGGTCTACAGAAAAGTCCGCGATGGTATATGTCTATCTGTTATGGATATCCCACAATAATATTTTTTTTTTGCCCTTTAGTTCTTACAACAAATATTGGTTAATTTTCGAAGCGATTTTAACCAATACAGCATTAATCCTTATCCAATTTAATACCTTAAATACATTGTTGATTTAATATAGATCTAAATCGCCCGTTACAGTATATGAATTAAATGAATATTTTTGAAGATATTACAGATTTAAAAATTGCGGGGGTGCGTTTGTGGCGGTACCGGCCGCGGCCGGGGCGTCGGGAGCGGCAGGCCGCTATGTTCTTTATACAACTTTAAAATTTTTTCTGTAGTGTATTTAGTATCAGTACTGCGCCCGTGCGAAGCCGCGGCGTGTCGCTAGTAAATTATAAAATAAATGCATATTATAAGAGTCATGTTGAATAACCTGAAGAAATGACACTTTGCTTGTAGAACAGATGGCTGATGGAGTCAAAAAAGGCGAAACTTTGAAAGGCTTCCCATCTGTCAGGGCCACGGGTTGCTCAAAAGAGATAACGTGGCCCCTGGTGCACAGGCAAGTGAAGGAACACGGGTGAGTTTTAGTCAGTAAAAGTCTGACACGCGAAACACAACGCGTTGTCGACTCGGGCCTGGTCCTTACCGGGCGGCGAGCTGCCCACTGCTCATCGCCCGCAAGCCCACGCCTACGGTGGCCGGGAGTTCGATGTTGTCTCCCGACCAGAGCGTCTCTGGTCCTTACCGGCGAACAGTGGGCAAGCCTCGTCGCATGCATGCCTGCGGAAGCCTTCACAAATGATTAATTTCACCGTTCTTTCCACATTTTCTACTGGTTCTTCAATCCTATTGGTCGTCGCGTGATGTTATGTAGCCTAAAGCCTTTCTCAGTAAATTAACTATCCAATAAAAAAATATTTTTCATTTCGAACCAGCAGTTTTAGAGATTAGCGTGTTTAAACCCACAAACTCTTCTTCAGCCTATGGATGTCCACTGCTGGACAAAGGCCTCCCCAAGGCCTTCCACGCTGACCAGTCTTGTACTGCCCGCATCCATCGGCTTCCCGCGACCTTCACCAGTTCATCGGTCCACCTTGTTGTTGGGCCTCCCTACGCTGCGTCTCCCGGTACGTGGCCGCCACTCACACAATGTGCCCTGCCGACAGCCACTTAATTTTAGCGACTCGAAGAGCTATATCGGTGAATTTGGTTCTTCTGCGGATCTCCTCATTTCTGATTCCATCGCCCAGCGAAACTCCGAGCATAGCTCTTTCCATTGCCCTTTGTGTGACTCTTCCTATGAGGTCCATTGTGAGCGACCACGTCTCAGTTTCGTAAGTCATCACTGGCAAAGACTTTAGTCTTGAGAAGACGATTAACCTCTTTGATGATATTAGTTTAGATTATCTTATGTAATAATATTCATTGCCACTTCTAAACCACTAAAAGACACGCTTTCAAAACAGGTCCCCCAGTGGCGCAATTAAAAACTTGTGTAATAAAAGCATATTCCCCCATAAACAGTCCCCGGCCATTAGCCAAGCAGGTGTATTGTAGTCCCCCTGTTTGCGTAACTTTTGACTTCACTGTGTCGGAGGCCCGGAGGCCTTTTGTCCCCGATTATAATAGGTTGTTATTTTGAACAGGCATTTTTATGAGGTGTAACGTAATAATTGTTATTTTCTGCGAAAATAAGACTAATTTTCTGCGTTGTTATTGTCGAAGCCAGAGATGGGTGGCTTTTGAAAAGTTTCGGGCCAAACCATACGTCTATTTTATATAATACTAGCGACGCAATGGTGATACCAATTACACATCAAAAATACTGTGAACCTAGTATATCGCCGCTCCCGCCGCCCCGACCGGTCGGTACCGCCGCAAACGCTACGTCCCGTAATTTTTAAATCTGTAATATCTTCGAAAATATTCATTTAAATCATGTGCTGTGAAGGGCGATATAGATCTATACTAAATTAATGATGCATTTAAGGTATTTAATTGATTAAGGATTAATGCTGTATTGGTTAAAATCGCTTCCAAAATTAGCCATTATTTGTCGTAAAAAGTAAATGACAAAAATGCTATTGTGGGATATCCTTAAGAGATAGACATATACCATCGCGGAGTTTTCTGTACATCTTTTAAATGTGTACAATACTTTGTACATTATTTTGATAAATCTCGCCTGCGTTTGCAAAATATACAGTATGTTAAGAAAACCCTGTCCGACCCATAAGGATAATAAAGGTAAGGTAAACACATGACCAAATATAATATAAAATTTTACGTATTCATCATAGTACCAATACAAATGAATTTTGAAATAATCTTTTTTTCCCGCGAATTAATTCCAATTTCCCCGAAATTTGGTAATTTTTAAAAAGTACAACACCGGTATTATTATGAGCGAATAGCGATGCGAACACGTGCCGCGTGCCCTGCCGCCCGCCCCCCGCGGGCGGCAGGCGAAGGGTGGTTAACGCGCATTTTTTAAGTTACCTCTTTTTGCGAAATAATATTTTTATTTTTAGGCGGATTTTTTTTTTAAGTTTAGCCCGGTTTTGTATGCATTAGTAGAATCAGTTATCGATACCTAACAACACCTTCACGGGTCGGACAGGGTTTTCTTAACATACTGTATAAGCGGAAAAAAGTAATTATTTACGACATCACATTAGAAACCTCAAAAATAACAGTATTTTTCCACTATTTAATCGATGTTATTATACATATAAACCTTCCTCTTCAATCATTCAATCTGTTAAAAAAAGTTATCAAAATTCGTTGCGTAGTTTTTAACAATTAAAGCATAGGTACGTAGGGATATAGGCACACAGAAATTTGTTTTATACTATGTAGTGATTATTAAAGAAATAATATTATTGTTATTGCCGAAAGCCCCAGGCATACCTATGATACAGAAAATTAATAACATGATTCAAAAATACCTGTGATATTTAATAGCTTATATAAAAATGTTGGAACAAAAGCTTATTCAATCTGAACAAGCTTTGAATAGTTATTGCGGAGTTAACATCAAAGGTTCAATATTAAATTATTTCATAAACTGATTTCCTTTGATCTCACTACGAGGGGCGAAGCGCGAGTCGACGGTAGATGAGGGTTCCGCACATTGAAAGCTTTTTTAAGCGTGATCAAATCAGAAATGAGGAGAGGTAACCGATATAGCCCGAAGAATTGTAACACTTATGTGGCAGTGGGCCGGGCACATTGCCCGTAGGATCGACGCCCATCGGGGCCATTGGGTTCACGAGTGGCGACCATGCACTAGAAGACGCAGCGTGGATAGGCCCCTGACAAAGCGGACCGACGGCCTGGGGAAAGTCGCGGGAAATCGCTGGATGCGGGAGGCGCAGGACCGGTCATCGTGGAGATTCTTGGGGGAGGCCTATGTCCAGCAGTGGGCGTCTTTCGACTGAAATGATAATGATGATGATCAAAATGTTTTAAAATCATTGTTTCTTTTATTTAACCGATGACCAACTTTGTGAAAATGTTAATTGTATTGCTTATACAACTACCTTTTCTATGGAAAATGTAATTAAAATCGACGATAGGGTTGGCGCACTGGTTGAGCTATCAACTGCTGCACTGCGTGTCGCGGATTCACAAACATTTGTGTTCCTATAAGTAGTTGTTCCGGTTCTGGCTATTCCTGTATGTGAGTTTTAAACTCACAGGGTATATCTGACATCGTAACGCTAACTTCGCGAAAAGGCTACACCGCATGCCACTAATAAAATTATGATAGTCATTTATATCGTTAATGAGCGGTTACAGAAATAACAGTGTTTAAAAAAATGTTTCGGCTTAATTAATTTTTCCTTTAAAATCTTATTGGGTTATAAAAGTATAGCAACTATGAACGGTTTAAAGTGAAAAAAATTGCATATTATTTTTTTTAAATCAGGAAAAAACCGACGAAAAATTCCACCACTGAGGGGTTCAGAATCATGTACTGGATCCATGGTACTCGTTTGTGCGTCGATGTCAGAGACACCCTTTATTTGTAAATGCACCCACAATACAGGAGAAATTTATAGTGTGGGGACAACGTTTTTTTTTAAAAAAGAAAATATGAAACATATACACGATAAAAGATGATTTTACTCGGTGGTAGGCCATAACATTAGCTGCCGGCAGATGTTACCACCCACCAGACAAAATCTTACCGCCAAGCGATGAGTCGTGTTCCGGCATGATGTCTGGTGAAGCCGTACGAAGGACGGGTCTGAACAGTTGTGTTGCGATGTGTGCCGGGTACGATGCGCCTAATGTTGTGTCGGTAGTTTGGTCGTGGAGGGTCTACAGATCAATCTCCCTCTGGCGCAGCATCGTTGGTCGTGTTGTTGGGTTTAACATTGCATCACCTCGCTCAACTGCCGCCTTACTCTTTTTTTTTAGTGACTAGGCTCTTAATAACCTAGCGCACTTTACCATGAACGATTGCATCACTGCTTACCATCAGGCGGGTTTGCAGTCAAGCACTAGTTTATAATTTAAAAAAAAAAACATAAGTAACTTCTGCTCATGGAGTACGGATCCCTAGAAATATCCAATAACAGGGCGCGTCGCGGCAAAGCATACCGCAGTTTATAGGGTTGCCATTGCAATTTATTTTATTTTTTTATAAAACCATTAATATTGACACATTTAATAAAAAAAAAGACAAGAAAAAACAACAGAACTGAAACCAAGGTAGAGATGACCTAGTTTTTTAAATATAGATATTGTTTTTTGAATTAATAATCAACTATTTATATAAGTTGAAAAAGAAGGTGGATTAAATGTGATATGTGTGTTGCAAATAAAAAAAAATTCATTAATATCTAATTTATATTTTAATTTTATAATTTTTATTTTATATTTCCTCGGTGGTAGGCCATAACATCGGCCGCCGGCAGAAGTTACCACCCACCTGACAAAGCCTTGCCGCCAAGCGATTTGTCGTGTTCCGGCATGATGTCTGGTGAAGCCGTACGGAGGACGGGTCTGACCAGTTGTGTTGCTATGTTTGCCGGGTACGATGCGCCTAATGTTGTTGTGTTGGGAGTTTGGTCGTGGAGGGTCTTCAGATCAATCTCCCTTTGGCGCAGCATCGTTGGTCGTGTTGTTGGGTTTAACATTGCATCACCTCGCTCAACTGCCGTCTTCCTTCCTATTCGCTCAGTTTTTCTGAGTGAATAGGCCCTTAATAAACTAGTGCGCTTTACCACCAACGATCGCATCACTGCTTACCATCAGGCGGGATTGCGGTCAAGCGCTAGTTTATAATTAATAAAAAAAAAGAGTTTCACTTCATCTTTCATACCGCCGCTATTAAATTGTTCCAGTCCTTCGATGTACGAAGGACTGGAACAATTTACCAGCGGCGGTGTTTTCGTCAGACTACAATTTAAGTGTCTTCAAGGCTAGAATAAATAGGCTCCTAATAAACTAGCGCGCTTTACCATCAACGATCGCATCACTGCTTACCATCAGGCGGGATTGCGGTCAAGCGCTAGTTTATAATTAATAAAATATATATATATATATATATATATAGTAGAGATGGTATATTTAAGTCTGGCAAGCGAGGTTTATCATATTTTTTTTATAAATATAAACTAGTGCTTGACGGAAATCCCGCCTGGTGGCTTCATTCTATCATCGAATGACCCGTCGCACGGCGATTTTCCACCCTTACATTGTTGACACTACAACGACCTGAATGAAGCGTTTCGTCTCTTCTTTTATACCGCGTACATTGAAGGACTGGAACAATTTTCCAGCGGCGGTGTTTCGGACTACAATTCAAGTGTCTTCAAGGCTAGAGTAAAAAGGCCCTTAATAAACTAGCGCGCTTTACCATCAACGATTGCGTCACTGCTTACCATCAGGCGGGATTGTGCTCAAGTAATAGTTTATAAAAAGCTATGCTCGGAGTTTCTCTGCGTGATTGAATCAGAAATGAGGACATCCGCAGAAGAACCAAAACCACCGACATAGCTTTGCGAGTCGCTAAACTTAAGTGGCAGTGGGCAGGGCAGCTCTGCATTGCTCCTAGAACCGATGGCCGATGGGGCAGTAAGGTTCTGGAGTGGCGGCCACGTACTGGAAGACGCAGCGTAGGGAAGCCCCCAACAAGGTGGACCAATGACCTGGTGAAGGTCGCGGGAAGCCGATGGATGCGAGCAGCACAAGACCGGTCAGCGTGGAAAGCCTTGGGGGAAGCCTTTGTCCAGCTGTGGACATCCATAGACTGATGAAGAATAGTTTATAATTAAAAAAAAGTCATGTCAGTACAGGCTTCTCGGGGTAAACACAGTCAAAGATATGGCACTGTTCACAATGACAACAACTTGCATAAAAGTCCACTATGTCACAACTAAATATTGAGCGTGGCAACCCCGCTCGGTAATTATTACATTCCGCGGCTTTCGGCTGCATTCACTCGCAATATGATTTGTAACGAGAGACCTCGAGGTATAAAGTGAAAATGTTGCAGAATCATTTATATTATTTACTGAACCTTTAGTTACCTAATTTAAGAAAATAATTCTAAAGGTATATCCTCCTAGGTCCTCACCTCATCGCTGCAAAAATAAGGTAAAAAAACTAATTAGTCCGTCAGTGAGATTTCCAAAAAAATACTAGACACGAATTTTTTCTTTTTTCATATAAACAAAAAATTAAGACGACACAGTGAGTTGAAAACTCGTGTGACGTCACTGGATGCTACACTTTTTAGCGAGCAGTGACGTCACCAGCCACCATTCCTGATCTTTGATGCTTTTTATATTTGTGAATCTTTATTGATTTGATAAAACAAAATATACGTATCCAATATTTTTCTATAATCTGAATGACGAACTGATTAGTTTTTCTAATCAAATATCCTATTAATTTTATTCTATTATATTTTTATTTATGGCCAGTGGGGCCGATGTCGACTATTCTGCCAATGTCAAAAGTGGGTTGGAGAAAATAAATTATTGCGGTCAAGCGCTAGTTTATAATTATTAAAAAAAAATACAATAGTTACATAAAGTATGAAGTCCCTGACTCCTGTTCTAGATGAAAGAACTGAGTTACAAGAGTCAGTGCCCTCTCCCAGAAGGAGATGTTACAGCAATAAGATTAACAGATACAACAGTATAAATAACAGGTTGCAGTAGACATGCCTCAGACTCACTGGACTAATACTTTTTATATAATTATAAACTAGTACTGGACCGCAATCCCGACTAATGGTAACCAGTGATGCGATCGGTGACAGAAAGCGCGCTAGTTTATTAAGAGCATATTAAAAAAAAAAAAACTGAGTGAATAGGGATGAAGACGACAGTTGAGCGAGGTGATGCAATGTTAAACCCAACAACACGACCAACGATGCTGCGCCAAAGGGAGATCGATTTGTCCTTTTCTTTATGAAACATAAAGAAAAATATGTTCTGAACTTAAATTTAATTTAGTTTGTGAACAAGGGAAGGGAAGGAAGTTATCTGGCGATAGAAAACCAAATTTGAGTATCTTTTTTTTTTTTATGGGACAAAATCCGCCACACTTTTCCCACCCACTGCAACTCCTGAAAGCCAGAATCAACAGTGGAGACCGCCAGAAAAACGCCGAGCAATGAAGCTCGCCGAGTCCCGGAGAAACGATTCAACTGTCTTGGGTCCCGCAACGAAATTAATCAGAAGATAATAGCGGAGGAGTAAGAAAAAAGATATTTTTTCCACTTCCCTCCATAACAAGCAGGAGACAGAACAGAACTAGGCCAATCGGCACAAAGGGACATTATTGCAACTGGGAGAAGCCCAGACTGCCATCACCACGGAATAAAATTTGATTAAGTTAATGAGTCCTAAGTAGGTATTAGCTGTAATAATTGATTCCAATAATAGGTATGGCAAAAGCGCCAAATTTGACTATCTTAGCTTCGTCAGTTAACAATGCCGCCTCCATTTCTCCAAGCTTCAGGACCTCATTCACTGCTCTTAGCCGGTTCATGCCGCTATCCCGCTATTAATTATTATGTTGTTTCAGAATTAATAACGCTTGTTGTTAATAGATTGTTATGAATTGCGACGCTTAAATAATTTTCGAGGGTATTCAATTATTGTATTGAAAATACGTTTTTGGTTTACAATTTAGGCTTTTGGTAGCTTTAGTGTTTTATGTTAATTGAATTAAAACAGGATTACAATACGAATTGTTTTCCTTAAGGATTAGACAAAAGGTTGTGTACTCTCATTCGCAATTTTTTTTTAAATAATTAATAATTAAAAACTAGGGCTTGATCGCATTTCTGCCTGTTGGTAAGCAGTGATGCAATCGATGATGGTAAAGCGCGCTAGTTTAATAAGCCCATTCACTCAAAAAACTAACAGAATAGGAAGGAAGACGGCAGTTGAGCGAGGTGATGCAACTCAGAGGGAGACTGATCTGGAGACCCTTCACGTCCAAACTCCCGACACAACAACATTTGGCGCATCGTACCCGGCACACATCGCAACACAACTGCTCAGACCCGTCTTCCGTACGGCTTCACCAGACATCATGCCGGAACACGACGCTTGGCGGCAAGACTTTGTCTGGTGGGTGATAACTTCTGCCGGCAGCCGATGTTATGGCCTTTGAAGAGGTAGAAATACAGAATCCAGACTGTATTTCTAGGGCGGTGAGCAGCTCGCCGCCCGGTAAGGACCAGGCCCGAGTGGACGGCGCGTTGTGTTCCATGCGCGCCTCAAAGAGATGTCAGCACATCGTGACGGGGTTCAAGAAGAACGATGCGAACCGTGGCCCTAGTGCACGGACAAGTGAAGAAACACAGGTGGCTTTTAGTCAGCAAAAATCTGACACGCCCTTCCGTTCCGCCCAGAGCGGGAGAGATGATTTGATGTTTTCTTTTTTTTTTAAATTTTTATACACTAGCGCTTGACTGCAATCCCGCCTGATGGTAACCAGTGATGCAATCATTGATGGTAAAGCGCGCTAGTTTATTAAAAGAAGAAAGACGGCACTTGAGCGAGGTGATGCAAATTTATAAACCCATCAACACGGCCAATGATGCTACGCCAGAGGGAAATTGATCTAGATGGACCATGATCAAACTCCCGACACAACATCATTTGGCGCATCGTACCCGGCAAGCTTCACAACACAACTGTTCAGAACAAAAATCAAAGCTGTATTTCTACTGGATTCTACTGGAGGGGTTCATGGCTAACTAATACCAGCCTTACAGTTCGACCCATCAGGTTAAGATATGTTTGCCGTGGTTGATCTGTGGGGGGGAGGCGACCCCCCCCCCTCCCCTATAAATCTCTCAGAACATGTATGAACTCCCCTAATTATTAAACAAAGTATAAACGAGGAGTTATCTCTAACTTTTAAATAAGCCACGCAGTAGACACTGACAAAATATACGGTGTAATTACCAAAAAATCGCGACTTACTTAGATTACCCACTCTAAAAATCTGACTTGCCCATAGGCCTGACTCGGTCCCCCAAGGCCAGAAGGTACGCCCATGACTGAGGCCCTTCCGTACCTCTGAAAATACTTTAAGCCGTTGAAGACCCTTTTTTCTATTACTTACGGGCGCAGCTGTGGTCTCCATGTGCCTGGATTTAGTTTTCACAACGAACAGATATAAATTTTAGCGATAGTAATGTACAGAGGACAGTTCATCAAGCTATTACAGTCTGTCAAGTTCCTTTGTTACATTTTCAACTTTATGGCTAAAATATTAAGGCTCAAGGTTGAGTGGAAATATTTGACAGTTTCGGGTAGCTTGACATGCTGTGGATATCTCACACAAGGTATATTTTTTTTAATATCCTCTGGAAAACGTGGATTTTATTTGGATCAGGTTTAAACTACCTAAATTGTTATTGAATTATGCACCTAACTGTTAAAAAAGCAGTTCATTATATAAAAATGGCAGCTTTATTTGATACTAAGTTGTCACTCTTGTATTAAGAACTTTGACTTAATCTCTATTAAGTTCGATATACAAATATTGACGCAAAGATTAAGTCTGGAACTAAAGTTAGATTTCGTTATGTAATAAGGGGGGAATTGTCTAAAGACGTGCCTCAACAAAGCAATGTTCATTTGCAGCAATGTGTCAGTTTTAGTTCCTGTGTTATTAGAGAACAGGCACTTTGAATCGTCACGAAGGATGCCAGAGACGTACGGCATAATTCTTATAGTATAATATATTTTATAGTCCCGTGTGATTTAATAAAAATCAGAAGAAATATCCGACCGTCGTCGCACTGTAGTCAAAAGTTCAAAAAGAAACAAATATATAAATAATCCTTCATAGAAGTTTTTTCAACATTTCTGCTAATTACCAAAAAGAACTTCATCTGTCAAAATCTTGTTCCCGCCATGACACTTGACCATAGATAAAAAATGTAATTGTTTCCCCGACACGTGTTGCCACTCTAGTGACATGTTTTCCCCCATTATCGGGGTAATGCCGCCGGTGCGGGGAGGGAGGCCTACAATGGATGACAAATTGCCTGACGACAAAGCGCTACGGTTTATTGGGCTCCGTTATGAGGGTACCGGCGTATTTGTGGAGTAAGAGTGGGGTGGAGATATGTTAAGAGCTGAAAATTTTTAAGCTAATTAAAAAAGTCTTAAAACACTTGACATGGTTCAGATGTGCATAATACATAACTACTAGACAGAGACGGCACTACCATGAAAGTGACGTCACGAATATACTTAATAATTAGCGCCACACATTGTCAGTACCGCGAAAAAATGACAGTTTTTTTTTTTTGATATGGCATCTCGTAGTTGACCTTGAGAGGCCGTGACTGCTTAACCGGACTTTCCTGTGGATGCCTTAAATGAATTTAAAGCCTCCAGCCAGGGCTACTAAAAACTAAGCGACTATGCACTAAGGGCACTCCCTGTGGGGTACGAACCCCGGCTTAGGGCGTCGCTGGAGAGAACAGCAAGGGATGGCTGGATCGAATTTTTATTTTTATTTCGGTTTGATGACCGCGGCGTTTCCTAGTACTAGCTCTGAGAAGAAACGTCCGAAACAAACTCAGAGGTCATGGTTGGGAAGTTATGGTTACTGGCTCAGCTGCGGCGCGGGCTGGCCTTCATCGGACGAGAAAAAATGACAGGAAGAACTCTACAAATATTTTTGAAAACGTGTAGCTTCTCCAAAATTCGTACAATGTCACGGGTTTTTTTAAGTGGAGGATAGAGAAGGGGATGTTACGTCCTCTCCTATGCCGCGCCGGTTTACTCTCACTCCCTCTTACGAAATTTCGATCAGGGTCACATGTCCTTAAGCGAGTTTAAATATTTACCCTTCTTGGTCTTTTTCAGCCTATAGAGGTCCACTGCTGGACAAAAGCCTCCCCCAAAGATTCCATGATGACCAGATCCATCGGCTTCCCGCGACCTTCACCAGGTCATCAGTCCACCTTGTTGGAAGCCTCCCTACGATGCGTCTTCCGGTACGTGACTTCCGCCACTCCAGAACCTTACTGCCCTACCGGCCATCGGTTCTACGAGCAATGTGCCCCGCCCACTGCCACAAAATTTTAGCGACTCGAGGAGCTACTTGGTTTCTTTGGACTTTGGTTCTACTGCGGAGCTCCTCATTTCTGATTCGATCACGCAGAGAATTCTCTCTTTCCATTACCCTTTGTCTGACTCGGAGCCTTCGTATGAGGCCCATTGTGAGCGACCACGTTTCCGTTCCGTAAGTCCTCACTGGCAACACACACTGGTCAAAGACTTTAGTCTTGAGGCACTGTGGTATCTTGGACGACGAGAAGATGCAGCGTTGCTTCCCGAACGCTGCCCAGCCGAGCTGGATAGGAACCTATCCCAATAAAATTAGTGAGTAATAAGTTATAAATATTAGTCATCATCTCAATTCTGGCGACTCCATGCCTTCCTCTGTGCCCGCCATGATTCAGTAGGTGGCTCTTGCCACATAATGAGATAGTGAGCTGCTCCGACTGGTTATTGCCAGCTTTAATAACGAAGATAATGTGTAAACGAACAATCTACTTAGGCTCTATAGTAATACCTTACCTACCTATTAATTTGTGAAAACTGGGGAGCCTCAGAGGGGCTCTTAATTTTAAGAATGTTCTGAGTGTTCAATCTTTCAAAAATACTTCGATTTTCCCTACATTTTCATAAGTTTTTTTAAACTGTGACTTGATTTGAACGCCATAACATCGGCTGCCGGCAGGAGTTACCATCCACCAGACAAAGTCTTGCCGTCAAGCGATTCGTCGTGTTCCGGCATGATGTCTTGTGCAGCCGTACGGAGGATGGGTCTGAGTAGTTGTGTTGCGATGTGTGCTGGGTACGATGCGCAAAATGTTGTGTCGGGAGTTTGCTCATGGAGGGTCTCCAGATCAATCTCTCTCTGGCGCAGCATCGTTTGTCGTGTTGTTGGGTTTAACATTACATCGCCTCGCTCAACTGCCGTCTTCCTTCCTTCCTATTCACTCCGTTTTTTTGAGTGGATAGGATCTTAATAAACTAGTGCGGGATTGCGGTCAAGCATTAGTTCATAAGAATAAAAAAAAAATAAAAAAAAATATTCATTATTTTTTGCTGGATTCCGTATAGTTTTTGTTGTATATTGGCGTGGCTAGCTAACATATGAAAAATTATTTAATTGAATGTTCTGTGTCTTGTAATGTTAATTTACTTTACATAACAAATATTGAATACAATTAAGTATTTTCTAAACAAAATACACTCCAGAACCTTACTGCCCCATCGGCCATCGGTTCTACGAGCAATGTGCCCTGCCCACTGCCACTTAAGTTTAGCGACTCGCAGAGCTATGTCGGTGACTTTGGTTCTTTTGCGGACCTCCTCATTCCTGATTCGATCACGCAGAGAAACTTCGAGCATAGCTCTTTCCATTGTCCTTTGTGTGAACTGAAACGTGGTCGCTCACAATGGGCCTCATACGAAGGGTATGAGGCCCATTGTGAGCGACCACGTTTCAGTTCCATAAGTCATCACTGGCAACACACACTGGTCAAAGACTTTAGTCTTGGACGACGAGAAGATGTATCGTAGCTGCCCAGCCGAGCTGGATTCGACGAGACACCTATTTCTCGAAGTTGGACCTGCCTAGTTGGACTGTTTATAGAGAATAATAATGTACGCATAATGAGCCGATAATTTTCCCAATCCTGGGACGCAAGCCTTCTTTCGGTAAGAGGGAATGGGTCCTAATCTATTACGCGGGCCCAGAGCGGTTTGGTAGATGTCACACGTCTTCGAAGTTTTGCCTCCATGACATACCGGTTTCCTCACGATCAATCAAAAATCAAAATCAAAGCATTTATTTCAAATAAACCAGTTACAGCCACTTTTGAATTGTCAGAAGGTCGGTCAGTCAGTAAGGTGAAGCTAGTCGCCCATTCCAAAGAGTAGGTACCTATGGAGAAGAACAGGCAAGAAACTCCATGGACACTCTTTTAAATTATCAAACTATTGATACAAATATTTCATTACATCATTCATTTTGAAATCAATCGTGTGAGAACGATGCAGAAATATATTGTACGCTGAGAGCGTCCATTATGGAAAAAAAAACAACAATTCAGAATTTAAAATACGCCGTAGCAGCTAAGAGATGACCAGTCCCCTCTGACGGCGTCCGTTCACGAACATGACGTATGGATCAGCATCATTCAGATCAACCATATTGAAGGGAACCTAATGACCCAACACACACGCCACCACCAGCGAGACATTTGAGTGAGCATGACATACTCTCAACAGCCATAGCACTATCAAGTCAATAAACGACTAACCCAACAAATAGATGCTTTACAGCAAGTAGATCGTGCTCACACGTGTTCGATGCAATTATACAATACTAAGAAATTGAATCTACACTTGTTGTGATGTTTTCCTTCATCGTTTTGGAAGCAGTGGTGATGAAATGATGGAAACAAAGTAGAGCGCCGTATAGTCATGGTGGCCTAGTGTTTAAAACACCAGCCTCCCAAGTATGAGTGTGCCAGGCAAGTGTGACTCAGGCAAGTATCAATGTAACTTAACTTTATTTAGTTTTATGTAATTTTATCCTAAAAAAGCAAAGTTACTTAAAGGGCAATGGGGAGGGCTATGCTTGGGGTTTCACTGCGCGATCGAATCAGGAATGAGGAGATCCGCAGAAGAACGAGAGTAACCGACATGGCCCGAAGAATTGCAACCCTAAAGTGGCAGTGGGCTGGGCACATTGCCCGTAGGACCGATGCCCGATGGGGCCGGCGGGTTCTCGAGTGGCGACTACGCACCGGAAGACGTAGCGTAGGTAGGCCCCCGACAAGGTGGACCGACGACCTGGTGAAGGTCGCGGGAAACCGCTGGATGCGGGAGACGCAGGACCGGTCGTCGTGGAGAACCTTGGGGGAGGCCTATGTCCAGCAGTGGACGTCTTTCGGCTGAAATGGTGATGATGATTATCCTAAATTACATAAAACTAAATAAATATATAAATGGAAACATGAAGCGCTCTTCCTCTCTCTACTTACTTATTGGATTGCAATAAACAATTTTGATTTGATTTGATTTAACTTATCTAAGTTACATATATGTACTTTCTAATCTATATCTTGTAACGTGTGTGTTTATATCTTGGACACCAATGACTGGTTTAAAGGTGAAGGAAAACATCTTGAGGAAACCTGGACTTTAAGGTTGAAATCGCCGACCCGGATTGAGCAAGCGTGGTGATTACGCTCTATCTTTACGGAATTGCATCGCTGACAGAGGTGTTCGGCACTGGTGCAGCTACACAGGAGCTAAACTTAGCATTTGGGAACACTGTTGGAGCTGCTGAACCTTGGACAAAACTATCTTTGCATTGTGTAGATTCAATTTTTTGTATTGTATAATTGCATGGCACACGTGTGAGCACAATGTACTTGCTGTAAAGCATCTATTTGATGGGTTAGTCTTTTTTTTTGTTGTTGTTTTTTTTGTGTGTGTTTTCCATAATGGACGCTCTTAGCGTACAATATATTTCTGCATCGTCCTCACACGATTGATTTCAAAATGAATGATGTAATCAAATATTTGTATCAATAGCTTGATAATTTAAAAGAGTGTCCATGGAGTTTCTTGCCCGTTCTTCTCCATAGGTACCTACTCTTTGGAATGAGCGACTAGCTTCACCTTACTGACTGACCGACCTTCTGACAATTCAAAAGTGCCTGTAACTGGTTTATTTGAAATAAATGCTTTGATTTGATTTGATTTGATATCCTTTTCTGAATGAATTGAAACCTGTACCCGGCAGTTGGACGATAAAATGTTGATAATGATGAGAGCGCCTGACGGGGTTCGAACTTACGACCTACGGCTTGTAAGTCGCGGCTGATAACGCCAACGCTGTTCTCACGCAGTGCATCTATCTCATATTAACCATCATCATCTCAGCGGATAATCCCGGTTACATCCGCGGCTTTCGCGTTGGAGCCCAGGGTCCGCTTCCTAGAAAATAAGAATGTTTCCTGGGTAAAAAAAATTTATTCTATTTAGTTCCGCCATTCAGATTATAGAAAAATATTGGATACGTATATTTTGTTTTATCAAATCAATAAAAATTGACAAATATAAAAGGCATCAAAGATGAGGAGTGGTGTTTGGTGACGTCACTGCACGCTACACTTTTTAGCGAGCAGTGACGTCACACGAGTTTTCAACGAACAGTATCTCCTTTATTTTTTGTTTATATGAAAAAAGAAAAAATACGTGTCTAGTATTTTTTGGAAATATGACTGATGGACTAATTAGTTTTTTTTAGTCAAATGCCCTATTACTCCTCCATTTCGCACAATCTTTGGCATCCCGTAGTGTGAGATTGTTGGCACGCATGACATCTCTTACAACGTCAAGCCAGCACTTCTTTGGTCTACCTCGCTTGTTCCAGCCCGGCGGAGGCGCCATGGCAAGGCCTTTTGTTATCTATCTCATATTAACCCTCTCAATGTTTCTAACAGAGGATTTAATGACAACATTGAAAAACAATAAGTGAAAAAAGTCATAGACAAAGACTGCGAATTCAATATAAGCATCACTACTCTCTCCAAAGGTAACAAGCGAAAAGATTACGTTCAGATAAAAATAAATAAAGCAGATAAAATCAAATATTCACTAGTATAAAAAAGCAATATACTAGGGATGTCAGTTACACCGATTAGGGCACTTAATATATGATCACAGATATTAGCGAGTGGAATTTTAATCACCGCGTAGTACTGTGCCCTAAGTGGAAAGTTGACAAGAATCGTAAGCACGGGGTGGCACGAGAGAGAAATATACATATATTTTTTCTACAATTTTTTTTTTTTTGTTTCTAGTTATAAATTAGTGCTTGACCGCACTCCTGCCTGATGGTAAGCAGTGAAGCGATCTTTGATGGTAAAGAACGCTAATTTATTAAGGGTCTATTCACTCAAAAAAACTGGTTGAATAGGAAGGAAGACGGCAGTTGAGCGAGATGACGCACATTTGGTGCATCGTATCCGGCACACAACACAACTGTTCAGACCTGTCCTCCGTACGGCTTCACCAGATATCATGCCGGAACACGGCGAATCGCTAGGCGGCTAGACTATGTCTGGTGGAATATACAGGGTGTATCTGACATCGTAACGCAAACTGCAAAAAGGCTAGACCACATGCCACTAATAAAATTATGATAGCCATTTATGTCGTTAATGAGCGGTTACAGAATTCACAGTGTTTAAAAAAAAAAGTGTCAGCTCGGCCTTTGAACGTTGCAAGCGTGCCGCCGTGCGGGTTTGTAGGTATGACGTTGATCCCTGATGTGAACTCTATTAAATCAACTAGTTTCTCGAGTTTTGTTTCCATTGCGCTTTTTTGTGTAATTAGCGAATTAATTATTTTTTACTTTAAAATGTTATTGGGTTATAAAAGTATAGCAATTATGAACGGTCATCATCATCATCATCTCAGCGTATTATCCCGGTCGCATCCGCGGCTTTCGCGTTGGAGCCCGGGGTCGCTTTCCTGCTATTACGCCTCCATTTCGCACGATCTCTGGCATCCTGTGGTGTGAGATTGTTGGCACGCATGTCATCACTTACAACGTCAAGCCAGCACTTCTTTGGCCTGCCTCGCTTGTTCCGGCCCGGCGGAGGCGCCATGGCAAGACATTTGTTACCCACGTAACATGCCGGTTTACGTAAGACGTGGCCGTACCAGCGCAGGCGACTCTCTTGCAGTTTGTCTGCTATGTCACGGACATGGAGACTGCCACGGATGCGGGAGTTCCTGATGCGGTCTTTCCGCGTAACTCCACACATCCACCGCAGCATACTCATCTCCGTGACACGCAGCTCCTCCTTGTGTCGCGCAAGCACAGGCCACGCCTCACTGCCATACAGAAGGACAGGTCTAATGATGGTCTTATAGACCTGTCCCTTAAGCTTAACCGGCATTTTGGGGTCACAAATGACACCTGTCATCTCACGCCATTTTGCCCAAGCAGCGGAAATGCGTGCCTTGACGTCGCAATCAATGTCGCCGGACGCGTGGAACACAGACCCCAAGTATTTAAATTGATCTGTGCACTCGACCCTGTCTCCGCCTATGCACACAGGCATAGGGTCTGTGGTGTTGCTGGCCATGTACACCGTCTTCGCCACATTGAGTTTAAGACCTCCGCTCTCAAGCGAGTTCTTCCACGCATTTACCCGCCGCACCAACCGTTCCCTGTCCGCGTCTGCCAGCGCGATATCATCAGCATACATGAGCAACCAGGGAGGTTGCTCATGTGAATTCTTGATGCTGTCTGACAAGACATCTAATATCACGCTGAACAGGAACGGACTAAGGACGGATCCCTGGTGTACACCGACGGTGATGGGGAAGGGTTTAGTGTCGCCAACAGCGGTCCTAACAACGGAATCGGAATTGAGGTACATGTCTCGAATTATGTCAACATAGGCTTCTGGTACTCCTTTAGACCTCAGTGCCCACCAGATCACCCCCCGAGGGACACAGTCGAAGGCCTTCTGCATGTCTAAAAAGAGCATGTGCAGAGGCGTGTTCTTCGATCTGTATCTCTCCCTGGTGATCCTTAGGGCGAAGATAGGGTCCGTGGTTCCGTACCCTGGACGGAACCCATATTGACACGTCGAGACAGAACACTCCTGCCGGATCCGGGAGTCTAAAATCCTCTCAAAGATCTTCATGGTGTGGGACATGACCTTTATACCGCGGTAGTTACCACACTCCTGTACAGAGCCCTTGCCTTTGAAGACTGGAGTGATAATACTCAGCCTCCATTGGCTCGGGATTTTGCCGGACAGGAGCACGCGGTTCAGAAAGTTTGTTAGCATGCCCACACCGCGAGGACCCATCGCCTTCCAGGCCTCAATGGGGACTCCGTCAGCACCGACAGCTTTCCGATTCACCATGCGACGAAGAGCCGTGTGGACTTCCTCAGGCGTTATCGGGGGCACCAATCCAAGGTTCGGAGGGAGTTCCGGTGTCTGCACCTCTTGGTGCTGCTTATTCAGCAGCTCGTGGAAGTACGTACGCCATCTCTCCTTCACCGCGCGATCCTCGCAAAGCAGGTTGCCAGTAGGGTCTTTTACACAGCGGCACTTGGATATATCCTGTGCCGCTTTCACCCTAGAACGTGCCAACTTGTAAATGAGCTTCTGCCCCTCAGACGATTCCAACTTTTGGTAGAGCGGTTCTAAGTGGTCTCGTCTGGCTCTGGCTACAGCTCTTTTAGTGGCACGTTTGGCAACCTTGTATGCGTCGCGATCTTCAGGAGATCCGGTCGCCTGCCACGTTTTGAAGAGGGCTTTCTTCACCCTTGTCTCCCTCTGGACTGTGTCGTTCCACCACCAGGTCTCCTTGTCACTTTTGCGACCGCCCTTAGACACGCCGAGCACCTCCCGCGCCGCCCTAGTAATAGCTGCCTGGATTCTGTCCCAGTGATCTTGGACAGATTCTCCCTCGGTACCAGCGCACTTGTCGCCAATAACCGAAGCGAGCTCCTGGTACTTATTTTCATCAAGCAGCCACCACCGGATCTGGCGCCGGCAGCGCTCTACACGTCTACGTTGGGCCTTAACGCAGAGATCCATGACAAGGAGACGGTGTTGTGCAGTAAGACTCTCACCGGGTATGACTTTGCAGTTGGCTACTTTGCCGATATGGTGTCTCCTAGTTAGTAGGAAGTCGATCTGGGTAGCGCTTCGCCCGCTCCGGTAGGTAACAAGGTGCTCCGGTTTCTTTTTAAAGTAGGTGTTCACAATTGCTAGGTCAGCGGCCGCACACGTTCGGAGAATGTTGTCCCCTTCCGCGTTGCGGCTACCGTACCCAAAGCCACCGTGAACACGCTCAAACCCGTCACACTTCTCACCCACATGACCGTTCAAATCACCACCCAGAACGATTCCCTGGGATAACGGGATCCCGTGAAGCAATCCTTCGAGCTGACTCCAGAACAACGTCCTTTCGGCGTCACCGCACCCGGCCTGCGGAGCGTAAGCACTTATCAAGTGGGTTATTACCCCATTGACAAGCACCCGCACCGACATTAGCCGATCACTGATGCGGTTCACCTCCAAGACGTCCTCCTGGAGCCCGTCAGACAACACCACGGCGACCCCATTCCTTCCACTAGGTACACCCGTGTAGATCAGCTTGTAGCCATTCCCAATAAGTCGGGATCTGCAGCCTTTCCACCGAGTCTCCTGCAGGAACGCCACGGCCACCCTCCGCCTGTGGAGAGTGTCGGCCAATTCTCTCGCGCGTCCAGTTAGCGTGCCAACGTTCCACGAAGCGAAACGGAGTTTACTGGTTTGGGCTCGCTTCTTCAGCCGTGTCCGCCCCTGACACGGTAGCCCTAGCCCACAGGTCACAGGAGTCGGGCGGGGCTCCTGCGCGCCGTTTTGCGGCGGCGCCCTAACTGTAACTTGTGCCTTTCTATTATTCCTTTTCATGTTTTGGCGGTTTTTGGCTTTTACGAGTGCGACTGCCGTCTGACCACTCAACCCCGAAAGGGAAGCCGGCGTCAGGGCCCCGTCCGTGTGTCAGCAGGTGCACCGTCTGGCAGGTGGGGTTGACTTGAGTCCCAAAGATGGAGGTGGGACCCCACAGCACCCAACAATTATGAACGGTCTAAAGTGAAAAAACTGCATATATTTTTTTTTAATCAGGAAAAAGCCGACAAAAAATTCTACCACTGGGAGGTTCAGAATCATATACTGGATCCATGGTACTCGTTTGTGCGTCGATATCAGATACACCCTTTATAATAAACTAAAAAATAAACTAGCGCGTGACCGCAATCCCGCCTGATGGTATAGACGCCGGAAGATAAGTTATCATAAATTAAAATGTTCAAAAGAAGAATTGCAACATTTCAGTGGCAGTGGGCCGGGCACAGTGCCCATAGGACAAATGCCCGATGGGGCCGACGGGTCCTCGAGTGGCAACCACGCACCGGAAGATGCAGCGTGGCTAGGCCCTCGAAAAGGTGGACCGACGACCTGGTGAAGGCCACGGGAAACCGCTGAATGCGGGAGGCGTAGGACCGGTTGTCGTGAAGATACTTAGGGCAGGCCTATGTCCAGCAGTAAACGACGTTCGGCTGTAATGATAATGATGACGAAAATGTTCTATATCTGGTCGTAACCTCAACAGCGATAAAAAATTACAAAATTTAAGAAGATTAGAAGTATTTTTGGGAGAATGCGACTGAGATCAGACTGTGAACGTTCTACAAATTTCAAGACAATCTGTCGTAATAATAATAATAATCTTTATTTATATAGAAAAACAGATTGTAGTACATTTAACATTTTTTACATAGTGGGTAGTTTTACATTTCTGACAATCAAATGGGTGACGTACTGTTCTCCTTGCTAGGCTATGAAATAGCCTGTATTAAGAAGTAACAGTGCCTATCCCCTCGAGTTGGATAGTAACAATTTTATTTAAAAAGAAAATAAAAAAAAAATAAACTTAAACTTACGTAAAATGCTTAACAAATATTATTATTTTTGTATAATAGATATTGTTTGTGTGTTTAAATGTGTGTGAGTGTGCGTGTGACGTGTATGGTGAATGTGTAAGTGTATGAATGATACCGTCCTCCATGGCGCTCAGCCACGGTACCAGTGCTTCGGTAACGTGTCCAAAGTCGACTGATAACACTCTGACTTGTATTCAGAGCTAAAGCCACAGTACGTTGCCGGGAACCAGCTTCTATCATTCCCACGGCTCTGAGCATTTCTTCCCTGCTTAAATGACGTCGCCGCTCCATAATAACGTTGGTTTTAATCAGTAGTAGGGAAACAGTAGCACTAATAATGTCTTCAATGCGTTGTATGTTTTTATAGGGAAAATATTGACAGCTGATTTTCATCTTTTACTCGAATTTGATTCACAGTTCCTGATTCAAATTATGAAATGCACCAAAAAGGATCCATATAAATTTATAAAATCATAAATTTATTACAAAACCACATCTCAATCTCAAGAAATCCGCATAAAAATGCTTGATCCCTAGACACTTTTGATGTGTGTATATCAGTAGTGATAACGGGCACATTGTTCGTAGAACCGATGGCCGATGTGGCAGTAAGGCAGTAAGGTTCTGGAGTGGTGGCCACGTACCGGAAGACGCAGCGTAGAGAGGCCCCGAACAAGGTGAACCGATGACCTGATGATCGTCGCGGGAAGCCGATGGATGCGTGCAGCACAAGACCGGTCATTGTGGAAAGCCTTGGGGAGGCCTTTTTCCAGCAATGGACGTCTATAGACTACAGAAGAAGAAGATAAAGGCCTCGAAATTTATAGACAGACGCCAGCACAACAAACGACACGAAACCGTAACTGTTATATAATTAACTTTGGTGATAAGGTTGAAAATCTATTCTAAATCATATATAATATATGAAGAGGACGTATACGACACTGGAGAACCCCTGGACGCCAACAGCGATTAAAATCCTGCCAGGAAGTCCATCCTTATAGTGGTGGAACCATCATGGTATGGGCGGGTATTTGGATCGGAAGAACTGAGTTGATTTGGATCAGAGGCAACCTCAACGCTCAAATTTATGCTGAGACGATTGTATCAGACGTCATCGTTCCTCTACAAGTGCAAATCGGTCCCTTATTTCAGTTAATGCATGATAATGCACGACCGCACACCGCAAGAGTTGTAAGACAGACTCTCGCCGCAGCTAACATCAATGTCCTGCCCTGGCCTGCTCAGTCGCCAGACTTGAACCCGATTGAGCATGCATGGGATATGCTACAGAGAAGAGCTCTGCCGAATATGGAGGGTATCCAGTCGCAAGAAGACCTTTTTTTGTTGTTGCAACGAACATGGGCGGCTATTCCACAGCGTGATTTGGATGAACTCATTTTGAGTATGCCAAACCGATGTTCTTGTGTTGTTAGTGTTCGCGGTAGAAACACGGATTATTAATTGTTTAAGTTATCCAATAAAATTTTAGAGAAAACTGTTATTTCAGTCTTTTTTTCGAACTTTTGTGTTAGTGGTTCAAATGTCAAATATCCCTTTATTAGGAAAATGGCAAATTTCTTTATTAATGCAAAGGTGACTTGGTTTATCGTTACTGTGACAAACGAAAACACTTTATTTGATGAATCCTTAAAGAAAATTTTAATTAATATCAATCAGGAGAAAAGTTATTGCAAAAATATATGTTGATCCCTAGACACTTTTGATGTGTGTATTTTAAGTATTGTATATTTTTATCCTAATCATATTAAAAAGGTCCCGATTCCCTCGTCTTGTTGTGTATATTCTCGTAGTGTTTATTTCTCGGTGGTAGGCCATAACATCGGCTGCCGGCAGAAGTTACCACCCACCAGACAAAGTCTTGTCGCCAAGCGATTCGTCGTGTTCCGGTATGAAGCCGTGCGGAGGACGGGTCCGAGCAGTTGTGTTGCGATGTGTGCCGGGTACGACGCAAAATGTTTTTGTGTCGGGAGTTTGGTCGTGAAGGGTCTCCAGATCAGTTTCTCTCTGGGTTGCATCACCTTGCTCAACTGCCGTCTTCCTTCCTAGTTAGTTTTTTGAGTGAATGGGCTTATTAAACTAGCGCGCTTTACCGTCAACGATTGCATCACTGCTTACCATCAGGCGTGATTTTAATCAAGCACTAGTTTATAATTATTAAAAAAGGTGCATCCTTTTCATTCTATTTCATTAAGAAAAGAACAGAAGATAAAATGTTAGTTTAGACCTGTCAAATTAGTGCGGTCCTGACGTAAGTTGACGTATTTTTCGTCGCCATGTTTATAATCGCGTCTAAACTATCTATAGAGTATTTTAATTTAACAGGATTAATAGTTATTTATTGTTTTTATATATGACTTCAAAAAGGCAAAATAAAAAAAATGAAATTTTTAGAAATGTGTCATTTGTGCTCGACAACCCTACCCAATCAAGGGTGCCACAATCAAAATGCGCATCACCCGATTGCGGAGTACTTTTTGTCGACTACTCTCCCCTGCCATCGCAGATTCATTATATTTGTCAGAGAGGCCAGGAGAGGCGGGGAAACAGAGGGTACCATTTTAATATTGTTTTCTTGCTCACAGGGGACACGTCATTGACTTTGACAATTATTGTAATGTTTAATTGTGAGGGTAGATTAACAATTTATGTTTCTATGTTATTACGTAGTTCAGTTTTTATGATTTTTTAATAAAATGAGGGTAGTTTGTATTAATTGCTCTTTTTATTAGGTGGACTGAGGGATTCGTATTTTTTTATATATATAACTAGCGGCCGCCAGCGATTTCGTTTGCGCGGAATTAGTTATGCTCCGCTCCTATTGGTCACAACGTTATATAGCCTTAAGCCTTCCTGGATTAATGAGCTATCCAACAAAAAAATAATTTTTCAAATCGGTTAAGTATTTCCTGAGATTAGCGCATTCAAACAAACAAACAACCTCTTCAGCTTTATACAATATGTAAAGAAAACCCTGTCCGATCCGTGAAGGAATTGTTAGGTATAGATAACTGATTCTACTAATGGATACTAAGCCGGGCTAAACTTTAAAAAAGTTTCCCCTAAAAAATAAATATTATTTTGCGGTAAACAACCCTTCCGCGGGCGGCGGGCGGCAGGGTACGCGGCACGTGGTCGCATCGCTATTCGCTCATAATAATACCGGTGTTGTCACTTTTTTTAAAAACTACCTAATTTCCGGGAAGATGGAATTAATTCGCGGGAAAAAAAGATATGTCAAAATTCATTAGTATTGTTAATATGATGATTATGTAAAATGTTATATTATATTTGGTCATGTGTTTACCTAACCTTTATTATCCTTATGGGTCGGACAGGGTTTTCTTAACATATTGTATATTAGTATAAATTATAAACTAGTACTTGACCGCAATCCCGCCTGATGGTAAGCAGTGATGCAATCGTTGAGGACTTTAGCCTTGAAGACACTTAAATTGTAGTCAGACGGAAACAGCGCCGCTTACAAATCGTCCTTCGATGTACGCGGTATTAAGGACGAGGCGAAACGCTTCGTCCGGATCGTAGTGGTGTTAACAAAGTCAGTAAACGCACCGCACGACGGGTCGTCCGATGATGGAACGGAAATGGGGAATTAAGAATTCCTGACGCCTAAGACTGACATCATTGATATTTGAATTCACTTAAATTTTCATCGTAGTAGGCCATAAAATTGGCTGCCGGCAGAAGTTACCACCCACCAGACAAAGTCTTGCCGCCAAGCGATTTGTCGTGTTCCGGCATGACGTCTGGTGAAGCCGTACGGGGGACGGGTCTGAGCAGTTGTGTTGCGATGTGTGCCGGGTACGATGCACCAAATAATGGAGTTATTTGCTGGAAATTTTATTCTTTACCAAATCGGAACATGTCTACTTTACAGTATAATAAAAATATCACAACTCTGTCATAAAATACTTATTTTTATTTTAAAATAAAAAGTGCACTCTTACTGAGACACTTTTTACCTACTTATTGATTGCATACGGGCCAGGGGGGTAATCGCGCTAAATAAAACAGTAGAAGTTCAACTCTCGTTCGTATCTAATCCAGTTATGGTTTAGTTTCGATCACATTTGGTATCGCGCCAGTTTCAACTTCGGTTGAAGTAAAATCAATGTAGGTATGAGTGATACATTTCATCAGATATAATAATTAAAACTAAATCATTGATAATGTTTTTTGGGACAAAACCCGCCACACTTTTCCCACCCACTGCAACTCCTGAAAGCCAGAATCAACAGTGGAGACCGCCAGAAAAACGCCGAGCAATGAAGCTCGACGAGTCCCGGAGAAACGATTCAACTGTCTTGGGTCCCGCAACGAAATTAATCAGAAGAGAATAGCGGAGGAGTAAGAAAAAGATATTTTTTCCACTTCCCTCCATAACAAGCAGGAGACAGAACAGAACTAGGCCAATC
The DNA here is from genome assembly GCA_037179545.1 of Sesamia inferens. NCBI lineage: Eukaryota > Metazoa > Arthropoda > Insecta > Lepidoptera > Noctuidae > Sesamia > Sesamia inferens. The sequence continues at coordinate 5,397,537 of CM073947.1, forward strand.
GGCACAAAGGGACACTATTGCAACTGGGAGAAGCCCAGATTGCCAAACACCACGGAATAAAATTTGATTAAGTTAATGGGTCCTAAGTAGTTATTAGCTGTTACAATTGATTTCAATAATAGGTATGGCAAAAGCGCCTGAACGCACGGAAATTGGTTCTAGTTTCTACAAGGTCCGTATAATAAACGACTCCGGATGTAACTTGTACACTATCCAACATAATATTGCGTTCATTCTGCCAAAGAACACACTCCCACAAGATGTGATGTGCGGACTGTTCAAATTCACAAATCAAATCATTGATAAGTAAATCTAATCATTTAGACGTAAGTTTGACATGGCATAGAAAAGTTGGCTTTGTTTCAACTTTTTCATTTGACAGCGATTACGTTCCAATTGCGATCCAGTTATGGTTAAACCGTTAGCGCGATACGAAACATAACAAAAGTTATAGTTTGGTTGCGATCCAATTCTGTTTTGGTTGAATTTTTTCAGCGCGATTGCCCCACAGGTGAAAGGCAACGCCGCGTGTTCACTGAAGATTAGTGGGAAGTCCTGTAAAGCACTACACATCAAGCATACATTAATTGCGTCATTTACGTTAGAATTCTAATTTATTTATTAGTGAAAAACAGAATTCTATGTGAAACTCACTCACATAGAATGCTTTTTTTAAATGATACTCTCTAATAGGGTAGTTGACTAAAAAAAATAATAGACACGTATTTTTTATTTATTTTATTTATTGTATTATTTATGTACACAGAATAAAATACATATAGATACAACAAAATGAAGATCTGAGTACAAAGGTACTGCTTATTTCTTAAGAAATTTCTTCCAGCAGACCTGCGAAAGAAGAAGTAAAACAGAAATGTAGACAATAGTGTGTAAGAACAAGGAGGAAATCAAATACGAATATGATAACTATTAAAGTAATAATATTAAATATACCTAAACATATAAACCTAATGAAATGAAGACGACACAGTGTGATGAAAACTCGTGTGACGTTACTGCACGCTACACTTTTTAGCGAGGAGTGACGTCACCAGCCACCACTCCTGATCTTTGATGCCTTTTATATTTGTCAATTTATATCTAATATTTTTCTATAATCTGAATGACGGACTAAATAGAATATTTTTTTTTTTTACCCAGGAAACATCTCTATTTTATTGTTTTATGTAAGTATTTTGATTTTGTAGTTCTGTTTTGGTTTTTAATTTTATTTGTAATGCCCTGTATTGTATTTTTGTTGGTACTCTAACTGTGGCAAAATATTTTGAAACATTCCAGTTTCAGTAGTTTTCAGATACGATGTGGACACCCTATGTAACTACACCATAAATATTATGATGTACCAGTGGCGAAGGGTGAAATTATGACAAAGGGAAGCCGGTCCAAAAAAATAAACACTTACCAACTGCAGGATATCTTGGAGGAGGTCTTCAGATAAGAATAATATCAAAAGCCCCACCTTCACCATACAAAAAAGGACTGATGATTTGATAACAGTGTCTTTCAAGTATGATAAAAGCGGCTTTGTGAAAAGCCTTTTTCGACGTGCATCTCCATACCACACATGCATGCTTGTTAGTAAGTACTAAGTTAAGTACCTATTGTTAGGGAATAAGAGTCAAGAAAAAATAAAATAAAAAATTACAAAAATAATAAAGTGTTAAAAACCGAACCACACAAACACCGATCCAAAACCAACAAAAATATTAAGCAAAAATAAAGCAAATTATACACAATCACAACGTTATTTATAGTAGTGGCCTTTCTCGTAGTGGCGTGGTTTCTTTGTCTCTTTCTAATAGAGGAGAGGAGAGAACTGCAAGCCGTTTGGCATTAGCCTATATTTATCAAGTTTTACCGACGGTTAGCGAGCATTAGAAAGAGATGGTCTGACACGCTCTGTCTCTTTTCGCCTCATAGTAAAACGTTGACCGAGGTAAGCTGTAATTCGTCGAGTTGCCTTCAATGTAATGTACGAAAAATTGAAGCGCTGATTAATTTACGACTATAAAATGAAATGTGATGCTTAGGCTATTGCTAAGAATTACTATTTGATTAATAATACTTTGTTAATGAAATAGAATGTAAATACTTTTGTATGAATATGGAACTTATTTTTGAAAGGTAACCCAGTGGGAATCGGCTTGTATGGAGTCTTCGCCACTGTGATGTACAAATATTCAAAAGTCATTATTATATAGAATGACATAAAAACAATAGTTGTGCAATTAAGATTTGTTATTTAGATTTGTTTCTAACATGAATAAATATTAGATATTATAAGTGGTTTGTTGTTACTTTAAAATTAATTTCTCAGCCTTTTCTTGAACATGACGATGGGCATTTAAAGTAAAAATTAGTCCGAACTTGTTAATTTAATTTTGGCGTATTTGTAGTATTAACCATATTTTAATTTATCCTGAACTCTCTACGGTATATCTTAAGAGGGGACTCTAGTGCCGAGAAATTTGAAAAATAGGTACCTATTTGAAGAAACTATTGCCGTCGCGCCACTTCCAACCTGTCCCCGTAAAGTGCGAAAGGGACAGTTGCAGCTCAGGTTGATTTTACCTACAAAAACGTTGACCAAAAGACGTTTCATATTCCGCCGTTTTCATTTTCAAAACACGACAGATCTCAATTATTTTTATATCAAAATTTCAAGGAAAAGTATACCTACACTTCTATTATTTTCTTTTTTTGTCAAAAACTTATCGCATCTGTCTAATAGCCGTCTGAACATCGCGTTAAAAATAGGTTATTTTTCGGCCATTAAGTTTAGGATAAAATCTAATGATAGGGGCACGTATAATGAAGGTTTGAAAATTGTAGAAAAGAATGATAGTTCTAAAAGCGTTATCCACGAAGAAAACAGCGGAATAATTTGTATAGAGAAACCGCCACTAGACTCCCCTCTTAATAACAGGACTAAACTATTAGTTTATCTTCTGTCTGAATGAATGATGTAATCAAATATTTGTATCAATAGCTTGATAATTTAAAAGAGTGTCCATGGAGTTTCTTGCCCGTTCTTCTCCATAGGTACCTACTCTTTGGAATGGGCGACTAGCTTCACCTTACTGATTGACCGACCTTCTGACAGTTCAAAAGTGCATGTAACTGGTTTATTTGAAATAAATGCTTTGATTTTGATTTTGTCCCTTTATTAATGAAATAGAAAGAAAAAGTTACATTTAACTTAAAATTACTAGTGAACAAAACAACCGGAGCCTATAACTATACCCTTACCTACCCATACAGGTCCAAACATGGCGAAATAATCTTCAAATGCAATCACTGGACAGGAATAAATCAGTTGTTATTAAAACCAACGGCGCTTAGAATTTATATCTAGACGAGATGTGACCCCGAACGCTGTTATTGGACGTTTTGATCTATATCCACAGCGTCTATGGTCACCCAATACCATAAACAATAACAACACCTAGGCTTTTAGCCCCTTATTACAAAACTTGGATTTTATTAAGATCAGATTTAAAGCACCTAAATAGTTATTGAATTATGAACCTAACCATTATAGAAATACAGTTCAAAAAAAAAATCAAAATCAAATTTAATAGAGGTCCAAATTATTTGACATTAGTAGGTGATTGGAGCCTCCTGTTAAGCAAATAATGCCTGTGTTAGGAGACTCCGCTCTTCCACAGCAGTATACAATTTTTACGAAACCTTATGTACATATAATTAACATGCAAGTATGTGTGCGTGTTTGTGCGTATGTGTTTGTATATATGTGCGCTCGTGTGTGTATGTGTGTGTGTGTGTGTGGGTGTGTGTGCGCGCGTGCGTGCGTGCGTGGTGTGTGTGTGAGGGTGTGTGCGTGTGTGTGTGCGCGTGTGCCTGTCTGTGTGTGGTCTACGTGAGTGTGTGTGTGGGGGGAGGGGGAGGTGTGTGTGTGTGAGAGAGTGCGTGCGTGCGTGCTTGTATCATTTTGTGGTTTAATAGTTCCTCAGTGTCTGTGTAATTTAGTGTCTTTATCCAATTTGTTAACATTTTTTTACAGTCATATAACTTTTTATTGTGTTTATTGATCCTATTATAGAGTTGGCATGATAGTGTACCATATTGAATCGCAGCAAATTTAGTTTTTGTTTGTGGAACTTGTGCTATAAGATCTCTACGCCTTCTTGTTAATCTATCAGGATCATATGGTACATTCTTATGTTTTTTTAGAACAGTGTTTATGATATATATCTTTCTAACAGAAAGAAATCCACTATCCCGATAGAGTAATTCAGTAGGGTATGAGATCCTTTTGAAATACATTATTTTTATAACAGCACGTTGTCCTCTTTCAACATGTATAAACTTTGATTTTGCTGCGCCGCCCCATATTGGGATGCAGTAGGCTATAACAGATTGTGCTATAGAGATGTTATTTCATTTAAGAAAATTCTGTGGGCGCCTGATTTCTTATTTACATCTGTTGGCAAAATGTGTCTTAAGGTTTTAAAAATCCACTCCAGTTTTCTAATCCGGCCAGTGACATGTTCAATATGAGAGTACCATGATAATTTGTGATCAATTATTACACCTAAATATTTTGTTTCCAGAACTTTATTAATATTGGGACAATTACAGTTATTATTCATAGGTTGATCACATGAGTGTACTTTGATGTTGAACACTTCATCTGGTTGTGATTTTTTATAGATGCAAAAGCATATGTAATTAGTTTTTGAAGTATTTAACGTGAGAAGATTGCCATCAAGCCAAGACGCAATTTGGAACATACCCAACTCTGCCTTAATTTTAACATCAGACCAGCTATGTCCATGAAAGACAACAGCAGTGTCATCGGCGTAGGAGAATATGTTTGCGTTTTCAACTTTTAGGTTACAAAGGTCATTAAAATGTGTGGGACCCAGGAGACTACCTTGCGGTACGCCAAATGACACATCAGCATCATCACTAACGTGCCCTCCAATCTTAACCCTCTGTTTTCTTTTGGTTAAGTAATCTGTAAAGAATTTGAGAGGAATTCCCCTTATTCCGAATTTGGAATCTAGTTTATTCACAAGGGCGGGAACGGAAACGGTGTCAAATGCTTTTTTTTGATCTAAAAATACCGTCAAACATTTCTCTCCTCTGTCTAGATGATCAGTTACTAACGAAGTGAGAGCCCCAACTGCATCTTCGGTGGAAACTCCCTGTCTAAAGCCAAATTGCGTTGGGGATATCATTTTAAACTTATTTAAGTAAGCTACTAATCTATTATTGACTAATTTTTCTATTACATTAGACAAGGCTGGCAACACCGAGATAGGCCTGTAATTATTGAGATCGTTTCTGCTCCCTCCCTTGTGGACTGGCGTAATAACAGATTGTTTCAGAGGAGCGGGGAATACTCCGTCTCTAAAGCAGAGGTTAGCTAGATGGGCGATGACAGGGGTCAGTTCTTTATGAAAGTATTTTAAGAATTTTATTGATATACCATCCCATCCAAAAGCACTATTAGCCTTCAAGTTCCTAATGATTCTTTCTACTTCCTCAATGTCAGTATCTAAGAGCACAAATGAGTTGGTTTATGTATATAAATTGTTGCGTTGATCATAAGTGCTGCTATTATTTCTAGGCTGTATTTGTTCAGCTAATGCTTTTCCTATGTTCGCAAGATAGGTGTTAACAAAGTTAACCGACTCAGTTGGAGTTGTTTTAATATTTATCAATTCTGTACTTTGTTTTTAGTTTTGTTCGTATATGTAATTATTTTTATATTTTTCCAAAGCAATTTTGTGTTAGATACTGAATTAGCTAGTAATTCTCTTTCATATTTTCTTTTAATTTTTTAAATCAGGTTGTTACAGTAGATTCTATATCGGCTATACGTGATTTTTAGAATTTCATTATGTGGGTCAGCGCGCGATTTTTTTTTGTAATTTATTACGATTTTTTATACAGCGGAGTATTCCCGAGGTTATCCACGGTTTTATGATACGTTTGCTGTTGGGAATATTTCTAATTGTAGTATTATTCTTAATCGTTTCTGTAAGTTTTTCTATAAGTAGATCCGTTAGTGCAAAAGGGTCATTGCAGGACATTAATTCGTGTAAGTTTTTCCTTGTAAGTAGTTTAATGCTTGCTCAAAATTCAGGGTGGCAACACTTTTATGTACAGTTTCCTTATTTTTTGTTTTCGATAGTGATAAAAAATTAGTAAAATGGTCCGTGATGGAAGTCTGTAATGTAGCGATTGATGCATAATTTTTATTCCGATTAATTCGTATCATGAAATGGTCTAAGCAATTTTGTTCTCTGGTTGGTAGTGTGTGACCCGGCATTATTTAGCTAGTTGTGGTACAGGTTTAGTAACATTTAATCTACATTCCATTAGAATGATCAAATCCATATCAATGTTAAGTGACGATAACATAACAACAAAATCATCAAAATTGCAGTAGATACTCCTTATGTTTTGAGCAAGCATAGTTAAATCATTTTTATTGACACAAATATGTCTAGACAGATTAGAAGGATCACATTCGATTGAGCTTGATATTTCAATTTGAACTATATCGTTAACTGTTTGAATTGTATAATTCATATCGAAAATTTCCAAGTGGAATGTAGTCGCGTCTCGAACGTAAAAAATACCCCCCGATTAATAAGCGAGCGCAGTCCATTATTATAGTAACAAAAAGTGGGTATATGTATAATATTATTGTAAATGTCGGTTGACTGGGTATTACTAATTCGTTCAAAGTATAAAATATGTTAAGATATGCTTTCACAAATAAACTCTGAGACGTATATTATGTATATTTAGTGACCTGTGTTTGTGTTTTGTGTAATGAGACTATGTGTGAGTAAGTAAATAGTGTTGAACATGAATGAGAGTGAGTGTTTGTGTGAGTACTTAGTTTTATATAACATGCAAAAAAGTATATTACAACTATTTCATTAAAATTACACAGTGCGAACTGCAAACAAACATTTAGTAAGAAAAACATCAATAAGGTACTCAAACAAATCTAAACTAATAGTGTATTAAGGTCTCCGTGGCGCAGCGGTCAACATGCCTGCCAGCGACGTGGAGGCCCCGGGTTCGATCCCCGGCCAGGTCGTGATGGAAAATGATCTTTTTCTGATTGGCCTGGGTCTTGGATGTTTATCTATATATGTATCTATTATAAAATATAGTATCGTTGAGTTAGCATCCCATAACACAAGTCTCGAACTTACTTTGGGGCTAGCTCAATCTGTGTGATTTGTCCGTATATATTTATTTATTTAATTGTGTACCCTCGTAGTGCAAAGACACAATAGCTGCTGTATTTGTGCCTCGCTATGAATAACTATAATAGTCGCAGCTTGGTCATCCTGCTTTACGAGTACTTTGCCGTATGCAGTCCAGCAATACTTGTATGCGCCAGATTTTTTTAAGTCACGGGCGAGGAAATATAAGCGAGAGCCTTTTCAGGTCAAGTGTTCCGCCAGGAATATCGTATCTTCATGCGTTTTATAGCCTAGATGCTTGCAGCATAATTTGGTCTTATGTCTGATGCTAAAGTTCTTAGCCATTTTTAGAATATCGTCCTTGAGAAGTGTAGATCCTGTTTCGTCAACTATGGGTGTACCTATTATAGTTCTGTTTGTTTCCACGCACCCTATAAATGTCCTTGATGTCATTTTTAGTTATGGAACAATCAATATTCTGAGAAAGATTCATCACCATTTCCATTAAGTCCTGCCTAGACTCACCCGCAGTTTTAGGCACATTTTTTTACCCTGCCGCCTGGTTCTTACCTGGCGGCGAGCTGCCCTCTGTTCATCGCCCGTAAGCCTGCGCCTTCGGGAGCGGTGATTTCGCCCGTTGTCTCCCGACCAGGGCGCCTCCTGCGGCGACTAGAGACGTGAGGGCGCTGGGATTCCCTCTCCTTCAAGCGCTCCAACTCCTCCTTTCCCAGCATCACTGCTTCGCAGAAAGAGGTGATTGCCTGCCATGCACAAGTTGTCACTTTTCTATTATCAACTTTGACTTAACCTCAATAAAGTTCGAAATACAAATTCTGACTCTTTTAGTCTGGAGCTTAGCTTTGGTCTCGTTTTGAAATTGACGGATCTAGTTTAAAAAATACATGGACAGCTTCCGTGGCGTAGCGGTAGCGAACGCGGCCGCTGCGCAAGGAGGCGCGGATTCGATCCCCGCGCAGTGCAAATATATGTATGCATGAATATGAATATTTCCATTGGTCTGGTCGTGCCTCGGAAAGCACGTTAAACCGTTGGTCCCGGTTGCCATACGAACATTTAATGGCAGTTGTTACAGGTTCTTGGAGTCCTCAAAAGTCCAACAATTGGTCTAACTGCAATGCTTCGATATCACCTTCGGGTTGTGGAGGTCAGACGGCAGTCGCTTCACGGAAAATATCGAAGTTTTGCCAAAATCAGCTGTTAGACTGGTAAAGCGGACCCCAGACTCCAAAGCTGAAAAAGCTTCGGATGCGGCTGGGATTAACGCTGAGATGCTGATAATGATGATGGGAGTTTATAACCATCTTATCGAGAAATTTTTTTAGTCCTTGATCGCAATCCAGCCTGATGGTAAGCAGTGATGCAATCGTTGATGGTAAAGCGCGCTAGTTTATTAAACCCATTAACTTAAAAAAACTTAGTCAATAGGAAGGAAGACGGCAGTTGAGCGAGGTGGTGCAATGTTAAACCCAGCAACACGACCAACGATGATGCGCCAGAGGGAGATTGATGTGGAGAGCCTCCACGACCAAACTCCCAACACAACAACATTTGGCACATCGTACCCGGCACACATCGCAACACAACTGCTCAGACCCGTCCTCCGTACATTTGTTCTACAATGAGAAAATATTAAAAACAGCCAAGAATTTTTGACAACAGCGGTAGCCTAGTGGTAGCCGGGACTCACAAGTTTTAGACCGTAGGTTCGGAGCCCGTCAGGCGCTTCACTTTGTGTAAGTACTTACATTTCATCACCACTACTCTTAAAACGACGAAAGAAAACATTGTCAGGAAACCGCCATGTCATGTTAAAAGCAAAAACGTTTTATTGAAGTAATAAGTTTTTAGTTATTTTCATTTAAATATACAATATGTAAAGAAAACCCTGTCCGATCCGTGAAGGTATTGTTAGGTATCGATAACTGATTCTACTAATGGATACAAAGCCGGGCTAAACTTAAAAAAACATCTCCCTAAAAAAATGAATATTATTTCGCGAAAGGGGTAACTTAAAACATGTGCGGTAGGCAATAAAGGCGCAAGCGACTGGGGGCAGGGCACGCGACACGCGGTCGCATCGCTATTCGCTCATAATAATACCGACAAATATGGTGTTGACACTTTTTAAAAATTAACAAATTAAGGGAAAGTTGGAATTAATTCGCGGACAGAAAAGATTATTTCAAAATTCATTATTATTTTTACTATCATGATTATGTAAAATATCATATTTAATTGGTCATGTCATGTAGGTCGGACGGTGTTACTTATTGAGAAATAGTTCCTAGTGTAGGGAAACATTGTATTTTTTTTTAATTAACCGTTGTCTCCTCCATTTTAGTCACCAACTCCATGTCTTCACAAGTATCGGACGCAGATTATGATATTAAATTGTTTCATGAGAAACGGCAAGGGTCGCGGGGCGGGGGGGTTGGAGGGGAACACAATGGGGGACGGACTTGGGGCAAGCTAAATAACATCTTAAATTAAGTTATATACAATATGGAAGGAAAACACTGTCCGATCCGTAAAGGTATTGTTAGGTATCAATAACTGATTCTATTAATGGATACAAAACCGGACTAAACTTAAAAAAAAAATCCCCCTAAAAAAATAAATATTATTTCGCAAAAAAGAGGTAACTTAATACATGTGCGGTAAGCAACCCTTCCACGGGCGGCGGGCGGCAGGGTACGTGGCACATGGTCGCATCGCTATTCGCTCATAATAATACCTGTGTTGTCACTTTTTTTAAAACTACCAAATTTCGTGGAAGTTGGAATTAATTCGTGGGAAAAAAAGATTATTTCAAAATTTATTAGTATTGTTTCTATGATGATTACGTAAAATTTTATTTTATTATATTTGGTCATGTGTTAACCTAACCTTTATTACCCTTATGGATCGGACAGGGTTTTCTTTACATATTGTATAAATTATATTAAGCGCCCACTATACCCTAATTGCGTAATCATTTTGAAGCATATTGCTAATACATTGCTCCATATATTCAAGAGATGTGTCTGCTCAACAACATAAAAAACGCAATGATTGGTGTTGTACTGTCAAAATAAAAGCCATTGCTACTTATAGTGTTACGTAACTCCTCTGCTAGCTCTTCTAACTCTAAGATCACTTTACCTAACTTTTTTTTTTAATAATTATAAACTAGTGTTTGATCACAGCCCCGCCTGATGGTAAGCAGTGATGCAATCGTTGATAGTAAATCGGTCCAGTTTATTAAGAGCCTATTCACTCAAAAACTAAGTGAATAGGGAAGAAGACTGCAGTTGAGCGAGGTGATGCAATGTTAAACCCAACAACACGACCAACGATGCTGCGCCAGATTGAGATTGATCTGGAGACCCTCCACGACTAAATTCCCGACAGAACAACATTTAGCGCATCGCACCACAACTGCTCAGACCCTTCCTCCGTACGGCTTCACCAGACATCATGCCGGAACACGACGAATCGCTTGGCGGCAAGACTTAGTCTGGTGGGTGATAATTTTTGCTGGGAGCCGATGTTATGGCCTAGCACCGAGATAACTATTAACTTCTACTAACGGCTCTGCGTTCCAGTCAGATCTTATGCTAGTCAATTAGAGTACAACCAAAGACTGTATTCTCATCTAGTTTTGCAGAAATCTGTAAATATATCCACCAAAAACCGTACCTGCTTCAATCAAAGGCTTTTGTCGACCGCAAATCACTGCTAAACCACACCCCCGCAATCTGAGCCCGCCTCCTGACGCATGCGCGTCACCAGCCAATCAGAGCACCACAATATCACCCCCCTACAAGGGTAGCAACTACCCTCCCCAATTGACCGCTTACGATGTCATTTTTTGCGTCAAACCGATCGCTCGTGGCCACGCCCTTACAAATTTAAAATTGTTCCCCTTTTTAAATCAAAAACCACAGGCCAATATCACTTTGCAAGCCGTACTGAACAGTCGCACATAAAATTAACTACATAATTAACAAATTAACCTAATAAAATTAACTGTCGGTCTAATTAGTGACATGTGGAATAAAACAGTGATTAAAATAATTAATGAAAAATGAAATTTAAATACTTTAAAGTGAATTGAAGATTATAATGATGGAGCAGAGGCCAAATACCAATTTGTATCCGTCGAATTTAACAGACTTGCTGGCAGTGTCCGCTTACCAGCAGAACGTGGACAGACTTTCGGCGATATCCGACGGCGAAGACAAATACAATGCGGACGGCTTCACCGACACGGGCGACCGTTTCACCGAAAACGCCGACAGGTCTTCATCACCAGGCTCAACGTTAGATGATGGTGACAGCAGCCAGTCAGCCTTCGGTGTCGACCTAACCGGCAAAGGCACGAATTTAGCGGGAAAATCCTTTACTATCGCCGCTATTTTGGGCCTAACGAATGCAGAGGAAGACGTGATGAACTTGAGTGTTCAGGAGCGCTTGCAGCAGAATCAGAGACAGCTGCAGAACTATTTGTATGCTGGTCATGACGTGCAGAGGATTAATGACGGCTTCTGCAGGAGTATGGTTGGAGTACCAACGGGTTTACGGCAAGGTAGGATTTAAATGTACAATCACCCAAATTGACGCCTGAACATAGCAGAGGCGATTTTCCCTTGCATGTCCGTTCTACTGAGTGAGAAGTGATCCCGCCCCTTTTTTTAAAGTTGACCAATCACGTTTCATTGCTCAGTAGAAATGAAATAAGTGACCATTTGTCTACAAACAAAAAGATTTTACTACTTATACATGTTGTAGAAAAAACAGTAGGTAGTGAAAGTTACGAAATAGGCGTAAGCCTACTTAGCAAAAACACAAATAATTCCCTTGAATTTAACAATATCTATCAATCTAAAATTAAATTTATCTTACTTTAGTTTTTAGTATTAAAAAAGCTATAGTAAGATAAACTTAATTTTATGATAAAAAATCTTTTTTGTGTTTCTATACAATACACCAATATTAGGCAAACGCGTAACATCGTAGACCTCATCGACACTTTCCATTAGGTGCGATTGTAGTCAAGCGTTAGCCTATTATATATAATAAAAATTATACATTAACATAATATCTTACTATAGCAACCTAATTGACTTGTATATAATTATCACAGATTTATTAGTTTATATCGGGTACAGTTCTCACTCACTTTAACTCTTAGGCTAAAATACTTAACACAATATAATAAGTCTAAACAGTTACTCAAATAAACCGAAGGCGGATCACATTGTAGTTTGTAATTGAAACCTTTGTTATCATAACGGTGTCAGTTGGGAACGAAACATAAAGTGCGCACTTTCTTTTCTTTCAAAATTGGCCAGATGTTGTAGCTATAGGTAGAAAAAATCTCTTAACTATCTTAGTTTACAATTAGGCAAGGTTTTTTTTTAGTTTTAGAAATTGATAGAATTAAATGGGATGAATGTCATTTTAACATTAATTAGGTTGCTATAGTAAGATATTATGTTAATGTATAATTTTTATTATATATAATAGGCTAACGCTTGACTACAATCGCACCTAATGGATAGTGTCGATGAGGTCTACGATGTTACGCGTTTGCCTAATATTGGTGTATTGTATAGAAACACAAAAAACACATTATAATTTATTTAAATTATTTATTGAATTTTAACTACAAAAAGGTGACATAATATCTACCATTGACATTCTTTACCAGAAAGTGAGTGAGTTGCGTAAGTAGAAAAGAATATACTAATAAATTAATAAATAATATTAATATAATTATCAATCAGTATTTGTTGGATGACAGACAATTCTACTCAGGTCCCATTTTGTCGCTAAATTCTTGTTAACGAATATTTTTTCTCATGGATATTGGCCGAACAGATGTCTTATTTTTTATATTACAATAATAAACCATACTAAAGTTACCAGGTAACGCAAACTTTTAACTGCATATTTTTTGCGATCTCTATTTTTTATGATTGTTTTTACAACAGATGTTGTCTGATTATTGTTTCCTCCGAAACGGCTCGACCGATTTTGATGAAATTTTTTGTGCTTATCCGGTATCTATGAGAATCGGCCAACATCTATTTTTTTTTTTTCTAGGATATTATTTATATGGAAAAACAACGTTTGCCGGTCAGCTAGTATAATATAGAAATTATCAAAATCAAAATCAAATTATTAGCAGATACTTAGTATACGCTGAAGTCAGCGTATATCAAGTGATTATTTTGAAATTTTTATGTGATTGCTTATAGGTTTAAGAAAATAAGTGTTTTAACGTTATTCCGAATTATTTATTATAAAATATAAGAAAGAAAATAGGTATAGATTAAATATAGTTTAAAACGAAACCAATCTCTTAAAGACAACTTACTGACAACACAATAAATACAATTTAGATAGTGAAAAAAAAAACATTCGTAACACAATGCAAAATAAATTACAATTTTAATAGATATAATATCGATCTATAGCTAAGACATAGTTTTGAAGTCATTAATAAGGACAATTAAAATTATTATACTACACATTCCAAAAAATACTTTTTAAATACTTAATACTACAACTTACAAACTCAACTCTTATTCTACTTACTTACAAAAAATATAGTAAAAGAGCGGAGGATTCCCACATCTCGTCAAATGTGCAACAAACAAAACAAACAAAAGAGGCGTTAGCCTCTTTTGTTCTCTCAGACCTTGAATCCCATCGTGGAACCAATATAGCCCATAAATTTTCGATGGGATTCAAATCCGGAGAACGCGAAGGCCAGGGCACGATCGGGCAAATGTCGTCGGCCAATCTGACTTGACTTAAAACTTTTCTCGTCAGTAAATATGACGTGTGAAAAATCAAAGTCCCTGTAATCTTTAGCGAAGCGGACACGAGCTGCTTTATGAGCTTCAGTTAGGATAATTTTTTTCGCTGGTTTCCTATTCCTTATACCGGCCCTCCGCAGACCATTCCTGATTGTCTGGGCTGTGCAGTCGTACTCCTCTGCAAATACGCGCGTTGCAGTGAAAGGATGCTGCTCATATACCGAGACCATACGCTGCACACGTTCCTGTGTGAGTATTGTCGGTTGCGGCATACGTGGCATCCTTTCTATACTCCCCTCGCTATCAAATCGGTGAAGCCATAATTTCACCGTATTTCGCTGAAATGAAAAAAAAAAAAAAAATTTAATAGCTCGATGTTTGAGGAATCTATTCTAAGCGTATTCATACAATAAGTTAACACAAACTGAAAAAATTATAAGTAGTTCATTTCATAATTACTGGATATAAATATATTAACCATTAATTTACTTTTACAAGGACAAATGGACCGTTCATAAAAGCTTTGTTATCTTATTCACGCTGCTAGGGAACGTTTTGAGACCCTTTCTAAAACTTGTGAAGTGCATAGATAATATTAAATATTTTTTAAGTGAAATAATTAATAATAAATAATACTCACCGACATATTCAATTCTCTCGATATTTCAGATATATTTAAGTCAGAATCCCTTAGATTTATTATGCTACTCCGTTCCACAACTGACAAATTTCTGTATTGGCTCATACTAATGACTTACTTTCTCACTCAAAATAAAAAAAAAAAAAACATTGTTTGTGTAAGACTCACAAGTTGCAGCTGAAGTAACAAAATTATGAACAACTGACTTAACCTCGCAAGGCATAAAATTGGGTGTACAAAAGGTGGCCAATTAGTAAAAAATGGACCTTTCTCTGTGATTGGTCAAATAGAAAAGGGGCGGATCGCCCTGTGGTCAGCTCATGCAAGCAAAAATTTTTCTGGTTTGATCAGGCGTAACGTTGGGTGATAGTACATACAATATGTAAAGAAAACCCTGTCCGATCCGTAAAGGTATTGTTAGGTATCGATAACTGATTCTACTAATGGATACAAAACCGGGCTAAACTTAAAAAAAAATCTCCCTAAAAAAATAAATATTATTTCGTAAATGAGGTAACTTAATACATGTGCGGTAAGTAACCCTTCCGCGGGCGGTGGGCGGCAGGGCACGCGGCACGTGGTCGCATAGCTATTCGCTCATAATAATACCGGTGTTGTCACTTTTTTTTAAATTAGAAAATTTCGGGGAAATTGGAATTAATTCGTCGGGAAAAAAAGATTACTTATTTCAAAATTCATTAGTATTGTTTCTATGATGATTACGGAAAATTTTATATTATATTTGGTCAAGGGTTTACCTAACCTTTATTATCCTTATGGGTCGGACAGGGTTTTCTTTACATATTGTATGTATGGTAGCATCAAAACTTAAACAACAGCATTACAATATTATCTTAAACGTAACTCGTCGCACTGTTTTTTATATAGATAAATAAAAAAAAAAAAAACGCGCTAGTTTATTAAGAGCCTATTCACTCAAAAAAACTGAGTGAATGGAAGGAATACGGCAGTTGAGCGAGGTGATGGTATGGTAAAGAAAGGTTCATAACTCTTTTGTTGGGCTTGGTATAACTTTTTATAACAAGATACCCTCTGCTTTGCTAGACTTGTCTTACAATGCATTTAAAGCACAAATCAAATCCAAGCTTTGTTTAAAGGCATATTATTCCGTAAGTGATTATTTAAATGATAAGAATAGCTGGTCGATCTGATTAACTCAGGACAATGTTTGTGTTCTTTCTCCGGAATTAGCTTACTGACATGTTATATGAGTTCATATAATTAACTTTTTTTTAATACATAAATATGTAAGCTGTCACGCCCTTTATGCCTGAGGCTTTTTTTTTTTTTTTTTTTTTGTTTTGGCGTGTTAACTGGCATATTTTCAATAATTTCATTGTTGTTGTATTTTCTTGTGTTCATCACTATACATAGTATTGTATAAAGTCATGTGTTTTTTTTAAATGAACAGACAGCTGTGCTGCTGGGGAGTTTCTTCCGCCACTTCTTCTTCCCAGCGAAAGCACTAGGAAGTGTCGATGGGTGCGCGTTTTGGGGGACTGTCTTATGTAATATTGACGTTCAAAAAGTGCAGATTCTCAGCCTAATTTGAATAAATGACTTTTGATTTGATTGTGGATGGTGAGGTATGGATATAAAATATATGCCAAAAGATGATTCTGGCTTACAAAATTATGGGTTTCGATGTATGGTAAATGAGTGTATGCCAAATGATTTTCTGCGAAAAAAGGTTTACGCTATCCAAAATAAAATCATGACGTAAAAAGTTCTGCTATAAAGGGTGGACCTAGGTACAAGTCCTAATACTACTGAACTGCCTCGTTTTTCTCGTGATTGCTACCCCCAAAAAACACATGACTTTATACAAGAAGTATTAACGCACAATATTAAATGAAATCCACGTTAATTATTTAATTAATTCATTGTAAAAAAAGACAATTTTATGAACTCATGTAACGTGTCAGTGAGCTAATTCTGGAGAAAGAACACAAACATTGTCTTGAGTTAATCAGAGCGACCAGCTATTCTTATCATTTAGATAGTCGTTTACAGAATAATATGCATTTGAACAAAGGTTGTAACTACTTGGTTTGTAATAAGTTATACCAAGCCCAACAAAAGAGTTATGAACCTTTTGAAGTCGCTGAAAAGGGGCTCGCAGTTTGTCGTTATTTCTGGTGTTGACATTGTGAATCTAATTACCAGTCGACAGCGATGTGGAGGAATTTATCGACGTTGTATTTTTTTTTTTTTTTTAATAATTATAAACTAGCGCTTGACCGTAATCCCGCCTGATAGTAAGCAGTGATGCGATCGTTGATGGTAAAGCGCGCTAGTTTATTAAGAGCCTATTCACTCAGAAAAATTGAGCGAATAGGAAGGAAGACGGCAGTTGAGCGAGGTGATGCAATGTTAAACCCAACAATACGACCAACGGTGCTGCGCCAAAGGAAGATTGATCTGAAGACCCTCCACGACCAAACTCCCAACACAACAACAATAGGCGCATCGTACCCGGCACACATCGCAACACAACTGCTCAGACCCGTCCTCCGTACAGCTTCACCAGACATCATGCCGGAACACGACAAATCGCTTGGCTGCAAAGCTTTGTCTGGTGGGTGGTAATTTCTGCCGGGAGCCGATGTTAACTAGTTAGATAATAGTCCCGATTCCCTGGTTTACGAACTAAATTAAGTTTAAGTTCAGTGCAACTTTTTCATTCACTTCATTTATTTCAAGGTCGTAGAAAAAGTTACAACAGCTATTGTAATACTCGTGCTGATAGATCTACCGTTGTATCTATTGACAAACTATCACTCATATTACAATGGCTATCATTGTAATATTAATATTAAGTACCTAATTATAATTTTAGATTTCGTAAAGAAACTAACATATTTGATAAAATGGCACCATAACCTAAACCATTACTTATAGAAATAAAAAGCTTATAACAAAAAAACATTTAAAATATAGAAAGTTAGGTACGAGTTTTTATTACACATTTTTGCTAATATTTCGAAAACTAAAAGTCCTAGCAACTCAAAACTTTTTATAGTACTGTTTTACACCTAAACCTTTTATTTAACCCCAATTTTATGTGTATTGCACCATAAATAAAAACTCACATTTCCAAGTTACGTAATTTTTAACAAAAAAAAATATATCTTTTTTTAAACTCTTTACAAATTACAAAATAGTCGTAAAAGTCGAATCCTTACGAAACTAATCTTATCCTTTCTCGTTGGTAGGCCATAACAGCGGCTGCCGGCAGAAATTACGACCCTCCAGATAAAGTCTTGCCGCCAAGCGATTCGTCGTGTTCCGGCATGATGTCTGGTGAAGCCGTACGGAGGACGGGTCTGAGCAGTTGTATTGCGATATGTGCCGGGAGCGATGCGCCAAATGTTATTGTATCGGGAGTTTGATCGTGGAGGGACTCCAGATTAATCTCCCTCTGGCGCAGCATCATTGGTCGTGTTGTTGGGTTTAACATTGCACCACCTCGTTCAACTGCCGTCTTCCTTCCTATTCACTAAGTTTTTTAAGTGAATGGGTTTAATAAACTAGCGCGCTTTACCATCAACGATTGCGTCACTGCTTAACATCAGAGGGGATTGCAGTTAGGGTTGTCAACCGTACTCTAAAATAGAGTATTGTCCTCTATATCATGTAGGCGTACTCTATAATCTATAACACTAATAAAGTACGATAAAATACTCCTTTTTAGAAAATGTTTTACAAAAAATGTTTATTAAAAAATTTTTTCAAAATTTTTTACAAAATTTACTAAAACTAGTGCACGTCTGTAATAATATGCAAAAATCCATAATCAGAATAAAAAAGCCCACTCATCATCATTATCAAACTTTTTAATCGTCCCACTGCTGGGCACAGGTCTCCTCTCATACAGAGAAGAATTGAGCGTAATCACCACGCTTGCTCAATGCGGGTCGGCGATTTCAGACTTCATGTCCAGGTTTCCTCAAGATGTTTTCCTTCACCTTCAGTCATTCCACTATTACTACCACCACCATCACTATTTACTGTTAATATGTTGGTATCGTCGATTCCTCAATCCATATTCGAACGTTCCTGAACGCAATTATTTGTAATTTGTTTTTAAAAAATGTCCTGAAGAATTTGATTGTTTAAAAAAAAATATTTGCTATATACTCTCTGTTCCCGCCACTTCAGCATTTACTGAAAGAGTCTTTTCGGTCATGAATGTGAAGTGGCGAGAAGAGAGAAACAGAGCTTCATTGAATTTAATCAAAAATGAGCTCTTGACACATATAAATTTAAATTTAGAATGTTTGGACTCGTACAATTCCTTTGAAAACAATGGAAAATTGTTATGTGTCGAAAAAGTACAAAAATACCTTTATAAACTAAAAAATAAATGATACTCTTTTTTGTAAGTCCGTACTCTTTATTGACCTTCTTTAAAATCAGATATACTTTATTTCTACTAAAAAAAAGTTGGCAACCCTAATTGCAGTCAAGCACTAGTTTATAATTATTAAAAAAAAAGAAACTACATAACTAGAATTCGATCATTCCTTTTTTGACAATATTATTGATATAAATATCGACCTTTTGGTCGCCATAGCGTGTATGAGAAATTTATGAATGCATGAGTATATGTTAAATGCACTGCTTGCGTTAGTGTGATGACCAATTACAAACTTATAATTTAATTGCGAGTATTTATTTGTTTAAATAAATAATTATAAACTAGACTGCAATCCCACCTGATGTTAAGCAGTGATGCGATCGTGGATGGTAAAGCGCGCTAGTTTATTAAGAGTCTATTCACTCAGAAAAACTGAGCGAATAGGAAGGAAGACGGCAGTTGAGCGAGGTGATGCAAAGTTAAACCCAACAACACGACCAACGATGCTGCGCCAAAGGGAGATTGATCTGAAGACCCTCCACGACCAAACTCTCAACACAACAACATTAGGCGCATCGTAACCGGCACACCTCGCAACACAACTGCTCAGACCCGATCTCCGTACGGCTTCACCAGACATCATGCCGGAACACGACAAATCGCTTGGCGACAAGGCTTTGTCTGGTGTAATTTCTGCCGGCGGCCGATGTTATGGCCTACCACCGGTGTGCGTAATGCGCTTTCGTATTGTTCTCTTGCCTACTAGCTATTGTATGATTGTCCCGTTGGTAAATATTAAAGACTTTAGATAATTAGACTGGTTTATTACACTTGTAGAATTATTACATTGGAATCGACATCTTCTAGGTCAGATCCTAAGTTACAATGACAAGACTATAGACTATATTCATAGACACTAATACATAGAGATGGTATTAGTTACTCGACTACAGAGTAGTGATGTATGATACAACATCCCCCCTGTTTAAGTTTAAATTAACCCTTGACAAACAATATTATAGAAACCTGACTTAGTTACAATTTAGACAATGACTTAAGACTATAGTTAGGTCTTAATCTAGTATACAATGTTCTACTTAATCTATTTCATCAATTAGCCTTCTGGTTGGCTTTACAACTCTTCCAGAACGAGTTACATGTTGACTGACTGAGGATTGAGATGAGAGCTCTTGAGGTCTAGACTCCTGCCTGTTACCTTCCTCTCTCCCCTGCGACGAATTGGATAGCATAGGAGAATATTTGTGTCTTAAATGAACCCTATTCCTCCTATACCTAACTCCATTGACATCCTCAACGACATATGACCTATTATTAGCCAACCTTAGCTTGACAATGGCTTGTTCCCAATTGCTATCAGGCTTTCTTTTAAAGTATACATGATCATCGGGATACAATAATGACAATGACTTTGTATTTCTATTATAATATTTAGACTTATTTTTATTATTTTGCTTGACACATTCTTTATAATTTTTGAATGTAACCACTTTAGGTTTTAATTTCTTATAAGACATAGGAATGTTATTTCTTAAATTCCTGGACATTAACAATTGAGCTGGAGATGGTAAATTATTCTTAGGTGTGTTTCTATACTGTAATAAAGCTATGTATGGATCAGATGAGTTTCTTTTACATTTTTTTAACATATTTTTGATAATTTTGACTGAACTCTCTGCTTGACCATTTGACTGTGGATGATATGGGCTAGTTACAATGTGTTCTATGTCCCATTCATGCATAAAATTCTTAAATTCTAATGACTGAAAAGGAGGACCACCATCAGACACTAAAGATAAAGGTATTCCATGACGAGCAAAAATGGACTTTAAATGTGTTATTACATTCTTTGCTGTACTGTTTTTATTTAACAAAGCTATTTCTATAAATTTAGAATAATAATCTGTGACAATTAAATAAGTAAGGTTATCAAAATACATTAAATCAACACCTACTTGTTGCCATGGATATTTATTAATTTCAAAATTTTTTAGTGGTTCCTTTGGATTATTAGGTTTAAATTGTGCACATACATAACATTGTTCTACCAAGTTTTTAATATCAGCTGACATGCTTGGCCAGTACAAAGACTCTCTAGCCAGTTTTAAGCATTTATTTATACCTTGGTGACCTTCATGAATTTTACCTAACATTTCCTTATACATTGCCTGTGGTACTATTAATTTTGACCCTTTGAACAACAAATCTTTGACTACATGAATTTCAGCTTGTATATTCCAAAATGGTTTTATTGACAGACTGACATTATTTTTATTTTTTGGCCAACCTTCATAATAATACTTTTTTAACAATTGCAAAGTATCATCTTTCTTAGTGTGCTGTAACAATTTTGTACAGTACTCCTTTGTGACTGCTAGACTTGAATGCATTAAATTGACATGACAAGATATTTCTGACTCATTCTCAGGTATATAATGTTCTTTCAATGCTGCTCTAGACAGAGTGTCAGATATAAACATTTCTTTACCTGGAACATGTATAACTTCCAAATCATATTTTTGTAAAGTTAACATCATACGTTGCAATCTTGCTGGTACATCATGTAATGGCTTTTTAAAAAGATAGACTAAAGGTTTATGATCAGTATGAACAGTTACTTTATGTCCGTACACATACTGGTGAAATTTTTCACAACCAAACTGAATGGCTAACAATTCTTTCTCAATTTGAGCATACCTTGACTGAGTTTGAGTTAATGTTTTTGAACTATAAGCAATAGGTTTATTATTCTGCATAATGACTGCTCCTAATGCTGACTTTGACGAATCGACTGACAAGACTAATGGTACATTGGGATTATAATGAGCTAAAACTGGTGACTTTGTAATTTCATCGATTAAACTCTTAAGACATTGACTATGATTTTCATCCCAAGTCCAGACTGAATCTTTCTTCAAAAGATTTCTTAAAATTTGAGTTTTTTGAGACAAATTGCTAATAAAGGGACCTAAATAATTGATCATACCTAATATTCTTTGCAATTCTTTGACATTTTTTGGTGTGGGCATATTGACAATTGCTTTTACTTTCTCTTCATCAACCCTAGCACCATCTTTACTAAAAACATACCCTAAAAAACAGACTTCTGATACTAAAAATTTACATTTTGACTTATTGAACTTTAAATTGACTTCACGTGCTCGTTGCATGACTTTATGTACTCTCTCATTATGTACTGACTCGTTTGGTCCATATACCAAAATATCATCGATGAATATTAGAACTCCTTCTAAATCACCGAACAAATTCATCATGACTCTTTGAAAAATTTCAGACGATGCATTAATACCAAAAGGTAACCTCAAATATTTATATCTACCGAAAGGTGTTTGAAATGTACATAAATCAGAACTATATTCATCTAGTTTAAGCATCCAAAATCCTGAAAATGCATCTAAATGAGAAAAACAAACAGCTCCTGCTAGTTGAGATCTGATCTCATCTATTGACTTAAGTGGATAAATTTCTCTTATAATATTCTTATTCAAATTTCTAGGATCTAAACAAATTCGTAACTGACCCGTGCTTTTGACTGTTATCACTATACTGTTCACCCATTCTGTAGGTTTAAAAACCTTTTCAATGACCTGCATTTTCTCCATGCGATCCAATTCATCGCGCAGTTTGTTCAGTAAAGCGAAGGGTACTCTTCTCGGAGCATCCACGCATGGCACTGCTTCCGGTTTGAGTTTCAGGCGACAGACTTGAGGTAGACATCCAAGACCCTGAAATACATCATTGTATTGTGTAAGAATTTGTTCACTAAAATTTTGTTGAGACACAGAGAAAACTCTTTGAATTATACCTAATTTTTCACAAGTTGGTAGACCTAAAACATTCGGACAAACTAAATCTGCGACTATAAACACTATATTTACACTAATAGTGCTATTATTTAAAGATAAACTACATTTTACATTAACTTTACCCATAATGGGTATTGATATACCACCAAACCCACTAACGTTTATTTGACATTTCTCAAGTGACATTTGACTTTGACATTTCAAAGATTGAAAAGTTTTCTTTGACATAATATTAAAATCAGCTCCTGAATCAATAATGCAATTAATTTGTGTATGACCAACTAAAATGTTTATGTTCCATGACTGTTTAGAATAGTATTTGTTTTCTTTTGACTCGACTGTATTGACCTGTTTACTATGTGTTGACTTTGCTGTAATAATTCTACAAGTGTTTGTTGTGTGAGATTCCTCAGACTTGTGTCTGTACTCATCATTAAGATATGAATCTCGACTAAGACTTTTTGACTTTTTTGACTTGACTCTGAATCTCTCAGACTGTTCCGTGTTTTCATCACTGAGATATGACATATGACAAGAGTCTTCATTGGATCTCTCGGACTTATCAGTCACCAGTCTTTTTTCATCACTGAGGCATTTTTTATTAGACCTCTCAGATATGACATTATCACCACTTTCATCACAGAAATATGACACAGGATATTTTTTATGACAAGATGAGTCTACATGAGATCTCTTAGACATTGACTGCGACTGGCCTATGTGCGACCTGACCGTTGATTGTAACTTAGGATTTGACTGTGTGTATGACAACCTGCTATGTCTGTAATGATTTTGATTGTGATGACTTTGTGACTCTAAATGACAATTATATTGACTAGACTTATGACTATGACTGAAGTTATGACAATTTAAAATTCCAACCAAATTATCTTGACTACCAGTTGAACTAAAAGACTCTAAATGACTGACTTTTTTATTATTGGAGTAACAAAATTTTGCAAAATGACCATAAGAGTTACATGACCTGCATTTAGCTCCCTGCGCTGGACATTTGTAGCGGTGGTGTTGTCCACAGCGGCTACACGTCTTCGAGCGCTTCTCAGGACTGGGACTTGACTTTGACCTCCCTGCGCTGGATCCCTGCTGACTGACTGGTGAAGCTCGCCGTCGCTGACGCTCCGCTCGACCACGGCTCCTCCGACGCAGATGCATGACTTTTTCAGACTCTTCACTAGTGGACCTCTTGACAATTTGGTCTGCATCCTGCTGTGCGACGATGAGTGTCCTAGCTAGCTCTCGCATCCTCTGATATGTCAGATCAGGTTCCTGCAGCAGTCTCTGACGTACATGTGCTAAGTCCAAGCTCAAGTTGGCGATAAAAATATCTCTGATAAGAGATTCTCTGAGCGTTCCAAATTCGCAATCTTGGCTCTTATTTTCGAGATCGGTTAAGAAATCCTCGATGCTTTCCGATTTCTGTTGACGTGTGGTAAAAAACATGTAACGATACATGGTAATATTTTTTCTAGGTTGAAAAAATTCGTCGAATTTGGCCTTGACGTCATGTAATGTGCTTTCTCCAATATTTATGTTGAATGTGTTGAAAATATTTAAGCATTTTTCACCAATGTGATGTAGTAAAATGGCGATCTTGCGTTTCTCACCGGACTTGTCCAAACCCGTTGCCAACAAGTATAATTCGAACTGTTGCCACCAGCGCTTCCAGGTTTCGTAATTGTTGTTTGTTGCATCTGAAGATATTTTAAGCGCCTTCAAGCCATTGTTCATTGCAGTTCCGGTGTCATGGTTGCCACCGACGCCATCCGACTTTTGCATTTTTTGAATTTTCTTTCTTCGTATTGGGTTTTTTCACTCTTCTGACACCATGTATGATTGTCCCGTTGGTAAATATTAAAGACTTTAGATAATTAGACTGGTTTATTACACTTGTAGAATTATTACATTGGAATCGACATCTTCTAGGTCAGATCCTAAGTTACAATGACAAGACTATAGACTATATTCATAGACACTAATACATAGAGATGGTATTAGTTACTCGACTACAGAGTAGTGATGTATGATACAACATACTAGTGCTGATCTATTGTGCCACTCAGCTTCACTTCGTGGCACAAACTATCACTCATATTACATTAGCTATCATTGCTTGACAGCGGCATAAATAACTATTCCCCAATAAATAGCTCCTACAAAATATTTCACTGAAATTGTATTAAAATAATTCGCAACCCATCCCTGTGACATTTAATGGGGTGAATAAAAACTGAGTTTAATTAAAGGCCAGGAGAATTTGGTCCCCTCCGTCCGTCCGTGGATTAATGGAATTATGTCCTCTTTGCGTCAAATAGATGCAGGTGGACAAAATCGATGACGGGATTACAAAATATTAACTCATTTGAAACACAAACGACAGTCTAGGGGTTGTTTATTAAAAACTTGTGTAATGGGCATAAATCTGTTCTTATTAAGTTGTTATAGACTTAATATATGACCATGTGCATTGCAATGTATGTAATATTTACACTGGTCTGGTCGTGCCTCGAAAAGCACGTTAAGCCATTGGTCCCGCTTGCCATACGAACATCTAATGGCAGTCGTTACGGGTTGTTGGAGCCCTCAAAAGTCCAACAATTGGTCTAACTGCAATGCTTCGATATCGCCTTCGGGTTGTAGAGGTCAGACGGCAGTCGCTTCACGGAAAATATAGAAATTTAGCCGAAATCAGCAGTTAAGTTCGTACTGAAAACTCAAGCTCTACTTAAGTCTCGTTTCAAGCCATTTGATTGGTGGAAACTAGTTTTAAGTAATGCTTAAATAGAGATTAATGCTTGAGTTTCCTTCTGAAATACGGACCTTATACTGGTAAAGCGGACTCCAGACTCCAAAGCTGAAAAGCTTCGGTTGCGCCTGGGATTAACGCTGAAGTGATGTTTCTTTCTTTCTTTTATGGCTTCGCACGGTTTGTGCATTTAGCCAATGTCACATAATGAATTGTTCATGTCGAAAAAGACGGCGTGATTCGTCTTACGATGGAGCTTTGAGACAAAGTCTTGATGTTGCCACTATGCTGCGATATTTCACTGTTCTTTATGAATTATTTACTGAATGCACTTTTTACTACATAAATCACGCACTTTTATTTAGTAAACAACACTATAAGTAATTTTAAAAGTCCGATGAAAAATGAGCGTGACACTCAGCTTGACTTTCCCGCCAAAACCCCCGAAGTGATGTTCATGAGACATGACCGTGTTTTTTTTTTTTAATATTTCTTTGCGGCATTGGCTGTCAAGCGTTGTTCTTTTCCGATTATGTCTATATTCTTTTTGTCTTCTTTCTTTTGTCTCTTTTTTATATATCGTTATTATATAAATTTCCTTGTATACTAGTCTTATTTTCTATCTTACTTCTATACAATCTTTCATATTCTTAAACTATTCTTGCCGACGGCAAATTGCTGGGCTGTGCCGCCCTTGTCCTATTTCTCTCCATGGATTGTTTAGCAACTTTAAGGCAAAACCGCTCCAGATACGGCCTGGAGTGTTGATCTGCCATGATTTCGGCGATGGATGTTTCAGTCAACTTTTTGCCAGTACTTACTTCCAGGGACATGACCATGTTATAGCAATCGACTGCTGCGCTCTGTGTCATGGGGTAGGTCTCCGCACGGAACAAATATTTTCATGACCTTATAAGTAGTCATGTCGTAAGTTAAGTCGTGGTGGCCTAGTGGTTAAAACACCGGCCTCTCAAGTATGAGTGCGTCGGTTCGATTCCAGGCCAGGCAAGTACCAATGTAACTTTTCTAAAGTTATATGTACTTTCTAAGTATAGCTTGGACACCAATGACTGATGGTGAAGGAAAACATCTTGAGGAAACCTGGACTTAAGTCTGTAATCGCCAACCCGCATTGAGCAAGCGTGGTGATTACGCTCAATCCTTCTCTGTATGAGAGGAGACCTGTGACCAGCAGTGGGACGATAAAAAGGTTGATGATGATGATAAGTAAGCCCTGAGTCGGGCTGTTTGTGTATGCGAGTTTATATGTTCGTAAACGCACTCACGATACAGGAGAAATTTCCTAGTATGGGGTAACATTAAAAAATACGAGTGTGCTTATGACCACACGACTGAAGTGAAACTTCTTTCGCTCCATCTGTATGTATATATATATATATATATATATATATATATATATATATATATATATATATATATATATATATATATATATATATAAATATATGTGTGTACAATATATACATGTATACACATCAGTGGCGAAGGGTGAAATTTTGACAAAGGGAAGCCGGTCCAAAAAAATAAACACTTAAACACTTACCTACTGCAGGATATCTTGGAGGAGGTCTTCAAATAAGAATAATATCAAAAGCCCCACCTTCACCATACAAAAAAGGACTGATGATTTGATAACAGTGTCTTTCAAGTATGATAAAAGCGGCTTTGAGAAAAGCCTTTTTCGACGTGCATCTCCATACCACACATGCATGCTTGTTAGTAAGTACTAAGTTAAGTACCTATTGCTAGGGAATAAGAGTCAAGAAAAAATAAAATAAAAAATTACAAAAATAATAAAGTGTTAAAAACCGAACCACACAAACACCAAAACCAACAAAAATATTAAGCAAAAATAAAGCAAATTATACACAATCACAACGTTATTTATATTCTAATGCAATGCGTCTGTTTTTTTTAACAAAATGAGCTAAAATGTTGTTATAAAAATTCGGATTACTTTTCATTTTATTAAGCAAATTTTTTTCAATTGACATGATAGCCAAATCGGACAATCTCTGCTCTTTTTGGCAGTTTCGCACATACGTGTGAATGCGTTTTAAAGCAGAAAATGACCGCTCAGCTGAAGCTACTGAAATGGGGAGGGTCAGAATTAAACTGCAAATAATAATAATAATAAGTCATTTATTTCAGACCACAAAGTCCATAGTTATGTTAGTAACAATTTAGTCCTTATAGCTAATGTTAGTAACCAACAGTAATCAAATAGAATTAAAATAATAGATCATGTCAAAAATCGAATTCTAATATTAAAATAAAAACTTAACATCTTTCTGCACGTGAATCATGCAACAGTGGTTGAGGTAGTGGCAGTCGAGCCGTTCAGCAAAAGCCCTCAGGATACTGTTGCGGCTGCTCCGCACCCTATGCTCCAGGGATGTGCACCGCTTGCGCATGATTGTGTGGAAACAATCCACACGCGCCTCCGCAAACATCCCCGAGGCGCTACAGAAGCGAGGCAGCCCCAAGAGTACTCTGAACGCGTTGTTGTACTGGACACGTAGAGCACTGTACTGTTTCTGCGTGTAATCTACCCACAGACTGCCAGTGTAGAAGGACGTACAGAATGCCCTGAATAGGGCTATTTTGACGCCACTTGAACACCGAGCAAATCTGCGTGCTATCATATTCGCACGAACAGACAGCGCCCTACGTTCCCTTTCAATGTCGGCATCGTCTTTCAAGTCAGAGGTTAATAAATGTCCAAGATATTTAGAGTCGAAACTTGAGAAAATGCGTCTTTCAAAGACGTATTCTGGAGCTGTAAAAAAAGCTCATAGGTGTCCAATTTATTTAACGACGCTGACGTAAATAAGACTTTAAGTTCATTTTTCAACGCGGTAAAATCAAAAATTCCCGGAAAGTTCGCTGTCAAAGAGGAAACTTTTTCAGTTGGAAATGATTGGTTGTATTGAAGATACTTTGATTTATTAAGTAAATCAATAAATACAAGCTGAGAAAAAGATCGGTACCTTTGAGTAATTTGAGCTTTGACTTTATCTATAATCGAGGAAAAAATACGCTTGTACGCCGTTTTGGGATCCGTGTCAGTATTTATTCGGCGCCGTCACCGTGGCGGCTCACAGATTTGTTCAATGCTGTGGAAAATGGTATCAAACGAATTAATAAACTCTTCCGAAATCCACCGTTCAAAAGAATCGATTTCGCGCTTTGCCACTTCAATGTCTACTTGCTTACTTTGAAGCAAAGCAAAAAGAACGTCTGTCTTTTCGAAAATGTCTGAGAAAACACGCAATAAGAAGCAAAATTGCATGTCTTCCAGTTTGTGTAACAAGCACTCGGACATTGAAATTGATTCGCTGTCCCATGATTCCGGTGAATCTAAAATACAATTCAAAGTTTCGATCATGTCGGTTCTGCAGTTGAAAATTACGTTAATTATGCGCGAGTGATAATGCAATCGCGTTTCTGCTACCCCCGGCATACGACGATGAGCAACTTCTTTCAGAAGATTCGATCTTTTAGAAGATTTATTAAAAAAGCGTACGATACTGTTAATATGACCAAAAAAAGCTTTTAATTCGGTTACGAATTCAAGAGACCGACTCAAGACTAAGTTTAAAATGTGAGCATAGCATGGAATAAACATCGCCATGGGACAGATTTCACGAACTTTAGTTTGTACACCACCATGCTCTCCAGACATAACTGCCGCACCATCGTAAGACTGTCCAATTAATTTATCTTTACAACGAAAGTCATCGAGAATACCGAGTAACATGGTGGTCAAAATGTCGGCATTTCGACCACCACTTACATCATAGAAGCCCAGAAAATGCTCTTCAATTCCACTGCTGGACAAGTACCGCAATATAACAGTCAACTGTTCCCTGTGACTGACGTCCGGCGTTTCGTCGATCATAACCGATACAAATGAAGCTGAATTTATTTCCGACTTTATCCGCATAGAAGACGCGATACAATGAATTAAGTCATTTTGGATGTCACTTGAAAGTCCTGAAAATACAGAATTTTGGGTCGAGGAACATTGCTCCAAATGAGAATCAAGGACTGTATCGTACTTGCACAAATAATTTAACGTTTCAATGTAATTTCCGCGATTGTCCGAATCTTTCATTATGACCGCGAAATGGTAATTCTTGCTTCCCCAAAAGAATGACCGTGTCAATAAAGCGTTTCATTAACTCGCGATTACGGTCAACTTTTCTGTTATGTACATCAAAAGCGTTGGAAAAAAAATGACTCGATTCTGCCATTATTTCCAAATTCGTGGAGTAACAAGCAGCTGCGGATGTGTTTTTCAGTCTGAATGTGTTTTTTGGCTGAGTTAGACAAATTATTAATATCCGTAAAACCCGTACTGCTCCAAACAGATTTCGAATCAGAAAATAACGAACACGGAAAACAAAACATTTTGTTCAGTTTGCAACTGCCTGTCATCCATGTATATTTATCATATAACGACGCGTGAAAATGTTTAAAAAATCCATCTCGCCTTTTGCAATCAATAATCATGTGTGGGAGTGCTCGACCTAACTGAATAACATGCTTCTTGTATGCATAACTTAGTTTTGAAAATGAAGTTTCATTTGTAAGCAGGTAGTCTGTTGAGCAGCACTCTATATGAATTAAAGCCATAATAACAAACAAAATCCACAGTATTTAACCAAATTTGCGATTAAATTACCTTACAGAATCCGTCACAGTTTAAATAACACAAATATTAAAATATAACAAACGAAAAACTCACGCACCAGTGGTATAGGAACACATACTAACAATAATTTATTTTCAACTAAACGAAATGGAACACGAAAATATGCCAAAATAAAAAGAATATGACTTGCGAAGGATTTCATTATAACGCTAATTCTTTTTAATTTTGTCGTGTTACCTTTCTCGTAGTGGCGTGGTTTCTTTGTCTCTTTCTAATAGAGGAGAGGAGAGAACTGCAAGCCGTTTGGCATTAGCCTATATTTATCAAGTTTTACCGACGGTTAGCGAGCATTAGAAAGAGATGGTCTAATACGCTCTGTCTCTTTTCGCCTCATAGTAAAACGTTGACCGAGGTAAGCTGTAATTCGTCGAGTTGCCTTCAATGTAATGTACGAAAAATTGAAGCGCTGATTAATTTACGACTATAAAATGAAATGTGATACTTAGGGTATTGCTAAGAATTACTATTGCTATTGTAAATCGCGCAGGCATTTGATTAATAATACTTTGTTAATGAAATAGAATGTAAATACTTTTGTATGAATATGGAACTGATTTTTGAAAGGTAACCCGGTGGGAATCGGCTTGTATGGACTCTTCGCCACTGATACACATATACATATATTAATTTTCTATAAATATTTAAATTTATTTCATGGTTTCGTTGGTAAATTAATATTTTTGCATAGATCTTCTATTTTTACTGAAAAAAAAAAAAAAAAAAAAAAAAACGTTGTAGACCTTGTAGTAACAAGCTTGCGCCACGGGCGCCTCTGTGCTTATATCCCCCACTTAACTTCCGTTCGCCTTGCCCGATCACTTTTCGTAACGCTTACGTCACGCGTTCGCCAGCTTACTCCCCAAGTCAAGCGTGCGTAAAGAAGTTTCACTTCAAAAATGTTTGGGCCGGCTTTCAGTCTAACCGGACTCCTTCTTGGTCTCTTTCGTCAGCCTATAGAGGTTAACTACTGGACGAAGACCTTTCCCACGGCTTTCCACAATGACCGGTATTGTGCTGCCCGCATCCATCGGCTTTCCGTGACCTTCTCCAGGTCATCGGTTCACCTATCGGTTCTTGTGTTCATTACTATACACAGTATTGTATAAAGTCATCTGTTAGTTAGGTCAGTGACGCGCCTTCAACCTCTCAACCCTCAAAGTCAAATTGGTCTTGACGCGCATATAGTCCACAGCAGCGTCGTCGATACTGCTGGACACAGCAGCATGTTGGGTCCTGTCAGAGCAGTACCGCACTGATTCCGACAAGGAGGCTTCTTCTTCCTTCATCATCTGTGAAAATTTCACTTTCTTTCATAGTTCATGAGATGACAGCCAATGGGGCAGTAAGGTTCTGGAGTGGCGGCCATGTACTGGAAGACGCAGCGTAGGGAGGCCCCCAACAAGGTGGACCGATGACCTGGTGAAGGTCGCGGGAAGCCGATGGATGCGGACAGCACAAGACCGGTCAGCGTGAAAAGCTTTGGGGGAGGCCTTTGTCCAACAGTGGACATCCATAGGTTGAAGAAGAAGATGATAATACGGATGTTTCCTGGGTAAAAAAAAAATTATTCTATTTAGTCCGTCATTCAGATTATAGAAAAATATTGGATACGTATATTTTGTTTTATCAAATCAATAAAAATTGACAAATATAAAAGGCATCAAAGATCAGGAGTGGTGGCTGGTGACGTCACTGCTCGTTAAAAAGTGTAGCGTGCAGTGACGTCACACGAGTTTTCAACGCACTGTGTCGTCTTCATTTTTTGTTTATATGAAAAAAGAAAAAATACGTGTCTAGTAATTTTTTTGGAAATCTGACTGACGGACTAATTAGTTTTTTTAGTCAACTACCCTATTGCTTAACGCACTATCAGTATGAGCAATGGGTTTCATTTTGACAGTTTAACAACATTCATTGCGTTATCTACGTTGTTCAGCAGACACAGCCTTGGAACATACGGAGCAATGTATAAGCAAATTCCTTCAAAATGATTCAAATTGATAGTAATAGTGTGTGTTACGTAATCAGAATCGTGGTGGCCTAGAGGTTAAAACACCAGCCTCTCAAATATGAGTGCGCGGGTTCAATTCCAGGTCAGGCAAGTACCAATGTAACTTTTCTAAGTTATATGTAGGTACTTTCTAAGTATATCTTGGGCACCAATGACTGATTAAAAAGGTGAAGGAAAACATCTTGAGGAAATCTGGACTTTAAGTCTGAAATCGCCAACCCGCATTGAGCAAGCGTGGTGATTACGCTCAATCCTTCTCTGTATGAGAGGAGACCTGTGCCCAGCAGTGGGACGATAAAAGGTTGATGATGATGACGCAATTAGGATGCTGGTTACAAAAATACAGTCTTATTAATAAGATTTCCGTATATGATGTTTAGATTCAGAACCCATAACGTCACCGTAGAGTAAAAAGCTCGGGAATGCATTTTTTTCTTAAATTTATTTTATTGCGTTTCTGAGAAGAATACCTCTCACTACGCACATCCTGATCCGACTCATTTGTTCATTCGATACTCGTAGCGACATCTATGACACTAAATGAGAACCTCGTAAACAGGCGCAGCTGTCAGTTTCGTGTGAATACCTAGCAAGGAACGTGTAGTTTCATTTTATTTTCATTTTCATTTGGGCAATCTTATAGTACTGAACCGATTTGGGTATGAGAGCGGGTTAAATATCCATAATAATTAATAAAAAAATATAAAAGTCGCCGTACAAAATGAGTTTTCTTAGTGTGGGTTAACATTAAAAAAAAAATGTTTGGGTCGGCTTTCAGTCTAACCGGACTCCTTCTTGGTCTCTTTCTTCAGCCTATAGATGTCCACTGTTGGACAAAGGCCTCCCCCAAGGCTTTCCACGCTGACCGATCTTGTGCTGCCCGGTCTTGTGCTGCCCGAATCCATCGGCTTCCCGCGACCTTCACCAGGTCATCGGTCCACCTTGTTGGGGGCCTCCCTACGCTGCGTCTTCCAGTACGTGGCCGCCACTCCAGAACCTTACTGCCCCATAGGCCATCGGTTCTACGAGCAATGTGCCCTGCCCACTGCCACTTAAGTTTAGCGACTCCCAGAGCTATGTCGGTGGCTTTGGTTCGTCTGCGGATCTCCTCATTTCTGATTCGATCACGCAGAGAAACTCCGAGCATAGCTCTTTCCATTGCCCTTTGTGTGACTCTGAGCCTTCGTATGAGGCCCATTGTGGGCGACCACGTTTCAGTTCCATAAGTCATCACTGGCAACACACACTGGTCAAAGACTTTAGTCTTGAGACACTGGTATCATGGACGACGAAAAGATATATCGTAGCTTCCCGAACGTTGCCCACGTGCTTAGCACATTTATTGGCAACTAAAGATTATTATCATTATTGCTCGACCTTAGAAGCATTAGGTCGTATGTATAGCTCAAACTTAGAAGTATTAGGTCGTATGTATAGCTCAAACTTAGAAGTATTAGGTCGTATGTATAGTTCAAACTTGGAAGTATTAGGTCGTATGTATAGCTCAAACTTAGAAGTATTAGGTCGTATGTATAGCTCAAACATAGAAGTATTAGGTCTTATGTATAGCTCAAACTTAGAAGTATTAGGTCGTATGTATAGCTCAAACATAGAAGTATTAGGTCTTATGTATAGCTCAAACTTAGAAGTATTAGGTCGTATGTATAGCTTAAACATAGAAGTATTAGGTCTTATGTATAGCTCAAACATAGAAGTATTAGGTCGTATGTATAGCTCAAACTTAGAAGTATTAGGTCGTATGTATAGTTCAAACTTGGAAGTATTAGGTCGTATGTATAGCTCAAACTTAGAAGTATTAGGTCGTATGTATAGCTCAAACATAGAAGTATTAGGTCTTATGTATAGCTCAAACTTAGAAGTATTAGGTCGTATGTATAGCTCAAACATAGAAGTATTAGGTCTTATGTATAGCTCAAACATAGAAGTATTAGGTCGTATGTATAGCTCAAACTTAGAAGCATTAGGTCGTATGTATAGCTCAAACTTAGAAGCAGGTTAATGGTCTACCAACATGTTTTTCTACAGATTTTTCGCGCCAGACGTTTACATAGCTATTTTAACAAACATATATATTTTTAATAATAACAATAACGTACATTTTCCCACCACATAATCTATACTAATAGACTAGCTAGTCGCCGCAATAGGCCGCAGCGTGATGTTATGTAGCCTAAAGCCTGTCTGGATTAATGGGCTATCCAACGGACCCGTAGTTCCTGAGATTAGCCCGCTCAAACAAACAAACAAACACACTCTTCAGCTTTATAAATAAGTATAGATAAAGCTGAAGAGTTTGTTTATTTGTTTAAACGCGCTAAGCTCAGTAAATACTGGTCTGATTTGAAAAATTCTTTTTGCGTTGGGTAGCTCATTAATCCTGGAAGGCTTTAGGTTATACAATATCACGCTGCGACCAATAGGAGCGGAGCATAACTATCTCCACGCGAACGAAAACGCTAGCGGCCACTATTTATTAATTATATTATGTGAAAGTGAAATTAATGATAAACAAATAAAAACGAAGTTACAAATGTCACAATACGGAGTTATTTCACCAGTCAATGCATAAATTTAAAAAAAGATATAGTCAAATAAATAAATAAGTGTACATTAATTTGTCAATTATAAATTTATGACTCGCATGATAACATTTATCAATTAATAAATGTTTTAATTTTGTTTTGAGTTGTGTAACATTTGACGTAAGTTTTTTTTAATAAATAATTTACCACATACACGCCCTCTTACATTCATACACACATAAACATATCACACATATGTAGGACACAGGTACAACTTTTCAGTGCTTATTCTTCATTGAATTTTAAGTTAATTTATTCATCATAATCATCAGCCACTACTCGTCCACTGCTGCACAGAGGCCTCTTCCACGGCACCACCAACAAGCTCGATCCTGAGCAGTTCTCCGCCAGCCGCTATCAGCCACCTTCTTGATGTCGTCGCTCCATCTCGCCCAAGGGCGTCCTACGCTACGTTTGTTGAAACTCGGTCTCCGCTCGCTTTACCCCAACGGTTGTCGGTCCTGCGGCATATGTGACCAGCCCATTGCTACTTCAGCTTGCTAATCTTCTCCGCTATGTCGGTGACTTTGGTCCTCTGTCCATCCATAAGTTAATTTATGATATCTGGCAAATTATAGAAATGTTAATTTTATATTTTTTGCTTTGTTGGTATTTTGGCGTGGCTAGCTGGCATATGATAAATAATTTCATTGTTGTTGTGTTTTCTTGTATTCATTATAGTATTGTATAAAGTCGGGTGTTTTTTTTTTAAATGAACTGACAGCTGTGCTGCTGGGCATTTTCTTCCGCCACTTCTTCTTCCTAGCGAAAGCACTAACAAGTTACGAAGGGCGGGCGTTTTGGGAGGACTGTCTTATATGATATTGACGTTCAAAAAGTGCTGATTCTCAGCCTAATTTGAATGCCTTTTGATTTTGGTTTAGATGTTATTTTATTGCATTAAGTTTAATTAATTTATTCTATTAGTTCTTGTAAATTACAAAAGTGTTGACTCTACTCCATGACTTCCTATATCTATTATCTGCACTTTAAGAGTTTGGCCGCTGATAACCGAAACACAGGCTTTTGCCTAGTTCGGTTAGAGATGTGTAATATATATAATATATTTTTTCTATGACCATTTGCTAATTTGTTTAATACATAACCATAAGTTATATCTCAATAGTACTCATTGTTGCCAAGTCGTGTTACAATGACCATTTCCACACGGGTAAACTGTACTACAATGAAACTTTTTTTATGGATATGGCTTTTTATGGATATAATTCCAGACAGTCCACGACCTGAGATGAGGCCACAAGTTGGGCAGATGAAGACCTCCAGGAGTCACTCTATGACGTGTACGAGCAGGTTAGTTCCTTACTTCTTCACTAGATGTCGCTATCAATAATTATATCACGGTAATTAAAAACATCAAAGGCAAAAAACAGACGAATCTAGAGCATCCTAGTTCCGTAACACATTATTACCAGTCATTTTATACATGCAGCCTTTGGGTCAAACACACGAAAAAGTCTTGGGACACCCTGTGAATCCTGTACAACAACTCGTTCAGGGTGCTGATGGGGCTGCCGCGCTCCTGCAGCGCGTCGGGAATGTTTGCTGACGCACGTGTGGACGGGTTCGCGGCGATAATGCGCAACAGATCTGCGTCCCTGATGCGTCGGGTGCGCGACAGCTCCAACAGTTACCTGAAGCTCATTGCTGAGAGGTTGAACTCAGACTGTATTTTTATGGAGCACTGGACAAGGGCGTATATTGTGTTCTCTTGACTGATGGTGGTGGGTGACTGGTTTAATTATCAGACTAATTTTATTTTAGTCTGGAATGTTATATGTATATTTATAATAGGTCATAAATAAATTAAATGTATTTTATGTACTTATGTGTTTTTATGAAAACTATGGACAATTGTCTGATGTAAATAAATAAATAAATAATTAATTGGAAGTATATCGCTAATCCATTACTCCATACGTTCGATCGACACCGTTACGTTTGGTGGGTAATGTTTCCCCAAACCGAAACCCATTGCTACTGGATAGTGTGTTTTCACTGTTGATCGGAAAGGCACATGGACGAATCGAATATTATTGTCATCAATCATCATTTCAGCCGAAAGATGTCCACTGCTGGACATAGGCCTCCCCTAAAGATCTCCTCGACGACCGGTCTTGCGCCTCCCGCATCCAGCGGTATTACAATAAAGCCATTTCGCTAAAATTTTAAGCATAACACATTACTTTAAACAAATATTTATGAAACCCAATCCATATTAATATTATAAATGCGAAAGTGTCTCTGTCTGTCTGTCTACTGAACCGATTGTAATGAAATTTGGTACACAGATAGTCTAGAGCATGAGAAAGGACATAGGCCGTATAACATCCCGCTATGACCAATAGGAGCAGAGCAGTAACAAAAAATGTTGCGAAAAGGGGGCAAACGCGGACGTACATATTGCTCCCATTATTTTAACAGGCGCTTATTTTATATCAACACGCTGACGGAATCTTGGGTAACAGCTAGTTAAATTATATAACACGAACCTTTTTGGAAGCGTTCCCACCCGGGCAAGAAGCTCATAGATTCTAGAATCTTCGTTTGAAAATATATGTCTTTCTTTCTTTTCTTTAGAGTGAATACTACTTCAACTCTTCAATGGCCTCTGCGGTTAGATACCACAATTTTGCCTATAACACGTGTAAGGTTTTGGTAGTTTTTATTTAAATTATAAATGTCATACAATCTACTTACTATATAATATATTATACACGTGTAACAAATTATAGAAATTCTTTAAAAAAATTATTTCACAATAATGGCGGATATCGCCAATGACAGTTGAAAAAACGGCCGCGTGAGCCTCCTACTAGGAGATTTGATGCAAAGCCATGATGTGGCCACTATGCTGCGAAATTTCAATGTTCTTTATGAATTATTCACAGAATGCACTTTTTACTACATAAATCACGCGTTTTTATTTAGTAAACGACACTATAAATAATTTTAAAAGTCCGATGAAAAATGCGCGTGACACTCATCTTGGCTTTCCCGCCAAACTCCAGTTGCCACGAGTCTGGTTCTTTTTGGATGTTAATTTTAAATATTTGGAAACGCACTCTAACGACTACGAGCAGTGGTGACATTGGCAGAATAATGCATGATATCCATGCGCTACCCCGTTGACGGAGGTCAGACGACTCTTGTTAAGAACAAAAAGGGGCGCGCGACATATATTTTCGGAGTTTTTGACAGGAAAGCCAAGATGAGTGTCACGCGCATTTTGTCACGCACACATCATGTCTTTCCTCTAACACCCTCCTAAACGGCCTCACGCGGGAATCGAAAGGAGTTAGGTTAGATTAACTTAAGTTAGGATAAGTTTAGGGTAAATTAGTATAAGTTAGGATATAAACTTACTCAAGAAAAAAGTTACTGAAGTCTAGGCTGTATGGCGTACTGGCGTACGTTCAAAAGTACGGAAAGAAGTAAAACAAAAAAAAAATCGGGGCAACTGCTCGTCATACAAATATTTGTTCCATGCGAAGATCGAGCCCGCGACAAGCTAAAATCAATCGCTTTACCACTGCTCCGTCATTTCAATTTCCACGGTTATATTTTCACAGAATCAGTAGTAGTTAGTTTTACTAATTTTTTTGGCCCGTGCGTTACTGTGCTTAGAATAGCACCAACCCATATCCTCCCGTGGGTGTCGTAAGAGGCGACTAAGCGAACTCTCTCTAGGGAAGCGGGCAGCAGCGCTTCTCCTGTGGAATATCAAATTATTGTGATCACCAATTTAACGGGATTATGACAAACCCCCCCAATAAGTCTTGGGGAGGCCTTTGTCCAGCTGTGGACATTTATAAGCTGAAGAAGAAGAAGGTTTATATAGAATCAGTAGTTAGTTATTCATAAGCTTACCCAGGGGGCAGAAGAACGAGAGTAACCGACATAGCCCGAAGAATTGCAACACTAAAGTGGCAGTGGGCTGGACACATTGCCCGTAGGACCGATGTCCAATGGGGCCGGCAGGTTCTCGAGTGGCGACCACGCACCGAAGACGTAGCATGGGTAGGCCCCCGACAAGGTGGACCGACAACCTGGTGAAGGTAGCGGGAAACCGCTGGATGCGGGAGGCGCAGGACCGGTCGTCGTGGAGAACCTTGGAGGAGGCCTATGTCCAGCAGTAGACGTCTTTC
Source organism: Sesamia inferens (assembly GCA_037179545.1). Lineage (NCBI taxonomy): Eukaryota > Metazoa > Arthropoda > Insecta > Lepidoptera > Noctuidae > Sesamia > Sesamia inferens. Next base: position 5,436,729 of record CM073947.1, read on the forward strand.
GGCTGAAATGATGATGATGATGGTACCCATTGGCAGGGACGGGCAGCTGACGGAAATCTCTCAGAACATGTATAAACTCCTCTTTTTTTATAAATATCAACTAGCGCTTGACCGCAATCCCGCCTGATGGTAAGCAATGATGCGATCGTTGATGGTAAAGCGCGCTAGTTTATTAAGAGCCTATTCACTCAGAAAAACTGAGCGAATAGGAAAGAAGACGGCAGTTGAGCGAGGTGATGCAATGTAAACTCAACAACACGACCAACGATGCTGCGCCAAAGGGAGATTGATCTGAAGACCCTCCACGACCAAACTCCCAACACAACAACATTAGACGCATCTGTACGCACTGTAACACAACTGCTCAGACCCGTCCTCCGTACGGCTTCACCAGACATCATGCCGGAACACGACAAATCGCTTGGCGGCAAGGCTTTGTCTGGTGGGTGGTAACTTCTGCCGGCGGCCGATGTTATGGCCTACCACCGAGGAAAATTACTAAACAAAGTCCTCTAATTAGCTCAAAGTATAAACGAGGAGTTATCTCTAACTTTTAAATAAACCACGCAGAAGACATTAACAAAATGTATGGTGTAATTGCCAAAATTTTACATGAATGCCTGGTTTGCCCGAACCTGACTTCTCCCCCTTCGACCTGACTTGCCCCCGCCCTAGGCCAAAAGCTGGGTACGCCCATGTAGTTATTGTATTTGTAATTATGTTTTTTGTTGTCTAGTTCTGGCAGAAGTAAAAGAATAAGGACGATATTCACACCGGAGCAGCTGGAGCGGCTGGAGGCCGAGTTTGAGAGGCAACAATACATGGTGGGCCCTGAGAGGCTGTACCTAGCACATGCTCTGCAACTTACTGAAGCACAGGTGAGCTGAGATTCAACTGTAGCCTTTTTTTTGGTGTGGGTGGGGAATTATAAGACCGCTTTGGTTGTCAGACTTTTGCTGACTAAAACCCACCCGTGTTCCTTCACTTGCCCGTGTGCCAGGGCCACGGTTTCTTGTTTGAGCAACCCGCAACCATTTTTTCCGGTTTGGAAAATCCTCATGAATGTCCACCGCCCTGGGGCGGGCAACGGGGTCAGTCAGATTCTTACTGACTAAAAATCACCCCGGCGTTCCATCTCACACCAACACAGGGTTGATGAGAACGAACACTGCTTCTGCAATCCCCGATTGGTGCTGGCCCGCCACTGTAGGCCTCCTCGGGTCAGGTGGGGCTGGAGTGAGGTGTATGACTCCCCCCGTGATGTCTAAGAGTGACACCTCGGGTCCTGATGTTTGGGGGGCACCTGGACCCATTTAGGGGGGCTGGAAGAAGGCGTTAGCCGCCCTTTGTACATCACACTCGTCTCCACAGAGTAGGCAACTCGTTCATGGGCCAATGTATACACTTTTACAACAAGCTTAACATGGACATTCGAAACTTACCCATTAAACGATTTAAAAACTATATAAAGGCCAAACTTTGCAAAAAGGGGTATTATAAAATCACAGATTATTTAGAAGACATAAAAGCTTGGGTCTGAGCTGGTCGCTCTGTTAAGCATTGTTATTAAGCAATATGCGTAATTATAAGGTAAGTTATTGTAAACATTTTCATTTTTAATGTCTGGACACGAAAAAAGACTATGATCCCTGAGTTTGTTTCGGCTATTTCTTCTCAGAGGTAGTCAATTAGGAAATGCTGGTTTCATCTAGTTTAAAAAAAAAAAAACATATGACGTGTAAAAGTGATCGGTGATCCTACTTGCTTAATAAACGATTTCATTTCATTTCATTTCTGCCGACGCCACCAACCCGCAACCCTGACCCAGCATCGGTCTTCGTGGACCCCGTCACGATCTGATAGCTGATAGCTAGACAGTTGCAATGTGCACAGATGATGTACATGTATTGCTGCTATTACAATAGGAATAAAAACTGTTTATTTTTTGTATAAATAACGGTTACAAAATCTTCGAATCCGACCTCATACTTATCCGCTTTTTTTCCCAGTTCTAAACTTGAATTCGATATTCAAAAGCAGTTTGTGATAAGAACCACGTTTTAAAATCCTCCTTTTTCCATTTAGGTGAAGGTGTGGTTCCAGAATCGGCGTATAAAATGGCGTAAACATCATTTAGAGGTCACGCAACAGCGGTTAGCGGTCCTGCAAAGACATCAGCCACATGATCGAGACGATGACATATAAAGTACAAGGCTTCGCAGGCCAGTGGAGCCTTAAAGGAAGCGGTACAACTTAAATCCCGGAAAGTGCGTTTTGAAATCCGAAAAGTGCCAAAAACCAATTGGAATTCCAAATAGCAACCTATAAACTTATAAAAGTGCTGGTTATTCAAAAAGCGAAATTGGGCATCGAGAAAATGCAACCGGTTTCCAGAAAAGTGCAACCGGGTTCCAGAAAAGTGCAACTGTATTTCCGATAAGTGCAATCCCAGAGACTTGTGGAACTGATTAAAATAATTGACAACCCTCAGTGATTATAATGTTAAGTGATTGGTGGTGATGATCAAAAACTATTATTTATAGTGGTGATTTGAACTTGAAAATTGTGATGTTAGAAAAACGAAAATAATTTAGTTGATATTCAAATTATGATAACTTCAGTATGGACACACTTTTTTTTTAAATTGACTGTTATTACGTGTACAAAATAACACAATAACTAAAAGCAAATTCTTTAAAATGTCATATATCTACTGTGTTCAGAAAAATGTCAAAATCTTGTGAAAATATAGAGAAATTAAAGAAGTGTTTTTTAACATATATAAACTAGTGCTTGTCCGCAGCCCCGCTAAAGAGCCGATTCACTAAAAAAAAAAAAAAAAAAAAACTTAGTGGGTAGGGAGGAAGACGGCAGTTGAGCGAGGTGATGCAATGTTAAACCCAACAACACGACCATCGATGCTACGCCAGAGGGAGATTGATCTGGAGACCCTCCACGACCAAACTCCCGACACATTCCCGACATTTGGCGCATCGTACCCGGCACACCTCGCACCACAACTGCTCAGACCGGACCTCCGTACGGCTTCACCAGACATCATGCCGGAACACGACGAATCGCTTAGCTGCAAGACTTTGTCTGGTGGGTGATAACTTCTACCTGCAGCCGATGTTATGGCCTACCACCGAGAAATTTAAAGTTAATTCAACTGTCAATAATGTCAGTCAGGTAATTCATAATTTCCCCATCGCCGTTCCATCATCGTACGACCGACGTCGTACGGCGAGTATCCACCCTTACGTTGTTGACAGTACTGCAATCGGGACGAAGCGTTTCGCCTCGTATTTCATACCCCGTAAATCGAGGGACTGGAACAATTTGCCAGCGGCGGTGTTTTCGTCGGACTACAATTTAAGTGTATTCAAGGCTAGAGTGAATAGGCTCTTAATGATCTAGCGTGTTTTACCATCAAAGATCGCATCACTGCTTGCCACCAGGCGGGATTGCGGTCCAGCATTAGTTTATAATTATATTTTAAAAAGTCAGGTGTGGTATCAGCTGACTTCAAAGTCACGGAGAGATTCATCCTAATAATATCATAATTGAGAAAGTTTGTGAGTATAGATGGTTTGAGGTTAGTCACTCTCTCGCGCAGAAACGACTGAAAGGATTAGAATGAAAAGATGTGGCTAAATGGCTACCCCAGCTCGGTTAAACGAATAGGAATTTCACAGCAAGGGTCGCGGCACGTTTGCGGAAAGCACGCTGCCGAAAGCTCAGCGACTGAAGTGTTAGTCCCAATATTAAGTTGTTATGACAAACCAAACGGTCAAAACGCGACGGAAAGTTACGTGGCGTCATCGTCAGTCTTTCTGTGTCGACACTTTATGGTGTGCGGTTTTTGTGACGTACCTGAATTGGCCAGAAAAATGGATTTAATTAGAATATTAGCTATTATAGAGGGCTTAGAAGACGTAGCCGCTCTTTGCTACCGCCTCGCGCGCGATGCCACAACACGCCGAACGTTAAGCTACGCCCGCGGAACTTTCGGTCGCGCAACGCATCGCATGATGTGTCACTTGCTATGCAAAATTCATTAAATGCGTTTCAGCTGAAAAACCGCCCGAAGGAAGGTTAGATCCTACGCCGAACGCAGCGTAATTTCGGTTGATGTGTCATAGAGTAATTGAAATACACTGCGAGCGTATTTAGTGGAGCTTTTTTCGGCACCATACGTTCCGCAGATGTGTCGCGACGCTAAATCGTAATATTTATACAACATTATTTTTCGTTTATGCGAAACCGGAAACACGTGTCCAGTATTTTCAAGTAAAGAATCTATGTACAAAATTTCAAAAAGATATCATGAAAAACCACAAAGTTATGAGCTTGTTATCCTACTTGGCTGTCCCAACAATACAGAGTGTATCTGACATCGTAACGCAAACTTCGCGAAAAGGCTAGACCGCAGGCCAGTAATAAAATTATGTTAGTCATTTATGTCGTTAATGAACGGTTACAGAATTCATAGTGTTTAAAAAAGTGTCGGCTCGGCACTTTGAACGTTGCAAGCGTGCCGCCGTACGGGTTTTTAGGTATGACGTTGATTCCTGATGTGAACTCTATTAAATCAGCTGATAAGATAGTTTTTCGAGTTTTGTTTTCATTGTGCTTTTTTGTGTAATTACCGAATTAATTAATTTTTACTTTAAAATCTTATTGGGTTAGAAAAGTATAGCAATTATGAACGCTCTAAAGTGAAAAAACTACATATATTTGTTTTTACATAATGAAAAAGCCGCGGGCAATTCCACCACTGGGGGGTTCAGAATCATGTACTGGATCCATGGTACTCGTTTGTGCGTCGATGCCAGATACACCCTTTATGGTACACGCTCGGGCGGGCGAACGGGGCGTTGACCTCTGATGTCAGCTGTTGCGCGGCGCAGTACTATGATCTATCGTATGCTACGTAACGGGCTCGGTAACAACAATGTAACAATTTTTAAATGCATTTGGGAAAAAAACTATAGCATGCGTGCAGAAATGATTGGAATCGATTCAGTCGTTTATTCTGAACAAACTATATTCAGGTTTCCCATTAACAAAAAATAACATTTTATATTCATTCATGAATTGTTTAGTGTTTAAAAATTTCTTATAACTTTCGTGAACCTAATAAACATAAAAAGTTTCTCAATTGTTGTTATGCATTATTTTGGATTAACATAACAAGATAAGGGAGTATCGTAAGACCGCTGTATCAGTTTTTTTCTTGCAATAACCTCTTAGTACATATTTACTTTAGCGCAAAATCATCCGTGAGACACAAATATCAATAAAAATCGTCGCAAACACTTAAAACGCCTAGATAAAAGTTCATAGCAATGTTATTGTTTGTTGTTTATGTACTTTTGTCGTAGGAGTTACGCGATATTATTTTCAGTATTGTGGAGATATGAAAAGTTCCTAAATCTTTTTAATTACAAAATACTAATTTTCAGCTATTCAGCATTATATATTGCTAGAAATCATGTTTATACATGCGTTTTCATTGCGGGGTCTCTGCCATACTTCAGTTTAGCCACGTCCTTTCCATATCACAAAAATGGTTTATAACTAGGAATAACACATAGGATACATTTTATCCCGATATTTTCACGGGATTTTCCTACGCAGCTGAAACCACAGGCCTCAGCTAGTGAACAATAGATTAGAGTGTAGCAAAAAAAAAAATCTCTCACGACAGGAAACACGAAGAAAAATAAATGATGGTCCGTAAAACGTTTCATTTGGCAATAAATCAATGAATCAGGGTCCCTTTCCACCTTTACGTTGTTGACACCACTACGATCCGGACGAAGCGTTTCGCTTCTTCTTTTAAACCGCGTACATCGAGGGACTGGAACAATTTGCCGGCGGCGGTGTTTCCGACACACTACAATTTGAGTGTCTTCAAGGCTAGAGTGAATAGGCTCTTAATAAACTAGCGCGCTTTACCATCAACGATCGCATCACTGCGTACCATCAGGCGGGATTGCAGTCAAGCGCTAGTTTATAATTAAAAAAAAAAAAAAATCCGGGTAGGAGTTTTTGCGTAAAAGAGTGTAACAAACATACATCTAAACTTTAACGTTTATATTATTAGTGGGATTAGCTCTTGAGGCTACCCAGGCTACTATTTTCTTTAAAGATGAACTTATAAGTCTCACGGCGCTAAAAAAACACTTTTACACGTCAATAATGAATATGGTTTCAAAACCAACACCTTAATTAGGTACGTATCACACAATTAGGTACTACCAACTGAAATAATTTAGAAGTATATTGCTAATACATTACACCATATGTTCAAATTATGTGTCTGCTCAACAAGTTAAATCACGCAATGAATGCTGTCGAGCTGTGTGCAAAATGAAACCCATTGTTATAGTGCGTTTCATCTAATAGTTCCTTTGCCGTCATGTTGGCACTAATACAACTTGAGAGAGAGATAGACGCAGAGTGCGTCTACCTTGTTTACGATAGTGACAAAAAATTAATGCCAACATGACGGCAAAGGAATTATTAGATGAAACGCACTATACTGATAGTCTGTTATGCAATCACCCTGTTTTAAATTCAAGACTAGTCAAACAGTCAAACTCTAGGCTCTAAAGATATATTGAAGATAAGTGTGTATTTTAAATCTATCTCTAAGTGTACATTATCTAGTTACTAAATAAACTCAGTTTTAAATATAGTCTTTGGTATCATTTACCCTTACCTGTGGCGACATCTAGTTCGCCATAAGTGTACTAAGATCGCACTTTGCATGATCATGACCATCAGTCGCATCCGAAGTTTTTCTGCTTTGGAGTCTGGGGTCCGCTTGACCAGTCTTAACTGCTGATTTTGGCTAAGCTTCGATATTTTTCGTGATGCGACTGCCGTCTGACCTCCACAACCCGAAGGCGATATCGAAGCATTGCAGTTAGGGCAATTGTTGGACTTTTGAGGGCTCTAACAACCCGTGACGACTGCCATTAGATGTTCGTATGGCAACCGGTACCAACGGCTTAACGTGTTTTCCGAGGCACGACCAGACTAGTGAAAATATTCATAATCATGCATACAAATTTGCACTGCGCGGGGATCCCGGCCTCCTTGCGCAGTGGCTGCGTTCGCTACCTCTACGCCACGAAGGCTGTTCGTGAATGATACCGCGCAAAATTCTGCATCGCGCAAGGAAAATTAACCCGACGTTACCAGTCCCGACCCCTATCGGGCACCTGTCTGACCTCTTAATGGAAGAGGAATATATCGTTTATGGTCAGATAGTATCACCACAATAATTTATTATTATTATTATTATTATTTTAAACTAGTCCATGACCGCAATCCCGCCTGATGACAAGCAGTGATGCAATCGTTGATGGTATAACGCGCTAGATTGTAAAGAGCCTATTCACTCAAAAAACTGAGTGAATAGGAAGGAAGACGGCAGTTGAGCGAGGTGATGCAATTTTGTACTTGCTTCATCATTTCAGGCGAAAGACGTCCACTGCTGCTGGACATAGGCTTCCCCCAAGGTTCTCCACGACGACCGGTCCTGCACCCATATCTAGCCGTTTCCCGCGACCTTCACCAGGTCGTCGGTTCACCTTGTCGGGGGCCTACCCACGCTGCGTCTTCCAGGGCGTGGTCGCCACTCGAGAACCTATCGGGCATCGGTCCTACGGGCAATGTGCCACTGCCACTTTAATGTTGCAATTCTTCGGGCTACGTCAGTTACTCTCTTTCTTCTGCGGATCTCCTCATTCCTGATTCGATCGCGGAGCGAATCCCCAAGCATAGCCCTCTCCATTGCCCTTTGAATGACTTTGAGCCTTTGTATAAGGCCCATTGTTAGCGACTACTTGCTTCGGCTGTATATATACTAAAATAGGAACGATACAGAGAAGATTAGCATGGCCCCTGCGCAAGGATTACACGCAAAATCGTGAAGCGTTCCACATTTTTGCGTGCGCCTCAGCGGTGATGCACGGGGTAGTTAAACATCTCACTAACCCGTGCAGGAGGCGAGGTCCAGACCGGGCCAGCACGAGTGTGTGGAGCCGTTGCAGAATCGTGGACTCTCGCAGCCCCGCGCGCCCATGAGAGGACTGCTTTTTAGACAGTAGAAGTCTGACAGACCCTGTCGCCCACCCCAGGGCGGCGGACATCCTTTGAGGATTTTCCACCAAGGACAAAAAAAAAAGTATGCAATGTTAACTTGTCAGACGTCAGACTTCTCTGCTTCTGAAGAGACTTAACGACTGTTAAAGATCTACAAATGACAACGGCACCACCAGCTTAACGTGCTTTCTGAGGCACGAAGGGACCACGGCTAGCATAGATTCATCTGTTCGGTCTACCCGTGTCCAGTAATTATGTACGGACGACAGCTCAGGTCAAGCTACCCAAAATTGTCCAAAATCCAAATATTCCATAATTATCCTTGAGCAACCTTGACATGACATGACACACATTTACTTATGGACATGCCTTAGAGATGAGAATTGTGGCACTCCGAAAGAAATAGAGGAAACGAAGTTTCGTGTATCTTTATTTCTCTCAAAATAATCAACCATCTATGAGGAAAAAGATAGTGCTAGCCGAAGCATAGGCCATCTCTTTCACTCTTTTCAAACCAAAAAAGAATACTGCAGATTTTACAGGTACGGCATGTCCATTAGTATATGTCTGTGGCTTTATAGATAAGGTTAATAATACAGAAATCTGGCATAATGTAGTAGCTTGTTGTGTCTACTAAGCCACAATTTCCTCACTTTACAAGTGCATTGTGGAAACTTTTCAAGGCAAATGGTGGATAAAAAGTATAATATCTTAAATACGTAGAAGATAATATATTAAATAATAATTAGGAAGCAATTATACAAGATAATAAATATTCATGATTGGTGTTAATTACATTTTAATTGCCCATCAATTAATCTGATCCACGATTTATTAGTAGGTAAAATTCGTAAAAATCGTTACTGGCCTCGATTCCTATATGAAACTAAATTAAATTTAATGTCAGTGCATCTTTTACTTTCCAATTCATTAAGAAAGTCCTGTAAAATTAAGATGCTCCTTAGACAGTTTAGACGTGATTAAAAACGTCATGGCGACTGAAAATACAACAATTTTCGTCAGGCGCTGACTAATTTGACAGGACAGGAAACACCAGGGTGCCACCATTGTGTGGATCATCCTGAGGACACGGTGGAGGTCTGCTCAGCTTGGGTAGAGCACGGCCGTGTCCTCGTAGCGGCGATCGGCGTCGATCTCTCGCGTCCGACCCTGGTCCAGGCCATGGTTCGGAGCAAGAGTGCATGGCAGGCCGTGACGTCCTTCTGCGAAGCGGTGATACTGGCAAAGAAGGAGGCGGTGAGCCTCAGGCAGCGCCCTCATGCCACTAGACGCCACAGGAGACGCCCTGGTCGGGAGACGATATCGAACTCCCAGTCACCACCGTAGGCGCGGGCCTGCGGGCAGCTCGCCGCCTGGTAAGGACCAGGCCCAAGTCGACGGCGCGTTGTGTTTCACGCGCGCCTCAAAGAGATGTCAGCACATCGTGACGGGGTCCACGAAGACCTATACCTCCTGGGTCAGAATTGCAGGTTGTGGCCCTGGCGCACAGGCAAGTAAAGAAAGACTGGTGGGTTTTAGGCAGTAACAGTCTGACACGCGCTTCCGCGCCGCCCAGAGCGGGAAAAGTCATTTAAAAAAAAAAAAAAGGTTGCACGTGTTGAAGGTCTGCAGTAATTTATGACATATGCGAAAAATTTAAATCGTTCTTGTGGGTAGCTAATGATAATTTGATATTTAATGTTATTTTTGCAAATATTGTAATGTACGAACGACAGTTCATAAGACCTCAAGGTCAATACGTTTTCTGTTTATATTTTTACTCGGTGGTAGGTCATAATTTCGGCTGCCAGCAGAAGTTACCACCCACCAGACAAAGTCTTGCCGCCTAGCGCTTCATCGTGTTCCGACATGATATCTGGTGAAGCCTCACGGAGGACGGGTTTGAGCAGATGTGTTGAGATGCGCCAAATGTCGCTGTGGAAGGAGTTTGGTCGTGGAGGGTCTCCAGATTAATCTCCCTCAGTTTTTTTTTTAGTTAATAGGCTCTTAATAAACTAGCGCACTTTAGCCTCAACGATTGCATCACCGCTTAATATCAGGAGGAATTGCGGCCAAATCAAGCACTAGTTTATAAATATATAAAAAAAAAAACATCCCGACTATGGAACCCATCATTGTGACACACGACTGACCTTTTCTTTTAACGATCTGGTCAAGTTTACCTTCAGTAAGAGGCGGTAAGTATCATTTTAATGAAGTTCGTTTGAAGTGAATGTGGTTCCGCATGCCTAGCTTCCATATTCTGCGTAATTTATAGATTTTTTAAAGTGGTCACAACAAACATTTAGTAATGCGGTGTCATATGGAACTGCGTCATCAAATCAGAAATGAGGAGACTTAAGTGGCAGTGGACCGGGCACATTGCCTGTAGGACCGATGCCCGATGGGGCCGACGGGTTCTCGGGTGGCAACCACTCATCGGAAGACGCAGTGTGGACAGATTCCCGACAAGGTGGACCGACGACCTGGTGAAGGTCGCGGGAAACCGCAGGAATTTTTTTCGGTGAGGTTGTTACAGAATCACAATTCTTTTTCTTCTTCAGCCCGCTTCACTGACGAGAGTTCCCCTACGACACCGACACTAGGGATGTAACGGAGATAGTTATATCGGAACTGGAACTGGAGTCGGAGTTTTCAACAATATTTCATTGCGATATTTACGTTGTTTTCAAATATTTTGAAGCATATCACTAATAATCCTGCCCCATAGGTTTGAAAAATGTGTCTGCTCACAAACAAAACATTAGGTATTAAAACATTGCATTTGCATTAATTTGAATAGTGAATAAAACTGCAATATTTGGCCACCAGAGTGCAGGTTACCGAATTGGCGAATAAACGTAAATAAATAATCTTATAGAAAAATAACTTCATAAGTTCAGTTTAGGCCACAACTTCAAAAATTATCATGACGCCTTCATTCTGAAATGAACTTAGTTCTCTTTGTATTAAAGCTGGTATTTGTTTGACTTTGATCTAAGTCCTCGGAGTCTGCAGGTGAGATTTTTATACGAGTTTAAAAACAGCGTATTATGACTTTTGACGTAAGCAGGCGCACGGAGCGTTCGAAGGACGGGTCTGAGCAGTTGTGTTGCGATGTGTGCCGGGTACCAACCATTTTTATTTTTTTTTCCGGGTTGGAAATCCTCATGGGATGTCCGCCGTCCTGGTGTGGGCGACGGGGTCTGTCAGACTTTTAGGTACTGACTAAAACAACCCCGGTGTCTCTTCTATCACGAGCGCGCGTGGGGCCGCGGGAGTCTAAATTCTTCCACGGCCCCACACTCTCGTGCTGCCGGGCACCATGCGCCAAATGTTGTTGTGCCGGGAGTTTGGTCGTGGAGGGTCTCCAGATCAATCTCCCTCTGGCGCAGCATCGTTGGTCGTGTTGTTGGGTTTAATATTGCATTGCCTCACTCAACTGCCGTCTTACTTCCTATTCATTCATTTTTTTTTTATGAAAGGCTCTTAATAAACTAGCGCGCTTTACCACCAACGATTGCATCACTGCTTACCATCATGCGGGATTGCGGTCAAGCATTAGTTTAGAATTATTAAAAAAAAAAAAAAAAACTTTCCACACCACAGATGTATTACTAAACTCGATTATAAATATATTTCGCGTATAAGGTACGGCAGGCAGATCAAGCTATCCCAAACTGTCAGATATTCCCAATCAATCTTGAGCCTTAACGCTTTATAGATAAAGTTGAAAATCTGTCAGATTATAATCTATAGTATCTTGATGTGCTGTCGTCTATACATATATTAGTTAATTCTTGAGGGCCTGACGAAATGCGTTACAAAACGTTAGACAGTGACGTAAACGTGTATGTCTCGGCGAGTGTTGGCTAACTCGTTGCTAGTGGAACTAGCGACCGGTTTCAGAATACGGACGCGTGACGATTGTGGTAGGGTTGTGCGTAATACTGTTATCTTTTATCGATATTTTTAGAAGCAAAGCTCTTAGGTAATGAAGAATAAATAACTTACTTTATATCATCATTATCTCCTCGTTAATCCCAGTCGCAACCGAAGCGTTTTCAGCTTTGGAGTCTGGGGTCCGCTTTACCAGTCTAACTGCTGATTTTGGCTAAACTTCAATATTTTCCGTGAAGCGACTGCCGTCTAACTTCCATAACCCGAAGGCGATATCGAAGCATTGCAGCTAGACCAATAGGAATGTATCCAAGGTATGAAAATCAAAAAAATAATTAGTCCGTCTTATAGAAAATAAAAAAAATTAAGACCCATATTTTTTATTTTGTAGTAATTACCAAAAACTACTGACATATAGCGTATTAAATTTACGGAGTGGGGGCTAATTACGTCACGCCGTGGTATATTTACCACGTGGTAAATATACCACGGCGTGACGTCATGCGACATTTCAAATCAATATATCTTCTTAAGTATTTGAATGAAAGAAAAAATTAAAAATGCGTGTTCAATATTTTTTTATAAATCTATAATATGTATAATACAAGCCTATTGTTGTACTTTTGAGGGCTCCAACAACCCGTAACGACTGCCACTAGATGTTCGTATGGCAACCGAGACCAACGGCTTAACGTGCTTTCCGAGACACGACCAGACCAGTGCAAATATTCATATTCATGCATACAAATATTTGCACTGCGCGGGGATCGGACCCGCCCTCCTTGTGCAGCGGCCGCGTTCGCTACCGCTACGCCACGGAGGCTTTCCAAAGGCGGTCTTCCAGTCTGCTTACAATTTTTAGAGTAAATAGGCCCTTAATAAACTAGCGCGCTTTACCATCAAAGATTGCATCATCAGGCGATTTTTATTTGTTGCTAACTGATGTATGTACATCGAAGTCGTGGTAGCCTAGTTGATAAAACACCAGCCTCTCAAGTATGAGTGTGCGGCTTCGATTCCAGGTCAGGGAAGTACCAATGTAACTTTTCTAAAGTTATCATGTGCATTCTAAGTATATCTTGGACACCAATGACTGAAGGTGAAGGAAAACATTTTGGGGAAACCTGGACTTTAAGTCGGAAATCGCCAACCAGCATTGAGCAAGCGTGGTGATTACGCTCAATCCTTCTCTGTATGAGAGGAGACCTGTGCCCAACAGTGGGACGATAAAAAAGGTTAATGATGAAGATGAATGTACATGCTGTATTGTGTATCTTTTAGTCTGTACTAAATAAATTTTCTTTCTTCGGACGAAGCGTTTCGCCTCCTCTTTCATACCGCGTACATCGAGGGTCTGGAGCAATTTGCTAGTGGCGGTGTTTCCATCGGCCTACAATTTGATTGTCTTTAAGGCTAGAGTGAATAGGCTCTTAATAAACTAGTGCGCTTTACCATTATCGATTGTTAAACATCAGGCGGGATTGCGGTCAAGCGCTAGTTTATAATTAATAATAAAAAAATAGCCAGTCACATACTGATATTTAGCTGCAATCTGGTTAGACAGGAAGCCAGCCCCAGTCCCCAACACATAGTATGGAAAACTGCAGGTACGAACGACAGCCTGGTCAAGTTACCCGAAACTGTCAGAAATTCCCAAAGAACCTTGAGCCTTAATGCTTTAGAGATAATGTTGAAAATCTAATAAAGAAATCTGACAGATTGTAGTAGCTTCATGTGTTGTCGTCTGTACCTTTAACAATACTATATGGGGTCGACAAAGATACAACTTTTATCGATATCACACAGTCCCATCACTACAAGTTAATCGTTGAACTCTTGCTATCGGCGCGGGAGCACGTCAACATTATTTGTTTACACTCGACTATCAACAAAAACATCATTGTATTATCAGTCAGCCAGCCGTTTTGCAGTTAACGCGAAAACAATAAAGTGATGTGTTATTATTTTTAATTATGGATAATAATCGAGTTTATGGTAAGTTTTCTTTTTTATTTAATAAATTCAAAGACTTTTTGCTTAGTGCAGACGTTTAAGATTATTTTTATATCATTATATTTAGATATTGCTAGCCTGCCTTAGTCCACTATTGAGAACAGACCATCATCACCATCTCAGGGTATAATCCCGGTTGCATCCGCAGCTTTCGCGTTGGACTCCGGGGTCCGCTTTTCTACATCCTAAACGCCTCCATTTCGCACGATCTCTGGTATTCTGTGGTGTGAGATTGTTGGCACGCAGGTCATCTCTTACGACGTCAAGCCAGCACTTCTTTGGCCTACCTCGCTTGTCCCGGCCTGGCGGAGGCGCCATGTCAAGACATTAGGACAGACCAAGGGACTAAAATTGACCACTGGATGGTTTTTTTCTCGAACTTGTCGTTTTGAAGTTAAATTACCTGTACCCCGAGGATTTATCTCGTTTACCTTTGTTTCTCGTGGGAATAATAAACATCCATCATATCAGAACAGACAGTTGTGTTGCTGGGGAGTTTTTTCTGTCACTTCTTCTTACCAGCGAAAGCACTAGAAAGTGGCCAAGGGCGGTCGTTTTGAGGGACTGTCTTATGTATGTAGTATTGACATTCAAGAAGTGGTGATTCTTAGCCTAATTTGAATAAATGAATTTTTATTTTGATTTAATCCATATACTATCCAGAGACTATCACTGATGCCATACAGCAGATCATAATATGGTGATGATGATCAGAGTTATTCTATACCTATTACGATATCCTACGTTTTAATTTAATTATTTCATGTTATGATAATCATATCCCCTCTTACGACGGCCGCCACAATATAAATAATAACTTGTTTTGTAAGTAACGAGTTTATTATGGTATGATTTTTATACTGTTTTTGTTTTTGGGAAGCAATCGCCCAGATAAACATAAGATTAACACAGAAACGTCTAAAGGGATTTAAGTGACATTTGGTTATCGGTCAAGAATCCACTCCTTTCGCGCTAACGTTAGACAAAAGAGTTTCATAGAAGCTAAGATGTAAGTACAACATTGTGAGTTTTGGTGGGAAAGTTAAGCTGAGTGTCACGCTTATTTTTCATTGGACTTTTAGATTATTTATAGTGTTGTTTACTAAATCAAAGTGCGTGATTTATGTAGTAAAAAGTGCATACAGTAAATAATTCATAAAGAACACTGAGATATCGCAGCATAGTGGCCTCATCATGATTTTGCCTCAAACCTACCTTGTAGACGGATCACGTGGCCGTCTTTTTCGACATGAATAATTCATTACGTGACATTGGCTAAATGCACAAACCGTGCGAACTTTTGAAGTTTTTCTTTTACTTTAAATTGGCACAAAGTCATACATAACTAGTGCCACACTACAAAAAAGAGAGTACATCTAATTTTCGATATGAATTCAACAAAATAGAAACAAACCATTACAATTAACAATTGAATGTCAAAAAACAAGATAGCATTCCCAAGTGAACATGGGTGTACCCAGCTTCTGGCCTAGGGGGAGCATATCAGGCCTAGAGGGGGGCATGTCGGGCCTAGAGAGGGGGAGGGGGGCATGTCAGCCCTAGAGGGGGTAGCATGTCAGACATGGAGCTGGGGGGCAAGTCAGGCCTAGGGTGGGCAAAGTTTTTTGGCAATTACACCTTGACCTTACATTTTGTTACTGTCCACTGCGTGGTTTATTTAAACGTTAGAGATAAGTCCTCATTTATACTTTGTTTAATAATTAGGGGAGTTCATACATGTTCTGCGAGAATCCAGGGGGGGGGGGGGGGGGGGTGGAAGCCATGATAACCACGTAACAGACTATTAATAGGAATCTGAATCATTTTTAAAGCAAATTTCTAAACCATTGCTTCATAAGTTTACAAAAAATTGTTTACACAATACTTAAATAACACAATAAATATTGCTAACCTGATGTGCTACGTAATTGCCCCGCAGGCAAAAATAAAAATATAGGTACCTACTTGCTGCCACAATGTATGACCTTACATTGACACTAGTAGCATACGTAAAAACTAAATATTTAAATTAATGTAAAAGTCTCATAAATTATCTATCTCTGGATAATTCAAATGATTTATGTATAACAGTTGGTATACCTGTGGGGTTTGAAAAATACAGTACAACGACTTTTAAACGGTTTATTTCAATAGAAAACTGAACAAACTAAGTAGTAACTGCTTGAAAAAGTCTAAAATACGTCTTTTTAATTTATAGCGTCGTGCCAAACTCGCCATTCGTCTCCTTTCTCACTCTCACATGCGTCCTCTCAACCGCGTCGTTTGGATACACATCTAAAACATTATTCACTCAATCTATCAAATTCGGATACATTTCACAATTCCATACATTCCCACATACATTTAAGTTGATTATAGGTAGTAAATTCAGCATCAATCTGTAACGTTACTCGGTAGGCCATAACATTGGTTGCCGGCAGAAGTCACCACCCACCAGACAAAGTCTTGCCGCCAAGCGATTCTTCGTTTAGTGAAGCCGTACGGAGGACGGATCTGAGCATTTGTGTTGCGGTACGATGTGCCAAATGTTGTTGTATCGAGAATTTAGTCGTGGAGGGTCTTCAGGTCAATCTCCCTCTGGCGCAGCATCGTTGGACGTGTTGTTGGGTTTAACATTGCATCACCTCGCTCAACTGCCGTCTTCCTTCTTATTTACTCAGTTTTTTTGAGTGGCTTAATAAACTAGCGCGTTTTACTATCAACGATTGCATCGCTGCTTACCATCAGGCGCGATTACATGCGGTCAAGGCGCCTGATGGGATTCGATCCTAAGAACAAACGAACGTACAACTTGTAAAACACACCCGTTTCCCCTAGGCTACCACTGTTCTCCGGCTCTCTATCTGGTTATACAACAGTACGATTTAATTAATTAATTTAATATTGAATCCCAAAGACCGATGTCCGTTTAAAAATAACTCTTTAACTATTTCAGAACCTTCAAACCACGGCGTGACCAGTTTGGAAGGATTATACACAGATTTCGACAGATGGGTTGCCAGATACAATTCATGTTATAAAAGGTAATTCATACTACAGTCTCGCTGACTTCATGGTCTCGAAAGAAAGAAAGAAAAAAATTTTATTCCGCACAAATAAAAATCACATTACAAGTATACAGGGTATTTGGTGCATCGTGTGCCAAATTGAAATGGTCGACTGAAGGGCTCATCTGCTTTTTCATCCTTTATTTCAGTCCCCTGAAATTTGAGCATTTTTTTAGTAAAACAATAAAAAGTCGATAAAAATATCCACAGACGTTGTACTGGGGGGTTTCGGAATTGGTCTTTTAAGAGGAAGTGAGACCACCCCTAAGCGCAGAAGGTGATCACCGGGGCCGTTTTAGTGAGTTAAAGATCCCACACTACCCGACCTCATTCCTCGGACGGGTACCTTTTAAATGTTTCCCCCAAAACAGGAAAAAAAGGGCATGAGGGGTGTCCTCATGCTCTGTGGATATTTTTTATCGACTTTTTATTGTTTTAATGACAAAAGACTCAAATTTTATATTCAAATACATAAAAATTTAAGAAAGGGCAATATGAAGTGTAGACTCGGAATTTTAATTTCTTTTTTAGAAGTGTAAATTAAAGCTCTACATATTATAGCTGTTATATTGATACAAAAAAAAAACAAAAAAAATATCGGGATCTTCCAACTCCCTCGTTAATTCGCCAGTCTATCCTCTTGCTAATGATGTACCACATGCCATAAAAATCTTTTACCAACTTTGTAAATTCACTAGAATTGTGATTCATGACCCCTTCAGTCGACTATTTCAATTTGTCACACGATGCATCAAACAGCCTCTATACCTAATAATTAAAAAAAAAACATAATTTTTAATACAGATAAAAGCCTAGAAGTCAAACACTAATACTTCTAAACAATAACGGCCTATATAAAAGCCAAATTGGATAAAGATCAGAGGTAAACAAGTCGTTGCTAGGCAACGAGTTGACCTTTTCTAAATAGAAGATTTTCATAAAAGTAATAATTCTACTTACTACCTACTAGGTAATGTAAACAGTTTATTTATGTTTAGATATTTGTGATTTGCATAGAACGCTTAACCGATTTGAATGAAATATGACACACATGTAAGCTAATTTCCTAATAGGTTAAATGTTTTGATACATATACTATTTTACACTCAGTCCATACTTGAAAGTATTACAATGCATGTGTTATGCCGTTGATTTGAAAGTAAATAAAATACGCAAAATTGTATTGACAAACGCCTCAACTTTATTCATTTGCTGAATTCCACAAAATGTGTTTAATACCTGGTCTTCACCCATGTTTCCTTTTTTGTAAGGCTAACACGTAAAATTATTATATTTTTAATGTTTTTTCGGAATACCAAGTTAATATGCATGTTATTTTAGTAATTCTATTGAAATACGGTGCAATAGGAAATCTTAATAAATAGTTAGCATGTAAAAAGCAATAATCATGTAAATAATAAGTGATTTGTAAAACATGAGTAGTGATAACCCTAAATTGATTTGTTTACCTCTATTCTTTATCAAGCTTGGCGTTGGTATAGTTTTGTTGTTTTTATTTCGAACTTGGCTACGATTTAATTTTTTTTGTCTCCAGGTCGACATATTTCTCCAAAGAAATAAGTACGAATGAAGCCCAAGAAGAATCAAAACGAAATAAGGAAGAAAATTTAGAAAAAGATGTTTTCTTCAGCAACGTATTGTTGAGGCACCAGCGTTTACCATATTCGTCCAAGACGACGCCATTTTTTAATTTTAAAAAAGAGAATGACGGTTTTGTGTTCTATGATCACGTTTTTTATGGACTTATGAAGAAAAATGGTGATAATAGAATAGTTTATCAATATATTAGATCAAAACTATAAGATAAAAATAATAATTATAATGTTCAGTTATGATTTCCGTTTTGGGAAGAGTTTGTGTCACGCTCTGGGGCCTAAGTCTGATATTTTTATAAATTTGTCATTCCAACACGATTCCATTGTCATTGTGCTAAAAGTTTGTAATCTGCTAAATTCATAATGATCGATCAATTTTCGGTCAATCGTCTCGTAATGGAATGGTGATAGAATGACATTGCCAAATTGCCATGATTATAGAACACGTTAAAAGAAATGATTTTCTAAAACCTACTACTCTAATTGAACATTTATAAATATGAAGTGGAGTGTCAGTGATAGATTACTAGAAAATCATAATGGCGCCATTATAAAAAAGCTACCAATAGAGTAAAATATAAATTATCTACCTATGGAGTATCTAAATTTAACAGGACTAGACAAATATGTTATCTGCTATCCTTTTCTTAATGATATAGATAGAAAAAGGTGCACTGACGTTAAAATTAGTTTAGTTTGTAATTAAGGGAATACTGGGAATAGGGTGGAATCTCCGTAAATGAGTTCGGAGATGATCAAAATGTTTGTCCAGCGGAGTAATTACATAACACATTATATCAATCAACCCTGAATCCGAGTCATTTTGGAAAAAATCTCAAAGGCTTTTTTTGTCGGTACGGCATAACTTCCTTCATACTTTATCAATATACATAAATGGGGCATCATTTTAAAGCTTTTCTTAGCCGCTACATATGAGAAATATACAAATCACTCTAATTTTAGTGATTTCTCAAAAATTTGCGAATGAAAATCAAGGTGGTGCGAATACTTCGCACGGATCGCCTAGTTGCTTCATGTGTATAAATAAAATGTCTGCTCAACATTGTTAATAACGCTGTAGCGCGTACGTAATTAAAACTTCGGTGAATTGAATGTTGTGTATTGTACGTGTGTAAAAGAGTACAATGTCTATGACGTGTATAAGAACGTGATGTATAGATCAATATGTCTATTATTATATACATACCAATAGGAAAACAGTTTGTTGTGCCACAGAAATCCACGTGATGGCGCGTGTGTGATTGGTCGGTGTAGAGAGCGCGCCAATTCACAGTTCACGTGCAAGACAGCGCGCTAGTGGTTTCCCACGCACATCGACAATGGTCAGCAGATGTGCTTCCGGGACGAGATTTATAGACGTTCGCGATCCTAATGTGATTTATAGGCAATCCTTCAAAACGGGTCGTCGAGTCCGCAATGAATGTTAAAATGGAAAACTGTCGAAATGAATGCTTATAGTGTGTTATGTTAAGCAATTATTACGTTGGATAGTTACAAACAAAAAGTTTATAGGTAAAACTGGTAGCCAAACTTAGAACACTGGCCTCAATTCCCTTGTTCCTAAATTCAATTAAAGTTCAGTGCATTTTATTCTTTCTAATTCATTAAGAAAAGGACAGAAGATAAAATATCAGTTTAGACCTGTCAAATTAGTCTACGCCTGACGTAAATTGATATATTTTTGGTCGCCATGTTTATAATCGCGTCTAAACTCTCTATGGAATAGGTTCTGGCGGGAAAGTCAAGCTGAGTGTCACGCTCATTTTTCATTGGAATTTTAAAATTGTTTATAGTGTTGTTTACTAAATAAAAGTGCGTGATTTATGTAGTAAAAAGTGCATTTAGTAAATAATTCACAAAGAACAGTGAAATATCGCAGCATAGTGGCCACATCATGACTTTGTCCCAAACCTCACCTCACCTCGTAAGACGGGTCACGCGGTCAAATGCACAAACCGTGTGAAGCCAAAAATAAAGAAATAAATAAACCATTAAAGCTCAAGGTGGATGGGAAATATTTTACAGTTTCAAGCAGCTTGACCTGCTGTCGTTCGTACATTCTTGCAGGAATTCATAATACAAATCTAATATTGTGATAAAAATGGATTAAACAAAGGTGACTAATAAAATTGTCAACTTATTATATAGGACTGTAAAAAATATGATAGGGATTATTGTAAATATGTATATAATATAATCAATTGTACCTATTATACATACTTTTTATGGGTTATTTTTTTTTTTTAAAGAATACCTTTTCCCGCACTAGGAATTTCTCCTGTATCGTGGGTGTGTTTACAAACATATAAACTCACAAACACAAACATCCAGACCCGGAACTGTAGCAGCCAATAGCTTGACCACTGGGCTAACAGTTTTTTTTTTATTATTGAAGCTTTGGCTACTAGGCCATTGGCTTAAAATGAATTTGGGGTTAACCGCTGCCTTAGGTTATAGGCACTTTTCCGCATAGCGTATTATTAGTGCCATCGTTAACGTCATCGTCCATTGACGTATTTTTGGTCGTCATGTCTATCGCATCTACAGTATGTTAAGAAAACCCTGTCCGACCCGTGAAGGTGTTGTTAGGTATCGATAACTGATTCTACTAATCAATACAAAACTGGGCTAAACTTAAAAAAAAAATCCCTCTAAAAAAATAAATATTATTTCGCAAAAAGAGGTAACTTAATAAAAAGCACCATTCCGCGGGCGGCGGGCGGCAGGGCACGCGGCACGTGGTCGCATCGCTATTGTCACTTTTTTAAAAATTACCAAATTCCGGGGAAGTTGGAATTAATACGCGGGAAAAAAAAGATTATTTCAAAATTCATTTGTATTGGTACTATGATGATTACGTAAAATTTTATATTATATTTGGTCATGTGTTTACCTAACCTTTATTATCCTTATGGGTCAGACAGGGTTTTCTTAACATACTGTATATGAATTGCGTTTAAACTGTCTAGTATCTTAATTACACAAGATTAAACTAAAACGAGTTTTCGAAAGTCAACCACGCACCGAAAGACACTGCGTGGGTAGGCCCCCGACAAGGTGGACCGACCACCTGGTGAAGGTCGCGGGAAACCGCTGGATGCGGGAGGCGCAGGTTCGGTCGTCGTGTAGATCCTTGGGGGAGACGTATGTCCAGCAGTGAACGTCTTTAGGCAGAAATGATGATGACGATGATGAAACTAATATGTTGTTTTCATGTATTTTGTTATTTATTATTATTTTATGGTATTAGTTGTAATGTGCGTTTAAAAACATTTCTTTCCTTCTTTTCTTTCTTCATGAAATATGTGTTGTGAACAAGGGAACATGGCCTTTATCTTGATTAATAATAACACTATCCTATATTCTCGCCAAGCTCCATAAAGAATAGAGGTAAACAAACCAATTTAGGGTCATCACAACTCACGTTTTACAAATCTCCTGTTATTTATATGATTATCGACTTTTACATGCTAACTAAGTATTTATTAACAATTTCTATTGCAGTTCAATAGAATCACTAAAATAACATGCATAATAACTTGGTATTTCGAAAAACCATTAAAATGTCGATATTAATTTTACGTGATAGCCCTACAAAAAAAGAAAGATCGATGAAATTCAGGTATTAAACACATTTTGTGGAATTCAACCAACGAATAAAGTTGAGGCATTTGTCAATACGATTTATCCTATTAGGAAATTAGCGTTCTATGTAAATCATACATTGTATATCTAAATAACTGTTTACATTAGTAGTAAGTAGAATTATTATTTTTATGAAAATCGTCTATCTAGAAAAGGTTGTTAATATCTGTCTTTTAGGCATAAACTACTCGTTGCCTGGCAACGGTTTGTTTACCTCTATTCTTTGTCGAATTTGGCCGACATATAGATACTTATTTAACTTTTAATTCTACCTATTAAGTAGGTATACCATAGGTCATACCTGTATGACTAAGTGAAGTGAATGTCACAGAAACTGAACACAAACAGCGGACACATTAAGAAATAGTTGGTTCATTCAGATATAAATAGTTATTTTAATAATATCTCCGTGGAGACCGGAGACAGGACAACCTTCGACTATGTTGGTAATTACTGTCTACCGGTAGAATGCTATGATTCAGCAAGCCTTTCCCTTTGTTCAATTGCGTAAGACAATATCAGTAACAAATGGTTTGCATCTTGTAGATCTAAGAACAATCCGCGCCTGACCTAAATTGCATAGACACATAGAGTGAACATGCCATAGAGATGAGAATTGTGGCACTCAGAAAGAAAGAGAGGAAACGAAGGATTTTGGCGGGAAAGTCAAGCTGAGTGTCACGCTCATTTTTCATCCGACTTTTAAAATTATTTATAGTGTTGTTTACTAAATAAAAGTGCGTGATTTATGTAGTAACAAGTGCATTTAGTAAATAATTCATAAAGAACAGTGAAATATCGCAGCATAGTGGCCACATCATGACTTTGTCCCAAACCTCACCTCGTAAGACGGGTCACGCGGCCGTCTTTTTCGACATGAACAATTCATTACGTGACATTGGCTAAATGCACAAACCGTGCGGAGCCATAAAAGAAAGAAAGAGGAAACGAAACTTTGGTCCATCGACATATAGAATACTAGCGGCCCGATACGTGCTTCGCTACGTATAAAGTGAAATAACAAAAACAAATTTATTGGATCATAAAAATTATTTATTGAAACATAAAATATTTTTTTTAATTGTTAGCAATTTTAAACCGTTTAGATTATTATACAAACGACTGGGGTTACCGACTCTCGAACAGGCAATATAAAGTTGGCCATTTGAAAAACATGATTCCTCCAAATGAACGTGAAATGTTTGCCTTTGGGCTTAATTGATGGACATAGCAAATGATAAACGCACAGGATATGGTAATCGTTTGAACTCAAACGGAATATCAGTTGGGATCATAGGGATACGCGGTATCAAACAAACTTCTCCTTTTGATTTACCAGTTAAGACCGTAGCTTCAATTAAATTTGGCAATAAGAACAATAATAAGATAAAACTGCCAATCTGGTGCAATTACACAGTTTTGGTGGATTATAAAATTACAAAGAAAGTGGCATTGATTTTTATACAGTATGTTAAGAAAACCCTGTCCGACCCGTGAAGGTGTTGTTAGGTATCGATAACAGATTCTACTAATGCATACAAAACCGGGCTAAACTTAAAAAAACCCCTAAAAAATAAATATTATTTCGCAAAAAGAGGTAACTTAATAAATGTGCGTTAAGCACCCTTCCGCGGCGGCGGGCGGCAGGGCACGCGACATGTGGTCGCATCGCTATTCGCTAATAATACAGGTGTTGTCACTTTTTTTAAAATGACCAAATTTCGGGGAAGTTGGAATTAATTCGAAGGAAAAAAAGATTATTTCAAAATTCATTTGTATTGGTACTATGATGATTACGTAAAATTTTATATTATACTTGGTCATGTGTTTACCTAACCTTTATTATCCTTATGGGTCGGACAGGGTTTTCTGAACATACTGTATATTAAAATTAAAAATAAATAATTAAATTAAAATAAAATAAAAATTGAAGGCGTTTTTAAAGATAATGGTACCCAACTGTTCGTGCGCGAGCCCTACTCGCACTTGGCCGGTTTTTTTATTTAACTATGTAAAGAAATATAAAACAAAAGTATACGATAGCGAGGTAGTACATACAACCGTACCAGTGGCGTAACTACAACGTTCGAGGCTCGTGGCAAAATTCATCGGATGGGCCCCCCTATTACAAAAATCAAAACATTTTTCTATTTATTGTGTATGTGTTATATTTATGATAAATGTTGGGAATTGATATTTTCATCTGACCGGGGGCCCCTTCCGGCTGGGCGCCCGTGGCATTTTGCCGACTTGCCACCCTGTAGTTACGCCACTGAACCGTACTTACTATATTTAGACAATTATAACAAAGATGCTAACGCTACTCAGCGCTTACCGCGAATGCGGGGCGCCGCGCGGGGAAGCGGGGAAGGGTTCGCATTCCAGCGAGGTGCACAGTTAACTCGTGCAAGTTATAGGTTACTCTTAACTAGCAGTTCGAGAATGAGCAGTTTTCCAGGAGCTTTCCTACGACATGCCGGTTGGCGCAGCTGGCACTTTTGGTAATAGAAGTGTAGTTTGTAGATTTTCTATTTGTTTAAATAAATCATCAAAATAAGATTTATAGATATTCTGTCACTCTCAGTTCTTTCTTGCCACAGTCTAAATTAACCCAACAATTAAAATTTTAAAATATACCCAAAGTTATGGTAGCGCCATCTCTTGATGATGTTTGAAGCCCTACTCGGTACGCCTATGAGTACTAAGACTTAGTAGTGTCCTATATACTATTAGTTCCATCATCTACTACGAGATGACGCTGTTATCAATCATATTAGTGCCCAATTATTGACGTGTACTAAAGTGCTTATTGCATTACTAATGGCCTATTAATTTTGGTAGTAACCCAACTAACCTTTTTGTCATATAATCAAACATTTATATGACCTTGAATCGTATTAAAGTTGTTTTACAGTATTTTTGTTAACTCTTAGTCGTGTACTGGTGCATTATGTGTCCGATAGTTAAATATACGCTTTTCGTTGTATAATAAAGTCGTATAGACGTTATTGCGACCTTTTTATACAACCGTCATATAGTAGTATCTACGACGACTTCTATAAAACTAACTTATACAACTTTTCGTCGTGTAAACGTTTTCATCGTATAAACGATGTAATATTGTCAACTTTGTCATATAATTACCTTTTAAACAACTGCTATACGGATAATAATTGTTTAGACGTAGTATTTGTAACCATTATATATAAGTCGGATAAGTATTACGAGAGCAACCTTTATACAACCTATAGTATTACAAACATGCTAATACGACCGCTATTTAATTATTACTCATAATAGAGGTTTATAATCACCTTTTATACAACTTCCATCATTTTGAAATTATATTTAGGTATTTACTGTTTGCTACAACAAATGGATTGATAAAAGTGGAAAAGTATTGAAAGAAGTGGGGAATTAAAAACAAGTATCATTCGCTTCGAGCACGTCCTTTAATACAAAGTAATAGAAGTCAAACTGATAGTGAAGAAAATGTGAAGGGTTCCGTATCACATTTAAATGTAAATTTAACCAAAATTCTACGAGTAGGTACATCTTGCAGTTCATTTGCCGAAGTTCAGGACTCTTGTTCACTTTCCAAATTTGAAAATAGTTATTTATAGTCCAAAAATGAAGTTAACGTCAATAAAGACACCCACAATGACGACTTCAGAGACCTTTAAAAAAAGTGGGTGCTATTGATTTTAATATTCCCCAAATTGTATTAAAGCAATTAAATAATTTGAAACTTAAGGAAAGATGTTTTGTAAATCTTCATATCCAAATATATGAGAAGGAAATTTCGCAAACTGAAGTCATACCTATATTAGTTTAGGTACTGATATAAAGTGTCAGTTGGTTAGTGTGTTATTCATACATTTAAGAAATAGGTAATAAAAAAGGCAGTAAAAATTATTGAAGTATTTTTTTTTTATTATTCCCAAGAAAGTAATTAACATTTCAAGTTTGACGAGACTTATTAATTAGAAATAAAAGCAAAGATTTCAAATATTGCTAGTTTTTGGAAAAACTTAAATGACTTTTTGAACCATAGATGTCAAATATGAAATATTATACAAAATCAAACCTTCATTTATTTTGCCACATTGAAACATATTATGAAGCTAATAATCTTACAATAGAACATATAAAATTATGGTGTATTTTCTAGCTCTACATTCTGGACATTGCATTGCTTTTCAACTGGCTGCTGATTATTTTCGTGCAACACTTTTGCTTCCTTTGGTAAAAACTTTTCAACATCCTTGTGGGGTTTACCTAAAACAAAAGTATTCTAAGATATAGGTATGTCACGCAAATCGGTTCTTAAAATATAAATGCCTAGCTAACTTAGTACAAATACATCCTAATTGAACAAAGTTAGTTAGGCGTTTATTATGTTATTATTGATCCCTAAATCAACTGTCATGGTGTACTCGAATGAATGAACACGCAGTTATACGTCGGGAAGTTATGTAGTTGTCATATAACGCAGTCATATTAATAATAAATTAATAGAAATATGTGAAAACATTAATATTTCAAAAGCGCGTAAAAAAATTGTTAGAAACTTACCTCATATTAATCAGTAAACTTGATTGCGCAATGGTTGACAACTGATGAAATAGTTTTATCATCTCAAATAACAAAGAAAATATACAATATTAACTCTGCTGTCAAAAACACTGCCATATTATATTAACGTGATATGTTATAGAATTTGTTCAAATAAGCACACCTTTAAATGACAATAACACAACTTTACATTGGATAAAAGTCATATTGTGAGCCATTACTCGACACGAAGTCGAATACACGTCGCGACATTTGTTCTTACATGACATGTAGTCAAATCGCCGACGTAAATATGACTACTATGCGACTTTACAGGACCATATATGACTATTACACGACACTCTTAGCGACTTAAGTTGAACAAAATGGGCCCTAATGCGGTCGAGTAAACGTCCTTATAATGTTTATACGATTATATTATATAACATTAAGTCGCCAACAAAACGTCTACTCGACTTCCTAAATGTTAGTTGGGAAGTGTATCAACTGAAAAATCTATAAAATATTTTTATTGTTACACCTGCAAGCCAAGAACAGTTACTATTTATTTATTAATATGGGTGGAAAATCCTCAATGGATGTCCGCCGCCCTGGGGTGGGCGACGGGGTCTGTCAGACTCCTACTGACTAAAAACCACCCCGGTGTCTCTCCGGTCACGTGCGCACGGAGCCGCGGGAGTCCCTGATTCTGCCGCGGCCCCACCCTCTAGTGCCGGCCCGGTCTGCCCGGGCCTCGCCTCCTGCACGGAGTAGTGAAGTGTTAAACTATCCCGTGCTTCTCCTCTGAGGCGTGCGCCAACACTTCGTGTCCAACGAATAGGGGGCGGGGACTGCCCCATGTCCCTCGCCCCTGGACCCATTCATGGGGGCCGGAAGAGGGCGTTATCCGCCCTTCCTCGGCGCCCGGTGCGTCTTCTGCGCTCCGGGAAGGGAGTTGAGATCTCTCTCTCCCGTTCCACAGCTTCCTTCCTATTCGCTCAGTTTTTCTGAGTGAATAGGCTCTTAATAAACTAGCGCGCTTTACCTTCAACGATCGCATCACTGCTTACCACCAGGCGGGATTGCGGTTAAGCGCTAGTTTATAATTAAAAAAAAAAAAACGTTCATTGCGGTATAAACGTTGTTGGCAGTTTAAAAATTGTGAACTTATGGAGCAATGAAATAGCCATGAAAAAAAGTGTGTTACGCTATCACAGCCAGTTTGATAGCCTCCGTGGCGTAGCGGTAGCGAGCGCGGCCGCTGCGCAAGGCGGCGCGGGTTCGATCCCCGCGCAGTGCAAATATTTCTATGCATGAATATAAATATTTGCACTGGTCTGGTCGTGTCTCGGAAAGCACGTTAAGCCGTTGGTCCCGGTTTCCATACGAATATCTAATGGCAGTCGTTACGGGTTGTTGGAGCCCTCAAAAGTCCAATAATTGGTCTAACTGCAATGCTTCGATTTCGCCTTCGGGTTGTGGAAGTCAGAAGGCAGACGCTTCACGGAAAATATCGAAGTTTCGCCAAAATCAGCAGTTGGACTGGTAAAGCGGACCCCAAAGTCCAGAGCTGGAAAAAGGCTTCGGATGAGACTGGGACTATGATAATAACGCTGAGATTATGATGATAATGAGATGTGTTACGAAAAAAGTCGTGGTGGCCTAGTGGTTAAAACACCAGCCTCTCAAGTATGAGTGTGCGGGTTTGATTCAAGGTCAGGCAAGTACCAATGTAACTTTTCTAAAGTTATATGTACTTTCTAAGTAAATCTTGGACACCGATGATTGAAGGTGAAGGAAAACATCTTGAGGAAACCTGGACATTATAAGTCTGAAATCGCCAACCTGCATTAAGCAAGCGTGGTGATTACGCTCAATCTTTCTCTGTATGAGAGGAGACCTGGGCCCAGCAGTGGGACGATAAAAAGGTTGTTGATGATGAGTGTGTTACGTAACCAGGGTACAGGATCCTGCACCAGTATTGTACTGCTAATTTGACCTCCACCGCTGACTTCAGACCCGATGCTCTCCAATAACGACTGTGTAAGAATAACAGCCGAGATCAGCAGCTTAAAGTCCTTTCCGAGGCAAGGAGGAGTCTTGGTATGTAAAAATGGTCACCCATCGACTGACCACCTGCGGCAAGCGTAGCTTTACCTGATCGATAGACCCAGAAGCGGCGTAAGGCGTGGGCGACGTCGGCCATCGCCTACGGCCACGCGCCTTCAAATATTTGTATGCATTGCTTCAAAGTAAGAAAAAAAAAGAAGACATTTTGTTGGGTTTCTTTTTTTTAAAACATAGGTATTCAATGATAGTCAGACACAAAATTAATTCCGCAACAACATGATTTTAAGTGACGAACATTATACCTACTTTTAGCGCAATTAATGTAGATTTATTTATTTTGACTAGCGAAATTACTCCGTATTGTGACATTGTTTTTACTTATTTATCATTTATTTTGAAATTATATAATTAATAATTTGTTTTTTTTTGCATGCAACATGATTGACTAAAATTGTTAATGTTTTGCTTGCAAGTATGTATATTTGTACGCTTCTAAGCATAACATAGCGACCTATAAAAAGAACTGTATTCACTACCTATGTTATAGAAATAAAATTGATTTTGATTTTTTTTTTTTGATGTGAAACATCTATAGGCGCACGTGAGACCGATTTCTGGCGTGGCGACGCATCGACTGTGCGTTTCTCTCTCACTCGATCCGGCGTTAAGCCATCTCTTTCGCTCCACTGAGCTCGGAATCGACTGTGCGTTTCTCTCTCACTCGATCCGGCGTTAAGCCATCTCTTTCGCTCCACTGAGCTCGGACTCGGATACCTATAGTGTATACTCTGTTTATTACAGTACTCATAACCTGTGTTTTTCTGGTAAATAAATCATTTTTCTGTTCTGATAATAAAATGTCTGACCGTGATAATTTAGAGAGTGGAAGTGATCAGCCTCCTGCAAAGAAAGCAAAATCACACTATGACACATTATCAAGTCATCAGTAAGTTAATTATATTTTTATAATTAAAGTATGCATTTATCTGTGCATTTAGCACGCGTATATTTGGTGTGTATTGAGCGCCAGTAAATGTAAAATCTACTCTCTAGGTAGATTAAAATTCACATAAATTTCATTGCATATCATGTTTTTAAATTAATTATTAATTTTAATTTCATTCTTATTGAAATTAATGCATTAAAACAATTGCTTAGAGAATAAATTTATTAAGACTGACAGAACTTTATTTTAAAATCGGCTGATGGCGTGCAGCGCACGAATCTTTTTCTTATTTGTTATTAATTTAAACTTTAAAAAATTAATTAATTTTTCTAATCATAATGGAGTTTATAGTGAAACATTCATTATTTATATTTATAATTTACGATCTTTAGTAGTATATTGAAATAACTAGCTAAGATTCTTGACAATAGATGCTGTATTTATTAGATATCTTAATAATGTTATGTCCAATATTTTCGTATCGTACTTCAGTTACCATCGACCAATTGTCACAGTAATACCGTTCTCAGAGGCAACATCGAATGTAACTATTACCGAAGTCACTGATTAAACTAATTGAGTAGTTTCGATTTAAAATAAATATGTAAATTTTTGTATTCAATGAAAATGAATGTTTATTTAATAAAAAATCATCGTTATCTAGAAAAAAAAAATCGTTATATTTTTTATTTTATTTTATTGACATTTTTAGTTCCTACCACAATCTGTTCTTTTCTGCATACTACTTTTACGAAATAACGTCGATGTTTCACATCTACCAGGCGTCTCGTGACGGCTCCATTTTTTTTTGATGTTTTGGTAGATATTGTCATCACCACCTAACAATACGACCTATAATTTTTCATTAATTTTAATCTAATTTTTATTTGTATGAATAGAAACTTGGCAGTGTTAGCTGTTTTGTTTTTTTTTATTATTATATAAAATCCGTCTTCAGATCGCCATAGAAAAGGGCCTCGCGAAATTTGTCCTGCCCACAAGGTCTTGCCCCGATTCTGGATAGACCAGCGGGCTCAGGCAGATCATTTTGACAGTTGAACAACATCCATTGCGTTATTTACTTTGTTGAGCAGACACATGTTCGAACAAAGGAAGCAATGGATTAACAATAAGCCTCTTTGGAGGAGGAAGAATCTTCTAGGTAAAATAAAACTGCGTGTCCGATATGATCTGTGTAATTTGACTTCAAAACCCCTGCTTATATCTACATTTTTTATGGTACAAGTTGCGGTATGACTAATTATTTACAATTATAAAATACAATATTATTACATCGATGTTTAACACGCGTCGCGTCTCGGAGAGGGGCGCGGGGCGCCGCTGGCCCGCGCTGTGAATCTATAAATATAGGTAGACGCGCTGAGTCGTTCCTTTTCGTCGAGGGCCGCTCGCCGTGTCAAGATCTCCGCTGCGCTGCGCCAGCTTCGTGTGTCGTCTTCGCGCCAAGATTCCACTGCGATGTATCCGTCGTGTGTAGTCTTCGTGGACATATCTCCGCTGCGATGTAATCTTCGTGTACAGATCTCCGTTGCGATATATCAACTCCGTGTGTCAAAAACGTACTTACGAGTGATGTCGTTGAACCCACGCAACGCATCACGTATCATATTCCTTTGACAGTAAACGCCTTTTTCAAGGCGGCCTCTTGTTCCTTTCAACAGATGAGTCAAACGTATAGCGTCTCTCTCGAGACGGCGTTGTTCGATTATTCCTGAATGGATGATGTCAAAACGTATTGGTAATAAGGTGTTGTTGGTATTCCTTGGTAACTGGTAACTGTTTGGAGGTAACTGGTAACTGTTTGGAGGTACGGTAATTCTATGAGTGCTGTATGTGTGTTCCTACAGCATCCCCCTCTTAAGCGAATCGTACATTTTTTTTAACGGTGCGTCCGGTGCGAGTGACGTAGGATTCGCGGGTTGTACTCGAGGTCGGCGGGGTCAGCGGCCGCGGCTCGTTATTCGCGCTCGATGTATGTGTGCGACGAGTGTCACGTGCGTCTGTTGTTCCTCTAGTAGTAGATTCTTCTTGCTTGAGTAAGTGTGCTGGTTTGAGTCTGTCGATTGTGATGACAGATGTTCGTAGGGGCATCTGAATGGTAAATTGTTTGTTGCCGCGATGTAGAACTTTGAATGGGCCTTCGTAAGGTGGAGTCAGTGGGCTTCGTACGGTATCATTACGCACGAAGACATGAGAACACGTAGCCAAGTCTTTGTACACGAAAACCTTTCTGTTGTTGCTATGTGAGTTGCTGTTTGGAGATAGTGTCGACATTGTTTCGGTCAGCTGACGGGCGAATTCTGCGTCGTCGTTTTTTGGCTGTGTAGGCGTGAAAAAATCTGACGGTATTCTTAATGTTGACCCGTATGTCATGAGAGCTGGGCTGACTTGCGTATCTTCACGTAAAACTGTTCTTAAACCGAGGAGTACGGTCGCTAGTTCCTCGCTCCAGTGTACGCCGGCGTTTCGCGCCATAAGTGCGGATTTCAATGTTCGATGCCATCGTTCGACTTGACCGTTTGCTTGAGGGTGAAATGCGGTGGTTCGAATCCGTGTTATGCCAAATTTCTTCATCAGTGCGTTGAATAATGACGACTCGAACTGTCTGCCTTGATCCGTTGTCACACGTAAGGGGCAGCCAAATCGCGCTATCCATCCTTCGTAAATTGCCTTAGCAACAGTGTCGGCGGTGATGTCACGAGTAGGTATTGCTTCGGGCCATTTAGTGCAACGGTCGACCATTGTGACTAGGTATCTATAGTCATTAGACGGCGGAAGTGGTCCGACAATGTCTACGTGAATATGTTCGAAACGCGCTGATTTTTGAAACTCGCCGAGCGGGCTGATAACATGTCGCTGGATTTTCCCGCGCTGGCATCCGATGCATGACCTTGTCCACATACCGACTTCTTTATTCATATTCGGCCAAAAGAATTTAGTGACCATTATCTTTCTTGTCGTACGTACACCTGGGTGACTAAGTTCGTGTTGTGCTTTGAATGCTACAAAACGATAAGACGCTGGTAGGTACGGGCGTAAGTTGCCTGTTGATGTTTCGCATATGATAGGTCGTTGACCTCCGGGCAATGTGATTTCTGCAAACTTCAGATTCGGGTTGGTCATGCTGATCTTGAGTTCGTCGTCGTTCTCTTGGTCTTTAGCGAGTTGATTGTAGTCGATCGTAGATTGTGACAAGTCGATTTCTTCTATACGAGATAGGGCGTCGGCCGCTTCGTTATTATTACCGTGGACGTATTGAATTTTCGAGCAAAACTGACTTATGTAATGAAGTTGACGCTCTCTTCTCGGTGTATCGCTGGTACTGGGCGGTCTTGATAATGCATACGTTAATGGCTTATGGTCGGTGAATATTGTTACGTCGTTGCCTTCTATCAGCCGACGTAGGTGTTTAATTGAGGTGAACATTGCCAATAACTCGCGATCATATACGCTATATTTTCTTTCC
Source organism: Sesamia inferens (assembly GCA_037179545.1). Taxonomy (NCBI): domain Eukaryota; kingdom Metazoa; phylum Arthropoda; class Insecta; order Lepidoptera; family Noctuidae; genus Sesamia; species Sesamia inferens. The sequence goes on from CM073947.1 coordinate 5,470,167, forward strand.
GTATCACTCAATGTTTTTGAATAGAATGCCAGTGGTTTCCATACGCCATCGACCTTTTGTTCTAATACAGCGCCAATGCTAGTGTTTGACGCGTCTGTGTATAGACGTAATATTGCGTTGGGAATCGGGTGCGTAAGTGTTGTGGCCTTGAGAATGCTTTGTCGGCATTTCTCAAAAGCTTGCTCGCTTTCTGGTGTCCATTGTATCGGAGTTTTATCATTTTTCTTGCTGTTGTGTAGGTACTTGTTTAATTCATGCTGATGTTCGGCTTGATGTGGTAAACAGCTGCGATAAAAGTTAATCATGCCTAAAAATCTTCTTAGTTCTTGTACTGTCTGTGGTTTCGGGTAATTGACTATTGCTTGTATACGTTCTTGCGTGGGATTGATACCATTTGCTGATACTTGATAACCGAGGAACTCTATGTTTTCTTTATCAAACTCGCACTTGTCGATGTTAAGACTGACGCCGTAGGTATTTAGGCGTTCGAGTACTATTTGTAAGTGCTGGCGATGTTCTTCCTGGTTATTTGAATAGACAAGTAGATCGTCGACGAAACAGAATACGATGTGGTCCAGTCCTCGTAAAACTTCATGCATGAAACGTTGAAATGTTTGGCCTGAGTTGCGTAATCCAAACGTCATGCAGTTGAATTCGAATAGGCCGAAAGGTGTTATGATTGCGGTCTTCTGTGCGTCTTGTGCAGCTATAGGAATCCAAAAGTATGCCATTTTCAGGTCCAATTTTGAAAATATTTTCTTGCCGTGTAACTGGTACGTAAAATCCTGAATACGTGGAATGGGATATCTGTCAGGTACGGTGACTGCATTTAGTCTCCGGTAGTCTCCACATACACGAAGTGACCCATCCTTTTTCTTGACGACGTGGAGAGGACTTGCCCACGGACTTTTTGACGGCTTGCATATACCCATCTCTATCATGCGCTCGAATTCCAGTTTTGCCGCTTTGTATTTGTCAGGCGGTAGAGGGCGCGGCCGTGAGTATATCGGCGGTCCTGTAGTCTCAATATGATGTGTGACGTCATGCTTCACTGGAGTCTTGAGTGACATCGGCCGCAGAACATCAGGGTATTTCTTCAATATGTCGTGATATACGTGGTCTCGGTTGACCATGTGTATAGTTTCTTCGTTGTTATTTATTTTGATGGCGTTCACGCTGAGATCGGTAACGCGGTCGATAAGTTTCCTCTGGTGCAGGTCGACTAGCAGTTTGTGGTAAACTAGGAAGTCTGCACCCAGTATTGAGGTTTTTACATCGGCGACTACGAATGTCCATTTGAAGCTTCTTCGTAAACCTAAGTTGAGTTCAAGCGTGCGCTCTCCGTAGGTACGAATCTCTGTTCCGTTTGCCGCGAACAATTTGTAGGTATCCTTGGTCGGTTTATTTTTCTTATTTCGGACGGCTAATACCGATATGTCGGCTCCTGTGTCGACGAGAAATCTTTCTCTGTTGTTGATGTCGATCACGCATAGGCGGCGAGATGTGTGGTTTACATCGACACCCGCCACAGTCGATGTACTTTTTAGTTTTCCTGCTTGCTCTTGGAACACGGGAATTCGCATTTACGAGCATCGTCGCCGTATCGATAGTGATAACGGCATAGCCAGTCGGCGTCCCTCGGTGTACGTGCGTTACTAGCGCGCGGGCTTGACCTTGAGTGTGAGCGAGAGCGGCTATGTTGACGGCTAGCAAAGTGCGAGCGGGAACGGCGATGTGATGCATTTTGCTGATTACTTCGTAATTCGGCGACTTCGAGAGATAGCTTTTCTATTTGTTTGCACAGCATGCTGATTTGCAGATTTGTGACGGAGTTCTGTTGTACTTCGTTGACCGATGCTGGCGGGGGAATTACGGAGACTGCGGCGACTGTTGGTTCGAAGTGTTCCATCATTTTGTCGGCCATCGCAGCTAGAACTTCGAGTGTAGATTCTGTGTTCACGGATAATACTGCGCGAACATGGGCGGGCAAGTGATTGAGCCACATGACCTTGAGCGCTTCGTCGGACAGAAGTTTGCCACTTAGGTCGCGCATTTTACGTAGCAGCTGGCTCGGTTTCTGATCACCGAGTTCGAGACCGCTGAGGAGTTTCTGAAGCTGGCGATGGTCTGATTCTTGATAAGTGGAAATCAGTCTTTCTTTCAGCGCGCTGTATTTACCGGTGGCTGGCGGTTCTAGTATGATGTCGGCGATTTGTTCCAGGTCGCTGCAGCCGAGTAGTGGGACGACAAGGTTAAATTTTTGCTCGTCACCTATCTTGCTGGCGGCGACGGCGGCTTCGAACTGCGCGAACCAAAGACGCGGATTTTGGCGCCAAAATGGTGGTAGTCGTGCAGGCAGCGATATCGTAGCTACGTCGTTCTTCATTGTTGTGACGCCTAATGGATCGCTGAATTCTTCGCTCCTCGACATTTTTTTTAATATAATTTCTGCAGGGATTCAGTCTTGATATTTCTTCTTTTCTTCGGGGTCACCAATTTGGAGGAGGAAGAATCTTCTAGGTAAAATAAAACTGCGTGTCCGATATGATCTGTGTAATTTGACTTCAAAACCCCTGCTTATATCTACATTTTTTATGGTACAAGTTGCGGTATGACTAATTATTTACAATTATAAAATACAATATTATTACATCGATGTTTAACACGCGTCGCGTCTCGGAGAGGGGCGCGGGGCGCCGCTGGCCCGCGCTGTGAATCTATAAATATAGGTAGACGCGCTGAGTCGTTCCTTTTCGTCGAGGGCCGCTCGCCGTGTCAAGATCTCCGCTGCGCTGCGCCAGCTTCGTGTGTCGTCTTCGCGCCAAGATTCCACTGCGATGTATCCGTCGTGTGTAGTCTTCGTGGACATATCTCCGCTGCGATGTAATCTTCGTGTACAGATCTCCGTTGCGATATATCAACTCCGTGTGTCAAAAACGTACTTACGAGTGATGTCGTTGAACCCACGCAACGCATCACGTATCATATTCCTTTGACAGTAAACGCCTTTTTCAAGGCGGCCTCTTGTTCCTTTCAACAGATGAGTCAAACGTATAGCGTCTCTCTCGAGACGGCGTTGTTCGATTATTCCTGAATGGATGATGTCAAAACGTATTGGTAATAAGGTGTTGTTGGTATTCCTTGGTAACTGGTAACTGTTTGGAGGTAACTGGTAACTGTTTGGAGGTACGGTAATTCTATGAGTGCTGTATGTGTGTTCCTACACCTCAAAATGATTCCAACTGATAGCAATGGTGTGTTAAGCGCTGTTAAGTAGCAAGTGTGCAAATGTCAAGTGATTAGTAAAATCAACGTGTAAACGGTCGCACTTTACACTAAATACTTATCAGCGCTACCGCTTACACGTTGAATTTACTAATCACTTGACACTTGCACATTTGTTACTTAACAGCGTGTAAATGAGCCTTTAGCTTTACGCAATTGGGGTGCCCTGCGATTACTATACTCTTTGCCTGCGATTGCAAAGCCCCTCCTCACTCATCGTATCTCAACAAGCCAATGCCAGTTCATATTTTGTTAGACTTTAGACTTGACGTATGTATGTCTAATAATATTTTTATTTACGTATTTAATTTAACATCAATAATTGTCTAATAGTTTATACAAATCAAATAAATATATAGGTAGTACTATTATATTTTTAAAAATATGTACTACTATTATTTTTGTCACATTGTATGTTCTCAAACATAATTAAAAACTGTGCCTTGGATAACTCGTAAAAAAAAACACGTCCATCGCATTTGAATGTGTTCTTTTTTTAAATTTTCTCTGCCTTTTTTGCTGTCTCATCATTATGTACGGATTGTGGCTTTGTCTATATACTCGTACTATTATATGTGTATTATTACGATAACTAGCGCGCTAATTACACATAGAATAAAGATAAAAAATCCAAACTTTGTAGGTACTTGAGTGATTGTGATGTCATCTATTTTAATTGTTCAAAAATGAGCAAAGTAATGAAGGAGTGGACTGTGGACGCTAAATGGGGGAAAATTGCAAGTAAGTAAACTATACATAAACTTAACTTATTACTGTTTGTTCAGAAAATTCAAGTCCAAAGTTGAATATACATACCTAACCTTTTGTCTGCTGTCAAAACTCTTGAAAGCAAATATAAACCGTTTGGCTTGTGATCTAAGGTCGATATTTAGTGTACTAATTTGCTACGCGAGAGGGATAAAGTTCATAACAGATGACGTCAATAACTGCGGACAAATTCTTTGATTTCATTATATACTTTATTGTACTTAATATAAAGTGTATATTCTAATGGCTTAAATACCAAGGTCCTATTTGATCAGTAGTGATGTGACATGCGCTTATTACAGTCGTCAAAAACTTGTCGATTGGTAGAGGCTAAGATGATACACATTGGTTGTAAAAACTCGCAATCATGCTGTAGGAGCATTATAGACTGATTATGCTTGGATAACGGTCGCTCGATCAGATTACTGTAATATTTAAAATTCTTAGAGAGTTTATTGATGATCCGGATCTGCATAATGAAATCTGCAAGCTATTTGTGCCAGACAAAATACTGTCGTGGCAGAAAATACCTCTGTTTATAGGTGTTCCAATTCGTACTGTTACCCGCACATTAGCCGCTATTAAAGCTATCATGAACTCAAACACAAATCTCGATATGTTTGCGAATTGTTGGAAGATGTCAGTCAGAATGATCGAATTTTGTCGAAGATAATTCAAGATTGTGTTAAATATATTATGTATTTTAGATAATGGAATTGGCTTCGGCGGAAATAAACAAATAACCACAACTTTACACGATTTGAAATTATTCTGAGTTGCATACATTATACGACGCTTGGCATACTATACTTTAAGTTAAGAAAATATTTTGAACTATTTTTCAGTGGTATCCTGGGGAGAACCAACTAACCCACCGATACTTTTGGTACATGGATACATGGACAGCGCTGCTACCTTTATTCTTTTAGTGGAACAGCTGCCCGATACTTTCTATTATGTTGCTTTCGATATGCCTGGTAAGCCATTGACTCGTATAGATAAAAAAAAATAGCGTGGTTGAAGATTTCTTGATTGAAGAAATATTATGTTATGACACATACATGAAAATATCATATGATTGTTTTACAGGCCACGGCAAATCAGATCCATTTTTTCCTGGTCCTATTATTTCTCACCTGAACATCGTGGAAACTGTCCGTTTGATAGTGAAACATATGAAATGGAACAAGTTCGTTTATTTGTCACATTCTATGGGCTTTAGTATAGGTAAGTGAGAATCTCCGTTATGAAGTTTGGAGATGAATTATTAATACCAAACAATCCAAGGTTCCGAAAGACAAAATGACGGTCAACATAAAAATCTTTCATCTTTTTGTTAATCTTTTTAGAGAATATGGAATAGATGATTTTCCATAAATTCTTCTTCAGTAATTTAGTGCTTAAGTGGAACTGCAGTCCTCAATTGTATGCTTCTTGACCCAGAGGTTTAGGCTTTAGACTGTAAGTTGTCTGCCAATGAATGAGTGGATGAATTTTAAACTTATCATCCGAACCTTTACTTATCAAGTACTTACTTACTTGCCAAGTAAAGGTTTTGCTAAACTTAAGGTAATTATCATTAAGGGAAGCCGATGGATGTGGACAACACAAGACCAGTCATCGTGGAAAGCCTTGGGGGAGGCCTTTGTCCAGCAGTCTCTATAAGCTGAAGAAGAAAAAGAAGAAGAGGGTGAAATTTTTACCTTTTACTAACGAACCCCTAAGTAACCGTTAAAAGTCTCCGAGTGTGACAGTTAGGATGTGATTATCTTCTAGCTTTTAATTGTAATTTAATTTTTCAGGTATTCTCTACAATCACTTGTTTTCTGGTAAAATAGTAAAGATGGTGCACATTGACCCTGCTCCACCATTATCAGCGTATTATTATCCTCACCATGATCCTACGCATTGGTATCTGTATTTATATGACATGTATTACAGTACTTATGAAAGGTAAGCCATCTCATCATTTGAATGTATTATAGTCAACATTAGCGCCAATTCTCTTGTCACAAACTAAACTAATTTTAAGTTGAGTGCACCTTTTTCTTTATATTTCATTAAGAAAAGGACAGAAGATAATATGTTAGTTTAGGCCTGTCAAATTCCCGAGGCGGAAGCCCGCGCGAGTGTCGGCGCGCGCCTTTGAAGCGATGCACGGGGTAGTTTAACACCCCACTACTCCGTGCAGGAGACGAGGCCCGGACAGACCGGGCCAGCACGAGGGTGTGGGGCCGTGGAAGAATTTAGACTCCCGCGGCTCCACGCGCGCTCGTGATAGAAGACACACCGGGGTGGTTTTAGTCAGTAAAAGTCTGACATACCCCGTCGCCCACCCCAGGGCGGCGGGCATCCTATGAGGATTTCCACCCCGGCAAAAAAAAAAAAGGCCTGTCAAATTAGCCCGCTCCTGACGCAAATAGACGTATTTTTGGTCGCCATGTTTATAATCGCGTCTAAATTCTATGGAGTGTCTGACAGCTGCTATAAACGGCCAATTTGACAGGTTAAAAACTAACATTTTATTTTCTGTTCTTACCTTAATGAAATAGAAAAAGATGCACTGAACTTAAATTTAATTTAGTTTGTTTTGTGGATAAAGGAATCAGGGCCATTATCTTGTTAACTTTATTACACTTACTATTTACCTAAGTGGTGAAAATATTTCTTGAAGTGAAAACTTCTTTCACGACGTTGAGTACTTTTGTTGGATGAGGGAAAAGTATTGAATGCGTGTGAGTGTGACCGACCCGACACCGTGATTGTTTATAGTTTTTTTTTTTTACTTTTCGTGTACTCTTGTTTTTAATGATTTCAGTTTTCACTTCTGTCGGTCAGTCCCACGACTGCTATTTTTTTTTAATGTATGACCACGCATGACTTTTTACAGTGCAGTCCAATTTTGATGTTTCCTTTTCTATTGTTAAGGTGGAATGCCGGAAGCACAAAGCGATTGACGCTCGAAGAAGCAGTCCAGTTATTAGTTCGAAACAGAAGTATTTCAGAAGATCAAGCAGAAGTGGTTCTGTCTAGGTCATTGGTGCCAACTGGTGATGGAAAGTTTAAGTAAGCCCAGTTAGAGAGTCTTATAATATTTCTCACAGTTAGTCGAAAAACAGACCTCATAAAAGAGGCTGAACCGTTCTTTTTATTTCAGTTCAGTTATGAACAATATGTAACACAAATGCTATTAAAAGACACACATTATTTTGTGTTCACAGGTTTTCATGGGAGCCAAGAATGAAGAAAATAGCTACAGTTGCCATGTCAGAAGAAACTCTATTCACCGTGATAACAGACCATGCGCCTCCCACACTTATTATTGAAGCTTCTGAAAATGTTGCCAGCCCACCGGGAAAACAGTTTGCAGCTAACATTATAGAAAAATGTCTGTTAATAGTTCCCGACTTTTTCTCCGTAACTGTCACAGGTGGCCATGATGTGCATATAACTCACCCCGAAAATGTTGCATTGCATATAAAAAAGTTTCTAAAATCTTATAAAGACAGTTGGTTTGTGAAATGTAAACTATAATATAAACGATAACAAAATCTGCAATTTTTTTTATTTGCCTTATTAATCAGGTATCGATATTTATGAAAAACGACTACGCCCAACCCTAGGATCATTGAAAAACTGTCAAAATCGTACAATGTAAACATTGTACAAAGTTAATATTTTTAGCATAACAAGTAGTTACATCTCTTTTACCCTTACGCACGTTGCAGAAGCATAGAAACAATATAATGCTAAACAATCAAACTTGCAAAAATTGCAATAATGAACCAGATGGAAAATCAAGAATTTTGAAAACATTTTTCTGATATGAAATGCTAATTAAACAATCGAAAACTGTAAATTAATTATTATTAGTTAAAACATATTATGTCAAATATTAAGAACCGATTCCAACTGATCGAGCCTCATTATGTAATTCAGTGAATTTAAATTCATTAATAGGTGGTTATTATTTATTTTCGTGAAATTTGGACATAATTTTATTTCCATTTCATTTTTGACATTTCAAGAACAGTTATAATTTTCAATTTTTATTCTTAAACTTATTCATTTTGAATTGTGCGAGTAAAAATGGGCATAATTCAGGAACATCATCGCGAGTGGTATATTCCTGTACCTTGGGGTAAACTGGCTTGTAAGTATTTTCAATTTATTTGCTTCCCTTTAAAACATTATGATTCTGCAGAAGAGCTCCTTGGGACTACTAGGAAATATTCTAAACATCTTCAAAACCAGAGGGGTACTTAATTCTATTAATTTTAAGAACATTCATAGTCAGAACTGTCTCAGTCTGTCAGTTTTTTTTTTTAATAAATTATAAACCAGGGCTTGATCGCAATTCAGTCTGATGGTAAGCAGTCATGCAATTGTTGATGGTAAAGCGTGCTACTTTATTAAGAACCTATTCAGTCTAGCCCTGAAGACACTAAACTTTTAGTCCTATGGAAATGTTGCTGCTGGCAAATTGTTTCAGTCACTTGATTTATGCAGTATAAAAGACTTTGACATTTGTTTGTTGTAGAGATCATACTGCAACTAGAATCTGAACTTTTTAAAATTACAAGAATCGGTGCTGAGGTGGATTGCTGTAGGTACAAATGATTAGCCTGATAAATTATTGAAGGTTATTTTAATAATTGAACATGAATTATTTTTTAAATAAATAAAAATAATAAACCCCTCAATGGAATGAAAAGCTGAGAAGAAGAAAAATAAAAATAATATAAATTTAATAAAGATATTTGTAATATATGTGTAATTTCATAGTCAGAATATTATACAATATGTAAAGAAAACCCTGTCCGATCCGTGAAGGTATTGTTAGGTATCGATAATTGATTCTACTAATGGATACAAAGCCGGGCTAAACTTTAAAAAAAATCCCCCTAAAAAAATAAATATTATTTCGCAAAAAGACGTAACTTAATACATTTGCGGTAAACAACCTTTCCGCGGGCGGCGGGGGACAGGGCACGCGGTACGTGGTCGCATCACTATTCGCTCATAATAATACCGATGTTGTGACTTTTTTAAAAATTACCAAATTTCGGGGAAGTTGGAATTATTACGCGGGAAAAGAAGATTATTTCAAAATTCATTGGCATTGTTTCTAGGATGATTACGTAAAATTTGTTATTATATTTGGTTATGTGTTTACCTAATCTTTATTATCCTTATGGGTCGGACAGGGTTTTCTTTACATATTGTATATTAATAAGGTTCTAATAAATTTTATACATTCTATAAGATGGTAATGATTTTTATAACTAAAAAATAACTAACTAATAAATAACTAATTTTTTTTTTATTATGTGATAAATATCAGAATTTCTGCCATATGCCTTCATCTCAATAAGTAAAATAATATCAGTGAAAATATTGTGAAAAACACTTGGGAAATAGCATAAAATATTTGATAAGGCATTCAGAAAGTTTTGCCACCTCAACTAAAATCTGACAATCTTCTCTTATTCTGTTGTTCACATAAGTCTGACTTTGTTCATTCTTTATTTCATATTCAATCCATTCTTCTGTGGAATGCGCTTCCTCTTCTAATCAGGATGGCCGCCAGTCAGTTTTAATTCATGCAGAAATTGCAGAGTTATTTTCTAAACAATTAGAAAAGAGTCATCTCAACACTTCTCTCCCAACTTTAAGTTGTATATATATTATAAATATTATATACATATTTATAATATATATTGGTAATAGTATATAAAGGGTGTCTCTGACATCGACGCACAAACGAGTACCATGGATCCAGTACATGATTCTGAATCCCCCAGTGGTGGAATTTTTCGTCTGTTTTTTCTTGATTTTAAAAAAAAAAACAACATGCACTTTTTTCACTCTAAACCAACTCTCCAATTGCTATACTTTTATAACCCGCTAATTACACAAACAAGCGCAATGTGAACAAAACTCGAAAAACTATCCTATCAGCTGATTTAATAGAGTTCATATCAGGGGTCAACGTTATACTTACAAACCCGCACGGCGGCACGCTTGCAACATTCAAATGCCGAGCCGACACATTTTTTTAAACACTGTTATTTCTGTAACCGCTCATTAACGATATAAATGACTATCATAATTTTATTAGTGGCATGCAGTCTAGCTTTTTCGCGAAGTTTGCGTTACGATGTCAGGTACAGCCTGTATAGCTTATTAAAGCATTTGTTTAAATAGTGTTAAGATTATTTTTTTTGCCTGATAATATTTTTCAACTAAAGCACCTGCCATCTAATCTCTTCATCATCCATGGTTGACTGGTAGAATTCTCTAAGGCATTAAGTCCGCCTCTGTACAGTTCATGTGCGAAAGTGTAAATAAATAAATATCTGGGTTTTCCACAACACACCTGTGTTGCTAAACTTACCGTGTGCGTTCGCGCAGCGGAATGTTGTTGAATTTAAAGATTTTAGATATGCACATATTTAGTGTATGACGTCGTATAATTGTGTATGGTAAAAAAAAAATTGTGCACGCAGCCATTGTGGAGAAATTCGCAAAATACTGATTCCGCTGGGCGAACGTTGTCCTGGCGGAACTTTTTTTAATCCTTTGACTTTAGAAAAAAGAGATGTGTCCAAAAATTAGTGTGTATTTGTGTGTAATTGTGTATGTATGAATAAAATTTGTGCATGCATAAACTTCGGAGATATTCAAGTTTCCGCTGCGCGAACGTTTGGCCATTAGCTAGTTTTCATATAAAGCGCTTACATAGAGAGCTGTAGATTTTTACATACTTTGTTTTGAATTTGTGTATATTTGTTTAAAAAACAGATTTAGAAAAAATCGTAAGGCTTAAAAGATAAAAATATAAACGTAAAATACGCTTATTTGGTCTTAGTTCTTAAAGTATGCACTTTGGGGTCTAGATTTTCACATTTACACAAACCTTGTAAGTGTCTGCAAAATATTGCCAAGTATCAATGATGTCCCTTTAGTAATTAAAGAGTTATAGGACAATTTACCATGACATAATCACTGTTTACAAAGCAGTCAAATATCACGACATTCTAAAGGAATTGCATGGTAAAATGTATGCCAATAATTAGTGTATTCATTCAACTATTCACATGCAAAATTTCATGTCATTAAATTCAGTAATTAAAGAAATACAATTATAATACTGACGAAGCATCGAAAACCTACATAACCCGACCAAGTTCGGATAGCTATAAAAAAGCGGCCGTGCAATATATTTAGGTAACATCCCAAAATTTACAGTATAATACCGGTATTGTATTGGTATAGATGATAACAAAATTGTTTCGATATAAAGGTCATTTATTTTTGTACACCTATTTTTTAAATGTATTTGACTATGACAAAGTAGGTACTATTTACGTAGTTATTTTATTTAAGTATGGACTTGAGATATAATCTAGATATATTAATTTAGGCAAATAAAATTGATACAGCTAATTTCTATTGAAGATTTCACGCATCAGGATTCTTACTATAGACCCCCCAGGGATATTAAATAATTACCACAGGTAAGTACTACTGTTTAGGTAAATATTTATCATATTGTAGCTTATAACACTTTTTAACCAATGCACTAGACGAGCGTTCCCCTTTGCAAATTTAGTGGATCAAACAATCTAATAACTTAAAAAAAAACTACTTCTTCAATCGATTTTTTAATTGATGGTCTATACTGTTGTACTGGTTGTGACTTATTTAAGTGAGCGTGTTCTCCCGCACCCCACCAAAATAAGAATTATTTTGATTGAAGCGGTACGCTTAAGGCTAGTCTTTTGGTTAAATAGTCTAAGGTCCGTATTACAGAACGTTACTCAAAACTCAAGCTTTATTTACTAGTTTTAAGTAATACTTGAGCATTACTTAAAACTAGTTTTAACCTATCAGAAGGCTTCAAACGTGACTTAAGTAAAGCTGGAGTTTTGAGTGACGTTCTGTAATACGGACCTTACTATTGTAGTTATGAATTGATCAAAAATATTCTAGTGTGAAACAATAGACAACGCGCTGCGCGCAACGAGCGTTAGGCGGCTTCCCGCTTGAAACAGTACTTCCATCCTTAAAGAAAAGAGAGGGCAATATGTTTTCATTAGCCGCGGCCCGCGCGTATTCATTTGCTGTTGTATTTGAACCTGATTAATATATCTAGATTATATCTCAAGTCTCAAGCGCATACTTAAATAAAATAACTACGTAAATAGTACCTACTTTGTCATAGTCAAATACATTTAAAAAAATAGGTGTACAAAAATAAATGACCTTTATATTATATCGAAACAATTGTGTTATCACCTATACCAATTCAATACCGATATTATACTGTAAATTTTGGGATGTTACCTAAATATATTGCACGGCCGCTTTTTTATAGCTATCCGAACTTGGTCGGGTTATGTAGGTTTTCGATGCTTCGTCAGTAGCATAATTGTATTTCATTAATTACTGAATTTAATGACATGAAATTTTGCATGTGAATAGTTGAATGAATACACTAATTATTGGCATACATTTTACCATGCAAATCCTTTAGAATGTCGTGATATTTGACTGCTTTGTAAACAGTGATTATGTCATGGTAAATTGTCCTATAACTCTTTAATTACTAAAGGGACATCATTGATACTTGGCAATATATTGCAGACACTTACAAGGTTTGTATAAACGTGAAAATCTAGACCCCAAAGTGCATACTTTAAGAACTAAGACCAAATAAGCGTATTTTACGTTTATATTTTTATCTTTTAAGCCTTACGATTTTTTCTAAATCTGTTTTTTAAACAAATATACACAAATTCAAAACAAAGTATGTAAAAATCTACAGCTCTCTATGTAAGCGCTTTATATGAAAACTAGCTAATGGCCAAACGTTCGCGCAGCGGAAACTTGAATATCTCCGAAGTTTATGCATGCACAAATTTTATTCATACATACACAATTACACACAAATACACACTAATTTTTGGACACATCTCTTTTTTCTAAAGTCAAAGGATTAAAAAAAGTTCCGCCAGGACAACGTTCGCCCAGCGGAATCAGTATTTTGCGAATTTCTCCACAATGGCTGCGTGCACAAATTTTTTTTTTTACCATACACAATTTTACGACGTCATACACTAAATATCTGCATATCTAAAATCTTTAAATTCAACAACATTCCGCTGCGCGAACGCACACAAACTTACCTACACTTTTACAGCTCACTCCATACTCCATTCACCTAAGCTTTCATGGTGTTTGGAGAATGGAACTGAGGGTCTAGGATTACGGAATACAGTCTTCTTCTTCTTCAGCCTATGGATGTCCACTGCTGGACAAAGGCCTCCCCCAAAGCTTTCCACGCTGACCGGTCTTGTGCTGCCCGCATCCATCGGTTTCCCGCGACCTTCACTAAGTCATCGGTCCACCTTGTTGGGGGCCTCCCTACGCTGCGTCTTCCAGTACGTGTCCGCCACTGTCCAGAACCTTACTGCCCCATCGGCCATCGGTTCTACGAGCAATGTGCCCTGCCCACTGCCACTTAAGTTTAGCGACTCGCAGAGCTATGTCGGTGACTTTGGTTCTTCTGCGGATCACCTCATTTCTGATTCGATCACGCTGAGAGACTCCGAGCATAGCTCTTTCCATTGCCCTTTATGTGACTCTGAGCCTTCGTATGAGGCCCATTGTGAGCGACCACGTTTCAGTTCCGTAAGTCATCACTGGCAACACACACTGGTCAAAGACTTTAGTCTTGAGACACTGTGGTATCTTGGACGACGAGAAAATGTATCGTAGCTTCCCGAACGCTGCCCAGCCGAGTTGGATTCGACGAGACACCTTTTTCTCGAAGTTGGACCTACCTACCGGAATACAGTAGGACCTCGGTAATTCGGACTCCCGCTTGTTCGATGATCGCTGTAATCCGGCCAGGCAATGGGATTCCCGGGAGAGGTCAGCGAGGCTACCCTCGCACCTACGTGCGGGCTGTCATGCACGAACCAATGCGCAGTCCGTCAGTGTTTTGTTTATCGCTTTTGGTGTAATACGTATAGTATCAATTTAGCGCCCTTGCTAACATCATGGTGCCGCCAATTAACATACGACATTGATATTGAAAGACAAATTGCGGATTATAGAAATGTTAGATAAAGGAGACAGCTACCCTGTCATTGCTCGGAAGTTTGGCATAGGTAGGTCATGTGTTTTATTAACATTTAATATGGCATACTATAATTCGGCTGGTCACCGTGGAAGATCAAGACCAAAACCCTATAAAGAAGATACCTCGAACTTCTTCACAAGCAAAGAGAAACAAACTCAAGAATTACCTAACTCAACTAAAAAGAATAACGACCTACTCTATATAAGAACTTACAACGTCAGAACTTTATCTACTTATGAACGTTTAATCGAACTTAGCGAGGCACTCACTGCAGTCAAATACGACATAATAGGACTGTGTGAAATAAGGAGGATGGGTGCCTACACGTGGCATTCTTTAGAGGAGGCCTTCACCTTCACTTGAAGAGGGGTTCATGCATTCAACTTTTTTTTCTTTTCAAAAATCTAATAACTAACTATTGTATCGTACTTTTGCATGGAATAAAAGGCCTATTATTATTATTATTATTATTACTATAATTCGGACGCCTTGATAATCCGAAAAGGATCTTGTGTTTGCCTGTCCGGATTAACGAGGCCCTACTGTACATATGTAGTTATGTACCTATATCTGTTTTGTGTCTAGGATCATATGCTAAATTAGCTACCGCTATTCGTTATTTACCTAAGGGTTACTGGTATTACATATTTATCCGGTAAGTATACAAGGAACATTATTGTTTGTCCAGTTATTAAGTAAAGAATCTATGTACAAAATTTCAAAAAGATATCATGATATACACAAAGTTATGAGCTCGTTATCCTACTTGCCTGTTCCAACAAAAATATGATCTACGCTCCGCTCGGGCGGGCGAGCGGTTCGTTGACCCCTGGCATCAGCTGTTGCGCGGGTGCGCGTTACCGAAAATCTGCAAACACTTCTGAATGTATTTGGGAAAAAATATAACATGGTGTAAAAATTATTGGAATCGATTCAGTTGCTTATTCTGAACAGACTGTATTCAGGTTTCGCATAAGAAAAAAAAACCTTGTATAAGATCTCATACCGTGAGACTTCTTCACACACGCTTGGCTTGGGAATAAGCTGGCGAACGAAGCGAAGCGAACACTAGAAGCGTAGTTGCGCAGGAGTGCAATAACGTTCTAAGTAAAATTAACATGTTTTAAGTGAATTATATTACACTTCTTTTATCACAAACAGCTGAATTTTTTGACCGTTACGACAATCTAAAGCCTGCAAATGTGATGGAAAATGTTATCACTAGTTAAACGCAAGGTGACGCCACCGCCCCGTTGCAGGTGCGTGTGGGTTAACGGTGCGTCGACCATATTTTTGTTAGGACAACCGGATAACATAAGAAGCCCATAACTTTGTGATTTTTCTTGACGCCTTTTAGAAATTTTGTACCATTCTTCACATAAAAAATACTGGACACGTGTTTCGGGTTTCGAATATACAAAAATAACGTTACTGAGCTGAAGTTTGACTTCAATCGGGTGATCATATTGATACCTGTTTTTTTCTTGAGATATCTGCCGATCATGTTACCTTGATAATTCCCTTATAACAGATCCTGGTCTTTGCAGTGGTGAGCCGTGGTCATCAAGATGGGTACCCCGTTCTCCTGGTGCATGGGAGACAGGACAGCTCCTCAGTCTTCGAACCCATAATAGAGCTGGTGACCGGACTGTATCACTTTGTATCATTCGATATGCCCGGTAACGGCCTATCGGATCCTTTTCCTCCAGGTTAGATTGTTTTTAACCGATTTCAAATTTCTTTTTTAACACGCTTTTATTAGCTTCACCATGTGCCCTCGTCCGCTATTACAATAGTGTCAGAATGCTCGATCAGTGATCTCATAATGATCGGTTTTAGCATGTTTCGTAATCTACTAACAAAATACACCATTTTCTTAGTAGATTACGAAACATTATGTCTTTCCAGTGGTCAATCACTGACACTCCACTGCATATTACTAAATGTTCAAAATGAGTAGTACTTACCTAGTTTTTAGAAAATCATTTCTACTAACAGGTTTTATAATATTGACATATGGCAATGTCATTCTAACCATTACAAGACGACTGACCGAATTGATTGATCATTATGAATTTAGCAGATTACCAACTTTTAGCATTGATATCTAATAATGACAATGGAATGACAAATTGGTAAAAAATAGTAGATTAGGGCCTCTATATGAATGTATGTAACAGAATCTTGAAACTTCATTTTCTCCTGCTTTTACGAGTTTCAATAACTTTATAATTTGAACAGGGGTCAAGAGATGATGTATAAATAAAACTTTTTAGTTCGATTGCTATTGAAGCGTGTGTTTTTTTTTTAACTTTAATTTATAATTTTCGTTTTGCTAAATTACAAGCATTTATTTTGTTCTGGGTAATTTTTTTTTTTCATGTTGGACTATTTGGATTATAAAAGTGTATTACCAGAGTGTAATCTACATAGGTCCTTTGTATGCGGGATACTTTCTATGAATTTGTGTGGGGGTTAGGGGTTACAACTATGATATTTCCCTTCGCCGTTTGGCGTTTGGTTTTGACTTACTTTTTGTCATTATCTGTGGCAAAATTAAACATTCAAATTAGGCTGAGATTAATTACTTTTCGAAATTTCATATTACATAAGACAGTCCCCCTAAATGCCCGCCCTTCACCACTTCCAAGTGCTTTCGCTGGTAAGAGAAATGGCGGAACAAATTACCCAGCAGCACAGCTTTCTGTCCGGTGAGAGAGTAACTTGTCTTCTATCGACCAGGTCCGAAACTGATGAGGTTCCACTTTCTGGCTGCGATGGAGTTCGTCATAGAACATCTTGGCTGGAGGAAATTCATCTTTATTGGACACTCTATGGGATGCGAACAAGGTAAGGAAAGAAAACAGAAGAGTTTATTGTGACTCGAACGGAAAGAGACCACAATAATACTGTAACGCGCTAGGGGTACTAAAATGCCGGTTCAGGGTTACGAAGTTCTCTGGTCAGGAGACAACATCGAACTCCCGGCCACCGTAGGCGCGGGCCTGCGGCCGGTGAGCAGTGGGCAGCTCGCCTCCCGGTAAGGACCAGACCCAAGTCGACGGAGCGTCGTGTTTCACGCGCGCCTCAAAGAGATGTCAGCACATCGTGAAGGGGTCCACGAAGACCGATGCCTCCTGGGTCAGGGTTGCGGGTTGGTTAAACAAGAAACCGCGGCCCTGGCCGTCGCACAGGCCACTGAAGAAACACGGGTGGGTTTTAGTCAGTAAAAGTCTGACAAACCTTTCCGCTCCGCCCAGAGCGGGAGAAGTCATTTGATGATTTCCCATGCCAAAAAAAAAAAGGTTAAACTATGCTTGCCGCGGTCGGTCCGTGTATGGGTGATATTCTTATATCAAGACCTATCCGTGCCTCGGAAAGCATGTTAAGCCGTTGGTTCTGGCTTTCATCCATGCATCTTTGACAGTTGTGACGGGTTGTCAGTACCCCAAAAGTAGATAATCTCATTACCCAGTAATAGTTGTGGAAGTTAGATAGGCAGTCGATCTGTGTAAGATACTTTTATTCGGTTAAGTCCGGTTCTTCGAGTCGCTAAAATTAATTGGCAGTGGGCGGAGCATATTGCTCGAAGGACCGATGGCCGATGGGGCAGTAAAGTTCTGGAGTGGCGGCCACATACCGGTTGAAGCATCAAAACTAAAGTCATTTATTCAAATTGGCTGAGAATTAGCATTTTTTGAACGTCAATATTGTATAAGACAGTCCTCCCAAAACGCCCGCCCTTCGCCACTTCCTACCGCTATCGCTGGGAAGAAGAAGTGGCGGAACAAACTCCCCGGCAGCACAGCTGTCTGTTTATTAAAAAAAAAAAACAGATCACTTTATACAATACTGTGTATAGTAATGAACACAGTGTTCTACATCGAACTGAGAATTTGAACAGTCCGCACATCACATCTTGTGGGAGTGTGTTCTTTGGGAGAATGAACGCAATATTATGTTGGATAGTGTACAAGTTACATCCGGAGTCGTTTATTATACGGACCTTGTAGAAACTAGAACCAATTTCCGTGCGTTCGGGCGCTTCTGCCATACCTATTATTGGAATCGATTGTAACAGCTAATACCTACTTAGGACCCATTAACTTAATCAAATTTTATTCCGTGGTGCTTGGCAATCTGGGCTTCTCCCAGTTGCAATAATGTCCCTTTGTGCCGATTGGCCTAGTTCTGTTCTGTCTCCTGCTTGTTATGGAGAGAAGTGGAAAAAATATATTTTTTCTTACTCCTCCGCTATTCTTTTCTGATTAATTTCGTTGCGGGGCCCAAGACAATTGAAACGTTTTTCGGGACTCGTCGAGCTTCATTGCTCGGCGTTTTTCTGGTGGCCTCCACTGTTGATTTTGGCTTTCAGGAGTTGCAGTGGGTGGGAAAATTGTGGCGAATTTTGTCCCAAAAAAAAAAAAAAAGTAATGAACACAAGAACCGATAGGTGAACCGATGACCTGGAGAAGGTCACGGATAACCGATGGATGCGGGCAGCACAATACCGGTCATTGTGGAAAGCTGTGGGGAAGACCTTTGTCGAGTAGTGAACCTCTATAGGTTGAAGAAACATAAGAAGTCCGGTTAGGTTGAAAGCCGGCCTAAATATTTTTTTAACGTTACCCCATATTAGGAATTTCCCCTGTATCGTGGGTGCGTTTACAAACATATAAACTCACATACACAAACAGCCAGACCCGGAACAATGGCGCCAAAAGTGCCGTGATAGACGGGAAAAGATAAGGCAGGGCAGATGACCCTCCCGGACAGACCGGGCCAGCACGAGAGTGTGGGGCCGTGGAAGAATTTAGACTCCCGCGGCCCCAAGCGCGGTCGTGATAGAAGAGTCTACCGGGGTGGTTTTAGTCAGTAAAAGTCTGACAGACCCGTCGCTCACCCCAGGGCGGCGGACATCCTATGAGGATTTCCACCCCGGAAAAAAAAAGGGCAGATGACCGTGACATATGTCGCCAACCATCAGTACCCAGGACGTCTATCTGGGCGCAAATTTTGACCGGTCACGGCGGCTTCGCCGCGTACCTGCACCGTTTTAAGCTTAAAGATAGTCCAGCCTGTGTGTGTGACACACAGGCGACGGAAACTGTTCAGCACTTGTTGTTTGAATGTCCGAGGCACAACCGCGACAGGTACGACCTGGAAGTAAGTACAGGCAGAATACTGACGGAAATAACTATTGCCGACCTTATGGCGGACAAACACTCCAGGCCGTACCTGGAGCGGTTTTGCCTCAAGGTGGCAAAAGCATCTATAGAACGCAATAAAACAAGGGGCAGTACAACTTAGCTAAGCCGTTGGTAGCAAGATGTACTAGTTTTAAGAAAGCTGTTTTAATTAAAAAATAAATAAATAAATATGATAAGGATGTAAAATTGGATTAATGTATAAATATATAATAGTAATAGATAGTAAATAAGTTTAAATGTATATCAAAGACGAGATAAAAAGATTATGGGGAAAAGAGCAGCCCTAAAAAAGCACAAGCCCAAGAACAGCTCATTTAAAGAAACAAAAGAAATTGGTAAAACATTAACGTAAAAAACGTTTCTTGCTACGCAAGAAGGAAAAAAAGACGGCTTTTTATATAAAAAAAAAACCATCAGTACCCGAGGTGGCGGCGCGAAGTGTTTCATGCGCGCCACTTAGACGACACGGGGTGAGTCATACACCGCACTCTAACCCCTGACCCGAGGAGGCCCACAATGGCGGGCCAGCACCAATCGGGGGTTGCAGAAGCAGTGTTTGTTCTCGCAACCCCCGGTGTAGATGTGAGATGGAACACTGGGGTGGTTTTTAGTCATTAAGAGCCTGACAGACCCCGTCGCCCGACCCAGGACAGCGGACATCCATGAAGATTTTCCACCCCGTAAACAAAAAAAAAAAGGGCAGATGACCGTTATTTTGTTTTTCAGGGCTGTTCTACAACGTTATCCACCCTGGTCGGATCAGTCAGATGATTCTGCTGGATGCTGGACCTACCTTTATAAAGATGCAGGTTGACGACCATGCAGAGTACCAAAAATACTATGAGTCCTACTATGAAAACTATGTTTGGGAAAACTTTGTACGAAAGGTAGGTCTTCTAGGCTAGAGTGAATAGTCTCTTATTAAACTAGTGCTGTATAATAATTGTGTCAGTTTTTCTTGGATTAACTATTGACGCCAAGTTACAATGGGGTCCTCATATTGAGAAGCTGTCGGGTAGACTCAGTTCTGCCGCCTTTGCTGTTAAGAAAATTAGACAGATTACTGATGTGGATACAGCCAGAATTATTTATTTTAGTTATTTTCATAGTCTTATGGAAATAACTAAAATAAATCATGCATACATCAATACCATCTTTGTTTTACAGAAAAGGGCTGTTGAGCCATTTACAACCTTGGTCCTAGAGATTCTCTTAGAGAAAAATTCAGAGAGGTGAACATTCTGACTGTAGCTTCACAATATATGTTTGAAAATCTTATGTATGTACATAAAAATATGTCGAATTTTAAGAAAATAAGCGATGTTCATAATATAAATACCAGGAACAAACTCAATCTTGCTGTACATAACACTGGTCTCCACAGAGTAGGCAACTCGTTCATGGGTCAATATATACACTTTTACAATAAGCTTCCCATGGACATTCGAAACTTACCCATTAAACGATATTAAAACTATATAAAGGCCAAACTTTGCAAAAAGGGGTATTATAAAATCTCAGATTATTTAGAAGACAAAAAAGCTTGGGACTGAGCTGCTCGCTCTGTTAAGTATTGTTATTAAGCAACATGCGTAATTATAACATAAATTATTGTAAACATTTTTATTTTTAATATCTGGACTTCAAAAAAGACGATGATCCCTGAGTTTGTTTCGGCTATTTCTTCTCAGAAGTAGTCAGTTAGGAAATGCCGGCTTCATCTAGTTAAAGTAATCGGTGATCCTACTTGCTTAATATACGATTTCATTTCATTTCATATCTGGAGTAGTAATGGGCGCATTTTCTTCATTCCTTCTATTTTCCTTCAATAAAGCTTCCAATTCCGCGTCTTCGTACGATTTCGGTCTTCCACATCAAACTCACAGATTGTAAACTTTTGAAACCACTCACGACAACTTCTCTCGCTTAAAGCAGCTTCAAAAAAACTTCCAGCAAATGCTGCTTATTCGGCACAAAACTTGACATTTTTGCACCAAAATAAATACAAGGTGTATCTGACATCGTAACGCAAACTTCGCGAAAAGGCTAGACCGCACGCCACTAATATAATTATTATAGTCATTTATTTCGTTAATAAACGGTTACAGAAATAACAATGTTTAACCCTAGATCCCTAATGTTGGTCGATAGTGACTAATATTTGACTGACTAGCTTTTCGAAAAACTCACCTGGGAGCGCAGCGCGGGAGCATCTGATGTTACGTCCTCGCCTCCTGGACGACTGCCTGGGGATAGCACTGCCGGGCGGTGGTGGGGATAGAGCGACGCAGGTGGAGGGGGCACGCGATCGCGCACGTAGTGTGAGTCATTTTGACTCATATTAGGGTTCTAGGATTAAAAAGTGTCGGCTCGGATTTTCAACGTTGCAAGCGTGCCGCTGTGCGGGTTTGTAGGTATAACATTGATCCTTGATGTGAACTCTATTAAATCAGCTGATAAGATTGTTATTCGAGTTTTGTTTTCATTGCGTTTTTCATTTTGTGTAGTTAGCGAATTAATTTATTTTTACTTTAAAATCTTATTGGATTATAAAAGCATAGCAATTACGAACGGTCTAATGTGAAAAAAAAACTACTTATATTTTTTTTAAGTCATGAAAAAGCCGACGCAAAATTCCACCACTTGGAGGTTCAGAATCATGTACTGGATCCATGGTACTCGTTTGTGCGTCGATGTCAGATACACCCTTTATATGATACTGATATAGAGTCACTAATACTCTAAATATATGTTTTTACCAGATGTCCAAACTTACGATATCACATTTTACATCTGACAATTTCAAAGAAACCTCTTAGTGAGGACATCTTTTGTTAAACGGCGGATAGTTATTTGTACAGCTATTACCTATATTATAGTATTTTTATAAACTTAATAAAGTCTTGATACTATGATTATGACAGCCTTTCACCAGGGAGATGGCGCTGCAAGCATTAGAACGGCAGAGGAATTTGACGAGAAAACAGAGTCAAATCATTCTTGCAAGGAACTTTCGAGAATTTTCTTTTGATAAGTAAGTAATAATCTTGCCATCATCATCATGATGTGAACTCTATTAAATCAGCTGATAAGATAGTTTCTCGAGTTTTGTTTCCATTGCCCTTTTTTGTGTAATTAGCGAATTAATTAGTTTTTACTTTAAAATCTTATTGGGTTATAAAAGTATAGCAATTATGAACGGTCTAAAGTGAAAAAACTACTTTTTTTTTTAATCATGAAAAAGCCGACGAAAAATTCCACCACTGGGGCGTTCAGAATCATGTACTGGATCCATGGTACTCGTTTGTGCGTCGATGTCAGATACACCCTTTATAGTGTTGTAAAAGTAAAGCCTAGCCTAATGTTAGCAATAATTTAATTAAAGCGGGTCTGGACTCTTATCCACCTACGTAAGAGGAGCGAATCCCACTGGTCTGAAACACATTCAGAATGCCATTAGAAGAGGAGCACTAGCGCGCCATCATGGAAACGCAACGTTTCCGCAAGATCGCGGCGAACCGGCGAACATGACGCGCTACAGCCCCATGGCAACCCCAAGAGCACCCTGAATGCGTTATTATACTGGGGGGTAATCGCGCTAAATAAAACAGTAGAAGTTCAACTCTTGTTCGTATCTAATCCAGTTAAAGTTATGGTTTAGTTTCGATCACATTTCGTATCGCGCTAAAGTTTTAAATTCGGTTGAAGTAAAATCAATGTAGGTATGAGTGATACATTTCATCAGATATAATAATTGAAAGTAAAAAAATTATAAGTAAATCTAATCGTTTAGACGTAAGCTTGACATGGCATAGAAAAAGTTAGCTTTGTTTCAACTTTTTCATTTGACAGTGGTTACGTTCCAATTGCGATCCAGTTATGGTTAAACCGTTAGCGCGATACGAAACATAACAAAAGTTATGGTTTGGTTGCGATCCAATTCTGTTTTGGTTGAATTATGCTAGCGCGATTGCCCCCCTGTACGCACATTAATATGTTAAAAAAAAGTTATAGCGGTGATGCAATCCATACCATTGTATTCACTATACATACACCGTATATATATGTATATCTCGCTGTAGCGATCACGGTGTCAGGTCGGTCACGTTCACACGAATTCAATGGTTTTCCCATCTATCCAACCAAAATGCTTAATGCCAAAAAAATAGTCAATGAAAACGACTCAATAAAAACCGTTTACAGAATACAGACGCTTGACAAAAGTTTAAAGGAAGATCAGGGACAAAATGCCAAGGTAAATGGAACTCGGAATACTTCTGAAGAGGCGTCGACGAGTATTGGAAATGAGAAAACGGATGAAACTCAGAATACACCCACATTCGCCAATGTGAATCAATTCATAGAATTCATGCGCGAACATGGTGAAGTCGGGTAAGTACCTAATACTAGAGATAAGTGAGATGCATTTATACAATATGTAAAGAAAACCCCGTCCGACCCAGAAGGATAATAAAGGTTAGGTACAGGTCTCCCAAAGTGTTAATGCGCATAGAAATCTTCGTCACTGTTCGGCAACGGTCGGTTAAGTGGACCACTCTATACAGTATGTTACGAAAACCCTGTCCGACCCGTGAAGGTGTTGTTAGGTATCGATAACTGATTCTACTAATGCATACAAAACCGGGCTTTACTTAAAAAAAAATCCCCCTAAAAAAAATAAATATTATTTCGCAAAAGGAGGTAACTTATTAAATGTGCGTTGACCACCCTTCGCCTGCCGACCGCGGGGGGCGGGCGGCAGGACACGCGGCACGTGGTCGCATCGCTATTCGCTCATAATAATACCGGTGTTGTCACTTTTTAAAATTTACCAAATTTCGGGGAAATTGGAATTAATTCGTTGGAAAAAAAGATTATTTCAAAATTCATTTGTATTGGTACTATGATGAATACGTAAAATTTTATATTATATTTGGTCATGTGTTTACCTAACCTCTATTATCCTTATGGGTCGGACAGGGTTTTCGTAACATACTGTATACATATCTTCTTCCGAACGCTCGGGGAATACGACCGTTGCCGAACAGTGACGAAGATTTCTATGCACATTATCACTTTGGGAGACCTGTAAACACATGACCAAATAAAACTTTGAAATTTTACATAATCATAATAGTAACTATACTTGTAATTAATTCCAACTTCCTCAGAATTTGGTAATTTTTTAATAAGTGAAAACACCATTTTTGGCAGTATATGAGGCAATAGCGATGAGACCGCGTGCCCTGCCCCCTTTCGCCCGCGCATATTTTGCTTACCACACATGTAATAATTTACCTCCCTTTGCGAAATAATATTTATTTTTTTAGAAGGATTTTTTTTAACTTTAGCCCGGTTTTGTAGGCATTAGTAGAATCAGTTACCGATACCTAACAAATACCTATTCGGATCGGACAGGTTTTTCTTTACATATTTTATTATTTTTCTACTCACAATAGAATACATAAGGATATGGTAAAATTAAGATCTGAGTACAAGAGTGAGTATAATAGTTAAATACGTATTCCATCGTGTTATTTGATGGATTTTTATAAATAAAAAAACAGTACTAGTTAGTCTTTAAATTAGGAATAGGACAATATTCAACTTCGTTCCATCATCGGACGAACCGTCGTACGGCGAGTTTTCACCTTTATGTTGTTTCGAAGTGTTTCGCCTCGTCCTTTATACCGCATGCATCGAAGTACTCCGGCGGTTTTCCGTCTAGCTACAATTTTAATGTCTTCAAACCTAGAGTGAATAGGCTCTTAATAAACTGGTGCACTTTACGATCAACGATAGCGTCACTGCTTACCATCAGGCGGGATCGCGGTCATGCACTAATTTATAAAGTCAAAAAAAGAATGTACAAAAATGCAATTTCTAAGATTTTCGTACACCGTATTTTTTACAGGTATTTGTCATGGGATAATCGCCTAAAAAATCTCGCACCACAGAACTATGGGAACGATTGTTATTTTGCACTATTTAAGACGATACCACCGACCTTGCTCATAGCAGCCAGTGATGGCGCCAAAATAGTCCCGCCAAAACTACTAAAATGGCGGCAGGACGTCAAGGAACTTTTGGAAAGAATGGCAACACTGGATAATTTTCACAGCATCGAAGTGGACGGCGGCCATGATGTCCATTTTACACATCCTGAAAGAGTTGCTCCTTATATAAATGCGTTTTTAAAAGACGGAAAAGTTTTATCCAAATTGTAACTTTTTTGTTGTAAGCTACTCTACTATCATTTGGAATTATTTTCATCCATATTGCTAATACATTGTTCTGTATGTTCAAAAAATGTTTCTGCTTAACAAGGTAAATCACACAATGAATGTATCTATTAATTGTTACATTTTATTTTTTGTTATTTTATACATACAATATTATGAAAAGAAAAAAAAAAATTTCTCATTTACTCACACATAGTAAGCAAAGTTAACCACGGTTGCCATTATTCAAATTAAGGGATATCATACTATTTTTTATGAGGGTTGGTTCTTAGTGTACACAGCGGCCGCTGAGAGAATACGTCCCTGACATCTGTCAGTTTTAAACAAACAAATGTCACAGTGACAGGTGTCAGGCACGTTTTCTTTCCACGACCGAACAGTAATTTTATTTGTCTGGGGACTAGTAAATGATATTAAATACTACTTCTAGTTTAGTTTATTATAATTTTATTTTAACGATGTTATTTATAGAAATATGTCCTTGCTCAAAGTTGATAAATAAGAGTTATTTCATGAGAAAATAGGTTTTAATTTTTCTTAAGTGCCATTCTCTTTATCTTTTTCGTTATATTTCATTAACAAAGAGATAGAAGGTAACATACTAATTTAGTCCTGTCAAATTAAGATACTCCATAGACAATTAAGACGCCATTTAAAGCATAGCGAATAAACTTACGTGAGTTTATTTTAACTCTTAGTTGATCCTGAGAGGTCGTGACTACTTAACCGGAGTATAATTTACGTCAGGTGCGGACTCGATTTTGACAGGATTAAACTAAATAGAAGGGAAAAGGTGCACTGAACATTAGTTTAATTATTAAACAAAAGAATTATTCAATAAACAAATGGATGTTATAACAAAACAAGAATTGAAAATGTTACTGGTATTATGTATTTATTGTTATTTTGGTGGGTACTTAAAAAAAAAAGTTATTCATATACGACTTCGTGTCAAGCTCAAATATAATATAAAATTTTGAATTTATAAATGTTTTATTTAAAGAACACAATTCCTTGCAGTCATCTTTGCTTATTTTAAGAGGAAAACTGGCTGGGTAGGTCATAACATCGGCTGCTGGCAGAAGTAATCACCCACCAGACAAAGTCTTACCGCCAAGCGATTCGTCGTGTTCTTGCAGGATGAAGCCGTACGGAGAACGGGTCTGAGCAGTTGTGTTGCGATGTGTTGTGTCCGGAGTTTGCTCGTGGAGGTTCTCCAGATCAATC
Organism: Sesamia inferens; assembly: GCA_037179545.1. Lineage (NCBI taxonomy): Eukaryota > Metazoa > Arthropoda > Insecta > Lepidoptera > Noctuidae > Sesamia > Sesamia inferens. The sequence continues at coordinate 5,497,049 of CM073947.1, forward strand.
TCCCTCTCGGGCAATATCGTTGATAGTGTTGTTTTATTTAACATTGCATCACCCCGCTCAACTGCCGTCTTCCTTCCTATTCACTCAGTTTTTTGAGTGAAGGCTCTTAATAAACTAGCGCATTTTTGCGTATTCTTTTTTTAACTTTATAAATTAGTGCTTGACTGCGATCTCACCTGATGGTAAGCATTGATGCAATTATTGATGGTACAGCACCATCGTTTGCATCACTGCTTACCATCAGGTGGGATTGGAATCAAGCACTAGTTTATAATTATATAAAAAACAGCTTATAGGCGACGAGATATTGGTGGATAGGCTACACAGTCACAGCCTGTCTCAAAGACGTAACGTTGCTTGCCCTTTGGGCTTCTTCAGCCTATAGATGTCCACTGCTGGACAAAGGCTTTCCACGCTGACCGGTCCTGTGCTGCCCGCATCCATCGGCTTCCCGCGACCTTCACCAGGTCATCGGTCCACCTTGTTGAGGGCCTCCCGACGCTGCGTCTTCCAGTACGTGGCCGCCACTCCAGAACCTTACTGCCCCATCGGCCATCGGTTCTACGAGCAATTTGCCCTGCCCACTGCCACTTAAGTTTAGCGATTCCCAGAGCTATGTCGGTACTTTGGTTATTCTGCGGATCTCCTCATTTCTGATTCGATCAAGAAACTCCGAACTTAGCTCTTTCCATTGCCCTTTGTGTGACTCTGAGCCATCGTATGAGGCCCATTGTGAGCGACCACGTCTCAGTTCCGTAAGTCATCACTGGCCGCACACACTGGTCAAAGACTTTAGTCTTGAGACACTATGGTATCTTGGACGACGAGAAGATATAGCGTAGCTTCCCGAACGCTGTCCAGCCGAGCTGGATTCGACGAGACACCTCTTTCTCGAAGTTGGACCTACCTAGGTGGACTCTTTGTAACAGGTATATATACTCGTCAACAACTTCGAGTGCAGAGCAACTGTACGGTTCCGTACAGGCATTATTTGCTTATGTCGCGACCTACTTTGCGATTTGTATTACTTACGATATGTTACCGTTGAATACCGTTGATACTTTGTTAGTTGACCAATAGCTATAACCGCGGATTAGCATCCAAACTACTTTCATTGTACTTTTACGAATAAATGAATATGAATTGGAGGTCTGTGGTTTTCGTCAACTCATATTCAACTATCTCTGAACCATACAGCAACCAACTAGAATTGGAGTGGGTGATGTGCACATTACGAAAAATAATTTTTTTCATTTCTCATATCCGCTATTTCTCGGAAATGGCAATACTTATGAAAAAAGTATAGATACATTTTTGTAGAGAATCGGATGATCTACAATTTTTGTCTGAACTATTTTTGCTGAAAAACTCGAAAAACCCATTTTTTGATGGGGACTTTTCACAATTTCTTTATACAGTACGGTCCAGTTGAACAGACACATTTTCGAACATAAAGAGCAATGGAACAGCAATAAGCTTCAAATTGGTTCAAAGGGATAGTAATAGTGCAACACGCAATCAGGGTGCTGATCCCATCATTGTCCTTTCTTTCTTTCTTTCTTTCTTTTATGGATTCGCACGGTTTGTGCATTTAGCCAATGTCACGTAATGAATTGTTCATGTCGAAAAAGACGGCGTGATCCGTCTTACGATGGAGGTTTGAGACAAAGTCATGATGTGGCCACTATGCTGCGATATTTCACTGTTCTTTATGAATTATTTACTGAATGCACTTTTTACTACATTACTCACGCACTTTTATTTAGTAAACAACACTATAAATCATTTTAAAAGTCCGATGAAAAATGAGCGTGACACTCAGCTTGACTTTCCCGCCAAAACCCCCTATCCTATTCAATCATTGTCCTTTTACTATGGAACTCGTAATCTTAAGACCGTTACGCACAGTCTATACTTCAATCTTAAACGAAAAAGTTTCTTGGCATTTCTTTTTAGATTCCTCATTTTCGGGTATTAATTATCGTACTGTTATACCCTTACAATGTTAGTGGAATGGCTTAGCAACGCTCAGATGTGCCACATCAGCATTATGGGTTACAGTACGTCATTCATGAGCCCAGCGGGGCAGTTGGTTCTAAATCTCGGTACGGGTCGGAGGTCCTAACTCTTACTATTTCTACTATTTCTGTATTCTAAATCGTACTTATTAATTAAATCCTATTTTAGCTTAAATAATAGTTTTTTTTAAAAACAAGTTTCCTAAGTCTCGTATAATATTTGGTGGCAGCGGTGGGATACGAAAATCCCCTACCCGAATACGTCTTCGAAGAAAACTAAAGTGCCAGTGAAATCAAGTGTTCATAAATATTCTAAACATATTTCGAAAGTGCTAAAAGTTAAAGCAAGTTCCAAAACCAGTATAATAAAATAAGTGTCGTGTCAGTGCAAGAAATCGAAGTGCTCAACCGACACCCCGTCTTGAGTGTTGCATCCCGCAACCGAGACCGGCTTTCACCCTCTGCTGGTCCAGAGGTCTACTACAACTGCTGTTCAGCTGTTTACCGCTGGAGAAGCGGTCACGATGTTCCTGAATATCCTCACAATGATGGCGTTCCTGTGAGTGATCTAAAAGTCAACTTCATCTACCTTGGCCGTTATTACATCCTAGCACGAATACTAGAATTAACTCAGAGTCTAAATAGTCCTATCTAACTATTTTAATACCATAATTTTATTGTACACTGCTCATACATTGTAACCGATAAAACCTTATTGTACCGTTACTGATTATTTTGTTTAGACTACGCGTTTCGATTACGCGTCTATAACACTGAGTCACTTATACAAAGTAGCATAAGCTAGAGGTGATTTCTTATTATTAAGATAAGTTATATTTTATTGTGTAAAATCAAATCATGGCTTCTAAACACGAAACAAAAGAAGAAAATTCCAGTGGTCCTAGGAATACAAGGGCCGAAATTGAAGAAAAAATAGAACTCGGTATTCTATTCCAATTCATCAAACCATTCGATGGTTCCAGGGAAAAGTTAAATCCCTTTATCACTAATTGCCAGAGCGCTTTTGATATAGCTACTAAAACTCAAAAATCTATCCTATTTAAATATATTCTAAGTCAATTAACAGATAAAGCTGAAACTACATGTAGTGTCAAAGAGTTCGAGTCCTTTGATCAATTCATCGAGTTCCTAAAACACCAATTTGGTGAAAGAAAACACTATGCTCATTTACTCACTGAACTTCAGGATTGTAAACAAAACTCTTCTGAAACAGTTAATCAGTTTGCATTAAAAATAGAAACATGCTTAGCGAAATTACTTACGGAAATAAACATTTCTATTCCAACGAAACGTAAAACAGAGTTAGCAGGTCGTGTAGCTGCAATGCAAGATCTTGCACTCCACACCTTCATAATAGGTCTCTTACCACGGATATCACAAGTCGTTAGATGTCGCAACCCAGACTCACTAAATTCCGCTATAAGTTTCGCAGTTGAAGAAGAAAAAATTATATCTAGCATCTATAAAAGATCCGCATCCAGTACTCACTCCAGTAATGACAGATTAAAAAACATTAATTATCGCCGTGATTCACAATCGTCGCGTTTTCCAAATCCACGGAATTACCAATCTGATCATTCAAAGGTAAATACCAACGATATGATATGTCGTTACTGCAAAAACATAGGCCATACTATTGAAAATTGTCGCAAAAGACAATACAACAACAGTAGAAATCAATCTACTGCTTCTACTTCCGATGGCCGTCAACCTAATTCTACACAAACTTCAAGTTCTAGGCCAACCCGTAAAGTTTTCGTCTTAAAGCGAAACGAGGAAGATAATCTAGATGAAATCAATCAAAATGATTTAAACGAGTAAAATTTCCTGAACGGTATCGCGCAGGAAATTCGTCTTACCATACTAAAGCCGATGCCTCTTTCTTCACTGTATCATCATCATCATCATCATCATTTCAGCCGAAAGACGTCCACTGCTGGACATAGGCCTCCCCCAAGGTTCTCCACGACGACCACGACCAATCAACTACTAAATCCACTGAATCGCGTACTAAATCCACTGTATCTGTGAAAACAACAAATCCTAAATCCACTGAATCTATGAACAAAATAAATACTAAATCCACTGAATCTATAAAAAAATCGATTACTAAACCCACTGAATCTTTGAAAAAACAAATTACAAAATCCACTGAATCGTACATTAAACCCACTGTATCTATGAAAAATCCGTTTACTAAATCCTCTGTATCTATGGAAAAACCATTTACCAAATCCTCTGAATCGCTTACTAAATCCGCAGAATCACACACTAAATCCACTGTATCTATGAAAAATCCGTTTACTAAATCCACTGTATCTATGAAAAGTCCATTTACTAAATCCGCTGAATCTATGAAAAAACCATTTACCAAATCCTCTGAATCCCTTACTAAATCCACTGAATCTAAAAAAAAATCCACTACTAAATCTACTGAATTACTCACTGAACTCACTGAATCCGCTATTCCTACTAAATCCTCTGAATTGCTTACTAAATCCACTGAATCTAAGAAAAAATCCACTACTAAATCTACTGAAGTACTCACTGAACACACTGAATCCGCTATTCCTACCAAATCCTGTAAAGTGCAAAATCCAAACATGAAATCGACTGACTCTACTTCCATGCCAAATCGTAACACATCCTCCGATAACTCACCGCATCTGAAACAGAAAACAAACGTGAAAATCTATAAAATACATCAAAACACAGAGAAAAGATATTTACCTCACGTAATAATCGATACTCCGGTTGCCGATAACCCTTTATCCTTCTTAATTGACACAGGTTCCTGCATAAGTCTGCTGAAATTAGATTCTATGTCCAAAGTCCCAAAGTTAAGTGATGACATAATAATCCTCAAAGGAATTGATCCTGGAGACGAAACAACTTCAACCCTAGGCAGTTTTGAAATGCAAACATTCAAAAAAGATGGCAAACCTTATATCCATAATTTTCACGTTGTCAAAGATATTAGCCTAAGTTTCGACGGCATCATAGGTAACGACCTCCTGAAAAACTTAGGTTGCCAAATCGACTATCTTCAAGGAACTTTACAGATAGATGAATATTATATCGACTTGAAATTCGCTGAACCATTATATAACATTCCACCTCGTACTGAAACTGTGATTGAATGCACAGTAAGTAATCCGAATATAATGGAAGGTCTGCTCATAGACCAACACATCTCTGATTCATTATTAGTAGCCAACTGCGTTGTAAGCGTGAAAGAAAACAACCGTATTAACATTACAGTTGTCAATATCTCCGAAGAGTCCGTTATACTCCAATCTAATCTTAATCTAACACTAGAACCTTTAGGCACTCAAGCCTGTTCGCAACCTCAAAAATCATTGCCTCCTATGCACGTTTCTACAAGAACAAAAAAGGTTCTCCAGCATCTTAGGATGTCTCACCTCAATGAAGAGGAATATAATGCCCTATTACAAGTCTGTACAGACTTTTCCGATATCTTCCATCTTCCTGGCGATAAGCTCACACACACTACAATCGCCGAACACAATATCAGAACAAATACAGATATCCCAATTCAAACTAAATCTTATAGATTTCCTGAATGTCATAAAAGGGAAGTCGAAAATCAAATTAACAAAATGCTTGAAGAAAACATCATAACACCTTCTAATTCACCATGGTCCTCACCCATTTGGGTTGTGCCCAAAAAGCTGGATGCTTCGGGACAACAAAAATGGAGAATCGTTATCGACTACAGAAAACTCAACGACGTTACTATTGGAGAAACATATCCTATTCCACAAATAACTGAAATTTTAGATCAATTGGGGAAAAGTCAATACTTCACAACTTTAGATTTAGCCTCAGGCTTCCATCAGATTCCTATGTCCGAGCAAGACGCTCCCAAAACCGCCTTTTCTATACCACAAGGTCATTTCCAATTTTCAAGAATGCCATTCGGGTTAAAAAATGCCCCTTCTACTTTTCAAAAAGTAATGAACACATGCTTGTGTGGACTTCAAGGCTCACGATGCTTTGTTTATTTAGACGACATTGTAGTGTACTCACCTGACTTACCAAGTCACATTCAAAATCTGTCCGCTGTTTTCGATAGGCTCAGGAACTATAACCTGAAACTCCAACCAGACAAATGCGAGTTTCTATGCAAAGAAGTGGCGTATCTTGGTCACCTCATCAACAAAGACGGTGTTCAACCAAATCCTAGAAAAGTCAAATGTATCACTGAATTTCCAAAACCAAAATGCCCAAAAGATATAAAATCTTTTCTTGGACTCGTATCTTACTATAGACGTTTCATACCTGACTTTTCCAAACTAGCAAAACCATTAACATCTCTCCTAAAAAAGGACACACCATTCAATTGGAACAATGAACAACAGCTCGCTTTTGAAAACTTAAAAACTAAATTAGTGACGTCACCGGTGTTAGCATATCCCGATTTTACCAAACCCTTTATCCTCACCTGTGACGCTTCCAACTACGCTGTTTCAGCCATATTATCCCAAGGTCCAATCGGAAAGGACCGTCCAATCGCTTACGCGTCTCGAACACTCAATAAGGCTGAGTGTAATTATAGCGTTACTGAAAAAGAATGCTTAGCTATTATCTTTGGAACTAAAGCCTTCCGACCCTATCTGTACGGAAATCGATTTACCATAGTCACTGATCACAAACCACTACAGTGGTTATTTAACTGCAAGGATCCCGGCTCTAGGCTAGTACGCTGGCGACTCAAATTAGAAGAGTTTGACTATGATATTGTATACAAGAAAGGGAAAATGAATACTAACGCTGATGCTTTGTCTCGATTTCCAGTTAACCCTATCCAAGGTAAACCTTCGACAACCTCTGATCCTCAATTACTAGACCTTGACACTGAATTCGATGATCCTTTAGAGGATCCTTTTATAATTTTTCCAACTCCCATTCCGTTCTCTTTCGAAGATAATGACCTACTAAATCACGAAATAAATCCCGACTCTAATATACTACAAAATCCTATACCACAAAATGAACCAATACTATCTCCAGATCTCATAGATCTAGGGCCAAACTTACCTTACCTTGAGACTAGCCCTAACAGTGCTGATCTTAACCTTGACTTCGACTCGCTACAAATTCCCTCACCAAATGAGCAATCAAATCTAAATGAGGAGAATTATTCCCAATTCCTAAAATCAAATAAAAATAATACTTGCAACACAATTCTAAAAGAACATAACGAAAGCCTCCTTAAAACAACACGCAAGGTAATATTAATTCCTACATCAATTGACTTAGACGAATCAAATCCCTACATCCCCGAAATTCTCCTAAATTCTGGCAACGAAGACGAAATCCTTAATTCAGAAAAAGAATTATACCACTTTCTAAAAACTGAATACGACGGCAAAACTGTTTACTTCATCTTTACAAAAGTTCACCACTTTGACGAGTTACCTTATCATGCTATTTATGATACCCTGAAACAAATTAGAAACGAAATCCTGAAATTCGAACAAATAACAGACGTTGCTATCTCCGATTTCAAAAATCCATTTGATAATCACTCCTATGTCAAAATCTACAATATCCTAACTCATATTTTTCACAACACAAACATTCAAATCCACGTTTACCTAAATAAAACAATATACCCTACTCTGAGTGAAAGACCCAAAATCATGCGTGAAAACCACGATATTCCTACAGCCGGACACTTAGGCTCGACACGAATGTACAACAGAATACGAGAACAATTCTATTGGAAAGGCATGCGAAGCGACATAGAAGACTATGTCAAGAAATGTAAACTATGTCAGGAAAATAAAGCACTGAGAAAATTAAATAAGGCCCCAATGGAAATCACTACTACATCCACAGCACCGTTTCAGAGAATAGCACTGGACATAGTAGGACCTTTACCCGAGTCCGGTCCTGCTAAACTTAAGTATATACTCACCTTACAAGATGATCTAACTAAATATTCAATCGCTTACCCGATACGTAGTACAACCGCCGAAGAATCTAGCGATTGTCTTATTCATTTTATATCCTTATTCGGAATTCCTAAATCTATCTTAACTGATCAAGGTACTAACTTTACGTCCGACCTTTTTAAAACTACTTGCAAATTCCTTAAAATTAAACAATTATGGTCATCGCCTTACCACCCTCAGACGCAAGGCGCTTTAGAACGCAGTCATTCGACTCTCAAAGAATATTTAAAATCCTTCGTAAATACGGACCAAGACAACTGGCCGACTTATGTCTATACAGCTATGCTGACTTATAACACAACGGAACATTCAACGACAAAATTTACTCCTTACGAGCTAATATTTGGTCATAAACCCTTTATTCCTAACTCTATCTACGAAACTGAACCCAACACAACCTATTCAGACTACATTAGAATGTTACAACATAAATTTAAACACACTAGAGAAAAAGCCTTGGAAAATATTTTAAAATCCAAGGAATCTTCTAAATCCTATTACGACTCTCATACTAAATCACCACCACACTACAAAGCTGGTGACTACGTCTACCTTAAGGCCCATCTGAGGCTCAAAAAGGCACTCTCGCCTATCTGGAAGGGACCTTACAAAATCATTAAAGTTCACAATAACAACACAGCTACGCTTCTTATAAACAGACGTCATGTGACTCATCATTTCGATCAAATGAAACCTGCGGTAATTAACGACTCCGTATTACTGTTAGAGATCGATTAAGATAATTAATCATTAATTATTTACATGTAAGTATTAGTTATTAATTAGAATAGGTCCTTAACGTAGTCTAACTGATTTCATTAATTCTATTTCAGCGCCTCGGTCAATGCGCATCAAGACCTTATCAAGCCTCTTCCTTCTAGTTCCGGTATATACTTCGATAACCTAGGAAAACTTAAAACGATTAAGGGAAAATTAAATATAATTAGTCATGTAAACATTTCTCTTATAAATCCTCACCTTTCTAACCTCGATGATATAATGAGCATACTTAAGAAAACATGTCAAAAAGCAAGCAACCTTCAATGCGATGATATACTATCTCCACTCACATTTCGGTACAACGAAATTAAACGCGAGTTTGACTCTATCTCACATCTAATGTCAAAACGTAATAAACGTTCAGCATGGTTCGCCGGAATAGGCACCGTTTTCAAACATGTTTTCGGCACTCTAGATGAAGATGACGCATCAAAATACGATTCCGCTATTGAATCATTTCAAAACCACGAGAAAAAGCTCGCGGAACTAATGAAAGAAAATATCTTAATTACTACTACTTCTCTAGAATCTTACAAAGAAACGATTAATAAATTAAAATATAACGAAGTTTCTCTTAAAAATACTCTAAGCCAACTCATACTACAATTAAGTAATATCACAGAAACTCCTAAAATCCTGATATCCGAAACTAAATTCCATTCCATACTTGCTAATCTCGAAAGTTCTCTACTAGCATTGTCGTTTCAGCTTGAAGACATAACAAACGCTATCCTGTTGTGTAGTCAAAACATCCTGCATCCAAACATAATAAGTCCTACGCAATTATACTACGAACTCGTTGATAACGACAGGCACCTACCTAGAGACACTGGAATTCCTGTAACGCTAAGTCTAGATAATATCCATATAATATTAAGCATATCTGAAGTCGCTTGTTATTATTATAAGAATAAACTTGTATTCGTTTTACAAATACCTTTAGTTACTAATGATGAATTTATTTTGTACCATAATTTAGCATTACCGACCCCTCATGGGTCAGATAATCCTAATACTTTTAGTTTAATTTTACCTTCTAGTTCGTATATTGCTATTTCTAAAGATAAGCTAAACTTCTGTAATCTAGATACCCTAGATAAATGTAAAACAATGTACTCTGAGTTCTTTCTATGTAAGATACCTACGGTATTATTGACAAACGTCAGTCCTACATGTGAAAGTGAACTATTAACTAAAACAATTAGTGCTATTCCTACTCAGTGTGAAACCAAAACAATTGTTGGCGAATTGGACATTTGGAAATCGCTTATAAACAATCAATGGATTTTCGTGCAGTCTCGTTCAAGCAAAGTTTCAATGGACTGTATTAACTCCGAATTACGTGAAATCATAGTATCCGGAACTGGTATACTACGCATTCCAAATCAGTGTACAGTCTACACAAAAAGTGCAAGACTTATATCGTCAAAAGACTCAATCAATGTAGAAATTCCTATTCCTAGATTAAACTTTAGCATTATAAATGATTCATGTTGTAAATTAGATACTAAGTCTACTACTAGTTTAAATAATATCATATCCCCTATTTTACTACAAAATATTGACTTAGATGATTTAACTTTAAAGAAACAAAACAACAAGTTATATTCAGATTTAAATAAAATTATTGATGAAGAACCTATTCTAGTAAAATACGGGACACACTATTCTATTCTGACCATATGTATCCTAGTTATACTAATTTCTTTTATAGCATTCAAATTATGCAAAATTATTTGTAAACATAGATCTAAGTTCTATATTTCTTGTGTAAAACCAATGACTCATACCGATGACGATGTCAGTAATCATAATATTAGTACTGAACCTGAAAACTCTTCAATTCCATTACCTAGATTACGTGATATAGTTTAAATTCCTGAATTTCGGCTTTTATCCCCGAATTTCAGTCTTATGGGGGGGGCTGTTATACCCTTACAATGTTAGTGGAATGGCTTAGCAACGCTCAGATGTGCCACATCAGCATTATGGGTTACAGTACGTCATTCATGAGCCCAGCGGGGCAGTTGGTTCTAAATCTCGGTACGGGTCGGAGGTCCTAACTCTTACTATTTCTACTATTTCTGTATTCTAAATCGTACTTATTAATTAAATCCTATTTTAGCTTAAATAATAGTTTTTTTTAAAAACAAGTTTCCTAAGTCTCGTATAATAGTACCATCTTCTTCTAAGTTGACATGTGCATATTCGTTTGCAATATATTACCTTTTTTTTAAACGACACATAGCGCCATCTATCACCGAACTGGTATGAAGCTAATAATATTTTTGTTTTCCCTCGGGAATATCAATTTTTTTCCGGCATAAAAAGCACCCTATTATTTAATCCGGTCTTCTAACTTTACGTCTGCAAAATTTCAAAGCAATCGGTTCAGTAGTTACGGCGTCATTCCAACACGATTCCGTTGTCATTGTGCTGAAAGTCAGTAATCTACTAAATTCATAAAGGTCGATCAATTCGGTGAGTTTTCTCGTAATGGAACGGTGATAAAATGAAATTACCATATTGCCAATATTATAAGACCCTGGAGTTTTGATGAAAAAGCTAAGATGAGTGTCACGAGCATTATTCATTGAACTTTTAAAATTATTTATAGTGCCGTTTACTAAATAAAAGCGCGTGATTTATGTAGTAAAAAGTGCATTCAGTAAATAATTCATAAAAAAAATATTGAAATATCGCAGCATAGTAGCCAGATCGTGACTTTGCTTCAAACCTCCCTCATAGTCGGTTCCCGCGGCCGATATTATTGTGAAATAAAATTTTAAAAGAACTTCTATAATTTTTTACACATGTTATTGGTTAAATTGTGGTATCTATTCCACAGGGGCCATTGATGAGTTTGAATCTCACCTTGAAAAAAGAAGAATAATAGGGAACTTGCACTTGATTATTTTTTTGGTGCAAAGCAAAGATCTGGGCTTTACTTAAATAATTTTAAAACTCAAATTTAGAAAAATGCTATATTTATTTTAATAACCGCGTGCAAAATATGATTTTTCAAATTTCGCTCCATAACGCCAAGTCACGTGACATGACGTCACTGCATCGATTTTGTTTTATCAAAGGTTATGGTTAGCAGATTATTAAAAGTCTGAATATTAAATTAATCTCATGTGATCTGTGATTAATCTTATAAAACATTAATACGGAACTCCCAAAATGGATTGCCCTTCGACGATTATTTTGTGTTTTTACTTTAAACAAACATCTAAAGTAACATAACCTCAATTCAACTCACCGCGCAAGTTTTTGCCCTTTCATCTCCACACCCGTATAGTTTTTATTTTCCATGAAGAAAAACCTCACCATATCCATGTCTACCTTCGGAAGATTTCTCGAATCTGCTTTAATAAAGCCTATATCCATATTTATTATTTTCGCTAACACCTAAATACAATCCAAAACAATCCGAAATCGATGTAGTGACGTCACTGCTCCCTGATTGGTGTTTCAAATTAAGTTCCATTTCACGTAATTTATACTTAAAATTTTAAGTAAAAATAGCATTTTTTTCTTATAAACCTTCCAGTTTAGCAATATCATATCTTGTTGAATTTGAATATCAATATAATATCAAATTATAAGTTTAATGCATGTACCCCATTATAAGACCCGTTAGTAGAAATGATTTTCTAAAAACTACTGCTCAATTTGAACATTTATTAATATGAAGTAGAGTGTCCGTGATTGACCACCGGAAAGTCACAAAGACGCCATTTTGTTAGTAGATTACCAAACTTGTCAATATCGATCATTATGAGATGACTGATCGACCATTCTGACACTATTGTAATAGCAGACTAAGGCCCCTGATCAGAATACCGCGACAAGCGGACGAAGCGTTTCGCTTCCTCTTTTATAACGCGTATATCGAGGGACTGGAACAATTTGCTAGCGGCGGTATTTCCGTCACACTATAATTTGAGTGTCTTCAAGGCTAGAGTGAATAGGCTCTTAATAAACTAGGGCGCTTTACCATTAATGATTGCATCACTGCTTACCATCAGGCGTGATTGCGGTCAAGCGCTAATTTACAACTTATAAAAAAAGAGGTTTTGGCAATCTTCTCACGATTACACTGCCTAAAGAATAGGGATGTTTCCTGGGTAAAAACAATTGATTCTATTTAGTCCGTCATTCAGATTATAGAGAATTATTGGATACATATATTTTGTTATATGAAATCAATAAAAATTGACAAATATAAAAACCATCGATATCAGCCACCATGATAGTGATGTGAAAGCCATCAAAGATCAGATTGGTGGCTGGTGACGTCACTCATCGCTAAAAAGTGTAGCGTGCAGGTCACTGCACGCTACACTTTTCAACGCACACGACGTCACACTAGGTTTCAACGCACTGTGCCGTCTTCATTTTTTGTTTATATGAAAAAAGAAAAAATACGTGTCTAGTATTTTTTTGGAAATCTGACTGACGGACTAATTATTTTTTTTTTTGTCAACTATCTTATTCTGAAGATACCGAAACTGGTAGAAATCTGAAGATCCAATCAGGAATCCACAAAAATAACATTCCATAGCTCGCTGAGCGAACATGATTTAAGTTCAGCACAAATTGATATATCTAAGCGTGAATGGCTAAAAAACGACTTTATTACTAGTAATAATATCACAATTTCGACTTAGTTTTGGCGTCTTGTAGCAGAAAATTAGAAATATCGTCAGCCATACAATCAGGGTTTTCAAGATGAATATCATGTCCTCCATTAACTACTTTAAATTTGTAATTTCCGTAAATCCATGCCTTCTCGTCCATTACAAAAGGCACAGGGTCATAAATCCCGCTGTCGATGACTTTTTTCGCCAGAAAACATAACGTAGGTGTTGTAGTAGTAGTGTATATTCTGCCTAACATTTCTCCAGAGAATGGCAACACTGTTACTTCCTTCATTCGTTGGTCGAAGGAGAACCTGTAAAAAAAAGTTTATATCATCGACATAATAATGGACATGCCTTGTGGCACTCCGAAAAGAAAGAGAGGAAAAGAAGTTTCGGTCTATCTTTATCTCTCTCAAAATCATCAATGATCTATGAGGAAAGAGATAGTGCTATACCGAAAGCATAAGTGATCTCTCACTCTTTTCAAAACCAATAAATTACTGCAGACTATACACGCACGGGATGTCCATTAGTGTATGTCTATGGTTTATATTAGGGTTGTAACGGAGGCCTTGTTAGCGGAGGTGGAGGCGTATGCGGAGGCGACTAATCTCACCTCCGCGGATGCGGAGGATAACGGAGGCGGAGGCGGAGGTGATAGTTTATATCATTGCACACAAAAATGACTACTGGCAAGTAAATTAAAAAGAAAAAAAACTAGCATTTCGTCGATACCAAGTGTTGTGTGAGTAAGACAGGCAGAAGAATTTGTCTGCTAATCCTGGATGTGCAGACGACAGCACATCAAGCTACTACAATCTGTCAGATTTCTTTATCAAATTTTGAATTAAAATTCAAAATTTCCCAATCAACCTTGAGCCTTAAATAAATTTAAGGCTCAAGGTTGATTGGGAGTATTTGAGAGTTTGGGGTAGCTTGAGCTGCTGTCGTCTGTAAGATAAAAAAAAAATATTAACCGTTTTTTGACAGTTGACATCAACAACAGATGTCAACTGTCAAAAAACGGTTAATATTTTTTTCCATTTATGTGACAGGGTATAGATCAACTACAATATGCCATATTAAAAAAAGGATAATACGGATATAAAAAAGGATAATAAGGATATAGGGAGATAAGTTCATTGGCAATAGCCGCCATTATTGTGAAATAAAATTTTCAAAGAATATCTAGGTATAATTTTTTACACGTGTTATTGGTAAAATTGTGGTGTCTCTTCCACAAGGGACATTGATCAAGAAACCGCTGGAGGCGGGAGGCGCAAGACCGATCGTCGTGGAGATCCTTGAGAGAAGCCTATGTCCAGCAGTGGACGACTTTCGGCTTAAAATGATGAAGGAGCCATAAAGAAGATACAGTTAACATATTTCTTTTATTAATCATTTTAAAGATAATTTTTACGTATATTGTGGAATACTTATAAAAGTTCTAAAAAAAAAATTAATAACCCTTTTTGACAGCTGTCAAAAAAATCAATATGACAGGGTATAAAAATAATATGTGTGGAATAATTGTGTAACATGCTAAAAGTGCAATGTCTTGCAATTTGATAGTTCAACAACATTCTTTGTGTTAAAGTACCTGTAGAGTCCATCACCGGCTGGGATCAGACATCTTTCTAAGACATGTACTGTAGCCTCCTTTGATATATCTCTGGTCTGCATGATCATTTGTTGGGCCTGCGAAAAATAATATTGACAATGCTGTTAGAAGCCTCAAATATAATATAAATTTATATATTTGTCGGAGACAGCGACGGCAGAGCGGTAGGGTCGACGGCATCTTGGTGTGGTGGTACAGGTTCCATTTTGTAGGTGAGTTCAGAATTGAAGCACGAAGTGTAGATATACCCTCCAATCTTCATAATCACAATTTGAATAGGCAAACCGACAGTTTCGGTTCGGAGATGTGCCTTGGTCCGCGTCTCGATGCAAAGTGACCGTTCGACGAACCCCACTTTCCAAAGCGACTCTGTCCATGCGACGCCTTCACAAAATAACGTCACAAGCGTTCGCCCCTCTACTACGTAAATCAAATCAGCAACTTCTATTAAAATTATATCGACGATCTCCGACATATTTTAATACTTAACTAACATTGAAAATAAGCTAAAAATAGATTGTAGCGCGTAGGTCGTGTCGCGTAATTAAAACTCAGATAAATTGAACTTTATGTATTGCACGAATGTAAAGGAGTACAATGTATAAGACGTGTAAAAATGACGCGATACAAGAGTGTGATCAAGGAATGGATATAATAATGATGTTGTACAATGATGTTGTACACTGATGTAGAATATGATAATAATGTTCTCTTACAAGCTATGCACTCACTTAAATACTAACTATCTCTATACTAACTATCTCTAAATGATAGTGGGGTAACCACTAACGAATCAGCTTCGTTCTTGATGCCGATTCGTTGATCGAGGCAGGCCGCGGCGTATGATTGGTTGATGTAGAAAAGCGCGCCAGTTCCGTCTTCACGTGCTAGACGACTCGTATGGTTCCCACGGACGTTGATCGTTGGCCACGCAGATGTGTTCCGGGGTGAATATTCATGGAAACAGGGTCGGAACCCTCGCTGCGGGAGTCAGGGTCGCAGGGACGCGCGCCGTGACGTCCGCATTCCTCCGTGTGATTAATAGTCGACTTGATTTACAGTCGACGCGTAAGAGGAAATGTGTAGCCTTTGTACAACGCCACAATAGCGAACACGTGTGGCATTTGTAGTACAATGCTACAGTACTCCCCCCTTTTTAGCAAAGCGTACGTAGCGTGCAGGCGGCTTGACGATCCTGCCTGATCTGGTACGTTGTTCCCTCGTATGCGGGTCTGGATGTAGGCTGGGTTGCTCATCTGTGGTAGCTGCAGGTGCTTGGTTGGTCTCGCTGTTCATATGCCTGGGATCATCTTCTGTGTTGATTGTATACGCAGGTTTGAGGCGATCAATCGATATATTGCTAATTCGTCCTGGTAGCTGGATTGTAAAATACTTTTCTTTACGTTCGATGATCTTGTATGGACCTTGGTATGGATGCTGCAGAGGTTTGCGGACGGTGTCATCGCGTACAAACACGTGGCTACATGTTTGTAGGTCGTTGTGCACGAACATACATCGCTTTTTGCATGCGATTTGTATGTAGGTGTGAGCTTGGTGATAACTTCTTGCAGGTGATTGACGTAGTCGTGGTCCATTTTCGGTGTAGCTGGTGTTGGTGATATGAAATCGCCTGGTAGTCGTATTGCTTGACCGTAGGTGAGTTGCGCTGCGCTTGTGTTAGAGTCGGAGCGGATAGCGGCTCTGAGACCCATTAGAACAGCAGGCAATTCGTCGATCCATTTGTTGCTGTTTTCTAGTCTAGCCATGAGTGCGGCTTTTAATGTCCTGTGCCAGCGTTCGACGATTCCGTTACTCTGCGGGTGGTATGCAGTAGTACGGGTTTTTTCTACACCGAGTAATTGAGCGAGGTCCCGGAATAGTCGGCTTTCGAACTGTCGTCCTTGATCGGTAGTGATTCTTATTGGACAACCGAAACGAGATATCCACACTTCGTAAAGTTTTCTTGCGACGATTTCAGCGGTTGTCTCTTGAAGTGGTACAGCTTCAGGCCATCGTGTGCACCGGTCGATCATCGTGAGCAAGTATTTGTGTCCACATGCTGACGTCGGTAGCGGTCCAACGATATCAACGTGAATATGTTGAAATCGTTCGCTCGGTGGGAATGTTGCGATGTCACTATGATTGTGTCGCTGTACTTTGGAGAGCTGACACGAATTGCATGTCTTAGTCCACTGGCCGATGTCGGTATTCATTGAAGGCCAAAAGAATCGCTCTTGCATCAGCTTCCGTGTGGATCGTACTCCTGGGTGGCTTGGGCTGTGCACGGCATTGAAAGCTATGCGACGAAAATCAGCTGTTAAATATGGACGAACGTGTGACGTCGATGTTTCGCAGAATATTGGCTTGTTAGTACCCGGTAAAATGATTTTCTTGAGTTGTATGTTGGTCTGTTGAGACAATGTAGGGATACAACTGTCGTTTTCTTGAGCTTGAGATAACTCGTCGTAGTTGATGGGTGAGGGCACGTCGATAGTTTCCACGCGTGATAATGCATCTGCTACAACGTTTTGAGCTCCGCTCACGTGTCGAATGTCAGTAGTGAACTCGCTGATAAACAGTAGCTGCCTGATTCGCCGTGGTGTGTCGTTATCGGAAGGCGGCTTACGAATTGCGTAGGTCAGCGGTTTATGGTCAGTATAAATCACGAGTTCTTTGCCTTCAAACATCTTTCTGAAGTGTTTTATTGCCATGTGTATTGACTGGAGCTCCCTGTCAAAAGTGGAGTACTTTTTTTGTCTTTCCGAAAATTTCTTTGAAAAATATCCGAGTGGCAGCCATTGTCCGTTGCTTCGCCTTTGTTGTAGAGATGCCCCGGCGCAGGTAGCTGAGGCGTCCGAAAAAATAGCGATTTGGTCCTCTGGCGAACTGGATGGGTAAGACAATAAAGCAGCGTTTATTATGCTTTGTTTGCTCAACTCAAAAGCTTTTGTCGATTGATTGTCCCACTTTACTTCCGTCTTGTCTCGTTTTTTTGAATTATGAAGGAATGCATTCAGCGGTGCCTGAATGCTTGCCGCATTTGGGACACTGTCTCGGTAAAAATTTATCATGCCAATAAATCTTCGTAAGTCTTGAATGGTTTTGGGTTTTGGGTACTCTGCGATTGCTTTGACTTTGTCTTGAAGTGGTTTGATTCCTTTGCTTGATACTTCATAACCTAGGAACTTGACGGTTTCGCTGCCGAAAACACCCTTAGAGGGATTTATAGTGACACCATACGTGTCTAATCGGCGTAAAACTTCCTGCAGATCTCCGATGTGGCTTGCTTCACTTTCAGATGCAACGATAACATCGTCGATGAATGGGAACGCGTAGTCTATTCCGTTGAGTACTTCGTTTATGAATCGTTGGAATGTCTGTCCGGCGTTCTTGAGACCTGGGCACATTCGTGGAAATTCGAATAAACCGAATGGTGTAGTGATCGCTGTCTTTTCGATATCAGGTTCGAAGATCTTTAATTGAAAGTAAGCTCGGTTTAAATCGAGAGTACTGAAGATTTTCTTGCCGTGAAGTAGGTAGGTAAAATCTTTGAGGCGTGGGACTGGATAGCGGTCGGGTTTGGTGACGTCATTGAGCCTTCTGTAGTCACCACAGATGCGTAAATCGCCGTTTTTCTTAGGAACGACATGCAGCGGACTGGACCAAGGGCTTTTGCTTGGTCGGCAAATTCCTTGCTGCATCATGAGCTCGAATTCTTTCTTCACGGGCAGGTAGCGATGTGGAGGAAGAGGTCTGCACTTGTTGAACACTGGTGGGCCAGTAGTTTCGATGTGGTGTTCTACCTTGTGTTTGGGAGTATCCTTCATGCTTGATGGTCGCAGGATATCAGGAAACTTACTGAGGAGCTGGTGATACGGCTGTTCCATGTCGATACTTCGAACTGTAGGTTCGGCGGAACGAATGACTGATGCTCTGACGGTCATGTTGGTAACTTTGTCGACGAGGCGTCGGCCGGCTATGTCGACAAGCAGTTGATGACGCTTCAGAAAGTCTGCACCGATGATGGGTTTGCTGACTGCAGCGACGATAAATTTCCAGGTGTACGGCCGTCGTAGGTTGAGATCCAGTTGTAGGGTTTTCTCTCCGTACGTTGGGATGATCGTGTTATTTGCTGCGTACAAACAGAAATCGGTTTGTTTTGCTTTCCCGCCTTTTGTCCTCGGTATCACGGAAACGTTTGCGCCCGTATCAATTAGAAATGACAGACGCGAATTTCTATCAGTTATGAATAGGCGGTGGGAAGTGTTGTTCGCGTCAGTTGCCGCCTCAACCGACGCAGGCATTAGTTTTCCGACTGGGCGCTGTTGTTGTTGTTGTTGAAATTGCACGGACGTGTACATTTCCGCGCCTCGTTGCCGTACTTGCGATGATAATAACAGATAAGTGATTGTTCTGAATACTTGCGGTTGCTATTATCGTTGCTTGTTGAACGCGATCTCGAACGCCGTCTGTCGAATGTTCTGTGTGATCGTGGTCTGGATCCTTGCCTGTTCTTGAGTTCTGCCAACTCCAGAGATAACTGCCTTAATTGATCGTGTAGGGCAGCCACATCGCTCGTGCGTGAAATTTGCGCGACCTGGTTAGGTTGCGCGATGCTGTCCATTACACTGTCTGCTACTTGCGATAACTTTTCCAAGTCCGTAGTGTTGCTCACGGTGAGGACAGCGCGTAATGAGGGTGGAAGTAGCCGGGTCCACATGATGCGCAGTGTACCGTCTGGTATTTTCTGTCCGGCTAGTTCCCGCATTTTTCGCAACAGCTGTGAGGGTTTCTGATCTCCGAGTTCCATCTCATCCATCAGCTTCTGCAGCTTCCGGCTCTCGGATTCCTCGTAGACGCTGATGAGTCGGGACTTCAGGGCTTCGTACTTGTTTTCCATGGGCGGGTTGGTTATAATATCACTTACTTGCTGAAGTGCGTCCAGGCCTAGTCGGGCGATAGCTGCTTGATAGCGCGCGTCATCACCTTGCCTCTGTGGCGCCATTACTGCTTCGAAGTGTGTAAACCATAGTCTGGGATACGCCGGCCAAAAGTCAGACAGCCGTGCTTGTAGTGTGAGCGTGTCGACTTGCCCTCCTACCTGTGTTGCGTTGCTTACCTGTGTTGCGTTGTTGGTCGCCATCCTGATTACTCTTCTGGTGTATCACGCAGCAATACCGTGAATATAGCCTCTTGAAATCCTAGTGGTGAGACCCGCTTGTGGGAAGCCACTAGAATGTGCTAATCACGAGTATCGTCACGTTTTGTCTTGATTCACGTCGCTTAGGTCACCACTGTGGCGCGTAGGTCGTGTCGCGTAATTAAAACTCAGATAAATTGAACTTTATGTATTGCACGAATGTAAAGGAGTACAATGTATAAGACGTGTAAAAATGACGCGATACAAGAGTGTGATCAAGGAATGGATATAATAATGATGTTGTACAATGATGTTGTACACTGATGTAGAATATGATAATAATGTTCTCTTACAAGCTATGCACTCACTTAAATACTAACTATCTCTATACTAACTATCTCTAAATGATAGTGGGGTAACCACTAACGAATCAGCTTCGTTCTTGATGCCGATTCGTTGATCGAGGCAGGCCGCGGCGTATGATTGGTTGATGTAGAAAAGCGCGCCAGTTCCGTCTTCACGTGCTAGACGACTCGTATGGTTCCCACGGACGTTGATCGTTGGCCACGCAGATGTGTTCCGGGGTGAATATTCATGGAAACAGGGTCGGAACCCTCGCTGCGGGAGTCAGGGTCGCAGGGACGCGCGCCGTGACGTCCGCATTCCTCCGTGTGATTAATAGTCGACTTGATTTACAGTCGACGCGTAAGAGGAAATGTGTAGCCTTTGTACAACGCCACAATAGCGAACACGTGTGGCATTTGTACAATGCTACAAGGCAAACCGACAGTTTCGGTTCGGAGATGTGCCTTGGTCCGCGTCTCGATGCAAAGTGACCGTTCGACGAACCCCACTTTCCAAAGCGACTCTGTCCATGCGACGCCTTCACAAAATAACGTCACAAGCGTTCGCCCCTCTACTACGTTAAATCAAATCAGCAACTTCTATTAAAATTATATCGACGATCTCCGACATATTTTAATACTTAACTAACATTGAAAATAAGCTAAAAATAGGTAAACATTGGCATTCTCTTGTGCACAAAGTAAACTAAATTTAAATACAGTGCATATTTTTCATTATATTTCATTAAGAAAAGTACAGAAGATTATGTCAGTTTAGACCTGTCAAATTAGTGCACTCTTGACGTAAACTGGCGTATTTTTAGTCGCCATGTTTATGTATAATCCCGGGGGTTTTGACAGGAAAGCTAAGATGAGTGTCACGCGCATTTTTCATTCGACTTTTAAAATTATTTATAGTGTCGTTTACTATAAATAAAAGCGCGTGATTTATGTAGTAAAAAGTGCATTCAGTGAATAATTCATAAAGAACATTGAAATATCGCAGCATAGTGGCCACATCATGGCTTTGCATAAATCTCCTAGTAGTCGGCTCACACGGCCGTTTTTTTCAACTGTCATTGGCGATAGCCACCATTATTGATAAATATTTTTTTAAAAGAATTTCTATAATTTGTTACACGTGTTATTGCCAAATTTGTACAGAGGCCATTGAAGAGTTGAAGTAGTATTCACTCTAAAGAAAAGAAGAAAGAAGATGTATAATCCCGTCTAAATTGTCTATAGAGTATCTTAATTTGACAGAATTAAACTAAAATGTTATCTTCTGTCCTTTTCTTAGTGTAATAGAAAGAAAAAGATGCAATTATCTTAAAATTAATTTAGTTTGTGAACATGATAGTTGGCGCTATTGTCTGATTTTACCGATTTGTCCATTGCTGGTAGGCATGAAAATTGTCACTTTTGACATCGGCAGATTTCTTTTTTGGAATTTTCTAGCTCGGTTTCTAGGCCTTAAGCGAAGTGATTATTTTTAAGACATTGGCAGAATAGTCGACATTTATTTCTCATAAATAAAAATAGAACTTCACCTTCTCATAAGTATACTTCGGAGCGGTTTCAAGTCCACTGTTAAACTTCTGGAATCTGTCATCATCGTACATCCTATAATACCCGTGGAACCAGTCATAAAGGCCTTCTCGTGTGCATGGCCAGGTATGATGAGCTGGTATAGGGTCTATCTCGACCACCCGCGTGATGTGGCCTGGGTAGGCTATGTTGAAGATTTTGCCTGAAAATTCAAAGATGTGCTGATAAAATAATGATAAGAAAGTAAATGTCAAGGAAGTTTTCTCGGTGGCAGGCCATAATATCGACCGCCGGCAGAAGTTACCACCCACCAAACAAAGCCTTGCCGCCAAGCCGGCGGCGGTGTTTCCGTCAGACTACAATTTGAGTGTCTTCAAGGCTAGAGTGAATAGGCTCTTAATAAACTAGTGCGCTTTACCATCAACGATTGCGTCACTGCTTACCATCAGGCGGGATTGCGGTCAAGCGCTGGTTTATATTTTAATAAAAAAAAAAAAAAAAAAAAAAAGCGATTTGTCGTATTCCGGCATGATGTCTGGTGAAGCCGTACGGAGGACGGCTTTGAGCAGTTGTGCTGCGATGTGTGCCGGGTACGATGCGCCAAATGTTGTTGTGTTGGGAGTTTGGTTGTGGATGGTCTTCAGATCAATCTCCCTTTGGCGCAGCATAGTTTTTCTGAGTGAATAGGCTCTTAATAAACTAGCGCGCTTTACTATCAACGATCGCATCACTGCTTACCATCAGGCGGGATTGCGGTCAAGCGCTAGTTTATAATTATTTAAAAAAAAAGAAGCAGAGGTGTTTGATATGGGTAGGTATACATATTTGTCAATTATTTAGCTACGGGCAAAGATTTTGCCACAGTTTCAGATTACGGGCAAACGGAACAGACAATTTACTACAGTGTGGTTACCATGAGTTTTCATTACGAGACCACGTTTGGCGCTCTCATTGGTTGAAAGTTTTTAAAACCTTGAAGGGGACCAATCGATGAGTCAAACGCGCTCGATATCGATGCTCGAGTCTTCGCAATGAAAACTCATAGTAGCCACACTGGAAAATCTCAGTAACAATTTGCCTGATTTGGTGAACATCCATACTAATATTATAAATGTGAAAGTGTGTTTGTTTGTTTGTTTGTCCTTCCTTCACGCCGTAGCTAAGCAATTAATCGACCTGATTTTTGGCATACAGTTAGTTGAAAAGATGGAGAGTAACATAGGCTACTTTTGGTCCTAAAAAACATCAAATTCCCAAGGGAGATTACTGGAATATTTGTATGTGTACACTAAATATCCTAATATTATAAATCGAAAAGTGAGTTTGTTTGTTTCTTTGTTCCGCTTTCACGCCGTAACTACTAAGCCGATTGTTTTGAAATTTTGCAGACGTAAAGTTAGAAGTCCGGATTAAATAATAGGGTACTTTTTTATCCCGGAAAAAAATTGTATTCACGAGGGAAATCTAAAAGCGCGATATAACCGATCTCCACGCGAGCGACGCCGCGGGCGGTAAGCTAGTACCATAATAAAGCCCGATCACATTGGACTTAACTCGCTCACTGGACTCGCCAACCAAATTGCGTAACAGACATCCAATTAAAATTTAATATTTTTGCACGGTGTTGTTAATCCATCGCTTCATGTGTTTCTTCATTTGCCAGCTCAACAATGTATATAACGCGACGAATGTTGTTGAACTGTCAAAATTAAAGTCATTCCTGCTGTTAGTGTGTAACGTGATCAGTGTTCGGTCTTTTATGAAATTAGGCCTAACCTGAAGTAAGAACTTATTAATCCATATCTATTATACAGTATGTTAAGAAAACCCTGTCCGACCCGTGAAGGTGTTGTTAGGTATCGATAACTGAATCTACTAATGCATACAAAACCGGGCTAAACTTAAAAAAGCCCCTTAAAAAAATAAATATTATTTCGCAAAAAGAGGTAACTTAATAAATGTGCGTTAACCACCCTTCCGTGGGCGGCGGGCGGCAGGGTATGCGGCACGTGGTCGTATCGCTATTCGCTCATAATAATACCGGTGTTGTCACTTTTTTAAAAATTACCAACTTTCGGGGAAGTTGGAATTAATTCGCGGGAAAAAAAAGATTATTTCAAAATTCATTTGTATTGGTACTATGATGATTACGTAAAATTTTATATTATATTTGGTCATGTGTTTACCTAACCTTTATTATCCTTATGTGTCGGACAGGGTTTTCTTAACATACTGTATAATGATAAAGTTAAATTACGTCATATACAAGGGACTTATACCTAAACTGGAATGCGCACTATTGCAAATACCTAATAAAGCTAAAGAGGACCTTTGGGGTCGCAGGCGCATAGAGTGGGGACTCTGTGTACCCGTCAAGTGACCCCAGGGAAGACGGTGGCACAGTGCATGATCACGTGCTGCCGTACACAGCGTGGCGCTAGGGGGGCTCTTTACAGTTTCCCCAGAGATGTACCTTTACAGGTGTTGCGCAGGGGTGGTTCCAGAATTGGTCTTTTAAGAGGAACCGGGTGTAGATGCTGGATGGTGATTACCGGATGGTTTTAGTGAGGTAAAAATCCCACTCTCCCCGACCTCGGTGCCCAGAGATCGGGTGCCTTTTGAAGGTTCCCCCGATAACAAAACAGAAAAAAGAAAAAAGGCAAATTCTTATTCAATTTTGAAACTTGAAGCTTTAGCGATAATGTTGAAAATCTATTAAATAATTTTGGCAGATTGTAGTATCTTGTGTTGGCGCCTGCATCAGTCGCATTTGAAGAAGTTAATATATGATACCTCAATTTTTGAAGGCTATTTAAACCACGTTATGACCGACGGATCAAAAAGAAAAGTCAGAAAGAATTATGCTAAAAGTAGTTATAGAATAATTAGAGGTATGGGGAGCAGGGAGTAAAGTTCACCCATCCATCATAGAAAAGAGAGGATCCTGTGACTGACTGCGAAATTGTATATAACATTATTTTTTGCTTATGCGAAACCTGAATACAGGTTGTTCAGAATAAGGAACTGAATCGATTCCTATCATTTTGACGTCATGTTATATTTTTTCCCAAATACATATAGATATTGTTGCAGAGTGGTTACCAAGCGGTTACGATAGAGCATATGTGCTTGCGCGCACGCTACAGCTGACGCCAGAGGTCAATGTACCGCGCTCGCTCGCGGACCTTTGACCATATTCTTGTTGGGACAACCAAGTAGAATAGCAAGCTCATAACTCTCATTATATCTCTTTGAAATTTTGTACATAGATTCTTTACTTAAAAATACTGGACACGTATTTCGGGTTTCGCATGAACAAAAAATAATATTATATATGCTAATTGCATGGTAACCTCTGCTTGCGAGATGTAGAATCCGTGTGACTTCAGTATGACGCGTTGTTCGCATGTGTATCACAATAACATCGCGGACGATTGATGCGAAGTGACTTGTTGGGGAAACAAAAAATTTCTCGCGGGCAATAATTAGAATTTTTATATATATATATTTTTTTTAATAATTATAAACTACCCTTGACCGCAATTCCGCCTGATGGTAAGCAGTGATGCGATCGTTGATGGTAAAGCGCGCTAGTTTATTAAGGAATAGGAAGGAAGACGGCAGTTAAGCGAGGTGATGCAATGTTAAACCCAACAACACGACCAACGATGCTGCGCCAAAGGGAGATTGATCTGAAGACCCTCCACGACCAAACTCCCAACACAACAACATTAGGCGCATCGTACCCGGCACACATCACAACACAACTGCTCAGACCCGTCCTCCGTACGGCTTCACCAGACATCATGCCGGAACACGACTAATCGCTTGGCGGCAAGGCTTTGTCTGGTGGGTGGTAACTTCTGCCGGCGGCCGATGTTATGGCCTACCACCGAGAAGGCACTAAAATGGCAAAAAAAGGAAAAGGCACTTACCAATAGGAACGCCAAGCGAATGGCCAATATAGATAAACTTGTCCCACTTGAAATGGTCCTTGACTTTTACTATTGTGGGGACCAGGTCAACGACAGAATATCTCACACCTTTCGGTAAATGATCTGACTTCCCATTCCCGGGTAGGTCCACACTAAAGTAATAAAAGTTTCTGGGTAGTCGGGAGACTAGAGGGCGGAAACTGGAGCTGGCATCCATCTTTCCATGGCAGAGAATAACTGGGGGGTTGGATGGGTCGCCCCATGCCAGTCCTGTGGAATGAGGTTTGTTGTTCAATCAATCAAAAGTCATTTATTCAAATTAGGCTGAGAATCAGCAAATTTTGAACGTCAATATTGTACAGAGTGGTGCTAACAATACGACAATAAATGAGAACACAAAGAATGCTGGTTCATAGGAATAATCCTAAACCATACGAAAAAAATGTAGAATCAAAAATATAAAAATGAAAATTTCAAACAAACTAAATCGCTAAAAATTGCCAACGGAATAGAACATCCTTTAAAAATATTGGTTTACTGACCTCTGATCGGCGACAGCGTGATCCTATATCGACTTGCCTTTTTCGCGCCATTATTATTAAAGTTTGGTACCGCAGGATGCGGCGGTCATTGACGTGTAAGCGCTTCTTTATGTACATCATGTAGAAAATGTGAAAAATGATAAATAATTTCCTGTGACTAAACTAATGGATATATTTATATGATTTTTTATCGGTAGACTGAGAATGTGTTGAGGTAAACGATGTTTAATTTATTGTCGTATTGTCAGCACCACTCTGTGTAAGACAGTCCCCCAAAACGCCCGCCGTTCGCCACTGCCTATAACTGTCGCTGAATAAAAGAAGTGGCGGTACAATATCACTAGCAGCACAAGTGTCTATTCAGTTTAAAAAATACCACCACCAATTAAAATTAGCTTCACAAAATCTTAGGATCTTACCAGCAATATTACCCCATGGCGCTTTTATTGAAACCTCCTTTTCCTGAAGTTGTAATGTTGCTTTCATGACTCTGAAATTCAAACGAAGGTACAGACGGCAGGTGAAAAGACCCGAAACTATAAAATTGTCCCAATCAATCTAAGTTGAAGCCGTACGGAGGACGGGTCTGAGTAGTTTTGTTGCGATGTGTGCCGGGTACGATGCGCCAAATGTTGCTGTGTCCTGAGTTTGGTCGTGGAAGGTCTCCATATCAATCTTCCTTTTGCGCAGCATCGTTGGTCGTATTGTTGGGTTTAACGTTACATCACCTCGCTCAACTGCCGTCTTCCTTCTATTCACTCAGTTTTTTTTTTAGTGAATAAGCTCTTTCCCATCAACGATTGCATCACTGCTTACACTAGGATTGCAGTCAATCACTAGTTTATAATTATTAAAAAAAAAAAACGTTGAAAATCTATTAAATAAACACAGCTTGGTGTGCTGTCTGTACACAGAGTGGCATTTTGACATTTCAACAACATTGCGTTATTTACGTTTTTCCAAAAATGCGTTGTTGATTAGCAATATCCATTAAAATTATTCAGATTTTGGTTGATACTTAACTAGTTTATAATTAATAGTAATTAGGGTAAGATTTCAATGTGTGTAAATGTTTCCAGATTTTTCATCATTTGTAAAATATACTGAGCACACTGTACATGGCTATATAATTTTAGTGCTCTAAGCAAATTCTAGATGGCGCTACTACTTTTGAAAAAGATGTTTTAACTAATTTATCAAGTAAGAAACTGGAGATAAATATACAAATATAATAATTAAGTACCGTACCTACTCTACTTTACTACCTATTTCAGGACACACATTGTTGCTCATTAATTCCCGTTCCATCTAAATCTGTTTAATAAAATTCACTTTATAGGTTAGTCAAATAAAGTATTGAAATAAAAACTTTTTTGGTTAACCAGACAGTTGAAATAGTTATTATCTAAGCCTAACAATACGTAAGTAGGGAAAAAAAATACATAGAATAATAATTTGATTAATAGAATCAACTTACACGCCGATTGTTGACAGCAGATTCGTGGATTTCATTGTATTTTTATATCAATCTTATCGAGTTTATCTATTGTGAGTTATATTTTTACGACCTTGAGAATAGCGAACATACAGTGTGTTTAACATATAATTAACATGAAAATATTATATGAGATAAGTGACGTATACGTTTCATTCATTGTTTTCACTGAGTTTGTGGTTTTATTTCGTGTTACCGTTCCCGTTCGTCCTTCTGGTGGGACAAACAAGAACTTTGTTTTTTTTTTATGCTCAGCCTATAGATACTCAACCTCAGTCTCGCTGTATGTACGGACGGCAGCAAGTCAAGCTATCCGAAATTGTCAAATATTCCCATTCAACCTTGAGCTTTAATGCTTTAGTGATAAAATTGAAAATCTAATAAGACATATGACAGATTGTAGCTTGATGTGCGGTCGTCTGTTCTTAGGTAAAACCATAAATATTATCATTTTGATAATACTTTTGTAAAGCCGATACCAGACACAGACAAATATTGCGCCTGTGTAGCAGGCTACGCAAACATTTGAACAGACAACTTTGAACGCTTTGATGTTCGCTCGAAACCGACAACGAATGGCAAAGTACAAATGTTTTAACAAAGCTTTGAACAAATACTCAAATACCAGTGCTGCACATGTGTCCAAACAAGTATTCAAATAAGTGACCAAATATTTGAACTATGTCTGGCGCCGCTGGCTTTACCCTTGTATTTCTCTTTGGTCTGTTTCAATGGTCGTAAATGAAGGTGTAGCAGCCCAGCCAGCTGCTACACATATTCTACGACCCGATGCGAAGGGTTCCTATAAATCACACTAGGATCGCGGATGTCATGGCGGTCTTCCCGACCGCCCATCGCGAAATGTCTATAAATCTCACCCCGGATGCACAGCTGTTGACCACCGTCGATGTCCGTGAGAAACTATAGCGAGCTGTCTTGCACGTGAACTGTGCGCTTTCTACACCGACTAATCACACGCCGCATACCCTCGATCAACGAATCAACATGGAGAACACACGCGCCACCCCGAGGATTTCTGCGGCACAGTAAGCTGTGTTCCTATTGGTTACCCCACGATTGTTTAGAGATAGCTAGTTTATTTAAGCGAGTGCATAGCTTGTAAGAGACATTCTATTATTATACATTTTCATATTTATATTCTATTCCTTTAGTAGTACTCTTTTACATACGGGCAATACACAACTTTCGATTTATCTGAGTTTTAATTACGTAACACGACCTACGCGCTACAATAAAGAAAAGCCGATGAGCTTTGCTCAGTAAAAATCTGACTCGCCATTAGGCTCGGACCAGAGCGGGAGAAGTAATTTATTGATTTCCCACCAAAAAAGGCGAATAAAATCAAAAGGGAATCGTATTATTGTGTCAATGTATGAAAATTCATCTTTATAAATCAACTACCTGTTGCCAACGATTTAGTCTGCGATCCAGGTTATAAAAAGTAGCCTTTATATTCCTCCAGGGGTCCTACTATCCAGCGGTGAGCAGTGGGCAGCTCGCCGCCCGATAAGGACTAGGCCGGAGTCAACGGCGTGTTGTGTTTCACGCGTGCCTCAAAGAGATGTCAACACATCCTGAAGGGGTCCACGAAGACCCATGCCTCCTGGGTCAGGGTTGTGGGTTCGTTAAAAAAGAAACCGTGGCTCTGGCGCATGGGCAAGTGAAGAAACACGGGTGAGCTTTAGTTGGTAAAAGTCTGATATGCCCTTCCGCTACGCCCAGATTGGGAGAGGTTATTTAATTATTTCCCATCCCAAACAAAAAGGGTCCTATTATAACATGTTAAACCTGTCATTAAACCATTGTGGAAAAGGAATAGCGCTATTCAGCATGTATAGCTCCATTGTTGTTTTACATCGATGCTTTTAACCCCCCGGATCATGATCTACCTCTACCCATTTACCATCCAAATCCTTTCAACCGTTTTAACATAATTTAAAAATTTATGCTAGTTTTTTTTTCTCTTTCCGATAGCAACCTTCTCTTGACAATAACGAAACAAAAAGAAAACAATTAGCGAAGTCGGTGCAGCTGTTCTAGGCGCTTAGCAATACAATCAGCGATTCATTTTTATATTAAAAATGAAATTAATAAAACCAACTCGTACGCGCCTTTGCTTTTAAATAAGTTTTAAACCGAATGGCATTGACAGTTCACTGTTTGAGTTTGACATTGAGAGGAAGGAGGTCTTGTTTTGTTGCCGAAGTTGCTAATTTTTCATTTATAGTTTTGCTGTTATAATTATTAAAATACGCATGAATATTCACGCATAGTACGTTTATAAAGTACATTTCGGTGTAAGTTATCCAAACGAAGCTCTTCAACAACTACAAATCATAATAAGGATATATAATTATTAAATACACATAGAGTGAAAGTGTTTATATTTCGTTCGTAAATAATGAATTTAATGGAAAATGAGTGGTATATTCAAGTGCCATGGGGCAGAGTAGCAAGTGAGTATAATTTGTTACTTTATTATATAAAATTAAGTTTTTTTTTTCGCATGAAAACAATGATAAGTGTACTTGTACTTTGACCCTTATTTTTTATTTGAATAATCTCAAATTCTGTCACACCGTTGACGTTAATTATTGATAAAACATATTTTTATGTTAGATTACGTAATAAGTCTTGACAATTATCTGTATTTATTTAACAGATGCAAAGGCCTTAACTGTAAATATCCCAATATGTATGATTAAGTGTATAAGTACTTATATTAATAACTTATTACACATGAAATGTATTCATAAAACATGTCGGTACATGTAGAGACGACAGCATATCAAGCTACTACAAAATGCCATTTTTTTTTTAATAATTATAAACTAGGGCTTGACTGCAATCCCGCCTGATGGTAAGCAGGCGGCAGAAGGCGGCAGTTGAGCGAGGTGATGCAATGTTAAACCCAACAACACAACCAACGATGCTGCGCCAAAGGGAGATTGATCTGAAGACCCTGCACGGCCAAACTCCCAACACAACAACATTAGGCGCATCGTACCCGGCACACATCGCAACACAACTGCTCAGACCCGTCCTCCGTACGGCTTCACCAGACATCATGCCGGACATCATGCCATATTTCTTTATTAGATTTTCAACTTTATCACTAAAGCATTAAGGCTTAAGGTTGATAGGGAACATTTCACAGTTTAAGGTACCTTGTCCTGCTATCATACAACAAAGTTATTTTTTCTTTTCTTTTTTTTATACATCCTATGAATTATTCTTGTATTGTGCGTGTGTTAACAAACATTTAAACTCACATACACAACTAGCCAGACTAGGAACAACTACATAGTAGACCATACAAATATTTGTTCAGTGTGGGAATCAAACCCACGATAAGCAGAGCAGCAGTCGATCACTGGGCCATTGCACCAACCGTGTCATTGTTTGCAAGCAACATTGTGCAATTTTGTTTTAAAATAGGAGAAATTTGTTCAAAACCTCATGGAGATGCTAGTTTTGTTGATTAAATGGTTGGAGCAGACGTTACATGCTTTCCTATATTTGAGCCAAATTCAATAAAGAATAGAGGTAAACAAACCGTTGCAAGGCAACGAGTAGTTTACGACTAAAAGACAGATCTTAACAACCTTTTCTACATAGATGATTTTCATTTTACTTAAATGAAAATCATTTATGTAGAAAAGAGATCCTACTTCCTACTAATGGAAACAGTTTATTTGTGTTTAGATACTTCACTTAACCAATTTCAATGAAATATGACACATGTAAGCTAATTTCCTAATAGGTTGATACATATATATTATAATTAGTCTATACTTGAAAGTATTGTCCATGTGTTATGCAGTTGATTTGAAAGTAATTTAAATACTTACGCAAAGTTGCATTGACAAATGCCTTACCTTTATTCATTGGTTGAATCCCACAAAATGTGTTTAACACCTGGATTTCAATCATCTTTCTTTTTTGTAGGGCTATCACGTAAAATTAATGTAGACTTTTTATTGGTTTTTCGAAATACCAAGTTATTATGCATGTTATTTTAGTGATTCTATTGATATATGCTGCTATAGGAATCCATACTAATATTATAAATGTGAAAGTGTGTTTGTTTGTTTGTTTGTCATTCCTTCACGCCATAGCTAAGCAATCAATCGACCTGATTTTTGGCATACAGTTAGTTGAAAAAATGGAGAGTAACATAGGCTACTTTTGGTCCTAAAAAAACATCAAGTTCCCAAGGTAGATTACTGGAATATTTGTATGTGTACACCAAATATATCCTTACTAATATTGAGTTGAGTTTGTTTGTACCACTTTCACGCCGTAACTCATGAACCGATTGCTTTGAAATTTTGCAGGCGTAAAGTTAGAAGTCCGGATTAAATAATAGGGTACCTTTTATCCCGAAATAAATTTGATATTTCCGAGAGAAATCTAAAACGTGCGATATAACTGAAGTTAACGCGGGCGAAGCCGCGGGTGGAAAGCTAGTTGTTAATAAGTAGCAAGCATGTAAAAGTCGATAATCATGTAAATAACAGGAGATTTGTAAAACATGAGTTGTTTCTGCCCAAAAAGGCAGTGTTTTGGGTTATTTATAGATTTTAGTAGTGTTTTTAGTTTTCGAATTATTATTGTATTAAGAAGCGTTCCATGAACCATGTTAATTTTGACTGCTTATGATACTACTCTTCATAAGCTTTTTTAAGAGTATTATTTTACTTTGGTTCATGGAACGCTTCTTAATACAGCAATAATTAAAAAACAAATGTATAAAAACCCAAAACACTGTCTTTTTGAGTAATAATTTCTTTGACTTACTATTTTACTTACCACGTCAATCTTATATTATAAGAAAATACATACCTTCAAGTTTACAAATACATTTAAAAAATTTCGGAGACCGAAACATTTTATTTTAAGAGTATGATGGTCGAAAAATGGCTTGTTATTAACCCACCTCCTTTTGAAACACATTATTTTCCACAGTCATAGCATGGGGAAACTGCTACGACCCTCCAGTGCTGCTAGTTCATGGGGGGATGGACTCTGCTGTCAGCTTCAGGCCTCTGGTCAGCAAGCTGCCAAAGAACTTTTATTATATTGGTAAGTGATTCCACTATTCAGCACCCTAAGGTCCGTATTACAGAAGCTCACTCAAAACTCAAGCCTTACTTAAATCTCGTTTGAAGCAATTTGATTGGTTGAAACTAGTTTTAAGTAATGCTTGAGTCTTCAGTATGGTTCTGTAATACGGTCCTAATTGCCTAACACGCCATTACTATACAGAGTTGTGCTGACAATACGACAATAAATGAAAACACGAACAATGCTGGTTCATAGGAATAATCCTAAATCATAGAAAAAAAACTAGCATCAAA
The DNA here is from genome assembly GCA_037179545.1 of Sesamia inferens. Lineage (NCBI taxonomy): Eukaryota > Metazoa > Arthropoda > Insecta > Lepidoptera > Noctuidae > Sesamia > Sesamia inferens. The sequence goes on from CM073947.1 coordinate 5,530,501, forward strand.
AATAAAAAAAAAAGAAAATTTCAAACAAACTAAATCGCATAAAATTGCAAACGGAATAAAACATCCTTTAAAAATGTTGGTTCACTGACCTCCGATCAGCGATAGCGCGATCCTGTATCGACTTGCTTTTTTCGCGCCATCATTATTAAAGTTTGGTACCGCAAGATGCGGCGGCCCTTGACATGTAAGCGCTTCCTTATCAACATGTACATCATGTAGAAAATGTGAAAAAAGAAAAATCATTTCCTGTGACTAAACTAATAGACATATGTGATTTTTTATGGGTAGACTGAGAATGTGTTGAGGTACAGGATGTTTAATTTATTGTCGTATTGTCAGCACCACTCTGTATAAATTGAAATCATTTTAAAGCGCGCTAGCTTATCAAGAGCCTATTCACTCAGAAAAACTGAGCGAATAAGAAGGAAGACGGCAGTTGAGCGAGGTGATGCAATGTTAAACCCAACAACACGACCAACGATGCTGCGCCAAAGGGAGATTGATCTGAAGACCCTCCACGACCAAACTCCCAACACAACAACATTAGGCGCATCGTACCCGGCACACATCGCAACACAACTGCTCAGACCCGTCCTCCGAACGGCTTCACCAGACATCATGCCGGAACACGAAAAATCGCTTGGCGGCAAGGCTTTGTCTGGTGGGTGGTAACTTCTGCCGGCGGCCGATGTTATGGCCTACCACCGAGTAAATGTTCATATGTTCAAAAAATATGTCCGCTCAACAACTTAAATGATGCAGTGAATGTTGCTGAACTAAACTCTATTGCAACTGATAGTGAGATGCGCAATTACCCTGCTGTTTATATATAAGGCATATGTTCTTGTAATGATGAGATTTAACATCATTTACAAACGAGACAGCAATTTAAAGTGGGTAGTAATTTATACAGTATGTTAAGAAAACCCTGTCCGACCCGTGAAGGTGTTGTTAGGTATCGATAACTGATTCTACTAATGCATACAAAACCGGGCTAAACTTAAAAAAAAAAACCCCCTAAAAATAAATATTATTTCGCAAAAAGAGGTAACTTAATAAATTTGCGTTATGCACACTTCCGCGCGCGGCGGCGGAGGCGGCGGGCGGCAGGGCACGCGTCACGTGGTCGCGTCGCTATTCGCTCATAATAATACCGGAGTTGTCACTTTTTTAAAAATTACCAAATTTCGGGGAAGTTGGAATTAATTCGCGGGAAAAGAAGATTATTTCAAAATTCATTTGTATTGGTACTATGATAATTACGTAAAATTTTATGTTATATTTGGTCATGTGTTTACCTAACCTTTAATATCCTTATGGGTCGGACAGGGTTTTCTTAACATACTGTATAAGGCTTGTAATGATGAGATTTTACATCATGTAGAAACGAGACAGCAATTAAAAGTGGGTAGTAATTTATATCTTTACATCATCATCAACCTTTCTATCGTACCACTGCTGGGCACAGGTCTTCTCTCATACAGAGAAGGATTGAGCGTAATCTTGAGCGTATCTAGTACATAATAAAGAGTATTCTATTCTATTATAGTTTTCACAATGTCCATGAACGAAAATTCAATACAAGACAAGTATTTTTAATTTTTCTCCAAATATTTCTATTATTGAAAGAAAAGTATTTATTTTGACTTCTACAGAAATATTATAAAACTAATCTAAACACAATTTAAAATAAAATGAAACTTATCTAAAAAAAGGAATAAAAATTAGAAAGTCCTATACAAGGCCAAAATGCTCCTATCTTAGCATGGCAATTTGACTTTCAAAAAAATAAATGTTGTATTAACCTTTAGTCCTTATATTTTGCTTCGGCTTTGTGGCATGTTTTTATTTCCATTTCCATTTTTGCTTACAACGATCTAGTTGATTTGTTATATGCATCGTATATTTATTGATATACGATTCACATGTTTTCATTAGGATGAACCATCCTTTTTTTTTTTTGTTGGGATGGGAAATCATCAAATGACTTCTCCCGCTCTGGGCGGAGCGGAAGGGTGTGTCAGACTTTCACTGACTAAAACCCACCCGTGTTTCTTCACTGGCCTGTGCGACGGCCAGGGCCGCGGTTTCTTGTTTAACCAACCCGCAACCCTGACCCAGGAGGCATCGGTCTTCGTGGACCCCGTCACGAAGTGCTGACATCTCTTTGAGGCGCGCGTGAAACACGACGCGCCGCCGACTTGGGCCTGGTCCTTACCGGGCGGCGAGCTGCCCACTGCTCATCGCCCGCAGGCCCGCGCCTACAGTGGCTGGGAGTTAGGTGTCGTCTCCCGACTAGGGCGTCTACTGCGGCGGCTAGTGGCGTGAGGGCGCTGGGATTCCCGTTGCCTCACTCGCTCCGCCTCCTCCTTTGCCAGCATCACTGCTTCGCAGAAGGAGGTGACGGCCTGCCATGCACTCTCGCTCCGGACCATGGCCTGGACCAGGGTCGGACGCGAGAGATTGCCGCCGATCGCCGCTACGAGGACACGGCGGTGCTCTACCCAAGCCGGGCAGACCTCCACCGTGTCCTCAGGGCGATCCACACAATGGTGACACCCTGGCGTTTCCTCCCAGGATGAACCATCCCGAGGAAAACAATAACTAAGACAAATTTAAACACGCACAAATGGTGAACAGTCAGTCAGTGTCAGATTAAAATACTGTATAGACAGTTTAGACGAATATACAGGGTGTATCTGACATCGTAACGCAAACTTAGCGGAAAGGCTACACCGCATGCCACTAATATAATTATGATAGTCATTTAGGTCATTAATGAACGGTTACAGAATTCACAGTGTTTAAAAAAAGTGTCGGCTCGCCCTTTGAACGTTGCAAGCGTGCCGCCGAACGGGTTTGTAGATATAATGTTGATCCCTGATTGAACTGTATTAAATCAGCTGATAAGATAGTTTTTCGAGTTTTGTTTTCAAATATTTATTTGCTCAAAACATGGTATAACAGATCTTACAGATAACAATAGTACAAACATGTTTTGCCAAGCTTAGACTCAGCACGCAAGCAATTATGAAAGGTCTAAAGTGAAAAAAACTACATGAAATTCCACCACTGGGAGGTTCAGAATCGCGTACTGGATCCATGGTACTCGTTTGTGCGTCGATGTCAGATACGCCCTTTATGATTATAAACATGGCGCCTACGAATACGTCAATTTATGTCAAGCGCTAGCTAATTTGACAGGACTTAACTAACATTTTTCTTCTATCCTTTTCTTAATGAATTGGAAAAAAAATATGCATTTAACTTAAATTAAGTTTGTGAATAAGAGATTCTGGGCCACCTGCGAATTGAAAGAAACGAGAGTAAATTATTTGACGAGTCTATCTATCGATTCACTTTAAGAAATAAGCACTGCAAACGACAGCACATCAAGCTACAAAAATCTGTTAGATTTCTTTATTAATCCTTTAACCGCCGACAACGTAATATTACGGGCTCGCTCGTTGTTTGTAACATACCTACTAAGGTTCATCATGGATACTAACCAAAATTGAAATGATACATTCATAGGCTGGAATTATTTAATACTAGCTTTCCGCCCGCGGCTTCGCCCGCGTTAACGTCGGTTATATCGCGCTTTTTAGATTTCTCTCGGGAATATCAAATTTTTTCGGGACAAAAATACCCTATTATTTAATCCGGACTTCTAACTTTACGTCTGCAAAATTTCAAAGCAATTGGTTCAGGAGTTACGGCGTGAAAGTGGTACAAACAAACTCACTTTCCGATGTATAATATTAGTAAGGATATATTTGGTGTACACATACAAATATTCCAGTAATCTCCCTTGGGAACTTGATGTTTTTTTGGGACCTAAAGTAGCCTATGTTACTCTCCATCTTTTCAACTAACTGTATGCCAAAAATCAGGTCGATTGATTGCTTAGCTACGGCGTGAAGGAAGGACAAACAAACAAACAAACAAACACACTTTCACATTTATAATATTAGTATGGATTAAGAAGATACCTTGGTAGGTAGGTAATAACAGATTTTGTAGTGTTATTTTTAGGTATATGTATAAGTACCTATATTTTTATAATAATGCCTCTATGTGTGTATGAGCAGTATAAAAGTAAATATTGTCGAAAGTTTAATATTGTGAATAAATAAATGCATCGATATTGAGTATTCCCAACACTGTTCCAACTTATACCTAAAGTGACGTGGCGCTGGAGGTTCGTCAAAGGGATCAGTGGCATGGCGGTTAAAGGGTTAATTCTCTTCAATTAATCAATCAGCAATTGTCTTTCCCACTGTGCGCACGCGCCTTGGACCACTAATCTGCCGTGAACTGTATTATGCACTAGGTAACCACACTGCAACAATTTCTAAATGTATTTGGGAAAAAATATTACATGTTGTAAAAATGATTGGAATCGATTCAGTTGCTTGATAAAGAAAAAATAACGTAGTATTTTCTTAATTTCCAGGTATAGACCTCCCGGGTAACGGCAAATCAGACCGTTTTCCCCCAGGGGTGCTGTTCACTGTATATGACATGGTGGCTGCAGTGCATCTGGTTGTGAAACACTTCAGGTGGAAAGCTTTCACGTTGATCGGACATTCATATGGAGCTTATCTAGGTAATTAAAATCATCATCATCAACCTTTTTGTCGTCCCACTGCTGGGCACAGGTCTCCTCTCAGAAAGATTAAGCGTATTTACCACCCTTGTCCAATGCGGGTTGGCGATTTCAGACTTGAAAGTCCAGGTTTCCTCAAGATGTTTTCCTTCACCTTGTGACACGTGACTGATCGAAAGTTCGTAAGACGGAGGGGGAATAGACCGGAGCGGAGTAACATCTCCTCTCTTTCTATAAAGAGAACTTAAAGGGAGCTAGTATTTTCTAACTGAACAGACAGTAGTGCTGCTGGGGAGTTCGTTCCGCCACTTCTTCCCAGCGAAAGTACTAGGAAGTGTCGATGGGTGGGTGTTTTGGGGGACTGTCTGATGTAATATTGACTTATCAAAAAGTGCTGATTATCAGCCTAAATTGAATAAACGACTTTATATTTTGATTGATTCAAATCAAATCAAAAGTCATTTATTCAAATTAGGCTGAGAATCAGCACTTTTTGAACGCCAATATTACATAAGACAGTCCCCCAAAACGCCCGCCCATCGACACTTCCTATTGCTTCCGCTGGGAAGAAGTGGTTGAACAAACTCCCCATCTGCTGTTGATTTAAAAAAACACATGACTTTATACAATAAATAATAATAATAAATAAATATATACGGACAAATCACACAGATTGAGCTAGCCCCAAAGTAAGTTCGAGACTTGTGTTATGGGATACTAACTCAACTATACTATATTTATAATAGATACATATATATAAACATCCAAGACCCAGACCAATCAGGAAAAGATCGTTTTCCATCACGACCTGGCCGGGGATCGAACCCGGGACACGAACACAACGGGAAAATAGAACTGTCAAAGTCGCCAATCAAACGTCATAACCACTGTCATGGCTACCTTAATAAAGGGATATCTCACTAAAAAACGTTTCAAATAATTAATTATATATACTTATATTTTTATTCAAATTAATTTAGTAGTATTTTTATGAAAATCTATTTTTTTTTTTTCCTTTTTATCTATATAGCGTACATAGTGGTGGCCCAAAATGAAACATCTCCATTGGTCACCCATCCACAGACCAGTCTTGGTAAGGGAAGCTTGACCTGATCGATCGTAGTAACTAATAAACTTAATTTTCAGGACAGTTCTACAATTTATCCTATCCCGAGAAACTAGAGAAACTGGTCAATCTAGATCCTATCAACTTCTGTGCCTTTCTACCTGAGCATTTTTCTAAATGGTATGTACATAATTATATTATAACAAATATAAGTATTTTTGACAGATTGCTACTTAGTAGGCCAAAGTTCCCATAATCAAAAACGTTCAGAATTTAGAAGCGAATGTTCCGGCATGATGTCTGGTGAAGCCGTACGGAGGACGGGTCTGAGCAGTTGTGTTGCGATGTGTGCCGTGTACTATGCGCCAAATGTTATTGTTTCGGGAGTTTCGGTCGTGGAGAGTCTCCAGATCAATCTCCCTCTGGCGCAGCATCGTTGGTCATGTTGGGTGAAGCATTGCATCACCTCGCTTAACTGCAGTCTTCCTTTCTTTTCACTCAGTTTTTTTTGAGTGAATAGGCTCCTAATAAACTAGCGCGCTTTACCATCAACGATTGCATCACTGCTTACCATCAGGCGGGATTGCGGTCAAGCACTAGTTTATAATTTTAAAAACAAAAAAACGAGTGTGCTTATGACCACACGACTGAAGTGAAACTCCTTTCGCTCCATCTGTATGTATATATATATATATGTGTGTACAATATATACATGTATACACATATACATATATTAATTTTCTATAAATATATAAATTTATTTCATGGTTTCATTGGTAAATTAATATTTCTGCATAGATCTTCCGTTTTTATTGAAAAAAAAAATCCCTCGGGGCCAAAAGGTCGGGCTCTTCCTCCTGAATCAGGGGACCCCAAACTCGGGTAGTCCACGACCTCTGGTTCCCGAGATAATCCACGGGGGGGTGAAGTAATCAATGAGGGGGTGGGGGGGGTAGTTTCGTGGGATATTAAGGGGTGAGGGGGGGGGTAGTTTCGTGGGGATATTAAGGGGTGATGGGGGGAGTAAGGGAGGGGGGATACAGGAGGGACTGTGAAGTAGGTGGTACCAAATTTTATGTTAACTGACCCCCTTAATGGTTGTCAGTCAACATAAAATTTAATGTATAATGTTAAGTGTAAATAAATAAATAAATAAGTGTATCCGTATCTCAAAATTAAAAAAAAAATGCATAGATCTTCTATTTTTATTGAAAAAAAAAAAACTCGTTGTAGACCTTGTAGTACCAAGCTCGCGCCACGGGTGTCTCTGTGCTTATATCTCCCACTTAACTTCCGTTCGCCTTGCTCGATCAATTTCCGTAACGCTTTCGCTAGCTTACTCCCCAACTCAAGCGTGCGTAAAGAAGTTTTACTTCAAAAAGTTTCACTTCAGTCGTGTGGTCATAAGTACACTCACCTTTCTGATGCAGCCGCGAGGCACACTTTACTGTTATTTTTTCCATCGGGGTTTTTACTTTCTTGTTCTTCTTTTTCAGCCTCTAGATTTCCACTGCTGGACAAAGGCCTTTAAAATCAAAATCAAAAGTCATTTATTCTAATTAGGCTGAGAATCAGCACTTTTTGAACGTCAATATTACATAAGACAGTCCCCCAAAACGCCCACCCATCGACACTTCCTAGTGCTTTCACTGGGAAGAAGAAGTGGCGGAACAAACTCCCCAGCAGCACAGCTGTCTGTTCATTTAAAAAAAAACACATGACTTTATACAATACTATGTATAGTGATGAACACAGGAAAATACAACAACAATGAAATTATTGAAAATATGCCAGCTACCACGCCAAAATACCAGTAAAGCAAAACAATATATATATATATATTTATTTAAATGAAAATGTAAATAACTAAAAACTTATTACAATAAAAGCCCCAGGCATAAAGGGCGTGACAGCTTACATATTTATGTATTGTAAAAAAAAAGTGAAATATATGAACTCATATAACGTGTCAGTAAATTAATTCCGGAGAAAGAAGACAAAAATTGTCCTGAGTTAATTCCATTAGAACACTTGACTCGGAAAAACTGAGCGAATAGGAAGGAAGACGGCAGTTGAGCGAGGTGATGCAATATTAAACCCAACAATACGACCAACGAAGCTGCGCCAAAGGAAAATTGATTTGGAGACCCTCCACGACCGATACTTCCGAAACAATAACATTTGGCGCATCGTACCCGGCACACATCGCAACACAATTGCTCAGACCCGTCCTCCGTACAGCTTCACCAGACATCATGCCGGAACACGACGAATCGCTTGGCGACAAGACTTTGTCTGGTGGGTGGTAACTTCTGCCAGCAGCCGATGTTGAGGCCTACCACCGAGGGACTTTATATTTCTTTTTTATTTGTTTCTACCCATGGGGCCACTATCTGCTTAATTTTAGTCATTACGACACGATTCCATTGGCATTTCAACGTCATTGTCTTAAAAGTACGTAATCTGCTAAATTCATAATGATCGATCAATTCTCTGTCAGTCGTCTCGTGATGGAATGGTGATAGAATGACATTACCGTATTGTCATTATTCTAAAACCCGTTAGCAGAAATGATTTCCTAAAAACTACTACTCAATTTGAACGTTTATTAATATGGATTGGAGTGTCAGTGATTGACCACCGAAAAGTCATAATGACACCATTTTGTTAGTAGATTACGAAACTTGTCAAAATCGATCATTATGAGATCACTGATCGACAATAGGGATGTATCCAAGGTATGAAAATAAAATAAAAAAATTAGTCCGTCTTATAGATAATAAAAAAAATTACGACCCGTATTTTTTATTTTGTCGAAATTGCCGAAAACTACTGAAATTAACTTATTTAAATTACGGAGTGGGGGCTATTTACGTCACGCCGTGGTATATTTTGTATCACGGCGTGACGTCACGCGATATTTCAAATCAATATATCTTCCTAAGTATTTGAATGAAAGAAAAAATAAAAAATACGTGTTCAATAGTTTATATTAATCTATCTGATGGACATTAAATTATTTTTAGGATACAGCCCAATTCTGACACTATGGTAATTGCAGGCTATGGCCCCTGATGTATGTTTATTTTAGATGTGATGTGTGTTTTTAGTCTGTGCTGAATGAATTTATTTTCAGTGTTAATTTTTTTCAGGTATCATATATTTTATACGCAGTACTACAGGAATTATGAAAAGTTCAATATACAACCGGAAAATGCTCCGAAAATAAAATGGACAGAAGTATGATTATCGTTAATTTTCTACATAACAATATGTAAAGAAAACCCTGTCCGATCCGTGAAGGTATTGTTAGGTATCGATAACTGGTTCTCTACTAATGCCTACAAAGCCGAACTAAACTTAAAAAAAAAAACACCTAAAAATAAATATTATTTAGCAAAAGAGGTAACTTAATACATGTGCGGTAGGCAATCCATGCGTGGGCGACGGGGGTACCATCAAAATAGTGTTGTCACTTTTTAAAAAAACCTTTATTATCCTTATGGGTCGGACGGGGTTTTCCTTACATATTGTATACAACGTTTATTATAGTACAAAATAATAATTTACTGTATGATTAACAGGCACTAAAGTCTATAAAGAAAAGTCGTCCGACTCTGAACGACCAGCAAGCGGCCGCAGTTCTGGAGAGGCTGTCCATGCCAGCAGGAGATGGATACATCAAGTAATTACTTACATTTTTAATATTCGCAAAATTATGCGCGTGCGCTGTCCCGTTAATAGACGTCAGCATGGGCTTACCCAGCATCTGACCTAGGAAGGGAGGAAAGTCAAGCCTGGGGCGAGGGGGGGCAAGTCCCCGAAATCGCTCACAAACTCGGCTCGCAAGTCCGAAGGTACCAGTAGGTAAGTTAGTTCGAAGATTGTTTGATAGATGGCGCGACCGAGCGTAAGGTATATTATCTATGGTGACGCGCGGCGAGCAGAACGTTTCGAGAACGTTTCGAGAAGTCTTGAGAAAAATCACCTCGCACGCGGGGGTGCGGTTTGACGATTGATTTTCGGGAAATATAGTCCCGGGCCGCGGTTTTGGACAGTTCTCGCGTTTTGTTGCCCGTGTGTTTGAAGTATTTACTTGGATTATAAACCGTAACAGTGCCGCCTTTAAATTGAGTTGAATTTGAATCTGAAACGTGGTTTCATTGTTGATTGTTTGTCGGGCGTGGATTGACGCTGCTAAATAACGGTTTTTTATGCTGGTGAGCTTTGGTTGTCCTCATGGAGGAACTTTAATGTCTACTGGTATTGGACAATTAGTGTGTTGGAAGCCATCGGACAGCTTTGTAAGTCGGCGCGCGCGCCGGCTCTCCGGTATTTCATCCCACGACGGAAACACGCTGTGTCCTAGGTAAGTTCCTTAATTTTGTTGTGGAGTGGTCGGAGATTTCTTTGTTGTGTAAGCCGTGACTGATCGCGGTAAATGTACGTGCTGTACTGGGGCGCGTCCATCAGCATGGGCTTACCCAACTTCTGACCTAGGAAGGGAGGCAAGTCAGGTCTGGGGCGAGGGGGGCAAGTCCCCGAAATCGCTCACAAACTCGGCTCGCAAGTCCCTACCGTAGATTACCGATTACAGCGGAGATCAAGCGTTAAAACGTTTTGGTTAGATTCGGCAAGTTTGTGCGCTATAATCGCACGCGGTTTTTTGGTAATTACACCGTACATTTTGTTAGTATAGTACCGGTACCTACAAACGCCACATGGAACGACGCGTCATACTGACGTCACACGAATTCTACATCTCGCAATGAGAGTTTACCGTGCAATTAGCATACATACAACTTGCCAATTTCAACCAATGGGCAAGTGCCCGCCAGACATAACACCCGTCCGGTCGGAGGATCCCCCCTTTTCTATGGAGGATGAGTGAACTTTACTCCCTGTTCCTCATGCCTACACAGTATCTACTGCGTGGTTTATTCAAAAGTTACAGATATTTCGCCGTTTGTATACTATATATAAAGCTGAAGAGTTTGTTTGTTTGAACGCGCTAATCTCAGGAACTACCTGTCCGATTTGAAAAATTCTTTTTGTGTTGGATAGTCCATTAACCCAGGAAGGCTTTAGGCTATATAACATCTCGCTGTGACCAATAGGAGCGGAGCATAACCAACTTCACGCCAACGAAGTCGCTAGCGGTGCTAGTAAATAATATACCTTATACCAACGACATTAACTAATGAACATGCCTTAGAGATGAGAATAGGCTATTTGACAGATTTATAATTTCATACTTGAATTACTTCGTTGCGGTTAAGAAGTTCACCGATAGTATTTTTTTTTTAATTTTAAATGCTTATTTCGTAAGAAACATACAAATAAAAATTCGAGATTCAAATAAGCCGCCGAATCGCTTTATTCAGCAATATGGCGTCGCGCTTTGTAAGTGACGTCACAAGAATATAAAAGATTTTTGGTTCCACAGTGGTGTTTGTGTTAATCTGTTATTTGTTTTTGTTTATCTAATAAAATGGTTTACAAATGGTGTGCTGTACCGGGTTGTACAAATACATCGATAAAAACCCCCGAAAAACTGTTTATAAGATTGCCGAAAAACCAGAAAATTCGTAAATGACGTCATCGTTTCACAATATGTGGCGCGAGAAACAAAAATCCAAACATATTTTTGTGTTTTTGGATGTATTCATTGTTATTATTTTTATTAAAACTTGTGTAAATGGGATATAACCCTCATTTTATGCATTTAATGCAAATAATCACAAAAAATTTCATATTGTCAAATAGGGTTGTATCCTAAAAAATAATTTAATGTCCATCAGATAAATTAATTAAAAATACTGAACACGTATTTTTTCTTTCATTCGAATACTTAGGAAGATATATTAATTTGAAATGTCGACGTCACGCCGTGGTACAAAATATACCACGGCGTGACGTAATTAGCCCCCACTCCATAACTTTAATACGCTATATCTTAGTAGTTTATGGTAATTTCGACAGAATAAAAAATACGAGTCTTAATTTTTTTTATTATCTATAAGACGGACTAATTATTTTTTTGGTATTCATACCTTGGATACAACCCTATTGCCTATTGTGGCACTCCGAAAGAAAGAGAGGAAACGAAGTTTCCGTCTATCTTTAGCTCTCTCAAAATCATCGATCGGTTATGAGGAAAGTGGTAGTGCTATACCGAAAGCATAGGCTCACTCTTTTCAAACTAAAAAAGTACTGCACAATATAGGCGTCCAGTCCATTCGATGTCCATTTAGTATAATTATGTCGATGCCTTATACCTACATATACAAGTCTTCTTTTTCCACAGATACACATACGACCAGCGTATGAAAATCCTGAACGGCCCCGTCTTCACTCCCGAACATGTGAAGAAAGTATTCACGGCGACCAAAACTCCGATATTAACAATAGCATGTCGGAAATCCTTGAAAGAGAAAATGTTTCGGAACACAGACTTTTTGCTAGACGAAAATGAATTTCCGGGGAGGAATTTAAGGTTTAGAAAAGTGGATGGGACGCACGATGTACATATAACCCATCCAGAGAGGATAGGAGTGTTTGTGGGCCAGTTCCTGGTCTATGGCTTGGAGGGATTGGATAATAAATCTAAGTTATGATCTCCCCCAGCGTCTATGTTTATGGGCGTGCCCAGCTTCTGGCTTTGGGGAGAGCAAGTCAGGGTTAATGGGGGGGCAAGTAAAATTTTTAGGGTCTAATCATCCCCGACTACTTTGTCTTACTAACTACACAGGCACAGCTATATGAATACTTGCTACATTTTTTTTTTATTGATAATTATTAACTGCTGCAATCCCGCCTGATGGTAAGCAGTGATGCAATCGTTGATAGTTAGGCACGCTAGTTTCATCATCATCATCATTATCAACCTTTTATCGTCCCACTGCTGGGCAGAGGTCTCCTCTCATACAGAGTAGAATTGAGCGTAATCACCACACTTGCTCAATTCGGGTTGGCGATTTCAGACTTAAAGTCCAGGTTTCCTCAAGATGTTTTCCTTCACCTTCAGTCATTGGCGTCCAAGATATACTTAGAAAGTACATATAACTTTACAAAAGTTACATTGGTACTTGCCTGACCTGGAATCGAACCCGCACACTCATACTTGAGAGGCTGGTGTTTTAACCACTAGGCCACCACGGCTTTTACTAGGCCACACGCTAGTTTATTAAGCGCCTATTCACTCTAGCCTGGAAGAAACTTAAATTGTGTCAGATGGAAACTAAGGGCAAGTCAGATTTTTAGAGTCTAATCAACTCCGGCTATTTTGCCTTACAAAGTACACAAGCACATCTACAGAAAACATTAAGGATTTCTAGTGTAGTGTGTAAGGCAAATAGACGCAAATGATCCTGTATCATCATCATCATCTCAGCGTATAATCTGGGTTGCATCCGCGGCTTCAGCGTTGGAGCCCGGGGTCCGCTTTCCTACACTTAAGTCACTTTGGATTCGGTGGAGAGGCGGGCGAAGAGGCTGATTGGTGACCCTCAAGACGGTGTCCAAAGCCTAGAGCACAGGCGTAGAGTAGCCAGCCTTTCGGTCTTCTATAGGATGTATTTTGGGGAGTGTGCGAAGGAATTGCATGATTTAATTCCCCCATCTCCGTTCCACCATCGGACGACCCGTCGTACGGCGAGTTTCCACTCTTACGTTGTTAACACCATTACGATCCGGACGAAGCGTTTCGCCTCCTCCTTTATACCACGTACATCGAGGGACTGGAATAGAGACTACAATTTGAGTGTTTTCAAGGCTAGAGTGAATAGGCTATTAATAAACTAGTGCGATATCAACGACTGCGTCACTGCTTACCATCAGGAGGGATTGCGGTCAAGCGCTAGTTTATAATTTTATAAAAAAAACACACACACCTCCATTTCGCACGATCTTTGGCATCCCGTGGTGTGAGATTGTTGGCACGCATGTCATCTCTTACAACGTCAAGCCAGCACTTCTTTGGTCTACCTTGCTGGTTCCGGCCCGGCGGAGGCGCCATGGCAAGACATTTGTTACCTACGTAACAAGGCGGTTATCGTAAGACATGACCGTACCAGCGTAGGCGACCCTCTTGCAGTTTGTCTGCTATGTCACGGACACGAAGACCGCCACGGATGCGGAAGTGAAAACGGATGCGGAAATGATCCTGTATAAGTCCCCATTTATACTTTGATTAGTAATGGGAGTTCATACATGTTCTGTGAGATTTCGAGGGGTGGAGGGCAGCTGCACCCACCTGCTCCCGGGGGTACGCCCATGTCAAAGTTCCTTCATTTTTTGCATAACACGCTATCTGTAGCAATGAGATTCATTTTGACAGTTCAACAAAATCCATTGCGTTATTTACGTCGTTGAGCAGACATATTTGTCGAACAAATTGAGCAATGTAGTAGCAATAAGCTTTTAAATGATTACAATAGATATTAATAGTGTGTTCAACAATTAGAGTGCTGGGGGGTAATCGCGCTAAATAAAACAGTAGAAATTCAACTCTTGTTCATATCTAATCCAGTTAAAGTTATGGTTTAGTTTCGATCATATTTCGTATCGCGCTAAAGTTTTAACTTCGATTGAAGTAAAATCAATGTATTAGTGATACATTTCATCAGATAATAATAATTAAAACTAAAATACTAATAATAAAACTAATAATAAACAAATCAATTATCTTGACTTGGCTCACGAGGTTGTCGACATGTGGGAGGTGGATTCAGCAATCATTGTGCCGATAGTCGTGACAGCCAATGGCTTAATAGCCAAGAGCCTCGACCAACACCTCAAGAGGCTCTCGTTAGGCAGCTGGATCAAAGGCTTGATTCAGAAAGCTGTACTTCTGGACACGGCTCGCATTATCTGGAAGTTCCTCTCTCTGGAGCCCTGACCGCCGGTAGCTTGGACCCTGTTCCCGATGCCGGTGGGTTACTATTTTTTATATTTTTAAATGTTTTGTTTGTGTATTGTTTATGTAAAAATATTTAAAAATGTAATTTATATGTATATACAATGAAATAAAGGAATTAAAACTAAATAAATTATAAGTAAATCTAATCGTTTAGACGTAAGTTTGAAAAATGGCACAGAAAAAGTTAGTTTTGTTTCAACTTTTTCATTTGACAGCGGTTATATTCCAATTGTGATCCAGTTATGATTAAACCACCTGTCAAAAGGTTAGCGCGATACGAAATATAACTAAAGTTATAGTTGCGGTCCAATTCTGTTTTGGTTGAATTATTTTAGCGCCATTACCCCCCTGGTTGAGAATCAGCACTTAGGTAAGCAGTAATGCAATCGTCTATGGTAAAGCGTTCCAGTTTATTTTATTAAGAGCCTATTCACTCTAGCCTTGAAGACACTTAAATTGTAATCAGTCATGCAATATAAGATAAACTGAAAGGCACAATTGATTAGTGTGCCTTCCCGTATGTCATTAATTTACATCTATCTCGAAAATCAAATACGGCTCGGCAGTTTAGGAGTTAAGATGCAAATATCAAACTGATGAAAAAAAAAATTATAGTTATGTGCATACATAATCAGCGTATAATGTCTACTCCTGGGGGGTAATGGCGCTAAATAAAACAACTAACTAATCCAGTTAAAGTTATGGTTTAGTTTTGATCATATTTCGTATCGCGCTAAAGTTTTAACTTTGGTTGAAGTAAAATCAATATAGGTATGACTGATACATTTCATCAGATATAATAATTAAAACTAAAACAATTATAAGTAAATCTAATCGTTTAGACGTAAGTTTGATATGGCATAGAAAAAGTTAGCTTTGTTTCAGCTTTGTCATTTGACAACGGTTACGTTCCAATTGCGATCCAGTTATGGTAAAACCGTTAGCGCGATACGAAACATAACAAAAGTTATGGTTTGGTTGCTATCTAATTCTCTTTTGGTTGAATTATTTTAGCGCGATAGCCCTCCTGGGGGGTAATCCCGCTAAATAAAACAGTAGAAGTTCAACTCTTGTTCGTATCTAATCCATTTAAAGTTATGGTTTAGTTTCGATCACATTTCGTATCGCGCTAAAGTTTTAACTTCGGTTGAAGTAAAATCAATGTAGGTATGTCCGATACATTTCATCAGATATAATCGTTTAGACATAAGTTTGACATGGCATAGAAAAAGTTAGCTTTGTTTCAACTTTTTCATTTGACAGCGGTTACGTTCCAATTGCGATCCAGTTATGGTTAAACCGTTAGCGCGATACGAAATATAACAAAAGTTATGGTTTGGTTGCGATCCAATTCTGTTTTGGTTGAATTATTTTAGCGTGATTGCCCCCCTGAGATACAGGTTGGTAGATGCCATATGTCTTCGAAGTTTTGGGTCTAACGTGATGAGACTGATCTGTGAAACATCAGCCATAATTCAGTGCAATTATAAGTCAATTATTAAATTAAAAAACTTAAAATTTAATTGTTAAATAAAATTATAATTTTGAAATATTGAACTCACCTGAAGCACAGATCAGTAAATGAATTTATAGCACTCTTCATTTTCCTCCCTTTTCCCAACTGTGTAAGGTCAGTTTCCAGTCTAACCGGATTTGGCTGAATGCCAGTATTGAACAAACTATGTTCAGGTTTCGTATAAACAAAACAGAACTTTGTATAATAGGGATGTATCCAAGGTATAATAATAATAATAAATCATTTTTATTTGAGATATAAAAATCCATAAGAGTGTTAGTAACATACAAAGAAAAACAAAAACTTATTGCGTAGTGTTAGTAATTATTAAAGTTTGAACAATTTTTTTAATTATTGGAGAGTCAAAGCTCTCAGCTACAGTTTTCAGGATGCTGTTCCGACTGTCCCTCACTCTTCTCAGCAACCACGCGGTCTTTTTGGGTATGATTGCTTGAAAACCGTCGGTACGGGCTTGCGCAAACATTTCCGACGCACTACAGTAACGAGGTACAACAACATCCTGAAAGCATTATTATATTGGACACGCAGGACGTCCAGCGAACTTTATGTACAATTGACCCACAGACTGCCCGTGTACAGACTTTGACAATAAGCCTTGAACAGTGTTATTTTTACTTGGTCTGTGCACCTGGCAAATCTACGGGACAACATATTAGTCCGGACCGCAAGTGCCCTGCGCTCCCTTTCAATATCTGCATCGTCCTTGAGATCAGCGGTAAGAAGATGGCCTAGGTATTTAAAAGTTGTAACCCTACTAATTGAATAATTAGTCCGTCTTATAGATAATAAAAAATAATAACGAATGTCGAAATTACCAAAAACTACTATAGCCTATTAAAGTTACGGAGTGGGGGCTAATTACGTCACGCCGTGGTATATCTTGTACCACGGCGTGACGTCATGCGACATTTCAAATCAATATATCTTCCTAAGTATTTGAATGAAAGAAAAAATACGTGTTCAATATTTTTTATAAATCTGTCTGATGGACATAAAATTATTTTTTTAGGATACAACCCAACTTATAAGTACTATTAAATTTAGTTCAATGTCAAACATTCCCTTTTTTTTTTTTTTAGTGGTATGGCTCCTTCGATGACCGATGATTCTGCCAACGTCAAGGTGGAGAGAAACATTCCCTTATTAATGCATTTTGTAGGCACGGATGTCAGCAGGCCGAGCTACCCTAAACCGTCAAATATTTCCAAAGAACCTTGAGCCTTATTTATTTATGGATAAAGTTGAAAATCGTAATCGTTTAAAGAAATTTGACAGATTATAGTAGCTTAATGTGCTATCGTCTGTACATAGGTACTTAATTTATGTATTTCAAATAATGGCCTAAACTAAATTTAATTTCAGTTCATCATTTTCTTTATATTTCATTAACAAAAAGACACAAGATAATTTATGTTAGTTTAGACTTCTCAAATTAGTCCGCTCCTGACGTAAATTGACGTATTTTTGGTCGCCATGTTTAATTGTCATTTTAAATGTACAGGGTTGAACGAAAATGTTATCTTCTATCATTTTCTTGGCTCCGTAAGTCAGCCATGACTTACAAAGCCGAGACGTGGACACTAAGGGTCAGACTAGTCCATAAGTTTAAAGCCGCTCAGCGAGCTATGGAGCGGGCTATGTTAGGCGTCTCTCTGAAGGACCGCATCAGAAATGAGGCGATCCGACAGAGGACCAAAGTCACCGACATAGTTAAGAGGATTATCAAGCTGAAGTGGCAATGGGCTGGTCACATATGCCGCAGGACCGACAACCGTTGGGGTAAACGAGTCCTCGAGTGGACACCGTGTCTCGGCAAACGTAGCGTAGGACGCCTTTGGGCGAGATGGAGCGACGACATCAAAAAGGTGGTAGGCCATAAACATCGGCCGCCGGCAGAAGTTACCACCCATCAGACAAAGTCTTGCCGCCAAGCGATTCGTCGTGTTCCGGCACGATGTCTGGTGAAGCCGTACGGAGGACGGGTCTGAGCAGTTGTGTTGCTATGTGTGTTGGGTACGATTCGCCAAATATTGTTGTGTCGGGAGTTTGGTCGTGGAGGGTCTTCAGATCAATCTCCCTTTGGCGCAGCATCGTTGGTCGTGTTGTTGGGTTTAACATTGCATCACCTCGCTCAACTGCCGTCTTCCTTCCTATTCGCCCAGTTTTTCTGAGTGAATAGGTTCTTAATAAACTAGCGCGCTTTACCATCAACGATCGCATCAGGCGGGATTGCGGTCAAGCGCTAGTTTATAATTATTAAAAAAAAAAAACTGCTCAGGATCGAGCTTGTTGGCGTGCCATGGAAGAGGCCTATGTCCAGCAGTGGACGAGTAGAGGCTGATGATCCTTTTCTTAATAATATAGAAAGGAAAAGGTGCACTTAACTTAAAATTGGTTTAATTTGTGAACCCGAGAAACGGCGCCATTATCTATGGAGTATCTTAATTTGACAGAACTAAACTAATCATCATCATCTCGGCGTTAATCCCAGTCGCATCCGAAGCTTTTCTTTCAGCTTTGGAGTCTGGGGTACGCTTTACCAGTCTAACTGCTGATTTTGGCTAAACTTCGATATTTTCCGCGAAGCGGACTACCTTCTGATCTCCACAACCCGAAAGCGATATCGAAGCATTGCAGTTAGACTAAGTAATTGTTGGACTTTTGAGGGCTCCCAACAACCCGTAACCACTGCCATTAGATGTTCGTATGTCAACCGGGACCAATGGCTACCGTGCTTTCCGATGCAAGACCAGACCAGTGCAAATATTCATATTCATGCATACAAATATTTTTGCACTGCGCGGGGATCGAAACCGGTTCATTAAACTAATATTGATCTTGTAATAAAAAGAAAAAGTTGCAATATAATTAAATTAGCGTTATCTTTAATACAATCTTTGACGGCAAGGTTTGCACAGTAGTGCATCGTGAAGAACAATTATTTGCGTAACCTATAAGTAGGTAGTTGGAGTTTTGCGGGAAAGTCAAGCTGAGCGTCACACTCATTTTTCATTAGACTTTTAAAATTACTTATAGTGTTTACTAAATAAAAGTGCGTGGTTTATGTAGTAAAAAGTGCATTCAGTAAATAATTCATAAAGAACTGTGAAATATCGCAGCCTAGTGGCCACATCATGACTTTGTCTCAAACCTCCATCGTAAGACGGATCACGCGGTTGTCTTTTTCGACATGAACAATTCATTACGTGACATTGGCTAAATGCACAAATCGTGCGAAGCCATAAAAAAAAGAAAAAAAAAGTAGGTAGTTGTTCCGTGTCTGACTGTTTGTGTAATGTGAGTTTATATGTAAGGATTAATTGGGTTGTATCCTAAAAAATAATTTAATGTCCATCAGATAGATTAGTAAAAAAATATTGAACACGTATTTTTTCTTTCATTCAAATACTTAGGAAGATGTGATGTACCTATTGATTTGAAATGTCGCATGACGTCACGCCGTGGTACAAAATATAACACGGCGTGACGTAATTAGCCCTCACTCCGTAACTTCAATACGCTATATCTCAATAGTTTTTGGTAATTTCGACAAAATAAAAATATGGGTCTTATTTTTTTTAAATATCTATTAGACGGACTAATATTTTTTTTCATTTTCATACCTTGGATACATCCCTATTCCTAGGAATTTCTCCTGTATCATGGGTGCGTTTAGCTGCACGCAATCACAAACAAATACATATCCAAACTTAACATACTAAATAGGTGATAATAGGTTAAGGTCGGTGATTGTACAATAAATATGTATATTTTGCAGCCAACTTGTTTTGATTAGCCATTTAGTTAACCGACGAACCTTTGAACTCACGGTCATTCAACTAACGGCCTAAGTGATATTAAACAAACTATGTTAAAACTGTACCCAATAAGGCGCGTGCCGAGTTTGTCGCAGTCACTAAGTTGGGACATCCGCATGCGAAGCGAGGTGAACATCAGTCATCATAAAAGACGTCCACTGCTGGACACAGGCCTCCCCCAAGGATCTCCACGACGACCGATCCTGCGCCGCATCCAGCGGTTTCCCGCGACCTTCACCAGGTCATCGGTCCACCTTGTCGTGGGCCTACCCCCATCGCCACTCTAGAATTCGTCGGCGGTCAGTCCCATCGGGCATCTGTCCTACAGGCATAGCGAGGTGAACACCTCTTCCCAGGCAGTTGACTAAACGGCTAATTTAACCAGTTGGCTGCGACTTTTTTGTTACTTTTTTTTTTTTATGAAATTGTACTTGAAATAAAGTTATTTAAAGTTTATGGTGTTGTTTATTATACCTACCTGGTTATTATTACATGTATTATTATTGAGAAATAAGAGACAGCATGGTAATAGGCTGTTTGACAAATTTATAATGTCTATCTTGAATTACTTGGTTGCGGTTAAGAAGTCCAAGTTTTTTTTAAATTCAAAATTCAAATAAGCCGCCGAAACGCTTTATTCCGCAATATGGCGTCGCGCTTTGTAAGTGACGTCACAAACTTATAGACGATTTTCGGTTCCGCAGTGGTGTTCGAGTTTATCTGTTATTTGTCAGTTAGAAAACAAAAAAATACCACAAATCGCTCCAAATATCGTTAAAAATCTTCTAAAAACGCTAAAACACCTGAGAACACACAACGATAACAAGTGTTTATGAGCGTATGACGTCATCGTGACATAGCCAATCCGGATCGTTTCACAATATTTGGCGCGAGAAACAAAATGCCAAACATATTTTTGTGTTTTTGGATATTTATTAATTGTTATTTTCATTATTGTTATTTTCATTAAAACTCATGTAAATGACATAAATAACCCTCATACTCATTTTATGCATTTAAAGCAAATAATCACAAAAATATTCATACTGTTGTAGCGGTACCTACAAACGCCACAAAAATGAACAACGCGTCATACTGACGTCACACGAATTCTACATCTCGCAATCAGAGTTTACCGTGCAATTAGCATACATACAATTTGCCAATTTCAACCATTGGGCAAGTGCCCGCCAGACATAACACCCGTCTGGTCGGAGGATCCTCCCTTTTCTACGGAGGATGAGTGAACTTTACTCCCTGTTCCTCATGCCTCCACACTGTCAAATAGCCTATTGCGTAGTATTATAGCACTTTATCAGTAGCAAAGGGATTCATTTTGACAGTTTAACATCATTCATTGCGTTGTTGAGCAGGCACATTTTTCAGATATATGGAGCAATGGATTAGTGTGCTATCATGTTATGCTATAGGATGCCGGTTTCGAACCCAAAACGTTAAAAAATATGAATTTGCTGGACACTAAAACATTACATTGAAATTATTTTCTATAGTTCAAAAATTTTGCTCATTCTATATATGATTACTACGGATATATAAAATCAAATATTTAGCAAAGTTAGCGGAGTCTGAGATTTCATACTCTCAACTCAATGCAATTCTTGATTAATGGCCTTTGTGGGAGGGACGCCACAATTTTGCCAAGAACACGTGCGAACGATTAATAAACCATTAAATGCTGAAGAGTATTTAGCGCGAATTAAAATAATAATAATATTTTTTGAATCCGGCGGTCTGGTAATCTGTCAAAACTGAATAATATGTAGAGTGTTTGCGAAGCTTTTTAGGCTATTTTCAACTGACGTCGAATTTCAAGTCGAACAGAGATTTGTTTTTTAATGTTTCTAAAATTATAGACATACATAAAAAAATTAAAATTAATATAAGTTGTATCTTTTAAAATTTTATTTTTAAGTAACTAATCAAAAGAACCAATATATTATAGAATTTCTTACAACAGGTGCGCAAACTACATAAAACTGTCTTCGCGAACTTTATGTAAATGTCATAATAAACTAAGAATTTGGTGTTTCTTGGAAAATGTAAAAATACAATTTTAATTTCGATTATATAACAACATTTAACGAGGTAATTATCCGTAACATTATTAGTCTCAACATGATGTTATCAAAAATTGCTGGATATTTGGCATTTGACATTGTTTATCTGAAATGTGTATAACCGCTCGCCGGCGATTATTTTTCGATTTTCTCGTGATTTTGTGAAGAAAATGGTATAGTCATCTTCAATATTATGAAATTCCAGATGGCATTGTTCATGAAGCAAGATTTTACGCCTCCTCTACTCTCTAGAAGATGGTTTGCTATCAAATTTCGACCCAATATGGTAAGGTTTATGTTCAATCACTTCTTCAGTTTTTGTAGTCTTTAAATGGTGATAATACCTGTGGGATACTTGTAATGTATTGCTGGGTAATTCACTTATAACACAAAACATACTAGGTACAGTATGACTGAATTTCTATGACAGAAAAAATTGCTTAAATTACACTTGATTAAAAGATCTCGGTTTGGTAAGTAAAGTAAATGGTACACCATACACTATGAAGTGTGTTGTCTCTGTTTCTCCCTTTAATGGCATATGGTACACATACATCAAGTGCCCTGTAGTTTTATACATATGTTTTGATCCTGTGGAAATACATATATCTGGATAAAAACTGTGTTAATTCTGGTTGTAAACTATCTTTATATCAAATTTAATCCAAATTCTTCAGTAGTTTTTATGTGAACGAGTAACCAGACTTCATCCAAACTTTCATGTTATAATATTAGTTGAATCAAGTTGATTTTGACCTTCAATTTGAATTGTTTTTATTCCACAGCTCCTATACAACCGCGAGAATATTATACTGATCCTAGAAAGTGGCCTCCTGTTCCGGGAAGACAGTATTGATGTGGAGCAGGAGTCTCCGGCTCCTGAGGATGTGTGGCAGTATGTGGGCGGCGGGAAAAATGGATGGATGACCAGAGGAGAACGAGTGACTTCGGTGGCAGGAGTAGCCGCTACTATTCTTCTGTTTCCTCCCAAACAGTATGTGTTATTCTTATTTCTTATATAATTGTAGCAGATATCTACAAAGCCACATGCGAACAACATGTCTTGTTGATGTCATGAAAATCCTGCATCTTGCAAGGAGAGTTCACCATGGGCCGTTCGCCAGACATAACACCCGTCTGGTCGGAGGATTCAAAGTTTTTGCGAGGCTTCAGTACACATGGAGTGACTATGCCAGCCTCATGGGGAACCTCCAGTACTAAAAGAAGTCATCTTTCCCTCATTATCTCTCTCCACAAGTGAAATACGGCCATTGCCGCATGTGAACATGGATTGCTCATTGCAATGTTCAGCAAACCATCCCACAGCGGCACCCCAGCAAAAAACCTATCCTGTAGAGTCGCATATTGACCACATTCCAGCAACACATGTATCAAGTCTTCCTCTGCACCACAATAAGTACACAAATCAGTTTGAGTTACACACATTAGTGAAAGGAACTTATTTACTGGAACATGGCCAGATCTAATACTAAATGCACAGACAACTGACAAGAAGGTCCCTACAGAAGCCGACACTTCTAAACCAGGGCACCAGCATAGGTGAGTCTTGGACTGTCCTATACCAAATCCCTTTTGTCTCCGAGCACTTGTCAAAATATTCCTTCCATTTCTCTATGCTATACGCTTTAATTGTAGGTAATAGCTCGGAGGCATAAGGCAGGCACAAGACCTCCCGATCCTCCCTAACTGCTTGTTTTGCTGCTGAGTCTGCCACTTCATTACCTCGAATTCCGATGTGGGACGGCACTCACTGCAACTTGATATTTTGTTGAGTGAACTTAATTCCCTGTTCCTCATACCTCAGAATGCAAAAGGAAGACGTGACAATGCACAATGGCCTATTGAAAGACTCAATGCAGAAACCAAGCCGGTAACATAAAAATTTGTAGTATGTAGTCTAACTCATGCTCAGTATCATGCAGAGTTTCAGAGTTTTCATCATCATCTTCAACTTCCACCTTCACCCACACACTGGCAAACATATTTAGCAAAGTCATTCTCTTGTTGGTCTGAATCGTTTGAGTCATCTGACATGGTGTGCTGAAAGAATAAACATTCAGTAAAATTTGGTTTTTATCACACGGACGTCTTTTTTTTTTATAAATTACAAACTAGCGCTTGACCGTAATCCCGCCTGATGGTAAGCAGTGAAGCAATCGTTGATGGTAAACCGCACTAGTTTATTAAGAGCCTATTCACTCTAGCCTTGAAGACACTCAAATTGTAGTCTGACCTGTCTGACAGAAACACCAACGCTGGCAAATTTAATAAAAATAAATTTTAATTATTCATTGCAATATTTACATTGTTGAGCAGAGACATTTTCGAACATAGGGAACAATGGAATAGCAATAAGCTTCAAAATGATTCCAACTTATAGTAAAGGTTAGTTATACAGTAGATTGCTGACTGTCGTTATGGGTATCAAAAGCCTGTAAAGGTCGACCTAAGGAGCAATAGGTCATCGTCGGATGACCTACACATACCACCTACTGCTGTTAACATCAAGCTATGGATACAAACTAATGCTTCTAAGGTCAAGAATTGTTCCAAGTAAAAACTGATATTCGGCTGAAGCTGGTTGACAGGGAACTGACCTCAACTTAGTTGGGAAAAGAATATTAAGAACTATGTAAGCACTATAAGAAGCGGTGTTCTGTTGTTTCAGCTTGGTAGAAGTGTGCAGTAATACACACATCAAAAGTGTCTAGGGATCAAGCATTTTTATGCGGATTTCTTGAGATTGAGATGTGGCTTTGTAATAAATTTATGATTTTATAAATTTATATGGATCCTTTTTGGTGCATTTCATAATTTGAATCAGGAACTGTGAATCAAATTCGAGTAAAAGTGAAAATCAGCTGTCAATATTTTCCCTATAAAAACATACAACGCATTGAAGACATTATTAGTGCTAATGTTTCCCTACTACTGATTAAAACCAACGTTATTATGGAGCGGCGACGTCATTTAAGCAGGGAAGAAATGCTCAGAGCCGTGGGAATGATAGAAGCTGGTTCCCGGCAACGTACTGTGGCTTTAGCTCTGAATACAAGTCAGAGTGTTATCAGTCGACTTTGGACACGTTACCGAAGCACTGGTACCGTGGCTGAGCGCCATGGAGGACGGTATCGCTGCACCACACGGAGACAAGACCGATACATTCAAATCTTAACTCGAAGAGTTCCAACAATAACCGCCATGATGTTAGCCGTGAGGCTTCATCACTCTTCAGGGAACTTAATTAGCGACCAAACAGTCAGAAACCGCTTGCATGAAGTGAACCTTCATTCCCGAAGACCGCTACGGGTACCACCTATAGCAATGCACAATCGTAGGATTCGATATCAATGGGCTCTTGAACACAGAAATTGGGCAGAAGAACAATGGCGTTTCGTGTGCTTTTCTGATGAGTCTCGTTTTGGTATGAGACCGGATACAAGACGTATACGACACTGGAGAAACCCTGGACGCCAACAGCGATTAAAATCCTGCCAGGAAGTCCATCCTTATAGTGGTGGAACCATCATGGTATGGGCGGGAATTTGGATCGGCGGAAGAACTGAGTTGATTTGGATCAGAGGCAACCTCAACGCTCAAATTTATGCTGAGACGATTGTATCAGACGTCATCGTTCCTCTACAAGTGCAAATCGGTCCCTTATTTCAGTTAATGCATGATAATGCACGACCGCACACCGCAAGAGTTGTAAGACAGACTCTCGCCGCAGCTAACATCAATGTCCTGCCCTGGCCTGCTCAGTCGCCAGACTTGAACCCGATTGAGCATAGGATATGGTACAGAGAAGAGCTCTGCCGAATATGGAGGATATCCAGTCGCAAGAAGACCTTTTTTTGTTGTTGCAACGAACATGGGCGGCCATTCCACAGCGTGATTTGGATGAACTCATTTTGAGTATGCCAAACCGATGTTCTTGTGTTGTTAGTGTTCGCGGTAGAAACACGGATTATTAATTGTTTAAGTTACCCAATAAAATTTTAGAGAAAACTGTTATTTCAGTCTTTTTTTCGAACTTTTGTGTTAGTGGTTCAAATGTCAAATATCCCTTTATTAGGAAAATGGCAAATTTCTTTATTAATGCAACGTGACTTGGTTTATCGTTACTGTGACAAACGAAAACACTTTATTTGATGAATCCTTAAAGAAAATTTTAATTAATATCAATCAGGAGAAAAGTTACTGCAAAATATATGTTGATCCCTAGACACTTTTGATGTGTGTATTTTACTTATTTATTTAATTAAGGTTCACCAACTTGCTACAGATATTTTAGGGGGCGTCCATAAATTACCTGAGGTGTTTTTTTAATTTTCTGTCCCTCCCTCCCCCCCTGGTGAGATGTCGTGTGATTTTATTCAACCCCCTCCTCCATCCCTCAAATCTCACGTGATATTTTTTAAAATATGGGTTTTTCACGTAGACGCGTTGGATTGTTATTGTAAAAAGAAAAAATAAATTGCTTTGAGCTTTTATTTACGACTAGTTGAGACAAAAAAAAATTTTATGTTAAATTTTACAAGAATAAACAAAGCAGGTTGGAACCTGTACGTGTGTCGATCGTACGCTCTCGTTCATCGAGTCGCGCGTTCGGCTGACAGTGGCGCGAAAACAAAGGACGGGCTACACTGTACCGTAAATTCAGATTAAATTGAGCAATCTGGTATAAAACAAATATGGTGGTTTGACAGTCAGTAAATGTGTAACGTCGAAGTATAAATGAAATTATTTTCTTTCGTACGAATTAGTGAATGATCTTAATCGTATTAAGATTATGCTTAAGATTAAATCTGAAGCATGTACAATCTGGATCAATGGACCAAAATCGTATAATTTTATTTCTTTCTATTAGAAAAAAAATTGCGTGATATTTGCCGAGACCCCCCTCTCCCCAACGTAAGATGGGATGAGATTTGACTCGACCCCCTCCCCCCCTTAAACATCTCACATAATTTATGGACGCCCCCTTACACTTGCGAATCTCACAGAACATCTATGAACTTCCTAATTACTAAGCAAAGTATAAATGGGACTTATACAGGATCATTTGGGTCTCACACACTCTACACATAACTAATGTTTCATATAGATGTGCTTGCGTAGTTTGTAAGACGAAGTGGCCGGGGATGATTCAACCCTAAAAATCTGACTTGCCCCAAGGCCAGTAGCTGTATATGCCCATGGCAGTGATGCAATCAGTGATTGTATGCCTCAAAAAGATCAAAATCAACGCATTTATTTCAAATAAACCAGTTACAGGCACTTTTGAATTGTCAGAAGGTCGGTCAGTCAGTAAGGTGAAGCTAGTCGCCCATTCCAAAGAGTAGGTACCTATGGAGAAGAGCGGGCAAGAAACTCCATGGACACTCTTTTAAATTATCAAGCTATTGATACAAATATTTGATTACATCATTCATGTTGAAATCAATCGTGTGAGAACGATGCAGAAATATATTGTACGCTGAGAGCGTCCATTATGAAAAAAAAAACAACAATTCAGAAATTAAAATACGCCGTAGCAGCTAAGAGATGACCAGTCCCCTCTGATGGCGTCCGTTCACGAACATGACGTATGGATCAGCATCATTCAGCTCAACCATATTGAAGGGAACCTAATGACCCAACACACACGCCACCACCAGCGAGACATTTGAGTGAGCATGACACTCTCAACAGCCATAGCACTATCAAGTCAATAAAAGACGAACCCAACAAATAGATGCTTTACAGCAAGTAGATCGTGCTCACACGTGTTCCTTGCAATTATACAATACTAAGAAACTCAACGGTTGGACATAGCTGAACTTCTTTTAATTATACAGCGTGGAATTTTAATGGTTGTTTTCCCGCAGCGACACGGTTTTGTCTTAGTAATACAATCGTTTCATCAATAAATAAAATATTAGAAACATAAAATAGCAGATTTAACATAGTGTTACGAATGCACCTTATGTCGAGGGCATAAGGTTCAATATCGCGTGACATGCAGTGCGTAACTTTTAAGCTTTATAACTCGAGATCTAAACATTGTCTAGGTGTAATATAAAAACGCATTCCTAGACTTAAGGTGGCCTATCGAATGGTACAGGTTTTATCAATTTTGTCAACTAAGTGACGACATCGAAATTTCTAGAAGCCCGTTTCCGGGAATTACCGTAGGTACTTACCGAATGTACTCGAAGTTATGCGCTATTATTATTACGTCTAGACGACTCTGGAATGTTCGATCAGCTGGACTATATATAGCGCCGTGGCGCCGGCGCCCAGTCAGTCTACACTTGACTACCGAGACGAAACAGCGACATTTAAGAAGCGATCTTTGAGAATACCTACTGCGACAACTGTAACGAGAACATTGAGTACTACGTGAAGAAACATCTGTAGTGTTGTTGTGTGTTTACAACACGGACTTCGTGGACGTAAGGGAAGACTTCGGTGCAACATCAGCAACATTCTACTTGTCATTGCCTACAATCGACTGTACCTTCGTTGCCAATAAACTTCGTAACCCTTAACCGGTATTTTAGTACCCCTAGCCCGTAACAATTGGTGTCAGAAGTGGGATGCCGGTCACGCCAAGGGAAGACGAAAGAGTTCGCACGCGACGACAAGCAGCGATGGATTTGGCGCGTCAAGAGGAAGCATCGCTTGGTGTCCCTGTACCCGTAGAAGATGCGGCCGTCGAAACACCGACGAATGTAAGTGCGCCTACTACCACCACCAATCCTGGAAGCAGCGGATCCGATTTATCGGCGTTACTGGCTCACTTGACGGCGCAAATACGGCTGAGCATAGCAGAATCCCAGGCAGAAATAAAACAATCCCAGGCAGAAATCCAAGCACAAATTAAAAGTGTAGCACAATCCCAGGCATCAACCCAGTCACAAATAAAGGAATCCCAGCAACTGATATTAGAATTAAATGAAAAATGGGATAAAACCAAAGAAGAAGTCAACGAACTTAGAGTAAAAACAGCACAACAAGATGCACGTATGGACCAGCAAGATACGCGCATAGACAAACAAGAAGTGCGTATGGACCATCAAGACACGCGTATAGACAATCACGATGCTCGTATAGACAAACATGATGCGCGTTTAGAGAAACTGGACAATACCATCATGGAGTTTGGGAAAGAAATAGAAAGAGTACAAAAAGGAGGTATTAAAGGTGTGATTCCTGTACCTAGTGCTTTGCCGACGTTCCTAGTACCTCATTTTGACGGAACAACGTCATGGGTGGCCTTCCGCCTTCAATTCGAAAAGGTCGCATCAGCCAACAACTGGGACGACAATCAAGCGGTAACCGCTCTTACGCTTGCTTTGCGTGGTGATGCGGTACAAATCCTCGAGAACATTTCCGGCGATTGCAATACCCTAGCCTGTCTGTTAGAAGCGTTGGAGTCTAGATATGGAGAGAAACACCTCGAACATGTCTACAGGGCTCAACTCCGCGACCGCACACAGAAGAGCAGTGAGGGTTTGCAACAATGGGCAACGGAAGTAGAACGTATTGTTCGGAGGGCGTATGTATCAACACCGGGATTGATTGATACTACTACGGTGCAAGCATTTACTGATGGAATCCGAGATGCGGAAGTAAGGGCTGCAGTTCGCCTGGGTCACCATCAGACTCTTAAGGCAGCCTTGACACACGCTCTGGAGGTGGAAGCAGTACGTCAAGATAGCCGACAACACCACCGCATTCGTGAGGTAACAACCCCAATAATAAAAACTCGGCAAGGACCAACCTGCTATGAGTGCGGCGAAAAGGGGCATATTCGGATCAATTGTCCCAGGAAGTCTAAGGGAAGAAGTACTTCTGGGACACAGGTGGAAGCAGAGGATTTAAACTAGGAACAGCCAGGGCTATGGGGCGAGTACTGGCTGGTCGACGTGAAGCCCCCATTATAACAGTATCACAAGTGGGTGACGGAAACAGTCTTATTATAGAAGGAGAATTGAATGGTAAGTCATGCAGTTTCACATTGGATACTGGTGCATCAAGAACTATTGCACGACCGGAGCTATTTCCTCGGACCATAGCATGGAAAAGAGGGTCTTCACAATGCCGATTACAAACCGCCACCGGCCAACCAGTGCTCGTCCTTGGTGAAACGAATGTGACCTTGAAAATAGGTGATAAGACATTTACACATCCTGTTTTAGTAGCGAATATTACAGATGATTGTATAATAGGATTGGACTTTCTGAAGAAACAACAGTGCATCCTTAATGTAGCAAAAGGAGTATTGAGTTTTCCAGAACAAGAAGTATTTCTTCAAGGTGCAAAACAAGGGTCAGTGTACTGTTTAAGGAAAACTGTATTACCACCAAGATCAGAAACTTTAGTAAATATTAGATTTTCACCAATAGGATGCCGCAAACGTTGCATTATAATAGAGGATTCTGGAGATCACCCAGACTGGATAACGGCAAGGACACTGATGATGATTTCCGATAAACCAAAAATACGCATAATCAACGTTAGTAACAAAGAAATAATTCTCGAAAAGAATCACATGGTGGGTGTGTGCGATAATGTAGCATCTTTGAGAAAAACAGAGGTGCACGAAAAGGAACGTGATAAGAAGTGGCAGGAACATGTATCGACACTACTCGAAAGTTGTAAGGGCAATTTAAACAAGTTCGAAAGTCACAAAGTTAAACAACTGTTGCATAACTTCCATGACATCTTCGCGAAGACCGACGGTGACGTGGGAAGGACCGGGCTAGTCAAACACCATATAGATACGGGTGATACACAGCCGATAAGACAGAGACCACGTCGTATCCCCTTTGCAAGAGAACAGGAAGTCACGGAAATGTTAAGAGATATGGAGAAAAATCGGATTATCGAAGCATCTACCAGCCCTTGGTCATCTCCAGTTGTCCTAGTCAAGAAAAAGGATGGCAGTACAAGGTTTTGCGTTGACTACAGGATGTTGAACGATGCCACGAAAAAGGACAGTTATCCTCTGCCACGTATAGATGACACTTTGGACTTGCTAAGTGGCATGAAATGGTTCTCCACAGTTGACCTCAAAAGTGGATACTGGCAGGTGGAAATCTGTCAGCAGGATAAAGAAAAGACCGCTTTCTCCACTGGTCCTGGGAACGGTCTCTGGCAATTCAATGTTATGCCTTTTGGACTGTGCAATGCTCCAGCTACATTCGAGCGCCTAATGGAGCGCATTTTGGTGGGGTTGCTTGGTGATGCATGCCTGGTCTATTTGGATGACATCATCGTTATGGGACGAAGCTTCGAAGAGCACCTACGGAATTTGGAGAAAGTATTCCAAAAACTGCGTGAAGCAAATTTAAAACTCAGTCCTAGTAAGTGTACTCTATTCCAGAAAGAGGTTGGATACTTAGGACACATTATTTCGGCGCAAGGAATTCGAACAGACCCTGAAAAAATAAAAGCCGTGTCGAAGTGGCCTACCCCTCGTAACAAAACTGAGGTACGCTCTTTCTTGGGTCTGTGTGCATATTACCGTCGGTTTGTGAAGAACTTCTCCGAGTTAGCGAAACCGTTGCATCGTTTAACAGAGGAAAAGTGTCAATTTGAATGGAATCCTGACTGCGAACAGGCATTTGCGCTACTCAAAACTCACTTGTGTGGGGCTCCTGTATTAGGTTACCCTAGTCGGGAAGGCCGATTTCTGGTGGACACGGATGCCAGCAATGTTGGCATTGGAGGAGTTCTCTCTCAAACACGAGGAGATCGGCAGGTCGTTATTGCCTATTTCAGCAAATGTCTTTCCAAGCCAGAAAGAAATTACTGTGTTACCCGTCGAGAACTTCTAGCCGTTGTTAAGACCTTACAACACTTCAAGAAATATTTGATTGGGAGACAGTTTACACTTCGCACCGATCACGCTGCCTTACAGTGGTTGCTTCAGTTCAAAGACCCAGAAGGACAAGTAGCAAGGTGGATAGAGCAGCTGCAAGAATTTGACTTTGTCACTGAACATCGAAAAGGCAAGTCACACAATAATGCTGATGCTTTATCTAGACGGCCTTGCGAAGAATCTTGCCGACATTGTGCCAAACAGGAAAAGAAAGAGAACGTAAGGATTATCCAGGTGAACGCTTTGGATGAAGACTGGGATAATCGATCATTGGAAGAGGCACAAAAGGAAGATAGTGACTTGAAGACAGTAATCGAATGGAAGAAACGTGGGCAGAGGCCCGCTTGGAGTGAAATATCAGCGCTTAGCCCAACAGCAAAAAGTTACTGGGCTCAATGGGACAGCCTGATAATTGATAATGGAGTTCTGAAGAGAAAATGGGAATCACCTAGTGGACAGGAGGTCGCCTTACAGATAGTTGTCCCCTGTGATAAAGTCGCATCAGTGCTAAAGCAGGTGCACGACGGAGTATCCGGAGGACATCTAGGAGTGAAGAAAACCTTGGAGAAGGTGAGAAAAAGATTCTATTGGGTGCATTGCCGCGAAGACGTAGAGGACTGGTGTAGGAAATGTGTAGCCTGCTCCTCAGTAAAGGGACCGCAAACAAGAGCCAGAGGTCGGCTGAAAGTGTACAATGTTGGTGCACCATGGGAAAGAGTTGCTGTCGATATAGCTGGGCCATTCCCTATCACTGAAGAAGGGAATAGGTATATCATCGTCATGCAAGACTATTTCAGCAAATGGCCAGAAGCTTTTGCAGTACCTAACCAAGAAGCTCATACCGTCGCCAAAAAGCTAGTTCACGAGGTGTTCTGTCGATTTGGCGTCCCCTTGGAGTTGCACTCTGACCAGGGTAGAAACTTCGAGTCTTCACTATTTCAAGAGGTTTGCCAACTACTCGGGATACATAAGACTCGTACAACACCATACCACCCTCAGTCAGATGGAATGGTCGAAAGATTCAACCAGACGCTAGAGAATCATTTGGCCAAAGTAGTTGAAGAACACCAGAGGGATTGGGACCAATACATTCCACTCTTCTTAATGTCATACCGCTCTGCAACACATGATAGCACAAATTGTACACCGGCGAAAGTCAACTTCGGCCGAGAAATTAGATTACCCATAGATGCACTAACCGGAACACCCCCCGATACCCCTATCCTAGCCGTCGACTATGTGGCCGATCTACGACGTAAACTAGATGGAATACATGAGCTAGTGAGAGAGAATGGTCTGAAAACCAGTGAGAGAATGAAGATCCGATACGACCGCAAAGCTAACGTGCCCGGATTTGAAGAGGGAACTTTGGTATGGTTACATAATCCCATTAGGAGAAAAGGAAAGAGTCCGAAGTTCCAAGCCAAATGGGAGGGTCCGTACACGATAGTTACGAGGATAAACGATGTCACCTACCGGATAAAGAAAGGACCTAGAGGGAAGCTGAAGATCGTACACGTAGACCGCCTAGCTCGCTATTATGGTTCAAATCATGCTCGGGACGAGCACGACTAAGAAGGGGGCAATGTTACGAATGCACCTTATGTCGAGGGCATAAGGTTCAATATCGCGTGACATGCAGTGCGTAACTTTTAAGCTTTATAACTCGAGATCTAAACATTGTCTAGGTGTAATATAAAAACGCATTCCTAGACTTAAGGTGGCCTATCGAATGGTACAGGTTTTATCAATTTTGTCAACTAAGTGACGACATCGAAATTTCTAGAAGCCCGTTTCCGGGAATTACCGTAGGTACTTACCGAATGTACTCGAAGTTATGCGCTATTATTATTACGTCTAGACGACTCTGGAATGTTCGATCAGCTGGACTATATATAGCGCCGTGGCGCCGGCGCCCAGTCAGTCTACACTTGACTACCGAGACGAAACAGCGACATTTAAGAAGCGATCTTTGAGAATACCTACTGCGACAACTGTAACGAGAACATTGAGTACTACGTGAAGAAACATCTGTAGTGTTGTTGTGTGTTTACAACACGGACTTCGTGGACGTAAGGGAAGACTTCGGTGCAACATCAGCAACATTCTACTTGTCATTGCCTACAATCGACTGTACCTTCGTTGCCAATAAACTTCGTAACCCTTAACCGGTATTTTAGTACCCCTAGCCCGTAACAATAGTGATAAAAAAAAACTCGAAAGTGAGCAGAAACCAATAGTAACCTTCTGATAATCTATAGCTGAATGGCGCGGGGCCATTGCCCGCGTGCTTCAACTATTATCCATTCATACTTTTGCGGGCTTACGATTTTCATAAATACTTATTAGCTACAATTTACTGAACACGAAAATAAAATTATTATCTAAGATAATTGTTTGTAATTTTTGCGCGCAGACTACTTTATGTCGTATCACTGGAGTCGAGAGCTTATTTTACTTTGAACATTTATAAAGCGGCAACGCCTTGGAACGGTAGTTTTTTTTAAATGCTAGTTTGAGCGGTAATTTTTTGTATTGGTACATTTAAGTTATTTTATACCTTATTAACGCACATGACAGATTTTTTGGTTTGAACATTTTTTTCATTTGTCGGCTGGCGTTGAATTTTCGGATTGTTGCCTACAAGCTGTTTTATGCCCTATCACTGCGCGCGGGAGCTTATTATGGTTTGAACATTAAATGCATTGCTTTCCATTGAGGCGTTTTCATGCCCATTCCGAGTAGTACCTACAACTTGTAGGTAGCGTAACTAACTTTTCTCACTTTTTCGAGTTGATGTTTTTTTTTAAATTATTTTTTTATTATTTTATAACACAAATATTTTTAATTCTGTCTTTTACTCTATTCATCGAAAGTACTCCTTAAAGCAAATCGTTCTGCCGCGGGAAAACAACCATTAAAATTCCAGCGTGTATTAGACCTGTATCTATGATGTAGACCTATAGTCCACAATAAAGATGATTTGATTTGATAATAAAGCGTGCTAGTTTATTAAGAGCCTATTTATTTAATTTATGTATTTTTTTTTCTCAGTATCCAGCGCTCTATTCTCATCAACTTAGCAGTCTACGCTTCCTTGCCGATGGTTCTTCGCTGGTGTCACCGCAGGCGCTGTCGGGGAACCCTGTCTCCTTTGCTGACTATCATGAGGGAGTACCTGGCGCTAGCCAGAAGGACACAAGCCTGTCTCAAAGAGTATACTGCGCTGCATGCTAACATGTGAGTCTTAAAGTGTCTTCTGTTTGACTTGTGGGGTTTTGATGTCACCACTCCTGCTGCAGGGTACCGTGACCCTCTGGTTTTAAACCTTTTAGCAGATGAAAGACCTCTTAGAACGTTTTAGCCGGCGTGATATCTGGTGAAGCCGTACGGAGGGCGGGTTCACCAGGTTGCGATGTGTGCCGGGTGTGATGCGGAGTGTGTGAGGGTCTCCAAATCAATCTCCCTCTGCCGCAGCATCGTTAGTCGTTTGTTGGGTTTAACATTGTATCACCTCGCTCAACTGCCGTCTTCCTTCCTATTTACTCAGTTTGTTTGAGTGAATAGATTCTTAAACTAGCGTTCTTTACCATCAACGATTGCATCACTGCTTACCATCAGGCGGGATTGCGATCAGGCACTAGTTATAAAAAATAAAGAATCGCATTACTGGATTCTCTGTCTTAGGCTAGTTTTTTATGACTTTAAATAATAGTTTTGTGTTTGATGCTTATTTATAAGCGCTTAACTAAACTAAAATACAGTGCATCTCTTTCTTTGTATTTTACTAGCTGCGCGTCGCGGTTTCACCCGCGTAGTGTAGGCTTCGATATGTTTTTCTTTTATATGCTCCGCTGCTATTCATCGCAGCGTGATTTTATACAATATGTAAAGAAAACCCTGTCCGATCCGTGAAGGTATTGTTAGGTATCGATAACTGATTCTAATAATGCCTACAAAGCCGGACTATACTTAAAAAAAATCTCCAAAAAAATTAATATTGTTACGCAAAAAGAGGTAACTTAATACATGTGCGATAGGCAATCCATATACGGGCAAGGGGGGCCAGGGCACGCGTCACGTGGTCGCACCGCTTACAATAATACCGTCAAAATGGTGTTGTTACTTTTTTAAAAATGACCAAATTTTGGGGAAGTTGGTATTAATTCGCGGGGAAAAAAGATATTTCAAAATTCATTAGTATTGTTACTATGATGATTACGTAAAATTCTATATTATATTTGGTCATGTGTTTACCTAACCTTTATTACCCTTATGGGTCGGACAGGGTTTTTTTTACATATTGTATGAACGTGCTATCCAAAGCAAAAAGAATTTTTCAAATCGGACCAGTAGTCCCTGAGAGTAGCGCGATTAAACAAACAAACTCTTCAGCTTTGTACAGAGTGGTGCTGACAATACGACATAAAATGAAAACACAAACAATGCTGGTTCATGGAATAATCCTAAACTATAGAAAAAAACCTAGCATCAAAAATAAAAAAAAATGAAAATTTCAAACAAACTATATCGCATAAAATTGCAAACGGAATAGAACATCCTTTAAAAATATTGGTTCACTGACCTCCGATCGGCGACAGCGCGATCCTGTATCGACTTGCTTTTTTCGCGCCATAATTATTAAAGTTTGGTACCGTAGGATGCGGCGGTCATTAACCTGTAAGCGCTTCCTTATCAACATGTACATCATGTAGAAAATGTGAAAAATTAAAAATAATTTCCTGTGACTAAACTAATGGACATATTTATATGATTTTTTATGGGTAGACAGAGAATGTGTTGAGGCGCACGATGTTTAATTTATTGTCGTATTGTCAGCACTACTCTGTATATTAGTATAGATATAGATTAAGAAAAGGACAGAACATAATATATTAGTTTAGATCTGTCAAATTAGTCCGCGCTTGACGTAAATTGATGTATTTTTGGTCGCCATGTTTATAATCGCGTCTAAACTGTCTATGGGATATCTTAATTTGACAGGATTTAACTAAAATGTTATCTTCTATACTTTTCTTAATGAAATAGAAAAAGAGAGGAGGTTTTTGACTCCTATATGTGTTCTGGCCCTCAGCGGTTCCTTGACATCGGTGATAGAATCCACCCACACACTCCTCTGTCGTCATCAGAGTGAGCTAGCTGTACTGCTGTCCCGGGCTTCGTCCGCCATATTGGGCAATGCTCCCTGGCTCCGAGCTGATGTGGCCTGGGATGCTGTGCAAGCGCAAACTAGTGATAATCTTATGGTAAGTTAAGTACACACAAGGTTTGCCTTTTCATACCACTTTTCAATATCTCAAAGTTCACACACATATTAAACCCTTCTGGTAAATAACTGCTGCACACACACACACATAGGCACACACACGTGCGCTCATACTCACACACATACACGCAGATACACGCACATAGACACGCACTCCCAAATACTCGACACAGGCTGCTTTTGACCGCTTTTAATTTAGTTTCTCTTGTTACCAAATTCTTTTATTTTTGTTAATCTTTTTGCATAGGATTCTGAATAATCTCCTATTGGGTGAGGGCACTGGCTCTTGTAACACAAGTATATCTAGTACCTAGCACAGAAGTCAGGGACTTTACACTCTTTTGTACCAATTTTTGAGTAATAATTAGATTGTTATGATGCCCCTTATTATTATCTCGTGGAGGTGCATACACCAAACTTGTTTTTTGACGCTTTGGAATACCTTTACGCACCATACCCCGAAGGGCGTGTGTGGGACTCGCCCTGCCGAAGCTGGGAATACCCACTAAAACACACACACACAGCGGCACATCGACATCGCCTGAGTGGCGAGGTCATGGGAAATAGCAGAGCCTTTCTACCAATTACCCGCCGGTGATTCCCGCCTAAAAGGCGGGCCCACAATGGTCCATAGGGAAGGGCCGGGCTAGGTGCGTCTTCTTGTGCGAGAAGACGCAGCAGCCAAGGGTTTTTTAACGAGGTGTCCTTCCTCTTAGCCCCACTCGTTTGCCCGGAGGCAAACGGGGCTCCAGCTCCTCTCAGTGAGGAGACCGGGTTGCCCGACGGTGACCCGGAGTTCCGGTCACGTCAGCCACCTGGCGTGGTGGCCGACCCGCCGCACGTGTGACCCCCGAAGCGGTCCCCACATCTGGTTTTGGTCCGTGCCGGTCAACCGGTAACCTCCATATCTGGGGGCCGTTTCCCTATCCGCCACCTGGGGACGCGTCCGATGGCAGGTCAGAAACTGCACACCGATGCATACATCAGCCTAACCTAACCTAACTTACCATACATTTTACTCTTTTCCAGAAAATCCACCACGCGTTCCTAGTAGTCCAGTCAACATTCCTAAAACATGTCGCGATGGCCCACTTTGTACCACCTCTACACGCCCAACGTACTTACACAAACCATAATGAACGCATACACTGGCTCCATACCATCGTCATACCTCACGTAACCAAAGAGTTTCAACACAATTTCGACTCTTTAGAACGAATGTATAGACTTCTCAAAAACTCTGGCAGTAAAGATAGTGAAAATAAAAAATTAGGAACAGCATTCACTGATAACTGGCTTTATTCTGACATTCACACAGGTGTAGCAAAATCCTGTCTAGAATTGAAATTGATTCTCAATAAATCGAATAGTCTTGATGTTTTTCTCGATTCATGCGCTATGAATAATCAGGAAATCGATTTGGAAATCTTGAATCGAGATATGGATGATATTATCGATAGTCTCACTAAGTGTTTGAAGACTGTTCAGAGTTCACAGCTGAGGCTGAAGAAAATTCAAAATAAGAACGTGAAAGAGATTGAGTATGAAGACAAAGAGGTCATGGTTGAGAACGTGGGAATTTTGAAAATAGAAGACCGGGACCCAGAGAGTAAAGATGAAGTTTTTTATTTCGTTAGAACTGATGATGATGATTCCTGTATTCAGCCAGCTGGTGATCTCACAACAGCGCCCGGGAAAAAAGAAAAAGAAACAAATAAAATAGTTTTAAGTGAATTAAAAAGGAAATTGGGGAAACGGGAGGACGTTATGAGGGAAAGAGAGAGGCAAGCGCTCGCTAAAACGATGCCAGAATTAAAGGACAATATACCAGAATTCCCTCGTCAAATAAATTTAGAAGAATTTATGGAGAAGAAAGGCTATATTAATAAATTAAAATTAAGAAGTAATACCCCTAGAAAGAGGCCCTTGTGTAAACCTAAGAAAAATAAAAATAAGGATAAGAAATATAAATACAAATTAGCTAAATACAATAAGGAAACGGATATAAGTGAGGTCATCTATGAGGCAAACGCGAAATTAAACGTAAAAAGCAAACTTTTGACTATAAGCAGTTTAAATGATTACTATATCACTAAATGGTGTAAATATGTCCAGTCAGAGAAAAACTCATTAGACTCCAGTGGGCTCTCCGAAGGCCTAAGCGATGTTGAAGCGAGTACAGCCAACAAAACAGTCAAAGAAACTATGAATAACGAGATACGGTTCACAAAAAAAGATTTAGAGTTAACACCTTCGTCTTCCGAAAGCGATTATGAGTATTATAAAGAGAAGCAAAAGGCTCTACTACACGATGTCCGTCGCCATAGAGCTGTAAGAAAAAAACATCATCCCATCCATAGACCAATACCTTCCATAGATAATGTAGACGAAAGTTTGAAACCCATAGAGTATACTTTTGGTACTGGAATGGCAATGGCGTCGGTTCTTCAGGTGAACAAGTCAGTTCCTAACTATATAGCTGATGAAGAAGTATTTGTTGGTTCT
Organism: Sesamia inferens; assembly: GCA_037179545.1. NCBI lineage: Eukaryota > Metazoa > Arthropoda > Insecta > Lepidoptera > Noctuidae > Sesamia > Sesamia inferens. Next base: position 5,570,213 of record CM073947.1, read on the forward strand.
GGAGAAGTGTCTACAGATAGTGGTAATGACGAGGATGCATGATATATTAAATGCTAGTAAATACGCCGTAGACCAAGTTATCCGGACCTGTTCACAAACTAAACAAAATTTTAGTTTTGTGCATTTTTTCTTTCTATTTTATTAAGAAAACTAGCTTTCCGCCCGCGGCTTCGCTCGCGTGGAGATCAGTTATATCGCGCTTTTAGATTACCCTCGAGAATATAATTTTTTTCCGGGATAAAAAAGTACCCTATTATTTAATCCGGACTTCTAACTTTACGTCTGCAAAATTTCAAAACAATCGGCTTAGTAGTTACGACGTGACGAAAGCGGAACAAACAAACTCACTTTCCAATATGTAATATTAGGATATTTGGTGTACACATACAAATATTCCAGTAATCTCCCTTGGGATTGGGGAACTTGATGTTTTTTTTAGGACCAAAAGTAGCCTATGTTACTCTCCATCTTTTCAACTAACTGTATGCCAAAAATCAGGTCGATTGATTGCTTAGCTACGGCGTGAAGGAAGGACAAACAAACAAACAAACACACTTTCACATTTATAATATTAGTAGCGTAGTTTAGAAGCGATTATAAACATGACGACTAAAAATACGTCAATTTACGTCAGGCGCGGACTAATTTGTCAGGACTAAACTTATATTTATCTTTTTTTTTATTTTATTAATGAAATAGAAAGTAAAGTTTTAGTATTAGACTTAAATTTAGTTTAGTTTGTGAGGAAGGGAATAAGGACTATTATAAACCTTGTTTTAACAGATTTAAGGTTGATACTGGTTTGTTAGTGAGAGTCGCTGCTACTGGCTATGCATGCCAGGCCTAAACTAAACATCTCTAAATTGCATAAAACTAATATTTTTTCTAACACTGGATTATATCAGATTGATTAAATACAATACAATTCCTTGGGTGCCATGTACAAGTTGGTTGGTGCAGTTTTTTTTAATGTTTTTTTTTTTTTTTTTGAGGTAATAACAATATCCTTCAAAACGATCGTGATTGATAGTGTTCTACGCAATTAGGGTTCAATTCTGATTTGTATCTTTTTGTTACAAGCTGTAGAGTTAGATTGGACGCTATTTTATTAATTTAAGTTAATAACATCATTAAAACATAATTATGTTATTATGTTTCATTTTCTCGGTGGTAGGCCATAACATCGGCTGCCGGCAGAAGTTACCACCCACCAGACAAAGTCTTGCCGCCAAGCCATTCGTCGTGTTCAGCCATGGCGTCTGGTGAAGCCGTACGGAGGACGGGTCTGAGCAGTTGTGTTGCGATGTGTGCCGGATAAGATGCGCCAAATGTTGCTGTGTCGGGAGTTTGGTCGTGGAGGGTCTCCAGATCAATCTCCCTCTGGCGTAGCATCGTTGGTCGTGTTGTTGAGTTTAACATTGCGTCACCTCGCTCAACTGACGTCTTCCTTCCTATTCAGTCAGTTTTTTGAGTGAATAGGCTCTTAATAAACTAGCGCGCTTTACCATCAATGATTGCATCACTGCTTACCATCAGGCGGCATTGCAGTCAAGCGCTAGTTTATGGCCATTAAAAAAAAACCTTTTAATTTTTCGTCGCATTTATAAATTATGTTATTTCTTTAGATCTGTGATCGAAGCTATTAAGCCAATTGATTTTTTGTATTAATTACTTATTAATTATTGTATTATATTGTGTATTTAATAAATTAGAATTTGCTTTTTACAGAGTTTTTTTTTCTATACCTCTGCTTACCTCTGGACAGGCTCCCTAATCCAATCCAATTCCTCCCTAATCTGGCAACACCTAATCTATGCACCGCCGGCGCCATCTAGCGCGCAACAAGGAAGACACCAGTTCAAAATCGAAGGCGTGGACGGCCGGCAAAAAAGCCTATGCGTGCGGTGTAGTAACTCAAAAATTACTGTGATGTACCACTCTTCGTGGCCTGGTGTGGTGATCCCCTGGTTCCTGGCTTCCGTAAGTACCTAAAATCCCATCTTATCCCATAGCTTTTTCTCAGTTTGAAGTAAAAACATAAATTGTTCATTCCAGTCAGCCACAAATATAATCATTCGAAACCTAATCATAAACACCTACCATGACAATTTTTTTTTTTAAATAAACTAGTGCATGACCGCAATCCCGCCTGATGATAAGCAGTGTTGCAGTTCATTAAGAGCCTATTTACTCTAGCCTTGAAGATACTCAAATTGTAGTCCTACGGGAACACCGTCGCTGGCAAATTGTTGCAGTCCCTCGATATAGACGCTATAAAAGAGGAAGCGAAACGCTTCATCCGGATCGTAGTGTCGTCAACAACGTAAGGGTGGAAACTCGCCGTACGACAAGTCGTCCGATGGTGGAACGGAGATGGGGGAATTAAATCATGCAATTCCCTCGCACACTCTCCAAAATGCATCCTATACAACACCGAAAGGCTGGCTACTCTACGCCTATGCTCCAAGCTTTGTAGACCGTTTAGAAGTATGTTAATCTGTTCCGCATGACGTATACAGGCTGGTGCTGACAAAACGACAAAAAATTAAACATCGTGTACCTCAAGACATTCTCAGTTTACCCATAAAATCATACAAATATGTCCATTAGTTTAGTCACAGGAAGCTATTATTCATTTTTCACATTTTCTACATGATGTACAAGTTGATAAGGAAGCGCTTACAGGTTAATGACCGCCGCATCTTGCGGTGCCAAACTTTAACAATAATGGCGCGAAAAAAGCAAGTCGATACAGGATCGCGCTGTCGCCGATCGGAGGTCATTGAACCAGTATTTTTAAAGGATGTTCTATTCCGTTTGCAATTTTATGCGATTTAGTTTGTTTGAAATTTTATTTTTTTTATTTTTGATGCTAGGTTTTTTCTATGGTTTAGAATTATTCCTATGAACCAGCATTGTTCGTGTTTTCATTTATTGTCGTATTGTCAGCACCACTCTATATAAAAAAAGACACCCTATTATGCCACCATCATCGTTCCATCATAAGACGACCCGGCACACGGCGAGTATCCACTCTTATTCTTGGCACTGATTATAGGCATCGGCAAGGAAAAGAATGCTTCGTCCTCCGTGGCGCAGCGGTCAACGCGCCTGCCTGCGACATGGAGGCACCGGGTTCGATCCCCGGCCAAGTCATGATAAGAAACGATCTTTTCCTGATTGGCCTGGGGCTTGGATGTTTATCTATACAATATGTAAAGAAAACCCTGTCCGATCTGTGAAGGTATTGTTAGGTATCGTTAACTGATTCTAATAATGCCTACAAAGACGGGCTAAAATTAAAAAAAAATCCCCCTAAAAAAATTAATATTAATTACGAAAAAGCGAGGTAACTTAATGCATGAGTGGTAGGGAACACGTTAGGCAAGCGTGCGCGGGTGAAGGGAGGCAGGGTACGCGGCACGTGGTCGCATCGCTATTCGCTACGTCAGAAATGGTCATGTGTATACCTAAAATTTATTATCTTTTTGGGTCGGACAGGGTTTTCTTTACATATTGTATATTTATCTATTATAAATATAGTATCGTTGAGTTAGTATCCCATAACACAAGTCTCGAACTTACTTTGGGGCTAGCTCAATCTGTGTGATTTGTCCGTATAAAGGCTGTTTCTGACATCGACGCACAAACGAGTACCATGGATCCAGTACATGATTCTGACCCCCCCACAGGTGGAATTTTTTTCTGATTTAAAAAAAATAATATGCAGTTTTTTTCACTTTAAACCGTTCATAATTGCTATACTTTTATAACCCAATAAAACTTTAAAGTAAAAAAATAATTAATTCGCTAATTACATAAAAAAAAGCACAATGTGAACAAAACTCGAAAACTATCCTACCAGCTGATTTAATAGAGTTCACATCAGAGGTCAACGTAGTGACAGCCTCCGTGGCGTAGCGGCAGCGAATGCGGCCGCTGCGCAAGGAGGCGCGGGTTCGATCCCCGCGCAGTGCAAATATTTGTATGCATGAATATGAATAATTGCATTGGTCTGGTCGTGCCTCGGAGAGCACGTTAAGCCGTTGGTCCCGGTTGCTATACGAACAACTAATGGCAGTCGTTACGGGTTGTTGGAGCCCTCAAAAGTTCAACAATTGGTCTAACTACAAAACTTCGATATCTCCTTCGGGTTGTGGAGGTCAGACGGCAGTCGCTTCGCGGAAAATATCGAAGCTTAGTCAATTCAGCAGTTAGACTGGTAAAGCGGACCCCAGACTCCAAAGCTGAAAGAGCTTCGGATGCGACTGGGATTAACGCTGAGATGATGATGATGACATCAGAGGTCAACGTCATACCCACAAAAACGCGCGGCGGCACGCTTGCAACGTTCAAAGGCCGAGGCGACTAATTTTTTTAAACACTGTTATTTCTGTAACCGCTCATTAACGATATTAATGACTATCATCATAATTTTATTAGTGGCATGCGGTGTAGCCTTTCTAGCAAAGTTTGCGTTACGATGTCAGATACATCCTGTATATTTATATTTAACTCGCGAGGGGTTAACTGTGCACCTTGCTCTGTGACGTTATTCGGACGGTACCGTTTGTTAAAAACGAGAATAGGGTATTTTACTAAAAAAAAAACTAATATCTTCGTCAGTCAGATTTGCAAACATACTAGACAAATATTATTTCTTTTTCATATAAACAAAAAATGAAGACGACACTGCGTTGAAAACTCGTGTGACGTCACTGCACGCTACCCTTTTTAGCGAGCAGTAACGTCACCAGCCACCACTCCTGATCTTTGATGCCTTTTATATTTGATAAAACAAAATATACGTCTACAATATTTTTCTATAATCTGAATGACGGACTAAAAAGATTTTTTTTTTTTTTTACCCAGGAACATCCCTATTATGTTAAAAGAATATAAACAACAATTATTTTTTCATGTCAATAAAAGGTCGTTTTTATGAATCCCAAGGCGTCCGAGAAGTCCAAGGAGTCCAAGTAGTCCAAAGAGTCTAAGGAATCCAAGGAGTCCTAGGAGTCCAAGTAGTCCAAAGAGTCCAAGGAGTCCAAGTAGTCCAAAGAGTCCAAGGAATCCAAGGAGTCCAAGTAGTCCAAAGAGTCTAAGGAATCCAAGGAGTCCAAGCAGACCAAGGAGTTCGAGGCGTCCAAGGATTCCAAGAGGTCCATGTAGTCCAAGGAGTCCAAGGACCACATGGAGTCCAAGTAGACCAATTAATCCATGTAGTCCAAGGAGTCCAAGTAGTACAAAGAGTCCAAGGAATCCAAGGAGTCCTAGGGAGTCCAAACAGTCCAAGGAGTTCGAGGAGTCGCAAGGAGTCCGAGTAGTCCAAGGAGTCCAAAGAGCCCAAGGAGTGCAAGGAGTCCAAATAGTCCAAGGAGTCTATGGAATCCAAGGAGCCCAAGTTGTCAAAGTTGTCAAAGTAGTCCAAGGAGTCCAAGTAGCCCAAGTAGTCCAAGGGGTCCAAGGAGTCCAAGGAGCCCAAGGAGTCCAAGGAGTCCAAGTAGTCCAAGAAGTCCAAGTAGTCCAAGGAGTCCAAGAGTCCAAGGAGTCCAAGGAGTCCAAGTAGTCCAAGGAGTCCAAGAGTCCAAGGAGTTCTAGTAGTTCAAGCAGTCCAAGGAGTCCAAGTAGTCCATGTAGTCCAAGGAGTCCAAGAGTCCAAGGAGTCCAAGTAGTCCATGTAGTCCAAGGAGTCCAAGAGTCCAAGGAGTCCAAGGAGTCCAAGGAGTCCAAGTAGTCCAAGGAGTCCAAGTAGTCCAAGGAGTCCAAGAGTCCAAGGAGTCCAAGTAGTCCAAGGAGTCCAAGGAGTCCAAGTAGTCCAAGGAGTCCAAGGAGTCCAAGTAGTCCAAGGAGTCCAAGAGTCCAAGGAGTCCAAGTAGTCCAAGGAGTCCAAGAGTCCAAGGAGTCTAAGTAGTTCAAGCAGTCCAAGGAGTCCAAGTAGTCCATGTAGTCCAAAGAGTCCAAGAGTCCAAGGAGTCCAAGTAGTCCAAGGAGTCCAAGTGGTCTAAGTAGTCCAAGTAGTCCAAGGAGTCCAAGAAGTCCAAGGAGTCCAAGTAGTCCATGTAGTCCAAAGAGTCCAAGAGTCCAAGGAGTCCAAGTAGTCCATGTAGTCTAAGGGGTCCAAGAGTCCAAGGAGTCCAAGTAGTCCATGTAGTCCAAAGAGTCCAAGAGTCCAAGGAGTCCAAGTAGTCCAAGGAGTCCAAGTAGTCCAAGGAGACCAAGGGTCCAAGGAGTCCAAGGAGTCCAAGTAGTCCAAGGAGTCCAAGAGTCCAAGGAGTCCAAGTAGTTCTAGCAGTCCAAGGAGTCCAAGTAGTCCAAGGAGTCCAAGAGTCCAAGGAGTCCAAGTAGTTCAAGCAGTCCAAGGAGTCCAAGTACTCCATGTAGTCCAAAGAGTCCAAGAGTCCAAGGAGTCCAAGAGTCCAAGGAGTCCAAGTAGTCCAAAGAGTCCAAGGAGTCCAAGAGTCCATGGAGTCCAAGAGTCCAAGGAGTCCAAGTAGACCAAAGAGTCCAAGGAGTCCAAGAGTCTAAGGAGTCCAAGTAGTCCAAGTAGTCCATGTAGTCCAAGGAGTCCAAGAGTCCAAAGAGTCCATGTAGTCCAAGGAGTCCAAGTAGTCCAAGGAGTCCAAGGAGTCCTAGTAGTCCAAGAGTCCAAGTAGTCCATGTAGTCCAAGGAGTCCAAGAGTCCGAGTAGTGTAAGGAGTCCAAGGAGTCCAAGGAATCCAAGGAGTCCAAGTAGTCAAAGTAGTCCATGTAGTCCAAGTAGTCCAAGAGTCCAAGGAGTCCAAGTAGTCCAAGGAGTCCAAGAGTCCAAGGAGTCCAAGTAGTTCAAGCAGTCCAAGGAGTCCAAGTAGTCCATGTAGTCCAAAGAGTCCAAGAGTCCAAGGAGTCCAAGAGTCCAAGGAGTCCAAGTAGTCCAAGGAGTCCAAGGAGTCCTAGTAGTCCAAGGAGTCCAAGAGTCCAAGTAGCCCATGTAGTCCAAGGAGTCCAAGAGTCCGAGTAGTGTAAGGAGTCCAAGGAGTCCAAGGAATCCAAGAAGTCCAAGTAGTCCATGTAGTCCAAGTAGTCCAAGAGTCCAAAGAGTCCAAGTAGTCCAAGGAGTCCAAGGAGTCCAAGAAGTCCATGTAGTCGAAGATTCCAAGTAGTCCAAGCAGTCCAAAGAGTCCAAGGAATCCAAGGAGTCCTGTGAGTCCAAGCAGTCCAATGACTCAGAGGAGTCACAAGGAGTCCAAGGAGCCCGAGTAGTCCTAGTAGTCCAAGGAGTCCAAGAGTCCAAGTATTCCATGTAGTCCAAGGAGTCCAAGAGTCCGAGTAGTGTAAGGAGTCCAAGGAGTCCAAGGAATCCAAGGAGTCCAAGTAGTCCATGTAGTCCAAGTAGTCCAAGAGTCCAAGGAGTCCAAGGAGTCCAAGATTCCATGGAGTCCAAGTAGTCCAAGGATTCCCAGGAATCCAAGAAGTCGTAGGAGTTCAGGAATCCAAGTAGTCCATGTAGTCCAATGAGTCCATGGAGTCATAAAAACAGTTTCTGACCGAGTCGGCCTCCGTTTCGAAAAACCTACGTGTGGAGATCTTGGTCCATGATAAGTGTAATATGGCTATTCCGTGACTCGAGACGTAGACTATCAAGCTCCACATCATTCAGCATATGGTTACGCTGGATGACCCGCACCTGCGGCAGTCGTTGCGCCAGCGCACCGACACGTTGACGAAAAGAAAGAAAGGAAGAAATTGTATGTGTATGTAAAAAAAAATAAAGATGTGATAGATAAAAAAAATGTGTGCGTGTACTAGTGTACACACGTAAGAAGTGAAACTTCTTAGAAAAAGATGGCGAAGAAGTTTCACTTCAATAAAATAACATTAATAAAGATTAAAACTTAGCGTCCCCAATAGGGGGACGGTCCACGATTAAATACAACACCAAATTTAAAACTAAACTAACCTAAAGATACAGCCTGTATGTCCCAACAATTGCACGCGCTAGCACCAGGTGAGTCAGTGTGGAATGCGAAATGCGGGATGCGGAATCCCCCGGGGCCAGAATGTTGGGCTCTTCCTCCCGATTCCGAAGAGCCCAAACTCGGCTAGTCTAGGACCTCCGGATCCCGAGATAGGCCGCGGGGGGGTGAGGGGGGGGGGGGGTTGTTAAGGGAGTGTAGAGGAGAGGGGTGGGGAGGCTAGGTTGAGTCTAGGGGGAGGGGGGAGGGGTAGGTGAGGGGGGGGGGGTTGTCTAAGTGTTGGGGGGATCCTGTCCACCTGGGGTCACAACATGAGGGGAGAGTGGGAGGGGACAGGACACTGGAATCTCGGAATGTATGTGCTATATGGGTATTGGGGGTCAGGTACTATGGGGTCAAAATGGGGGTCTAGGGGTCTTATCTGAATATAGGTTCCGGCTGGGAGGGGGGTTGGTAAGGGGGGGGGGGGGATTTTGTCAGAATTTTTAAATTTCCAGCCGTTTCCGAGATATCCGGGATTTTAGGTAGGGATATGGGGAAGGACTTCGAGGTGGGTAAATATAGTAAAAAATTTAATAAAAAGATGGCGCGTAACGGAAAAATGTGACGGTAAATATTTTTCCCACGCCGATAAAGAAGTTTCACTTCAAAAAAATAAAGCGAGTATGTACAAAAATAGTACGAGATTGATCAATATTGCAAAAAACTTAATAATAAATAAACTAGTGTCCGACCGAAACTGGTTTTTCTGCCAAAACCGAAACTGAAACCGAATCTTCGGCCAGGGCTTCAGTTTCGGCCGAAACCGAAACCGAAACCGACACTCACGTGTCTAAGTATAAAATTTCTTAAAATACTGAAATTTGGAGAATTTTAGGGACCTATTATTTTGCATTAATGGCAACACAGTATATTAAGTTTGTTGTAATCATTTATTTAACATATTATAAAAAAATATATCTATTAATAACATTTTTATTATTTTGACAAATTAAGTTTTCATAGCAAAATTTTAATCATCATCATCTCAGCGTTAATCCCAGTCGCATCCAAAGCCTTTTTCCAGCTCTGGAGTCTGAGGTCCGGTTTACCAGGTTAACTGCTAATTTTGGCGAAACTTCGACATTTTCCGTTAAGCGACTGCCGTCTGACCTCCACAACCCGAAGGCGATATCGAAGCATTGCAGCTAGATTATATTTTTTAGTTACCACATTATTAATTAGTTACTGTTTCATTAAATACTATGTATTGGTATTTTTTTTAATATAAATTGAGACAACATCACATACATTGTCCTGGAACCCAAATTAAGGTTTTTCCTTGTGTTATGGATGACCAGAAACAATTTTGAGATCTTGCCGCGGGAAACGAAGTTAGGCGAACGCGATCGTGCGGAAACGTTCGAAATAAGTTTCGGTTTCGGCAAAAGTTTCGGCCTATTTTGGCCGAAACCGAAACTGCCACCGAAACTTGATTTTTGACCGAAACTCGGCCGAAACCGAAACCGAAACCGAAATTTCGGTCGGACACTAAAATAAACTAAGAAAAGAAATACTGACAATGAATGAGCTGGAAATTTATAATTACTATGAATTCTCATAGAATGTCGTGGTGGCCTAGTGGTTAAAAGACCAGCCTCTCAAGTATGAGTGGGCGGGTTCGATTCCAGGTCAGGCAAGTACCAATGTAACTTTTCTAAAGTTATATGTACTTTCTAAGTATATTTTGGACACCAATGACTGAAGGTGAAGGAAAACATCTTGAGGAAACCTGGACTTTAAGTCTGAAATCGCCAACCGGCATTGAGCAAGCGTGGTGATTACGCTCAATCCTTCTCTGTATGAGAGGAGACCTGTGCCCAGCAGTGGGACATTAAAAAGTTGATGACGATGAATTCTCATTTGGTTACTTGAAAAGTTGACCAAAAGTTTTCTTTTTTTTTAATCGTGGCATCAGGCCGAAGTGAAAATGACAGCTAACTTAGGGAGGCCACTGTCACTAGCTATGTATTTTTGATCTCCCTTTGTTAGCTAAATATAACAGAATTACAGCTACCACAATTTAATTATTTCTTTACCGTTTGACCTAATTTAAGTATCTGTTAATTTCTGGTTTCGTTAAAATGACTAATGGAATAAGCTATTATGTAGTAATGCGCGTGTAGACGCCAGCAGACCAATTTGTAAAAAATCTTTTATCGGCGTTAAGGTCCATGGCCATGGGCTTACCCAGGGGGGGGGGCTACTCCCTGGGTACGCTCTTGTCCATGGCCAAAAATAAAAGCTGCACAGGTCGATCAATCAGGGACTCTAGTCTGCTAATACAATAGTGTCAGAATGATCGATCAGTGATCTCATATTAATAATCGATTTTGACAAGTTTCGTAATCTGCTAATAAAATGGCGTCATTGACTTTCCAGTGGTCAATCACTGCCACTCCATTCCATACGAATAAATGTTCAAATTGAGTAGTAGGCTTTTAGAAAATCATTTCTACTAACTCCGTGGCGCAGCGGTCAACACGCCAGCCTGCGACGTGGAGGCCTCGGGTTCGATCCCCGGCCAGGTCATGATGGAAAAACGATATTTTCCTGATTGGCCTGGGCCTTGGATATTTATCTATTATAAATATAGTATCGTTGAGTTAGTATCCCATAACACAAGTCTCGAACTTACTTTGGGGCTAGCTCAATCTGTGTGATTTGTCCGTATATATTTATTTATAAAAAAAAACGGGTTTTATAATAATGGCAATACGGCAATGTCATTCTATCACCATTCCATTACGAGGCGGCTGACCGATAATAGATCGATCAATATTAATTTAGCAGGTTACGAACGTTTAGCACAATGACAATGGAATCGTGTTGGAATGAAACATTTATAAAAATACCAGACTATAGGGCCCCAGGTTAAGTTACGCTTGCCACAGTTGGTCTGTTGTCAGTGATTGATGCAGGGAAAATTGACTAAAATTTACTATAAAAAATATTTTATTTAAGAATATAGTCAAGTTTGTTACAAATTTCGATAGAGCTTTGAGAATCAAAACTACAAAATAAAAACGAAAACAGTCTCCAAAACCTGGAGCACAGACGAAAAGTAGCCAGCCTGCCGTTCTTCTATAGGATGCACTTTGGAGAGTTACTAGCATACCTACTAGCGCTTGACCTGGCTTGACCACAATCCCGCCCGATGGTAAGCAGTGACGCAGTCGTTGATGGTAAAGCGCACTAGTTTATTAAGAGCCTATTCACTCTAGCCTTGAAGACACTCAAATTGTAGTCCGACGGAACCACCGCCGCTGGCAAACTGTTCCAGTCCCTCGATGTACGCTTCGTCCGGATCGTAGTGATGTTAACAACATAAGGGTGGAAACCTGCCGTACGACGGGTCGTCCGGTGGTGGAACGGAGATGGGGGAATTAAATCACGCAATTCCTTCGCACACTCCCCGAAATGCGTCCTATAGAAGACCGAAAGGCTGGCTACTCTACGCCTGTGCTCTAGGCTTTGGAGACCGTCTCGATTTAAGTCAGGGTCACCAATCAGCCTCTTAGCCCACCTCTCCACTGAATCCAAACTGGCCAGGTGACACTTAGCAGCACCAGCCCAAATGTGGCTGCAGTATTCCACACACGAACGGACCTGTGCTTTGTACAACATTAGAAGCTGCCCTGGTGTGAAGTACCGCCGGACCTTTGCGATAACGCTAAGTTTCTTAGCAGCCACCTTGCGAGGGAATTGCAACCTTACTTTTTTTCTCTAAGCACCTTTCGAGGACATAATTATGATGTTCATTAGTAAGATGCTGATGGACTATTAAAAATAATAGGTACTAATATATTACTTATTACCGTCATTACTTTAATGATATTATAACTAGCTCTGCCCCGCGTTTTCACCTGCGTTAGTAATAGTAGCACGATGGCACTTATGAATATAAAAATGGATAAGTCTTTTTATTTTATTAAATATAAACTAGCGCTTGACCGCAATCCCGCCTGATGGTAAGCAGTGATGCGATCGTTGATGGTAAAGCGCGCTAGTTTATTAAGAGCCTATTCACTCAGAAAAACTGAGCGAATAGGAAAGAAGACGGCAGTTGAGCGAGGTGATGCAATGTTAAACCCAACAACACGACCAACGATGCTGCGCCAAAGGGAGATTGTTCTGAAGACCCTCCACGACCACACTCCCGACACAACAACATTAGGCGCATCTTACCCGGCACACATCGCAACACAACTGTTCAGACCCGTCCTCCGTACGGCTTCACTAGACATCATGCCGGAACACGACAAATCGCTTGGCGGCAAGGCTTTGTCTGGTGGGACATATAACTTAGAAAAGTTACATTGGTACTTGCCTGACCTGGAATCGAACCACTAGGCCACCACGACGATAGACAGTCTATAACCAGGATTTTACACATAATTATGAAACTTTTCATCCATAATCTTTCCACCGTAACGAAACTTATGCAAATAAATAAATAAATATATACGGACAAACCACACAGATTGAGCTAGCCCCAAGGTAAGTTCGAGACTTGTGTTATGGGATACTAACTCAACGATACTATATTTTATAATAGATACATATAGAGATAAACATCCAAGACCCAGGCCAATCAGGAAAAGATCGTTTTTCCATCATGACCTGGCCGGGGATCGAACCCGGGGCCTCCACGTCGCAGTCAGGCGTGTTGACCGCTACGCCACGCAAATAAAACCACAGAACACAACTAGTGTTCTCTAAATGATGTTTGAAACGTTTGCCGCTACGTGCCGATATTATTAATTAGTAATAAATAACGTTTTAATTATTAATAGATGTGTCGTTAGTGTGTTTTGTGTCAGCTGAGAAGATGGACGCCTTTGGAGTTGTGTGAGTAACTTTGTTTATTACATATGTTCTATTCAAATTAACAAATTCATTGCCGCCATTTTCCAACCCGTGTTATTTTTTTTTTAAATTTATTATAAAGTATAATAGTGCTTGACGGCATTGGCAATGGTAAAGCGCGCTTGTTTGTTAAGAGCCTGTACACTTAAAAAAAACAGTGAATAGGAACGAAGACGGCAGTTCAGCGAGCTGTTGCAATGTTAAACCCAACAACACGACCAACGATGCTGCGTCAGAGGGAGATTGATCTGGAGACCCTTCACGACCAAACTCCCAACACAACAACATTAGGCGCATCGTACCCGGCACACATCGCAACACAACTGCTCAGTGTTTTTGTTTGAAGATTAATGGGCAGAATTTATAGCTTTTAAAACATTATTATTAAGTCTTATAATCAACAAACTAGCGTCTCCATGAAATTTTGAACCATTTCTCTAATATTTAAACAAAATAGCTCGCAAACGATCCGGACGAAGCGTTTCGCCTTCTCCTTTATACCGCGTACATCGAGGGACTGGAACAATTTGCCAGCGGCGGTGTTTCTGTCGGACTACAATTTGAGTGTCTTCAAGGCTAGAGTGAATAGACTCTTAGTAAACTAGTGCGCTTTACCATCAACGATTGCGTCACTGCTTAACATCAGGCGGGATTGCGGTCAAGCGCTAGTTTATAATTTTATAAAAAAAAACATTGTAACAGTCTGTCAGATTTCTTTATTAGATTTTCAACTTTATGTCTAAAGTATTAAGGCTCAAGGTTGATTACGAATATCTGACAGTTTCGGATAGCAAGATCTGCTGTCGTTTGTACTTAACATATTTTTTTATATTGGCATATTACTTTTGGCATAATTATCTTGTTTTTTCTTTTAATTTGTCTTATTCCTTTTGCAGCTCACGAGTTTTAATAACCTTATCATTCGTGCTGCTGTCGAATCAAATGCCAATAGATCCAGATAGTACTGGCACTATATGCCCGTTAGTGGATAATCCTACTACAGTAAATGGAAGCGTGGGTAAGAGCTAACTTATATTGTTGCGTAGTCTTAGGTAATATGCGCAATATAGCACAGGAGTGCGTGCTGTTGTAATGCTGAAAATGGTAGGCGCTTTTGTTGAAACAACGAACAATGTTCATCAGGACATCGAGAATTCGATGAGAACTCGGATCCCAAGGCCTTAGTGTTTCAATCTTATTTGAGAACCGATTTCATTGCTTCGTATGAATTTGTATTCATAGAAGCTACTACTTATACTTACTTAACTTCTTGTGGATTCTCTGTGAGTTATTCTTTTCTCAATTTCAACCCCAAACGGCTCAAACATATACATAGCTCCCAATAAGGTTGTTATATTTGCGCCATTTGAGATTTTCTATTGTATTATTTATGTTTCAGTACACAAGATAACGCCAGCTATCAAGTGTGTGAATGGTAGGAAGATGCCCGGCTGCTGCATCACGCGATTATATTGCAACTACAGTACATCTTCTACAGACCTGACCGTGTATGGGCCCCCTGGGTTCCGTATGTGAGTATATCCCGTTGATTTTATGGTCGTACGTGCGACTGTACGGTTCCGTACAGGCATTATTTGCTCACGTCGCGACCTACTTTGCGATTCGTATTACTTATGTTAATATTGATTCTTTGTTATTTGACTAATAGCTGCCGTAGCCGAGCTATAAACGCGAATTAGCATCCAAACTACTTTCGTGTACTTTTACGAGTAAACATAATAATCGTGACGTCTTTGGTTTTCGTCGACACATCTTGAACTATCTCTGAGCAATACAATAAAAGTGGTCCTTCGAGCCGGATAAAGTTCCTGGACTTAGTCGTAATCGTGAAGTCTGTGGTTTTCATCAACTCATCTTCAACTATTTCTGAACCATACAGCGACTGCTGAGCGTGGGTTCCCATCCCAGCTAATTGTGTAACACACTATGAATTTAAATCGTATTACTAATCCATTGCTGCATATGCTCGAAAAATTTGTCTGCTCAACAACGTAGATAACGCAACGAATGCGGTTGAGCTGTCAAAATGAAACCTGTTGCTACTGATAGCATTTACCCCGCTGTACTAAATATTTATACGCCTAGCCAGGGAGAGTTTTGGGGGTTCAACCCCCCTGCCTCTTCCGAAAAGTATACATACTTAATATTATATTGGTATTATTACGATCTGGGGGTACTAAAACGCCAGCTAAGGGTTGCGAAGTTTATTGGCAACGAAGGTACAGTTGATCGTAAGCAATGACAAGTAGAACGTAGATGATGTCGCACCGAAGTTTTCCCTTACGTCCACGAAGTCCGTGTCGTACACACACAATAACACTACAGATGTTACTTCACACAGTACTCAAAGTTTTCGTTGGGTTGTCCCTGTAGATCTCCTTAATTATCGCTTCTTAACTGTCGCTTGTTTTCGCCTCGGTAGTCGAATGCAGATCAGACTGGCTGTGCGCTTTTTTTTTATGGCACTCGTAGTTGACCATTAGAGGCCGTGATTACTTAACCGGACTATCCTGTGGATGCCTTAAGTAAAATTAAACCCTCCAGCCAGGGGCACTTGAAAACTAAACTAAAATTAAGGCGACTACGCACTAAGGGCACCCCCTTTGGGGTACGAACCTCGGCTTAGGGCGTAGCTAGGAAGGACAGCAAGGGACGGCTGGATCGAAAGGGAGACTGTGCGCTGGCCTCACGGCGCTTTATATAGGGCAGTTGATCGATAATTTCAGATTCGTCTAGACGTAATAATAATAGCGCATAGTTTCGAGTACTTACGTTCGGTAGGTACCTACGGTGATTCACCGGAGACTTTCTGGAAATTTCGATGTCGACACTTTGTTGACAAAATCGTTTGAACCTGTACAATTCGAAAGGCCACCCTAGGTCTATAAATCTCGCAATACATTTTTATATTGTATCTCTGTAATACCTAGGACTCGAGATATAGTGCTTAAAAGTTATGTACAGCATGTCACGCATTATTGAACCTTATGCCCCTCGACATAAAGGTGCATTCGTAACAGTATGTATAATACAAGGTGTCTCAAAAGAAAGTTCACATTTAAATCTTTTTTTAAAAGAAAAGTCTTAGCTTTATTGAAAAAATGTTTATTTTATATTGAAGTACACTGTTTGGGAATTTATTTTTTAAAAATAACATCGTCCAAATGTAAACCGTTGCGCTCTCGGCATTCATTTAGTCGGGCACTAAAATTGCCTATGACAGCTCGGCAGGTAGTCTCCGTGATGGCTGCCATTTCATGACGGATATTTTCTTTTAATTGTGCCAGGGAAGTCGGTTTATTAGCGTAAACTTTTGATTTGACATAACCCCACAGGAAAAAATCCATAGGCGTTAAATCGGGACTCCGTGGAGGCCAATTTATGTCACCTCGCCTGGAGATTAATTTGTTCGGAAAAATTTCTCGAACTCGAGGCAGAGATCTGTTGGACGTGTGTGAAGTTGCTCCATCCTGCTGGAACCATGTTCTTTGGTTGTAACTAGGAAAGTTTTGCAGTTGGGGTACGAAAAACTCGTCTAACATCTCCACATAACGCTCTGAATTCACTGTGAGTGTGCGTCCCCTTCCATCTTCAAAAAAGTAAGGGCCGATAATTCCTCGCGCCGACATCGCTGCCCATACGGTGACTTTGGGTGAATGTAGCGGTTTCTGACGTTTTTGTTTTGGGTTGGTTGCACTCCAGTAACGACAATTTTGCTTGTTTACATGCCCATTCAGGTGAAAATGGGCTTCATCGGAAAACAAGATGTTGGTGAACGTTGGAAAGCGCTCAATCATCTGATTTACAAAGGCAAGCCTCTGACCAGCATCTTGAGGCTTCAGTTCTTGCACTAACTGAATTTTGTACGGGTGCAGCTTTAAATCTTTGTGTAAAATGCGGCATAATGAAGATCTGTGCACATTTAAAGCAACAGCACGCTTCCGAATCGAGAGGTTTGGATCATCTCGAATAGACTGAGTAACACTGTCCACGTTTTCGGCTGTTCTTGATGTTCTTGGTCGCCCAGATTTTGGTTTCTCCAGAGTTGACCCAGTCTCTTCAAACTTCTCAACCCATTTTGCAATGAGACGAGTGCTAGGCGCATCATTTAAGTGACGAATATGTCGAATACTGCAGAATTTTCTACGCGCTACAGTCGCCGAATTACCGTTTTTGTAAAACTCACGTACGCACAACGCACGGTCCGCACCAGAGAAACGCTCCATAGCGACTAAATTCCCAAGAGCCAGACTACCGACTGACATACCCCCCGCGCCCCTCAGAATAGTTGCTTTCGCGTAATAAGATAAGCAAATGTGAACTTACTTTTGAGACACCTTGTATTATACACCGTCTTTTTATTTTATAACCACGAATGCTGTGTCAAAATTTTGTTTATTGACACTTAGTGGTAGGCCATAACATCGGCTGCCGGTGGAAATTACCACCCACCAGACAAAGTCTTGCCGCCAAGCGATTCGTCGTGTTCCGGCATGATGTCTGGTGAGCCGTACGGAGGACGGGTCTGAGCAGTTGTGTTGTGATGTGTGCCGGGTACGATGCGCCAAACGTTGTTGTGTCGGGAGTTTGGTCGTGGAGGGTCTCCTAATCTGGTGCAACGTCGTTGGTCGTGTTGTTGGGTTTAACAGCCGTCTTCCTTCCGGGGGAGCTCACATAAAAGTAAATTACATGAACTTAGATCTGAATCCTTTTTACTGTCTGTTCAAAGGATTTATTCCGTAGGCTTAAGGGTGTCATCAAAAGCAAAAAATCATTTAAAAAAAAAAAAACAAGCTATTCAGTGCAGACGTCATTAAATTTATCCTTCCACCAACGTAATAAATCTCAAAATCCGTTAAAAGTAGAAAAGGTTTTCTTAAATGTTTTGTTTTTCTTCTTTCGCATCTGTGCCGGTTTCGAGTATTCTGCCAGTGTCACTTCTTAAATGTTAATTTGAACGGAAGAGTTTTTGGCGGGAAAGTCGAGCTGAGTGTCACGCTCATTTTTCATACGACTTTTAAAATTATTTATAGTGTTGTTTACTAAATAAAAGTGCGTGATTTATGTAGTAAAAAGTGCATTTAGTAAATAGTTCATAAAGAACAGTGAAATATCGCAGCATAGTGGCCACATCATGACTTTGCCCCAAACCCTACTCGTAAGACGGGTCACGCGGCAGTCTTTTTCGACATGAATAATTCATAATTACGTGACATTGGCTAAATGCACAAACCGTGCGAAGCCATAAAATAAAGAAATAAAAAAATAATTTAAACGGAGTGCAATTAGAGCGGTGGCCTAATTGCACTCCGTGCATTGATTATTGATTTTATATTGATTGGTGGATTATTTCATCACCACTGCTCTCAAAACGATGAAGGAAAACATGGTGAGGAAACCAGCATGTCCTAGAGGCACAAACTTCGAGGACATGTGACATCTACCAGCCCTCACGGGGCCAGCGTCGTAGATTACGATTTTGAAGAGGAGGCCCGTTTTGCAGAAGTTACCACCCACCAGACAAAGTCTTGCCGCCAAGCGAATTGTCGTGTTCCGGCATGATGTCTGGTGAAGCCGTACGGAGGACGGGTCTGAGCAGTTGTGTTGCTATATGTGCCGGTTACGATGCGCCTAATGTTGTTGTGTTGGGAGTTTGGTCGTGGAGTGTCTTCAGATCAATCTCCCTTTGGCGCAGCATCGTTGGTCGTGTTGTTGGGTTTAACATTGCATCACCTCGCTCAACTGCCGTCTTCCTCGCTCAGTTTTTCTGAGTGAATAGACTCTTAATAAACTAGCGCGCTTTACCATCAACGATCGCATCACTGCTTACCATCAGGCGGGATTGCGGTCAAGCGCTAGTTTATAGTTATTAAAAAAAAAAAATTAGGCTGATTATAAAAGAAAAAAACTAAAGTTTTTAATTAAACATTTAATAAAAAACATCGTATTAGGTATATCACTTATTTGTTTTTATACATGCATGATCAACGCAGGTACTTGTCTCATCATCGACCAAGTATATATTGAACTAGCGGCCGCCAGCGACTTCGTTCGCGTGGAGTTAGTTATGCTCCGCTCCTATTGGTCGCAGCGTGATGTTATATAGCCTGAAGCCTTCCTGGGTTAATGTGCTATCCAACGCAAACAGAATTTTAAAATCGGACCAGTAGTTCCTGAGATTAATAATAATAATAATAATTACTTTATTGACCAAGAACATACATAGATAAAGTTTGCAGGTATATGACTTAAAAAAAAAAATTCTATGTAACAAAACAATAAATCCTGCCTCCTAAACTAGGGAATACCTGTGTCTTAGGAGACAGTAATTCGAACTGATCGAGTTGAACTGTACATACATGTTGAGCCCTTGGTTTAACTCTTCAGCGTTATACACGCTGGAATTTTAATGGTTGTTTTCCCGCGGCAGAACGGTTTGCTTTAAAGAGTACTTTCGATGAACAGAGTAAAAGACAAAAATAAAAATGATGTTATAAAATAATTTAAAAAAATTGAAAAAAAAATCATCAACTCGAAAAAGTGAGAAAAGTTAGTTGCGCTAGAAAACGGCTTCAAAAGAAAGCAATGCATTTAATGTTCAAACCGTAATAAGCTCCCGCGCATATTGATACAGCATAAAATAGCTTGTAGGCAACAATCCATGAGTTCGCCGCCATGCCGACAAAAGAAAAAAAATGTTCAAACCTAAAAAATCTGTCATGTGCGTGTCATACGGTATAAAATAACTTACAATAAATTACCGCTAAGCGCTCAAAGGCAAAAGGCCGCTTTATAAATGTTCAAAGTAAAATAAGCTCTCGACTCTAGTGATACGACATAAAGTTGTCTGCGCGCAAAAATTACAAATTTTATTTTCGTGTTCAGTAAATTGCAGCTAAAAAGTATTTATGATAATCCTAAGCCCGTAAAAGTATGAATGGATAATTGTTGAAGCACGCAGGTCAGTGGCCCCACGCCATTCAGCTGTAGATTATCAGGAGGTTACTATTATTTCCTGCTCACTTTCGAGTTTTTTTATCACTATGTCAAATCTGCTATTTCATGTTTTTAATATTTTATTTATTGACGAAAACGACCATTAAAATTCCACGCTGTATAGAAGTATAGATATAGATTAGGGAGTGGCCACGCTTTTAGAAGCGGAATCGGCTGGAGCTTTACCTCATACTACAAGTCACTCTCCACTGCTTCAGCAATAAAAAAAAAAAACTGCTTGACAATCACCAAAGTACTAAACAACCCAATTAATGTTGTTGAACAGTCAAACAGCACAGGCGCAGAGTAGCCAGCCTGTCGGTGTTCTATAGGATGCATTTTGGAGTGTGCGAGGGAATTGCATGTCTTAATTCCCCCTTCTCTGTTTCATCATCGGACGACCCATCGTACGACGAGTTTCCAGCCTTACGTTGTTGACACCACTACGATCCAGACGAATATTTTCGCCTCTTCTTTTATACCATTGAAGGACTGGAACAATTTGCCGGCGGCGGTGTTTCAGTCTGACTACAATTTAAGTGTCTTCAAGGCTAGAGTGAATAAGCTCTTAATAAACTAGTGCACTTTACCATCAACGATTGCATTGCTGCTTACCATAAAGCGGGATTGCAGTCAAGCACTAGTTTGTTATTAAAAAAAAAAAAAAACTTTACTAAGAGCATCTTCACTCTATCTGGAAGAATGCATCAGGCAAAGTGTTCCAGTGATGGGAACAGCAGTTCTCAAAATCTTTATATTAGTATTAAGATTCTTAGCTAGTTTAAGCTATTTCAACATTCATGATACCACTTGTTATTTGACAAATAATCAATATTAAATATCATTTCACAATGTGTACATTGCCAGTCCAGTTCATCCTGATGTACTTCATTAAAATGCAATTCCAATGTCGATTTTATATCTGGCATGATAATTGGGAGATTCATTTTACAGAAAATGCATTCAAATTTCAACCATTCCGTGATGACTGGTATCTCCATTAAGGGCATGAATTTTTTGAAATTGACGATGTACATCGGTGTTACTGTTTCTTGCAGCTGCAAATCATACTTCGGATCATGGTTCTGATCATTTTCAGTGTACAAATATCTCACATATTTGTATTTATTGGCATACTTTCTGTAGGTTGCAGGTAACTTGTAAGAAGTGTCTTTATCAAATATGTACCTAAGTTCAGATGACAAAAATTCAAATATTGATACTATGGTTGGCTGTATCGTATAACTTTGGGCAGTACATAAAGTCACAATCTCATTGAAAATATTGATGATCATGTCAACCGTATACTCTTTGCTTGTTTTATTCGCCTGCTCCCGTTGCAAAGCCTGTAATGCCATTGGTAGAGCAGTGTCAGAAAAATGTTCACTACGTGCTTTATTTACTAGAACGTGTCTCAGTTTGTAACTGAATTCTCTTTCAAAATAAAATTGTGGTAGATCAATAGATAGTTTGATGCACCATCCGTTAAGTATTTGTTCAAAAGAAAGCTTTTTGAGAGATATGCGAGATGGAGGAATGTATGACATGTTGAATACAGTGTTATTAAGATCTAGACGAGGACGTCTGTAGATTAAGCGGTTGAGTTGTTCCTTAGTACATTGTATCTCCATTACAACATCACTAGAATCAATATTCTCTGGTGTTTTAATGGCCTTAACTGCTTTTTTTGCCAAGGGCTTGGCAGCTTCGAGCATTGCACCTAAATACTCCTTTAGGTTTTTGTATTTGTGGTTCAATACATTGGTTACAGCTTCAAAATCTTTTATGTTGTTAAGTTTTGTTGATATGCGTTCCAATTCTTCCCATTGCGGCCAGTCTTTTAGATACTTCTTGATTATTTTGACGTAGATATCCACTTCAAGCTCATGGCTCGATTTAACAGAGATGTTAAATTCACTCTGTAGGATATCTAAGATTTGTGCGTTGGTCATCACGGTGTTTTGTTTATTTCTAATAAGGCGTCGCAGGAGAAGCATTAATGGTCGCTCTGAAATTGTAAAAAAAAAAAACATTATTATTATCAAGTTCAAAGATATTTATTTGAATTTAGAAAACAGGCAATTTAGAATAGGGTATTTGACTAAAAAAACTAATTAGTCTGTTAGTCAGCTTTCCAAAAATTACTAGATACATATTTTCTCTTTTTTCATATAAGCAAAACATTACGTGCGACATCACTGGATGCTACACTTTTTAGGGACCAGTGACGTCACCAGCCACCACTCCTGATCTTTGGGGCCTTTTATATTTGTCAATCTTTATTAATTTGATAAAACAAAATATATGTATCCAATATTTTTCTATAATCTGAATAACAGACTTAGTTTTTTTAGTCAAAACTCTATTGTCAAGGATTCAGAAATATACAGTATGTAAAGAAAACCCTGTCTGACCCGTGAAGGTGTTGTTAGGTATCGATAACTGATTCTACTAATGGATACAAAACCGGGCTAAACTTAAAAAAAAATCCCCCTAAAAAAATAAATATTATTTCGCAAAAAGAGGTAACTTAATAAATCTGCGTTAAGCACCCTTCCGCGGGCGGTGGGCGGCAGGGCACGCGGCACGTGGTCGCATCGCTATTCGCTCATAACAATACCAGTGTTGTCACTTTTTTAAAAATTACCAAATTTCAGGAAAGTTGGAATTAATTCACGGGAAAAAAAGATTATTTCAAAATTCATTTGTATTATTACTATGATGATTACGTAAAATTTTATATTATATTTGGTCATGTGTTTACCTAACCTTTATTATCCTTATGGGTCAGACAGGGTTTTCTTAACATACTGTAGAGATAGTTGCCAGAGCTATAACATTGTATTTAGCTATGTAGAAGCATACACAAGAAGCTCTGATGAACACATTTTTAAAAAATATTGTTACAAAAACATTTGCTGTGTTCAGAAGGCAATAAAGCATAAATAAGTTGTTATAAACAGTACCTAGTGCCTATTCAAACTAATGCTTCATATTGATGTTAATTCAAGTTAAACAAATATCATCTTTAGTTCAGTAGGAATTAAATATATTTCAAAGTGACTAGAACAAATAATTAATATTAATAAAATATTCTTGTTCATACTAACTCTCATCTCCATCTTCATCCTGGCTCTCAACGTACTCCACAGCGTCCACATCATTGCTTGATGCATCGTCTTGCATTATTAAGCCTATAAACAAATGATAATAATGGCATTAATTCGTGAAAATGCGCACTCCAGCACGTTTTTTTTTTTTTTTTTTTTTTTTTTCTTCTTTGGCAACTGAGCCGGTTTCGACTATTCTGCCAGTGTCACGTGGTGACGGCAGCAAGTAAAGGCAGGCCGTCGAACTTTTCCCTTCGTGGTAGGTGTTAGTATAGCTGCATGGACAAACACATGGGTTAGTAAGACAAAAAATCTAATTTACAGGGACACATGAGACAACAATTAGACTAGTTTATACTATATACAGACTATTTACACATAAACTACGCACCAATTAAAATTTTAACTCGTTCTCATTTAAGAATCGGGCCAAAAGATTAATTAATTTAGGGGAGAAGTGGGAAAGTAGGGTATGAAAATTAGTTGGAAGAGGGATTTTGAGTTTGGGAATTTTTGAATAGAGGTCAAAAGATTTATTAATAAGGGAGCAAGAAAAGAAAATGTGGTCTAAAGTACCATCCTCAAGACCGCACTCGCACAGGGAATTATCCCGGACGTGGATCTTTTTCAGGAACACTGGGCTACAACAATGTCCGAGTCGAAGTCTACACAGTGAGGAAACAGTTCTCTTCGACAATTTAGGACATTTAGAAAACCAAGGCCTACGCTGAACCTCAGGCTGTATGGCAGCGTAGTAGATGCCCTTGGTTTTAGAAGTCGCCTTCCATGTTTCAGTCCACGAGTTAAATAACTTGGGTCTGGCACCATTCCGCAAATCGTAGTTATGCGCTACGTAGTGCTTTTGATCAACCGGATTCGATGTGGCATACTTTGCTAACGAATCAGCGCACTCATTGCCAGCAATACCCGAATGACCGGGGATCCAGGTTATCTCAACGTCCAAGCCGTTTTGGTAGCATTCAAATAACAAGTTCTTTATATCTAAAATGATTTTACTATTAATTTTGCTATGGAATTGATTTTGTTTAAGGGCCTGAATACTACTACGGGAATCTGAAAAAATTACTGACCTTGTTATTTGATGGGATTTAATGTACTGTAAGACTTCTAAAATAGCAACACACTCTCCTGTAAAGACTGATGCTTCTGGTGGACATTGGAACAGTAAGGCTATTCTATAGTTTTGATAATAAACTGCCACCCCAGTACATTCCGTTACAGAGAGTTTTGAAGCATCGGTATAAAAAAAATTCCATCCTTCCCAATAACGCTTGACAGCGGACTCGAAGTCATCTCTGGCGTTTTGGGAATTCCTAGGTATACCTAAACCTAAAACGACTTTTGGTACATAATAAATCGACTCGTATGCAGCGGAGAAGACCGGAAGAGATGGGTATTGGCAAATAGGCACGGAGAGCCGTTTAAGCTCTCTATACCTATTTATCAATAGGGGAACTGTTTTATGGTTCCAATAGGAAGAATTATGAAAAGAGAGGTCAATTTGTTCTAAAATTGGGAGCAAGGGATGGGATGAGAGGAAAAACACTTTAGTTAGGAATCGATCTGCCAAGTATTGTCTCCTAAGATGTAAGGGAGGGTCAGCACATTCCACTTGGAGTGCGTTTATGGGAGATGATTTCATAGCCCCTATCACTATCCTTAGGCATTTGGACTGGATGCTATCAAGTTGCTTTAGCGCTTCTTTATTGCAAGGCTCAAGTAGGTAGCTGCAGTAATCCATAGCGCTTCTGGTCAGAGCATTATAGACCAGTTTAAGGGTGTAGGGGTGAGCTCCCCACCACACCCCAGCCAAAGCCTTAAGGACCGACACTGAACGTTCACATTTCTTGACCGTGTTGCTGATGTGATCAACCCCAGACAATTTTGAATCCAAGGTTACTCCCAGAAACCTAGCCTTATCTGAGACTGGAATGCTTTGGCCGTTCACGTTAAGGTCGATGAGAGGAACAGAACGCTTGCGTGTAAAAATGACAGCTTTACTCTTTGGTGCACTTAAAGACAAACCATTGTCAAGTAGCCATTGGTTTAATGAGGCCAGAGAGACATTCATTGATAGGGCGGCATCCTGAATGGAACTGCCACACACCATTAGTGCAATATCGTCAGCATACTGAAGGATCTTACAGTCGAAATTAAGGGAAGAGGGCAAGCTAGCTGTGTAGATGTTGTATAATGGGGGACTAAGAACTGATCCTTGAGGTAGACCTCTCCAGACCGATCTTTGTTCAGAGTCACCCCCTGGTATTCTAAGTTGAATGGTGCGACTGGTAAAAATGCTACCAATGATGCGACAAATCCTAGCCGGGAGTCTCAGCTCGTGCAACTTTTGCCTGAGATTAGGGAGGAGAACGGAATCATAGGCAGCTGATATATCCAGAAAGACAGCAACCACAGACTCATTTCTGCTAAGGGCCAGCCGGACCTCTGACGTGAGGATACCCACACTATCAGCTGTGCCCAGACCTTTCCTAAAGCCGAATTGAGTCGTTGGAAGCAGTCCTCTGTTTTCCACCAACCACACTAATCGGTTTTTTACTAAGTGTTCTAATAATTTGATAAGTATGGACGATAGAGCAATGGGTCTGTATGAGCAATGATCATTCGGATCTTTGCCTGATTTTAAAATCGGGATGACAACTTGAACCTTCCACTCTGTGGGAATGAAGCCAGAAGTAAAACAGAAATTAGCCAGGTCCAGGTAGTATTTCTGAGTTTTTGGTCCAGCTTTAGAAATAAAGGAGTACGGGAATCCATCCACTCCCGGAGCGGAGTCCTTGACGTGGGATAGCACGGCTTTCAACTCGTCCAAGCTAAATGGCATGTTCATTGGTTCCTCAATGTTGTCTGCATCATAGATGTCAACATTGGTTTCCTCAAGACTTGGAACATAAGCCGGAGCGATTTTTGAAAAGAACTGGTGTCCCAGTTCTTCCGTGAAGTTGTTGGAAGAGGAGGCAGGTGCTAAACTGCTCCTAAATCGTTTCACCTTTCGCCAAACCACCGAAACCGGGGTGGACGGAGCCAGCGAACTACAATATTTTGACCAACCTTCGCGTTTTTTCCTTTTTAGGAATTTCCTGGACTTGGCCAATATCTGTTTGAAGGCAATGAGGTTATCCAGGTTCATATTGCCATTGACTGTCTTTTCAGCCTCATTCCTGGCCCTGACCATGTCAGTGCATTCCCTATCCCACCATGGCGGGGGGGGGGAGTTTACCAGAAAAGGGTTTTTTGGACGGGAAACAATCATCAGCAGTGGAAGCAATTGTGGAGGAGAAGGACAAGAAACATTCCTGGGCGTTAGCATGGTTAACTTCTGGGAGGGAAGACATCCTAAGGTCTAGAATTTTTGAATATAAATCCCAGTCTGCTGAGTTTAATTGGTATTTTAAAAGAGGGGGAGAAACTTTAAAAGGAATGCTTTTGGAAGGAAATTCAATTATGATGGGGTAGTGATCACTTCCATAGGTCATATCCAAGCGACGCCAGATGAGTAGACTAGCTATATTAGATGAGCAAAATGTTAAGTCAACACAGCTACTATTCTGACCAGGCAGAGATCTACGAGTAGCATTACCATCGTTGATCAGGCACAGATTGAGTTCATCCAATATATCCAGCAAGCCAATGCCAAAGTTATCACAAGTGTCTGATCCCCAGCGGTAATGATGGCAATTGAAATCGCCCATTACAACTATTGGGCCACTAAGACTGCATAACAAATTCCTAATTAGTGAAAGATACTGAAGTTGTGGGTGCGCAATATAAAAAGAAAAAATATTTATACCCTCAGTCTTCACAGCAACAACATTTATGTTATCGCCAACAAAGGTTAGAGGAATCTGAGAGAATGATACCTTGCTATTGATGAGCAAGGCACATCCTCCGTATCCATCAGATCTATCATCACGAACACTGGTGAAACATGGCAACCTGAAATTGCTTCCAGGCAAAAGCCACGTCTCAGCAATGCCGCAGATTGATGGTTTAAACCTATTAATTAAAAAAGAAAGATCAGGCTTCCTGGGAGTAATACTCCTCACCAATATGTCCACTAAGCCCATGCCAAAGTTGTCGCAGTTATCTGATCCCCATCTATAATGATGACCATTAAAATCACCCATGATAAGTACTGGGCCTTGTACACTAGTTAGCAACATTTTAATTGTAGAAAGATCTTCACTGCGTGGGTGTGCAATATAAAAACTAAAGATATTTATATCCTCAGCCTTAACAGCAACAACACTGATGTTGTCACCAACAGAGGGTAGAGGAATTGGGGAGAATGATACTTTATTATTAATGAACAAAGCACATCCTCCATAGCCATCTGGCCTGTCATGTCGAGCACCACTGAAACCGGGAATTCTAAAGTTACTGTCTGAATGAAGCCATGTCTCAGCGATGCTACAAATCGATGGTTTAAATTTATTTATAATAAAGAGTAGGTCAGATTTCCTGGGAGTAATACTCCTCACGTTCCATTGTAGGAATGTCAGGGGATGGAGCATTGTTAATATACTTGACAATTGATGTCAGTTTGTGGGCAACGTGGTCAGGTAAAGATTGTGCAGGGTTTGATAATACTGTTATAAGCATATTGGTAATGACATTAAGTATGTTCTCGGACTTATCATTACTGCTAGTGCCTTCTTTGGGATAAGCACAGCCACTTTGGGAAGGGGAAAAGGAATAATCTTGAGTAAGGGCCTGATAAGTCTGCTTGTCATAGCTAGGTGAAAGAGGAGCATGACTTTTGGGTTTAAAAAAGACCGTTTTGCGGTATGAGTTTGTTTGGGGAGCGGGAGAGGAATGACGAGGGGAGCTAGGATTTGGAATAGATTTTTGAGAGGGTCTAGACACTTCAGCATACGATCTTGATACTGGAGGGAAAACCTTACTTGCTTCCGCATAGGAGATACATTTCTCTGCCATAAGAGCCTTAATGCCCTTCTGCCGACCAAGCTCGGGGCAAGCCTTGTTGTTAGCGTAATGGTTGCCAGAACAAGAGACACAGACGGAAGAATCAGTGGGGACTTGTGGGGAAATTTATGCGTGATCAATGATGGCTGCCCGACACGTAGGTCTACACCAGGACACAATAACAGCTGTGTTGATTTGACGATCTGCTCTTCTAATATAGCCAGTATTTTTAATTGGAGTCGCTTGAATATGACTTATGGGAGTGATCACTATCCCATCATGATTGAAGTCCCATCCAAGACCTTCCCTGACAAAATTTCCCCCCCTCTTTTAAAATACCAGCTGAACTCAGTAGATTGGGACCTATACTCAAAAATTTTAGACTTACGCGTCTCTTCTCTTCCATCAATTAATATTGAAACTGTTCACGGATGTTTTCCATCATTCTCCCACACTTTATCCTCTACAGCAGATGATTGCTTCCATACAAAAAAAGCGCCTAAGGGCAAAATTCCATCCCCGCCGTGGTGGGATAGGGATTGCTCTGCCGTGATCAGGGCCAGGAATGAGGCGGAAAGGAACTTTAACTCTAATATGAACCTGGATAACCTCATTGCATTTCAACATATCTTGGCTAAGTCCAGAAAATTACTCAAAAATAAGAAGAGAGAAGGTTGGCGGAAATGTTGTGATTCGCTGAGTCCATCCACCCCAGCGTCGGCCGTGTGGCGTAAGATCAAATCATTTAGGAATAGTTTAAACCTTCCCACCAGGGCCATAATAACCAAGGAACTGGGTAACCGACTTCTTTCAAAACTGGCCCCAATTTATGTTCCTAATTTTAATGAGTGTGTCACTACAGGTTTTCGGTTGGCATCGAATGATCCTCTGGACATGCCTTTCACTCTGGGGGAACTTAAATCGGTCCTCGCCCATGTTAAGGACTCTGCTCCTGGAGTGGATGGATTCCCTTACTCCTTCATTACTAAAGCAGGTGATAAGACCCAACAATATTATCTGGACTTGGTCAACTATTGTTTTACTCACAGTTATATTCCTCCTGATTGGAAGGTTCAAGTCGTCATCCCTATTTTAAAACACGGTAAGGATCCCAGCGATCATAGTTCTTACAGGCCGATAGCTTTATCGTCCATACTAATTAAACTGCTAGAACATTTGATTAAAAACCGTCTAGAATGGTTTGTAGAAAGTAGGAAACTGCTCCCGCCGACTCAGTTCGGCTTCAGGAAAGGCCTGGGTACAACTGATAGTGTGGCTTCCCTCACATCAGTGATCCGGCTGACCCTCAGCAGGAATGAGTCGGTGGTAGCCGTTTTCCTAGACATTTCAGCTGCCTATGATTCTGTTCTCCTACCACTTCTCAGGCAAAAGATGCAAAAGCTGAGAATCCCGGCTAGGATTTGTCAAATCATAACCAGCATATTTTCAGATCGTAGCATCATACTAAAGATTTCTGGGGAGAACTCTGAGCCGAGGTCGGTTTGGAGAGGTCTGCCTCAGGGATCTGTGCTTAGTCCCATCTTATATAATATTTATACTTCTGATCTTCCCCTTTGTCTTAATTTTAACTGTAACGTCCTTCAGTATGCTGACGATATTGCATTATTGGTCTGTGACAAATCCATCTAGGATGCCGCCCATTCTATTAATATATCTCTGTCCTCCTTAAACCATTGGCTTTTAGGTCACGGGTTATCTTTAAGTGCTCCAAAAAGTTTAGCGGTTATTTTCAGTCGCAAACGCCTTATCCCCCAAGTAGGCATTAATATTGACGGCCAAGCTATCCCAATCGAGAATAAGGCCAGGTTCCTGGGGGTTACCTTAGACTCCAAATTGACGGGGGTTGACCACATTGCTCATACAGTCAAAAAATGTGAGCGCTCAGTCTCGGTCCTTAAGGCATTGGCAGGTGTCTGGTGGGGTGCTCACCCTTTCACCTTGAAACTGGTCTACAATGCGCTGGTCAGAAGCGTTCTTGATTACTGCAGCTGTTTAATTGAGCCCTGCAACAAAGATGCCTTGCGTAGACTGGATTCTGTCCAGGCCAAATGTTTGAGGATCATTTCCGGTGCCATGAAATCCTCCCCCATAAACGCGCTCCAGGTTGAATGTGCAGAACCTCCTCTTCACCTTCGTAGACAATACTTAGCAGATCGCTTCTTATCAAAAGTTTTCTCCCTATCGTCTCATCCTTTACTCCCCATTCTAGAACAAATCTACCTTTCTCTTAACTCATCTTCCTATTGGAATAATAAAACTATTCCCTTGATGAATAGGTTCAAAGAGGTTAAACTCCTCTCCTCACCTGTTTGTCAATACCCCACTCTCCCGGTCTTTTCTTCCGCATATGAGGTGATTCATTTTAGGCCAAAAGTTGTTTTGGGACTTGGTATCTCCAAAAATTCCCGGGACGCGAAAGGCGACTTTGATCGCGCCATTAAAAGGTACTGGGAAGGTTGGAATTTGTTTTATACAGACGCATCGAAACTGTCTTCAACAGGGTGTACAGGGATTTCTATATATTTCCAAAATTCCAAAATTGCTCTTTTATTCCAATGCCCTCCTGAGACCTCAGTATTTACAGGGGAATGTATCGGTATCTTAGAAGCCGTAAACTTTATTTTAGCCCACAATATTAAAAACTCTGTCATTTTCTCAGATTCTCGCAGTAGTATTCAGGCGCTAGCTCAAAATCAACTCAAATCCAAACTTCACAGCAAAGTCATCTTTGATACCTTACAACTACTACTTACTTGTTCTACCAATGGTTTAAACGTTGAATTAGCTTGGGTTCCGAGCCACTCGGGTATAGCTGGTAATGAGTGTGCAGACTCACTGGCAAAATTTGCTACATCCAACCCGGTCGATCGGAAGCACTACGTGATCCATAGCTACGACTTACGGTCTGACACCAAACATAAGCTTTACAACTCGTGGTCAGCAGTGTGGCAGGTAAGTTCGAAACTAAAGGGGGCGCACTACGCCAGTATTCAACCAGCCATCCAGCGGAAACCTTGGTTTTCTAAATGTCCGAAATTGTCCAGAAGAACTGTTGCAACCTTGTGTAGACTGAGGCTGGGTCACTGCTGCAGCCCAGTATTTCTGTACAAGATTCGTGTTCGTGACAGTTCCCTGTGCGAATGCGGTCTTGATGATGGTAATCTGGATCACTTATTCTTCTCTTGTCCTTTAAATTCCCAATCTCTCGACTTATACCATAAGCTTTCCAAAATTAAAATCCCTCTTCCTATTAACTTCCATTCCCTATTGACCCACTTTTCCCCAAAATTAATCCACCTCTTGTCAACTTTTATAAATTTAAATGAGGTCAAATTGTAGTTTGGTGTGTAGTAATAATAACTTTGTAGATATATATATTGTGTTGTCCTTTGTAAATTTATATGTTAGTACTCATATTGTATAGATAGTTATACTGTTGTTATATTATTATTTATTATAGTTACACTTGTGTTGTCCTATTAAATATATTAGAAAACTACCACGAAGTGCGAAGTTCGACAGCTCGTCTGTCCCCACATGTCATTGGCAGAATAGTCGATATCGGCTCAGTTGCCAAAATGGAAAAAAAAAAAAAAAAAAAAATACTCCTCACGTTCCACTGGAGAAATGTTAGAGGATGGAATGTTGTGGATATAATTTACAATGGAGGTCAATTTTAATGCAACGTGGTCAGGTATGGAGTGAGATGGGCTAGCAAGAGCAGACATTAGCATGTCTGTGATTAAATTTAAGATATCACTATATTTATCCTGCTGTTTGTGGAGGATTGGCTCTGGAGCTTCCAATGGAAGGGCACAGCCATTTTTAGATGGTGAAAAGGAGTAATTTTGGGAGAGGTTCAGATGGGTCCGTTTATCATAGCCGGGTGAAAGGGGGGTATGGGATTTTGGTTTTAAAAGAACCGTTTTCCGGTATGAATTTTGGGTTACTGGGATGGGTCTTGGGGATAGGGGTTGAGGTTTGGTTATAGGAACTTTGTTACGTGAGAAAGATTTGGAAACATCAGCATATGATCTGGAAACAGGTGGAAAGACCCGACTTGCCTCCGCATACGAGATCGATTTATCCGCCATCAGAGCTTTGATGCTCTTCTGTCGGCCCAATTCAGGACAAGCACTGTCATTTGCGAAATGGTTGCCAGTACACGAAACACAGAAACCTAATTCACGGGTGGCTTCACATCCATCACCTGGATGATCTTCACCGCACTTAAAGCATCTCGGTTTCGATCTACAGAGGGTGCGGGTATGGCCAAAGCGACAACAGTTATAACACTGGACTGTTGGGTAGGTATATCTTTCAACCGGGAGAGCCGAGTAGAAGCTATACACACGCTTAGGTAGGATTTGTCCATCAAAGGTTATGACCACAGTCTGTGTGGGCCTCCACTCGGTCACACCGGCAGAAGACACCTTCCTGCTCATTCGTCTCGCCTTGATGACAGATCCACACCCCTCAGGAACCTGGATATTCTTAATTATCTCGTCTTCCGACCATTCAACTGGGATATCCCTCACAATACCCATTCGTGTGATATTATATTGTGGAATGGCAGCCATGTAATTATGTTGGGATAAAATCTTATTGTTGAGAAAACTGTTAGCATCCTGGTGAGACATGAACTCAACTGAGACACGATTTCTGCCAGCACGTTTGATTCCATCAAGACGTACGTTATTTACGTTATTTACCGTCAAAAACATACCAAACTTAATTGGTTGTAGGACAGTGCCTGAAGTTTGTTCGTCTTTGAGGGAAACATTGACGATATACGGTGGATTGTCTTTGGCTGTGTATGTAAGCCTGCCTAGTATATTTTTTGCAATCTTAGGTTTAATATTAGAAGAGACCGGGGGCGAACTAGCGGTCCTCTTACGACTAGGAGTGTCCGTTTCCATAATAGGGTCCTTTGGGGTTATGTCATGGGGGAGGGTAATTGTAAGACCTGGGGAGAGATCGAATAAAGCATCTGGGGGATCAGGATCAGGAGGCTTTTTAGAAGCCATTTTGGCTTATGTTAAAGTAAAAATTAAAATACCAATATAAAAGGACGATTACAACAAAAAAAACCCAAACCTGACACCAAGTACACAAAGTCACAAACACAAGGAATACTTTCGATCGAGTTTCACAACAAAAAAGTTCACTGCAATCGGAAATATTCGTAGCACTGACAAAAGCACGTGTTAAGCCTTTCACCACTACCGACGAAAAAAAAAACTCCAGCACGTTATGTATGCTACTTTTTCAAATGAAAACGTCAAAAATTCTATGTGTAAATATTTTCTGTCAAAAAGTTGCTGTCAAAAGTCACTTTTTCTTTGCTTTGATATCGTGTCTTTTTAGGTTCAATTATCAATCATCAGCATAAACTTTATTTTTTCCAGGTCGTGCTCTGATGTCTGCTGCCCACACCAATACATTCTACCTTTACCAAACCTCTTGAATACTACCGATACATCCGAAGACGATGACGATGACGATGACAGCGTTGAAAATGACGAAGATTATTAATATTTCAGATTATAATTATGTAACCTCAACAACGAAAGCTCTCCATACATATTCAAAATGTTGCTTTTTACACCACCATTTTATTCTAATAATTATGTTCATTGCTAACTGTACGTAGAGACGACAGGCACATTAAGCTACTAGAATCTGTCAGATATATTTATTAGATTTTCAACTTTATATCTAAGCCTTAAGGCTTAAGGTTGATTGGGAATATTTGACAGTTTCGAGTAGCTTGACCTGCTGTCGTCCGTTTAAGTGACACTTGAAAAATAATGGTAAAATAATTAAAATCTAAAAGAATCAGAAACGCAGAATTGTTGGATGTTCTGTTTGTTTTTACATCTAACCTTTACAAAATATATCAAAATCAAAATCAAAGCATTTATTTCAAATAAACCAGTTACAGGCACTTTTGAATTGTCAGAAGGTCGGTCAGTCAGTAAGGTGAAGCTAGTCGCCCATTCCAAAGAGTAGGTACCTATGGAGAAGAACGGGCAAGAAACTCCATGGACACTCTTTTAAATTATCAAGCTATTGATACAAATATTTGAAATATTTGATTACATCATTCATTTTGAAATCAATCGTGTGAGAACGATGCAGAAATATATTGTACGCCGAGAGCGTCCATTATGGAAAAAAAAAAACAACAATTCAGAATTAAAAATACGCCGTAGCAGCTAAGAGATGACCAGTCCCCTCTGACTGCGTCCGTTCACGAACATGACGTATGGATCAGCATCATTCAGCTCAACCATATTGAAGGGAACCTAATGACCCAACACACACGCCACCACCAGTGAGACATTTGAGTGAGCATGACATACTCTCAACAGCCATAGCACTATCAAGTCATTAAACGACTTACCCAACAAATAGACGCTTTACAGCAAGTAGATCGTGCTCACACGTGTTCCATGCAATTATACAATACTAGGAAATTGAATCTACACAATGCAAAGACAGTTTTGTCCAAGGTTCAGCAGCTCCAACGGTGTTCAGTGTGTTTGTTGTTCTTAATTATGTCTCTTGTCTTGTTCTCTTGTTTATGAACTAGACTAATTTTAAGTTATGTGCATTTTTTCTTTCTACATATTAAGAAAACGACAGAAAACAACATTTTAGTTTAATCCTGTCAAATTAAGATACTCCATGGACAGTATAGACGCGATTATAAAGATGGCAACCAAAAATACCTCAATTTACCTGAGGAGCGGACTAAATTGACAGGTCTAAAGTTCTAACGTTTTATCTTCTGTCCTTTTCTTAATAAAACATAAAGAAAAAGATGGACCGAACTTAAATTTAATTTAGTTTGTGATGAAGGGAAACGGGGCAAATGAAAACGAATGGGTCATTATGTTAAATAAATAGCATAAAATGTTATGTAAATATTATAGAATGTTAAATAAATGAAAAAAATGGTTGCCTGTAAAGTCGGTTTTACGGGCGAAGATTTTACGTGACAACGTCTTTTTCTCGGTAGAATATTTATTGATATGAATATAATTAAATTGCACAATAGGAACAAGGAATTGAATGAAAATAAGAATTGCACAAATTTTAACTATAGAAATATATTTTGTTTACTAAAACATCGGTGACTCATCGTAACGTTACCGAGCGTTACACTTTTTCATAAGTGACTCCCAGCCGCAACCTAATTTAAGACGTTGTCACGTCAAAAGTTTTTATTTTATTCTACATCTTATCTACTTACCTATTGTTGACGCCATCGTTGATCAAGAAAGATGTCGTATCATTGCGATAAAACATAATGATTACTTGCGCAGTGATTGCGATTGTGTTTTACTAAGGGTTGTTTTGTTAGTGAATGGGGGGAGTTCAGAGATCAGACAGCGCATGCGCTATAGATGCCTATTATCATCGATATTAATGGACATGCCGTACGCGTATACTCTGCAGTATTTTTTTTTAGGTTTGAAAAGAGTGAGAGAGATGGCCTATGCTTTCGGTCTAGCACTGTCTCATTCCTCATAGATGATTGATGATTTTGAGAGAGACAAAGATAGACCGAAACTTCGCTTCCTCTGTTTCTTTTGGAGTGCCACAATTCCATCTCCAAGATATGTCCATTAGTATATGTCAATGCCTATTATACTCGGTACAGTTAATTTTATGAGAAGTTTTAATGATATAAATTCGATAAAAGGGTGCAAATTAGTGTTACCCTACTTTTACAATTTTGAGTTCAAGGAACATCCATTTTCACGACTTTATAGACCAGCTATAACAATATTAACCCCACGTACTTTCAGTCAATTGAATTCGGAAATGTTAAGAAAAATATAATTATTTATGAGCATATTTTTATAGTCCGGCTCTGATTAAATTAAATTAATAACTTATTTTTTTTTTTCAGAAAATTATAAAAAACGCGCTGATTTGAAGTGCATAAAAATTTACATAAAAATACTTACTACATTCATTATTCAATATAATATCATTTTCAATGATGGCATCATCTTGCAGATTTGAAACATCTATGGGAATATCATCTAAAAAAAAGTTACGAATTAGGTTATAGACAATTTACTTAGATATTGACTACAATTACAAAAAACTTTGTCCCAAACCTTCCTCCTAGTGTCGGTTCACGCGGGAAACGATAAGAGATAGGTTTAGGCTAGGTTAAGTTAGGACATAAACTTACTCAAGATCAGGCTGTATGGCTCGGTACCATTGCCTTTCCTTATGGGAAAAGAAGAATACTACTCCTAATCTGTACTACTACTCATCTGACGACGACAGCTGTCAAGCTGAAGCTATACGAAACTGTCAAATATTCCCAATTAATCTTGCTTGAGGCTTTGAATTTCGAGTTGCTTTGGCGATAGAGTTGAAAATCTAATAAAGTTTAACCGATTGTAGTAGCTTGTTGTACTGTCGTCTATAGGTACAAGACAAATTGCGTTGATTAGAAAATATTTGAATACTTACTATGATCACTTTCACTATTTATGTCAGTAAGAATAACATTATTCGTATCAGAGCTAACATTTACAACTTTCCACAACATATTTTGGCGTGCACGAATTTCTTTTTTTCTCTGTCGATATTCGCGACAATATTCTGCATTCGTTTTAGCCATATTAGAAGAATTTTATTGTAAAAACGTTGAAAAAGGTCTCCAAAAACATGATTATTACGATACAAAATGGCCACGGTTGTGATGCCTTTTCTGGGCTTTGTGTTGCGCATGCGCGCACAAACTCGTATCAATAAGTAGGTCTAGGTACACAATACACTACACGTATATTATAACGCCGAGGCCCAAGCTAATTCTCACAGCTCACTATGCATTGCTAAACACATAGTGGAGGGGGTACGAAAAATAGCACAAACATAACCACGAACCTATGAAACATTGTATTATGCTTCAGTTCCTATCGTTTTTTTTCGTTTTATCAACTTTTAAAATCACACCGATGCTAAAAAAGTTTTCACTTATTTTTGTACGCAGGATTTTATACCGTTTTCTTCGCTATTTAACGTACTTTCGAATGATGAATAATACTTGTGAATTCAGAGAACAATACCCAATCAATAGTTTATTTACTCGAAATGGACTAGTTACAACATCAAATTCCCGTGTCCAAATTGAAACTTGATACAAGCGCTCCCTGTGTTCTTTAAATGGAATTACATATTTGAATTTGCTTTTGACATGCCCTAGTAATTCTCTAAATTACCGATAGATGGTGTTGTGTTCCCGTGAGAAATTGTGTTAACCCTTTGACGCACAAAATAAGTACACATACGATTTTATATTTATGACAACGTTATTTAGTCTTTAACAAGGTAATTCAAGTATGTACAGGATAAAAAATAAAAAAAATACAATAGATTTTATGAAATTACTTGGGACAAATGTGTCCCAATATGCGTCAAAGGGCATTATTTATAAGTTTCTGAGGTGCTAACTATTACAGCAAAATCAAGTTTTTTCTGAAAATAAAAAACAAAATTCAGTAAAAAATAACAATTTTATTAAATATTTTATGAATGGAACTCAGCAAAACAATTTCTTGTTGCTGTAAAACACAGATTTACATTACAAATGTCACATATATTGTTGGTACGATTTTCAACTCCATTCTTCGCACATTGCACGCATCGTTTACGCGAAGGCCCCTTCATCATGACGTGTGAAGGTAAAGACTGTTTGTGTCCTATATTTTGTATCCGCTTTTTGGTCATGAAAGTGGATGGCAAGGCATGTTTACGGATAGAAAAATTGCCAATCATAGCCTTAGCCACAACTTGTCGGTATTCAAGTGATGATAGTAAATGCCCTTCTATGCGATGTTGCGCATGCAGTTTTTCATACACAATGTAGGAATTGTTCATGGCGATGTCCAATAAATCAAAGAATAGCCGCAGGTAATATTTGATTTTGGATTTCCTATCAACTTCGTATGTGACCTTCTTTTGGTCCATGAGATCTACTCCACCCATGTTTTTGTTGTATTTATGGACGATGTCAGGACAAGTGATCTCTAGACATTGAGCTGATCCTACTTGTTTTCGTTTGACTTTTAGAGTAGGTACCGGTGACAAAAAGTTGGTGAGGAGATGCACAGCTTTATTATCCATCCACTTGATAAAAGAAATTCCTTCAAAGCTAGTAGCGTAGATATCGCCTCTCTTCATCTCTTTATCCAAAGGCAAGTTTTTAGGATTATTTTTACGCTGTGTTCGAACAGTGCCACATGCCTTTAAATTTTGTTTAGCAAGTTTATATTGCAGCATGGGAGAGTTAAAAAAATTGTCGAAATATATTTCACATCCAAGACCCCCCGCAACGGATTCTCCCAGTCCTATTTCGGGTCCTGCGTTCTTTTTTCCAGTATATAAATCGACTTGGAATAAATATCCGGTACTCGAATCGGCACGACACCACATTTTAAATCCTCTTTTTATTGGTTTATTTTGCATGTACTGTCGCATAATATTGTGACCTTTGAACTTTACCATATGTTCATCTATTGCTTGCGTTTTTGTGTTATTCATTGCTGATTGGAAACTTGAATTGAAATGGTTCATTACTGATCTTATTTTGTAGGCTCTATCAAATGATGACGATGTCGGAGATGGTTGGGATGCATTGTCACAGAAGTGCAAGTTTCGTCTAATTTCTTCAAACCGTGATAAAGGCATAACTCTAGCTATATAAGGCACACCCATGTCAGGTTCTGTGGACCAGTAGCTTCGTAGTGTGGGTAATACATGGTAGCCCATGACATAATTCATGCCAATAAAAGCTGTTATTTCTTGGATATCAGTACTGAACACCGAACCCTTTTGATGAGCATAACGTAAAGACTCTGGTATTATTATTTCCTCAATCAATAATTTAATGTTTGTGACTGTATCAAATACATCAATAGGTTTCAAAGACTGTATTTCTTGAGAAATGTTTATCTTCCCAAATTCATAATCAGTGTCAGAAAAAATATATGGGCAATAGATATTATTTTTCCACTTGAACTCGGGAACCGGATTACCTGATGAATAAATGGGGATAGTAGATAATGAGTCTGAAGACAGACCTGGATTTTGAGTAGATCCTGATGAACCAGGTGGCTCAATTATAGCTTCAGAAAATCCAGCTTGCATGTCCTCTAATAAAAATGACTGGTCTTCGTCATCTAAAGTGAGTGCATCTTCAGTGTCACTAGTTTCAGTCATAAGATATTCCTCGACTTCGCAATCAGTCAAACGGAAAATCCTATTTCCTTTGCGTGCCTAAAACAAATAAATTGAGTGTTTAGACCGTATGTAAAATCACAGAACGTGCATAAAAAGTTAGGATAAAATATTAATAAAATTGGCCTTTTACGCATATTGGGACACTGGCGTCCCCTACTTATAATTTCATATTTAAGTATTTAAAATGTTACTAATTACGATAACTAATAATAAAAACATAATTAATACTTACCATTCTTATGAATTATTCATTAAACAGTCACTGAATGCAGCAAAAATGTATTTTAATTGATTCAGAAAAAAATCACAGAAGCGCGGCAAACTACTCAAAAGTAATGTGATGTTTTTGTTATTTTTTTTCGCGCGCACAGCTACCAACCGCAGAAAAAAAACAAAATACGTTCAGAAACAATAAGCATGCGTTTAAATTAGTTCCCAATAATGCTTTGTTTAGAAATAAATACAAATTATATTTAAGGGACAGTGGTGTCCCTTTTACGTCAAAGGGTTAATAACACACAATTATACAATAGGTAGGTATAACATAATCATCTTTATTTAACTTTTTTTTCGAGTGATATATAATAAATGTGAATTCTGAGTGGTGAAATGGAAGTTATAACAACATTCATGGACGCAAATAAGACATACACGGGCCGCGTGTTGCTGACCGCTGGCCTAAATGATAAGAGAGGCTCGAGGCTAAATAATATAGTCACATAGATCGATCGACCAAATATTCAGGTTAAGCAACGCTAGCCGTGGTTGTTCCGTGGATGGGTTACTTAACATTTTTACATAGGCACCAAGAGCCCTCCGTGCCTCGGAAAGCATGTTAAGCCGTTGGTCCTGCTGTCATTTGTAGATCTGTGTGACGGTCATAACAGGTCGTCAGAACTCCGAAAATCTGACCACCAGTCTAACCAAGGGATTTTGTATTACTCAGTAACTGGATTGTGGTGGTCAGATAGGTATTCGCTCTGGCGGTAATCCGGTTAGACTAGAAGCTGACCCCAACATAAGGCTAGGCAGATGCGATGATGAGTTGATGAGTAGGTCGTGTCGCGTAATTAAAACTCAGATAAATCGAACTTTGTGTATTGCACGAATGTAAAAGAGTACAATGTATTTGACGTGTACAATGACGTGATACAAGAGTGTGAACAAGGAATGGACTGTAATGTAATAGAATGGAATAGAATATAATAATGATGTAGAATATAATAATAATGTGTCTTACAAGCTATGCACTCACTTAAATACTAACTATCTCTAAATAATAGTGGGGTAACCAATAGCAAATCAGCTTGCTGTCCTGCGATGTCCACGCGGTGTTGCGTGCGTTCTTGATGCTGATTCGTTGATCGAGGCAGGCCACGGCGTATGATTGGTTAATGTAGAAGGCGCGCCAATTCAGTCACGTGCTAGATGACTCGCTATGGTTCCCACGGACGTTGACCGTTGGTCCTGCAGATGTGTTCCGGGGTGAGATTTATGGGAACCCTCGTTGCGGGAGTCAGGGTCGCAGCGACGCGCGCCATGACTTCCGCGCTCCTCGGTGTGATCTGGTGTGACTTATAGTCGACCTTTGTGTAGCGCCTGCTACACTATGATCTGGTGTGATTTATAGTCGACCTTTGTGTAGCGCTAGCTACACTATTCCCCCTTTTTAGCAAAGCGTACGTAGCGTACAGGCGTCTTGACGATCCTGCCTGATCTGGTACGTTGTTCCCTCGTATGCGGGTCTGGATGTAGGCTGGGTTGCTCATCTGTGGTAGCTGCAGGTGCTTGATTGGTCTCGCTGTTCGTATGCCTGGGATCATCTTCTGTGTTGATTGTGTACGCAGGTTTGAGGCGATCTATCGATATACAGTATGTTAAGAAAACCCTGTCCGACCCATAAGGATAATAAAGGTTAGGTAAACACATGACCAAATATAATATAAAATTTTACTAATCATCATAGTACCAATACAAATAAATTTTGAAATAATCTTTTTTTCCCGTGAATTAATTTCAACTTCCCCGAAATTTGGTAATTTTTAAAAAGTGACAACACCGTTATTACACACATCAAAAGTGTCTAGGGATCAAGCATTTTTATGCGGATTTCTTGAGATTGAGATGTGGCTTTGTAATAAATTTATGATTTTATAAATTTATAT
Organism: Sesamia inferens; assembly: GCA_037179545.1. NCBI lineage: Eukaryota > Metazoa > Arthropoda > Insecta > Lepidoptera > Noctuidae > Sesamia > Sesamia inferens. The sequence goes on from CM073947.1 coordinate 5,611,625, forward strand.
GGATCCTTTTTGGTGCATTTCATAATTTGAATCAGGAACTGTGAATCAAATTCGAGTAAAAGATGAAAATCAGCTGTCAATATTTTCCCTATAAAAACATACAACGCATTGAAGACATTATTAGTGCTACTGTTTCCCTACTACTGATTAAAACCAACGTTATTATGGAGCGGCGACGTCATTTAAGCAGGGAAGAAATGCTCAGAGCCGTGGGAATGATAGAAGCTGGTTCCCGGAAACGTACTGTGGCTTTAGCTCTGAATACAAGTCAGAGTGTTATCAGTCGACTTTGGACACGTTACCGAAGCACTGGTACCGTGGCTGAGCGCCATGGAGGACAGTATCGCTGCACCACACGGAGACAAGACCGATACATTCAAATCTTAACTCGAAGAGCTCCAACAATAACCGCCATGATGTTAGCCGTGAGGCTTCATCACTCTTCAGGGAACTTAATTAGCGACCAAACAGTCAGAAATCGCTTGCATGAAGTGAACCTTCATTCCCGAAGACCGCTACGGGTACCACCTATAGCAATGCACAATCGTAGGATTCGATATCAATGGGCTCTTGAACACAGAAATTGGGCAGAAGAACAATGGCGTTTCGTGTGCTTTTCTGATGAGTCTCGTTTTGGTATGAGACCGGATACAAGACGTATACGACACTGGAGAACCCCTGGACGCCAACAGCGATTAAAATCCTGCCAGGAAGTCCATCCTTATAGTGGTGGAACCATCATGGTATGGGCGGGTATTTGGATCGGCGGAAGAACTGAGTTGATTTGGATCAGAGGCAACCTCAACGCTCAAATTTATGCTGAGACGATTGTACCAGACGTCATCGTTCCTCTACAAGTGCAAATCGGTCCCTTATATATGCATGATAATGCACGACCGCACACCGCAAGAGTTGTAAGACAGACTCTCGCCGCAGCTAACATCAATGTCCTGCCCTGGCCTGCTCAGTCGCCAGACTTGAACCCGATTGAGCATGCATGGGATATGCTACAGAGAAGAGCTCTGCCGAATATGGAGGGTATCCAGTCGCAAGAAGACCTTTTTTTGTTGTTGCAACGAACATGGGCGGCCATTCCACAGCGTGATTTGGATGAACTCATTTTGAGTATGCCAAACCGATGTTCTTGTGTTGTTAGTGTTCGCGGTAGAAACACGGATTATTAATTGTTTTTAAAATTTTATTGGGTAACAATAAAATTTTAGAGAAAACTGTTTCAGTCTTTTTTTCGAACTTTTGTGTTAGTGGTTCAAATGTCCGATATCCCTTTATTAGGAAAATGGCAAATTTCTTTATTAATGCAAAGGTGACTTGGTTTATCGTTACTGTGACAAACGAAAACACTTTATTTGATGAATCCTTAAAGAAAATTTTAATTAATATCAATCAGGAGAAAAGTTATTGCAAAAATATATGTTGATCCCTAGACACTTTTGATGTGTGTATTATGGGCGAATAGCGATGCGACCACGTGCCGCGTGCCCTGCCGCCCGCCGCCCGCGGAATGGGGCATAGGTGTGCATAGCGCACAATAATTAAGTTACCTCCTAAATAGAAAGTATTTTTTTTAAGAATTCTATTCTGACACCCTAATTGACGAAATAAAATCTTAAATTAATCCAATATTATGACTTTCGACATTTTAAAATACAAAGCCGAATTCTATTTAAAACTACTTTTAATTAAAGACTACATGTAAAATCAATAATTGATACATTCAAAAATTTTACCTTCTGCTCTTTCAACAATTTGGAACTTCATCGATAATGGAATATCGATTATGTCATGCACTAGCATATTTCATTACACCTGCAAGTGTCTCATAATACTGACAGCATCAATACGTGTGCAACTGTGTGAGTTTGTAATTGTGTGCGTGAAGTTTAAGATTGTGTGCAATTATAATGTTGTGTGCGTTTGTAGCGACGTGACTGAAAAGTCTATGTGTGTTACCTCACCCCCCGCTAAAGTGGCAGACTTTTTTGCGTAGGAATTATTGTACGTGTCGTCTCCGGTTGGTTTGATGCTCTAAGTCCACTATCGATAATGGCGTCCCTGATACAAATATAGCTTTCGCAAATAGTGTTGTTGTGAGGTCAATCTCATCGGCGTCCTCAAAATGAGAGTCACTGTTAACAGACGATGGTTCAGCAGCAGTTCTCTCTGGCAGTACGTGGCCTTTTTTTTTTAACGAGTCATCTTGTATTGTTTTCATACACTTTTTTACTATTTCTGGACTTTTTACACAAATAATAAGATGTTGAAGCATTTTGGCGGCATTACTAAATTTATAAATCTTTTCACAAAACTTGCAAGAAACAGATTTGTTTGGTAAAATACGGTAATGCTGCCATAAGTATGCGGTGATCCTTAGAACGCCCCATTGAATCTAAAATAAAAAAAGAATAATTAAAATAATATTAATTGCTTTTGGTCTAGCTCACTTAGGTTATTTAAAACGAAACATTTTAAAGTAAGATTATAGTAAAAATTATATATAATTTTACACCAAAAGCGAGTACTTTGTGACAGCAAAGTTGATTTTGTATAGGTATTTACTGTGACCAACAAAGTTGTACTAAAAAAAAATTTGTTCATTTGCTCTTAAAATTTAACGACGCTTCGAACAATTTCAAGGCATAATTAAAAAAAAAACAATGCACTTACCGACTAACACTTTTTAAATATAGATACACAATATTTTATGGATTCTAGTAAAACCAAACCAAGTAGATTCTTTCTTCACACGTTTACGCACGAAATGAATGCAATTATATCTCTGTAGTCTACTTTTAACTGTCAGCAGCGTCGGGAAATCCCCGATCATAGATTGCGCGTTATTTGCTTTTTTACTACATTTTAGGTCACTTGTATTTTGAGGCCACGTAAAATTAAAATGTTTTGCTATTTTTTTTTATAGTTAGTGGATAATAAAAAACTATGTAAATCAATTGTTGATTGAGTGCAGTCTTAGCTTTTTCGTATGATCGTAATTCATTTTAATTCTAGTAATTTGTGCAGACATTTTAAAATTAATTAAAAATGAAAATCGAATATTAAAACCGATCACAGAAATTACAACAGTTTAAAGTGAATAGTCATTTAAAACAAGCTAGGATTTGTACAAATTACTATTGATATAATGTTGTTATCATTTGGAGCTGCAAACTGTCGCTAAATGGCAACACTGATTTCGGGGATTTACCTAGCAGAATGAACAAATGAATGTCAGTCGTATGATATAAAAAGACGGCTAGAGCTAGATAGAGTCGTCTTCATTTCTAATAACATGCACTTGGCTGTTGTCCATTTGTAAGTGTCAGCCTAAAGTTAAACGTAAAAGGAAAACTATCAACGTTTTTATCTCGTACCATTTTATTTTATCCTCCCTGATCTGACTAATGTTGCCTACAAAGATATGAAATAAATGAAAATCACTTTTAAAACACATTTTTTAACATAACTAATGTAATTTCGTCAAATCATGTAAACACCCAATTTTCTGGGTGTTTATGGGTGCTTACGGGTGTTTATCGGGTTTTTATCAAAGCACCGGGTTTAAACCCGGTGGATTGCCCATCTATAGCTACAGGCCCAGCTCAGATCCTTTAATGTAAAGCTCCCTATCTCAGTTTCTCCCAGGTTAGATCTTATAAATTAATGTGTCCGTCTCTTTTTACTGTCGCCTTTACGTTTCATCGACTTTCAAATCATAACGATGGCTTTAGCTTCACTTTAATAAATCGGTCATTTCAACATATTTTCTAAACACAATTTGTTAAGCTGCAACACTTATCCTTCAGGGATCACCCGTCTGGTCGGAGAATCCTCCCTTTGCTAAGTGAACGTGAAGTTCACTTAGTAAAGGGAGGATTCTAAGTGACCTTGCAGCCTCATTGGCGAACACTGCGGGCCAAACGATCCCAACTAGTCGCAATCATTTGATAAAAATGTGTTCGCCGATTAGGCTACTGTTCCTCATACCTCTAAACTGGTGACCTCGACGAGATAGACTTCGGCGCAGTCATCGTGCAAATGCTTCAGTGTGACGTCCTCATCCTCATTCCCACAAGCTTTAGCAGCGAGTCACCCAACCAGACAGCCCCATGACAGACCCATGGCTTCAACCGATATTCTGACAACCAGCATGCAGCAACATCGCATACTTCAGCGTCATCAGCAACCTTGATTCAGCACACTGCACTTTCGGCCGGTCAGCAAGAGCCCTCTTGGTCCTGGTCGACGCAGCAGCCAGCATCAATCAGGACTCACGGGAGTAAACCACCACTCTGACTCACTGAGGCATCTCCGTAGATAGGCAGCGACAACCGGTTCCGACCTTTACTGATATGGCAAGTATCATAAGATATAAGACTTAGCCCACTATTAAACCTCAGTTTTTAGATACAAGTGATATATCATATAGCGATTTATATAGCTTGTCGTGAAAATGAATGTTTCTGGAACTAAAAATTTTACTACATAGCACTGCATCATCATTATTTATTGAAATTTGTATTAATTTTCAATTCTATGTGGACAAAACATCGAAGAAATGTGTTAAATATGAGAAAAACAAACCGGAGTGGAGCTCGGGAAATTATTTTTAAAGTTTATCATCAATGTTTGTTAGTACACCAAGCTGAACAAATTTTATCAAATATGGATGATATTTAGGCTTGAACAGTTGCTAAAACAGGTATGTAATCATGTTATGTAGCATTCAATGCCACCAAAACACAGGCGTGTCTTTTCACCACCAAAAGGAGCCCGTTCACCTTGGCTCCTACTTTTCGAAATGTATCCTTGGAGTGTACCGACCGCCTTCAGCTTTTGGGAGTTGATATTTCCTCGAATATAAACTGTGGGTGGTTCATTGTGTCCAAGGCCAAGGTGGCTGCCAGGAAACTTGGCGTTATCGCAAAGGTCCGGCAGTACTTCACACCAGAGCAGCTCTAATGTTGTACAAAGTACAGGTCCGTTCGTGTGTGGAGTACTGCAGCCACATTTGGGCTGGTGCTGCTAAGTGTCACCTGGCCACTTTGGATTCAGTGGAGAGGCGTGCGAAGAGGCTGATTGGTGACCCTGATTTAATTCGAGATGGTCTACAAAGCCTAGAGCACTGGCGTAGAGTAGCCAGTCTTTCGGTGTTCCATAGGATGCATTTTGGGTAGTGTGCGAGGGAATTGCATGATTTAATTCCCCCATCTCCGTTCCACAATCTGACGACCCGTCGTACGGAGAGTTTCCACCCTTACGTTGTTAACACCACTACGATCCGGACGAAGCGTTTCGCCTCCTCCTTTATACCGCCTACATCGAGGGACTGGAACAATTTGCCAGCGGTGGTGTTTCCGACGGACTACAATTTGAGTGTCTTCAAGGCTAGAGTGAATTGAAAAAAAAAATAAACTACTGCGCTTTACCATCAACGGTTGCGTCACTGCTTACCCTCAGGCTGGATTGCGGTCAAGAGCTAGTTTATAATATATTAAAAAAAAAATAGCGTATGTACAACTACCCAACGTAAACTGTAGGGCGAGTGTCTACTAGACATAAAGCCCGACTGCTCAGAGGCTTCTCCCTTTTCTATGGAGCATGAGTGAACTTCACATCCTGTTCCTCATAGCTCTAAAAAGTATTTCACCATTGGAAAATCAGCTATTAAGCAAAGTTTCGACTTTGGCTGATTTTTCAATAGTTGAGGAGGGTTATGGTGTTTATTTCACCCGCAGAAGATCGAGAGTAACCGACATAGTCCGAAGAATTGAAACACTAAAGTGGCAGTGGTGTAGGCCCGATGGGGCCGACGGGTTCTTGAGTGGCGCCTGCACGCACCGGAAGACGCAGCCTGAGTAGACCCCCGACAAGATGGACGAGGGTGGCGACGACGTGGTGAAGGTCGCGGGAAACCGCAAGATGCGGGAGGCGCAGGGCCGGACGTCGTGGAGATCCTTGGGGGAGGCCTATGTCCAACAGTCTTTCGACTGAAATGATGATGATGACTTTTTGAAGTTTCTAGTTTTTAAAATATCGGTGCTGATTTTTCTTGTTCACAAACTAATTTTAAGTTCCGTCCATCTTTTTCTTCTATTTCATTAAGAAAAGGATAGAAGATAACATTATAGTTTAATCCTGTCAAATTAAGATACTCCATAGACAGTTGACGCGATTATACACATGGCGACCAAAAATATGTTAATTTACGTCAGGAGCGCACTAATTTTACAGGTCTAGATTAACATTTTATTTTATGCCCTTTTCTTAATGAAGCAGAAAGAAAAACATAAAGGATACATTGTAATAGCCTGATGTGTCTTCTGTCCCTACCAATGTCCTTTAGGCGGCAAACATTTCCTATAGTCTAGTAAAAAAACTCCTCTCAAAAATAAAGAAAGCGGTATTATTCAGATTAATTATATTAAACTATTTATTGAAAGGTAAATAAATATGAATAAAAAACGCGCACAGGTACAAGCAATTTATATAGTTAAAAAGCGCCACCTATGCGCAACTTTTGTATTTAACATGATTGAGGATAGTGCCATCTAGCGGCTATTCGTCATAGTTGCAGATGCTACAGTCGGGGCATCTTCGATGAGCTTTCCGCCCTCGACGGCTATTCTTATCCGCTGCCATTTTGTAATCGTGGTGGTTGGAGCGCGGTTTTGATCTTGAAGACGACCTGAGGATAATATGTCTGTGAGTATCCGAAATAAACAAACTTCCCATTTAGATCCGCCCAACTTCGAAAACAAGAAACTTTGAAAAAGTCGTGGTGGCCTAGTGGTTATACCAGCGTCTCAAGTATGAGTGTGCAGGTTCGATTCTAGGTCAGGCAAGTACCAATGTAACTTTTTTAAGTTATATGCACTTTCTAAGTATATCTTGGATACCAATGGTTAATGATGAACTTCGAAAAAGAGGTCGGATAGCTCGAATCCAACTAATCTACGAACAAAGACATTAGAAGAAGTACCTACATATTTACAATAGACAGGACGCACCGAACAAAATTGCAATCCGATACATTTGTCCTCGTGGTCAAAAGTAGCTCAGTCTGGTGTGGTATGCCTGCTTGTCAAGACGCATTTATGTGGAATAAATGAAAAACATTTTCCAAGGAAATACTTTGAACCAGATCGCAAATCTGCGATGGTACTGGACCTAACTTTGGTTTATTCACGTATGAATTATATTATATACGGTATAATGCCATAAAATATAGTTTATAATGTCATAAATAAATCCTGCAAACGTATATTCTTTACCTAGATTTAAATGTAAAGCTGTAGTTTCTCCAAAAGTTAACATACGAAGAGACTGAAAATTTCTTTGCAAAAAAAGATTGCTAACATACCTACAAATTATCTAAAATCAGATTTAAATTGCTCCTGCAATATTTACTTTGTACTGTGACATATTCACGAAATACACACGCACCCACACATACACACACACCCACACACACAGCCACGTATTCACCCACATTATACACACCCACACTTACATCTACATCGCACACACCCAGTCCCTGCTTATATTTTTAATAAGTGGTTATGTTAGACTAAATCTTCAAAGCCTAGAGCACCGGCGTAGAGTAACCAGCCTTTCGGTCTTCTATAGGATGCATTTTGGGGAGTGTGCGAGGGAATTGCATGATTTAATTCCCCCATCTCCGTTCCACCATCGGACGACCCGTCGTACGGCGAGTTTGCACCCTTACGTTGTTAACACCATTACGATCCGGACGAAGCGTTTCGCCTCCTCCTTTATACCGCGTACATCGAGGGACTGGAACAGTTTGCCAGCGGCGGTGTTTCCGTCGGACTACAATTTGAGTGTTTTCAAGGCTAGATTGAATAGGCTCTTAATAAACTAGTGCGCTTTACCATCAACGACTGCGTCACTGCTTACCATAAAGCGGGATTGCGGTCAAGCGCTAGTTTATAATTTAATTAAAAAAAAAAAAAATTACCAAAATTCCTACCAAGTGCAGCAAATTGTGAATAAATAATTGTAATGAGGGAGTCGCTTGTGTCTGTAACGCAGTTTATACTAACACGGACACAGACGGTCACTCTGTCTCAAAATGCATAGCGTTGTACTTAATTGCTTTATTTCTTTTTTTTTAGGTATGTCTGATTGAAATGGAAAAAATTGTATTTCGTTTTTGAAATAAAGATTATTATTAGCTTCCTTCAAGTCTCAGAAAGTAAAGTAAGCAAAGTCTACTTTCAAGACCATTTTCGTACCTACCTGGACCGTGACCGCGAGGCTCTGATGGATTGGCAGCATTCATCATCATCATCCTGCTGTCCCTTGAAGAAGAGGCCCCAGTATTGATAGACCAAGTAGATCAGGGTTAGTAATCCAGCTAACTGCAATCAATAAAGTTATATGGCAACATCTTCAATTTCTTAGTATTGTACATATAATTGCATGGAACACGTGTGAGCACTATGTACTTGTTATAAAGCATCTATTTGTTGGGTTAGTCTTTTATTGACTTGATTGTGCTATGGCTGTTGAGAGCATGTCATGCTCACTCAAATGTCTCGCTGGTGGTGGCGTGTGTGTTGGATCATTAGGTTCCCTTCAATATGGTTGAGCTGAATGATGCTGATCCATACGTCATGTTCGTGAACGGACGCCGTCAGAGGGGACTGGTCATCTCTTAGTTGCTATTGCGTATTTTAATTTCTGAATTGTTGATTTTTCCATAATTGACGCTCTCAGCGTACAATATATTTCTGCATCGTTCTCACACGATTGATTTCAAAATGAATGATGTAATCAAATATTTGTATCAATAGCTTGATAATTTAAAAGAGTGTTCATGGAGTTTCTTGCCCGTTCTTCTCCATAGGTACCTACTCTTTATAATGGGCGACTAGCTTCACCTTACTGACTGACCGACCTTCTGACAATTCAAATGTGCCTGTAACTGGTTTATTTGAAATAAATGCTTTGATTTTGATTGGTTGATAACGTAATACAGTCCCTTATGGGTATGATCCCTGAAGCCTTACGCATAGATGTTTAGCAAAGACCATTCCGGATGAGCCTGTTGGCATGAATCCCAGACTCTGGACTACACAACGATATTTTACATAACTTTATACGAAACCTGAGTATAGTGTAGCATACAAATGCCACACGTGTTCGCTATTGTGGCGATGTACAAAGGCTACACATGTCCTCTTACAAATTACACCAAAAAGGTCGACTATTAATCACACGAGGATCGCGGAAGTCATGGCGCGCGTCCCACTCCCGCAGCGAGGGTTCTCATAAATTTCACCCCAGACCACATCTGCAGGACCAACGTCCGTGGGAAACTATAACGAGTCATCTAGCACGTGACTGAATTGGCGCGCGTTATACGTTAACCAATCATACGCCGTGGCCTGCCTCGATCAACGAATCAGCATCAAGAACGCACGCAAAACCGCGTGGACATCGCAGGACGGAAGCTGATTCGTTATTGGTTACCCCACTATCATTTAGAGATAGTTAGTATAGAGATAGTTAGTATTTAAGTGAGTGCATAGCTTGTAAGACATTATTATCATATTCTGCATCATTGTACAACATCATTATTATATCCATCCCTTGATCACACTCTTGTATCGCGTCATTTTACACGTCAAATACGTTGTACTCTTTTATATTCGTGCAATACATAAAGTTCGATTTATCTGAGTTTTAATTACGCGACACGACCTACGCGCTACAATAGTTTGTTCAGAATAAGCAAATGAATCGATTTCAATAATTTTTACACCATGTTATATATTTTTCCCAAATACGTTTAGAAATGTGTGGTTACCAAGTCCGCCACGCAGCTTGCGGCGGATCATAGTACTGCGCACGTCCGCGCAACAGCTGACGCCACAGGTCAACGCACGGCTCGCCCGCCCAAGCCGAACGTTGACCATATTTTTGTTGGGACAGGCAGGTAGGATAACAATGTCATAATTTTATGTTTTTTCATGATATCTTTTTGAAATTTTGTACTTAAAAAGACTGGACAAGTGTTTCGGGTTTTGCATAAACAAAAAATAATGTTGCGTGTGGTGTAGGTACTTTGAAAAGGGTATTGCGGGTGGATAATAGGGTATTTGACTAAAAAAAAACTAATTAGTCCGTCAGTCAGATTTCTAAAAGTACTAGACACGTATTTTTAGTTTTATCTAAACAATAAAAATTGACAAATATAAAATGCATCAAAGATCAGGAGTGGTGGCTGGTGACGTCACTGCTCGCTAAAAAGTATAGCGTGCAGTGACGTCACACGAGTTTTCAACGCAATGTGTCGTCTTAATTTTTTGTTTATATGAATAAAGAAAAAATACGTGTCTAGTATTTTTTGGAAATCTGTCTGAAGGACTAATTAGTTTTTTTTAGTCAAATACCCTATTCTGTTTGCGCGATGCAAGCCTCACATATCAAGCCAAAATCGTCAACTTTTCCAAATCAACCTTGAACCCAATGCTGTAGCGATAAAGTTGAAAATGTATTAAAGAAACTGCTTGATATGATGGCGTCTGTATAGTCAGCAACAACACAATTTAATTTTGGAAACTAATTAGGTACTGAGCAAAACATTTTATTACATGTGATATTTGACTAAAGATCTCTTAGCTTCTATTAAAAATGCCTAAAAAGTACATTATCAAATCATATAATGTTAGTTAATTTTTGTTGCCGACGACAGTACAATGCCTATTTGGTGTTAGGTGTTTTTTTGATCTACTGAAGATGATATATCAAAATAATACATACATTACAATGAATAACCTTTTATAATAATAATTGTAGCTACATGGCTTTGATTACAATAACACAAAAGAATCCATTAGAACCATCAGTATGCTATTAAATAATTATTTAATTGACCCCACATTGTATTAATGCCTCCCACGGAATTCAGTAGGAATTGATTTTAAAATTAACATTGCCCTAAGCAAGCATGCCGCAAGGAGGTCGTTTAGTGCCTACTTTGATCTGATTTGGTATTATAGCTCTGGATTTTTCATTGCGTGTGTAAAGGGCTTTCTAAGTCAGTGCATTTTATATTGTATTCTAGAATTTGGACCAGGCAGAGAGTGGATATTTATACAACTATCATGGCCAAACCAGGGTGTAAGAAAAAACATAGGGTTAGACCTACCGCGATGTTAAGCTGTCTAACGCGCACAAAGTCTGCGATAGAATCGATCAGGGTTTCCATTGCATCTGGCTATAGCATCTATGTTGGATTCTGTCAAGAAACCACACTACATGGCCTGAAGCATACTGTTGAGAAAAAACTGCACTGGCTCGAAAGGTAATGGAGTAATTTAATTTAAACTAAAATATATCGCTTGAATTTTTTTTTTGTATAACCAATAATTTTACATTTGAAACGTCCGAAATGACAGTTGAGATGTTGGAAGTGACGTGTTCTTTTTACGAATTACTTTTTTTTTTGGTTTGTTGGCTGTTGTAAAAGAGGTTGTAGGTAATACTTTTTTGCCATTAAACTTCATAGTTTCTTCCATGGGCGTACCCAGCTTCTAGACTAGGGCAAGCCAAGCCTCCGTAGACGGGCGGGGCGAAGAAGGCGGGGGACGAACCCCCATCTCCTTTAGCCCCAGAATGTGACCAGCGCGTGTGGGTAGCCCCCCACGCGCATTGCACCGGTCACCACGTCTGGGAATTACTCCGGTACCCGGGCAATCCCTCATTGGCGCGGAAACCGGCCTTAACAAGGCCGGTAAGCCCTGAGAATGTCACGGTGATTAGGCCTCCGGGCCGATCCCGTGTCACTCTCAACGCAGGGCCTGAGGGTAACCGAGTGGTTTTAGTGGGTATTCCCGGCTCTGGCCGGGCGAGTCCCACACACGTCCGTCGCCTAGATAAACCTAAAATTTTGTCGGTAGTCGGTATTGTAGATTCTGACTTACAGGGATCTATGGGCTATGTCCCAAAGCTCAGAACTATTTTACTTTTTTCATATATGCCATCAGTCTGGCCGCAATCTAGAAACGGGGTACCCGTTTCTAGATTGCGGCCATTTTGGCTTATTTTTTTTTTATAATTATAAACTAACGCTTGACCGCAATCCCGTCTGGTGGTAAACAGCGATGCGATCGTTGATGGTAAAGCGCGCTAGTTTATTAAGAGCCTATTCACTCAGAAAAACTGAGCGAATAGGAAGGAAGACGACAGTTGAGCGAGGTGATGCAATGTTAAACCCAACAACACGACCAACGATGCTGCGCCAAAGGGAGATTGATCTGAAGACCCCCCACTACCAAACTCCCGACACAACAACATTTGGCGCATCGTACCCAGCACACATCGCAACACAACTGCTCAGACCCGTTTTTAAACAATACGCACGCACCTATTATAACACACATAAAAATTATTGGAATCGATTCAGTTGCTTATTCTGAAGTCTGAACAAACTATATTCAGGTTTCGTATAACGAAAAGATAACTTTGTATGATTGTGGTAAATTCAATAAGTTGAGGGTACTCGATAACTGTAATACAAAAGTCAGTTTTGGTCAACCCGTCTTGCATTTACAACTTTTCTTTTTTTTAAACGTTATTAAACGCGATCCCACCTGATGGTTAGCAGTGATGCAATTATTGATGGTAAGGACCATTAGTTTTTTAAGAGCCTATTTACTCTAGCCTTGAAGACAATGATGAGTAATCAGACTCTCTCTCTTGGTAGGTGTAGGCCATAACATCGGCTGCCGGTAGAAGTTACCACCCATCAGACAAAGTCTTGCCGCCAAGTGATTCGTCGTGTGTTGGTGAAGCCGTACGGAGGACGGGTCTGAGCAGTTGTGTTACGATGTGTGCTGGGTACGATGCGCCAACTGTTGTTCTGTCGGGAGTTTGGTCGTGGACGGTCCCAGATCAATCTCCCTCTGGAGCAACATCGTTGGTCGTGTAGTTGGGTTTAACATTGCATCATCTCGCTCAACTGCCGTCTTCCTTCCGTTTCACTCAATTTTTGAACAGGCTCTTAATGAACTAGCGTGCTTTACCATGAACGATTGTATTATCCACTAGTTTATAATTAAGTAAGTATATAAAAAAATGCCGCAAGTCCGCCGCAGGCAAATTGATCCATTTTATATTTCAGATTTCGGCCTTAAACTATTTTTTATCCTTTCCAGGCTACTCTGGCTAGTTTTGACTTTGAGTGCATTTGCTGGCGCAGTCTACTGTGCGCTCAGTCAATACTTCAGGTCAGTATTTCTCCATTTAGATCAGCATCTTAGGCTCACCCGAGCGACGTCAAACGTCCTCCAAGGAAGATTTTCAGAACCTACCACGGAAGATTTTCAACAAGATTTAAGTGGGCTGTATTTAGGATAGTGATATATTAAAAACTACTAGCAAATGTGCCATAGAATCATGCCTTCGGAAAATATCTCTCTGCTTAAGGTGCTAAAGCAACAAACCACTTACCTCCAACGTTCAGATGCCGAGTTCGTAGCCCATTAGTCCAGATCACGAGAAAATGCACATCGATTTTGAATTTTGATGCCTAAATTCCCTCCGTGGGTTACTTTAAATACTTAAAATTGGTGACCGTTAAAAGATCGTGGCCATGACTCACTAGCTTGCCAGTTCGGAAGGAAGTGTCTCGCCACGTCGTGCAGCGGTCAGCGACCCTGTCCGACCCATAAGGATAATAAAGGTTAGGTAAACACTTGACCAAATATAATATAAAATTTTACTTAATCATCATAGAAACAATACTTATGAATTTTGAAATAATCTTTTTTTCCCACGAATTAATTCCAACTTCCCCGAAATTTGGTAATTTTTAAAAAAAGTGACAACTCCGGTATTGTTATGAGCGAATAGCGATGCGACCACGTGCCGCATGCCCTACCGCCCGCCGCCCGCGGAAGGGTTGCTTACCGTACATGTATTAAGTTACCTCTTTTTGCGAAATAATATTTATTTTTTTAGGGGGATTTTTTTTAAGTTTAGCCCGGTTTTGTATCCATTAGTACAATCAGTTAATGATACCTAACAATACCTTTACGGATCGGACAGGGTTTTCTTTACGTATTGTGTATGATTATGTAGTGTAACATTTGCGAATTCACTCAAGTTGCACCACAGTACATCAACTCTCTCATGAACTTCGTTCACTACCCGCATGGCTCTAATAAGGGGACATTTTCCGCCTTATTCATAAACGCTGCTTAAAGTTAACTAGTGATTAGCGATTCTTTCACCATACATTTTTGACCTTTTAACGTCACTTAACTTAAATCATACTTTATTAATAAACACCGTAGTGTTTAAGGGGTTCATCCATAAGCGATGATTAAAGCTAAATAACGTTAAAAGGTCAAAAATGAATGTTTAAAGAATCGCTAATCACTAGTTAACTTTAAGCAGTTTTTATGAATAAGAGGACATATAAAGTCAAAGTTGTCTACACTAGTATCATCTTCATCTCAGCTTTATTTCCAGTCGCATTCGAAGCTTTTTCAGCTTTGGAGTCTGGGGTCCGCTTTACCAGTCTAACTAGTATCTATATACAGTATGTTAAGAAAACTCTGTCCGACCCGTGAAGGTGTTGTTAGGTATCGATAACTGATTCTACTAATGCATACCAAACCGGGCTAAGTTTTTAAAAAAAATCCATCTAAAAAAATATATTATTTCGCAAAAAGAGGTAACTTAATAAATCTGCGCTATCCACCAATCCGCGCGTGGCGGCGGAGGCGGCAGAGGCGGCGGGCGCCAGGGCACGCGGCATGTGGTCGCATCGCTATTCGCTCATTATTATGAGCGAATAGCGATGCGACCACAGCGCGCTGTAAACTGAAGTCTACGCTGATGGAGTCGCGGGCAACAGTATGTTAAGAAAACCCTGTCCGACCCATAAGGATAATAAAGGTTAGGTAAACACATGACCAAATATAATATAAAATTTTACGTAATCATCATAGTACCACTACAAATGAATTTTGAAATAATCTTTTTTTACCGCGAATTAATTCCAACTTATCCGAAATTTGGTATTTTTAAAAAAAATTACAACACCGGTATTATTATGAGCGAATAGCGATGCGACCACGTGCCGCGTGCCCTGCGGCCCGCCGCCCACGGAAAGGTGGTTAACGCACATTTATTAAGTTACCTCTTTTTGCGAAATCATATTTATTTTTTTAGGGGGATTTTTTTTTAAGTTTAGCCCGGTTTTGTATGCATTAGTAGAATCAGTTATCGATACCTAACAACACCTTCACGGGTCGGACAGGGTTTTCTTAACATACTGTATATAATATATGTATTATAGTAGGTATGGGTTATACAGGTACAACTCAGAACCAGTGGTGGTATCTTTGCAACGAGATTACAGAAGCTGGTGGACCACCTTCCCAGCCGTGACCGCCTGCTTCCTCGATAGAGTGCAGCCGGATAAAGCAAGGGAGCTGATTGAGGAGTAAGTTTTAAATTAGGGTAAAAGCCTTTTTCTATGGTATGGTTTTCGTAGTAGTCGTCGTTTAGGAATAAACACAGTAGTGTTTATGGAATTTATTCATAAACGATGATTTAATCTCATCTTCTAATCCCCACCAGCACCTGGAACGTCACTGAAGAGTCAGATCCTGCGAAATATAGCTACTACTACGAGTTCATAGAGCTGATTGCTGACGTGTCCTTCCGTGATAACCTGCAGAACTTCTGGAAATACCAGGCTGATGAGACTGTGAAGGGGATCGACTTGCTGGAACTGGCGCTCTCTGTTCATCCCTCTTCTGTGCTTCAGGTTATTGTGTCCAATAGTGAACTTGAGGTAAGTTATACTACGCAGTGGAATGCTTTCAAGCATCGCATTTGTCGTGTTCCGGCATGATGTCTGGTGAAGCCGTACGGAGGACGAGTCTGAGCAGTTGTGTTGCGATGTGTACCGGGTACGATGCGCCTTATATTGTTGTGTTGGGAGTTTGGTCGTGGAGGGTCTTCAGATCAATCTCCCTATGGCGCAGCATCGTTGGTCGTGTTGTTGGGTTTAACATTGCATCACCTTACTCAACTGCTGTCTTCCTTCCTATTCGCTCAGTTTTTCTGAGTGAATAGGCTCTTAATAAACTAACGCGCTTTACCATCAACGATCGCATCACTGCTTACCATCAGGAGGGATTGCGGTCAAGCGCTAGATTATAATTATTTAAAAAAAATGCGCTGCTGCCCACTTCCCTGGTGAGAGTTCTCTTAGTTGCCTCTTACGACACCCACGGGAGGATATGGATTGGTACTATTCTACGGATAATTACGGTATACCTTCTGGACCTACAAAGGATCTCCCTTTCAGGTACGCTGGAGCCCAGTAATGACGGAAGTGGGGATGTGTTTAACCTTCAATTCCGCCTACGCGGAATTCCAGCATATGCTGAAGGAGCTCGAATGGATACCTTTTCAGCTGCTTCAGTGCCACTACCATAGTGGGCATTGTTCTGTGAGAATAGACTCTATGAACAACGCTGTAAGGGTGAGAGTTGATTGTCTTTTTTTCTTTCGTTTCTTGTTTCAAATTTCTCTTTTAATCGACTTCAAAAAGAAGGAGGTTAGTAAGAACTAATGAAGGAATTGAACTAACCTAATTTTATTTTTCAATATCACCATTATCATCATCATCAACCTTTTTATCGTCACACTGCTGGGCACAGGTCTCCCATACAGAGAAGGATTGAGCGTGTAACGTTACAATACCGCGAATATAGCCTAAGAACTTGACGGTTTCGCTGCCGAAGACACACTTGGGTCCTGGATGTTATCTATATATGTAATATAGATAACATCCAGGACCCAGGCCAATCAGGAAAAGATCGTTTTCGATCATGACCAGTAGGCCTAGTAAGAGTTTTCATCACGAGACTCGATCGTCGATATCGAGCGCGTTTGGCGCTCTCATTGGTTGAGAGTTCTTACAACCTTGGAGCGGGCCAATCAATGTGTCAAACGCACTCGATGTCGACGATCGAGTCTCGTAATGAAAACTCATACTAGGCCTACTGCCCGGGGATCGAACCCGGGGTCTCCACGTCGCAGGCAGGCGTGTTGACCGCTGTGCCACGGAGGACGTCAAATACCGTCAGACGTAATCACCATGTTTGCTCAATGCGGGTTGGAGATTTCAGACTTAAAGTCCAGATTTCCTCAAGATGTTTTCCTTCACCTTGTAATCAGTCATTGGTGTCCAAGATATACTTAGAAAGTACATAAAGGATGTCTCGTCTGTCACGTCGATGCACAAACGAGTACCATGGATCCAGTACATGATTCTGAACCCCCAGTAGTGGAATTTTTCGTCGGCTTTTTCATGACTTAAAAAAATATATATGTAGTTTTTTTTCACTTTAAACCGTTTACAATTGCTATATCTACTTTCATAACCCAATAAGATTTTAAAGTAAAAATTAATTAATTCGCTAATTACACAAAAAGGCGCAATGAAAACAAAACTCAAAAAACTTTCTTATCAGCTGATTTAATAGAGTTCTCATCAGGGATCAACACCATACCTACAAACCCGCACGGCGGCATGCTTGCAACGTTCAAAGGCCGAGCCGATACGTTTTTTTTAAGCACTGTGAATTCTATAACCGTTCAATAACGACATAACTGACTATCATAATTTTATTAGTGGCATGCGGTCTAGCCTTTTCGCGATGTTTCCATTCCAAGATTAAGCAATTATTATCCCACAGCTTTTTTAAAACTTGATTTTCATGTTTCAGTATTTTATACATTCTCCGTATGAAATATCAACGGCTATATCTAACCCAACTGGAGAAGTGCTGCCTGGAGAGGAACTCATCATTGACTATAAGGTACTTACACACTAGTGAAACGAAATGAAATCGTGAAATGAAATTAAATCGTTTATTAAGCAAGTAGGATCACCGATCACTTTTACACGTCATATGTTTATTTTATTTTTTTTAAAGTAGATGAAGCCGGCATTTCCTAACTGACTACCTCTGAGAAGAAATAGCCGACACAAACTCAGGGATCATCGTCTTTTTTAAAGTCCAGACATTAAAAATGAAAATGTTTACAATAATTTACGTTATAATTACGCATATTGCTTAATAACAATGCTTAACAGAGCGAGCAGCTCAGTCCCAAGCTTTAGTAACGTGCCGGTCATGAACGGATGGTCAAAAATGTAGATCCGCAGATACGGATCTTCATACGGATATGTGGTCTTAACTTTCTTAAGCGGCCTTCACGCGCTGGCTGTTTGTCACAAACACCGTAAGCAGCAAACAGAGTACCAAACATCCAACAAAAAACACCGAACACAAACAGACATCCGCAAGCTTGGTGAATGTTCATTACATTCCGAATCGGCAAATATGGCGGACGTCGAGCTTGTGGTAAGTATCACACAAAGAAAGAACAAAAAGAAGAAAGCGGAGACGATGGTGGATGATTCAAATACATAAAAATCGTACAAGGTGTCTGCTTTAGACCTATTATTTGGGCTAATTTGCAGAATTATTTGAAAGAAAGAAAGAAAATACATTTATTTAGCACAGATTAAAAGACACACAATACATCAGATAAAGACAAATATTAAAAAGTAAAAAAAAAATAGTAATAATAAAATAAAGTTAATATGATAAAACAAATTAATGTAGAAAACTAGCAGGAATGTGTGCCTCCCGGATGCGCCAAAAAGGCCCAGTTCAGCAAAAATGTCAGACAATTAGTGCCTGACGCTGGTTTTCAACTGAACCTGATGTGCGAAGTGACGGATGTAAAACAGTTTATACATAGCAACGTGACTTGTGTATGCAATAAAAAAAAAGGATAAAGAAAATAAAAACAAAAATAAAATAAATTTATGTTATATAAAAACAATGACGTATGTATATGTATAAAAATGTGATTATGAATAGTAAAATATGTAATAAATAGTAACAAATAGTAACAAAACTATACCAGTAAATAAATATATAATTGAATGGAAGACAATTTATGTAGGTACGTTAAATAAAAATGAAAACCCAAAAAATCCAAAAAATGCGGCCCAATATATATATTAACTGCGTAAAAAAAAACAAAGTCTCAAAAACGAATGCTTGCCATAATTTATTCAACACGCGAACTGCGGCATCATCTCACAACGCCGCAAGCAGTTGAGCCGGACTTCATCATATAATTGACACATTTAGTGTGACCATGTCTAACTGCCTCTGCGATTCTATGAGATACTGCCGCAACCGTCGTTTAAAAGCACCTATTGTGTTTACTATCCTAATAGGTGGTGGCAAATTATTCCATACTTTGGACGCCGCATAGCGAAAGCTACCCCTAAAAGCAGCTGAACCCTGAGACTGAGTCGAAAGCTGCTGCGAACATTGCCTTCTCCCGCATTCCCGTCTACTCGCAACCCAACTCAGCTTGTTATAAAGGTAGTCCGGTTTTTTATATTTCACCACACCAAACAAAAGGCAAGCCAAGTGCAGTTTGCGTCTGGACTTCATCTTCAGCATAAAATGCTTATTAAGAAAGGGTGTTACATGGCTTCTGCGAGGAATATCGTAACAAAATCGAGCACAGGCGTTTTGCACCCTTTGTATGAGGCGGTCAGTACGAGCTAATAGGCGCGGGCCGTAAACTGTGTCACCATAATTCAACCTGGACAGAACCAAGGTTTCTACTAGCTGCTCCCTTAGTTTTTCTGATAAGTAAGGCCTCATGTTATACAAAACTTTTAGGCGATAAAAACAGTTTCTAACCGAGTCTGCTATGTTTCTCAAAACGCAGGTCTTTGTCCATAATGACACCTAGATTCCGCGCTTCATACACTCGGTCAATTGGTTCTCCCATAAGTCTCAAGTCAAATGTCACCGGTAATCGAGTCAACTGCTGCCTTGTGCCAAATACAATATATTTAGTTTTTATTGGATTTAACGACAGGCAGTTCTCCTCCGACCAGGCGGCGACTCTTTGAAGATCATCGTTAAGATCCTTAATTGCACTATTGTACTCGTCCGGTCTAAATGATATATAAAAATGGACATCGTCGACGTATATATGGTACTTGCATTTATGGAGACACTTTACAATATTTAATTTTGCTTTAAAGTTTTTATTGGTTTCAGACAATTTATAGAAGAAAAATTTAATGAGCTTCTTTACGAACCATCAGGGGAGTTTCATAACTTCTGTCGCATGAGTCTCACAGATTTTGAGTATTTGCTATCCTTTAACCTTTTTTTCTTCAGATGTCTGCGGAACGTAGCCATCAGTATTTATTTTTTGGTCTTCAATTCCTTGACACTTTTATTCATTATGATCGATCGGCATCTTTAGAATTACAGAGACATGGCTCATTTTGATAAGCCTCTAAAATGACAGAATCGTAGGTGCTGACCAATCACTATTTTTTTCTTTTGCGCGCCAACGGATAAGTGTACCGAGTAAATACGCCCGCCTCCCGAAAGCTCGCACGCATTACTGATTGCTACCAAAGATGTGGATACCTTGCAAACTGTTTGCCAAACACCCTTTGATCTGGCCAGAAAATCCGACACCTATAGCCGAACACTGGCCAACACAAACACAAACAGGCAAACAAAGACAAACACCCATCCACACATCCGCGTTTGCTGTTTGCTGTTGGCTGTTTGCCACTGTTTGTCAAGCGTGTGGAGGGCCCTTTAAAATCAAATCAAATCATTTATTTCAAATAAACCAGTTAGGTATAGGCACTTTTGAATTGTCAGAAGGTCGGTCAGTCAGTAAGGTGAAGCTAGTCGCCCATTCCAAACAGTAGGTACCTATGGAGAAGAACGGGCAAGAAACTCCATGGACACTCTTTTAAATTATCAAGTTATTGATACAAATATTTGATTACATCATGCATATTGAAATCAATCGTGTGAGAACGATGCAGAAACATATTGTACGCTAAGAGCGTTCATTATGGAAAACACACAAAAAAAAACACAACAACATAAGAGACTAACCCAACAAATAGATGTTTTACAGCAAGTACATTGTGCTCACACGTGTGCCATGCAATTATACAATACTAAGAAATTGAATCCACACAGTGCAAAGATAGTTTTGTCCAAGCTTCAGCAGCTCCAACAGTGTTCCCGAATGCTAAGTTTAGCTCCTGTGTAGCTGCACCAGTGCCGAATGCCCCTGTCAGCGATGCAATTCCGTAACAATTCCGTACAATATGCTTGGCTACATAGTGTGTACTGGCTTTGAGTTAAAAAAAACAAACTGTAATTGTTTGTTTTTTTTAAATTAAAACTACAAGAGGATAAATCAAAGAACAATCAGTGTAAGTATAGAAATCGAACGCAGCTCAAGCCTTATCCTTAAATCCTTAACACTATAAAATGCTTTCTGACACAACTTACGTTTAATGGAGGATTTGAATTTATTCAGGCTCAGATCTTGAACCACCTCTGGAAGTCTATTGTAAAAATGTATACATTGGCATCTAAAAGAGCCACCTATTTTCTTGAGCCTTGTTGTAGGTACAATAAATTTGTGCCTGTTCCTAGTATTTATATTATGGACATCACTGTATTTTTTAAATAATTTTATATTTTTATGAGCATACAAAAGGTTTACACAATCGGTGACGGCGCATACGATCTTGAGTTGAGTTAAGACATGTTTCGACTTGTCGGCGGGACTTTCTTCTCTTGGCGAAGAGTAAGGCGCATTAACGACAACAATTGCTTAAAATTGTTAGCTACTACACTACCCAGAGTGCCCAAGCTCACTCTACCCGCAGTTCACCTAAATTTTCATGATCATTTCACTAACTTACATAGGCGTACCGGCATGATATAATGTGTTAATTTTGTATCCCTTGTTTCATCTAAGGTAGTGGAGATTCAAGCTTCACCAAGCGTGAAGAGTTTGAGATCGGAGCAGCGGCGCTGCAAGTATCCTGACGAATGGATCAGCGATTCTATACGGGTAGGTATCCTTATAAAGATACATCACTTTTACGGACTAATTTGAGAAGACTAAATTAGTAAGGTTCTGGAGTGGCGGAGATGCAGCGTAGGGAAGCCCCTGACAAGGTGGACCGAATACCTGGTGAAGGTCGCGGCAAGCCGATGGATGCGGGCAGCACAAGACCGGTCAGCAGTGGACCATTATAGACTGAAAAAGGAGAAACTAATATTTATGTTATGCATGGGCATGGACGTACCCAGGATGGGGAGCGGGGGGAGAGGGGAGGTGCCAGCTGCTCCTCCCTGGAAATCTCGCAGAACATGTATGAACTATCCTAATTACTAAACAACGTATTAACGAGGACTTATCTATTACTTTTAAATATACAGTAACAAAATTTACGATGTAATTGCCAAAAAACCGCGAATTACTTAGATTAACCAGTCTAAAAATCTGACTTGCCCCCCCCCCCCCCCCCCCCCCCCCCCCTAGACCTGACTTGCCCCCCTAGGCTTGACTTGCCTTCCCCTGGGCCTGACTTGCCCCTCGCTAGCCCAGAATAGACATTATTATTCAAATTTTTAAGGTCGATCATCCCCGGCCATTTAGTCTTACAAACTACACAAGTAGCTACGTCTACATGAAACATTAGGTAGGTATTTGGAGTGTCGTGTGTAGTGCAAATAGACGCAAATGATCCAGTATAAGTCCACGTTTATACTTTAATTAGTAATTAGGGAGTTCATACATGTTCTGTGAGATTTCCAGTGGGGAAGGAGGCAGCTGCCACCTGCCCCCCTTGGGTACGCCCATGATCTTAAGTCTCTTTTACAATGAAAGTGAAAAAAGGTGTACTAAATTTAAGTTTAGTTTAATTTTTTAAAAAGGGAATCGGTACCATACCATAGAAGGGCGGTGAGCATGCATTACTAAAATTGCAAATCATTCTAACCATACCTTTTCAGGCATACAGCTTCTCCCTATGCCAGATGCACTGCCGCAGTCGCATGGCTGTCATGTTCTGTGGATGTAGACCATACTTCCACGTGAAAGGAGGTGAGAATCTCTCTTTTATACGTCTTAGGATTTGCCTAACCTGCAGGGTAATAGGGATGTATCCAAGGTATGAAAATCAAAAAAATAATTAGTCCGTCTTATAGATAATAAAAAAAATTAAGACCAGTATTTTTTATTTTGTCGAAATTACCAAAACTAAGTATAGCAAATTAAAGTTACGGAGTGGAGGCTAATTACGTCACGCCGTGGTACAAATTATAGTACGTGACGTAATGCGACATTTCAAATCAATATATCTTTCTAAATATTTGAATGAAAGAAAAAATAAAAAATATTGGATACGTATTTTTAATTTTTTCTTTCATTCAGATATTTAGGAAGATAAAGGGTGTCTCTAACATCGACGCACAAACGAGTACGATGGATCCAGTACATGATACTGAACCCCCCAGTGGTGGAATTTTTCGTCTATCCACTCAAACTACCTATTGTGATTATTACTTTTATGAAAATCACCTATGTAGAAAAGGTTGTTAACATCTGTCTTTTAGGCGTAAACTACTCGTTGCCTAGCAACGGTTTATTTACCAGTATTCTTTATCGAATTTGGCTCAAATATAGGTTGATTATTAATAATTGAAAATGTTGATGACTGCTTATCTACAATTTATGTGATTTAAACAGAATGCAATAGACTGACTGATTGTAATAAAGTTTTCTTTACGTTTCCTTTTAAAATATTGTCTTTGTAAGGAAGTTTCGGTTTCGGCCGAAACAGAGACCGTTGCCGAAATTCGTTTTCTGTTACGGTAGTGAAACTAGTTTCGGTCAGACACTATTACGTTGTTGAGCAAACACATTGTTCGAACATATGGAGCTATGGAATAGCAATATACTTACTTCAAGATGATTCAAAGTAATAGTGAGTGACACAATTAGGATGATGGATTTTGCAGGCATCAGATATACTAGCGTTTTTTTTTTAATAATCATAATTTAGTGCTTGACCGCAATCCCGCCTGTTTATTAAAAGCCTCTTTTCTCTCAAAAAAACTAAGTGGACTGGAAGGAAGACGGCAGTTGAGCGAGGTGATGCAATTTTAAACCCAACAACATGACCAACGATGCTGCTCCAAAGGGAGATTGATCTGAAGACCCTCCACGACCTAACTCCCGACACAACAATATTTGGCGCATCGTACCCGGCAGACCCGTCCTCCGTACGGCTGGACATCGTGCCGCAACACGACGAATCGCTTGGCGGCGTATACAATTATTGCGCAGGATTGCCTGGATTGCCATAAATCCCTCATTATGGAACGTGTGTTTGTAGCTTAGGATCTTGCAGAGTAATGCCATAACAGACTATTGGTAACTTTTTGACATTTCAACATCATTCATTGCGATATTAACGTTTATTTATTTATTTTATTATTTATATACACACAATAAAATACATATAGATACAACAAAATGAAGATCTGAGTACAAAGGTACTGCTTATTTCTTAAGAAATTTCTTCCGGCAGACCTGCGAAAGGAGAAGTAAAACAGAAATGTAGACAATAGTGTGTAAGAACAAGGAGAAAATAAAATATGAATATGATAACTATTAAAGTAATAATATTAAATATACCTAAACATATAAATCTAAAATAAGTATACTACTTAAATAAATACATAATACTAAAATATATAAATATGTATAAATAATAAACAAATTCTCACAATATAGAGGAAAGGTAATGCTCTTTTAATCGACGCTTAAAATTAGAAATAGTGTTTAAATCACGAATGTTAGGCGGGAGTGAGTTCCACAATCTTACAGCATGTACAGAGAAGGAATAGGAATAGTCAATCGTTTTATGAGGATGAGATTTAAGGATGGATCTTAGGTGTGATCTACAGGGTGCGTCGCTAGAGCGCGCGTAAGAAAAACGCTCACGCAGGTAGGAAGGATAAGACGGGTTGTGTAAGATGTTGAAAAGGAGACATAAAATCCTAGTATTCCTGCGAAGGCGAATTGGGAGCCACTTGAGTTCCTTGCGAAGGTGAGAAACATGGTCATACTTACGAAGACCGAAAACAAAGCGAATGCACAGGTTTTGCAAGCGCTCAAGCTTGTTTAACAGCTCCTCAGTAGCATCCAGGTAACAGGCATCGGCATAATCTATAATCGGCTGAATAAGGGCTTGTGCTAAAGAAATTTTAGTCTTCAAGGGCAGAAGACCCTGAAGGCATTTCAGTGAATGAAATGAAAAATGTACCTTTCGACTGACCTCACTGACCTGAGCACGCCACGATAGATTGGAGTCTATAACTACACCCAGATCTTTGGCAGTTTCAGTAAAGTCAATTCGTACACCATCAAGATATAAAGGCAGGAGGGATGTAATATTGACTGCATTGCGAACAAATCTGCTGCCTATGATCATAGCCTGGGATTTAGTTGGGTTAATTTGTAAGCCAAAAGACTTAGCCCAAGCGCTAACACTAGCCAGGTCATGATTCATTGCGGCAATTGCAGAGCTCGTGTTGTCAGCAGAAGAATGCCGATAGAGCTGCAGGTCATCTGCGTAGAGATGGAAACTGGAGGAGATTACTCTAGTAACAGAGTTAATGAAAATTGAAAAAAGAAGAGGAGAGAGAACGCTACCCTGAGGAACACCCTCAGTGAGATTACACCAATCGGAGAAGGACTCCTCTAGGCGAACACACTGAGAGCGTCCTCGGAGATACGAGCTGAACCAGGCTAAAGCGGAAGAAGAGAAATTGATAGAATTGAGAATGCCTAGTAAAATGTCAAAGTCCACTGAGTTAAAGGCGCTGCTAAAGTCAAGCAATACAAGGACAGTCAGTAATTTATTCTCCATTGCCCAGCGAATGTCGTCAATAACCTCCAAAAGCGCGGTTACGGTACTGTGGCCCGAGCGAAAACCGGATTGAAATGGAGATATTATCGAGTTTGACTCCAAGAAATATGATAATTGCCTATGAACTACGTGCTCAAAAACTTTAGTACTTTACTACTTTCGTAGTTATGAAGCAATGGATTCGCAATTTAAAATTATTCAGATTGATATTGATAGTGCGTTATGCAATTTGTTATTCAGTTTTAAATATACAATATTAATTTTTGTTTTTGCGAAACCCGAAACACGTGTCCAGTATTTTTATGTAAAAATGTAAGTACAAAATTTCAAAAAGATATCATGAAAAACCACAAAGTTATGAGTTTGTTATCCTAGTTGTCCCAACAAAAATATGGTCAACGCCATAGAGGTATTATTCAACGCTCACCCGCCCGCGTCTGTAGTGGCGCGGCGTTGTCTGTATTATCTAGTGACAACATCTTCCATCACACTTGCAGGCCAGGGACTGTTGTACCTAACGGTAAAGTGTGGGTCGATATTATTGTGTACTTTACTCATAAGTTCAGCCAATTTTTTTTTTTTATGATTATAAACTAAAACGATCGTTGATGGTAAAGCGCGCTAGATTATTAAGAGCCTATTCACTCAGAAAAACTGAGCGAATAGAAAGGAAGACGGCAGTTGAGCGAGATGATACAGTGTTAAACCCAACAACACGACCAACGATGCTGCGCCAAAGGGAGATTGATCTGAAGACCCTCCACGACCAAACTCCCAACACAACAACATTTGGCGAATTGTACCCGGCACACATCGCAACACAACTGCTCAGACCCGTCCTCCGTACGGCTTCACCAGACATCATGCCGGAACACGATAAATCGCTTGGCGGCAAGACTTTGTCTGGTGGGTGGTAACTTCTGCCGGCGGCCGATGTTATGGCCTACCACCAAGAAAAACATGTTACATTTTACTTATAACGTATACCACCCTTCCACGGAGTGGCCCTGTCCCTGCCCTGTCCAGAGTGATCTGTCATGAACTATGTTGTGCGCTCGACCACACTGCAACAATTTCTAAATGTATTTGGGAAAAAATATAACATGGTGCAAAAATGATTGAAATCGATTCAGTTCCTACTCTGAAAAACTATATTCAGGTTTGGCCTAAACAAAAAATAACGTTCTATAATCCAATATGATTTTCAAAATTATGCGACATTACCTAAGTTTCTCAACCCTAATAAATTATTTTTTCTTTTTGTCGAAGTATGCAACCTCCATAGAATTATGAAGGTTGCATATTTTGTCAAAGGAAAAATAACTGTCTGCCAAAGGAAAAAATACCAGAAGTCACTCAACAGTCAGCAAAAGAACTGTCAAGAAAAAATTTCAAAACACATCCAATGAAAAATAACAGGAATTAAAAAATTTTGTTCGTTAATAAGTCTGTTTTGAAATTTTAACTAAATTCATTTGCTTTTTTTCTTTGCGCGTGAATCAAGATGGGGACGTCTGTGATGCATACGGGATGGCGTGCATCGGCCGGAACGTTGAGATCCTCATTAACATTCCCAAGAACCTTGCTAAATGCACATGTCTCCCCCAGTGCGCCGAACTCAATTATTATTCACACACAAAAACGATCCTTATTCGGTTAGTGGCTTTTTATTCTTTTGTATTAGTAGACTGTAGATATTTGCATCTGTAGTTTTACTTACAGCATTCAGAATCCCTTGCTTCGAGAAATTTCTGTTGCGAAAGTTCTAGCATGATATCGACCTCCTTGGCATGGTCAGACTTTCGTAGCTGTCAATGTCAAATTATCATTAAGCGACATTAATTTTTGTCATTGACATATACTAATGGACATGCCTTAGAGATGAGAATTGTGGCACTCCGAAAGAAAGAGAGGAAACGAAGCTTCGTCTATCTTCATTTCTCTCAAAATCATCAATCATCTACGAGGAAAGATATAGCACTAGACCGAAAGTATGGCCATCTCTCTCACTCTTTTCAAACAAAAAAAAAAAAATTGCAGATTATACGCAAGTCCATTAATATGTCATATGATTTTTCCACTGGAGTTGAATGTAGACCTAAGATGACACTAGCTCGTTATCACTAACGAGGGATACACCAAAATAAATAGCCTGCTACCTATTGAAATGTCTACTCATAGCTCAGCGCCTACGGCTGAAAATCTTCTATTTATTAGACTTCTTTGGGCGCCTCCTAGTGTTTGAGAAATTGAGCATATTATAGATGAGTCTCTAATGGAATGTTTCTAAGGTTTGCAATAAGAGGTTGTCTATCTTAATACACAGTCATTTGCTTTTGAGTCTCTTTGACTCCTGAAAAAAATAAACTTGGTTTGCTCTAGAACCAAAATTGACCTTTGTAAATTCTACAATTCCAAATTCAATTCCTGTTAAACCCCTATTGACAACTACCAAAATCTATTTAAACATTATCAAAACCTATACCCTACCAAAACCTATTTACACCATACCAAAGCCTATTTAAACCCTACCAAATCCTATTTTACCTTACCAAAACCCATTTTAACCCTATCAAATCCTATATTAACCATACGAAAACCTATTTTAGCCTTACCAAAACTTATTTTGACCTTATCAAAACCTATTTTAACCCTATATAGTGTTCAAACCCTAGCTAAGCCTGTTTAATCACATTTAATATTAAATCCTACATGAATGGGACTTCGTCGGACACGGACGAGCTGCGGTCAGCAATCCGGTTCAACATGATGCCTCCAAAGATCAGACTTAATCGGGATATCATATTTACACTGGAAGACCTCTTCGGTTGGTGCACCTGAATTGAGTGGATTTTGCCAGCTTTTTATGACGTCAGACATCGGCGTAGCCAGCCTTGAGCTCAGGGTGGGGCAGAAGTTAACCTACCCCCCCCCCCCTCTTCTCCCGGTTTTTATTTTATTAGATTTTGTTTATTAGGCGCCTTATAAATCAGAGTCAGTGTGGGGCAAGTGCCCCAGCATGGCCCAGTGTGGCTACGCCCATGACGTCACAGCATCTTTCACTGCTTAAATGTTAATAACTTTAATTTGTTGTAATTAAAACACAGTTAATTCATCTGCTAACATTGTGTTGGTGCTGGCGAGAAGATCGGCCTGCAACCTGTAATTTATTATTTGAATACCCGTATGTTTTTTCTATGTGTATATAAAAAAGTATTTGGTCATGCTTCTGAACCCTGTTTCAATGGAGCGGGTTAAGAATTATCACCGAATACTTTACCGAATACACGTCTAGTCATGGCATACCTACATATTAAAAAAAACTGGATGTTGCGCGCCAACCTCACTGTCGGCGTCAGCGTAGTTTGTTACGCTGACGACACGCCAGTCCTGGCGCAAGGGAGGTCGCAAACTCTCGCGGTTGCGACAATCGTAGAGAGGACCTGGCAATTGGGACACGAGGTGACCCTGCACAAGTCAGAAGTTATGTGCTTTACGCGCGCTACTGCTGGGTCCCGCCATAACGGTAGAAAAGGTACACATCAGCTTCGGGTCAACGTTGAAGTACCTGGGACTCGTCCTCGATAGCTGGTGGAACTTCGAGGAGCGCTTCCGACCTTTGGCACGCAGATTGGAACGGGCTGGGGCTGCCCTGGGGTGGCTCCTCCTAGAAGTTCCTGTTCCGGGCGAGAGGAAACGCCAGGATGTCACCACTATGGGGATCGCCCTGAGGATACGGTGACGCATACGGTGGAGGTCTGTCCGGCTTGTGCGGAGCACCGCAGTGTCCTCGTGGCGGCGATCGGCGGCGATTTCTCACGTCTGGCACTAGTCACTTGCCTGTGCACCGGGATCACGGTTTTTCTTCCAACAAACCCGCAACCCAGACCCAGGCATCGGTCTTCGTGGACCCCGACACGGTGTGCTGACAACTCTTTGAGGCACGAAACACCCGACTTGACCTGGACCTGGTCTTTACTGGGCGGCGAACTTCCCATTCTATCCACCCGAAGGCCCGCGCCTACGATGGGCGGGAATTCGATGTTGACGTGAGAGCGCCGAGAATCCCGCTCCTTCACGCACTCCGCCTCTTCTTTTGCCAGCATCACTGCTTCGCAGGAGGTGACTGCTTGCCATGAAATCTTGTTCCGAACCGTGGCCTGGACCAGGGCTGGACGCGAGTGATCGCCGCCACGAGGACATGGCGCTGCTCCGCCCAAACGAAGACTGATGTCTGATTCAGGGTTTCGGGTTAGTTGAAAAACAAACCGTGGCCCTGGCACAAAGGCACATAAAGGAACACGGGTGTGTTTTAGTCAGTATTTGGTGATTTGCCAGACACACCAAAAAAGAAAAGGTTCATTGTGAATATTTAACAGTTTCAAGTAGGTTGAGTGGCTGTCGTCTTTACATTTATGTTCCGTTTTTCTTTAATTACTCCGTTTTTTGCGTTATATGTTGATCAGCTAAAACACTGACCCACTTGCTTAAACTAGCACCGAGCACTTGTTTGGTCACCTCCAACCTGCCACCAAAGGCTGTAAATATGTGTGCCCCAACTCGAATTCTTGGTATTTCAGCTTCGCTAGGTGGCACCACTGCGTTGTTCGTGGGAGCCAGCGTGCTGACAGTGGTGGAAACAGCACTCTTCATCGTAAGACATCTCGTGCGGATGATCATCACGAGAAGGCGCGGTAGAGTTGTAGATTTTAAGCCTTAGAGCACTTTTCTGCTGCGTCATAAGAGGCCACAGATGTTACACACTTATGTAAAACCAACCATGGTTCTAACTGCGCCGAATTAAAATCATTTATACTAATAGTTTAATTTTTATAAAGAAAATACTATAACACCAAATCACCACTGTACAAATATAATTCTAATTACATGAGCCACTTGATGTTTCAACTTTAACGATGGCACAAGTCAACGGTTTGAACACGAATACCCGAATGTTAAGCAGAACTAACAAAAATGACATTAGTCATTTGAGATGCCTCATTTGAGAGGAAAATAATATTATAATATTTCCGGTTAAACTTTACGATGAATTAAATACTATTATATAAAAATAATTAAGTGAAGTAATAATTAATGTTACATTTAGGTTTTTGCTCTGCTTAAGAAAATTATAATGGCAGCTTCCTATTTCAAATTATATTTCCCGCTTAATGTTTTTGCTGTGGGTAAAAATTATTCGAAAAAAAAAACAAAAAGAGTTAATAGTCGTAGTTGTTGTGTTGTTAATAAATTGTTTGAGCTTTGAGGATTGAAACTTTTAGTATACTAGTTATTAGAAGTCAGTCGTTGTATTTCTTTTTAAAATTATTAAAGAGTGTTTAAAATTAAATATAGTTTTATTTATTTCACTATACCTAATGAAATTAAAATATACAATAAAAACAATTTTTAAATAACTAGGAACAGATGCCAGCAGGTTAAAACTGTCTCTTAATTAACCTTGAACCCAATGTTCTAGCGCTAAAGCTGAAAATCTATTTTATTAAATTGACAGATTGTAGTTGTAGAGTGCACCTGTAAGGCTATAACTATGAAAATATTCTGTACGTATTTAACGAAAATGATTAGTAACTAAACGCGAACAGCTTAATTGCTTGAAACAATAACCAAACGTTGGATGCTATCATAACGCCCCTCCCACTTTACAAATGTATTTATTTTCGAAAAATATAACCTAATTTTAACTAAAACAACGAACGAACGAATATCATGTTTTTGACGGTACTGTCGTTATCAATTAAAACAGTGTACTATGTTTTCTATACATTTTACTTTTTGTTGTCCTGGTCTCGTGCAGTACTACCTTTTGGATTGGATATCGGCTTGGTGGGATTTTCGGCCTATTATTTGTCTAAGTTGAAGAAACCTGATATGGAGAATGTGATCAGTATATTCGGACCTGAACCCTGGGCCAAGGAAAGCCAGTTGCATCCAGATAAAGTGGTGCATTGCATTGCGCACAGGGGAGCGGCACTGGACGCTCCTGAAAACACTATGGAAGCGTTCAAGTATGTAAGTAAACTTTATAAAATATTGCCAAGAGGATTTACGTCGAAAATGATTTTACTCCCTAAGGCCTAGAGGACTAAAACATTCTTAAAAAGAATGTAAACAAACATAATTTTTTAAATATAGAATCAAAAACATGCAATGAGTATTAATGAAAACAAACCTATTTTCTCAGATTATGTCATAATTTATTGAGTGTTGCGTAATGATAAAGCTAATAGCTCACAATCATTGTTTCGTACGTCATACATACTAAGGAAAACCCTTTCAATAGGTAGAACAAAAATTTAAAAAAAAATATTGGATGAAAAAGTTTGCATTATATTATGTTGTCTATGGGCTTTAGCTTTACCATGAAATAATAATATGGTGATAGAAAGGCATGGTGAAGCATACACTGTGGGAAAAGCGAGAAGTTGTCTTACTAAAACCAGCCCGTGTCATTCAGTTTCTATAATAACTCTTTTGAACAACCTGCAACCGTGGCAGGCATGGGCCCTAGTGGACTTAGTGTTAACATCACTTTGAGACTGGCGTGGTAGATAATGCACTGGTGACCCAGACATTGCCATACCCTTTACTGACAGTTCACAAAGTCCACACCGTCTGTGGCCAAGCCCAGTGTTACCCTATGAGGACTATTCCAGCCTCATACGGTGAAAGTTTAATCTGTATTGATGGTGAAATTACTTTCCAGTGCGTAGAACATGAATGCAACATTATAGAGCTGGACGTACGGACATCGAAAGATGGCAAACTGTTGCTCTTACATGATCAAGGCTTGGAACGACTAGCGGGCACAAGTATCTCAGATGTCCGTGCTGTGGACTGGGATAAAATTAAAGATGTTGATGTGGGTGCTACTCATCCTAATAGGTTAGTTGGTTTTTTAATAGATTTATTTGATAAGACTGTGTTGAGGCTCAGATGTTAATAAGTTGTTAAATTAAAGGCAAGTGGACTGTATACTATACAGTATGTAAAGAAAACCCTGTCCGACCCATAAGGATAATAAAGGTTAGGTAAACACATGACCAAATATAATATAAAATTTTACGTAATCATCATAGTACCAGTACAAATGAATTTTGAAATATTCTTTTTTTCCCCGCGAATTAATTCCAACTTCCCCGAAATTTGGTAATTTTTAAAAAAGTGACAACACCGGTTTTATTATGAGCGAATAGCGATGCGATCACGTGCCGCGTGCCCTGCCGCCCGCCGCCCGCGGAAGGGTAGTAACGCATATTTATTAAGTTACCTCTTTTTGCGAAATAATATTTATTTTTTTAGGGGGAATTTTTTTTTTAAGTTTAGCCCGGTTTTGTATGCATTAGTAGAATCAGTTATTGATACCTAACAACACCTTCACGGGTCGGACAGGGTTTTCTTAACATACTGTATATTTAAAAATAATCTTTAACAAGTAATTAAAGTTTAAGAATGTCTGTGCGCGGTTGTGTCCTGTAGACGACGCGGCCGCGCTGTCCGCATCATCGAAGTGTGTGTGAACAGACTGGTGGTCTATTTACTCGGGGAAACTGTCTTCTCAACTTCAATGGCTTTATTCATGCCTGAATTGATGCAAAAGTACTGTAACATAAATCTATTACCTTTATGTTATAAACCAACCACTTGTTATGATATAAGGCAGTCAAGTAGCTTGAGACCAGGGCCCCTAATCTGCTGTGTCAGTCCAACATGATTCCATTGTCATTGTGCTTAAAAGTTCGTAATTGGCTAAATTGATATAGATCAATCATCTCAGTTGTCTTGTAATGGAATGGGGATAGAAAGACATTACTGTATTGTCATTATTATGAAACCTGTCAATACAAATAATTTTCTAAAAACTAGGTAATACTTAATTTAGAGATAGAATAGGCTTAATAAACTAGTGCGCTTTACCATAGATTGCATCAGTGCTTACCATCAGGCGGGATTGCGCTCAAGCACTAGTTTATAATTAAAAAATAAGGCAAGAATTTTGGCCTAAAAATATTGAAAACAAAGTTGCTGGAAAGCAAACAACAATTAATTAATATGAAGGGATGTATCTGACATCGACGCACAAACTAGATAGATCCAGTACATGATTCTGAACCCCTTAGTGTTGCGTCGGCTTTTTCTCGATTTAAAAAAAAAAATATGCTTTTTTCGCTTTAGACCGTTCATAATTGTTATACTTTTATAACCAAATAAGATATTAAAGAAAAAAATAATTAATTCGTTAATTACACAAAAAAGCGCAATGTGAACAATACTAGAAAAACTATCCTATCAGCTGATTTAATAGAGTTCGCATCAGGGATCAACGTAATACCTACAAACACGCACGGCGGCACGCTTGCAACGTTCTAAGGCCGAGCCGTCACTATTTTTTAAACACTTATTTCTGTAACCGCTCATTAACGACATAAATTAATAAGTATCATAATTTTGTTAGTGGAATGCGGTGTAGCCTGTGTTAAAATTAAATCCCTTACTTTCAGAAAACAATTCAAGGACGTTCGCCTATGTTTACTGGACGATGCCCTGGATTACCTCTTAGCTAACAACGTCAAGGTCATCATTGACGTCAAAGGTGAAGACAAGCAGGTATTTAGCCTTGTAAGCTTTCAGCAGTGTAATCATACAGTAGCCTCGATTCCATTGTACACTTACTAAACTAAATTTAAGTTTAATGGATACCTTCTAATTCATTAGGAAAAGGACAAAAGTTTTAGTTTTATTACCTGTCAGTTTAATCAGCGCCTGACGTAAATTAATGGTTTATTTTTAGTAGCCATATTTTTAAACGCGTCTTTTGTATGTAGTCTATGGAATATCTAAACAAAGCGCCCTCTGTTGGATTTTCTTCTTGGTGCTGAGCAGAGGTCGACATCGTAACAGTGAGCTTTATCAAGCACTAGCTGCGCCACCCGATTTCACCCGCGTAGGATTCGATATGTTCCGCTCCTATTGGTCGCGGTCGCGGAAAACCCTGTCCGATCCGTAAAGGTATTGTTAGGTATCAATAACTGATTCTACTAATGGATACAAAACCAGGCTAAACGTAAAAAAAATCCCCCTAAAAAAATAAATATTATATCGCAAAAAGAGGTAACTTAACACATGTGCGTTGAGCACCCTTCCGCGGGCGGCGGGAGGCAGGGCACGCGGCACGTGGTCGCATCGTTATTCGCTCATAATAATTCCGGTGCTGTCACTTTTTTAAAAATTACCAAATTTCGGGGAAGTTGAAATTGATTCGTGGGAAAAAAAGATTATTTCAAAATTCATTAGTATTGTTTCTATGATGATTACGTAAAATTTTATATTATATTTGGTCATGTGTTTACCTAACCTTTATTATCCTTATGGGTCGGACAGGGTTTTCTTAACATACTGTATAGCCTAAAGCTTCCCTAATTAAGGGGCTATCCAATGCAAAAAGAATTTTTCAAATCTGACTAGTAGTTCCTGAGATTAGCACGTTCAAACAAACAAGCAACATCACGCTGCGACCAATAGGAGCAGAGCATAACTAACCACGCGAACGAAGTCGCTGCCGGCCGCTAGTATTTAATATAATTGTTATCTTGGATTTTTACAAATAAGGAATATTTACCAATGTCATAAACACAATTATCCAATAGCCAACTATCTTTATATCACTTGGTGTACAATATATCTTTTAACTCCTTTTCAAAAACTGAAGTATCAGTTTTTTGCTTACAGGTAGTCAATGGAATCCTGAGTAGCTTTGCGTCAAGACCTGAGCTGTATCAGTCCGCTGCCGTCACGAGTTTCAATCCATTCATCCTTTACCAGGTATGTTCAAAAGGCAGACAGTACCGCCCCGCCATCCTCCGCACACAACCGCCCCGCCATCCTCCGCACATCACCGCCCCGCTGTCCTCCGCACAGCACCGCCCCGCTGTCCTCCGCACAGCACCGCCCCGCTGTCCTCCGCACAGCACCGCCCCGCTGTCCTCCGCACAGCACCGCCCCGCTGTCCTCCGCACAGCACCGCCCCGCTGTCCTCCGCACAGCACCGCCCCGCTGTCCTCCGCACAGCACCGCCCCGCTGTCCTCCGCACAGCACCGCCCCGCTGTCCTCCGCACAGCACCGCCCCGCTGTCCTCCGCACAGCACCGCCCCGCTGTCCTCCGCACAGCACCGCCCCGCTGTCCTCCGCACAGCACCGCCCCGCTGTCCTCCGCACAGCACCGCCCCGCTGTCCTCCGCACAGCACCGCCCCGCTGTCCTCCGCACAGCACCGCCCCGCTGTCCTCCGCACAGCACCGCCCCGCTGTCCTCCGCACAGCACCGCCCCGCTGTCCTCCGCACAGCACCGCCCCGCTGTCCTCCGCACAGCACCGCCCCGCTGTCCTCCGCACAGCACCGCCCCGCTGTCCTCCGCACAGCACCGCCCCGCTGTCCTCCGCACAGCACCGCCCCGCTGTCCTCCGCACAGCACCGCCCCGCTGTCCTCCGCACAGCACCGCCCCGCTGTCCTCCGCACAGCACCGTCCCGCTGTCCTCCGCTCTACACCCCCAATGCTCGTTATCCTCCGCACCGCATCGCCTCGCTGTATTTTTATTATTAATATCTGCACAGCTCTGCTCCCCCCCTCGTGCTGTTTCCATTGAAGTGGAGCGGAGATTTCGAGTATAGTGATTGGTCAATCCGTGCACCACTAAGTTCCTCTCCGCCCCGCTTCGTGTCAGTGGAGATCCGGCCAACATTCGGTGGTAGCTTGGCATGTTTAAGGACACCTCGTCATCCCTAAGAACGTTGCAGCATACGAAGTCAGTGTCTGACAGTGTGCGCTTGGATGTAGGGATGCCGAAGAATCCTTTTCCTTGCGCATACACATAATGAGCACCGAGCCTAAGTTTCTTATCAAAATCCTCACCAGTTCTTTCTGCCAGTGTATTATTTGGTTAGTTTGTTTTGACAGAGAGAGACAGCCTCCATGGCGTAGCGGTAGCGAACGGGGCCGCTGCGCAAGGAGGAGCGTGTTCGAACCTCGCGCGGTGCGAATATTTGTATGCATGAATATGAATATTTGCACTGGTCTGGTCGTCCCTCGGAAAGCACGTTAAGCCGTTGGTCCCGGTTGCCATACGAACATCTAATGGCAGTCGTTACGGGTTGTTGCAGCCCTGAAAAGTCCAACTATTGGTATTATTGCAATGCTTCGATACCGCCTTCGGGTTGTGGAGGTCTGACGGCAATCGCTTCACGGAAAATATCGAAGTTTAGCCAAAATTAGCAGTTAGACTAGTAAAGTGAATCTCAGACTCCAAAGCTGAAAAAGCTACGGATGCGACTGGGATTAACGCTGAGATGATG
Source organism: Sesamia inferens (assembly GCA_037179545.1). Taxonomy (NCBI): domain Eukaryota; kingdom Metazoa; phylum Arthropoda; class Insecta; order Lepidoptera; family Noctuidae; genus Sesamia; species Sesamia inferens. Next base: position 5,648,884 of record CM073947.1, read on the forward strand.
ATGATTTGTTTTAACAGAGTTGTCCATAATATTCTTGTATTTACAGATTCGTAGGAGCGATCCTCAGATAGTAGGCTGCCTCAGTTATCGACCGTACTGCTTTAGCTCTCAAGATTATGACGCGGAGAAGGGCCCAAATAACCCCCGGTGAGTTTAGTTTTGTAGAAGTTTTAGATTTAAAAGAAGACGATAGTGAATTACAAAGAAGTTTTGGTAGGAAAATCATTGAAATGTTATTAGTGTCCGACCGAAAGTTTTTTTTTTTTTTTTTTTAATAATTATAAACTAGCACTTGACCGCAATCCCGCCTAATGGTAAGCAGAGACGGCAGTTGAGCGAGGTGATGCAATGTTAAACCCAACAACACTACCAACGATGCTGCGCCAAAGGGAGATTGATCTGAAGACCCTCCAGGACCAAACTCCCAACACAACAACATTTGGCGCATCGTACCCGGCACACATCGCAACACAACTGCTCAGACCCGTCCTCCGTACGGCTTCACCATGTTCGGTTTCGTTTTCGGGTTAGGTTCGGCTAAAACACGAGTTTCGGTTTAGTATCGTTTTTGGAACTACCACCGAAACAGAATGTCCATTCGGGAGTTTTCGGGCTGTGATCGGTTATCGGATATGAATAAATAGATGAATCTCATCGGAGCCAATGTCGTGATTCGCTTCTGTGTTTGCTATTCGTTTTGGTTTGTGGTGGCGAGTTTTCGAGTGACGCAGAGCTTATCCACTCAAATAAATACTGTTATGGGCTAGGGGTACTAAAACGCCGGTTAAGGGTTACGAAGTTTATTGACGATGAAGCTACAGTCGATCGTAGGCAAAGGCAAGTAGAACGTAGCTAATGTCGCACTGAAGTCTTCCCTTATTTCCACGAAGTTCGTGTCGTAAACACGCAATAACACTACAGATGTTACTTCACGTAGTACCAAAAGTTCTCGTTACATTTGTCGCAGTAGGTATTCTCAAAGATCGCTTCTTAAGTATCGCTTGTTTTCGTCTCGGTAGTCAAATGCGGACTGACTACCTACTGGCGTCACGGCGCTTTATACAGTATGTTAAGAAAACCCTGTCCGACCCATAAGGATAATAAAGGTTAGGTAAACACATGACCAAATATAATATAAAATTTTACGTAATCATCATAGTACCAATACAAATGAATTTTGAAATAATCTTTTTTTCCCGCGAATTAATTCCAACTTCCCCGAAATTTGGTAATTTAAAAAAAAGTGACAACACCGGTATTATTATAAGCGAATAGCGATGCGACCACGTGCCGCGTGCCCTGCCGCCCGCCCCCCGCGGAAGGGAGCAACGCACATTTATTAAGTTACCTCTTTTTGAGAAATAATATTTATTTTTTTAGGGGGATTTTTTTTTTTAGGTTTATCCCGGTTTTGTATGCATTATTAGAATCAGTTATCGATACCTAACAACACCTTCACGGGTCGGACAGGGTTTTCTTAACATACTGTATAGGTCAGCTGATCGAACATTCCAGATTCGCCTAGACGTAATAATAATAGCACATAACTTCGAGTACATTCAGTAGGTACCTATAGGTATTTCCCGTAAACGAGTTTCTTGAAATTTCGATGTCGTCACTTCGTTGACAAAATTGATGAAACCTGTACCATTCGATAGGCCACCCTAGGTCTAGCAATGCGTTCTTATATTGCACCTATACAATGGCTAGGTCTCGAGTTATAGGTTTTAAAAGTTACGCACTGCATGTCATGTGATATTGAACCTTATGCCATCTATATAAGGTGCATTCGTAACAATACCTTTTGTGAGTATTTTTGAGACTGTGCCCAATACTGGGAACAGGTCTTCTCTCATACAGAGGAGGATAGAGCGTAATCCCCACGCTTGCTCAATGCGGGTCTGCGATTTCAACCTTAAAGCCCAGGTTTCTTCAAGATGTTTTCCTTCACTTTTTAATCTGTCATTGGTGTCCAAGATGTAGGTACATTGATACTTGCTTGACCTGGAATCTCGAACCCGCACACTCATACTTGAGAGGCTCGTGTTTTAACCACTAGACCACCACAACTATCACAACTATTTTTGAGGAGCAACAATTTTTTTTTGTTGAATGAGAAGGTTCGTATGTTGATTCTTAATCAATGAAAATGTCGATCACTGCTTAACTTTGTAGTTTAATGAGAAAATAATAACGACTAACTGATTATAATAACAGATAGATAGATAACACATATGTTTGATGCAACAAAAAAGGCAAAATACAGATAAGACAGGAAACAAAGAAATACATCAAGAGGGTAATAAACAAATGGTACAAAAAAAAATTAAAGAAAAATAAAGACAAATTTCGCCCATAGACACCACAGACAATTAAAACGGTCTCGAACATAACTTTGCGGGGTATGTCTCATGGTTGCACCAAATAGGAGTCCAGCTCAGCATGTGCCAGGTAAATCCCGTTAGTGACACATGGACGCCAAGAAACGGTAAAAAATTTAAACCAATGAGCTAGAACACTGTGCGGCACACAAAACTGCCGTCATAACGTTTTCATTATTTTTCCCTCAAAATGTGATCAAGGAAGTTGCGGTTTTGGTTTCGGTAGAAACCTTTGCCGAAATTCGGTTTCGGTAATAAAACTAGTTTCGGTCGGACACTAAATGTAATGCAACGTATGTATGTCTTGTATGTACTTAATGTATGTTTTAAATTAAACAAATTTCAGCTTGTATTTCAATTATAATTAAGTTTAATTCCGAGTCATCAGCACTGTTGTGTAAACATGTTTTTCTACGACCATTTGATAATTTGCTTAATATATTTATAACCATAAGTCATATCTCAATAGTACTCATTCCTGCCAAGTCGTGTTACAATGACCATTTCCACACGGGTAAACCGTACTACAATGAAATTTTTTAATATTTTTTATGGCTAAGGCTACAAAAATCAACATATGATTATGCAAAAAAGCCCGCGTATTTGCGTCACTACTAAACATCGTATGTTATTAGGCTGTATGGATGAATTGCCTTTGTCTTTCATTTGTGGGATTATAACAACAAAACAAGATTGCACGCGCGGCGCTATGTTCGCGCCATTGTTAACTTTTATTTTATTTGAAGGTCGTAGAAAAAGACAGTTATCATTCATATTACAATAGCTATAATATTGCTTGACAGTGGCATAAATTACTATTGAAATTGCAAAAAAAGAAAATATCATACCTTCTATCAATCGGGTATTTGAATATTTTTCCATAGATTCGCTGAGAACCTCCCGATGCACAGCGCTTTACGCTTAGCGGACTTTGTACACGGACTGCTATGGCGCTGGTCGGCGCGCTGGTGTTCTGCCAGCGCTGTTTTGCTGCACAAGGACATCGTCAGCCCGTTAGTACTTCATATTAAGCAATTAGTATCCCTACTGTGTGAACGACGACAGGGTGACTCCAAGAATCCATTCTTGTGCACCAGTTTTTTTCCTGCCCTGTCTGCGGGCTTTTTGAAAGATTTCGCGGTCCTTTGCACAGGCAAGTGAAGGAAGACGTATGGATATTAGTAAAAGTCTGATACGACAGTAGGCCAATTTATCCGAAACTGTCAAATATTCCCAATGAACCTTGAGTCTTAGGCCGCTGCCTCGAATCTTGCGGGCAGCGGCGTGGGAGCCGGGCGGGCATCGAAGATCCGTTCTCGAAACTAGCGGGCAGATCGCGCGTCACTATAGCCGCATAGTATTGTTTTCACGATTGTGTCGACGAGATATTTGTTTTTATTCGCGAAAGAAATGTCTGAACAATGGCGGCAACATATTTTTGATGCAAATTTATTCCCAACGCTCGCTGCCCGCCCGCTGTCCGCAAGATTCGAGCGCGAGAAGTACACCGCTCGCTGCCCGCCACAGCCCCGCTGCCGCGCCGCTGTTTTCGAGAACCGGTCCGTTTGATTTTACGCATAAGATCCTGCCGCTCACTCGCCGCCGCCGCCGCCGCCCTGCTGCCTGCAAGATTCGAGGCAGAGGCCTTAATGCTTTAGAAATCAAGTTGAAAATCTAATAAACAAATCTGACAGATTGAAGTTGCTTGGTGTGCTGTCATCTGTCTCAAAAATGTGTTGTCGATTAGCAAGAAAGAACCTTTTACAGGAGTGAGATCCATTACTGGAGATTGCTAGGCGTCCGCTGCGCCGGCTGGTGTGTGAACAGGCCGCTGGAGAAGCTGTACTGGCGCGGGGTTCTCAAGGCCCCCTACCTAGCCAATACCCTGCTTGGGGAACCTGATGTGAGTACCCATATCCGTACACAGCCTCGATTAGAATTCCTCCAATTTTTGGCCCCAAATCACGTTAAAATCTTGTCATGTAACGGCGAGGATCCAAAATATCTATCGTACGGTATTAGAAGTGTTTAGACAGTTTTCACCGCGCCCTTATGTCATGATGTCGTGACCTGTCAAGGAATTGACGTGGTTTTGAAGTAAGGAATCGCTTAGTGGTCAATGAATTAGGTTCCTGAGGGTCCATTTACTGTTCAGCACTTTAATTTCGCAACACATTATATCCATTGCTCCATACAACTCGCGCGAGTTATTTGTGCACCTCGCTGGAATACGACCCCTCTCCCGCTTCTCCACGCGGCTCCCCGCATTTGCCGTAAGCGCTGAGTACTGATAGCATCTTTGTGACAATTGTCTAAATACAGTTTTAATCCCCTGTTATTACTGTTTCTGTGGAGTTTTTGCTTTGTTGTTTTTACTTTTTTTACATTTTCGACGCATTAGTGAAGCCTGCTGGTTCCACCAACATTATATTTTAGTCCATAAGTAACAATTTAATTGCTAAACGTCATGAGTAAAAAAATGACCTAGTATTATGACGCTTTATCATCAAAACGATCTTTCATTAACATAAACAAGAATTGTAATTTATACAGTATGTTAAGAAAACCCTGACCGACCCATAAGGATGATAAAGGTTAGGTAAACATATGACCAAATATAATATAAAATTTTACGTAATCATCATAGTACCAATACAAATGAATTTTGGAATAATCTTTTTTTTTTCTCGCGAATTAATTCCAACTTCCCCGAAATTCGGTAATTTTTAAAAAAGTGACAACACCGGTGTTATTATGAGCGAATAGCGATGCGACCACGTGCCGCGTGCCCTGCCGCCCGCCGCCCGCGGAAGGGTGCATAACACACATTTATTAAGTTACCTCATTTTGCAAAATTATGGGGGATTTTTTTTTTAAGTTTATCCCGGTTTTGTATGCATTAGTAGAATCAGTTATCAATACCTAACAACACCTTCACGAGTCGGACAGGGTATTCTTAACATACTGTATATTTTTAACACAAGGTACTGGCCGAATGACGTCACAGAGCGAGGTGCACAGTTAAGTCGTGCGAGTTGTGTGTTCGAAAAAAATGTTGAACTGTCTAAATGAAATGGCTTGCAACTGATGTGTGTTTACTGCTGCTTGGTTTGGCAAAGACGGGCAACAAAGTCAGATATTCAGGATCTTGAATGATATTTGGAAGGGAGGCGTTAAAAATTGTCTTAAAAAGGCAAAATGGCCACGCACCATAAGAGGTAGCGCTGTGCAAACATAGACGCGAAAATTGTTAAGAGCGGGTAGCTGACAAATTAAGTTTGCCGATCGGCACGAGCCGTATCTTGTATAGCAAGTACTGCGGGTCGGGTTTGCGGCCGCTGCGCAAGGAGGCGCGGGTTCGATCCCCGCGCAGTGCAAATATTTGTATGCATGAATATGAATATTTGCACTGGTCTGGTCGTGCCTCGGAAAGCACGTTAAGCCGTTGGTCCCGGTTGCCATACGAACATCTAGTGGCAGTCGTTACGGGTTGTTGGAACCCTCAACAGTCCAACACTTTTTTGGTATCAGTAGTTCGGGGCCGGACAAAACAACGGTACTACTGAGACTAGAGGACTATCTATTCTATTCTATTCTATTATAAATCGGAAAGTGAGTTTGTTTGTTCCGCTTTCACGCCGTAACTACTGAACCGATTGCTTTGAAATTTTTCAGACGTAAAGTTAGAAGTCTGGATTAAAAAATAGGGTACTTTTTATCCCGGTTTGATATTCCCGAGGGAAAACAAAAATATTGTTAGCTTCATACCTGTTCGGTGATAGATGGCGCTGTGTGTCGTTTAATACTATACAATATGTAAAGAAAACCCTGTCCGACCCATAAGGGTAATAAAGGTTACGTAAACACTTGACCAAATATAATATTTTACGTAATCATCATAGAAACAATACTAATGAATTTTGAAATAATCTTTTTTTCCCCAAAATTAATTCCAATTTTCCCCTCCGTGAGCGATGCAACCACGTGCCGCGTGCCCTGCCCCTGCCGCCTGCGGAAGGGTTGCTTACCGCACATGCATTAAGTTACCACTTTTTGCGAAATAATATTTTTTTTTTAGGAGGACCTTTTTTTAAGTTTAGCCCGGCTTTGTATCCATTAGTAGAATCAGTTATCGATACCTAACAATACCTTCACGGATCGGTCAGGGTTTTCTTTACATATTGTATAATTATATTGCAGACGAATATGCTTATGTAAACTTTGAAGTTAAACAATACGATAATTAATCCTCGAAAATGAGGAATCTTGTAAGTGCGATATAACTTAATTCCACGCGGGCAAAGCCGCGGGCGGAAAGCTAGTAAGTAGTAAATAGTAAAGAAATATCTGAATGGCCTCCTTCTCATACACAGATAGCTTGCCAGCTTGAAACAGTCGATGAGATCAATAAATGGTGTCAAAACATACTGGATCAAGAGTTTTAATAAAATCAAGGCAAGTTACGAAGCAGCTTATTTTTTTTTTTTTACTAGTTGCGCCTCGCGGTTTTACCCTCGATAAGTTTGGATCCTGTGGGAATGTGGATATAAAAAGCTTCCTATGTGTTAATCCTGGTTTTGATCCATCTGTGTGCCAAATTTCATCCGAATCCGTTTAGTAGTTTTTGCGTTAGAGTGACAAACGTTACAAGATGGATATAAATGTTCTCTCAGCTCTGACCAGCATCCAAATCAAGTAACATATTATTAATAGCAATAGGGATCTTTCCTGGGTAAAAAAAATTGATTCTATTTAGTCCGTCATTCAGATTATAGAAAAATATTGGATACGTATATTTTGTTTTATAAAATCAATAAAAATAGCCGTACGGAGGACGGGTCTGAGCAGTTCTGTTGCGATGTGTGCCGGGTACGATGCGCCAATATTGTTATGTTGGGAGTTTGGTCGTGGAGGATCTTCAGATCAATCTCCCTTTGGCGCAGCATCGTTGGTCGTGTTGTTGGGTTTAACATTGCATCGCCTCGCTCAACTGCCGTCTTCCTTCCTATTCGCTCAGTTTTTCTGAGTGAATAGGCTCTTAATAAACTAACACGCTTTACCATCAACGATTAAAAAAAAAGTGACAAATATAAAAGGCATCAAAGATCAGGAGTGGCGGCTGGTGACGTCACTGCTCGCTAAAACGTGTAGCGTGCATTGACGTCACACGAGTTTTCAACGCACTGTGTCGTCTTCATTTTTTGTTTATTTGAGAAAAGAAACAATACATGTCTAGTATTTTTTGGAAATCTGACTGACGGACTAAATAGTTTTTTTTAGTCAACTGCCCTTTGCTAATCCATTGTTCCCTGTTTGAAAATGTGTTTGCTCAACAACGTAACTAAAGACTGATTTACACGGTGCAATTTAATTGCCTATGGCTTTAATTAAATTGAAACCTGGACTTTTAAGTCTGAAATCGCGCAACCCGCATTCGAGCAAGCGTGGTGATTACGCTCAATCCTTCTCTGTATGAGAGGAGACCAGTGCCCAGCAGTGGGACGATAAAAAGGTTGATAATGATGAAGTGTCAAAAGTGGTACTCCAATTTTGACCTTTACTGTAAATTATAGATCAGTGCTTGCACCCGATTGGTTGGTTTCTCCACTTGTCTATGATTCCAATTCTCTTATTTACAAACTATACTAGATTTAAGCTTAGTGAGTGGTTTTCTTTCCATTTCATTAAGAAAAGGATAGAGGATTAGTTTAGTACTGTCAAATTAATCCGCGCCTGACGTAAAACGACGTATTTTTAGTAGCTAAGTTTTTAATCGCATCTAAACAGTCTATGATCTTAGTTTGACAGGACTAAATACTAACATGTCATCTTTTTATCCTTTTCTTAATGAAATAGAAAAAAAAGAGTTGGATTGTAACATTTAACATTGTAACATTAACGGCACACATTGCAACACAACAAGCAGTTGTGTTGCGATGTGTGCCGGGTACGATGCGCCAAATGTTGTTGTGTTGGGAGTTTGGTCGTGAAGGGTCTTCAGATCAATCTCCCTTTGGCGCAGCATCGTTGGTCGTGTTGTTGGGTTTAACATTGCATCACCTCGCTCAACTGCCGTCTTCCTTTCTATTCGCTTAGTTTTTCTGAGTAAATAGGCTCTTAATAAACTAGCGCGCTTTACCATCAACCATCGCATCACTGCTTACCATCAGGCGGGATTGCGGTCAAGCGCTAGTTTATAACTATTAAAAAAAAAAAACGGATTCATGTCATCAAAATTACTCTGACAGGTAACTAAACGATCTTTCTGCGTTTTGTTACTCCATTGCTAAGAGAGACGAAAATTACAGATGGAGCAAAGATCTAGCGAAAAAGACAGTTACAGCAGCTTGGAACGCCCCGGTCCACTGGTAGATAAGCTACTAGAGCCTGAACGAAAGATGTCGTCTGGGCAAAATTAATGTTTTTTTTTTTTTAATGAAATGATATAAAACGCACTACGGAAAGGTTGTATCGTCAAAAAAAGCTGTGCTCTAGCTGTTATGTTTGATTATACCCTGTCTGTTACACGTTTTGTATAAAACGAGTAAGATTTTAAAGTTGACTAAAATGGTTCTGCGATTACTAATTTCAGTTATCCCGTTTTGGCTATAATGTCAAAATAAATTTGGTATATTGACGAGTTAACCTCCATCTGAGGCTAATCATCTAAGTCCGTCTCGATCTGAGGCATATTCGCGCCTTCCAACGCCTCAGCACGAGTCATAAATGGTTTGTTTGTTAACTATACAAGACTTTAATTTGCCTCGGCAAGTGGATAAGTTGCTAATGAATTGTTTGCGCTTTTAAGAAATTCTATTTTTTTTTTTCAAATTAATCTGTGTTAGAAATCGCAGGATAATCCAAAGATGTGTGTTTTAAATTTAAACCAAATTTTTGTTTTAATTGTCTACCACATACGCACCCATTTTTATTGAATTATTTTCATTTTAAAGGGCGGTTACTCCGAAATTTCTTAATTTATTTCAATTTTGTTTTTTTATTTGCGGCAATTTTTACCAAAGTGACACTGACGTGTCTAGTGTGGAATACTCCTGTCAAAAATTTGACATTTAGTCTTTGTAAAATTTTGATAACATTTGTATGTAAAGTCGAGTAAAGAAAGCGACTTTTCTGATCCATAGATCAACGAAAGCGCCCGTAAAACGGTTGAAAATCCTCAAAAAATGGAAGCGTAATAGGAAGCCTCGAGCCCTCGGCGCAGCGGCGAGGCATCAGCCCTCAAACGGATTCAGACTGCCTCGAGCGCAGCGAACTTTAAATTTTAATTCCGTATTGATAAGGTCTGTTTTTGCGAATCTCAAATTTTGGATAACACCGAGCGTTTGACACGGTTAGTTAAACCTCAAAAAAATTTTGAACGAGGTATTTTTGACAGACGGTTGACATCCGTCAACGTCAACCGTTTGTCAAAAATTACATTGCTATTGAAATTGTATTTAATATACAATAATTTTTTTTTACATTACTTTAGATTTTGAAGTATTTTTTTTATTGTTTCTTTGATTCTGTCTTTATTAAGCAAATTGAAACGACCTTTTTTATTCGAAATTATTTTTTGATGTTTCGCTGTCCGGTAGACCGTCATGCCTCGTCGCTGCGCTCGAGGCTTCTCCGAGGTTTGTTTATCTTATTTATCATCTTCATACCTTTAGAATTCACTATGTCCCATATTAATAATTCCATAAGTTGCGCAATACCGTTTTCTAAAACATTGTTTCTAACGACAGTATTGCGCAATTTTTTTCAACTTTGCGATCAATATTTATGTGGTTTTATTTATGTTGTAATTGTATTTATATTATACTGTATATCAACTGCCTCATTGGTCTTGTGGATGCAAGGGCGACTTCTGAGACAACAGGTATAGTATAACCTCGGAAAGCACATAAATCCAGCCCTGTATTGCACCAGGGACTGTATTATGGCGTGTTAAAGCCATCATTGTGAGGTTGTACGGGAAAAGGGATGGCGCTATTCATCCTTTACAACTCTATCTTTGTCTGGCAATAGAACAACGATGGCTTCATCGCGTCATAGTAGTCAAACTGGGGCCCTAGTCTGCTATTTTAATAAATTTGTCATTCCAACACGATTCCATTATCATTGTGCTTAAAAATTCGTAATCTGTTATATTCGTAATGATCGATCAATTATCTCAGTCGCCTCGTAATGGAAAGGTGATAGAATGACATTGACGTATTGCCATTATTATAAAATCCGTTAGCAGATATGATTTTGTCGTGAACAACATTTACTAAAATGGAGTGGAGTGTCAGTGATAGACTACTGGAAAGTCATAATATAATAATAATATTTTTTTTCTCACCACAATAGTGACGCCATTTTGTTAGTAGGTTACGAAGCTTACTAGCTTACTAGTATGATACACTTAACGTATATATTTATTGTATAAACTATGTAAATGGTACACTGTAGACTACCTACATTATTTCTTTATCCTTCCCCCTTAGAATTCCATCCAAAGGTTGTCTGTAAAAGATCGCTCTTAGCGATAAGACCGCCCATTGTGTCACCCTTTGTAAAATATTTTTATGTATGTTCTGTAATCTATATGGTGTACAGAATAAAGAGTATTCTATTCTTCTCAAAATAGCATCATTATGATATCACTGCTCGATCATTCCGCCACTTAGGTTCGTATTACAGAACGTCACTCAAAACTCAAGCTCTACTTAAGTCTCGTTTGAAGCCTTTGATTGGCTGAAACTAGTTTTAAGTAATGTTTAAAGAGAGATCAATGCTTGAGTTTCCTTCTGGAATACGGACCTTACATAAGGGATGTATCCAAAGTATGAAAAAAAAAATTAGTCCGTCTTATAGATAATAAAAAATATTAAGACTCGTATTTTTTATTTTTTCGAAATTACCAAAAACTACTGAGATACAGTGAATTAAATTTACGGAATGGGGGCTAATGACGTCATGCCGTGGTATATTTTGTACCACGGCGTGACGTCATGCGACATTTCAAAGCAATATATCTTCCTAAGTATTTGAATGAAAGAAAAAATAAAAAATACGTGTTCAGTACTTTTTATCAATCTATCTGATGGACATTAAATTATTTTTTAGGATACAACCCAATAGTGTGTAGGAGACTAGGGCCCCTGATCTCTCGCCGCTCGGATTGTTTTATAAGTGTGGGGGTAATGAACCTTTATCTGCGTAAGCGCACTTGTGCATTACCATATGACCTGCGTACTAGACTATGACTCCGTAACCGAATTCCGGCCGGAAAGATATTATATTTTAAAATTGTTATGTTTTCTTGTTTATTTTACGAAATACCCACAATTTAATGATTTTGACCAATTAATGCGTAAATTTTGTGTGTTATTAATGATATGATAAGTAAATAGTTATAAATGGGTTATACGTGTTCCATTGGCATGTCAACAGCTTGGATTTTTAACATCATTTTCTTGTCTCCTTTTCGCTTTCGATAATTGCGTCATTCCGTCCTATTTCCACGTGTCATGCAACTATCGATTGACGTTTTAGAAGATGGACTTTTGCATTAGTAACCCATATAACTCTTTACACAAAGATATCATTTTCTATGCATTTAATATAAATGGAATAATGGAATGTACCAAAAATATGGGGAGTATTTATGACAGCTTTATTATTTAGGTTTTAATTTATTATTGAAAAAAGGAATAAATTATTATTTATTATTGAAAATTATATCTTTCAGCTATATCAATACATTTTAAGTGTTTTTTTTTTATATAAAAGAAGATTTTTATTATTTATGCTTATCATATACAATTATACATGTACTAAAACTGTGTAGTAATATTACCATACTAAAATATAGAATATTATGGGATAAGCTTACAATAATTTGCTATCCTCGAAAAAAGGAACGTTAGGCATTTCTTTTTTCCTTCAACAAATCTTGTAAAATCTTGTTGTGTCCTCTTAAGTGGGTGATAGACGTGCGAATAAGTACGCGGACTTGTGACTCGACGACCTTTTTCGCCTGCGTGTTACCTTAAAAACGCGTACTTTAAAATTGCCGCGCGAGTTCGCCGGCGATCCAACCTGTTTGAAATCTTACTCGTAGCTCGTCTCGGCTCGTATGTGAGGCAGTGCTGCGAGCCGGGAGCCGCAAAAGTTCTTCATACAGCGGTTCAGGCATTCTGAAATAATTATGGAAATTTTTCTTCCCTTCACGTAACTCTCTTACTAAATTCACTTGCGATAATCGCTCTCTTTTCGTAGTCCAGGCTTTACCTACACATGTCGATTTTAGTTTTTAAAATATAGTATGATATCTTCTCTCGACGACATCGCGATATAGTATGAGCAAGCTTCACGTGTGTCACCGACGTCAGCCGAGTAAGTTCATGATCTTAAAAACCGCGTTCTTTAAGTTCGTACGTCTATCACCCACTTTATATTAGTTTGAATTGTGTACCATGGACTCTTCAATGAAACTCCGTAAACGCATAACTATTTATATTTGAGACACATACAATCTGTAATTGAGTAACGTGAGTCTTGTGATCTCATCATACTAAAAAAGGAAATGTGCTGCAGGCACAACCTGTTACAGAGGCTAAATTAAAAACAGCTTATAAAAACGAAAATGCTAAGTAATTGTTACTGATCAAATCGTATGTACAAACTACGCCAATTTGCCGTATTGTAGCTAATTTATTTAACAAACTTCAAATTTAGACAGCTTTACTTTGAATTTACGGGAAAGTTAGGTAATTTTCTTGTTTAAAAAAATCGAGTAAGCGCCTGAAGATGTGTATCTCTGAAGCAAAATTATCAATGCCTTTTTTTATTAGTGCATCTTGATCATTAACAAACGTTTTAAAAATAAATAAAACAGAGTAATTTTCCTGCTTGCCGGGGTATATGCGCAAGCGTCGAAGTTTAGATGTCGCATTTTCTCGTGCCTAAATGATACGACTCTTATTTGGCGATTATTGCACTGTCACGCATTAGACCGGCCAAACACGGACTGCTTGAAGCAGTCTGGATCAACTGCTTCAAGCTGCGACCGCATAGTAAGCCTTCTACGTAGGTGCATATACGAACAGCTCGAGCAGTTGCAACTGCGTTGGGCGGTTGCAGTCGCCAGGCATATACCGACTGCTCTCGCGCTGTTACCTCCCCCCGCGTTCTTCATTCCACGTCACGCACGCTTGCCGCCCGAACGCTTCGTTGGTTTATTGAGAACAACTGCTCGAGCAGACAGGCCGGCCATAGACGGACTTCTCGAAGCAGTCCGGATCAACTGCTTCAAGCTGTTCAGTACGACTGCTCAAGCGGTCCGTGTATGGCCGGCCTTACGCTGCATGTTGCGGGTCAACGCACCTACGCGCGTTCTTGCGGGAATGCAAATCTGCATCAACGTGAGTGTTTTTTACACTCACGCGCGTATTTGCGGCTTTGACTCATTTTATTCAAAGCCACGCCAAGTTCTAACATCACGCACTCCGAGACCGATGTGTCATACTTTTCCTCTGGCTTGCACTCACGCGTGTTCGCGGATGTTTCTCTGCTTGTAGACGCGTGAACCGCATGAACGCGCGTGTAGGTTTGGCCTTGACTCATTTCATTCGAAGCCACGCCAAGCCCTTCTAAAATCAGGTACTGCGAGACCGATGTCATATTTCACTTTTCGCTAGCACTCACGCGCGTTCGCGGATGTTTCTCTGCTGGTAGACGAGTGAACCGCATGAACGCGCGTGTAGGTTCTGTGTGTGCGTATTTTTTATACACGCATTGATGCGTGGCAGGGATTTAATCGCCATATTGTCTGTCTCATTTCAGCGTGACAACATACGACATGAAGATATTCTCGCGCTGCACATTTATGACTATGCCTAATTGGAACGAAAATCGATGGCGCGTTTTTTACGTAATTATAATAAAAATGCAATATGTTTTTGTAGATACAGATGTATGTACGCGATTTTTTTTTTTTTTTAGTAAATATGGAGTATTATTTTACCAAAAATTTACTTGTTTAGTGTTATTTGCACAAAAACTTGACATAAATTAGTTTGTATTTTGTTGCCCTTCGCTTTTTAATTTGTAATGTTACAGCTTGTTTGTTAAATTGTCTTATTTAACGAAACAAAAGTATTATTCTTGGAGATTTTTTTTTTTAATGGTTTGAGAGTAAAGTCTATTCCAAAAGGTATCTATAGGAATATTTGGCTCAGGTTTACAGCAGACAGGGGTATTAAGCCCGAAGATAGTAATTTTTGGTTGCAATGTAATCATGGGCATAAAAATACCTTAATATACGGAAGAAATTAAAAGCGATGTTTTCGTGAACTGAATGGCGATGTTGAAAGATTTTCTGCGACATAATTCCTCTATCGTCTCCGTCACACACTAATAGTAGGTAACAATGCATTTTGACAGTTTAACAACTACCATTCCGTTGCTGACATTGTTGAAAAGACCAATTCGTCGATCATACGAAGCAATGGATTAGGACTTCTTTTCAAAATGATTCATATTGTGAATATAAGTGTGTTACGCAATCACGTTGACGCAGACGTTTGCTAGTTAGTATCCAGATACTCGCAGCTGTCAAATTTGAACCTTAATGCTTAGCGATTGAAGTTAAAAATCGATTAAATAAATTTGACACATTGTTGTATTTGGCCTCTTGCATATTTGTGGTTTTGAATAGACTATAATATAGAATAGATATAGACTTTTCTGTCAAAAGTTTTGGAAAAAATCGCTTTTGAGTTTTACCTATGTCTATGGTTTTTTTAAGCCCATGAATTTAGGTACCTAGGATAGCTTAGAATTATACCAATTTGTAATAATTATCAAATTGAATATAGTTTTATGCATATCTGGAATCATTCTTACAAAGTTATATGAAGGTTCAAACATTTTACAAATTAAAATACAATGGAGTGATATTCCGGGAATTTATTTATCTACAATAATTTTGTATTTTCCAAACACGTGCCGTTATTAAAAGATGGTGCTATCAGTATTTTATAGCTCCCATCTCTTTCTGGCTCTTGTGCTGTTTTGTCAATGTTACCAGTGTCTATAACGAGGGCTGGAGATAGTATTGCCACTGCCGAAAACGTATGAAAAAAAAAAATGTTTGTAACTCGGATTATCACTCTAGCGAAGGTTCTTACTGTAAAATGTACAAAGTACTTGTAAGTTGGTGTCTGTGCGCATGACTGTTCGAATTTCAGCTTGCAATAAATGTCTTTTTGGCTATGAAATCGTGTTTTTTTTAATCTCACCATACCCCTTTTTTACCTTCTACTTAGCGTGTGGGCGTATTTTTTAAACTTACACGCGTTGCGCCTGCCTTAAGAGGGAACTTTAGTGGTGCTTTCTCTGTACAAACTTATTCCGCAGTTTTCTTCGTGGATAATGCTTTTAGAGCAATTTTTTTTTCTACAATGTTTTCCGAAACTTAAAGAAATACGATACTTCAAAATCGCGAAAAATAACCCATTTTTATCGTGATGTTCAGATGACTATTAGATAAACGCGATAAGTTTTTAAAACGAAAATAATAGAAGCATAGGTATTTATGTACTTTCCTTCTAAATTTTGATTAAAAATAGTTGAGATCTGTTCTTTTGAAGAAGAAAACAGCGGAAAACGAAACTTCTTTTGGTCAACGTTTTTGTAGGTAAAATCAGCTTGAGCTGCAACTTTCCTTTTCGGACTTAACCGAGAGAGGTTGGAAGCAGCGCGACGGCAATAGTTTCTTCAAATACCTATTTTCCAAATTCCTCGGAACCCTCATAAACCCACACACGTGTTGCAATACGCCTTACACACGCCTCGCGCCCACTTGGCATCCAGGAATTACAACGTTCGCGGGGAGGATGCAGAGCGGGGGCAGGATGAGCACAGGGCTAGCGCTCTTTTTTTTTTTTTTTTTTTTTTTTTTTTTTTAATTTGGCTCGCACGGTTTGTGCATTTGCCACTACAAGTATAAAGGTAGGGAAACCAAATAAATTCATTGAAATGCGTAGGAACGGATTACGGAATTTTGGAACAAAGGATAATAGGATCAGGTTTGGTGGTAATATAATAAATAAATAATGATATACCAAACATATATATTAAATAGAAATTAAAATTGGGAGTTGGGAAATAAAAAAACTTATACTTTAATATTATTAATAGTTATAAAGGTAGATATTAAATTATAAATATCAAAATTTAAGGAGCTTAACAATGTAGGGATTGATGTAGGAAGAGGGACAGAGAGTTCAATAAGGGAGTTAATGAATGAAGAAGAGTCACGGTTGGGGCATGCAAAAAATATATGATTCAAATCTTCCTCACAACCACAACAACATAAATTATTGTGAATAATCCCAAGTCTAGCAAGGTGAGAGGCTGTGCAAACATGACCCAAGCGCATTCGTATCAAACTGGAGGTTGCAAGCTTGGAAAGTTTTAATTTGGAAAACCATACTTTGAGAGGTATTCTTTGTTGTATACGTTTATAATATTGACCTTTACGACTACTTGAAATATTCCATAAATTTTCCCAGGCATCATACAGATGATCTTTAGGAAGACAGTGAAGGTCAGATACAACATTATTATATGGAAACTTATCACCATCATCTACAGCGTCTTTAGCAAATTTGTCTGCTATCTCATTGCCGCGAATATTGTGATGGCCAGGTATCCACACCAAAAAAACATCAAGATTTTTAAATTTGCAATTTAGTAGGAGCTGTCTGGCCTCTATAACATAGGGATGATTTGAACCTGACCAAGGAAACTTTTGCAGTGCTTGTAAAGCACACTTCGAGTCAGTGAAAATAATAGACTTGCTGAGTTTCGCAAGAAGTACGTATTCTAGGGACTTTAAAATTCCAAAACATTCTCCAGAAAAAACTGATGTTTCAGAAGGTAATTTTATTTTTTGATGAATGTTATATTGTTCATGATATACAGCTACCCCAATCGTGCCTGAAACTGGGTGCTTGGAAGCATCACAGTAAATGTAATGCCTATCAGCCCAGTCTCTTTCGACTATGAAGTTTAAGTTAGAGTTAGCATAACGATCATTCTTTAGCGATATAAAGTTATAGTTTATTTGAGGGGAAAAAATAAGAGCTTCGTAACAGACAGAAAAAATTGGAAGATACTGAGAGCGGTGTGTGGGAGCTTGAAGTGAAGTAAATTTACGGAAACTTATAATAGAGCATGGAAGAGATTTATTTGACCAATAAGACGAACATTCAATTTTTTCTGAAAGATACAAAAGTTTTTGATAAAGTGGGTGGTTGGAAAATTGAAGAGTTCTGAGAATGAATTTATCACATAAGTACTGTCTACGAAGTTTTAAAGGAGGGTCCAAAGATTCCACTTGGAGTGCGTTAATTGGGCTAGACCTCATGGCACCAGTTATAATACGCAAGGCTTTTGATTGAATTGAGTCTAACTTTGTCAGACCTACAGCACTACAAGGTTCTAAGAAATATGTCCCATAGTCTAAGATACTTCTAATAATAGCGTTATACAATAATTTTAACACGAATGGATGGGAACCCCACCAAACTCCAGAAAGACAGCGCATAATATTTAATAAACGTTCACATCTAGCCAATACATAATAACAGTGTGGTAAACCTGTAAGTTTACCGTCTAGAAGGATACCCAAAAATTTTACTTCGCTATTTTCAGGTATTTGTTGATTATCATACACAACTGAATATGGAGGAGGAAAACGCATTCTAGAAAATAAAACAGCGCTACTTTTGTTAACACTAAGACACAAAGAATTATTGTCCAACCATGATTTAAGAAATTTTAGAGCGACGTTTAGAGAGGAACTTAGTTTTTCAACAGAGCGTCCTGATACATAAAGAACTAGATCGTCTGCATACTGTAAAATATTGGCTTTACCAGAAATATGGAATTCTAAATCAGAGGTATATATATTATAAAGAAGTGGGCTCAACACCGAACCCTGAGGCAGTCCTTTCCAGGTTAATCTTGTTTTCATTTCAGATTCACCTATGTCAACTTGTAATTGTCTGCCTGAGAGAAGATTAAGAATGAAATTGCAGAATATGGGAGGTACTTTTAGTTTATAAAGTTTAGTATTCAAAACATTTAAATCAACATTGTCGTATGCAGAAGAAATATCTAGGAAAACAGCAAGCATGGATTCATTATTTGAAAAAGCCAATCTCGCATCTGTAATGAAAATCCCTAGACTGTCCATGGTACTTTTTCCTTTCCTAAATCCATACTGACTCAGAGATAGTAAACCTTTACTTTCTACATACCATTCTAAACGGTTTTTAACTAAATGTTCAGCTAGTTTTGAAAACACAGTGGCAAGGGCTATCGGTCTGTAAGAGTTAGGATCTAACGGTGGTTTATTTGGTTTTAGAATGGGGATGACTTCGTATATTTTCCATGAGGAAGGGATTATACCAGAACTTATTGTGGAGTTGATTATGTTTAAAAAGTAAATTAGACTTGAGTCGCTTAAATTTGCAAGGAATGAGTAAGGAATACCATCATGACCTGGAGCAGAATCTTTTACGTAGGATAAAATACCTTTCAATTCTTTAAGGGTAAAAGGACTGTCAAGGCCCGTTACATCCTCTACAGGAGATTGGAAAGGGAGATGAGATGAAATGATGGACATTTGTGGAACAAAAGGAGGAGCTATCTTGTCTAAAAATTTATCTGCAACGGATTCATCCAGATAGTGAGGTATTGTTTCCTTAAATGCTGATCTGAATCGTCGTATATTTTGCCATATTAATGACGGAGAAACGTCAGGCGATAGCGAAGTGCAGAAACGACGCCAACCATCCCATTTCTTCCTTTTAAATAATTTACGAGTATTGTTCATAATTAATGTGAGGTTATTAAAATTTTCTAATGTTGTACACTGTTTATATTTTACTTCAGCCTCTTTTCGTTGGCGCACTGCTAAAGAACATTCATTGTCCCACCATGGGGGCGACGGAATGTTATTATTACATCGTTTAGTTGGGAATGTTTCATTAGCAGCGTCCAACAAGAGTGATGCAAAAGAATCAGCCAGAATTGTCGATGAACTTAATGCATTTTCAGGAAGGTTGGATAGTCTCTGCTCAACTCGCTCACTAAACGTTCTCCATCTGTCATTGTCAATACTGTCATTAGAAGTTTTAATTTTGTATGCTAATCTTGGTCGGCGTCTGGATAGAGATTTGATAAATTTTGTCATAGTTATTATTACGGGATAATGATCGCTATCAAAAGTCGAAGGCAGGGTATTCCAGGTCACTGTAGGCGCAAGACTAGGACTGGCTATCGTGAGGTCTGGGGCACTGATCCCTTCATTAGGTTTAGTGAGACGTGTTGCAAGACCTGTATTCAAGATACAGAGGTTATTAGAATCCAAAATGTCTAATATCCTTGACCCGTAATAACTAGAGTTGGAGCTACCCCAAGCCTGGTGCTGAGCGTTGAAGTCACCCATAATTAAAAATGGTTTAGGTAATTTTGCTACTATGGTTTCTATTTCGTTGTATAATGATGATGAAGGGTGGGGAACATAAACAGATACAAAACATATTTTATTGATAGATACAGCTATTATAGAAAAATCAACACTATGATTTGCAATGGGAATGTGGTGAAAAGGTATTGTGTCATGAATTAACAGAGCAACACCAGCATAGCCATCTGTTCTATCTTCTCTTAAACATAAATATTGGGAGACTTTAAAGTTATAACCTGGCTTCAACCAGGTTTCTTGCAATGCGACAACAACAGGTTTATACACATTAATAAGATGTAGTAAATCGCTTTTTTTAGAGTTAACACTGCGACAATTCCACTGAAGGATTGTTGACAGCTGATCCATTATTGATATTATTAAAAAGTTGACTAATACTTTGTATAGCAGCGTTGGACGGTTCAGACATATTCTTTGTTAGCAAATTAATTAAAATGATAATTAAATCTCTAGTTGACTTATTATTTATGGAATTATTACTGTCAATATTTGTGCCAATGGATGGTAAAGGAATATCATAATCTTTTGTTAGGGCAGAATGAGTATATTTGTCATATCCTGTACTATGTTTAGGAGAATTATTGGGTTTATTAAAAAATACAGTTTTTTTATATGAACTTGTTTGTTTGTTTCTAGTACCTTTGGAGGAGGATTCAAATGTTTGCCTTAAAGGTGGTGAAGGAACTGCAACAGAAGTTAAAACTTCTGAATATGCTTTGTTAACAGGAGGATGCAACTTAACTGCTTCTGCATATGAAATGCAATTGTTAGCCATAGTTTCCTTAATGGCTTTTTGGCGACTAAACTCTGGGCATTTCCTATTTGTGGCAAAGTGGGATCCGGAACAAAGAAAGCATACAGCCTCATCCTCATCTACATTGCAACTGTCCCCAGTATGGTTATTACCGCATTTAAAACACCGTGGAGCTGAGCGGCACTGTGATTTGATGTGTCCATATCGACAGCAGTTGAAACACTGGACTGTTGGGAAGATATAAAGCTCAACAGGAAGAGAGTTGTAACATAAGAATATTCTTTTGGGTAACACCTGGCCGTCAAATGTTATTACAACAGTTTCAACAGGAATGTAGTTTGGTTTACCATCCACAATATGTTTTCTATTGATGCGTCGTACTTTTAAAATTTTTCCACATCCAATAGGCACAGATATGTTATTCAGTATATCCTCCTCAGACCAATCCTTAGGGACTCCTCTAACCACACCCATCCGGGTGACTGATGAGGAGGGTATAAAGGCCTTATAGTTGTATTGTTCCAATGTTTTATTTTCTAGAAAAGAATTTGCATCTGTGAAATTGGTAAATGAGATTAAAACCCTGTTTCTGCCTATTTTTTTCAGACTACCATTTACTATATTTTTTATGCAATTCTTTTTTAGAAAATGACCAAAAGAGACTGGGTGAATAAAAACATTATCATTTGGACTTGTTTGTATCTTTTGGATGTGGATTGTGTAAGGAGCTGCATCATTCGCCTCATATAGTTTTCTACCTACCAATGTGCTTGGGTCAGATGATTGTTTATGAGTATTGGGTTGTTGGGATGATAGTGGTTGTGAAGTGCTAGTTGATATAGGGGGTATAAATTCAGATTGAGCATTCTTAGAAGGACATTGACAGTCATTTTCACATATTGTTTCAGAAGATTTATGGCGCCTGCGTTTTTTATTACAGTGCCTGCATATTTTGCGAGAGGAGATACGTTTTCTCTTATTGTTGCTTTTGCTCTCGGAAGCATCTGTATCTAGAAGGGAACCCTCTGTATCCATTTCTGAATGTGGAACCGTGACTACAAGCGAAACCTCCGGAGGCGAACCTCCACCAGGGTCGTCTGGGTCGTCGTCCATCACGAAGAGTAAAAGAAAAAAAAACTTACCTAAATCAGCAAATATATAAAATTACTATATTAAATATGTAAAATTAAACTTATTTATATATACAACCACCTAAATGATACTATTATTTACACTAAAAAGTTAAAGAAGCAGAAAAAACTCGCCCGCCACGTTCAAGGTTTCCCGCGCTTTTTTTCTAGCGCTCTTTTTACTAACATAGGATAAGTTTTTTTTTTTTTTTAACTAACAATATATGGGCCTTGCCTGAAATAAAGAATTTGAATTTGAATTTTGAATTATAGCATGTGGCCGCTTGCCGTGAGGCCTCTTTTTTTGTTCCGGGGTGGAAAATCTTCAATGGATGTCCGCCGCGCTGGGGTGGGCGATGAGGTCTGTCACTTCCACCGACTAAAAAAACACCCTGGTGTCTCTTCTATCACGAGCGCGCGTGAGGCCGAGGAAGTCTAAATTTTTCCACGGCCCCACACTCTCGTGCTGGCCATGCCTCTCCGAGCCTCGCCTCCTGCACGGGGTAGTCGGGTGTTAAACAACCCCGTGCGTCGCCTACGAGGCGCGCGCCTCCGCCTCGGGGTCCATCAAATAGGGGGCAGAGACTTCCCCATGTCCCTCGCCCCTGGACCCTGCCGTCATAGGCCTGTGTTAATTAATTGCCGGTTAGTGAGCTATGCAGACCAGAGACTACAGGCGGACTGTAAGTGTATGGGCCCTTTAAGTCTCAAATTTTTATCCAACGCGAGTTGGCCGAAGCCTGGTGGCGTTCGCTGAGCGTACGCGTGTCGTGTATACGCGCCCTATCCATGGCAATCTTGAGTATGTAGTTGGCCAAAGGCCGTATTACAGGTACCACTGCGATGTCCTACTAGTGGGACATGATTTTTTAATGGTCCCTCCAAAACACATACTTGACCATTTAGGTACGATGAATTTATATTGCGTTAAAGCCTTAATTGAGGAAATAGGATAGTGCTATACATCTTGTTTTGTTTCGTATTCCCTTGATATACAGACTGTTAAATAGACGCACGTTAGGTACTTATATTGAAATAAAGAAACCGCTAACAAGCAATCCCAAATAATTAAGAGATAATTAAGAGTAGGCGATATACTACTGGTGTGCTGGAGTGGATGGAGGCCTCCACGAGATGTGCACTATAGACTTGATAAGCTCGAAAGGCCGGTGGTGGTATGGATTTTCGGTTACTTGATGTTGTTCTGATCCGCAAAAGATCGAGAGTAACCGACATAGCCCGAAGAATTGCAACACTTAAGTGGCAGTGGGTTGGGCACATTGCCCGTAAGACCGATGCCCGATGTGGCCTACGGGTTCTCGAGTGGCGACCACGCACCGGAAGACGCAGCGTGTGTAGGCCACCGACAAGGTGGACTAACGAACTGGTGAAGGTCGCGGGAAACCGCGAATTCAGTTGAGAGGCCTGCGAAGAGGCTTATTGGCGACCCAGACTTAACTCGAAACGGTCTCCAAAGCCTGGAGCACAGCGTAGAGTAGTCAGCCTTTCGGTCTTCTATAGGATGCATTCTGATGAATGTGCAAGGGAATTGCATGATTTAATTCCCCCATCTCCGTTCCCCTATCGGACGATCCGTCGTACGGCGAGTTTTCACCCTTACGTTGTTGACACCACTGCGATCCGGACGAAGCGTTTCGCTTCCTCTTTTATACCGCGTACTTCGGGAGACTGGAACAATTTGCCAGTGACGGTGTTTCAGGCAAACTACAATTTGAGTGTCTTCAAGGCTAGAGTGAATAGGCTCTTAATAAACTAGCGCGCTTTACTATCAACGATCGCATCACTGCTTACCACCAGGCGGGATTACGGTCAAGCGCTAGTAGGTATGTTCACAAACAAGGGTTACGGAGAGAAAGCAAAAGTATACTGACGGGTGAATGGAAAAACTTGTTGAATTTTGTTCGTTCTCCATTCGCTAATGCTGATTGGATGCTCCGCCAGGCGTAGGAGGTTGAAGGGAAAAAAATCGAGAATATTTGAATATGCTTGCTTATTGATGTATTTAATTGTTATGTGCATTAACATCTTGCAGAGCTCTGTCTCTATTTCACACTGGACTCATGCTGGCTTTAGTACTGCATAATGAGGACTGATAATTTTGACAGCCTCCGTGGCGTAGCGGTAGCGAACGCGGCCGCTGCGCAAGGAGGCGCGGGTTCGATCCCCGCGCAGTGCAAATATTTGTATGCATGAATATGAATATTTGCACTGGTCTGGTCGTGCCTCGGAAAGCACGCTAAGCCGTTGGTCCTGGTTGCCATACGAACATGTAATGGCAGTCGTTACGGGTTGTTGCAACCCTCAAAAGTCCTACAATTGGTCTAACTGCAATGCTTCGATATCGCCTTCGGGTTGTGGAGGTCAGACCGCAGTCGCTTCATGGAAAATATCGAAGGTTTGCCAAAATTAGCAGTTAGACTGGTAAAGCGGACCCTAGATTTCAAAGCTGAAAAGCTTCGGATACGACTGGGATTAACTCTGAGGTGAAGAATGAGGACTGAGAAATGGGCTTTGATTTGGCGTATAGCACCGTTCATCAGTTCCAGTATCGAGCAGAGGACTGGTCACG
Source organism: Sesamia inferens (assembly GCA_037179545.1). NCBI lineage: Eukaryota > Metazoa > Arthropoda > Insecta > Lepidoptera > Noctuidae > Sesamia > Sesamia inferens. The sequence continues at coordinate 5,673,290 of CM073947.1, forward strand.
CAGGTCACAATATTTTTGTTTCTGAAACTCTTTACACTCCAACACTAATTGCCTAACACAATATCCATACTTAGCACCTATTGCTTTAAAAGTGTTACCTATTTTTTATTATGCCATAATAAAAAATAACACTTTTCTCTCGTAGTTGATCTTGAGAGGTTGTGACTACTTAACCGGGCTATCCTGTGGCTGCCTTAAATGAAATTAAAGTCTTCAGCCAGGGGCAACTAAAAAGTAAGCGACAATACGCTAAGGGCACCCCCTGTGGGGTACGAACCTCGGCTGGATCGAAAGTGTTAGTGTGTAACACGATCTTCATTTCTCAATATTTGTAACCCATTATAATATGGTGGCAAAATTTGTAGAAGTCAATTTTTTTAACAACACATATGTATGGACGACAGTCAGTCAGGCTCACCCGAAACTGTCAAATATTTCCAATCAACCTTGAGCCCCACTGGTATAGCGATGTTAAAGTTTAATATCGAATGAAGAAATCTGACATGTTGCAGTAGCTTCATGTGCTGTCTTCTGTACATGAAAAGTAAGGCTCAGCAGTGGGTGAAGTCGTCTTGCAGCTGACGATGAAGAAATGTAGCTACTTAAAATGTTAGTCTGGCGGGCCCCTTGGCTCTCTCTTCATCCTGGGCTCCGATACAAAAAGGGCGAAAAAAAAAAAAAACAATTAAAGTCAAAATATTTTTAGATATACTTTATTTATTTGCTCATGCCTTAATTTGAGATCGTGTAACGTACCATTTGAGACAAACTACCATTCAAATACGAAAGCAAATTACAGTGCGCCCAGAATACGCACAAGCTCACACACTGAAAAACGTAGGTAGAGAATGCTTTGTCGTAATATGATCTGTGTACGCCGAAAAAGCTTTTATGCTACCCGAAACTATGCGTAAGAGATAGATAAAGTCGAAAATCGGAGGTTTTGACGGGAAACCTAAGATGAATGTCACGCTAATTTTTCATTGGACTTTTAAATTATTTATAGTGTCATTTACTAAATAAAAACACGCGGTAAATGTACTTAGTAACAAGTGCATTAAGTGAATAATTCATAAAGAACACTGAAATATCGCAGCATAGTGGCCACGTCATGACTTTGCATCAAATCTCCCTCATAGACGGCTCACGCGGCCGTATTTTCAACTGTCATTGGCAATATCCGCCATTATTGTGAAATATTTTTTTTTAAGAGTTTCCATAATTTGTTACACGTGTTCTTGGCAAAATTGTGGTATCTATCCACAGGGGGCCAATGATCAAGAGTTGAAGAAGTATTCACTCTAAAGAAAGGAAAGAAAGTTGAAAATCTAATAAATAATAATTTTTGTTCAAGTAAAATGGACTCACTATTGTTAGTAAAAACTTTAAGAAGTTTGTTAGTCAAGAACATTTAATATTTGGTCACAAACAACCAATACATACAATCGAGCCTTCCAGCGATCATTTTCAGGTTATAGTCGGAGCTGTCACGAACTCTGCTGGAACCAGGGAAGCACAACAATATGTGCGTCCGCGAACATTCCTGGATACGCTACAAAAACGGGGCAGTCCCATAATTAGCCCACATAAATCTGATTGATGTGCTGTCGCTGTCGTCTGTACATTGTAATTAGGTATAAGAAAAACTTTCTTAAATTTTCAATTTTTATAAACTTTTGCAAGCAACGTCACCATACGCTGCATAGGTACCTACCTCCTTATTCATAAAGTTGTGGAGGTTTCATAAGGTACGTTACCGGATTCTTAATTCTTCCTCCAACGAAGCAGCCTCCAAGGTGGCAAGCAGGAGAAGCAACAGCAGATAGCGAAGCCAAGCAGAAGAGGTGTAATGATCAAGATTAAGGATGATAGAATGAGGTAGGGAAGTAGCAACCAGACTTATGTTTATTTAGCAACACTGTTTATTATGAAACACTATTCTAACAGAGTTCTTAGTTCTTACGCAGTTCATTAAGTTTACCAAAGTCACAACACGAACACTCAAGAAAACAGTTTGTAATATGCTAATATGATAGCGAGGTAGTCGGCGGAAAGCAGGAGCGCGCGCGGAATGGACTATGCGTATGGAAGCTATTCATCGACTGACGGGGCGCCGCGTTAGGCGATCGCGCGGAGCCAGCAGGCATCGCGTCACAGCGATGAGGCACGGTGCTACCGCCATAAGCGGAGCGGATGAAAGTAGCGGGCGACGGTGGAAAAGATATCCGCCACAAAGTTTTCTTAAAGTTAACTAGTGATTAGTGCCGCCAAGCGGCGGGTCTGAGCAGTTGTGTTGCGATGTGTGCCGGTTATGATGCTCCAAATGTTGTTTTGTCATGGAGTTTGGTCGTGGAGGATCTCCACATCAATCTCCCTTTGGCGCTGCATCGTTGGTTGTGTTGTTGTGTTTATCATTGCATCACCTCGCACAACTGCCGTCTCCCTTCCTATTCACTAAGTTTTTTTAGTGAATAGGCTAAATAAACTAGAGCGCTTTACCATCAACGATTGCATCACTGCTTACCATTATGGTAGCAAAGCAAGCACTAGTTTATAATTAAAAAAACAAAAAAACAAATTTATGACGTTTTAGCGTCAAAAATATGTTTTCTGGCGTTTATTCATGACGGATGATTAAAGTGATGTGCAAACACCGTGCAACCGTCGAAAATGGTTAAACAGTCGCTAATCACTAGTTAACTTTGAGCAGCGTTTATGAATAAGGGGGCTACTGTTTAGAACATAGCTAATATGTCTATTTCTACTAACGCTACGACTGCGTTTACATTCTACGCTGTTGGATTTGAACTCTCGCGCCAAAAATCCCCAACATCTCTCTTGTGTTAAGATATCATTGACCTTAGGCATTAGAGCTGAGTAAAAAAAAAAAGAAATCCTAAGATCAGAGTTAAAAAAAGCAAAGGCGCTGCATGACACCGAACATCTCTTCTACGTGGATAGCTAGCCGTGATGTTTCAAAGGCATGACACGATAGGATACAAGTAAAGAAATATCTTAATTTACAAAATGATTTATTTGAATAGGTAAAACAAAACTCGAAAAGAAGAAGAATATTACGATATGTTGTAACTAAATAGTTACATTTTGAAGAATTACTGAACATTATAACACATTATATACAAAAAAAAAAAAAAAATTGCTCGGCAGAATGAGAAAATGAATATCTGATCTGTGATCACATCACATGCAAATATACGTTTAATTTTTGCTTATGTGATTCCTCTTTACTTTTACACTATCGAAGATTCATACTCTTCTGGAATAATAACTGCATTATAAACGGTAACTATAGGTAAGCCTATTATATCCTTCACTTTCACACTAACCCAGTGATATACACTTAGATATAGTTTAGTGATAGCCTTGAATATATATACACCCATATTTAACACAAAATTCTAAAAGCACTCAATCAATAATTTTAGGTCTTTCTCATGTAGCAATAACTAAACGCAGGCCCGACTTTACTTTCTGTTGCGTTCCAAATCTGTAATAAAAACATATTCACCATATTATTAGAGCACTCTTACTCACACTTGCTGGTACACTAATTAAGCTATTTCGTTAGAGTGTTAAGAATTTCACGATTAGATAGTTGGAATAAGGTTTTGACAGGTGCCACCAACTTGAATTCGATTATAGAGGCCCGATCGAACCGAAATGAATGTAGGTCTGCGGGCCACATCTGGACTCTGAATCCGCATATAGCAGCGTCAAAATATAAGTGAAGTATCAGTTCAGTACGTTGTAAACCCAGTGCAAGCACGATATGCATTGAATAACGCTTGTGACTAAGCTAGAACAACTCGAATAACTAACATTGGTCGTGGTGAGAAACTGTCATGAGATTTAAGCTTATGTAACATTTTATGTCTGTGAAATAACGTTTTAATTACCTGTTAGCGATTGTTTACCTCCACCAAAAGGTAAGGGGTCTGTTTTTACTAATATTTGTGCATCTAATAGTTTGTGTTTCTGTAGATAACCTTGAAATGCATCGTGTAGATGTATGCCGGTCCACTCCAGCTGTAACACACTAACTGCTTCGGCTCTTCACCTGTAATGCTTCCTTGTTAACGCTTTCAGTAATTTAGTTAATAATTTTTGTAATTTTTAGTTATGTTTTAGCTAATATTCTCTTTTCACTATTTTCTGTTACTCTCATAGAAATGTCACGAGACAGCTCTTCCATGTTCAAATATGTTTTTTTTTTTTTAAATACTCTGTGAAAGGAAAGAGGTGATAGTGTAAACAATATTTTGTTTCTAGTTTAAATTTTGGATCTTTAATGAATAGTGGTGCAAATGTTTTTTTTTTATTATTGTTTTTTATTATTGTTACTAATGTGCTGTAGAGATATATTTTTACATAACAAAACTGTCAATATGTATTATATTATATTATATTATATTATTTGCCTTACCATACATATTTTAGAAAATTTTTATCAATTGAAATATTAGCAGAACTAGCGCTATATGACAATTTATTCAGATCAGATTAATGAATTTGTGATATCAATATCAATTAGCCACTTGATTTCTATTGTTTACTTATTCCCAGATAAGATTACACCTTGATAATAAAATGTGTAAGAAATAGTTATGATTCATTTTTTTTTTCGATCATAATGAGGAGGCAGCTAGTTACATGCAGCCACTCCTTTTTAATTGTTCGTAATTCTATTTTTAAATGAAAGATGTGCTTGCGTCTAGCTTATATTAGCTACATGTGTCATTTAATCAAGTTAAGCTATGATTGCCTTAGCTGGCCCGTGGATCGGTAAACATCTTTACATACTTAGGTCTGTATTACAGAACATTACCAAAACTCAAGCTCTACTTAAGACTTTTCAAGCCATTTGATTGGTTGAAACTAGTTTTAAGTGATGCTTAAACAGAGATCAATGCTTGAGTTTCCTTCTGGAATATGGACCTTAGACTCCTATATACCTCCCATGTGATTTTATCTTTTCCATTTAAGTATCTTTGACAGTAATTACAAGTCATCAGTAGCCTGGTAACTGAGTTGTGCAAGTGAGATAGATGGTTGCTTTTTTATAGTTATAAACTAGGACTGCCTGATAGTAAGCAGTGATGAAATCGTTGATGGCATTTGAGAATATTCAGTAGACTGGTGCTTAGTTATTTTTATTTACTCACTAGATGGCGTTAGTAGCAGCTAAAAGCAGAGTTAGAGGCTTTTATTATTTTTATGCTATTCAGCTGCATTCAGTGAGGCTAGAAGCTGACCCCAACTTAGAAAAAGATAGACCAAGTTATTAAAGTACTGGGCCACAGGATGCACCAAATGTTGTTGTGTCAGGAGTTTGATCATGGAGGGTCTCAGATCAATCTCTCTGATGCAGCATCATTGGTCGTGTTGTTGGGTTTAACACTGCACCAACTCACTCAACTGACGTCTTCCTTCCTATGCACTCAGTTTTTTTCTGAGGCATCTTCTTCTGCTCTTTTTCAGCCTATAGATGTCCACTGCTGGACAAAGGCCTCCCCAAGGCTTTCCACGATGACCGATCTTGTGCTGCCCACAACTATCGGCTTCCCGCGACCTTCACCAGGTCATCGGTCCACCTTTTTGGGTCTTCCGGTACGTGGCCGCCACTCCAGAACCTTACTGCCCCATCGGCCATCGGTTCTACGAGCAATGTGCCCCGCCCAATGCCACTTCAGAGATCTAATCCGCTGGGCTATGTCGGTGACTTTAGTTCATCTACGAATCTCCTCATTCCTGATTCAATCAAGTAGAGAAACACCTATCATAGTTCTCTCCATAGCTCTCTGTGCGACCTTGAGGTTTCTTATGAGGCCTATAGTCAGCTGAATAGCAGGTTACATAGCTGAGAAGCGGCTAGGCAGATGATTGGTTACGTCTGTGATTACGTTTTTCATTGAGTCTGCAAATAATGTTCTTCACGTTTGAACAGTCATTGATATCATTAATTGTAAAAAACACCGGTCCAACCAACCACACCATTATAACTAATCAGTATACATGTCACCATGCAAAACTGCCAGCAGGTACCAAATGGATTGTTGATCATAATAACAATATATCAATTGTTTAATTAGCAGTGACAATACTTTGAATTGAAATTCGTGTATGACGTAGTTCTAACGTCGTAAGAATGTCGCGATGACTATACCTACCTACAATACCTCTAATAATAATCCTATGGTACCTCTTTATAATTGTCGTTTCGCTACAAGGCCCCTTCTATTTCTTTTTCTCAGCCTTTCTCACTGCTGGACAAAGGCCTCCCCCAAGGCTTTCATTCCATTGGGGGTTTGCCATAATCCCCTCGCTTGGCTGGCGGGTTGAGGATTGCAGTAATTTGCTATTCCACAGGAGAAGCGCTGCTGACCGCTTCCCTGGCGAGTTTCCTTAGTCGCCTCTTACGATACTCACGAGAGGATATGGGTAATGGGTTGCCCCTAATTAAAATCCGAGTTCTCCCTACGATCTAGTCAAAATCCGGGTCCTCCCCCGGTATTGTCAAAATCCGGGTCGTCCCCCGGTTTTGTCAAAATCCGGGTCCTCCCCCCAATCTAGTCAAAGTCCGGGTCTAGTCAAAAGCCTAGACTTTACTCAACTTGGTCGGTTTTAAGTCGAACCGGATTTATTACAGGCCAAAGTCCTTTTAATACAGATAAGGAATTATCATTGATCTACATGTTTTACTATCGTTCGAGGTCCTCTTGGCTACGTAATAACAGCAGCGCGAGTCGATCGACGTTTCGATAGGTTAAGGTACACTTGCCGCGGTTGGTTCGTGGATAGGTGACTATCTTTATACAACGTTATTTTTTGTTTATGCGATACCCGCAACGCGTGTCCAATATTTTTAAGTAAAGAATCTATGTACAAAATTTAAAAAAAATATGAAAAACCACAAAGTTATGGACTTGGTTAGCAGACTGAGCAGCTCAGTCCCAAGCTTTGAGAGAAAGCCTGTATCCCAGGAGAGGAAACAGGCTGATTATTTTATGTATTGAACGTGTAGGAAAACTCATATTGATGTCATTCGCGTCACGAATTATTTATCGTATCGCCGGTGTAGAGTAGATAGCTTCGTCAACACGACCACGTAACCAAACTATAGTAAATTTGACGTGTCCATGACCTTCATTGCGTAATTTTTGGCTTGGCCCACATTTTTTTTTCTTTCATTGATAAAATTCTTTTTTGTTTCCCGATAAACAGAAATGGAACTATAGATTTAATTTGTTTTGAATTACCGCTTATCTTGCTAGCTATTGACTCGCTTTATCTCGCTGTTTATGTAAACGTGAACTTCATATTTATTTGAAGCATTTTCAGCCTATACAACTCCTGCCAAGGTTGCGGCTTGTTAGAAAGATATATCATGGCCCTGGCGCTCAGGCAAGTGAAGGAACATGGGTGGTTTTTAGTCAGTAAAAGTCTGACACGCCCTTCCTGAGCACAAGGCTTTCATTATCTCGATAGTGGGCCGTAATCCAACTCCTGCTCCCACTGCACTTTGTAGATCTGATACGTTTTCAAATAGGGTATTTGACTAAACCCAACTAATTAGTCCGTCATTCGGATTATAGAAAAATATTGGATACGTATATATTGTTTTATCTAATCAATTACCATTGACCAAATATAAAAGGCATCAAAGATCAGGACTGGTGGCTGGTGACGTCACTGGTCGCTAAAAAGTGTAGCGTCCAGTGACATAACACAAGTTTTCAACGGACTGTGTCGTCTTCAGTTTTTATTTTTATGAAAAAAGAAAAAATACGTGTCTAGTATTTTTTGGAAATCTGACTGACGGACTAATTAGTTTTTTTTAGTCAAATACCCTATTGTTGCTTCCAAGACATGACGGGGCATTCCTGACCGTTTTGAATGGTGTGCCCAAAGGAAAACACCTGTCTGGTTTCGAACCTACTCGCAAGTTACGGCCGTTACTTAGCCACTCATTCGACACCATTTTGTTTCTCTTTTAAACGTGAGATTTTTGGATTAGGCAATTGAAGTAGTTCTATTTATGTTCTGAAAATAACTTTCTACTAAGAGTTAAACCCGTTACCACAGTCCAAAGTTCATAAAGACATCTACTAATCTCTTTCGAAGTGCTTCTTACATAAATTAATGCTAACTCACACTATTCTAACATAACATTATTTTCTTTTCAGGGTAAAAAAAATCTCAAAAATAATACTCACGATGTTAAGACGCTGCTCCAAGCATTTACAGACGATATACCGGAGGCAGGGGCAGACCATTCGGTTCAAGTCCACAGAGGTCCCCAAGGTCTTCGGAGCCCTATCCCAGGCTGCTTCGAGGACAGCCCAGCCCCGGGCCCTCAGCGCAGCCCACAATCAAGTCGCTACCATCCATTTCACCAACCCGCTTTTCGCCGAACAAGATGTAATGACCCCAAGCTTCCCAGACTCCGTCTCCGAAGGAGACGCAAAGCTCGGTGACAAAAAAGTCGGCGATGCTGTCGCCGTTGACGAAGTTGTCATGGAGATTGAGACCGATAAGACCGCGTTGCCTGTCATGGCGCCCGGTAACGGTATCATTAAAGAGATCTACGTGAAGGACGGTGATACTGTCAAGGCTGGACAGAAGCTGTTCAAATTGGAATTCACTGAGGGTGGTCCACCACCGAAGAAAGAGGCTGTCGCAGCTCCTGAACCTCCGAAGGCACAGGCACCACCACCACCGCCGCCGCCTGCCGCTGCAGCGCCTCCTCCTCCTCCACCACCAGCCGCGATCCCTATTCCTACCCCACCACCCCAGGCTCCCCCCGTAGCTAAACCCACTGCTCCCATCTCCTCAATCCCTGTCGCAGCGATCCGTCACGCGCAATCAATCGAAACTGCGTCTGTAAAAGTCCCTCCCACAGATTACAGCAAGGAAATCGCTGGTACTCGCACGGAACAGCGTGTCAAAATGAACAGGATGCGTCAACGTATCGCTCAGCGTCTGAAGGAGGCCCAGAACACGAACGCTATGCTGACGACCTTCAACGAGATCGACATGTCTCACATAATGGCCTTCAGAAAAAAGAATCTTGACGCTTTTACCAAGAAACATGGCGTTAAATTGGGATTGATGTCTCCTTTCGTAAAGGCTGCAGCCAGCGCATTAATGGACCAGCCCGTCGTCAACGCGGTCATTGAGGATACAGAAATAATTTACCGTGATTATGTAGATATTTCCGTGGCCGTCGCGACTCCCAAAGGTTTGGTGGTGCCTGTAGTGAGAAACGTACAGAATATGACTTACGCTGATATCGAGTTGACTATTGCTGGTTTAGCAGAGAAAGCTAAGGCTGGCAAGCTAACTATTGAAGAGATGGATGGCGGCACTTTCACTATTAGCAATGGTGGCGTATTCGGTTCTTTGATGGGTACACCAATCATCAATCCTCCTCAATCAGCTATCCTGGGTATGCACGGTATCTTCGAGCGCCCCATCGCAGTAAATGGCCAGGTTGTCATTAGACCTATGATGTACATCGCGTTGACTTACGATCACAGGCTGATTGACGGGCGTGAGGCTGTTATGTTCCTTAGAAAGATCAAGCAAGGAGTAGAAGACCCAGCATCAATCATCGCTGGATTGTAAATTTAATTTCGAACTACCCGACCGAATAACCAGCGAGTTACCATTAAGAATACTTGAACAAAATTATCGCAGGTCGGACGGTAGTTGGAAAAATGAAGAGAATCATGTAAATTATTCACACATCAATCAGTAGAGTGTTAGATACAGAAGTGTATGCACGTGCGTTCGTCAGCTCCGTACTTTTTTGTTGTTTATTGAAGTCCGCTTCATAACATGTATGTATTATTTATATAAGTGGTAATTGTCGAGAAGTACATAATGTTACCTAATTGTGACGACATAAGTAAAGCCTCGTTTTATTTATTTTTTGTTTGTATTATTTAAATTTTTAATTGGCGCACTATTAGTGGTAAATCTACAGTATTCGATCTAATATACTCACTTAAAAATAATATGACAAAAATGCATATAGATATTTTATTTATCCTATTTTGTAAATAATTGCCCGAAGAATTGAAACACTTAAAATGGCAGTGGGCCGGGCTCGAAAGCGCCGACGGGTTCTCGAGTGGCGACCACGCACGCAGCGTGGGTAGGCTACCGACAAGTTGGACAAACGACCTGGTGTAAGCGCTCGAAGCTTGCAGGACCTGTCGTCGTGGAGATCCTTGGGGGAGGTCTATGTCCAGTAGTGGATGTCTTTCGGCAATATACATATTTGTGGTCGGCGGTCGACGTGTTGCATAGGTTTGTACGGATGACAGCAGGTCAACCTACCCGAAACTGTCCGAAATCCCCAATCAACCTTGAGCCTTAAAGCTTTATAGATAAATTTGAAACTGTAATAAAGATATTTGACAGATTGTAGTAGCTTGATATGCTGTAGTCTGTACTTTTCTGTTCAAATCAAATTTAAATTCTTCCATGGCCCCACACCCTCGTGCTGGCCCGGGCTGTCTGGGCCTCATCTCCTGCACGGGGTAGTGGGGTGTTAAACTACTCCGTGCATCTGGTATTCGGAATTCAAATTTAAACCGCGCCGACACTAGCGCGCGCCTCCGCCTCGGGGTCCATCGAATAGGGGGCGGAGACTTCCCCATGTCCCTCGCCCCTGGACCTATTCATATCATATACACACTCGGAGAGCGTGTGCTGCGCCGTGTCCTCCCCGCATTGGACGCAGTGGTGGCACCGGGCGTCAGGCTCCCTGCCTAAGCGACACAGGTATTTGCCGAAGCAACTGTGCCCCGACAGTACCTGCGTCACCGTGAACGACAGAGAACCGTGCCTTCTCCCGAGCCAGTAGTCAAGTACTGGCCGGATCGCTTCGACGGTAGCGAGGCTGGCGGTAGGGCGCATAAGCCTCTGCCGCCAGTCCGCCACCAGGACCTAACGGAGCTCCTCTCGACGCAGCTCAATTTGCTGCTGCGCCGAACTGGAGCCCCGTGTCCGCTCTTCCTCGGGCCATCCGTACAATGACGCGATTACTTTAGCCTCTAGGTTTCAGGGCGGGGATCCGGCCAGGACGCAAGCCGCCTCGTAGGAAATCGTGCGATACCCGCGGACGACTCTGACGCCCATCGCCCTCTGCGGCTGCGCAGAATGGCAAGTGTTCCGGCCGTCAGGTCCATCGCCCACACAGGGGCCCCGGACAGGGCCATGGACCGCACGATTCCCACGTACAACCGCCTACAGGCGGCGCTCGGGCCCCCCATGTTGGGAAGCAACGTTGATAGCGCGCCTGCTGCACCCATCAGCTTGGGCGCCAGCAGCCGGAAGTGGGGCCCGAATTCCCATCGGCTGTCGAGCACCAATCCCAGATACTTCATGGTAGACTCGACAGCTATCCGGGCCCCACTGACCATGATATGCGATCCCGGGGCCGGCGCACGCCGGGGGCCATGGAAAACCATTACTACCACTAACCGTTTGTAAGTTACATATCCCTTTTTTGTTTTTTTTTTCCGAGGTGGAAATCCTTATAGGATGTCCGCCGACCCGGGGTAGACGACGGGGTCTGTCAGACTTTTACTGACTAAACCACCCCGGTGTCTCTTCTATCACGAGCGCGCGTGGGGCCGCGGGAGTCTAAATTCTTCCACGGCCCTACACCCTCGTGCTGGCCCGGTCTGTCGGGCCTCTTCTCCTGCACGGGGAGTGGGGTGTTAAACTACCCCGTGCATCTGGTATTCTGAATTCAAATTTTACAACAATACGATCGAAAAAGATGGTAAAATGTATCAGGTTTAAAACTGCATCAATAGTTTTTGTTCAATCTAGCAATCATATTTCGGTAGGGGCCATCGAAACCTAAACTCTAAGGTGGGTCAAGCAGACGTGTCAAGAAGTGTATATTTTTTCTCTGTAGCCCGCACTTACATTCTCGCCAACTCCACGATTTTGTTGAAATGTTTGAAATAACGGTTTCCATAGCAACGCAATTTGTGTACAACAAGAAATATTCAGTGACGGGTGTTTTATAAGATTAAAATATAAATTTATATCGTATTTTAGGTATATCAAACTGTACGTCGTTTGACATAATTATAAATACTTTAAGATTTTTATGAAAATTATTGATATCGGTGAAATTTTTCAGAGACAAACTCAAAATTATGTCAAGGTAAGAAGTAATTGATTCTCAGTTTATTATTTATTCAACTAGGTATGTTTTGCATTTGACCACGTGAATGTTCGCATGCCATCGATTCCAGCCAGGAACCAGGTGACCCAGTTGAGTAGGATAACTTTATTTAAATCAGTTTTTTTTTTTATTTATAGATATAGGAACGTAATTTAATGATTGTTTTTCTAAATTAAATTAAATAACTTAGTTATTACCAAAAGTGGTCTCGTTATTATAATAATAATAGAGCCACGATCATTATTAGTAATGCGTTTTTCGAATTGCCTACCTCCTACGTTAGTGCGTAGATTTGAGTCTTTAAAGAACCAAAGTCACCGACATAGCTCTTTGAGTCGCTAAAGTGGCAGTAGGCAGGGCACATTGCTCGTAGAACCGATGGCCGATGGGGCAGTAAGGTTCTGGAGTGGCGGCCACGTACTGGAAGATGCAGCGTAGGGAGGGACCTGGTGAAGGTCGCGGGAAGCCGATGGATGCGGGCAGCACAAGACCGGTCATCGTGAAAAGCCTTGGGGGAGGCCTTTGCCCAGCAGTAGACATCAATAGGCTGAAGAAGAAAGAGGCTAGTTTAAAAAGTAAACACTGATGCTCAGCCTAATTTGAATAAATGACTTTTGATTTTGAAAACGGAACACTAGAGTGGGATAGATAATACACAAATTCATGCTTTTATAACCTAGTGCTTGATTGCAATCCCGCCTGGTGGTAAGCAGTGATGCAATCGTTGATGGTAAAGCGCGCTAGTGTATTAAGAGCCTATTCACTCAAAAAAGAACAAAAACTGAGTGAATACGAAGGAAGACGGCAGGTGAGCAAGGTGATGCAATAGTAAACCCAACAACACGACTAACGATGCTGGGCCAGAGGGAGATTTATTTGGAGACACTCCACGACCAAACTCCCACACACAACAATGTTTGGCGCATCGTACCCGGCACACATCGCAACACAACTGCTCAGATCCGTCCTCCGTACGGCTTCACCAGACATCATCCCGGAACACGACGAATCGCTTGGCGGCAAGACTTGTGTCTGGTGGGTGGTAACTTCTGCCGGCAGCCGATGTTATGGTCTACACATACTAGTAGGCAGAACTTCAGGGCGCCACTTGATATAAAAATATTGAACACGTATTTCTTATTTTTTCTTTCATTCAAATACTTAGGAAGATATATTGATTTGAAATGTCGCATGACGTCACGCCGTGGTACAAAATATAGCACGGCGTGATGTAATTAGCCCCCACTAATTAACTTTAATACGCTTTATCTCAGTAGTTTTGGTAATTACGACAAAATAAAAAATACGGGTCTTAATTTTCTTTTATTGTTTATAAGACGGACTAATTATTTTTTGGATTTTCATACCGTGGATATATTCCTATTAAAAGGCTTAGGTTCGAATGAGGTTGGAACATGCAACAGTGTTTTGGTATTTCCTTTGCCTAGAAAAGCAAATATGCTAATAAAATGATTGAGGTTGGCTTGCGCTGTCGGGCAAAAGCTCAGTAAGAAATGTGTATTTGATGTTTTATCTATTTTGTATTTAGTACATAGCTATGTTGTATAGAGCGACATTGTCATGTGTGACAAAGCTTTCTAAATAAAGGTTAAAAAAAATCTTCAACACCCAAGGAAATTATTCTAAACTGGAATGTGAACTTGCATAAGTCTCTTATTTAAAAGAAGACTCTATTGTAAGAGCAATAAGGTCGATCGGAAATAAAACTTTATTTGAAGAGAACACGGTCCGAGGGAGAAAGCGTCCCAGTAGCCTTTTGTTTCTTTCTAAGTGTTAGCCGTATTTTTTTGTGTAATTTTGTTTGAAACCAACAATTCGATTAGAAAAAGATGGTGAAAAGGGTGCCATTAATGGCTGCAATAGTGAGTCATACTCTGGATGCGGAATATCATTCTTTAAGTAAGTTTTTTGCGATAATCATATACAAGTTATTTTGTTTGTATGTAGGGTGACCATAAATTTCGGAATAATTAATAAATGTGCACTTACTTATTGTGTGCATAATAAGTAAGTGACTTTTATTAGGTATTTACAATGACATTAAATTCTGCTTTCTTGCAGATATTTTATTTATCAAAGTTACAGTTTCGGGAAAATTGACCTGCTGTCGGCCGTACATCATCAATGTATTCATCTATTTTTAAAATTCAATAATAAAATTAAAAAGTTCGCTTCCATACCTACATATTCATTAAAACTCGGGTAATAGAAGTGAAAAAAGATATTTTACGTACATTCGTTATAAATTCCATTATAATAGTCACCCTACACAACAAGGTCAGAGGGCTGCTGTGAAGCTATCTCCCTTGGACCGCGTTTTGATCGATAGTTCATATTCCAGTTTAGATGTAAGTTCCTTGGCAACACCACAACAATACCGTGTCTTTCTGCCGTCACACAGACAATTTTACATCTCGACGACAATACATAAATAAACGTCCCGATACTCGCCTCGTGTTTTAGGCCTCTGCCTCGAATCTTGCGTGCAGCGGGGCGGGCATCGAAGACCCGTTCTCGAAACTAGCGGGTAGATCACGCGTCACTATAGCCGCGTAGTGTTGTGTTCACGATTGTGTCGACGAGATATTTGTTTTTATTCGCGAAAGAAATGTCTGAACAATGGCGGCGACATCTTTTTGATTCAAATTTATTCCTAACGCTCGATCACCGCTTGACTTAAAGTACACCGCTCGCTGCCACCATCGCCCCGCCGCCACGCCGCTGTTTTCGAGAACTGGTTCGTTTCATTTTACGCATAAGATCCTGCCGCTCACTCGCCGCCGCCGCCCCTGCCCCGCTACACGCAGATTCGAGGCAGAGGCCTTATAAAGCGAACACCGTAGGACTCGAACAATTTACTAGGCGCGGTCTTCCCGTCTGATTACAATTTAAGTGTCTACAAGGCTACAGTGGGCTCTTAATAAACTGGTGCGCTTTATCATCAACGATTGCATCGCTGCTTACCATCAGGCGGTATGGCGGTAATATCATCATTTCAGCCGAATGACGTCCACTGCTGGACATAGGCCTCCTCCAAGGTTCTCCACGACGACCGGTCCTGCGCCTCCCGCATCCAGCGGTTTCCCGCGACCTTCACCAGGTCGTCGGTCCACCTTGTCGGGGGCCTACCCACGCTACGTCTTCCGGTGCGTGGTCGCCACTCGAGAACCCGCCGGCCCTATCGGGCATCGGTCCTACGGGCGTTGTGTCCAGCCCACTGCCACTTTAGTGTTGCAATTCTTCGGGCTACGTCGGTTACTCTCGTTCTTCTGCGGCCCCAAGCATAGCCCTCTCCATTGCCCTTTGAGTGACTTTGAGCCTTCTTATGAGGCCCATTGTTAGCGACCACGTCTCAATTCCATAAGTCATCACTGGCAACACAAACTGGCCGAAGACTTTTGTCTTGAGACACAGCGGTATTTCGGACGAGAAGATTCTACGTAGCTTCCCGAAAGCAGCCCAGCCGAGTTGGATTCGACGATTGACCTCTTTCTCGAAGTTGGACCTTCCTAACTGGATAGTTTGTCCCAGGTACACGTAGCTGTCAACAACTTCGAGAACAGTCTCCAATCTTTATAGGAACCGGTACAACATGGGCATTAGACATGACTTTCGTCTTGCCCATGTTCATTTTAAGACCGACTCGCTTGGAGGCCCTACTGAGGTCTTCGAGCATTGTACTCAGGTCCTCCGCGGTCTCAGCCATGACTACGATATCATCAGCAAATCGAAGGTGTGTCATGTACTCGCCATTGATGTTGATGCCCAGTCCTTTCCAGTCCAGAACCTTGAAGACATCCTCCAATGCAGCGGTGAACAGTTTCGGGGAGATAACATCTCCCTGTCTGACACCACGCTGCAGAGGTATTGGTTTCGAGGTCTGGTCCTGTATTCGGACTGACATGGTGGCGTTTTCGTACAAACCCTTCAGCGCTTCAATATACCGATAGTCTACTTGGCACCGCTGGAGAGACTGCAGTACAGCCCAGGTCTCGATCGAATCAAAGGCTTTTTCGTAGTCCACAAACGCCAAGCAAAGGGGTAGGTTATACTCCTCGGCCTTCTGTATAACCTGCCGCAGCGTATGTATGTGGTCTACTGTGCTGAAGCCTTTTCGGAAACCGGCTTTTTCGGGCGGCTGGAAGTCGTCAAACCTGCAGGCGAGACGATTTGTGAGGACTCTTGAAAACAACTTATAGACATGACTCAGAAGTGAGATGGGTCTGTAGTTTTTCAAAAGGGTGTTATCACCCTTTTTGAAAAAGGGTACCACCACACTTCTGTGCCATGCATGTGGCGTTTTTCCCTTATCTATGACGGAATTAAATAACTTCTGAAGGGCCCTAAGGATCGGTTCACCACCCGCCTTCAGTAGCTCTGCTGTTATTGCGTCATCGCCCGGCGCCTTGTTGTTTTTAAGCTGTTTCAGAGCCAATCGAATCTCCTGCAGGCTGACGTCCGGGATATCTTCAGTGTAGTGTCGGGTTAATCTTGCTCTAGGGTTTTCAGCAAGATTTAATGCGGGTCTTGTTGTTGAAGTGTAGAGCTGTCCATAGAAATTCTCGACTTCCCTCAAAAGCTCGGGCCCGGACGTTAAGATCTTGCCGTCGTCAGTCTTCAGCTTGCTTAGCCGGCTATGCCCAATAGTCAGATCTCTAGCGAAAACTTTAGAGCCTCTGTTTCGCTCTATAGCCTCCGTTATACGCTCGGTATTATACCGACGTAGGTCGCGCTTCAGAGACTTTGAGATCTGCTTATTGAGCTGCCGGTATCTGCAAGCATCACTTGACGAACGCAAAATCATCTCACGTCTGTCCTCCATGAGCTCGAGAGTGTAGTCCGAGAGCTTTTTAGTTCAATTTGTACGGCGGGTCTTAAAATACTTAGTCCCGACCGTACGGACAGCTTCTACAAACCCGTCATTGTATTCGTCCACGTCGCCACTTAGGCATTCGAAGCGATTTTGGAGCTCGACGTATTTTTGGTCGCCATGTTTATAATTACGTCTAAACTGTCTATGTTATCTCCTAATCGGCGCCACTGTCAATTTTATTGACTAAGGATTAATTTCTCGCAAAAATAAATGAAGATTTGAATTTCAGGGAATAGGTATTAACTAAAAATGCAGACAACAGTGAAAAAATCTACGGAGTCTAAGCTAAAAAGAGAAAAACAAACAAAAGACGATGCCACGAAGGTATCTCGAGAAGAAAAACTCAAAAAGACACCCTACACTGTCTCCACACCAAGAAGTTATGTACAAAAGAGCTCGACTGCCGATATCTACGGCCAAACCAAAAAACCTACTATACAAAGCGCGAAAGCTCCCAAAAAACCAACAAACACTTCAAACCCAGCATGCAATGCATCCCCAATGAAGGATTTACTCAAATCCTCACCCTCATCTACCAGTCAACTATCAACAAGAAGCGATAGGTCTAAGATGGCGACCACAAAAACGTTTGACGCAAAGACATCGAGGTACTCAGTCACGCCAAGAAACAAAGATTTTGGTGTTACTACACATTCGCCGATTGCGAAACGGAAACTAGATATTGATTTAAAGAGAGATGAAAGCTTTGTTAAAAATGTTACGAAAGATAGAAAGGAGAGAGAAAAAGGTTTTGCTAAAGACGTGTCAAAAGATAGAAAAGAAAGAGAGAAAAGTTTTATCAAAGATGTGACAAATGATAGAATGAAGCGAGAAAACAGTGATGTCAAAGAAACTGCAAAAGGTAGTAAAGGGAAAGAAAAAAGTTTTGTAAAAGCAAGTACAAAAGACAGAAAAGAAAAAAGCTTCATAAAAGATGTGGAAAGAGGTAAAGAGATACGATCCGTAAAAGAAATAGCTAAAGATAAAGCGAGTTTAGGAGACGCTGAAAGACAGCGTACTAAAACAAGAACACTTGATGAAAGTGAAGTGAAAATCTTGAATTCTGTGGAAGTCGACAATAATATCGAAATGTTAAATTTGTCGCGCAAGCTCAGCGCAAACCCTAAGGCGTTTTATGTTGAATTAGATGATGGAAAACCAAATCAAAGTAAAAAGGTATATTAGTAATTTATTTCTTTGGTATTAGATAACCATTTCTGCTACCAAGAAGGGTATTTTTCTGCTATATTATTAAAGGCACACGAGACATTTTCACTCTGTTTCTGGATTAGCATCGCACTCGCGATCTCTCTGGTGACCACCCAACATCAGGTTGATCACCTCCTTATTGTCACCAAATATCATAACTCCAAGTAAGCAATTGCGAGCATCGGGAACTCGATTTTCTACGCTCTGCTTGGTGCTGAAGGTTGAAAATTTTCTTGAATCTCAATAGTTGCCTCCATAAGAGGGAGTGAAAAATCCGTTGCCAGATAATCAAATCGCGCGTCTGTCCCGTACCTTGGCTAAGAAAAACTTATCCCATTGCGCCGTCGCAAGGTACATTAAAAAATGGCTGAGGTGAGATTTTTCCAAACCCAATGTTTTGTGTATACAGTATGTTACGAAAACCCTGTCCGACCCATAAGGATAATAGAGGTTAGGTAAACACATGACCAAATATAATATAAAATTTTACGTATTCATCATAGTACCAATACAAATGAATTTTGAAATAATCTTTTTTTCCAACGAATTAATTCCAATTTCCCCGAAATTTGGTAATTTTTAAAAAGTGACAACACCGGTATTATTATGAGCGAATAGCGATGCGACCACGTGCCGCGTGTCCTGCCGCCCGCCCCCCGCGGTCGGCAGGCGAAGGGTGGTCAACGCACATTTAATAAGTTACCTCCTTTTGCGAAATAATATTTATTTTTTTTAGGGGGATTTTTTTTTTAAGTAAAGCCCGGTTTTGTATGCATTAGTAGAATCAGTTATCGATACCTAACAACACCTTCACGGGTCGGACAGGGTTTTCGTAACATACTGTATATTTGAACGCGCCAATCTCAGGTCTCGGAACTACTGGTCCGATTTGAAAAATTCTTTTTGCGTTGGATAGTCCATTAATACAGGAAGGCTTTAGCTATAGAACATGACGCTTCTACAAATAGGATCGGAAAAAAAAAAAACATATCAAACCTACGCGGGTGAAACCGCAGGGCGCAACTAGGTGCTAATAAAAAATGCTGTGGAATAGTTTTGTCGCAGTAGTCCCCGAGTGCGACACGTTTTTTTGGAACGAATTAAATCTTTTATAACCTACAACAAAAACCTTCCAGACAAATCTGAGCAAAGTATCCAGTGACGAAGAGGTAAGTTATGAAGATGATTTCGAGAGCTACGAATCAGATTTCGAATCGTACCATAGTTCTACACCTAGTGAACAGAACGGCAGCGATGAAACTGATGTCAAAGGTGAGAATGAAGATGATGACCAGAGCGAAGCCGTAGTGACGATACAGGAAGTGAAAGACGAAGAGAATATGTTGGATTCTGGTAAGATTAAATGTTCTTATAATTTTAGAGATAATAATGTTACAGTCAGAGTTGTTCAAAACGGCTATAAAACAATAGCACGCTATAGACTATATGCTATTAAATTCTAACGCGCTATTAAATGCGCTATGTATAGCGCGCTATAAATAAGAAAGCACGTGGGCGTCAGGCAGGAGCGATTATTATTGCAACACGCCAAATTTCGTAGCGCGTTAAATTACATATATTGTTCTTAGTTACACAGACCGCATGCTATAACGGAATGTAAAAAAGCAATATAAAAGATATCAATGAACTTTCCTTCATACTTTTCAGGCTTAGGACTGTCTATAATTGGTAAAGGTTATTCTAACATTAATTTTAATAAATCGTAAATCAATTATAGGCGTATTTAAATAATCGTCACTAGTTCGTTTTGCAACAGAATTAATTTTATACTAATATCTACACACTAACAATACCTTTGCACACACTAAATAATCGTCACTAGTTCGTTTTGCAATGCAACAAAATTTTATAATAATATTTACACAATAACAATAAAGATCGCGCGCGACGAAAATAGCGTGCTGGGACAACAAGCATACAATAGTCCACAGCGCTCACACGTTGACTGACTGCCTGCTAAGCGCCGTCGCGCGCTTTGCGAGTTATTCGATAATTTCATTCATAGCGTGAAATCGTGAATAGCGTCGTAACGTCCACCTACATAGCGTGCGCTATGCGCTATGAGGAAATAGCGTGCTATTGAATGGCGCTATGCGCTATATTAACCATCTCTAGTTACAGTTGACCATTAGTATCTCTAAAACGCTACGCATAACCCCACCTTAGTGCCCTCTTGCTTCGATGCCCGTATTGTCGGGTGCATATATGAAGAGCATGCGACGGCCGTCACTTAGCTCTGGTTACACAAGGACCTTCCCCGCTGCTGTGAGTGCGGTCACTGGTACAAACTGATCGAGAAGCAGCCCGTATAAACGCGTCTTAAAATATTTTAGTTTCTATAGAAGTGGTGTAACATGCAATTATGCGCATTGCACTTCCTAAATGGTCAGTGTCACCATGTGTTTAAAATAAATAACAATCAAAGATGCGTTAGTTTGAACTTATTACTAAAATCGAAAATCATTAAATAATTGTAAGCAATTGTAAGCATATGAGTATCTACAAAAATTTTTTACCGACTTTTAAAGGTTCAAAACTCTTGTTGGGCTTGGTATAACTTTTTATAACAAGGTACCCTCTGCTTTGCTAGACTTGCCTTACAATGCATTTAAAGCACAAATCAAATTCAAGCTTTGTTCAAAGGCATGTTATTCTGTAAAAGACTATTTAAATGATAAGAATAGCTGGTCGTTCTGATTAACTCAAGACAATGTTTGTGTTCCTTCTCCAGAATTAGCTTACTGACACGTTATATGAGTTCATATAATTTGGTTTTTACAATGCCTAAACATGTGAGCTGTCACGCCCTTTATGCCAGAGGCTTTTATTTAGGTATGTAATAAGTTTTTACTTATTTACATTTCCATTTTAATGATATATTATTTTTTGTTTTTGCTTTTCTGGTATTTTGGCGTGGCTAGCTGGCATACCTATGATAAATGAATTCATTGTTGTTATTTTTCTTTTCTCTTGTATTGGTGTACCTACATAGTATTGTAAAAAATAATGTGTTGTTTCTAAATGACAGACAGCTGTGCTGCTGGGGAGTTTGTTCCTCCACTTCTTCTTCCCAGCGAAAGCACTAGGAAGTGTCGATGTGTGGGCGTTTTGGGGACTGTCTTATGTAATATTGACGTTCAAAAAGTGCTGATTCTCAGCCTAATTTGAATAAATGACTTTTGATTTTGATTTTAAATTATCTGTCTGCTATGATATACATTTATCGATTTTTTTTTAAACGTTGCCCCACACTAGTAATTACACCAGTATCGTAGGTGCGTTTACAAATACTTAAACTCTTATAATATAAAGGGTGTCTCTGACATCGACGCATAAACGAGTACCATGGATCCAGTACATGATTCTGAACCCCCACAAGTGGAATTATTCGTCGGTTTTTTCCTGATTTAAAAAAAAATAATATGCAGTATTTTTCACTTTAAACCGTTCATAATTGCTATACTTTTATAACCCAATAAGATTTTAAGGTAAAAAATAATTAATTCGCTAATTACACAAATAAAGCGCAATGTGAACAAAACTTGAAAACACTCCTATCAGCTGAATTAATAGAGTTAACATCAGGAGTCAACGTCATACCCACAAACACGCGCGGCGGCACGCTTGCAACGTTCAAAGGTCGAGCCGACACATTTTTTAAACACTATCATTTCTGTAGCCGCTCATTATCGACATAAATGACTTTTTTTTAAAAAATAATTATAAACTAGCGCTTGACCGCAATCCCGCCTGATGGTAAGCAGTGATGCGATCGTTGATGGTAAAGCGCGCTAGTTTATTAATAGCCTATTCACCCAGAAAAACTGAGCGAATAGGAAGGAAGACAGCAGTTGAGCGAGGTGATGCAATGTTAAACCCAACAACACGACCAACGATGCTGCGCCAAAGGGAGATTGATCTGAAGACCCTCCACGACCAAACTCCCAACACAACAACATTAGGCGCATCGTACCCGGCACACATCGCAACACAACTGCTCAGACCCGTCCTCCGTACTATCATAATTTTATTAGTGGCATGCGGTGTAACCTTTTTGCGAAGTTTGCGATTGTCAGATACACCTGTATACAAACAGCCCGACCAGGAACCTGTAGGCCATGCAAATATTTGTCCAGTATATATAGGTAGTATGTTTGATTTATATACCTAGGTTCCATGCGTAGCCTCTAATCTCAAAATGGCGTAATGCGCAATAGTAGGTATTACTGGACTTCATCATATCAAAATCTTGAAAGAATACCCAGCTATCTTTGCAATCCAAGTAATTTTACTGTTCTTTCATCAGTATCGTGTGCATAACTGTAGATACATTTTACTGTTCTATCATCAGTATCGTGTGCATAACTGAAGATACATTTTATTGTTCTTTCATCAGTATCGTGTGCATAACTGAAGATACATTTTATTGTTCTTTCATCAGTATCGTGTACATAACTGAAGATACATTTTACTGTTCTTTCATTAGTGTCGTGTGCATAACTGAAGATACATTTTACTGTTCTTTCATCAGTATCGTGGCATAACTGAAGATACATTTTACTGTTCTTTCATCAGTGTCGTATGCATAACTGAAGATACATTTTACTGTTCTTGCATCAGTATCGTGTGCATAACTGAAGATACATTTTACTGTTCTTTCATCAGTATCGTGTGCATAACTGAAGATACATTTTACTGTTCTTTCATCAGTGTCGTGTGCATAACTGAAGATACATTTTACTGTTCTTGCATCAGTATCGTGTGCATAACTGAAGATACATTTTACTGTTCTTTCATCAGTATCGTGTGCATAACTGAAGATACATTTTACTGTTCTTTCATCAGTATCGTGTGCATAACTGAAGATACATTTTATTGTTCTTTCATCAGTATCGTGGCATATCTGAAGTTACTTTTTACTGTTCTTTCATCAGTATCGTGTGCATAATTGAAGATACATTTTACTGTTCTATCATCAGTATCGTGTGCATAACTGAAGATACATTTTACTGTTCTTTCATCAGTATCGTGTGCATAACTGAAGATACATTTTACTGTTCTTTCATCAGTATCGCGTGCATAACTGAAGATACAAAATTTGTTATTTGCGCAGTATCTTCTATCTATAGAGGTCCACTGCGTTGAGTAACATAGACGTCGCCACTATAGGATTGGTGTTTATAATTATATGAAAAGTCGGACATAGCTACGAGGATAGCGACTATGAGAACTACAATTCGATTTAAGCTATATGTCCCATCAGGTTAAGCTGCTTCTTCTTCAGCCTATGGAGGTCCACTGATGGACAAAGGCGTCCCCCAAAGCTTTACACAATGACCGGTCTTGACCGGCTTCCCGCGACCTTCACCAGGTCATCGGTCTACCTTGTTGGAGTCCTCCCTACGCCGCGTCTTCTGGTACGTGGCCGCCACGCTAGAACCTTACTGCCCCAAGGGCCATCGTTTCTACGAGCAATGTGCCCAGTATCTGATATTTTTTTAATATTGGACCATTTCCTAATGTCTTACAATAGCTAAAGTAGTGGTAATGTACTATGCCCTTTGTTTTTGCGAATGGGTGATCTTTCAATGACCTATTCACTCTGGGTGGAACTGAAGGACGTGTCAGAATTTTTATGACTAAAAGCGACCGGTGTTCCTTTATTTGACACAGTATCTCTTTGGAATAACCCGCGGACTGGCAAGCTTTGGTCTCCGTGAACCTCGTCAGCAGCCTTGAACCTGACATCTATTTCAGGCACGCATGGAACACAACGGGATGTCCATCCGGGCCTGGTCTTTACCGGGCGGCGAGCTAGTGTATACCCTTACAGGCTGTAAGAGTCTTTTTGACATGGGGCTGTAAGTTACAGCCCCATCTCAAAAAGACTCTGAAGCAACCTGAACTTGAAAGATTTAATTTAAATCTATAATGACGCTTCATGTTATGTTTTTAATTCCAGGCAGTTTCGACCTTCGTGACCGGTCAGCAAATAAGCTCAAACCAGTCGCTTTAGACTTTATTCTGGAGACAGCTGAGGTTGCAGAGAAGCCTAGCTCCTTAAGTGACGAGGGTTTCCAGGAGATGAGCAGTTCTAGTGCTGTGTCCAGCATGAGAACGATGCACACAGATGTGATGGAAAGGTTTGTAAATTACTTGCTACTAATCTCGTTAGCAGTGGGAGTAAGGTTTTGGAGTGGCGGCCGCGTACTGGAAGACGTAGCGAAAGGAGGCCCCCAAAAAAGTGGATCGATGACCTGGTGAATATTGTGGGAAGCCGATGGATGCGGGCAGCACAAGACCGGTCATCGTGGAAAGTGTCCAGCAGTGGACTTCTATAGGCTGAAGAACAAGAATCTCGTTGTATAATGTGCTATTGTTTTACTTGTTATTGCTATATCTGCATGTTTCTTTACTGAACGACGATATTTTTTACTGTAAGGGTCAAAAGTGCATTACCACTTTTGAATTTTATTGCACTAACAATAAGTGTCAAAAGTGGTAGTCCACTTTTGACCCTTACTGTAAATTAGGAGTTAAATCTCATGTTAGTGAACTGTATTATGTTCTTTTTTGAGAAATAAAGACCCTTTAAACCTAATTGAAGTAGTCACCGCTGCCTATCATCAACACCTTAGATTTTTGTCCAACTATGTTAGGTCCAGATTTGATTCCAACCGGCTGTTGGAAAATACCAGTATTTAATGGAGTGACTGCCTGTATGATCCTCATGATCAGCTTATAATCTCCCCACTCCTGCGACACAAATCTCCTTTCAGTGATTATGACTTACTCCCTAGTCATTACCTGCGTTCCATTAAGACGTTTTCGTTCACCGTTTGGAGAGAAATTGTAGTGAAATAATTTACAGAAGGTTAAGCGATTGAATGGTTCGAACCTTTTTTTGAGTATGCGAAATCACAAAAATAATCTCTTCTGCTGTGGGCAAAGTTTAAGGGCGTTTCGGCTTGTGCTGATAAAATCTCTAGAACAATTTGCTATGAGTAATCTGTCTCTTCCAAATATTTTTAGTACGGACGACATCAGGTCAAGCTACCCGAAACTGTCAAATATTCCAAATCAACCAAGAGCCTTAATGAATTAATAATAATAATAATAATAATAATCCACCTGCTCCATAAATCAGGAAGCACCGCGGAACCCAAAAATTATAGACCGATCACTTGTTTACCAACGGTCTATAAAGTTCTTACATCCATTTTGAAAGCTAAAATAAACAATCATCTTGACAGTAACTCCATCATGTCTGTCTCTCAAAATGGATGTAGGAGCGGGTCCCGTGGTACTAAGGAGCTACTCCTCGTAGACATGGCCATCAGCCAACAGGTTCGTCGATCCCGCAAGGATCTCTCCACCTGCTGGATAGATTATAAGAAGGCCTACGATTCGGTGCCACATACATGGCTTTTGAGGGTGCTGGAGTTGTACAAGATAAATGCAACTCTACGCACTTTCCTTAAGTCGTGTATGGGGCAATGGAAAACAGTCCTTCGCTATCCAGGGAGTCGACAGATCCAGGGGAATGATGAACCTGTATGGATTAAGCGGGGAATATTCCAGGGCGACAGTCTGAGTCCACTATGGTTCTGCTTAGCTTTGAATCCTCTAAGCACACTGCTGGAGGATTCAGGTCTGGGTTATCGATTGAAGAGAGGTGGCCAGGTCAGATCTTACCTCCTCTACATGGATGATTTGAAACTCTTTGCCCCCAATAAATTGCATCTGATGAAGCTACTGAATGTAACAGAAACTTTTAGTAGTGGCATCAAAATGGAATTTGGCGTGGATAAATGTGCAGTCATGCATGTAAAGCGAGTGCAGATTACGGAATCCGAGGGAATTACACCCCCGGATTCCATACACCTTAGATCCCTCTCCTCATTCGAGAGCTATAAATATTTGGGTATGTCGGAAGCGTTAGGTATCAACGATGCTGACATGAAACAATCGTTGAAGGAACGCTTCTTTGGTCGCCTGAGGAAGGTATTAAATAGTCTTCTTTCGGGCGGAAATAAGGTGCGCGCCTTCAACGGGTGGGTCATGCCGGTTTTGATGTACTCTTTCGGCATACTTAAATGGACTCAGACCGAACTCGACGCCCTGGATAGAAGGGTCCGTACACTGCTGACAGCAAACAGGATGCATCACCCACGATCATCGGTGATGAGACTGTATATTCCGCGGAAGTGCGGGGGTCGAGGCTTTTTAAATGCGAAGACCCTCCACAACCGAGAGGTATGCAGTCTCAGAGAACATTTTTTAAAAACCGTAGTGGGTATGCATCATGATGTGGTCACAGTAGACAAGGGGCTTACTCCGCTATCCATGGCGAAAGACAACTGGCACAAGCCTATAATACTTACCACAGATAACCGCAAGATGATATGGCAAAGCAAGGAACTTCACGGGCGATTTTATCGGGCTCTTCATGAGCCCGATGTAGACTTCTTAGCTTCCGTTTCCTGGCTACGATTCAGTGACCTTTTCGGGGAAACTGAAGTTTCGTCTGTGCAATTATGGACGAAGTTATCTTGACGAATAACTACCGGAGATATATTATGAAGGACGGGACGATTGATGTGTGTCGGGCATGTCATCATCCGGGTGAGTCCATCAGACACATTATCTCTGGTTGCTCTCGTTTAGCTAACGGCGAGTATTTGCACAGGCATAACCAAGTAGCTAGGATTATCCATCAGCAACTTGCTTTGAAATATAAACTTGTGGATTCTGAGGTACCGTATTATAAGTATGTGCCCGACCCAGTTCTAGAAAATGACCATGTCACGTTATACTGGGATCGGTCTACCATTACTGACAGGACTATTGTTGCAAATAAGCCTGATATAGTAGTGATAGATCGATTAGCGCGCCTCGCAATGATTGTCGATGTTACCATTCCACATGACTGGAATCTCGTGAAAGCTGAGAAAGAGAAACAAATTAAGTATCTCGACTTGGCGCACGAGGTTGTTGACGTGTGGAATGTGAACTCGGCTGTCATTGTACCGATTGTCGTATCGGCCAATGGTTTGATAGCCAAGAGCCTCGACCAACATCTATTGAGGCTCTCGTTAGGCAGTTGGATCAAAGGCCTGATTCAAAAGGCAGTACTCCTTGATACGGCCCGCATCGTGAGGAGGTTCCTGTCTCTGGAGCCCTAACCACCGGTAGCTTGGACCCTGCTCCCGTCATCGGTGGAACACTATTTTTTTATATTTTTAAATGTATTTGTATGTATTTTATAAATCAATATATTTAAAAATGTAACTAAATGAGAAAAAAGACTAATAAAGGAAAAAATAATAATAGAATTAAAGATAAAGTTGAAAATTTAATAAAGAAAATTGGCAGATTGTGCTAGCTTGATATGGTGTACCCTGTACATAACATTGAATAATCCTATTAATATCGAATGTTATTATTTTCAGACCTTTATTTATTGATTTCACGAAATCGAAACAAAATAAGCGAAAGAAACGCATAGGACACAGGCTAAGACAGCGCGCAAATGATTTATTAAGCATCATAACATTGCACGAAATGTCATATAATCTGTTCGAAATGAAACCAATTTCCTATGATCTCTATATGGCGACTTTCGGCAGATCAAATTACACCCAAATTGCTGTACAAACTTTTGATGATGGGATTTCTGAAGAGATACAAACAGACGAAATAGAATGTGAACACAAATGGACTCAACACCCAGTGGAATTTACAAAAAATGATATTTGTATAAAACAAAAAGTGGAAAGTCGAAAATATAGTAAAAATATGGAAGATTATTTGACAAAGTTTACCTTTCTGACCACACACAGTTTGAACGTAGAAAAGAATAATATGATTAACTTAGATGAAAATTATAAAACGGATCCATTACGCATTTTTTTTGAACAGAAGGATGGCGTCGGACCAAGCGAAATGTTGCCATACGAAACTTATAAATCGAAATTAAAAAATTATGACTATAATACTCATAGACTAGGCAAGTTTTTAAAGAGAATAGAAAGTAGAGTATGTAATGTTTTGAATTCTAATAGTGGCAACACAGAACTTTCCGAATTAAATATTACAAATTATCCATTTAGCAAAGGCTATGTATCTATTTCTCCGAAGCTAATAAAGGCTGAAAACCTTTCTTTTCTGAACAGTACAATAATATCACAAATGTATTTTTCTGAAACGAAATCAAATCTAATAATGACAGTCCACCAGAAGGCTCAGAATGTGCCACTTAAAAAGTGTACAATTTGTCTATGGGACATCAGTGTTGCCACGCGAGAACCTATAACACTATTAACGGCTATAGACAATGTAGTAAAAGGAAGATTAAGAGGAACTGCTGTTGGATATTTTGTTGCTGCATTAGAAGATAGGTAAGCGACATTTTTAATTAAAAACTGGAGCAAATAAACAGTATAACGCGAAAAAGTTTCCAACTGTTCCCGCCACAATATGCGCGCGTCTGGCGGAAAGGCCTCTCGTTCGCGCCTTCAATACGGTAAATCCTAGCTTCAAGAGTATTGTAAAATCTTCCAACATCTTCTTTTTTACCGCCAAGTAGAAACTTTGACAAAGTCTTGCCGCCAAGCTATTCGTCGTGTTCCGGCATGATGCCTGGTGAAGCCGTACGGAGGACGAGTTTGAGCAGTTGTGTTGCGATGTGTGCCGGGTACGATGCGCCAAATGATGTTGTGGCGGGAGTTTGGTCATGGAGGGTCTCCAGATAAATCTCCCTCTGGCGCAACATCGTTGGTCGTGTTGTTGGGCTTTACATTTCATCACCTCGCTCAACTGCCGCCTTCCTGCCTATTCAATAAGTTTTTTAAGAGAATAGGCTTAATTAACTAGCGTGCTTTACCATCAACGATTGCGTCACTGCTTACTATCAGGTGGGATTGCGGCCAATCACTGGTTTACAATCATTTAAAAAAATCCGCTTAAAAAGGAAGATGTGTTTGAAAGCCCTGTTTTTTGGCATTACTTGCATGACGTTCGTTAACTGAGCTGCGAAACGCATAGTGTAAAATTTTTGCGATTCTTTATCTTTGTCCCGAAAACTATTCTTTCTTTTATGTTATTGTGAGTTAAAACAGTGAAGTAACGTCTTTTAAACACCTCATTTCAGTTCAGTACATCTTTGGGATTTATCTGAAGAACCGACATGGCGCGAAGATGTTGCCAGCGAGGAAAAACCTACTGAATTAGTAGAAATAAATGAGAAAGAACTCACCGAGTTTGAGAAGCATCGAGAGTGGAACAATAAGAATAGTAATGTTGGATTAGCCCCGGTAAGTTTTTCACAACATATGAACAGAAAAAGATGGTAGAAAAGCATGCGAAGAGGCTAATTAGTGATCCAGATTTGCCAAAGAACAATCTCCAAAGCCTGGAGCACAGGCGTAGAGTAGCCAGCCTTTCGGTATTCTATAGGATGCCTTTTGGAGATTGTGCAAGGGAATTACATACATAACTTAATTCCGCCATCATCGGATGACCCGTTGTACGGCGAGTTTCCACCCTTACGTTGTTAACACCACTACGACCCGTACGAAGCGTTTCGCCTTGTCTTTTATACCGCGTACTTCGAGGGACTGGAACAATTTACCTGCGGTAGTCTTTCCCGTCTTATTACAATTGACGTGTTTTTTAAAGCTAGGGTCATCATAATCATCTTAGAGTTTATTCCGGTTGCATCCGTGGCTGCCGCTCCACTAAATATTTATGGCTAGGGTGAATATGCTTTTAATCTTTCTCGGTAGTAGGCCATAACATCGGCCGCCGGTAGAAGTTAACACCCACCAGACAAAGCCTTGCCGCCAAACGATTTCTCGTGTTCCGGCATGATGTCTGGTGAAGTTGTACGCAGGACGGGTCTGAGCAGTTGTGTTGCGATGTGTGTCGGGTACGATGCGCCTAATGTTGTTGTGTTGGGAGTTTGGTCGTGGAGGGTCTTCAGATCAATCTCCCTTTGGCGCAGCATCGTTGGTCGTGTTGTTGGGTTTAACATTGCATCGCCTCGCTCAACTGCCTTCTTCCTTCTTATTCGCTCAGTTTTTCTGAGTGAATAGGCTCTATAGCCTAATAAACTAGCGCTCTTTACCATCAACGGTCGCATCACTGCTTACCATTAGGCGGGATTGCGGTCAAGCGCTAGTTTATAATTATTAAAATAAAAAAAGTTGTACGATCGTTATTGCATAATCCACTACTTCAAGTGTTGTAACAGGACTACCTGATGTCCAAAGTAACCCTACTTCAGAAAAACGGAAGGTTATGCTGTGCAACTTAACAAGCTTCATGCCATTATTTATTTAATATAGTCAGTACGGAACAGGGACTAGCCCAAAAAAGTTATATAAAATGGTTTTAATGATTGGTATCCTGAAATTATCAGGCTTTTGTTAATGACTCTTGTACTCTCCTGAAGCGTCAACCTTTTTATCGTCTCGCTGCTGGCCGCAGGTTTCCTCTCATATAGAGAATGATTGAGCGTAATCACCACGTTTGCTCAATGCGGGTTGGTGATTTCAGACTTCAGAAACATCTTTAGGAAACCAGGACTTTATCCAGGTTTCCTCAAGATGTTTTTCTTCAATTTGTAAACAGTCATTGATATCCAAGATATACTTAGAAAGTACATATATCTTAGAAAGTTACTTTGGTACTTGCCTGATCTGGAATCGAACCCGCACACTCATAAATGAGAAGCTGGTGTTTTAACCACTAGGCCACCACGACTCACTAGGCCACCACGACTAATTACTACTACTGACTAATATATAATATAAACCACACAATACAATATGTTCTTCAGTACGGAACAGAGACTAGCGCAAAAAAGTTATACAGTATGTTAAGAAAACCCTGTCCGACCCATAAAGATAATAAAGGTTAGGTAATCACATGACCAAATATAATGTAAAATTTTACGTAATCATCATAGTACCAATTCAAATGAATTTGGAAATGATCTTTTTTTCCCGTGAATTAAATCCAACTTCCCCGAAATTTGGTAATTTTTAAAAAGTGACAACACCGGTATTATTATGAGCGAATAGCGATGCGACCACGTGCCGCGTGCCCTGCCGCCCGCCACCCGCGGAAGGGTGGTCAACGCACATTTATTAAGTTACCTCTTTTTGCGAAATAATATTTATTTTTTTAGGGGGATTTTTTTTTTGTTTAGCCCGGTTTTGTATCCATTAGTAGAATCAGTTATCGATACCTAACAACACCTTCACGGGTCGGACAGGGTTTTCTTAACATACTGTATAAATGGTATTAATCATTGGTAGCCTGGCCTGGCTTTTGTTGTTGACGTCTGTACTCTCCCAAAACTTTTGGTAGAGGTGTACTTAAACACCTTTCGCTACAGCCTGACAGCCTCCGTGGCATAGCGGTAGCGAACGCGGCTGCTGCGCAAGGAGGCTCGGGTTCGATCCCCGCACAGTGAAAATATTTATATGCATGACTATGAATATTTGTACTGGTCTGGTCGTGCCTCGGAAAGCACGTTAAGCCGTTGGTCCCGGTTGCCATACGAACATCTAGTGGCAATCGTTACGGGTTGTTGGAGCCCTCAAAAGTCGCGACGACGCTGATCCGTGTACAGTAGTTTTAGTTGTTATTTATTTATAGTACATATTTTTAAGTTTAGTATAATATTGTATTTGTTGTTGTAGTATATAAGTAGTGTGACGGTTTTTGGTTTTGTGCCGAAATACTCGTCAAATTTTTTCAATACACAATTTATGTCGTCTTCACTTTCGCCTTCTTCGAGCGTGAAGGTTGTAAATGCCTCATAGCCAGCTGATCCAATGAGGTTAACCAACAAGCTAGCCTGTACTTCTTTAGGCTCTTTGCTCACTCCAGATGGTTTCAAAAATACTTCGAACGACTTCCGCCATTTGTGCCAAGCGTCCGATCGCGCGGTCGGACCGCCGTCGAGCATTAATTCCGCTGGAGGACGTGCGTGTTCCATTGAAACCTAAGTTTTACTACACTACGCACCACGGCACTATGATAAAGTAGGTTCAAGTCCGTTTTAACCGTTTAAATTTTAGTTAAAAGGCACACCGCTGCCACAATGTAGTGAAACACACGTATGTTGGTTAAACACTGATTTATTTTCAGACACCCTCACATACCGTTATATACAAATACCGTCACACTACTTATATACTACAGTTGTGATATTTTTTATAAGTATATTAGTTCTTTTTCTTTCTTTAAAATGAATACTACTTCAACTCTTCCATGGCCCCTGTGGATAGATACCACAATTTTGCCAATAACACGTGTAACGAATTATAGAAATTCTTTAAAAATTTTATTTCACAATAATGGCAGATATCGCCAATGACAATTGAAAAAACGGCCGCGTGAGCCGCCTACTAGGAGATTTCATGCAAAGCCATGATGTGGCCACTATGCTGCGATATTTCAATGTTCTTTATGAATTATTCACTGAATGCACTTTTTACTACATAAATCACGCGCTTTTATTTAATAAACGACACTATAAATAATTTTAAAAGTCTAATGAAAAATGCGCGTGACACTCATCTTGGCTTTCCCGTCAAAAAAACCCTATATACTCGTATTAGTTTACAAGTATTTTATGTTATAGTTTGTAGTGCTATGTTTGCTATGAGCCCTAGTTGCTTGAATTAAAGCAATAAATAAATAAAAAGTACAACAAATTTGTCTAACTGCAATGCTTCGATATCGCCTTCGGACAGACAGCAGTCGCTTCATGGAAAATATCGAAGTTTAGCCAAAATCAGCAGTTAGACTGGTAAAGCGGACTTAGACTCCAAAGCTGAAAAAGCTTCGGATGCGTCTGGGATTAACGCTGAGATGATGATGATCTTTCGCTAGTTATAGTGGCACAAATTCGGACACGGGTAACGAAGGAGTAATTCGTTACATTTTTTTTTTGTTTAACCTATAGAGTCTCACTGTTGTGCAAACGCTTCTACTCTGTTATCGCCTCCAGCTCTTAAACCAAAAGAATTGGAAATAATTGATGATTTTATCGATTATAATTCTAGCCCAGCATACCTTGCGCTCTCCAGTCATGTGCCTACACGAACAGTGCATTGAATATGAGCAGTGGTGATGTTATAGACCGCATAGTCGGCTTGGAGGTGACTGGTGACCCGCATTCTATCATAACTCAGGAGGGCGGACGAAGGATTGTTGGGCAGGTAAATTTTATAGGTTATTTTGATGATTAGGCCGCTGCCTCGAGTCTTGCGGGCAGCGGGGCGGCGGCGGCAGCGGCGTGGGAGCCGGGCGGGCATCGAAGACCCGTTTTCGAAACTAGCGGGCACATCGCGCGTCACTATAGCCGCGTACTGTTGTGTTCACGATTGTGTCGACGAGATATTTGTTTTTATTTGCGAAAGAAATGCCTGAACAATGGCGGCAACATCTTTTTGATTCAAATTTATTCCTAACGCTCGATCACCGCTTGACTTAAAGTACGCTTGACGCTCGCTTGACGTACCGCTCGCTGCCCGTCCGGTGCCCGCAAGATTCGAGCGCGAGAAGTACACTGCTCGCTGCCTGCCACGGCTTCGCTGCCGCGCCGCTGTTTTCGAGAACCGGTCTGTTTGATTTTACGCATAAGATCCTGCCGCTCATGCGCCACCGCCGCCGCCCCGCTGCCCGCAAGATTCGAGGCAGCGGCCTTAAGGTGATTGCCCAAGACGTGCATGTTAAAAGTGGCCGTTTGAGAAAACATAACAGCAATAAACACTAGCCCCTTTATTTGTAAACGTTGCTCAAAGTGATTAGCGACTGTTTAACCATACATTTTTGCCTTTTGCACCTCACTTAACTTTACTTTAATCATCGTTTATGAATAAGCACTTTAAACACTATGGTATTGTTATTATGTGACGTTAAAACCTCAAAAATGTAGGGTTGAACAATCGCTATTCACTAGTTAACTTTAAGCAACGTTTATGAATACAGAGGAAAGTCTATCAAATTGCTTCTATTTATTTATTTATTATTTGTTGTACACCAATCAAACATCGAACAAAATACATTGAACACAAAACATACAATGGGCGGCCTTATCGCTAATGCGATCTCTTCCAGGCAACCAAAGAATGGTTGCCTGGAATGGTTGCTTCTATTTGGTTAACAGCACATTAATTAATAATTTATGCCTAAAATTATATTTTTTTTTTATTTTTAAATGGAAAACATAGGTGAGCCGTGTAAAACTAACGTTAGTCTTTTGTAGTACTGTTCTTGGGTAGAGCACCTCAGTGTCCTCGTGGCGGCGATCGGCGGCGATCTCTCGCGTCCTCCCATGGTCCAGGCCATGGTCCGAAGCAAGACTGCATGGCAGGTCTTCACCTCCTTCTGCGAAGCACTGATGCTAGCAAAGGAAACGGGAATCGCCCTCATGCCTCTAGCCGCCGCAGGAGACGATCTGGTCGGGAGACAACATCGAACTCCACTACCGTAGGCGCGGGCTTGCGGGCGGTGAGCAGTGGACAGCTCGCCATCCGGAAAGGACCATGTGTCGAGCTACAGGTCTGAACTCAAATGGATGCCCATTCGTCAGAGAAGAAATATGCGCGCCTTGACCACGCTTTTCTCCCTTCTTAAATCACCCACTCCTCCTTATCTTGTGACTCACTTCCAATATTTATGTTCCTCTCACACTAAGAATCTGCGTTCTTCTAACAATCTCCTCTTACTCTGTCCTTCGCATACGTCTGACTTTGTTCATTCTTCATTTCATATTCAATCCATTCTTCTGTGGAATGCGCTTCCACTCGATATCAAGATGGCCGCCAGTCGGTTTGCATTTAAGCGGAAATTGCAGAGTTATTTTCGCAACAATTAGGTTAGAGTTATTGCTACACCTCTCTCCCAAATTTTAGTTTTGTATGTATATATTATAAGTATATATTTTGGTAATAGTATGTATGTATATTTAGCTTATTTAAGTATTTTTTTTTTAATAGTATTAGGAGGATTTTTTTTTCTTTCTTTACAATTTTTTTTGCAAACGAAAGCACCTACTATCTTATCTCTTCACCACCTATGGTTGACTGGTAGAGAATGCCTAAGGCATTAAGTCCGCCTCTGTACATTTCAAGTGCGAAAGATTAAATAAATAAATAAAGGACTAGGCCCTAGTCGACGGCGCGTTGTGTTGCACGCACGCCTTAAAAAGATGTCAGCACATAGTGACGGGGTCCACGAAGACCGATGCCTCCTGGGTCAGGGTTGCGGGTTGGTTTAAAAAGAAACCGTGGCCCCGGGTACACACTCAAGTGAAGAAACACCGGTGGCTTTTAGTCAGCAAAAGTCTGACACGTCCTTTCGCTCCGCCCAGAGTAGGAGAGGACATTATATGATTTCCCATCCTAAACAAAAAAAAAAAAGGAGCGCAGCGTTCGGATTTTTCAGTTAATTTACATATTTCACCTCGTTAGGGTACTACTTTTCCACTGATTTCAGGTCGTGGTACTTCAAAGTACAGGCATCTTAACAATATGGTCAATAGTGCAACAAAAATCTAAGACGATTCCGCCAGATATCGGCAAAGCATTCTGGTCCAGAATGAAACTGGAGAAGAATCAAACAATATCCATTTTAGACCACATAGATCTTCCTCTGAAAGACTCACAAAATACAGAAATAAAAACACAAATCAACTTAACCGCAGCAAAAAGAAGAACGATGAACAGAAAGCAAGAAAAAGCAATAATAAAAAAAGATATTTCCCGCCCGAAATCCGCCATTAGTTTCGACTTTGACAGTGACAGACCATCCAGTGCTGTCAGTGCTAAAATTAAGAGAGTATTGTCAATTGAAAAAAATCCTTCGAAATATTGGGAGAGTGGAATTATTTGCGAAGACTTGAAAGTGATAAATTGGAAGGATCGAGATCACTATTTGATTGCTAAAAACTGTGGTGAAGTTTTGTGCTTCAAAAGGATTCTTGGAGCTGTTAAAGTGAACAAGTTTTGTGTTGCAAGTAAGATATTATTTTTATTTATTTATAATTGCCCTGATTCCCTATTTAAAAATAAAATTTATTTTTAGCTCCGCGCATCTTTTTCTTTCTATTTGATTAAGAAAAGGACAAAGTTTAGTCCGATCAAATTAGTCCGCGCCTGAGGTACATGTCAAAAAAGTTATGTCTAATGTCCATGTTGTACCGACTCCTATAAAGATTGGAGACTCTGTTCTCGTTTGTTGACAGCTACGTGTACCTGGGACAAACTATCCAGTTAGGAAGGTCCAACTTCGAGAAAGAAGTCAATCGCCAAATCCAACTCGGCTGGGCTGCTTTCGGGAAGCTACGTAAAATCTTCTCGTTCGAAATACCGCAGTGTCTCAAGACGAAAGTCTTCGACTAGTGTGTGTTGCCAGTGATGACTTATGGAATTGAGACGTGGTCGCTAACAATGGGCCTTATAAGAAGGCTCAAAGTCACTCAAAGGGCAATGGAGAGGGCTATGCTTGGGGTTTCACTGCGCGATCGAATCAGGAATGAGGAGATCCGCAGAAGAACGAGAGTAACCGACATAGCCCGAAGAATTGCAACACTAAAGTGGCAATGGGCTGGACACATTGCCCGTAAGACCGATGCCCGATGGGGCCGAGGGGTTCTCGAGTGGCGACCACGCACCGGAAGACGTAGAGTGGGTAGGTCCCCGACAAAGTGGACCGACGACCTGGTGAAGGTCGCGGGAAACCGCTGGATGCAGGAGGCGCAGGACCAGTCGTCGTGGGGAACCTTGGGGGAGGCCTATGTCCAGAAGTGGACGTCTTTCGGCTGAAATGATGATGATGATGATGATGACGTCAATGGATGTACCTATTTTTAGTCGTCATGTTTTTAATCCCGTCTATAAAACTGTCGATGAAGTATCTTAATTTGGGAACGCCACAATAGCGGCGGTAAGTCCCCTCTTTGAGGAGTGGCTAGAGAGGCGCCACGGCGCCCTCACCTTCCGCCTGACGCAGGTCCTCACCGGACACGGTTAAGCATACGGTAGAGGTCTGCTCGGCTTGGGTAGAGTACCGCCGTGTCCTCGTAGCGGCGATCGGCGCCGATCTCTCGCGTTCGGCCTGGTCCGGAGCGAGAGTGCATGGCAAGCCGTCACCTCCTTCTGCGAAGCAGTAATGCTGGCAAAGGAGGAGGCGGAGTGCGTGAGGCAGCGGGAATCCCAGCGCCATCACGCCACTGGAGACGCCCTGGTCGGGAGACGACACCTAACTCCCAGCCACCGCAGGTGCGGGCCTGCGGGCGGTGAGCAGTGGGCAGCTCGCCGCCCGGTAAGGACCAGGGCCGAGTCGACGGCGCGTTGTGTTTCACGCGCGCCTCAAAGAGATATCAGCACATCGTGACGGGGTCCACGAAGACCGATGCCTCCTGGGTCAGGGTTGCGGGTTGGTTTAACAAGAAACCGTGGCCCTGGCCGTCGCACAGGCAAGCGAAGAAACACGGGTGGGTTTTAGTCAGTAAAAGTCTACACGCCCTTCCGCTCCGCCCAGAGCGGGAGAAGTCATTTGATGACTTCCCATCCCACAAAAAAAAAATCTTAATTTGACAGGACTAGACTAAAATGTTACCTTCTATCCTTTTCTTAATGAAATAGTAAGAAAGAGATGCACATAACTTGAAATTAGTTTAGTTTGTAAACAAGAGGTTTGGCATCACTGTGTACCGAAGAAAGAGCGAAGTAGACGTAATAAGAATGTTTGTCCATTTCAAGCTGAAGCATCATCAGTAACCTGTATAGAAGTATCACCACATCGATTACCGTATTTCCTAGCGGCCACCGACATTGGGACCATCAGCGTCTGTTCCTTGCTTGACAACAGGGTTCTACTTAATTTGGATTGCATGTAAGTCGGCCATTTTATTTTTTCCGCCATTTCGTTTCTTATTCTCTCCTCAAGTTTTGAGTTGAGCTACACGTTTTTTGACAAATGACTGACTGGATGATTCTATGTACCTACTTAATATGTATGCTTCTGTAACGGTATTTATCTACGTGTTCAATATAATAACTCACTGAGGGTGCTGTTGGGGCTGCCGTGGCGTTTTAGTGCGTCAGGGATGTTTGCAGATAATAACATTAATGGTTTTACTGCCATTATTAGGAGTAGATGCGCATCCCTGATGACGCGTGATCGCCGCAGTAACAACAGTATTCTCAGTGTGTTCGCGGATCAGTGGGATTCTCCCATGTGGCAGAGGTGGATGCAGCTCCACGCTAAGTTTTAAGTTAATTTTTATATATGTATATCTGTGTCTGTAACCTACTAATACTAGAAGTTGAGTAAGATTGTTACTAACCTTATGGACTTCGGTCTGAAATAAAGTATTTTATTCTATTCTATAAACGCCACGAACAAAACTACGAGTCATGCTGACGTCACATGTATTCTACATCTTGCAAGCAGACTTTACCGTGCAACTAGCAGTTGCAACGTTATTTTTTCTTTATTTACAAAACATTAATATAGATTGTTCAGAATAAGCAACTGAATCGATTCCAATCATTTTTACACCATGTTATATTTTTTCCCAAATACATTTAAAAATTGTTGCAGTGTGGTTACCGAGCGCGCCACGTGGCTTACGGTAGATCATAGTACTGAGCACGCCCGCGCAAGCGTGGAGCGTTGACCATATTTTTGTTGGGACAGCCAAGTAGGATAACAAGCTCATATGGTTTTTCATTATATCTTTTTGAAATTTTGTGCATTGATTCTTTACTTAAAAATACTGGACACTTGTGTATGGTTTTGCATAAACAAAAAATTATTTTGTATACAACTTCCCCACATCAACCGTTGGGCAAGTGCCTACCAGACACAACACCCGTCTGGTCAGAGGATCCTCCGTTTTCTACAGAGGATGAGTGAACTTTACACTCTGTCCGTCATATTTTTTTTGTATGTATAAACTAGCGCTTGACTGCAATCCCGCCTAATGGTAAGCAGTGATGCATATTCAGTGTAGTATTGAAGACAGTTAGGTACATTGTAATCAGATTGGAAAACCGCTGCATTCAAGTTGACAGACTGTTCAAATTTAGAGGTATTAGGACCAGGCTGTTGATGTAGAAGATTATAATCGATTTTAAAGTGCATGGAAACTTGCGGTGCAACTAATTTACGGGAAAAAAGCGCATTGATGTCTTTACACCGCGTATACACCTGGCCTTGTCTAACTCTTTGCAGAAATACTGCTCTGGGATTATCTTTTAATACATAACTGAAGTTAAAGATACGAGCGGGCAATCCCTATCCGCGTAAAGGAACTTTTTAGAATAATTAATGATATTCATGAATATAAACTGCGCGAGGCAGAATCTGCGATAAATTCTGTTCATTTTGATACCTGGTTTGTCTAGTTTCGTTGCGGATAAGGGGAGAAAAAGGGATCTATACAACAGAAATAATGTTGTGGCGATAACCTATCACGAAAGATTTTAAGCAAGATTCAAGTCGACTGTATTTAGGATTGCAATATATTAGAAATTATAAGCAACTATGCGATAGAATGATGCCTTCGGAGTATATTTCTCTGATTAAGGTGCAAAAAGCGGCAAACACTTACCTCCAACCTTCAGATGTGGAGTTCGTAGACGACCAGACCAGATTACGAGGAGGCGCGTCGACACAATTCAGTGGCAGACTCCCTAACTTTATTAATTTTGAATTTTGAGGCCTAAAGCCTCCCGGGTGTTACTTTAAATACTTAAAACTAATTACTTAAAACGAATTACTATTTTTGTACATTTTTGTGACCGTTTAAAGATCGTGGCCATGATTTGCTAGCTTGCCAGTTCGAAAGGAAGTGCGTTCGGCAGTCAGTGGAAGAACGCACACTACTATGGTCGCGTTCCGTTTCCTTTAAGTTTTCGGCAGCGTTCACCGCCGATAAATATCAAAATCAGAGGAGATATTCAACTAATATATGTATATTTGATTACAGGAACATCCAACCTAAGGAAATTGAGAAGGTCCAGTCCGATCACAAGGGTCGATACATTGGAACTGTGTCCAGTCGTTCTAATCATCACGAGAGGAAAAATTCTAAGGTAAAATTTTTCTGTCCTTATTAATGAGCCATCAGACAATTTACCGCCAATAGATGGGATAGTCCAAGATACCACAGTGTCTCAAGACTAAAGTCTTTAACCAGTGTATGTCGCCATGACTTAGGGAACTGAAACGTGGTCGCTCACAATGGGCCTCATACGAAGGCTCAGAGCATACAAAGGGCGATGGAAAGAGCTATGCTCGGAGTTTCTCTGCGCGACCGAATTAGAAATGAGGAGATCCGTAGAAGAATCGAAAGTCACCGATATAGCTATTCGAGTCCCTAAAATTAAGTTTACCATATGAATATCTAATGGCAGTCGTTACGGGTTGTTGGAGCCCTCAAAAGTCCAACAATTGGTTTAACTGCAATGCTTCGATATCACCTTCGGGTTGTGAAGCTCAGACGGCAGTCGCTTCACGGAAAATATTGAAGTTTAGGCAAAACAGCAGTTAGACTGGTAAACCGGACCCCAGACTCCAAGCTAAATAGCGACTGGAATTATCGCTGTGATGATGATGATGATTTAAAAGAAGTAGTGATGAATCAATATACAGAAGTTAAAAGGCTTGACTAAGTTCGAACCTATGATCTACATCAATGAACTGACCGATAATTGATCGATCATTATGAATTTAGCGGTATACGAACTTTTAGCACACTGACAATGGAATTGTGTTGGAATGACAATTTATAGAAATAGTAGACTGCCCCTGATAATATGTTATGCAATAGGGTATTTGACTAAAAAAAAACTAATTAGTCCGTCAGTCAGATTTCCAAAAAATACTACACACGTATTTATTGTTTTATCAAAACAATAAAAATTGACAAATATAAAAGGCATTAAAGATCAGGAGTGTAGCGTGTTTTTTTGTTCAACGCACTGTGTCGTCTTAATTTTTTGTTTATATGAAAAAAGAAAAAATAAGTGTCTAGTATTTTTTGGAAATCTGACTGACGGACTAATTAGTTTTTTTTTTAGTCAAGTACCCTATTGCATAACATATTATCAGGGGCAGTCTACTATTTCTATAAATTGTCATTCCAACACCGATTCCATTGTCAGTGTGCTAAAAGTTCGTATTCCGCTAAATTCATAATGATCGATCAATTATCGGTCAGTTGCCTTGTAATGAGCGAAGAAAATCATCGCAAGGAAACCGGCGTGGCCTGTAACCAAAATATCAAAAACATGTGATACCTACACCAAACCCGTGTAGATTACGCCTAACTCTTGGCTCTAGGCCTGTAGGCCTGTGTCTCGGAAGCGGAAAGATTATAGGCCATGGGCGTTCCCAACTTTTATCCCTCCAAGGCAAGTCAGGTTTTTTTTTTTCCGGTGTGGAAAATCCTCAATGGATATCCGGTCTGTCAGACTCCTACTGACTAAAAACCGCCCCAGTGTCTCCCCGGTCACGTGCGCACGGAGCCGCGGGAGTCCCTGATTCTGCCGCGGCCCCACATTCTCGTGCCGGCCCGGTCTGTTCGGGCCTCGCCTTCTGCACGGGGTAGTGAGGTGTTAAACTACCCCGTGCATCGCCTCTGAGGCGGGCGCCGACAGTCGCGCGCGCCTCCGTCTCGGCGTCCAACGAATAGGGAGCGGGGACTTCCCCATGTCCCTCGCCCCTGGAGGGCAAGTCAGGCCTTGGGCAAGTCAAATTTTTAGAGTGGGTAATCTTTGTGTGCTATAGTCGGCCACGGTTTGCGTGGTTTATTTAAAAGTTAGAGATAAGTCCTCGTTTATACTTTGATTAGCGTAATAAGGGGAGTTCATATATTTTCTGCGAGATGTACAAAGGGGCCTCCTCCTGCCCCCATTCAGTACGCCCATGTTAATGGCTGAAGTCAATCCCTTTACAGAAATGTATGACTTTTCCTTCCTCAGCTATCAGTAACATCAGTATCCTGGTCGCGCATCAATCCATGCTGCCTCTTCGCGTCGCTTCAAGATGACAGCTTGGTTGAATGGGACCTATCGTTCAGTGATATCTACGCGAAATGGGCGGGCGAGGCCGCGGCGAGAGCGTGTGTAGCTGGGGACAGTACGCTGGTAAGCATTTGATAAGTTTTTATTTGCCTTAAACATGGTATAAAGATATTACAATCTTATTTAAATACAATGCCCTTTTTTTTTTTTATAATCATAAACTAGTGCCTGATCCCGATCCCGCCTGATGTTAAGCAGTAATGCAATTGTTCATAGTAAAGCGCGCTAGTTTAATAAGCCCATTCACTCAAAAAACTGAGTGAATAGGAAGGAAGACAGCAGATGAGCGAGGTGATCCAATGTTTTACCCAGAGAGATATTGATCTAGAGACCCTTCACGACCAAACTCCCGACACAACAACATTTGGCGCATCATACCCGGCACACATCGCAACACAATTACTCAGACCCGTCCTCCGTACGGCTTCACCAGAAATCATGCCGGAACACGACGAATCGCTTGGCGACAAGACTTTGTCTGGTGGATGGTAACTTCTGCCGGCAGCCGATGTTATGCAACAGTGGCAGTGGGCCGGACACATTGCCCTTAGGATCAGTGTGTGTTGCCAGTGATGACTTTTGAAACTGTGACGTGATCGCTAACAGTGGGTCTTATAAGAAAGCTCAAGGTCACTCAAAGGGCAATGGAGAGGGCTATGCTTGGAGTTTCACTGCATGAGCAAATCAGAATTTAGGAAATCCGCAGAAGAACTAGAATAACCGCCTTAGCTCGAAGAATTGCAACACTAAGTGGCAGTGGGTTGGGCACAATGCCCGATGGGGCCAACAATTTCTTGATTGGCGACCACGCACCGGAAGACGCAGTGTGGGTAGGCCCCCGACAAGGTGGATCGACGACATGGTAAAGGTCGCGGGAAACCGCTGGAGGCGGGAGGTGCAGGACCGGTCGTCGTGGAGAACCTTGGGGGAGGCCTAGGTCCAGCAGTGGACGTCTTTCAGCTAGTGATTAGCGGTAGGGATGTTTGCTGGGTAAAAAAAAAATATTCTATTTAGTCCGTTATTCAGATTATAGAAAAATATTAGATACGTATATTTTGTTTTATCAAATCAATAAAAATTGACAAATATAAAAGGCATCAAAAATCAGGAGGGGTGGCTGATTACGTCACTGCTCGCTAAAAAGTGTAGCGTGCAGTGACGTCACACGAGTTTTCAACGCACTGTGTCGTCTTCAATTTTTGTTTATATGAAAAAAGAAAAGTGGCTAGTATTTTTTGGAAATCTGACTGACGGACTAATTAGTTTTTTTTAGTCAACTATTCTATTCTTTAACCATACATTTTTGACCTTTTAACATCACTTAAGTTTAATCATCGTTTATGAATAACCACCACAGTGTTAAAGGGGTTTATTCATAAAAAAAATTAAGTTAAGTGACGTGCAAACTTTTAAAATGTATGGTTAAACAATCGCTATTCACTAGTTAACTTTAAGCAATGTTTATGAATAAGGGGGAATATATTGTATTGCAGTGCATGCAAAAATGATAATTATGTCAATTATGTTGTAATTTTTTTAAACGTTGTAAACTCGTGCTTGACCGCGATCTTGCCTGATGGTAAGCAGTGATGCACTAGTTTACTACGAGCCTATTCATTCCGGCCTTGAAGACACTTAAATTGTAGTCAAACAGAAAGACCGCCGCAGGTAAATTGTTCTAGTCCCTCAATGTATGCGGTAAAAAGACGAACCGATGCATTTCAATCATGTGGTGGATGTGTCAAAATAGTGTATAATAATCCACCATTTTGTTTTTCAGGCCCTTTTAACACCGGAAGGCGAGATCCAAGTGCACAAGCTAACGAACGAACATCGGACCAAGGAATTTTTGTTACTTTTCGAAAAATATCTCGCACTTTTGTAAATAATTGTTAATGTTTTGTATTTAAGACCACATCTTTTAGCTTAAAATAGAATTTAGAACGTTAACTGTTTGTTTTTTTATTTTTTTGAAAGACACAAAGACACGCCAAAAAAAAAAAAACAAAAAAAATATCATTACCCAAAAAAAAAAAATAGAAATACTTGAGGGAAATTTTCGTCTCATCTTCGCAAAACGGCTATCGCTTAGCCTTACCTAATGCAAGATGGAGCCTAGCCTATATCCTAAAACCAGCCTAAATCGCGGTACGGCGGACAGAGCTCCGGCGGGATCTCATGGCGACATGGAGTGTGCGATTGTCGCAACCCAGTGCTGGGCACGCCACAATAGCGGCGGTAAGTCCCCTCTTTCTGGAGGGCTAGAGAGG
Source organism: Sesamia inferens (assembly GCA_037179545.1). NCBI lineage: Eukaryota > Metazoa > Arthropoda > Insecta > Lepidoptera > Noctuidae > Sesamia > Sesamia inferens. The sequence continues at coordinate 5,718,029 of CM073947.1, forward strand.
CGCCACGGCGCCCTCACTTTCCGCCTGACGCATTTCCTTACCGGACATGGCTGTTTCGGGAGGTTCCTGTTCCGGATAAGGCGGGAGGAAACGTCAGTACACAGTACGTCGTCACAGGTGTCACCACTGTGTGAATCGCCCTGAGGACATGGTGGAGCATACGGTGGAGGTCTGCCTTTTTTTTTTTTTTTTTTTTTTTTTTTGCCGGGGTGGAAATCCTCATAGGATGCCCGCCGCCCTGGGGTGGGCGACGGGGTATGTCAGACTTTTACTGACTAAAACCACCCCGGTGTGTCTTCTATCACGAGCGCGCGTGGAGCCGCGGGAGTCTAAATTCTTCCACGGCCCCACACCTCGTGCTGGCCCGGTCTGTCCGGGCCTCGTCTCCTGCACGGGGTAGTGGGGTGTTAAACTACCCCGTGCATCGCCTAAAAAGGCGCGCGCCGACAATCGCGCGCGCCTCCGCCTCGGGGTCCATCAATAGGGGGGCGGGGACTTCCCCATGTCCCTCGCCCCTAGACCCATTCATGGGGGGCGGAAGAGGGCGCTATCCGCCCTTCCTCGGCGCCCGGTGCGTCTTCTGCGGCCCGGGAAGGGAGTTGATATCTCCCTCTCCCGTTCCGCAGCTTCCTTCTGCGACATCACGTCCTCGCAGAAGGACACCACCGCGTCCCACGACTCTGAGCTGCCGACCATCCTCGGCACTACTGCCGACAGCGTCAGGTCGCCTCCTACTTCATTTGTGAGGACACGGCGCTGTGGAGGTCTGCCTGCCTTGGGCGAAGCATCGCCATATCCTCGTGGCTGCGATTGGCGGCGATTTCTCGCGTATGGCTCTGGTCGTGGTCATGGTCCGGAGCGAGAGTTCATGGCAGGCCGTCTTCTGCGAAGCAGTGATGCTGGCAAAGGAAAAGGTGGAGCGCGTGAGGTAGTGCGAATCCTAGTGCCCTCACGCATCTAGCCGCCGCAGGAGACGCTCTGATCGTGAGACAACAAGGAACTCCCGGCCACCGTAGGTATGGGCGACGAGCGATCACGCCAGCGTCGACGGCGCGTTGTGTTACATGCGCGCCTCAAAGAGATGTCAGCACATCGTGACGGGGTCCACGAAGACCGATGCCTCCTGGGTCAGGGTTGCAAGTTGGTTAAAAAGAAAACCGTGGCCCTGGCGCACAGGCAAGTGAAGAAACACGGGTGGATTTTAGTCAATAAAAGTCTGATACGACCTGAAAGACCTCTTCTCTCAAGAGGTCTTTTGATTTCTCATCCAAAACAAAAACGCCCCTCATATATTGAACACGTGCTCAGTATCATCATCATTAGCCTCTACTCGTCCACTGCTGGACATAGGCCTCTTTCATGGCACGCCAACAAGCTCGATCCTGAGCAGTTCTCCGCCAGCCGCTACCAGCCACATTTTTGACGTCGTCGCTCCATCTTGCCCAAGGGCGTCCTACGCTACGTTTGCCGAGACGCGGTCTCCACTCGAGGACTCGTTTACCCCAACGGTTGTCAGCCCGGCGGTATATGTGACCAGCCCATTGCCACTTCAGCTTGCTAATCCTCTCAGCTATATTGGTGACTTTGGTCCTCTGTCGGATCACCTCATTTCTGATGCGGTCTTTCAGAGAGACGCCCAACATAGCCCGCTCCATAGCTCGCTGAGCGGCTTTAAACTTATGGACTAGTCTGACCGTTAGTATCCACGTTTCGGCTCCGTAAGTCATGACGGGTAGGACGCACTGGTTGAAGATTTTAGTCTTCAAACATTGGGGTATGGGCGACGAAAATAACCGACGAAGTTTACCAAACGCTGCCCATCCCAGCTGAATCCTTCTACTTGCCTTCTCGAAGTTGTTTTTCTCTAATTGCAACATAGTACAACCGAGGTATACATATTCTGAAACAACTTCGAGCGGCATTCCGTTTACGGCGACCGGTCCTCAGTATATTATGATGTTATATTTACTAAACAAATTATCTGAGAATTTCATTGATAAACACGTTTTTGACTTATCATGCTGAGTCAAATAACACTGAGTAATATCTATTTATAACTAATTTGTTTATATCACTAGCTAGTCTAATCTGGTGGAGCTAAATCCACCAGACCATCTGGGCCGTCTTTAACTAATTAGAAGCAAACCACTCCAACTTGGGGAAGCCCATTATGCGGACCCCTATATGCTGAAGATTCTTCTTCGAAGAAGGATTAGCAATATATTTCAAAATTATTTCAAATGATAATAATACTTTAGGTTTAAAGAAACTTTATTTCTAAAAAAGAACATAATACAGTTCATTTATATGAGATTTAACATTTAATGCACAAATTATTTCGTCTAGTGACGCAGCATGCAGATACACAATAGGTAAAACGATAAGAAAGCAAAAACCAAAGTGTGGGTAGTTACATAGTTTATTTATAAAGAAATTAATACGGCTGGTCAATTAGAAACCAAGGTTATGTACTGATTATTTACTTTTTGAGCAAATTATTGTGTAGATGTGCTTATGTATGCAACAAACTATAGTCTATAATACTTTGTTATGCAATTAGGGGCTGAATACCAGAAGGTTAAACAGAGGTAAGCAATATAATGTTTATTTTATTAATTTATAAACCAGCGCTTGACCGCAATCCCGCCTGATGGTAAGCAGTGACGCATATTTGCAAGTTTTTTATTTATTCTGGCAAAATCAATTCACAGAAACGAATCGTCATCAATCGCAACGAAACCGGCTAGTGTCCTAGAACCAGACATTCGAAGTACACCAACTTTTTCTTGGCACATTGCTCATAGTAAGGTTCTGAAGTGGGGGCCACGTACTGGAAGACGCAGCGTAGGGAGGCCCCCAACAAGATGGATCGAAGACTTGGTAAAGGTCGCGGGAAACTGATGAGTGGGGGCAGTAAAAGACTGGTCATTGTGGAAAGCCTCGGGGGAGGCCTTTGTCTAGCTGTGGAGCCCTATACAGCATGTATCTGACATCGTAGCGCAAACTTCGCGAGAAGGCTACACCGCATGCCACTAATAAAATTATGATAGTCATTTATGTCGTTAATGAGCGGTTACAAAAATAACAGTGTTTAAAAAAATTTGTCGGCTCGGCCTTTGAACGTTGCAAGCGTACCGCCATGCGTGTTTGTAGGTATGACGTTGATCCGTGATGCGAACTCTATTAAATCAGCTGATCGGATAGTTTTTCTAGTATTGTTCATATTGCGCTTTTTTGTGTAATTAACGAATTAATTCATTTTTACTTTAAAATCTTATTGGCTCATAAAAGTATAGCAATTATGAACGGTGTAAAGTGAAAAAAACTGCATATTATTTTTTTTTAATCGAGAAAAAGGCGACGCAAAATTCCACCACTAGGGGGTTCAGAATCATGTACTGGATCTATGGTACTCGTTTGTGCGTCGATGTTAGATACAACCTTTATGCTGAAAAGAAGAAGAAATTGTTATTTTGGAGATGCTAGCATAAATAATTCTCATATCTTATTTCAGCTCATAGCATTTTCTTTAGTCCTAAAATCCCCTCTTAAAGAACGTTTCAAGTTCCTTCATGACACACATAATAGATATCTGAGGTCATCGGAGAATCTGATACTAGCTGCCGATGTATTTCATTAGTTTCTGTGGTAAATCTTATAGTATACAAGGAGATCGGCTATGGAATGACTTGCCTTTGTCCGCGAGGCGTGCTCAAACTCTGTCCACTTTTAAAACTATGTTAAGAAAAGCGCTTTCTCTCTCTCTTTAAACATTATCATTGTATTTATTTATGTTCTCTAATTTATACAGTATGTTAAGAATACCCTGTCTGACCCGTGAAGATGTTGTTAGGTATCTATAACTGATTCTACTAATGGATACAAAACCGGGCTGAACTTAAAGGAAAAAATCCCCCTAAAAAAAATTATTATTATTTCGCAAATAGAGGTAACTTAATAAATGTGCGTTAAGCACCCTTCCGCGGGCAGCGGGCGGCAGGGCACGCGGCACGTGGTCGCATCGCTATTCGCTCATAATAATACCGGTGTTGTCACTTTTTTTAAAAATATCAAATTTCGGCAAAGTTGGAATTAATCGCGGGAAAAAAAGATTATTTCAAAATTCATTTCTCTTGGTACTATGACGATTACGTAAAATTTTAAATTATATTTGGTCATGTGTTTAGCTAACCTTTATTATCCTTATGGGTCGGACAGGGTTTTCTTAACATGCTGTATACTTACTGTGCATAATAAAGGTTATTCTATTCTATTTTATTGAGTTGGACTGGCTAACACGATACGCTTTAATGAGACTGGTTTTCAGAAATTTTTGTTACCAGTGACGACCTTTAAAGATTAACAACAAAACAAGTTTAAAAAAAAAAACAAACGGAAAAGCAAAAAAAAAAAATCAACATTCCCGTCTACTATACTTACGGAACGAGCCAACTAGGTATTCTCACAAATTACACAATGTAATTTCGGGCCTAAGCTTCGTTTTCTTGCCGATTAAAAAAGCATAACTTGTTTTAAAAAGATGTCGGAACTCCTTGCATACTAAACTCAATATTTTGTTGCCTTTGCTTTCAAATTATGTAGCTTAGTTTCTGTATCTGTGGAGATGAATTAGGCGCAGTTTGAGGAACAAAACAGAAACAAGTGACGCTAAAAGAATCAAACCAGTCTTGAGAGGTTACTGACCCCGTTGACCGTGAATTAGATGACAGCATAAATTAAATTTGAAATAGGAATACCTAATTACGTTTTATGAGTAATTCAAGAAGCGAAGAATTACGAATTTTATTAACTTTAAGATGAAGTATAATAATATATTATCATAATATATACCCATGTATATTCCTCGTGTATATTGCCCCGATTCGCTTTATTTACGAACTAAGTTAAATATAAGTACCGTCGCATCTTTTCCTTTATATTTTATTAAGAAAAAGATAGAATGTTAGCTTAGTCCTGTCAAATTAGTCTGCACCTGACGTAAATTGACGTAAGTATGTTTAGTCGCCATGTTTTTAATCGCTTCTAAACTGTCCATGTAGCATCTTAATTTGACAGCACTAAACTACTATGCTCTTTCTTTCTTTTATGGCTTCGCACGCTTTGTGCATTGAGCCTATGTCACGTAATAAATTATTCATGTCAAATAAGACGGCCGCGTGAACCGTCTTACGAGGGAGGTTTGAGACAAAGTCATGATTTGGCTATTATGCTGCGATATTTCACTGTTCTTTATGATTATTTACTGAATGCACGTTTTACTACATAAATCACGCACTTTTATTTAGTAAACAACACTATAAATAATTTTAAAAGTCCAATGGAAAATGAACAAAACAATCGGGATCATTATCTACATCATTTTTTTTTACACTGTTTTTATCTAATTTAATACTAGCGGACGCCAGTGACTTCGTTCGCGTGGAGTTAAATTTTGCTCCGCTTCTATTGGTCGCAGCTTGATTTTATGTTGCCTAAAGCCTTCCTGAATTAATATGCTATCCAACGCAAAAATAATTTTTAAAATCAGACCAGTAGTTCCAGTAGTCACCGACATAGCTCTGCGAGTCGCTAAACTTAACTGGCAGTGGGCTGGGCACATTGCTCGTAGAACTGATGGCCGATGGGGCAGTAAGGTTCTAGAGTGGCGGCCACGTATCGGAAGACGCAGCGTAGGGAGGCCCCAACAAGGTGGACCGATGACCTAGTGAAGGTCGCGGGAAGCCGATGGATGCGGGCAGCACAAGACCGGTCAACGTGGAAATTCTTGGCCATCCATAGGCTGAGGAAGAAGAAGAAGTAGTTCCTGAGATTAGCGCGTACAAACAAACAAACAAACAAACTTCAGCTTTATATATTAGTATAGATTTTAGTATGTAACCATTTGATCTTACAAACACGCCTATCTTATAGAAAACAGCGTGCCCTAAGTTCAAAGTATTCAAAAACTGATATAATAATGTTACGAAATGCTGTGTCAATGCCACGGGCTATATAATCGGTTGGATTAGGCATACAGGACCGGTAGTCATCGCTGCTCTAGCGCATAGCGTAGACGCGTCCGCCCGTATTTTAGTGCGTAAACAAAACAGAAAAATACTTTGACGTTTCGGTGTATAAAAACTTTTTTGTGTAGTGTTCTAAATGGGAATTTGAAAATAGAAGTAAGTTTTTTTTTATCTTTGTTTATGGCTTTGTCTGTCTAAAAAAGTGTGTTGTGTCATGTGATTAATAAAAAAAAAATACGTGAGTACAGACTCATCTCGAATAAATTAAATTATGATTAACTTATTATTTTTTTGTTATTAACTTATTAATATGTACCCGTTTGGAGGAAAATAAACACGCAAGTTCCTCTGGCTGTTTGATTGATAATCAAGTTTATTTTTAGACCAGTGTTGTCATTACGTCAATATCAGGAAAGAGGTTCCCATGAATGATGTTTATTCACGATGTACCTGCACCGGTAGAATATTGTATAAGTACATATTAGAAGAAGTATTAATTTATTTAAGTATATATAGATACTTTATTGCATATCGGTTTTCTCGGTTGTAGGCCATAACATCGGCCGCCGGCAGAAGTTACCACCCACCACACAAAGCCATGCCGCCAAGCGATTTGTCGTGTGCCGGGTACGATGTGTCTAATGTTGTTGTGTTGGGAGTTTGGTCGTGGAGGGTCTTCAGATCAATCTCCCTTTGGCGCAGCATCATTGGTCGTGTTGTTGGGTTTAACATTGCATCACCTCGCTCAACTGCCGTCCTCCTTCCTATTCTCTCAGTTTTTCTGAGTGAATAGGCTCTTAATAAACTAGCGCGCTTTACCATCAACGATCGCATCACTGCTTACCATCAGGCGGGATTACGGTCAAGCGCTTGATTATAAATATAAAAAAAAATGAAAACATACATACTTAATAAATAGATTCAACACTACAAAATATAGGTACAATGGGCGGTCTTATCTCTAATGTAATCTCTTCCAGGCGGTCTTAACCATAGAATGGATAGAGATTGTCCTGGACATTAATCCCCTTATTCATAAACGCTGCTTAAAGTTAACTAGTGATTAGCGATTGTTTAACTATGCATTTAAGACGTTTACATGTCACTTAACTTTGATCATCGTTTATTAATAAACCCCTTAATCACTGTGGTGTTTATTCATAAATAAAGGGGTAAATCATTAAACTGGGACTGTTATTGACGCAAATATTATACATACTACAAGAACATTGGCGCATCTTTTTCTTTCTCTTTCATTAAGAAAAGGATAGAACATAACATTTTAGTTTAATCCTGTCTAATTAAGATATTCCGCAGTAAAATGAATTACGAGTAATATTTATGTATAATATCTATATGTTCTTTAGGGAATAATATTTTTGAATTGAATAATTATATTTATTTAACTTGGTTCTTAATGGAACAATTATTTAATTAAACAAAAATCAATCAACTTGGTTCTTGGAATAATTTGTTAATTAAATAATTATTTATTTAACTTGTTTCTTTGAAATAATTAAATATTCAATTAATGTGGAATTATTAATTAATTATTTAATTAGTGAGCAGTAGTAAAACCTCCAAATTTAAAGCATTGATGAGTATTGAACATGGTAATTGAAGCCTCGATCTCAGGAGGGTCTCGCTGGGCAGCGTGATCGAGGGTTTGATCCAGAAAGTGGTATTTGTGGACACAGATTGCATTGTTAGAAGGTTCCTCTCTCTGGAACCCTGGACCTGTAGTTAAGAAAATATTCCCAATACCAGCTACATTTTTTATATATTTAGAAATTTTAATATAAATTATATTATCTATGTTTTTAATGGTTCTGAATTACAGTAACTATTACAGCTCGGTCGATCACTTACGTGAAGGTGGCTTAAATAGCCAATCTTCGGTGATAATGGTCGTGCGCACTGACGGCATTCTGTTCAATTGACTGCTTTCGTTTAAAGGACTTCGATTAAAGACGAATTCCCATGCCGATGGGTTGAAGTAGATATGTCTGGCCTGATGCAAGCTAGGCTTTGTCTGATACCAGCACATGTGCGGTCCCAGGGTGTGAGTGAACGCCCCGCGCCGTGGTCGCTTTTGCACTGCAAATTGGGGGCGACATAGTAGCCCTATTTAGGGAGACACTGCTTTTCTCGCTCAGCCGTGGAAGGAAAAATTTGACGGTTTTGGTAACTTGAGCTGCTGTCCGTACAATGTTTTTAAGAATTATAAATTAGTGCTTGACTGCAATCCCGCCTGTTGCTAAGCAGTGATGCTATCGTTGATGGTAAAGCGCGTTAGTTTAGTGGTTAGGAAGGAAGGCGGCAGTTGAGTGAGGTGATGCAATGTTAAACCCAAGAACACAACCAACGATGTTGCGACAGAAGGAGATTAATCTGGAGACCCTCCACGACCAAACTCCCAACACATCAACATTTGGCGCATCGTACCCGGCACACATCGCCACACAACTGCTCAGACCCGTCCTCCGTACGCTTCACCAGTCACGAAGACTTTGTCTGGTGTGTTGTAACTTCTGCCGGCAGCCAATGTTATAGCCTACCAGCGAGAAACCAGCAAGCAAACATGGAGGTAAAGCTTATAAAAGCGTGTATAAAATATGAACGCAGATTACCTCTGAGTTTGTTTCGGACGTGTCTTCTCAGAGCTAGTACTAGGAAACGCCGCGGTCATCAAACCGAATTAAAACAAAAATTCGATCCAGCCGTCCTTTGCTGTTCTCACCAGCGACGCCCTAAGCCGAGGTTCGTACCCCACAGGGGGTGCCCTTAGCGTGTAGCCGCTTAGTTTTTAGTCGCCCTCTCAAGGTCAACTACAAGATGCCATAGACAAAAAAAAAACGAGTGTGCTTATGACCACACGACTGAAGTGAAACTTCTTTCGCACCATCTGTATGTATATATACAGTATGTTACGAAAACCCTGTCCGACCCACAAGGATAATAAGGGTTAGGTAAACAAATGACCAAATAAAATATAAAATTTTGCATAATCATCATAGTAACAATACTAATGAATTTTGAAATAATCTTTTTTACCAGCGAATTTACTGTAACTTCCCCAAAATTCGGGAAATTTAAAAAAGTGTAAACACCATTTTAGACCTTATAACTGTCGGCGGCGTCAGTGTGTCTAGCCGCCGACGCGCAAAGGAATAATTAGAGCTGTACTAGTTTTGCGTAATAACGATTTGTTTTTGTCGCTACTATTCGAAACTTTTACCTGTTCGAATGATTTGTTGTAAAAACGCAGATTACCTAATGGTAAAAGTACTTTTTTTGATTATCGATTAATTATTCATAACAATATTGTAACACAAGTACCTATTATTAGTAAATAGGAACTAGAAAGGTCTTATGAAATACGATTTTAGGAGAATATTATAAACAATGTAAAGCATTTAAGTTCACCTGATTTAAGTTATGTGAAAGTTCTAAAATCTAAAGAATGCCATGCGATGTTGAATCGATGCGTGAAATTCTGAAATACAAAATTGATACCAAAAATCGATACGAGAAATATTTTGAATACTTTCACACCTCTAGTCAAAGGGCACCGCCGTGCAGTTAGAGTACCTATTTTTATGAAATAAAAATCATTTTTATTTTAAATTTATTAGTTTCGCGTAGACATCGCGTCCGTGTAGACGTATCGTTTATTGTGTGATCATGAATATAGTTTTCTAACGTAATGTAACCTGCTGATGGAAGGTACCTAATAAAACTGCAATTGTGTTGTGTTGTGATCAGGTGTTGAACGATTCGGATGTGACTACTTCTTGGTCAATGTGGTTCCAGCATGACGGTGCCCCACCATATTTTTGCCGACCTGTACGTGAGTACCTCCACTATCAGTTCGGCGAGCAGTGGATTGGTAGGAGTGGACTAACGTTGTGAAACACCGTGCTAATCTCGTGGGACGGGGACAGGCCGGTATCGTTCTTAGTGAACGAAATATGGAACAACATCTCCGCCACAGCCATTGTGCTCATCGAATGAAATTCGAAGATACATTCGGAGGGTCAGACGACCTTCCTACTTAAAAAAAAGTTCTTTTCACGAGCTGCCTAAGTAGGTATCATTGTTTCTTTCTAGAGTCGATAAACGTGGTTAGACTACCAATACCTACATGCATGAGGTCAACTGAGGTCATGACCTGTGCCTGTGTTGCCATGAAATTACCTATTTATTTTATTTAAGTTATTTATTTTTAAGGGGGTATTTTTTTTTTTTAGTTTAGCCAGGTTATGTACGCATTAGTAGAATCAGCTAACGATACCTAACAACACCTTCACGGGTCGGACAGGGTTTTTGTAACATACTGTATATGTATATATATGTCGGAGACAGCGACGGCAGAGCGGTAGGGTCGACAGCATCTTCGTGTGGTGGTACAGGTTCCGTTTCGTAGGTGAGTTTTGAATTAAAGCACGACGTGTAGATATACCCTCCAATCTTCATAATTATAATTTGAATAGGCAAACCGACAGTTTCGGTTCGGAGATGTGCCTTGGTCCGCGTCTCGATGCAAAGTCACCGTTCGACGAACCCCACTTTCCAAAGCGACTCTGTCCATGTGACGCCATCACAAAATGACGTCACAAGCGTTCGCCCCTCTACTACGTAAATCAAATCAGCAACTTCTATTAAAATTAATCGACGATCTCCGACACGGCCAGCCTGACGATTTGCACGTCCTCGTGCATCATCATCATCATCATCCCAGCGCCAATCCCAGTCGCATCCGAAGCTCCCTCAGCCCCGGAGTCCGGGATCCACTTCACGAGGCCAACCGCCGATTCCGGCCAAACTTTGATGTTTCCCGCTGCACGTCCTCGTGCATGTCTGTAACAAATTAAAAAAAAAACACAGAAAACCGACTTTGAAGCATTTTGGAGAACTCGGCCAACCTGACCGTCACTCGTCACGTTTAGTTACAATGACTATTAGAAAACCAAACTTAATTATTTTAACAACTTAAACACAAAAGCTTCTTTCAAGCCTCATAATTATCAAATTTCAAAAGAAAACACAAAAGGTTCCTCCAAGCCTCATAATTATCAAATCAAAATCACAATTTTCAATAAGAAAACACACCATGGTTCGCTACCACAGTAGCTAGTGACAACTCATAGTTGACACCCATATCGTCATCACCTCTTGTGATACGACCAACTCTAGAGTCCACGACTCCCAGGTCAACACATGACCGTACAACTAATAGTCTCCTCCGAGACCCTAGTCCCCACCACACCACCATCTGCCCATCGTGCCCTGACCAACTCCTCACTGAGTTTCAGTCACGACAGCAGACTAGTGCATGCAGTGCGACCATATCTAACTAGGTCCCCGCCACACCACTAGCTGCCCATCGCCCCCTGAACAACTCCTCACTGAGTTGCAGTTACGACTACAGACTAGTGCATGCAGTGCGACCATACCTACTAGTGTCCCCGCCACACCACTAGTTGCCCATCGCGCTCTGAACAACCCCTCACTGGGTTGCAGTTACGACTACAGACTAGTGCGTGCAGCGCAACCACACAGCCATGATACGTGTTCTATTTGCTGGCGGAGGCACCCTCCTCACCATCTTCTACATTTTGAAAATCTAACTCAGCAGACATTACTTGGAAAAATCTTTCGTACCTATGCGATCGTGGGGTACTTATAAGTTCTGTTTCCAATCAACGATTTCAATACGTAACGATCGCCATTATCGCCATCAAACAACTCACCAATATTACATTTCATTACTTTAGCTCATTTCTATCAAATTTAGATTTTTCGTAAATAGCACTCATTTCTATGTTCGTTACCGCTTGTTCTCTTGAGAAGATTTAATAGTCTAGCCACACATACTATCATAAGCTCAAGTGAGCTCGTAACTATAGGCCACAGTGAACTTTAGTTTCGAAATAAAGACAAACCAAACATAATTTTAAAATTCTGATTTAAAATTTCTCAGCCCATTATAACAAAGAATACGGGTAGTACAAAAAATAAAATTTGCAAATAACTCTTATGATCATGTCGCAAAGAAATGGTGCAGTACACAACACACTGGCACAACCTTGTACACTGTATATATACTGGCACGTGTGTACATACACCAATGAAATTACAGATTGCTTGACAAGAGAACATTCGGCCACGGAATCAAAATAAAAATAGTACGACTCACCGGATTATGGCAATTTCTGGCAAACCCCTGCCACTTGGCAGTTATCAACCGTTGCACACCAGACATCTCGGAGCTCTCATAAAATCCCATTACGTTACCACAAACGTTTTGGGTATTTTGAAACCTTCTCATCGCCTGCAGAGTAGATGCTCAAGTCTTGAAACCTTGGGCGTTCAGCAAAACGCACGCAGCTCCGGCTGCGCCGCACGCGCAGCTCCAGCAGCGCCACACGCCATTGATGCGATTCACCAAGCAGCTAGAAGCACGCTCCGCAAGCGCACTTCGCTCGCCAAGCAACAGCCAGCACTATCGCGCTCCAAGAATCGGTCAGCACTGTCGTGACAGCGCCGCGTCCAGCCGCACGTACACGTCTGCTGCGCACCTTGCGCGGACCGATCTCTGCGCCAGCAAGCGCACCTCGTAACGTGACGTTCACTTCCAGCTTCACATTATTCTGTTCCTGGATTTATAACGAGATTGTGAGCAGTGTAGTTCTTTATCCCACTTCTGATGTCGGAGACAGCGACGGCAGAGCGGTAGGGTCGACAGCATCTTCGTGTGGTGGTACAGGTTCCGTTTCGTAGGTGAGTTTTGAATTAAAGCACGACGTGTAGATATACCCTCCAATCTTCATAATTATAATTTGAATAGGCAAACCGACAGTTTCGGTTCGGAGATGTGCCTTGGTCCGCGTCTCGATGCAAAGTCACCGTTCGACGAACCCCACTTTCCAAAGCGACTCTGTCCATGTGACGCCATCACAAAATGACGTCACAAGCGTTCGCCCCTCTACTACGTAAATCAAATCAGCAACTTCTATTAAAATTAATCGACGATCTCCGACATATATATGTGTGTACAATATATACATGTATACACATATACATACACACATCAAAAGTGTCTAGGGATCAACATATATTTTTGCAATAACTTTTCTCCTGATTGATATTAATTAAAATTTTCTTTAAGGATTCATCAAATAAAGTGTTTTCGTTTGTCACAGTAACGATAAACCAAGTCACCTTTGCATTAATAAAGAAATTTGCCATTTTCCTAATAAAGGGATATTTGACATTTGAACCACTAACACAAAAGTTCGAAAAAAAGACTGAAATAACAGTTTTCTCTAAAATTTTATTGGGTAACTTAAACAATTAATAATCCGTGTTTCTACCGCGAACACTAACAACACAAGAACATCGGTTTGGCATACTCAAAATGAGTTCATCCAAATCACGCTGTGGAATGGCCGCCCATGTTCGTTGCAACAACAAAAAAGGTCTTCTTGCGACTGGATACCCTCCATATTCGGCAGAGCTCTTCTCTGTAGCATATCCCATGCATGCTCAATCGGGTTCAAGTCTGGCGACTGAGCAGGCCAGGGCAGGACATTGATGTTAGCTGCGGCGAGAGTCTGTCTTACAACTCTTGCGGTGTGCGGTCGTGCATTATCATGCATTAACTGAAATAAGGGACCGATTTGCACTTGTAGAGGAACGATGACGTCTGATACAATCGTCTCAGCATAAATTTGAGCGTTGAGGTTGCCTCTGATCCAAATCAACTCAGTTCTTCCGCCGATCCAAATACCCGCCCATACCATGATGGTTCCACCACTGTAAGGATGGACTTCCTGGCAGGATTTTAATCGCTGTTGGCGTCCAGGGGTTCTCCAGTGTCGTATACGTCTTGTATCCGGTCTCATACCAAAACGAGACTCATCAGAAAAGCACACGAAACGCCATTGTTCTTCTGCCCAATTTCTGTGTTCAAGAGCCCATTGATATCGAATCCTACGATTGTGCATTGCTATAGGTGGTACCCGTAGCGGTCTTCGGGAATGAAGGTTCACTTCATGCAAGTGGTTTCTGACTGTTTGGTCGCTAATTAAGTTCCCTGAAGAGTGATGAAGCCTCACGGCTAACATCATGGTGGTTATTGTTGGAGCTCTTCGAGTTAAGATTTGAATGTATCGGTCTTGTCTCCGTGTGTTGCAGCGATACCGTCCTCCATGGCGCTCAGCCACGGTACCAGTGCTTCGGTAACGTGTCCAAAGTCGACTGATAACACTCTGACTTGTATTCAGAGCTAAAGCCACAGTACGTTGCCGGGAACCAGCTTCTATCATTCCCACGGCTCTGAGCATTTCTTCCCTGCTTAAATGACGTCGCCGCTCCATAATAACGTTGGTTTTAATCAGTAGTAGGGAAACAGTAGCACTAATAATGTCTTCAATGCGTTGTATGTTTTTATAGGGAAAATATTGACAGCTGATTTTCATCTTTTACTTGAATTTGATTCACAGTTCCTGATTCAAATTATGAAATGCACCAAAAAGGATCCATATAAATTTATAAAATCATAAATTTATTACAAAGCCACATCTCAATCTCAAGAAATCCGCATAAAAATGCTTGATCCCTAGACACTTTTGATGTGTGTATATTAATTTTCTATAAATATTTAAATTTATTTCATGCTTTCATTTATAAATTAATATTTTTGCATAGACCTCCAGGGGGGGGGGAGGGGGGAAGGGGAGAGGGTGGAGTGGATTCCCTCGGGGCCAAAAGGTCGGGCTCCTCCTCCTGATTCAGGGGACCCCAAACTCGGGTAGACCACGACCTCTGGTTCCCGAGATAATCCTCGGGGGGGTGAGGTAATCAATGAGGGGGGTCGGGGGGTGTTCGCAGCGTCATGTTCTCGAAGAAATTCATAGTTCTTAATCAATCAAGGTACTTAGTTTAATAATAGAGCTTATGAGGCTCGAAAGCAATTTGTACTTTGTGTCCAATTATCGTATTGTGACGATATCTTCTTCTATACTTTCAATTATATCAGAAATGTTCAGCAAAAATATATAAAACAATATAAAAGCCAGAACAGAACGAAATTTATAAATTATTTGTGCTCTTAGGTAATCAATTGTTAACAAATCTTAAAAAGATCCAAAAAATATATATTGCCTTCGGCGAGATGCGAACTCACAACTTCATACTCGACTCAATTGTTAACAAATCTTAAAAAGATCCAAAAAATATATATTGCCTTCGGCGAGATGCGAACTCACAACTTCATACTCGACATGTCATGCAATATTTACATGAGCCAACTCCTTGGTTGTAGTACAGACGAAATAGGACTATACTTTGCTTCCGTTCGCCTTGCCCGATCATTTTTCGTAACATTTTTCGTAACGCTTTCGCCAGTTTACTCCCCAAGTCAAGCGTGCCTAAAGAAGTTTCACTTCAAAAATGAACACAGATTACGGCACCTATATTCGCTTTCCGAAGATTATGAACGAAGCGAGGTATGAACAAACAGGTTTATAAAATGTAAGTGTTCCCACCGAACCTGTTTAAGATGTGAAGGATGCTTGAAGGGCGATTCTAGTATTTTTAGAATATTCACGGTCTGTACTCTAATAACATTACACACGATTACTGTCAGTTGGAATTATTTCGAAGCATATTGTAGGGGAGTAAGCTGGTACCTAAGGTCTGGCGCCTAAGGTACGGTCCACATGACCTATAGATGTCCAATGCCGGACAAAGGGGGAGGCCTTTCAAGGCCTTCCACGATGACCAGTCTTGTGTTGCCCGCATCCATCGGCCTCCCGCGACCTTCACCAGGTCATCGGTCCACCTTGTTGGGGGCCTCCCTACGCTGTGTCTTCCAGTACGTGGCCGTCACTCCAGAACCTTACTGCCCCATCGGCCATCGGTTCTACGAGCAATGTGCCCTGCCCACTGCCACTTAAGTTTAGCGACTCGCAGAGCTATGTCGGTGACTTTGGTTCTTCTGCGGATCTTCTCATTTCTGATTCGATCACGCAGAGAAACTCCGAGCATATTATAGCTCTTTCCATTGCCCTTTGTGTGACTTTGATCCTTCGTATGAGGCCCATTGAGAGCCTTACATGGATGTCCGTTATTGACAGTGACCTAAAAAGGACGCAGTTAACATCTCAGACGACCCACGACAGACCCTCTTGGCGAAGATTGGCCAGAAGCGCCGACCCCAAATAAATGAAATTAGGCAGAAGAAGAAGCATATTGCAGGGTCAAGTCAGAATTTTCGAATCATTCCCGGCTATTTTGTCTTACAACCTACACAACGGTACATGTCACATGTTCATGAAGTTCTGCATATAGTACATGCCGGTTTCCTCACGAGGTTTTCCTTCACCGTTTTGAGAGCAGTGGTGATTAAATAATTTGCACAAAGTAATCAAAAAATCAAAATAAAAGCATTTATTTCAAATAAACCAGTGACAGGCACTGAATTGTCAGAAGGTCGGTCAGTCAGTAAGGTGAAGCTAGTCGCCCATTCCAAAGAGTAGGTACCTATGGAGAAGAACGGGCAAGAAACTCCATGGACACTCTTTTAAATTATCAAGCTATTGATACAAATATTTGATTACATCATTAATGTTGCAATTAACCGTGTGAGAACGACGCAGAAATACGCGGAAAGCGTTCATTATGGAAAACACAAAAAAAAAAACAACAATTCAGAAATTAAAATAACCCAACAAATAGATGCTTTACAGCAAATTCTTTGTGCTCACACGTGTGCCATGCAGTTATACAATACTAAGAAATTGAATCTACACAATGCAAAGATAGTTTTGATAGTTCAGCAGCTCCAACAGTGTTCCCGAATATTAAGTTTAGCTCCTGTGTAGCTGTACCAGTGCCGAAGACCCCTGTCAGCGATGCAATTTCGTAACGTACAATATGCTTGGCTACATAGTGTGTAATACTGGCTTTGAGTAAAAAACATAAACAATTACAAATTAAAGCTATGTACAAGAGGACAAATCAAAGGACAATCAGTGTATACAAATCGGACGCAGCTCAAGCCCAAGCCTTTTTGTCCTCAATATAATTCTTAACACTATAAAATGCTTTCTGACACAACTTACGTTTAATGAAGGATTTGAATTTATTCAGGCTCAGATCTTGAACCACCTCTGGAAGTCTATTGTAAAAATGTATACATTGTCATCTAAAAGAGCCACCTACTTTCTTGAGCCTTGTTGTAGGTACAATAAATTTGTGCTTGTTCCTAGTATTTATATTGTGGACAAAAAGCGTCTGACTTAGTGGTTAAAACACCGGCCTCTCAAGTATGAGTGTGCGGGTTCGATTCCAGGTCAGGCAAATACCAATGTAACTTTTCTAAGTTACATGTACTTTCTAAGTATATCTTGGACACCAATGACTGATAACAAGGTGAAGGAACACATCTTGAGGAAACCTGGACTTTAAGTCTGAAATTGCCAACTCGCATTGTGCCAGCGTGGTGATTACGCTCAATCCTTTTCTGTAGGAGAGGAGACCTGTAGCCTGCAATGGGACGATAAAAAGGTTGATGAAAGCGCCTAACGGAGTTCGAACCTATGACTGTAGGTTAGTAACTAAATCGCGGCTGATACCACTAGGCCACCTCTGCTGTCAACATAATTATGTAGTAGAGAATGGTCTAGGCAGATCATCATCATCACAATCTCAGGGTTAATCCCAGTCGCTTCCGAAGCTTTTCAGCTTTAGAGTCTGAGGTCCGCTTTACTGATTTTTGCTAAACTTCGATATTTTCCGTGAAGCGAGTGCCGTCTGACCTCCACAACCCGAAGACGACATCGAAGCATTGCAGTTAGACCAATTATTGTTGGACTTTTCAGGGCAACAACCCATAACGGCTGCCATTAGATGTTCGTATGGCAATCGGGACCAACGGCTTAACGTGCTTTCCGAGGCACGACCAGACCAGTGCAAATATTCATATTCATGCATACAAATATTTGCACTGCGCGGGGATCGAATCTGCGCCTGATCTGATCGAAACGGAGGCTGTCAGAATGGCGGAATGTGAGTGTAGAGAATGGTCTAGTCTAGACTCTAGGCAGATAACGGATCGAAATCATATTGTGAGTTATGAATTTTGTTCATGATCAAAATAGACTTTACACAGAATTCCAGTGCGTAATTGGCGAAATCACTAGCGTCTACTTAAAGTACTTGATATAAAAAACATATCACATTCAAACCCGAGTTTTATTGATACGAGATTTATTCCAAAGTCGAGTGGCAAAGATAAAAATGTGTGCTTTTATCGACACTACAGACGAGCTGTTATCATATTTATTTTCTAACTGATATAGTTATCAAGCTACGGTTGTTTGTAATAGTAACAATGTAGATAGTTAATTACCAGTATAACATGACTTGTTATTGTAGGAAAAGGGTAAAAAATAATACAACGTCTTATGGACGCGAAATGGAGGAGAATGAGCAGGAAATCGGATCCCGGGCTCCAACGCGAAAGCCGCGGTTGCAACCGGCTCCCTACCTACTAACACACACACACATACACACACACACACACACACACACACACACACACACACACACACACACACACACACACACACACACACACACACACACAACACACACACACACACACACGCACGCAACACACAACACACACACACGCAACACACACACACGCAACACACACACACGCAACACACACACACGCAACACACACACACGCAACACACACACACACACACACACACACACACACACACACACACACACACACACACACACACAACACACACACACACACACACTATTACTATCAGTTGGAATCATTTTGAAGCTTAGTGCTAATCCATTGCTCCCTATGTTCTAAAATGTATCTGCTCAAAACGTAAATAAGGCAATTAATGTTGTAGAACTGTCGTACGGTTCATATCAATATAAATTAATCAAGCACGAACATAACGTAGCTGCCGTGAATCGTTGAGGAGTTGCCTCAACTGTCTCTCGGCTCCATCATCAGATCTACTGCAGACTCTCATCTCTCATCAGATCTACTCGGAGGTAGGCCATAACATCGGCTGCCGGCAGAAGTTACCACCCACCAGACAAAGTATTGCCGCCAAGCGATTCGTCGTGTTCCGGCATGATGTCTGGTGAAGCAGTACGGAGGACTGGTCTGAGCTTAATAAGCTAGCGCGCTTTACCATCAACGATTGCATTCCTGCTTACCATCAGGCAAAATTGCGGTCAAGCACTAGTTTATAATAATTAAAAAAAAATACATTAAATATGTTGTGTTACATTTATTCTTCATTTCAGAAAACAAAATGAAGATCAACGTGCTACTGCTGTTAGCTACCATCACCAGCTCATATGGATACCACATCATGGTCCTGGTACCAACACCTTCTCACAGCCACAACACGCTGGGGAAAGGAATAGTGGATGCTATGTTGAATGGGGGACACGAGGTAAGATATACAATATGTAAAGAAAACGTATCACGTATACGTGTATTGTTAGGTATCGACAACTGATTCTACTAATGAATAGAATGAATGCAATATTATGTTGGATAGTGTACAAGTTACATCCGGAGTCGTTTATTATACGGACCTTGTAGAAACTAGAACCAATTTCCGTGCGTTCAGGCGCTTTTGCCATACCTATTATTGGAATCAATTGTAACAGCACATATGTACCTACTTAGGACCCAATACCTTAATCAAATTTTATTCCGTGGTGCTTGGCAATCTGGGCTTCTCCCAGTTGCAATAATGTCCCCTTGTGCCGATTGGCCTAGTTCTGTTCTGTCTTCTGCTTGTTTAGGAGGGAAGTGGAAAAAATAGCTTTTTCTTACTTCTCCGCTATTCTTTTCTGATTAATTTCGTTGCGGGACCCAAGACAGTTGAATCGTTTCTCCGGGACTCGTCGAGCTTCATTGCTCGGCGTTTTTCTGGCGGTCTCCACTGTTGATTCTGGCTTTCAGGAGTTGCAGTGGGTCGGGAAAAGTGTGGCGGGTTTTGTAAAAAAAAAATGATGCCTACAAAGCCGGGCTAAACTTAAAAAAAAATACCCCCTAAAAAATAAATATTATTCCGCAAAAGGAAGCAATGATCATGGCAACACATGCACGGGCGAGGGGGGCGGGGCACGCAGTCAAACAAAATGGCGCCAGTATTGTACGTTCATTCATACAAGATACCTACGATTAATGCCGTCGAAAATGGTGTTGTCACTTTTAAAAATTTACCAAATATTGGGAAAGTTGGAGTTAATTTGCGGAAAGAAAAGGTTTTTAAGAAAAATCATTAGTATACAGAGTGATGCTGACAATACGACAATAAATGAGAACACGGACAATGCTGGTTCATAGGACTAATCCTAAACAATAGCAAAAAAAAAAAAAAAAGAAAATTTCGAACAAACTAAAGCACATAAAATTAGAAACAGAAAAAGAATATCCCATAAAAATATTGGTTCACTGACCTCCGATCGGCGACAGCGCGATCCTGTATCGACTAGCTTTTTTCGCGCCATTATTATTAAAGTTTGGTACCGCAGGATGCGGTGGTCATTAACCTGTAAGCGCTTCTTTATCAACATGTACATCATGTAGAAAATGTGAAAAATTTAAAATAATTTCCTGTGACTAAACTAATCGACATATTTATATGATGTTTTATGGGTATACTGGGAATGTGTTGAGGTACACGAGGTTTAATTTATTGTCGTATTGTCAGCACCACTCTGTGTGATAGTTATGTAAAGTTTCAAATTTTATTTGATCATTGTTTATATAACCTTTATTATCCTTATCGGTCGGACAGGGTTTTCTTTACATACAGCCATGGCCAAAAGTATTAGGCACCCAAATTTTTACTTAAAATAATGGAAATAGACAGTTTATACTTTCTAAATGGATTAATTACTATTGAATTAGGGAATAATTAAAAATTAGAATTATTTTCGGGTATGCTACGTATAAGCTTAAGGCAATCCTCTCTAGTAATGGCTTGCCATTTAATGCCGTTTTTGATGTTATGCTGTAATCTTTGACTTTCTGCTTTAAAATGCCCCAAAGCTGCTCAATCGGGTTCAGGTCTGGGGACTGCGCAGGCCAGTACAACAAGTCTATGTTGTTTTCCGTAAACCAGCGCATTGTAGTCACTGACTTATGACGAAGTGCATTAATTTTCTGGAATATGACTCCGTTTAAGTTGGTGTCACCGAAAGTAGTCGTTAGCGAAGTCATAAGTGCAGTTTTAAGTACTTCTATCTACTTTTCGCTATTCATATGACCTTCGCAAACGAACATTTCGCCAACCCCGTCAGCCGCCATGCAGCTCCAGATCATTGTGCTGCCTCCTACGTGCTTGACTGTTAAAACGACGCAGTCTGGATGGTATTCCCCACCGATACGTCGCCTCACGAAGGTCACACCCGGTGTTCCAAATACCTGTACGTGAATGCTAAAAATGTTTTTTAAATGGCCTTAGCTTTTATGATTGAAAAAGAAATAAATAATTGATTATTCTTATTAATAATAAAAGCAGTAAAATTATTTTACCTCAAAGTTAGATTCGTCAGACTTTCTTCCAGACTTTACATCCTTTTAGGCCTGCTTCCCCAAGTCTTCTAGGTGTCCGAGCACTAATTGACTTTCTGGACTCTTCAGACAAGGCAGCAGCTAGCTCCGATGAAGTTTTCTTCCGATTTTTTATGCATTTGTGTATTAATTTTCTTCGTAGTCACACGTTTTCTGCCTGTTCTGGGTTTATTAGCGTGAGTTCCAGTCTGAGCCAACTGTTTGATGATAGATTGTACCGCGCAGCGTGAACATTTTACCAACTTGACAATCTCTTTTTGGTCTTCCCTTGTTAGTGAATAAGTAGTATTTTTACTCGATTTTCTAAAGAAATTTCATTATTTCTCGGCATTTTAAATTAATTTAGACGTCAATTTGATCAGTTCCATCAGAACTAATAGCTTATTCACTTGTTAGAGTTCCGAAATCAAGTAACTAAACGTTGACTGATTAGGCCGCGAAATAAGAAATCCTTTTTTTTTTCGGTCACCGTGTGTTTTATGACCATAATATGAAGCCGCTTGCTGTTCTACGAAATTATTCACTACACTGGCACGTCATCTACGATAAGCATTTATTCATTGATAAAGTAAACATGCATTGAGCATTTTTTTGGGGTGCCTATAAATTATGGCATTCAAGGCCATTCAAAAGTGAATGATAAAAGGAAACTGTTCCGCGAATGTGGTGCGGTTTTGAAGGGGTTAAAGTAGGATTTGGTGGAAAGGTGTTTGGTATGGAGTAGCCTAGCATTTGGGCTGAACCTGCAAAATATCTCCTGGCAACTTTGGACCCACTGGAATGGTGTGCGAGGAGGCTAATTGGCGACCCAGATTTGGCTAACAACAATCTCCAAAACCTGGAGTACAGGCGTAGGGTAGCCAGCCTATCGGTATTCTAAAGGATGCATTTCGGAGAGTGCGAGTGGGGATTACATGATTTAATTCAGCCATCACCATTCCATCCTTGGACGTTCCGTCGTACGGCGAGTATCCACCCTTACATTGTTGATACCACTACGATCCGGATAAAGCTTTTCGTCTCGTCTTTTCCTCACCTGAGACGTTTTTCCGTCTGGTCTTTTAGGCTACAGTTAATACGCTCTTAATAAACCAGCACGCCTTACCATCAATGACCGCATCACTGCTTACCATCAGGCTGAATCGCGGTCAAGCACTACATTCTAATGTTAGAATTGCATGAAGTTGTACCAAAAATAAGATATGAATGGATAGTAATCCCAGGGGGAAATGGAAACACTGAGAATTTTATAATGGCAAAAACCGGTCTATACCAAATCTAGAAACTGTTTTCTGAACAGTTCAGAAGACCGAAGACGTCTGCCAGGGGCACGGGTTATTCAAAACAGATACCGTGGCCCTAGGGACAGGCAAGCGGAGGAACACGGGTGGGTTTTCAGTCAGCAAAAGTCAGACACGCCCTTCCGCTCCGCTCAGAGCGGGAGAAGTCATTTGATTTGTAATATACCTTAATTGTTTTATTCTTCCAGGTGACATGGGTGACGCCTTTCCCAGAAAAAGTCAAGAATCCTCCAAAAACTTTACACATCATTGATGTAAGCCCTATTCAGAAGTATACCACAGGTATGTGTATCTCTGAGTGATCACATTGATCACTACAAACTAGGGTTGTAACGAAGCTTCACCACCGCTTCCGTTACTACGGAAGTTCCGCAAGAAATCGTATTTTCGCTTTTGTTCTCGGTGGTAGGCCATAACACCGGCCGCCGGCAGAAGTTACCACCCACCAGACAAAGCCTTGCCGCCAAGCGATTTGTCGTGTTCCGGCATGATGTCTGGTGAAGCCGTACGGAGGACGGGTCTGAGCAGTTGTGTTGCGATGTGTGCCGGGTACGATGCGTCAAATGTTGTTGTGTTGGGAGTTTGGTCGTGGAGGCTCTTCAGATCAATCTCCCTTTAGCGCAGCATCGTTGGTCGTGTTGTTGGGTTTAACATTGCATCACCTCGCTCAACTGCCGTCTCCCTTCCTATTCGCTCAATCTGAGTGAATAGGTTCTTAATAAACTAGTGCGCTTTACCATCAACGATCGCATCACTGCTTACCATCAGGCGGGATTGCGGTCAAGTGCTAGTTTATAATTATTAAAAATTAAATTAAAAAAATTTCACCTCCGCCTCCGCCTCCGTTAACCTCCGCTAACAAGGCCTCCGTTGCAACCCTACTGCAAATCTATTATTTAAAAAAGAGTGTTCCGGAGTGATGTCTGGTGAAGCAGTACGGAGGACGGGTTTGAGCAGTTGTGTTGCGATGTATGACGGGTACGATGCGCCAAATGTTGTTGTGTCGGGAGTTAGGTCGTGGAGGGTCTTCAGGTCAATCTTCCTCTGGCGCAGCGTCGTTGGTCGTGTTGTTGGCTTTAACATTGCATCTGCCCTCCTCCCCTGAAAATCTCGCAGAAAATGTATGGATACCAATGAAAGTATAAACTGGGAACTTAGACAGGATATTTAGCGTCTATTTGCGCAAAACACAACGCTACAAATACTTAATGTTTCGTATAGATATGCTTGTGTAGTTTGTAGGATAAAATAGCCGGGGATAATTCGACCCTGAAAATCTGACTTGAATGACTTGCCCCTCGCCCCCTAGCCCTGACTTACTCCTCCCTCCTAGGCCAGAAGCTGGGTACATCCTTGATTCCATTATTCCACAAACACGTCACATTCAGGGTTGGCCGTCAAAAGAGCATTCAGCACCCTCTTTATAATAAGTTTATTCAATTCTTTCTTTCTTTTCTTTAACTCTTCAATGGCCTCTGTGGTTAGATACCACAATTTTGCCAATAACACGTGTAACAAATTATAGAAATTCTTTAAAAAAATTATTTCACAATAATGGCGGCTACCGCCAATGACAGTTGAAAACGGCCACGTGAGCCGCCTACTAGGAGATTTGATGCAAAGCCATGATGTGGCCACTATGCTGCGATATTGCAATGTTCTTTATGAATTTATTCACTGAATGCACTTTTTACTACATAAATCACGCGTTTTTATTTAGTAAACGACACTATAAATAATTTTTAAAGTCCAATGAAAAATGCGCGTGACATTCATCTTGGATTTCCTGTAAAAAAAAAAACTTATTGAATTCTATATTGTCCATTTCCAGAAATTGACATGACTGACCCCAAAAATTTCAATGGCGGAATCGCTTTCGTCAAGGAGTTCGCAACTAACGTATCATTGGATATGATGAACACTCCCTCTGTGAAAGAGGCTTTGATCAAGCAACAGTTTGATGCCATCGTAACTGAGAGCTTCTTCTGCGATTTTATAGCAGGGTAAGTGAAAATTTCTTGTCTAAACGAGTTGTACAGCATTGAATAAACTCCAGAAAAATGTGAGGACTCCCACATTATGGCGTGTTGTGTTTCACGTGCGCCTCAAAGAGATGTCAGTACATCGTGGCGGAGTCCGCGAAGACCGATGCCGATGCGTCCCGATGATGTATGTGTGTGCGTGTACGTGTGTGTGTGTGTGTGCGTTCTTGACCGTAATCCCACTTGATGGCAACCATGGGATTGCAGTCAATGCACTAGTTTATAATATATAAAAAGAGAAACAAATAAAAGTTCAATATTTTTTCAGCATCGCCGCAGTACAACAGGCCCCCTGGATCGTGTTGGCCTCCACTCAGATATTTCCTACACTCGAGGAACAAGTTGACGAGGTTCGGTCTATAGCTACTATTCCTTTGATGTTCAATCCATCGGAGATACCCATGTCATTCATCAAGCGGGCCAAGAATGGCTTGATATATATCGCCATGGCTGTTGCAGAGTGGTAAGTACACAATTAGCCTTTAAACGATTAACAATTAGAATGGACACCGATATTGGTAGGTCAAATCACGGAATAGACAAGTAAGATTGGAAAGGTCGTGTAGGCGGGGCAGGCGTGCCACAAATGAGAGACGAAAATCTTAAGTCGACCGAAAGCGAAACATTCATTTAGTTTCTTCATAGTACTTCAGAGTCGGAGCTCCGTTTTAAAATGCCGTCTTGTGCAATTATAACATGCAAGGCAAAAAGCCAGTCCTCAAGTATATAATACTTTTTTATACTAAAATTTGGAAAAAAAACACAAAAATATACTGATAACTATGATATTCCAAACTTTCATGATATTATTTCATCAAGGAAGAAAAAAATTGACATTGCTCGGTTTTTCTACGCTTTGGCAAAACAATAAGAAAGTCCGCGTACAATGTAGTGAATCCAATGCGTTCTCTACACTTTCTTTATTGATTGTCATTTTGTCCTTTGCCCTGGTTGGCCGAGATGCAGGGCGCCATTTTTATTTATAGTGAGGTGACCATGTGGTTAATTAAAATTATCGATAGAATCATTTTATATTCAATTAATAATATTTTATTTTTAATTAGACATATTTAAATAATATAGGTATTACTAATTGTTTAAGAAAAGCCTTCGTAATAAAATATAATACCACACGATGGAGCCAACAATAAGCCTACGGCATTTATTTATGTTTATTATATTTATTTGTAATTCGCTTAACCCTACCTGTGATACATTTTTAGATTCCTTAAACTTATTCTATAACATGACACCATATTCTAAACCATTACTTATAGAAATAAAAAAGTTTATAGGTAAAGATATTTAAAATAATCAAAGTTAGGTACGAGTTTTTATTACACATTTTTGCTAATATCTGGAAAACTAAAATTCCTATCAACTCAAAACTTTTTGTAAAACTATTTTACAGCTAAACCTTTCATTTAACTGTAATTTTATGTTGATAGCACCATAAACAAATAATCACATTTTCAAGTTCCGTAGTAAGTACTAATTTTATTTAAACTCCTTACAAATTACTTAAAAGTCATATAACTGGAATCTTACGTAAACTTTTAAAGAATACTCCTAATCCTTACGAAACTACTCAACGAGAACACAATCAATCCTTTTCTGTCCATTTTATCGATATATATATCGACCGGTCGCCATAGCGTGTATGAGAAATTATGAATGGGAGAGTATACAGTTAGACTGGTAAAGCGGACCCTAGACTCCAAAGCTGAAAAGCTTCGGATACGACTGGGATTAACGCTGAGAGAGTTGCTTGTTTTGATCAAAATTTTAAAGGAAAAAAAAAAAAAGTTGCTGCTGCGAAAATGGTTAGTTTAGGGTTTGTCTTGGGAAGTCCTGCACCTTACCTTTTCCACGAGCTGTTCGGTTGGCCAGCAGACGTCGAAGCAGCTTTGAGAATTCACAGGCTCCAACACACACCACAGTTCGGCAACCACGCGTGGGTTTTATGTTCACAGTTTAAAACTTCAGTTTTCTTTTCTCTAAGCCACAAGTAACGCACCAGTATTGAGCAGTACTTAGTGGCGCAACCAGTCGCCGCTACCAAGTAAGCCGCTACCAGCTCTATAGAGAGTTACTCACCTGATTTCCGTTGGGTTGCGCAACCCTGTATACATTTTCTTGGTAGCGGCGACTGGTTCCGCCACAATGGTGTCCCGGTGAAATATAGCCCCAATGTCCCACCTACACTCTCCGTCTTACCTGCGAGCATGCCTGTGCAAACCAGTTTGCGCAGGTAAGCCCGTGTGTTCACGACAAGATGATAGCGCGCGCAGTCCCGAATTTTCCGTCTTTTTGTACTGTCATGACTGCACAGGCCTGAACTGCGCAGGCAAAACGGAGCGTGTAGACGGGACTCTATAGAACTTAACCTTAACTCCTAGACAGAAAAGTTCACTTCACACTATAACTTCATACTTTATAAGTGTGTTACCACACCAATCGAGCGATCGTCGATCGATAGTTTTTTTTTTTTTAAATAATTATAAACTAGCGCTTGACCGCAATCCCGCCTGATGGTAAGCAGTGCTGCGATCGTTGATGGTAAAGCGCGCTAGTTTATTAAGGGCCTATTCACACAGAAAAACTGAGCGAAGGAAGGAAGACGGCAGTTGAGCGAGGTAAAACAATGTTAAACCCAACAACACGACCAACGATGCTGCGCCAAAGGGAGATTGATCTGAAGACCCTCCAAGACCAAACTTCCAACACAACAACATTAGGCGTATTGTTCCCGGCACACATCGCAACACAACTGCTCAGACCCATCCTCCGTACGGCTACACCAGACATCATGCCGGAACACGACAAATCACTTGGCGGCAAGGCTTTGTCTGGTGGGTGGTAACTTCTGCCGGCGGCCGATGTTATGGCCTACCACCGAGAATGGATTAGTCGACGACGATCGATAGTTTCTACCACACCAATCAATCGATAGCCGATAGATGCCATCGATCGATGGTAGAATGGATTGGTCGACGACGATCGATAGTTTCTACCGCACTAATCGATCGATTGTCGATCGACGTTTGAGTCTCCGTAATAATAGTACGAGCAACTTCGTACTGGCCAACAACACTGCGTCCTCTTGTGAACACATTTCGAAAGCAACTGATGGAATATAGCCGGGGTTAATCGATCTACGTCGACTGATGCCATCGACCGGCAATCGATCGATTGGTTATTCGACCGGTATCCGTCGATCAACGTCGACGGATGTCGATGGAAGGCATCGATAGATTATCAATCGATTTGTGTGGTAACACTCTAACACTTTTGACTTCACCAAAATTCTTCTTCCAGGTTGGACCGACCAAAAACGATCAGTCTCTACGAAAAAACGTTTGGACCGATAGCGGAGGCGCGAGGCCTCACTCTGCCTCCATTCGAAGATGCCCACTACAATGTGTCAATTATGCTCGTTAACAGCCACGAATCAATTAGTCCGCCGTTCAGCACCCCACCTAATGTTGTCAACATTGCTGGGTACCACATGGATGAGAATATTCCACCACTGCCAAAGGTAAGTGTCTTGGTGTCTTGGTACATCTGCAAGGGCCGCGGGTACATCGCCATCATCATCAACCTTTTTTTTTATCGTCCCACTGCTGG
The DNA here is from genome assembly GCA_037179545.1 of Sesamia inferens. Lineage (NCBI taxonomy): Eukaryota > Metazoa > Arthropoda > Insecta > Lepidoptera > Noctuidae > Sesamia > Sesamia inferens. The sequence continues at coordinate 5,746,671 of CM073947.1, forward strand.
GCACAGGTCTCCTCTCATACAGAGAAGGATTGAGCATAATCACCACGCTTGCTCAATGCGGGTTGGCGACTTCAAAGTCCAGGTTTCCTCAAGACGTTTTCCTTCACCTTTTAATAGGTCATTGGTGTCCAAGACATACATAGAAACTACATATAACTTAGAAAAGTTACAAAAGGTCTTGCCTGACCTGGCATCGAATCCGCACGCTCAGACTTGAGAGGCTGGTGTTTTAACCACTAGGCCACCACGATTAGGGTTATGATGACTACAGACAATCATTGCTGGAACTGTAATGGAGATGCCTTCACCCTGCGCATCAAGGACGCACTGCATGGTGGAAAACACATGCTCCAGGTACTGCAGAAGTAGGGGAGCCCCAACACCGCTCTGAACGCTTATTGTGCTGGATACGGAGAGCACTATCGACAGCCTCCATGGCGTCGCGGTAGCGGACGCGGCCACTGCGTAAGGAGGCGCAGGTTTGATCCCCGCGTAGTGCAAATATTTGTATGGATAAATATGAATATTTGCACTGATCTAGTCGTGCCTCAGAAAGCATGTTAAGCCGTTGGTCCCGGTTGACATACGAACATCTAATGGCAGTCCTTACGGGTTGGTGGAACCCTCAAAAGTTCAACAATTGGTCTAGTTGCAATGCTTCGATATCGCCTTCGAGTTGTGGAGGTCAGACGGCAGCCGCTTCACGGAAAATATCGAAGTTTAATAGCAGTTAGAGTGGTAAGGCAGACCCCAGACTCCAAAGCTGAAAAAGCTTCGGATGCAACTGGGATTGGCGCTGAGATGATAATGATGACGGAGGGCACTATAAGCTGCTCGTGAATTATTTATGAATGATTTAGAAAGGAGGATTGAGCCTCGACTTCTCTGTATGTTACAGGATCTGCAAGATCTTCTAGACGGCTCTCCGCAGGGCGTAGTGTACTTCAGCATGGGTTCAGTATTGAAGTCAGCGGCTTTAAAACCACCTCTACGCGCAGCGCTGTTGCAGCTTTTTTCTACGCTGCCATATACCGTGCTGTGGAAGTTTGAGGAGCCGCTCTCCGGCCTACCGCCCAACGTGCACGTACGAACCTGGCTACCACAGCCAAGCATTCTTGGTAAGCATCGTATTGCATTAAGTGGTAGACAAAGTCTTGCCGCCAAGCGATTCGTCGTGTTCTGTCTGGTGAAGCCGTATGGAGGACGGGTCTGAGCAGTTATGTTGCGGTGTATTATTGTTGTGTCGGGAGTTTGGTCGTGGAGGGTCTCCAGATCAATCTCCCTTTGACGCAGCATCGTTGGTCGTGTTGTTAGGTTTAACATTGTATCACCTCGCTCAAATGCGTTATTTATTAAGTTTTTTAAGTGAATAGGCTAAAATAAACTAGCACGCTTTGCCAGCAACGATTGCATCACTGCTTACCATCAGGCGGGATTGTGGTCATGCACTATAGTTTATAATTATTAAAAAAGAAAAAGTGGGTTGACAATGCCAACAAAGATAACAAATCACTTATTGGTGATATAGTATATTACTTATATAATACTAGGATTCACCCGCGGCTTCTTTTGCGTTAAATTCGGGTTACAAGATTCCCCTTTCCCAAATTTCCATCTTCTATTTTAGGGACTAGGGGAAGATTTCCTTAAAAAATAAGACTAAGGTAATTTTAGTGGGTAACATAGAGTCTGTCTACCGATTTTTTGTTTGAAAACTGAGAAAAGTCGTATAAAAAATTAATTGCATTTTATCTCCCGTAATTAATTAATTCAATCCATAAAATATTGACCACTCTTCTGACATAAAAACTCTTTGCGAAGATTTAAAAAGTGCCGTTTATTTTGCAGCTCACAAGAACGTTAAGATCTTCATTACCCATGGTGGTCAGTTGAGTTCGTTGGAAGCTATCAGGGCTGGAGTCCCATTACTAGCTGTTCCAGTCTTTGGGGACCAGCCCAGCAATGCTGAACGTGCGAAGCGGTATGGATTCGCGCTCACAGTGGATTTCGGGTCGGATATGGTTCCAGAACTTGGATTAGCTTTGAAAGAGATGCTTAGTAATGACAAGTAAGTCAATGGTCCCAATTCCCAATTGTTAGCAAACTAAATTAAATTTAAGGTCAGTGCAACTTTTTCTTTCTATTATGTACATTAAGAAAAGGACAGAAGATAAAATGTTAGTTTAGACCTGTCAAATTAGACCGCTTCTGACATAAATTGTCGCCATGTTTATAATCGCGTCTAGAATGTCTATGGAATATCTTATTTTACAGGATTAAACAACATGTTATCTTCTATCATTTTCTTAATAAAATTGAAAGAAAATGTTGCACTTAACTTAAAATTAGTTTGTGACAAAGTGGTGCTGACAATACGACAATAAATTAAAACACGGGCAATGCTGGTTCATAGGAATAATCCTAAACCATAGAAAAAAACCTAGTATCAAAAATAAAAAAAATGAAAATTTCGAACAAACTAAATCGCATAAATTTGGAAACGGAATAGAACATCCTTTAAAGTATTGGTTCACAGACCTCCGATCGGCGACAGCGCGATCCTGTATCGACTTGCTTTTTTCGCGCCATTATAATTAAAGTTTAGTACCGCTGGATGCGGCGGTCGTTAACCTGTAAGCGCTTCCTTATCAATATTTACATCATGTAGAAAATGTGAAAAATGAAAAATACTTTGCTTTGACTAATCTAATGGATATATTTATATGATATTTTATGGGTAGACTGAGAATGTGTTGAGGTACACGATGTTTAATTTATTGTCATATTGTCAGCACCACTCTGTATATTAAATGTACGGACGACAGCAGATCAAGCTAACCGAAACTGTCAAAAAATGTCATCAACCTGGAGCGTTAACGCTTTAGTGATAAAGTTGAAAATCTAATAAAGAAATTTGTAGATACGTAGTTATTCAAATAGGTACTTTTTGGTTCAAAAAAAGATGGCTAAACGGCTGCCGCAACTCGATTAAACGAATAGTAATTTCACTCGAACACGTAATATTATATATTCCTTCATGAATTGTTTAGTGTTTAAAATTTATTTTAGCTTTCGTGAACTAATAAACATGAAAATGATTATTTTGTTTTGACATGACAAGATCAGGGAGTATCTTAAATCCGTTGTATCAAGTTCTTTTCTTGCAATTACCTCTTTGCATATATTTACTTCAAGTACCTTAGCGGAAAATCACTAGTGAAAAGCACAATTATCAATAAAAATCGTCGCAGACACTTAAACGCCTAGATAAAAGTTCATAACAATGTTTCTGTTTGAAGTTTTTGTTGTACCTTTGTTGTATGAGTTACGCGATACCTATTGTAGAGGCATGAGGAACAGGGAGTAAAGCTCACTCATCCTCCATAGAAAAGGGAGGATCCTCCGACCAGACGGGTGTTATGTCTGGCGGGCACTTGCCCAATGGTTGAAATTGGCAAGTTGTATGTATGCTAATTGCACGGTAAACTCTGATTGCGAGATGTAGAATTCGTGTGACGTCAGTATGACGCGTCGTTCATTTTGTGGCGTTTGTAGGTACCGCTACACTATTATTTTCAGTATTGTGTAGATATGAAAAGTTCCTTCTTCTTCTTCTTCAGCCTACGGACGCAGTAGTTGTTATTTAATCATGAGCCAACTTTTGCATGCCTATTAATAGAATTTGTACATTCTTCTTCAGCCTATAGATGTCCACTGCTGGACAAAGGCCTCCCCCAAGGCTTTCCATGCTGACCGGTCTTGTGCTGCCCGCATCCATCGGCTTCCCGCGACCTTCACCAGGACATCGGTCCACCTTGTTGGGGGCCTCCCTACGCTGCGTTTTCCAGTACGTGGCCGCCACTCCAGAACCTTACTGCCCCATTGGCCATCGGTTCTACGAGCAATGTGCCCTGCCCACTGCCACTTCAGTTCAGCGACTCGCAGAGTTATGTCGGTGACTTTGGTTCTTCTGCGGATCTCCTCATTTCTGATTCGATCACGCAGAGAAACTTCGAGCATAGCTCTTTCCATTGCCCTTTGTGTGACTCTGAGCCTTCGTATGAGGCCCATTGTGAGCGACCACGTTTCAGTTCCGTAAGTCATCACTGGCAACACACACTGGTCAAAGACTTTAGTCTTGAGACACTGTGGTATCTTGGACGACGAGAAGATGTATCGTAGCTTCCCGAACGCTGCCCAGCCGAGATGGATTCGACGAGACACCTCTTTCTCGAAGTTGGATCTACCTAGTTGGACTGTTTGTCCCAGGTATATGTAATCGTCAACAACTTCGAGTGCAGAGCAACCAACTATAATTGGAGTGAGTACGACATGACAGTTCGACATGATCTTCGTCTTATCCATGTTCATCTTTAGACCCACTTGTTGGGAAGCTCTGCTGAGGTCATTGAGCATTTTGCCCTAGTCTTCCAGGGTCTCAGTCATGATCACGATATCATCTGCAAAACGGAGATTAGTGATGTACTCGCCGTTGATGTTGATGCCAGGTCCTTTCCAGTCCAATAGCTTGAAGACATCTTCCAACGCAGCAGTGAACAATTTAGGAAATATGACATCTCCTTGTCTCACTCCACGTTGGACTTGGATCGGTTTCGAGTCCTGATCCTGGAGACGGACTGACATGGTGGCGTTTTTGTACAAACACTTTATCACCTCAATGTATCGATGATCAATTTGGCACCACTGGAGAGACTGTAGCACCGCCAAGTCTCGATCAAATCGAAGGCCTTCTCATAGTCCACAAACGCTACGCATAGTGGTTTGTTATACTCCTCGGACTTCTGTATAACTTGCCGCAGCGTATGTATGTGGTCTATGGTGCTAAAGCCTTTTCGGAAGCCTGCTTGTTCGGGAGGCTGCAAAATTCCTAAACCTTTTTAATTACAAAATACTAATTTTCAGCTATTCAGCATTATATATTGTTAGGAATCACGTTTATATATGCGTTTACATTGCGAAGTCTCTTCCATACTTTAGTTTAGCCATGTCCTTTTGTAGCCTTTCGAAAAATATTACACAGAAAAATTATTATACAGAATTACATTGTAATTTGGCGCCAAATTAACCACATATTTGCGTCTCGTGAGGACTATATCTCTCGCGTCGGTGGCTACTCTCTTCTCTCAGATTAGTGTCATGCCCAAAATTCAGCCTGGAGATTACTAGCACAGCGGCATTTTACAAACTTTAACATTATTCAGAATATAATGTTCCCACTCTTGGAACACATTCCTTCTCTCGGTGAGAAGGAGTGGGCCGTAATATACCACGCTGGCCCAGTGTGGGTTGGTAGATTTCACATGTCTTTGAAGTTTTGCCTCCAGGACATGTCGGTTTCCTCGTATGTCGATGTTTTCCTTCACCGTTTTGAGAGTAGTGGTGATGATTGTTACGGGCTAGGGATACTAAAACGCCGGTTAAGGGTTGCGAAGTTTATTGGCAACGAAGGTACAGTCGATTGTAGGCATTGACAAGTAGAATTTTGCTGACGGTGCCCCGAAGTCTTCACTTACGTCCAGGAAGTCCATATTGTAAACGCACAATAACGCTACAGATGTTACTTCACGTAGTACTCAAAGTTCTCGTTACAGTTGTCGCAGTAGGTATTCTCAAAGATCTTGTTTTCGTATCGCTAGTGGAATGCAGACTGACTCTGCGACTCGTGGACTTCTCTGCGAGCCCGAGGTGGGGGCGCGAGGAGACGGTTTGGGGGATCTTTTGTGGCCCCATGACCGTGGTTTCGGTCTCTCGGTCCCCAGAAATGGGGACCCGTCATTGGAGTGCACCCTAAGGGTGCCGTCTTCGCATACCTAGGTTGACGCCGAAGGGGCGTGCCACCCCTCCGGCGGTCATCGGTGTGCCTTGTAGTGTGTGACTGTAGGAGCGCCCAAAATGTTTCTCGACGCCCGTGCGATCAGGCCCCTGCCGAGTGGGATCTCTAGTAGCCCAAAGAAGGCCCAGCAAGGGTCGGTCAGCGACAGAGCGTCGGTTTTGTTTGGCGCTCCGCTACAGTGGGTGCTTACCCCGTACCCTAACAGCTCAACCAGCTATGTACGGTTGGCTGCGGGGTGCGGGGGGTGGTGGTGAGTAACGATCGGTTTGTGGGTGTGTGTTCTCCGCTCGCGTGGAATTCTGTGTGTGTGCCTGCATGTGGAGTTGCGCATGTCTGTATGTCGAACGCACAGCGCCTATATTAACTTAGTCCGCAATGCGCACGACGGTGTTGCAGTGTTGCGGATGTGGAGTTAATATTTTTGTCTGAGTAGGCCGCGTGTGAACGTGTAAGCGGCCTACCCGGGCGTCAACTGACTCTGCGCTGGCGTCACGGCGCTATATATAGGTCAGCTGATTGAACATTTCAGATTCGTCTAGACGTAATTATAATAGCACATAACTTGGAGTACATTCAGTAGGTACCTACGGTAATTCACCGGAGACGAGTTTCTCGAAATTTCGATGTCGACACTTTGCTGACAAATTTATGAAAATAGGTCATAGGTCACCCTAGGTCTAGCAATGCGTTTTTATACGGTACCTCAACAATGTCTAAGTTTCGAGTTATAGGGCTTAAAAGTTACGCGCTGCATATCACGCGATATTGAACCTTATGCCATCGACTTAAAGTGCATTCGTAACAATATAATTTACGCAAGGTTAAGCGCTTGACGGGGTTCGAACTTACTACCGACATGAAGACGCGGCCATTAAGTCTAACAGGTTTTTAAGTAACAAATATTTTTCTTTTCAGATATTCGAAGCGGGCCAAGGAGCTCTCCCATTTATTCCAGTCTCGTCCAATAACGCCTAAGCAGGCGATCAATCATTACATCACCCTCGCGATTGAGACCAAAGGTATTACCAATTCCTTCAGCCACCGCCCCCCCCCCCCTGCCCCTCCTGGAAATCTCGCAAAACATATACATACGAACTCCCCTAATTACCAAACAAAGTATAAGCGGGGACTTATTTTTAACTTTTAAATGAACCACGCAGTAGATACTGACAAAATGTACGGTGTGTAGAGTGTAGGTCGTGTTACGTAATTAAAACTCAGATAAATCGAACGTTGTGTATTGCACGTAAGTAAAGGAGTACAATGTATATGACGTGTACAATAACGTGATGTAAGATAATTATGTACAAGAGTGTGAACAGGAATTACGTGTAAATATGCACTCACTTAAATATTAGCCATCTCTAAACAATAGTGGGGTAACCAATAGGAAATCAGCTTGCTGTCCTGCGGATTTCCACGCGGTGTCGCGTGCGTTCTCGATGTTGATTCGTTGATCGAGGGAGGCCGCGGTGAGAACGTGATGTCGCAGAAGGAAGCTGCGGAACGGGAGAGGGAGATCTCAACTCCCTTCCCGGGCCGCAGAAGACGCACTGGGCGTCGAAGAAGGGCGGATAACGCCCTCTTCCGCCCGCCATGAATGGGTCCAGGGGCGAGGAACATGGGGAAGTCCCCGCCCCCTATCGATGGACCTCGAGGCGGCTCGAGGCTGAGACGATGCACGGGGTAGTTTAACACCCCACTACCCCGTGCAGGAGACGAAGCCCGGACAGACTGGGTCAGTACGAGGGTGTGGGGCCGTGGAAGAATTTAGACTCCCGCGGTCCCACGCGCGCTCGTGATAGAAAAGACACCGGGGTGGTTTTAGTCAGTAAAAGTCTGACAGACCCCGTCGCCCACCCCAAGGCGGCGGACATCCTATGAGGATTACCACCTCGGAAAAAAAAGGGAGGCTGCGGTGTGTGATTAGTCGATGTAGAGAGCGCGCCAATTCACAGTTCACGTGCAAGACAGCTCGCTATGGTTCTCACGCACATTGACGATGGTCAACAGATGTGCTTCCAGGGTGAGATTTATAGGCACTTCGCGCTGGGCGGTCGGGACGACCGCCATGACTTCCGCTATCCTAGTGTGATTAGCCAACCCTTCACAGCGGGATAGAATATGTGTAGCAGCTATTGTGTAGTGGCTGGCTGCTACAGGTGTAAGTACCAAAAACCGTGTGTGACTATAGCGCACAAAAATTACTCACTCTAAAAGTTGACTTGCCCCCACTTCCCCCATAAGCCTGACTTGCCACCTCTAGGCCAGAAACTGGGTATTAATACTTACTTCTTTTACAGGGGCGAACCATCTGCGCTCCCTATCTCTGAAGTACAGCTGGTATGAGCGCTGGATGCTTGACGCCGTGCTCGTTCTGCTCGCAGTGGTCGGCGTGTTCATTGCCCTAATAATGTTCTTGATCAAGACTGTTATTAGAAAATTTTCGGGGACGAAGACTTACAACGAAAAAAGAAGTAAGAAGAAGAGGCATTAATGTTAGGTTGAGGAGAGAAAAGCGGGTGTGGTTATAACCGTAAGATAGAAGTTTGACTTCAGTAGTGTTACTGAAATCAAACTTCTTTAACTCCATCTGTATGTTTTTGTTTATGTGCAACTCGAAACACGTGTCCAATATTATTAAGTAAATAATCTATGTACTAAACAAAAAGAATTTTTATACAGAGATTGAGCGTAATCACCACGCTTGCTCAATGCGGGTTAGCGATTTCAGACTTAAAAGTCCAGGTTTCCTCCAGATGTTTTCCTTCACCTTTTAATCAGCCATTGGTGTCCAAAATATACTTGAGAGGATGGTGTTTTAACCACTAGGCCACCACGACTTACGTACGTACGTAATATTAGTCCGACGTAGTTTTAGACGCCATGATTTTAATCACCCCTAAACTGTCTATGGAATATCCTAATTTGACAGGACTAAGATAATATTTCAACTTTTCTTTTTCTTAATGAAACAGATAGTTAAAGATGCACTAAATTTAAAATTAGTTTAGGTGTGTGGACAAGAGATTCAGGGTGATTGTCAATCTAGTATTAAGTCTATGTTATGATATTGTAAATATATGAAAGGATTTTTACTTACGTAATCATTGTGTTTTATATTTTCCTCCCCGTTAATATGTGCGCTGAAAAAAGCCACCTGGCTACTTTGGATTCAGTGGAGTGGCGTGCGAAGAGGCTAATAGGGTATTTGACTAAAAAAAACTAATTAGACCGTCAGTCAGATTTCCAAAAAATACTAGACACGTATCTTTTCTTTTTTCATATAAACAAAAAATTAAGACACAGACAAGAACAGTGAGTTGAAAACTCGTGTGACGTCACTGCATGCTACACTTTTTAGCGACCAGTGACGTCACCAGTCACCACTCCTGATCTTTGATGCCTTTTATATTTGTCAGTTTTTATTGTTTTGATAAAACAAAAAATACGTGTCTATTATTTTTTGGAAATCTGACTGACGCACTAATTAGTTTTTTTTTAGTCAAATACCCTATTAGCGACCCAGATTTCGCTCAAAACGGTCTCCAAAGCCTGGAGCTCAGGCGAAGAGTAGCCAGCCTGTCGGTGTTCTATAGGATGTATTTTGGAGAGTGTGCGAGGGAATTGCATTATTTAATTCTCCCATCTCCGTTCCATCATCGGACGACCCGTCGTACGGCGAGTTGCGTTGTTGACGTCACAACGAATCGAACGAAGCGTTTCGCCTCTTCTTTTATTGGTACCACTAGGAAGACAATTAAATTATAATCAAAAGGGAAAACCGCCGCAGGAAAATTGTTCCAGTTTTCGATAAACGTGGTACAAAAGACGATGTGAAACGCTTCGTCCGAACCTTATTGGTGTCAACAACGTAAGGGTAGATCTCGCCGTACAACGACTCGTCCGATGATGGAACAGAGATGTCGTAATTATGTCAAGTAATTCTCGCAAAATGCATGCTTTACAATAGGGATGTATGCAAGGTATGAAAATAAAAAAAAAATAATTAGTCCGTCTTATAGATAATAAAAAAACATTAAGACCCGTATTTTTTTATTTTGTCGTAATTACCAAAAACTACTGAGAATTGAGATATAGCGTATTAAATTTACGGAGTGGGGGCTAATTACGTCACGCCGTGCTTTATTTTGTACCACGGCGGGACGTCATGCGACATTTCAAATCAATATATCTTTCTAAGTATTTGAATGAAATTAAAAATACGTGTTTAATATTTTTTTATAAATCAATCAACAACACGACCAATGATGCTGCGCTAGAGGGAGATTGTTCTGGAGACCCTCAACGACCAAATTACCAACACAATAACAATTGGCACATCACAACTACTAAAACGACTAGTAAAATTGGCAGCCTCTTCTAATACATACTTTGGTAACTAAAAAAAAAAAAACTTTTTATCACGAAGTAGTGAATATATTGCTAGCACAATAGTGTGCTACTTAATAATAGATGGCGATGTATTCAATACACACAATGGATGCATTTATATTTCAGTAAATTACAATGTACATTATGATTGAAAGTTCTTAATGTCATTAATGATTTAATGTATTTATGGTTCACAAATAATTTATCGTTTTAATTAAATTTCATGATTACTATTTTACACCCTAGAGGCAAAAACATAGCGCCCTCAGTATATTACTAATTACGAACATAAAATATGCCTATGTTTTATAAAAATAAATGAATCTGAATCTTAAATAAATAACAGCAATATCCAAACCAGCACAGATTGATTACTTAATTTAACTTCTAAGATATTAATCTTTTAGAGTGAAGAGGTTTTGCTATTCGATAATAGATGGCATTAGATACTCACAGAGTATCGGTGGCCGTGCCTCAGAAAGCACGTTCCTCGATGTACGCGGTATAAAGGAGGAGGCGAAACGCTTCGTCCGGATCGTAGAGGTATTAACAACATAAGGGTGGAAACTCGCCGTACGACGGGTCGTCCGATGATGGAACGGAGATAGGAGAATTAATTCATGCAATTCCCTCGCACCGCACCCTCAAGCCGTTGCTCCCGGTTGCCATACGAACATCTAATGGCAGTCGTTACGGGTTGTTGGAGCCCTCATAAGTCCTACAATTGGTTTAACTGCAATGCTTCGACATCGCCTTCGGGTTGACGGCAGTCGCTTCATGGAAAATATCGAAGTTTAGCCAAAATGAGCAGTTAGACTGGTAAAGGGGACCCTAGACTACAAATCTGAAAAGTTTCGGATTCGACTTGGACTAACGCTGAGATGAACAAGAAGATTAGATACTAGCTGACTTGAAAGTATATACATTATACAGTATGTTAAGAAAACCCTGTCCGACCCGTGAAGGTGTTGTTAGGTATCGATAACTGATTCTACTAATGCATACAAAACCGGGCTAAACTTAAAAAAAATCCCCCTAAAAAATTAATATTATTTCGCAAAATGAGGTAACTTAACAAATGTGCGTTAAGTACCCTTCCGCGGGCGTCGGGCGGAAGGGCACGCGGCACGTGGTCGCATCGCTATTCGCTCATAAGAATACCGGTGTTGTCACTTTTTTTAAAATTACCAAATTTCGGGGAAGTTGGAATTAATTCGCGGGAAAAAAGATTATTTAAAAATTCATTTGTATTGGTACTATGATGATTACGTAAAATTTTATATTATATTTGGTCATGTGTTTACCTAACCTTTATTATCCTTATGGGTCGGACAGGGTTTTCTTAACATATTGTATATGGTATTGTTGTAGAATTCCGACAAACGAAAAAAATGGTGTTAAGAAAAAATAAATTAGTAATTCTTAATTAGTACCTATATATACCTTGAGTTCCAAATCCACAGCATTTTTTAAACATACTGACCGAAACATATTTTGAGAATGGATAATCATAAGATTTCGGCGCTTATCGGTTTACGTTCAAAGACTTAGCAATAAGACATCCTTTGTGGTTGGAACACCACTTCTCTTCGCACAGTTGGGTGTCAAACGCAGGATGCACAATTGATGATATCGCTGCATTGTGAATAGGGGTGTCAGAACGTATTACATCTTTTTCATCCTACATATTTTATTAAGAAAGGGATAGAACCTAATATGTTACTTTAGACCTGTCAAATTAGTCTCCTTCTGACGTAAATTGACGTATTTTTGGTCGCCATGTTTATAATCACGTCTTTATAAATTGTCTATGGAATATCTTAATTTGATAGGATTAAACTAAAATATTGATTTCTATGCTTTTCTAATTTAAATAACGGTTCTTTTTTGTATCTGATTTAAATATTTTCTTTTTTTTTTATTTAAATGCAAATAATGTAATTTAATCTTCCGCGTTTTGTAATGTTACTTAAAGTACTTATAAAGTATGGTGTTTTTTTTTTGAACTGAAAAGACAGTTGTGCTTCTAGGGAGTTTGTTCCGCCACTTCTAGTTCCCATCGACAGCACTAGGAAATGGCTAAGGGCGGACGTTTTGGGGGCTGTCTTATGTAATATTGACGTTGCAAATCTGCTGATTCTCAGCCTAATTTGAATAAATGACTTATGATAAAATAAGATTCGTCGTGTTCCGGCATGATGTCTGGTGAAGCCGTACGGAGGTTTATCTGAGCTGTTGTGTTGCGATGTGTGCTGGGTACGGAGCGCCAAATGTTGTTGTGTCGGGAGTTTGGTCGTGGACGGTCTTGAGGTCAATCTTCCTTTGGCGCAGCATCGTTGGTCGTGCTGTTGGGTTTAACATTGCATCACCTGGCTCAACTGCCGTCTTCCTTCCTATTCGCGCAATCTGAGTGAATAGGTTCAACGGTCGCATCACTGCTTAGCATCAGTCGGGATTGCAGTCAAGCGCTAGTTTATAATTATTAAAAATAAAAATAAGCTCATTTCTTCAAGCAAATTTAAACACGTGTCTCTGAGAATGATTGTGACGTTTTCGTTTAACTCTACGAAGTAATAAGACGAAGGGACAACCCTGATGTGTTTGCCGACAGTTTTTCTAGATTTTGGCACCTCACACCACATGCATGCTTTTCAAGTTATAAGCGAACGACGACGACTGACGACTTAAAGGATAATGTGGATATTGATAGGGAGCGCAGGTCGCTGGCTGTCCGTTGCAACATGCTGGCCCGCAGGTTTGTGCGCTGCTCTAAATCTGTTAAGATAACGCTTTTTAAGGCCTTCTACCAGTCGTTTTACACGTGCAGCCTGTGGACCACGTATACCTAGCGGGCATACAGCGACCTGCGCGTACAGTATAATAACGCATTCAGGGTGCTCTTGGGGTTGCCGTGGCGCCGTAGTGCGTCAGGGATGTTCGCGGAGGCGAGAGTCGACGGGTTCGCCGCGATCATGCGGAAACGTGGTGCTACCATGTTGGCGCGATTGCGCTCCTCCTCCAATGGCATCCTGAATGTGTTTTCGGATCGGTGGGACTCGCCCCTCTTACGCAGGTGGATGGGAGTCCAGACCCACTTTAGTTAATTTATTACTAACATTAGGCTAAGCTTTACTTGTACTAACACTATATGGATATTTATGTTTTTTTAATCCGAAATAAAAATTTTGAATTTGAAAGCAGTTTTGAGGTTGGAAATCTGGGATAGTTCTCCTTTCTGCCAACCTATTTATCATGGGATAAAACCTTTCAATTAATTTAATATTGGCGCTGATACCCTCATTCACGAACTAAACTAAATTTTAGTTCAGTGATAAAATATTAAATCAAAAGTCATTTATTCAAATCAAGCTGAGAATCAGCACTTTTTGAACGTCAATATTACATAAGACAGTCCCCCAAAACGCCCACCCATCAACACTTCCTAGTGCTTTCGCTGGGAAGAAGAAGTGGCGGAACAAACCCCCAGCAGCACGGCTGTCTGTTCATTAAACTATGTAGGTACAGTAATGAACACATGAAAACACAACAACAATGATGATGAAATTATTTATCATATGCCAGCTAGCCACGCCAAAATACCAGCAAAGCAAAAACAAAAAATAAAATATCATTAAAATGGAAATGTAAATAAGTAAAAACGTATTACCTAAATAAAAGCCCCAGGTATAAAGGGCATGACAGCTCACATATTTATGTATTGTAAAAAAGCAAATTATAAAGGATGTATCTGACATCGACGCACAAACGAGTACCATAGATCCAGTACATGATTCTGAACCCCCCAGTGGTGGAAATTTCGTCGGCTTTTTCTTGATTTGTGGGTGTGCTTAAAGTGTTCCTAGAGAACGTCATTCGCGACGCTGTCACTTACACCAAGCATGCCAAGAGGAAGACCGTCACCGCCATGGACGGCGTCTATGCCCTGAAGCGTCAGGGACGCACCCTCTACAGTTTCGGCGGTTAAACACACCACCGTGTTGCCTGCGCCACCAGCTCTGCATACTACCGTGGTGGACGGTACCGATGGTACCGTGGTGGTGTGTGTTGCGTTCGATTTTAATAAAGGGTGTATCTGACATTGACGCACAAACGAGTACCAATGGATCCAGTACATGATTCTGAAGCCCCCAGTGGTGGAATTATTCGTCGGCTTAATTAATTCTCTAATTACACAAAAAAGCGCAATGAAAACAAAACTCGAAAACTATCTTATCGTCTGATTTAATGAAGTTCACATCAGGGATCAACGTCATACCTACAAGCCCGCACAGCGGCACGCTTACAACGTTCAAACGCTGAGCCGACACATTTTTTTAAACATTGTTATTTCTGTAACCGCTCATTAACGACATGACTATCATAATTTTATTAGTGGCATGTGGTCTAGCCTTTTCGCGAAGTTTGCGTTACGATGTCAGATACACGCTGTATAATACCATACCGTACGGCCGTGCGTAGGTATGTAGATGCGCGCACTTGAAAAGAAGGCGGTTTCCTCATTATATTTTCCTACATCATTTTGAGAGCAGTGGCGATGCAATAATTTACACAAGATAAAGCTTCTGACGGGATTCGGACGACCTACAGCTTGTATGTCGAAGCCGATACTAGGCCACGCTGCTCTATCATAGAATTGGGAGGACCCGGTACCCCGGAAAGGCAGATGCCGAACGCTCAGGTGTTTTTTTAGCCGGTAAGATCCGGCACACCCGTCCGCGTCCTCGAGCGGGGGATAGTCCATGAGGATTTTTCCACCTTCCTGGGAAAAAAGGCCATAGAATAGAATAGAATACTCTTTGTTATGTACACCATATAGATTACAGAACATAAATATAAAGATTTTACAAAGGGTGACACAATGGGCGGTCTTATTGCTAAGAGTGATCTTTTATAGACAACCTTTCAAAATCAAAATAAAAGCATTTATTTCAAATAAACCAGTTACAGGCACTTTTGAATTGTCAGAAGGTCGGTTAGTCAGTAAGGTGAAGCTAGTCGCCCATTCCAAAGAGTAGGTACCTATGGAGAAGAACGGGCAAGAAACTCCATGGACACTCTTTTAAATTATCAAGCTATTGATACAAATATTTGATTACATCATTCATTTTCAAATCAATCGTGTGAGAACGATGCAGAAATATATTGTACGCTGAGAGCGTCCATTATGGAAAAAAAAAACAACAATTCAGAGTTTAAAATACGCCGTAGCAGCTAAGAGATGACCAGTCCCCTCTGACGGCGTCCGTTCACGAACATGACGTATGGATCAGCATCATTCAGCTCAACCATATTGAAGGGAACCTAATGACCCAACACACACGCCACCACCAGCGAGACATTTGAGTGAGCATGACATACTCTCTACAGCCATAGCACAATCAAGTCAATAAAAGACTAACCCAACAAATATATGCTTTACAGCAAGTAGATCGTGCTCACACGTGTTCCATGCAATTATACAATACTAAGAAATTGAATCTACACAATGCAAAGACAGTTTTGTCCAAGGTTTATCAGCTCCAAAGGTGTTCCCGAATGCTAAGTTTAGCTCCTGTGTAGCTGCACCAGTGCCGAATACCGCTGTCAGCATGGACAGGCTTTGGATGCAGCTTTGGATGGAATGCTAAGGGGAAGGAGAGAGAAATTGTGGAGGTTTTACTCGGTGGTAGACCATAATATCAAAAGCCTTGCCGCCAAGCGATTTGTCGTGTCAGTATGGTGTCTGGTGAAGCCGTACGGAGGACGGATCTGAGCAGTTGTGTTGCGATGTGTGCCGGGTACGATGCGCCTAATGTTGTTGTGTTGGGAGTTTGGTCGTGGAGGGTCTTCAGATCAATCTCTCTTTGGCGCAGCATCGTTGGTCGTGTTGTTGGGTTTAACATTGCATCACCTCGCTCAACTGCCGTCTTTCTTCCTATTCGCTCAGTTTTTCTGAGTGAATAGGCTCTTAATAAACTAGCGCGTTTTACCATCAACGATCGCATCACTGCTTACCATCAGGCGGGATTGCGGTCAAGCGCTAGTTTATAATTATTAAAAAAAGAGGTAGTCTACAGTGTACTATTTACATAGATTATACAATAAATATGTACCTACGTTATGAACTGAATCCGCTGTCGCTTATACCATACGCTCATATATTTCGGAAGACACCTGGCAATCCTTTGCACTCAACATAATATGACCAGTATTTGTCGATTATAATTTGTGGTACATTTTCTATGGATTTTGGCGCATTAATAGCTTATCCACTTCCAAATGTGAACCAGTACTAAAAGAGTTCGTTATTGTCAAGAAGCTCTGCTGAGGCAGTACTAAAACTAAAATTATTTCGAAAACTGCGGCTTCGTCTTGCATAAGGTCACAGCATTATTATTTTTCTTTTAGATAAACGTTGCCTCACACTAGGTATTTCTCATGTATCGTGGGTGCGTTTACGAATATAAAGTGTGTACTGACACCGACGCACAAACGAGTACCATGGATCCTGCAGTACCTACATGATTCTGAACCCCCCACAGGTGGAATTTTTCGTCGGCTTTTTCATGATTTAAAAATATATATATGTAGTTTTTTTCTCTTTAGACCGTTCATAATTGATATACTTTTATAACCCAATAAGATTTTAAAGTAAAAATTGATTAATTCGCTAATTACATAAAAAATGCAATGAAAACAAAACTCGAAATACTATCTTATCAGCTGATTTAGTAGAGTTCACATCAGGGATCAACGTCATACCTACAAACCCGCACGGCGGCACGCTTGCAATGTTCAAAGGCCGGGCCGACACATTTTTTTAAACACTGTTATTTCTGTAACCGCTCATTAACAATATAAATGACTATCATAATTTTATTAGTGGCATGCGGTGTAGCCTTTTCGCGAAGTTTGCGTTACGATGTCAGATACACCTTGTATACACTTTCATACACAAACATCCAGACCTAGAACAACTATTGTAGGTCATATAAATTGGAAATCCTCAATGGATGTCCGCCGCCCTGGAGTGAGCGACGGGGTGCAACTACCGGGAGCATCGCCTCAGAGGCGCGCGCCGACACGCGTCCATCGAATAGGGGACGGGGACTTCCCCATGTCCGTCGCCCCTGGACCCATTCATGGGGGGGCGGAAGAGGGCGTTATCCGCCCTTCCTCGGCGCCCGTTGCGTCTTCTGCGGCCCGGGAAGGGAGTTAAGATCTCCCTCTCCCATTCCGCAGCTTCCTTGCAGGAATCGAACCTGCGACAGGTTAGATTCCTGGACAGGTAGTTTTCCCGAGTTTGATTGTTTGTCTATGTGAGTATAAATATTTGTAAACCCATCCACTATACAAGAGAAATTCATAGAGAAGCAAATTTAAAAAATAAATCGGCGCCATTGGTTCTAAATTCAAAAATGTTCATAATGTGAAATACGTCACTTTGGCTTTGTAGCAGTTATTATGATTCGCGGCGCGTTCACGCATAAGTCAAGTTTAAAGAATTCGCCGCTGTGCGCATGGCAACGTTGTTTTAATATTCAATGCGCGCTTGTTATGTTTTTAGTTTTTTACCTTTCATTGCACTGTTTTGAATACCATGCTTGGTATGGTGTTACTAAGGGACAAAAGTTCTTTATTACAAGGGGTTGGATACCTAAGATATTCTTCAAAGTATTCAACAAGTCAAGTGTGTGTGTCAAAACATTAAGGTTGATTGGTAATATTTGACAGTTTCGGGTAGCTTGACCTGTTGTCGACACAAAACAAAAATATTAAGTTGTCCTGTCAAATACATGCTCCCCTGTATTCATAAACGTTGCTTAAAGTTAACTAGTGATTCGTCACTGCTTAACCATATATTTTTGACGTTCGCACGACACTTAACTTTAATCATCGTTTATGATTAAACACGATAGTGTTTAAGGGGTTTGATAGGGGATAATGTTTAAGACGATAAAATGCAAATCATAATAACAAAATATAATAAAAATTACAGTTTCAGAATCATGTCAAAATCATCAATAATGAAAAAACAATAGTGTCAAAATATATTGTCTCGGTGGTAGGCCATAACATCGGCCGCCGGCAGAAGTTACCACCCACCAGACAAAGTCTTGCCGCCAAGCGATTTCTCGTGTTCCGGCATGATGTCTGGTGAAGCCGTACGGAGGACGGATCTGAGCAGTTGTGTTGCAATGTGTGCCGGCTACGATGCGCCAAATGTTGTTGTGTTGGGAGTTTGGTCGTGGAGGGTCTTCAGATCAATGTCCCTTTGGCGCAGCATCGTTGGTCGTGTTGTTGGGTTTAACATTGCATCATCTCGCTCAACTGCAGTCTTCCTTCCTATTCGCTCAGTTTTTCTGAGTGAATAGGCTGTTAATAAACTAGCGCGCTTTACCATCAACGATCGCATCACTGCTTACCATCAGGCGGGATTGCTAGTTTATAATTATTAAAAAAAAATATATATATATAATTTAAACAATACACATACTTCCAGATTCCATACTTTCAGTCTTATTAACTGAAAATATATATGTCGGAGACAGCGACGGCAGAGCGGTAGGGTCGACATCATCTTGGTCACGCACTGTCACGCGCCAAGCAACAGCCAGCACTGTCGCGCGCCAAGCAACAGCCAGCACTGTCACGCGCCAAGCATCAGCCAGCACTGTCGCGCGCCAAGCAACAGCCAGCACTGTCGCGCGCCAAGCAACAGCCAGCACTGTCGCGCGCCAAGCAACAGCCAGCACTGTCGCGACAGCGCCGCGTCCAACCGCACTTGCACGCCTGCAGCTGACTCCTGCAGCGCACTCCTGCAGTACACTATCACGCGGAGCGATCTCTTCTGCGTCAGCAATTGAGCGCACCTCGTAACGCGACGTTCACTTCCAGCCTCACTGCCAGTACATCCAGCATTTACAGAAGCTCATACAAAGGCAATGAACAACTACCACACAATGGCAGAAAGTGACTGTTATTCTGTTCCTTGATTTATAACGAGATTGTGAGCAGTGTAGTTCTTTATCCAACTTCTGATGTCGGAGACAGCGATGGCAGAGCGGTAGGGTCGACATCATCTTGGTGTGGTGGTACAGGTTTCGTTTCGTAGGTGAGTTTTGAATTAAAGCACGACGTGTAGATATACCCTCCAATCTTCTTAATAACAATTTGAATAGGCAAACCGACAGTTTCGGTTCGGAGATGTGCCTTGGTCCGCGTCTCGATGCAAAGTCACCGTTCGACGAACCCCACTTTCCAAAGCGACTCTGTCCATGTGACGTCATCACAAAATAACGTCACAAGCGTTCGCCCCTCTACTACGTAAATCAAATCAGCAATTTCTATTAAAATTAATCGACGATCTCCGACATATATTTATGAGTCCTCGAGTGGAGACCGCGTCTCGGCAAACGTAGCATAGGACGCCCTTGGCCGAGATGGAGCGACAACATCAAAAAGGTGGCTGGTAGCGGCTGGTGGAGAACTGCTCAGGAAAAGAGCTTGTTGGCGTGTCATGGAAGAGGCCCATGTCTAGCAGTGGACGAGTAGAGGCTGTTGATGATGGTGATGATATGTTTATAAATATTTTTTGACCTTTTTCTTTTAAGATGTGTGCCGTGTGATCCCGGGCTTAGAATAGTATCATCCCATATTCTCCCGTGGGTGTCGTAAGAGGCGATTAAAGGGAACTCTCACCAGGAAAGCGGGCAACAGCGCTTCTCCTGTGGAATAGCAAATTCGCCTGCCAAGCGTGGGTATTATGGCAAATCCCCCCAAACCAATGAAAGCCTTGCTCCCGCCGTTAAGGACCCCTATAAACTGAAGTAGAACTTGAATTTGGTTTGTGGACTAGGGAATCAGGATATTGACTGCTGTAGTTCAAGATAGACTTGGTAAATGATCTACTGTCGAAATCTACGCTAATGTGGGTCATTAACAACCCTTTTATCGTCCCACTGCTGGGCACAAGTCTTCTCTCAATCGGAGAAGGATTGAGCATAACCACCACGTTTGCTCAATGCGGGTTGGCGATTTCAGACTTAAAGTCTAGGTTTCCTCAAGATGTTTTCCTTCACCTTCAGTCATTGGTGTCCAAGATATACTTAGAAAGTACATATAACTTTAGAAAAGTTACATTGGTACTTGCCTGACCTGGAATCGAACCCGTGCACTCGTACTTGAGTGGTTGGTGTTTTAACCACTGGGTTACCACGACTTAGGCTAATGTGGGTAATTGGGTCGCCCTTCGGGCGCCCCAAAGGGCCATCGCCCAGCGGGCCGCGCGCGCCTACCGTACGGTAGGCTTCGCTTCGGCATGCGCTCTGGCGAGCACCCCGCCTTGGGAGCTCGAGGCCTTGGTGCTCGCCAGAGTGTACGAGTGGACGACGGGGCGCAGGGCGCTGGGCGAGCGTCCGGCCCCAGAAGTGAGGGAAGCCGTCCGCCGCGAGGCGAGGGACGCCATCGTCCAGCATTGGACGCAGGACCTCGCCTCCGCGGTGTTCGGCCGCCGTACCCTCGATGCCATCGGGCCGGTCCTGAAGGACTGGCTCGACAGGCGTCATGGGTTCCTCTCGTTCCGTCTGGTGCAGGTACTCTCCGGTCACGGCTGCTTCGGCAGGTACCTGCACCGGATAGGACGAGAGGAGACGCCGTGTGGGTAATTGGGTATGTTAAAAAAATAATCTGTCGTCAAAATGTCTTAAAATATGTCCATCGGTCAATCGTCAAGAGCTGTGGTGCGTTTAAATATAAATGACCTCAATTTATAGCTGGCCTGTCGAGACAAACTTGAGTTGAATAATGACTCCTGCTGTAGTGGAAAATTGATCAGAACAACGATACATAGTATTGGAATGCGTATTATGATCTGTAGGAATGAATGAAATATAAATCATCAACATCATCTCAGCGTTAATCCCAGCCGCATCCGAAGCTTTTTCAGTTTTGGAGTCTGGGGTCCGCTTTACCAGTCTAACTGCTCATTTGGCTAAACTTAGAAATTTTCCGTGAAGCGACTGCCGTCTGACCTCCGCAACCCGAAGGCGATATCGAACATTGCAGTTAGACCATTGTTGGACTTTTGAGGGCTCCAACAACCCGTAACGACTGCCACTAGATGTTCGTATGGCAACCGGGACCAACGGCTTATTGTGCTTTCCGAGGCACGACCAGACCAGTGCATTCATATTCATGCATGCTACGCCACGATGGCTGTCAATGAATGAAATATGAGTACAATATAATGAGTAGATATATGTGTACATTACAAGTTGTCATGTTTTTTTTTAAATTCGTTGTGGCCTATGCTTAAAACACCAGCCTCTCAAGTATAAGTGTGGGGGTTCGATTCCAGGTTAGGCAAGTACCAATGTAACTTTTTATATACAGTATGTTAAGAAAACCCTGTCCGACCCGTGAAGGTGTTGTTAGGTATCGATAACTTAATAAATGTGCAGTACTTCACACCAGGGCAGCTTCTAATGTTGTACAAAGCACAGGTCCGTTCGTGTGTGGAGTACTGCAGCCACATTTGGGCTGGTGCTGCTAAGTGTCACCTGGCCACTTTGGATTCAGTGGAGAGGCGTGCGAAGAGGCTGATTGGTGACCTTGATTTAACTCGAGTTGGGCTCCAAAGCCTAGAGCACAGGCGTAGAGTAGCCAGCCTCTCGGTGTTCTATAGGATACATTTTGGGGAGTATGCGAGGGAATTGCACGATTTAATTCCCCCATCTCCGTTCCACCATCGGACGACCCGTCGTACGGCGAGTTACCACCCTTATGTTGTTAACACCTCTACGATCCGGATGAAGCGTTTCGCCTCCTCCTTTAAACCGCGTACATCGAGGGACTGGAACAATCTGCCGGCGGCGGTTTTCCGTCGGACTACAATTTGAGTGTCTTCAAGGCTAGAGTGAATAGGCTCTTAATAAACTAGTGCGCTTTACCATCAACGATCGCATCACTGCTTACCATCAGGTGGGATTGCGGTCAAGCGCTGGTTTATAATTTATAAAAAAAAAGCACCCTTCCGCGGGCGGCGGGCGGCAGGGCACGCGGCACGTGGTCGCATCGCTATTCGCTCATAATAATACCGGTGTTGTCACTTTTTTTAATATTACCAAATTTCGGGGAAGTTGGAATTAATTCGCGGGAAACAAAGATTATTTCAAAATTCATTTGTATTGGTACTATGATGATTACGTAAAATTTTATATTATATTTGGTCATGTGTTTACCTAACCTTTATTATCCTTATGGGTCGGACAGGGTTTTCTTAACATACTGTATTCTTTAAGTTATTTATATGTTCTTTATTGTACACCAATCAAACATCGAACAAAAAACAGTTTCTAAGTTTATCTTGGAAACCAATGGCTAATTACAACTATACAAGGCGAGGGAAAACATCTTGAGGAAACCTGGACTTTAAGTCTGAAATCGCCAACCCGCATTGAGCAAGCGTGGTGATTACGCTCAATCCTTCTCTGTATGAGAGGGGACCTGTGCCCAGCAGTGGGACGATAAACAAGTTTTGAAGTGAAACTTCTTTACGCACGCTTGACTTGGGGAGTAAGCTGGCGAACGCGTGACGTAAGCGTTACGAAAAGTGATCGGGCAAGGCGAACGGAAGTTAAGTGCGGGATATAAGCAGAGAGGCGCCCGTGGCGCGAGCTTGGTACTACAAGGTCTACAACGAGTTTTTTTTTTTTTCAATAAAAATAGAAGATCTATGCAAAAATATTAATTTACCAATGAAACCATGAAATAAATTTAAATATTTATAGAAAATTAATATATGTATATGTGTATACATGTATATATTGTACACACATATATATACAGTATGTTAAGAAAACCCTGTCCGAACCGTGAAGGTGTCGTTAGGTATCGATAACTGATTCTACTAATGCATACAAAACTGGGCTAAACTTAAAAAATAAATCCCCCTAAAAAAATAAATATTATTTGGCAAAAAGAGGTAACTTAATAAATATGCGTTCACCACCCTTCACCTGTCGCCCGCGGGCGGCAGGCGGCAGGCACGCGGCACGTGGTCGCGTCGCTATTCGCTCATAATAATACCGGTGTTGCCACTTTTTTAAAAATTACCAAATTTCGGGGAAGTTGGAATTAATTCGCGGGAAAAGAGATTATTTCAAAATTAATTTTTATTGGTACTATGATGATAACCTAACCTAACCTTTATTATCCTTATGGGTCGGACAGGGTTTTCTTAACATACTGTATATATACATACAGATGGAGCGAAAGAAGTTTCACTTCAATCGTGTGGTCATAAGCACACTCGTTTTTTTTTTTTCTGGTTTAAAGCTTTTTTAATTTGTTCCCTCTGTTACAGGAAACTTCATTATAATTGTCGGATTGAGTGTGTGTATGTCCAGGAATATAGGTGTTTTTTTAAGTATACTTACGTTATTATTTGTATTTGTCTTTTCACCGCCAAAAGGAGCCCGTTCACCTTGGATCCTACTTTTCGAAATGTATCCTTGGAGTGTACAAACCGCCTTCAGCTTTTAGGAGTTGAGATTTCCTCGAACCTAAACTTTGAGCGGTTCATTGAGTCCAAGGTCAAGGTGGCTACCAAGAAACTTGGCGTTATTGCAAAGGTCCGGCAGTACTTCACACCAGGGCAGCTTCTAATGATGTACGAAGCACAGGTCCGTTCGTGTATGGAGTACTGCAGCCACATTTGGGTTGGTGCTGCTAAGTATCACCTGGCCAATTTGGATTCAGTGGAGAGGTGGGTGAAGAGGCTCATTTGTGACACTGGCATAACTCGATGCGGTCTCCAAAGCTTAGAGCACAGGCGTAGAGTAGCCAGCCTTTCAGTGTTCTACAGGATGCAAATGTTGTTGCGTCGGGAGTTTGGTCGTGGAGGGTTGATAGTGCGTCGTTGATAGTGTTGTTTGGTTTAACATTGCATCACCTCGCTTAACCGCCGTCTTCCTTCCTGTCTTTTTGAGTGAATAGGCTTAATAAACTAGCGCGCTTTACCATTAACGATTGCATCATTGCTGACCGTCAGGCAGGATTGCAGTCAAACATTAGTTTATAATTATAGAAAAAAACGATTACAGTTCTCACTGAGAGGAAGCCTGTCTTCCAGGAGTGGGTATTTACATTACAGATTGATTATGTTATGTTATTATGTTATATACCACAGAACGGGCAAAGCAGGCCCCTGACTCCAAAGCTCAAAAGCTTCGGATGTCATTATCAACCTTTTTTATCGTCCCATAGGGTTGCCAACTTTTTTTAACAGAAATAAAGTATATCGTGTTCCGGCATGATGTCTGGTGAAGCCGTACGGAGCACGGGTCTGAGCAGTTGTGTTGCGATGTGTGCCGGGTACGATGCGCCTAATGTTGTTGTGTTGGGAGTTTGGTCGTAGAGGGTCTCCAGATCAATCTCACTCTGGCGCAACATCGTTGATAGTGTTGTTTGGTTTAACATTGCATCACCTCGCTTAACTGCCGTCTTCCTTCCTATTCGCTCAGTTTTTCTGAGTGAATAGGCTCTGAATAAACAAGCGCGCTTTACCATCAACGATCACATCACTGCTTATCATCAGGCGGGATTGCGGTCAAGCGCTAGTTTATAATTATTAATAAAAAAAAAACTGATTTTAAAGGAGGTAAATAAAGAGTACGCACTTACAAAAAAAAAGAGTATCATTTATTTTTTACTTTTATAAGGTATTTTTTTGTACTTTTTTCGGCACATAACAATTTACCATTGTTTTTAAAGGAATTGTATGAGTCCAAACTTTCCAACTCTAAATTTATATATGTCAAGAGTTCATTTTTGATTAAATTCAATGAAGCTCTGTTTCTCTCTCCTCGCCACTTCACATTCATGACCGAAAAGACTCTTTCAGTAAATGCTGAAGTGGCGGGAACAGAGAGTATATAGCTAATTTTTTTTTTTCAAATATGGATTGGGGAATCAGCGATATCAACATATTAACAGTAAATAGTGGACTTTTTTATTTTGATTAAGGATTTTTGCATATTACTACAGACGTGCACTAGTTTTAGTAAACATTTCGTAAAAAAGAGTATTTTAGGGTACTTTATTATACAGTATGTAAAGAAAACCCTGTCCGACCCATAAGGATAATAAAGGTTAGGTAAACACATGACCAAATATAATATAAAATTTTACGTAATCATCATAGTACCAATACAAATGAATTTTGGAATAATCTTTTTTTCCCGCGAATTAATTCCAACTTCCCCGAAATTTGGTAATTTTTAAAAAAGTGACAACACTTGTATTATTATAAGCGAATAGCGATGCGACCACGTGCCGCGTGCCCTGCCGCCCGCCCCCCGAGGAAGGGCACAACGCACATTTATTAAGTTACCTCTTTTTGCGAAATAATATTTATTTTTTTAGGGGGATTTTTTTTAAGTTTAGTCCGGTTTTGTATGCATTAGTAGAATCAGTTATAGATACCTAACAACACCTTCACGGACAGGGCTTTCTTAACATACTGTAGATTATAGAGTACGCCTACATGATATAGAGGACAATACTCTATTTTAGAGTATGGTTGGCATTCCTAGTCCCACTGCTGGGCACAGGTCTCCATGCTTGCTCAATGCGGGTTGGCGATTTCAGACTTAAAGTCCAGATGTTTTCCTTCACCTTCAGTCATTGGTGTCTAAGATATACTTAGAAAGTACATATAACTTTAGAAAAGTCACATTGGTACTTGCCGTACCTAGAATCTAACCCGGCGCACTCATACTTGAGAGGCTGGTGTTTTCACCACTAGGCCACCACGATTTCGGATATGACTGGGATTAACGCTGAAATGATGATGATAATGTTATATTCCACAACAATTTCGCCAACAAAATTTCACCTTTACCTGACCTGATTTCGTCGCTATCAAGATATTTCCGTACCAGCGCTACTAAGCCCTTTAAGGCTAAAGCGTGCATACAACTTTTCTCCACGCCGTATATGGATGGGAAACTCCCTTGTCTAATACTTCGAACACAGGATCGTGCTAAAAGGTCGATTCCGCAATGAAAAGATTTTTTTTTTAACATAGGTAACTTAGCCGGTTTTCGGCCAGTTATGCGAACTTATGGCTTTGTCACGATTTTTCTCCATTACCGGTCGGAGACTAGTTTCCTAATTATTTTTGAACTCGAAATATAATGTAGTTTTCTTATTTGTAGATCCCGTCAACCCCACATTAAAATTGCTAAAGATTAAAATGTCTGAAAATAGCGATTTCGCCTGTTTTCGGCCATTATTTCGCTAGTTTTCGGCCACTAATCTGCTATTTGAAAAATGATCTCTATTTGTTAACTAGTAGGTTTCTATAGTGGATTAAAAGCAAAAAATACGTATGAATCAACGATTTTAATTAAAATCTTTAAAATATTAAACTTAAAGAAACATTTTAAACATAATAGTAGGAGTATTGGTCAAAAAGAAAAAAAAAACGAGTGTGCTTATGACCACACGACTGAAGTGAAACTTCTTTCGCTCCATCTGTATGTATATATATATACTAGCTGACCCGGCAAACGTTGTTTTGCCATATAAATAATAAAAAAAATTAAGGGGTGGATTACCCCTAACATTTAGGGGGATGAAAAATAGATGTTGGCCGATTCTCATAGATACCGGATAAGCACAAAAAATTTCATCAAAATCGGTCGAGCCGTTTCGGAGGAGTTTAAGTTCGAGTTATATTAGATATATATGTGTGTACAATATATACCTACATGTAGGTATACACATATACATATATTAATTTTCTATAAATATTTAAATTTATTTCATGGTTTCATTGGTAAATTAATATTTTTGCATAGATCTTCTATTTTTATTGAAAAAAAAAAAAAACTCGTTGTAGACCTTGTAGTACCAAGCTCGCGCCACGGGCGCCTCTGTGCTTATATCCCCCACTTAACTTCCGTTCGCCTTGCCCGATCAATTTTCGTAACGCTTACGTCACGCGTTCGCCAGCTTACTCCCCAAGTCAAGCGTGCGTAAAGAAGTTTCACTTCAAATATATAATATGGCAAAATGGAAAAATGTCTAAATCGTATCCTCTTCATCAATAATAACTCTAATTTCGTTTTTTCGAAATTTAGCCAAATCAGCAGTTAGACTGATGAAGCGGACCCCAGACTGCAAAGCTGAAATAGCTTCGGATGCAACTGGGATTGACGCTAAGATGACATAGGCTGAAAGCCAAATATTAAAATTCAAATTTTCGGCCGTCAAATATTCAATAACTAAATAGTGTTATTACCACATACACCTCAAAACATGCGGCCGAAATCTGAATGACAAACGCGAAGAGCTACTTTATGTAAAAAGTATTTATTTTTGAAGAATTTCTAATTTAACAATCAAAAGAATTAATTAAATACAAACGGTTAATACAAAACCCATCGCTGCTGATAGTGTTTTACACAATAAATTACCTTGCATTTCTTAAGTTAACGAAGAAGCATTAAAAATAAATTTTGTATGAGAATAGCCCTTTCGGGCTCAAAAAGGGTAAAATAGCAGGCAGTCGAGTCTGAGTCACGATGGCACACCGTCCTCCGTATATAGCGAGCGCCATGCTTAGGAAACTAGTTGGATAACGGGGTTGTGCCATATTACACACAATGGGCCACATAAGAAGGCTCAAAGTCACACAAAGGGCGATGCAAAGAGCTATACTCGTACTCGGAGTTTCTCTACGCGATCGAGTTTTTCTCGATGGTAGGCCATAATATTGGCTGCCGACAGAAGGTACCACCCACCAGGCAAAGTCTTGCCGTCAAGTGATTCGTCGTGTTCCGGCATGATGTCTGGTGAACCCGTACGGAGGACGGGTCTGAGCAGTCTGAAAGCAGGCCTGGACCTTTGTGAAGCAGTGGACCTCTATAGGCTAAACAAGAAGGAGAAGACCATACTCCAGACGCTAAGGTGACTGGTGCAATGCATTTTATGATAGTTTTGAAGAGAAAACTTCTTTACCGACGTAGAGTACTTTTGTAATTTGTAGGATGGGGGAAAAGCATTAAATTCGGGTGAACGTGACCGATCCGACACCGTGATCATTTTTAGGGTTCCGTGCCTAAAAGGTAAAACGGAATCCTTTTCATGAGACAGCGCTGTTCGTCTGTCACCAGGCTGTGTCTCATGAACCGTAATAGCTAGACAGTTGAAATTATGTTTTTCTGTTGCCGCTATAAATATTAAAAATTTAAAAAACATATGGGGGGCTCCCATACAACTAACGTGATTTTTTTGCCGTTTTTTGCTCCATATTAATATCATACAATATACATAGATAGAAGCTTAAAATGTTCACAGAATATAAGTAGTAGCCAGCCTTTCGGCGTTCTATAGGATGCATTTTGGAAAGTGTGCGAGGGAATTGCATGATCTAATTCCCCCATCTCCGTTCCACCATCGGACGACCCGTCGTACGGCGAGTTTCCACCCTTATGTTGTTAACACCTCTACGATCCGGACGAAGCGTTTCGCCTCCTCCTTTATACCGCGTACATCGAGGGACTGGAACAATTTGCCAGTGGCGGTGTTTCCGTCGGACTACAATTTGGTGCCTTCAAGGCTAGAGTGAATAGGCTCTTAATAAACTAGTGCGCTTTACCATCAACGACTGCGTCACTGCTTACCATCACAGGGATCGCGGTCAAAAACTATATTATTACGTAAAAAAATGATAAATAAATATTATAATTAAATTAAATTAAAAGAAATATTGAAAGGGGGCTCCCGTACAACATACGCAATTTTATTGCCGTTTTTCAAGATAATGGTAGGTACCGGAACCCTTCGTGCACTAGTCCGACTCGCACTTGGCCGGCTTTTTTGTGTGTGTGTTTTTTTTTAATATTGCCCGATTTACATTATTTATGTCTATCAATTATAATAAACTACTTAAGTATTTACTTTAAATTTCATTGTGTACCCATTGTAAATATTATTAATAATGGTAGGACACAGGAGTAATTCTTAGTGCGAGGCAATGCTTTAAAAAAAACAGTCCGCTTTTGATTGTCAGGTTTTTCCTAGATATGTCTAAGTACTTAAACATAGGAATAATACTTAAATTGTATTTGCATGTCTCAGATTGTAACAAAATACACGTATTTACAGATAAGCACGACAATTTGAGATTGAAATACTCTGTAACGTATACTAATACTAATATTCTAAAGAGGTATAATTTGTTTGTTTGTTCATGTGTTGGTAGGGGGTACTAATCTCCGATTTCAGCGCCCTAGCCCCTAGCCGCCGCAGGAGACGACCTGGTCGGAAGACAACGTCGCACTCCCGGCTATCGTAGGCTTAGGAGTAGGAACAGTGGCTGGTAAAGACCAGGTTCAACCACCAGGCAAGCGTGATCCACGCGCGCCTCAAAGAGATGTCAGCACATCGTGACGGGGTCCACAAGGACTGATGCCTGCCGGACCGAGAGTTGCTCGAAAGAGTTAGGTACCGTGGCCCGACGACGACAGCACGCACAAGTAAATGAAGAAACATGGATGGGTTTAAGTCACTAAAAAGTCTGACCTTCCCGCTCCATCATTTCATGATTTCACAACGCTCGGAACAAAGCGTTTCGTCTCGTCTTTTATAGCGTGTACATCGAGGGACTGGATAATTTGCCAGCGGCGGTGTTTTCGTCGGACTACAATTTGAGTGTCTTCAAGGCTAAAGTGAAAAAGCTTGTAATAAAACTAGTGCGCTTTATTATTAACGATTGCACCATTGCTTACCATCAGCAGGGATGCGGCCAAGACCTATGTTATAATCTAAAAACATGTAAAAATACCATCATTGCTGGGCACAGGTCTCCTCTCATACAGAGAAGGATTGAGCGTAATCACCACGCTTGCTCAATAGGGGTTAGCGTTTTCAGACTTAAAGTCCAGATTTCCTCAAGACGTTTTCCTTCACCTTTTAATCAGTCTTTGGTGTCCAAGATATACTTAGAAAGTACATATAAGTATAACTTAGAAAAGCTATATTGGTACTTGCCTGACCTGGAATCGAACCGCGCACACATATACTTGAGAGGCTGGTGTTTTAACCACTACGCCACCACGACTTTACTAAAACGGGTTATGGGGTACAGAAAATTTTACGCGAACGAAGTGCCAGGTAGAAGCTTGTACAATATAATCACATCAAGATATCAAAGGCGGTGGTTGTCAATGACAAATCAATTTAAAACAATGTCTCCTTGTGTCACGAAATGCTTATGGTTACAGTAATCAATGTTACTGGGTACTTAATAAAATACTAAATTCCCTGTGCGGGTTTTTTTTTATAATTATAAACTACAGCTTAACCGCAATCTCACCTGATGGTAAGCAGTGATGCAATCGTTGATGGTAAAGCGGCACTAGTTTATTAAGAGCCTATTCACTAAGAAAAAAGCTGAGTGAATTGAAAGGAAGACGGCAGTTGAGCGAGGTGATGCAATGTTATACTCAACAAGGGACGGAGATTGATCTGGAGACCCTCCACGACCAAACTCCCGACACAACAACATTTGGCGCATCGTACCCGGCACTCATCGCAGCACAACTGCTCAGACCCGTCCTCCGTACGGCTTCACCAGACATCATGCCGGAACACGACAAATCGCTTGGCGGCAAGGCTTTGTCTGGTGGGTGGTAACTTCCGCCGGCGGCCGATGTTATGGCCTACCATCGAGTAATGCTGCATGTCCCGGAGATGAATATGCTGCGGTGGATGCGTGGAGTTACGCGGAAAGACCGCATCAGGAACTTCCACATCCATGGCAGTCCGTGACACAACAGACAAACTGCAGGAGGGTCACCTACGCTAGTACGGCCACGTCTTACGAAAACATGGCATGTTACGTGGGTAACAAATGTCGTGCCATGGCACCTCCGCCGGGTCGGAATAAGCGAGGGAGACCAAAGAAATGCTGTTTTGACGTTGTAAGAGATGACTTGTGTGCCTACAATCTCTTACCACTGGATGCTAAAGATCGCGCGAAATGGAGGAGAATGAGCAGGAAAGTCTTTGACCAGTGTGTGTTGCCAGTGATGAGTTACGGAACTGAAATGTGGTCGCTCACAATGGGCCTCATACGAAGGCTCAGAGTCACACAAAGGGCAATGGAAAGAGCTATGCTCGGAGTTTCTCTGCGTGATCGAATCAGAAATGAGGAGATCCGCAGAAGAACCAAAGTCACCGACATAGCTCTGCGAGTCGCTAAACTTAAGTGGCAGTGGGCAGGGCACATTGCTCGTAGAACCGATGGCCGATGGGGCAGTAAGGTTCTGGAGTGGCGGCCACGTACTGGAAGACGCAGCGTATTGAGGCCCCCAACAAGGTGTAACGATGACCTAGTGAAGGTCGCGGGAAGCCGATGGATGCGGGCAGCACAAGACCGGCCAGTGTGGAAAGCCCTCCCCAAGGCTTTCCACACTGGCCTTTGTCCAACAGTGGACATCCATAGGCTGAAGAAGAAGAGCAGGAAAGCGGACCCCGGGCTCCAACGCGAAAGCCGCGGACGCAACCGGGGTTGAACCCTGAGATGATGATGATGTATATATTGCATGTACTCTGCAAGCTATGGCGGTTACTCCGTTTCTCTTCCGGATAACTTCATTCCTGATTTCTCTTTTTCTGAAGATACTTTAATTACAAAACAAACACTATTTAGTTCAAGTGAGTCAACTTTTCATTTTCTATTCATTAGTTTTGTAACTGTGTCTTTTTGTCATAAACCAATTGTGGCAAAAGGCAAAAATCAGAAGCTCTACTTTTGGCTAAAACAGCTTAAATTTGTCGTATAAAATTACTTGTAATTATGCTAATTGTTTATAAAATATAATCCAGCGCTAGACCGCAATCCCGCCTCACGAACACAAAGGTGTTGGACGGTTTGCTTGATGCTTCTTTAAATAAGTATATCAATCTTCATGATCCGCAGTTCGGGTTTCGTCCTGGACTTTCAACTGAAAGCGCTATTCTGGAACTCAAGCATACCGTTCAATACTATAAAGATCGTGGGACGCCGGTGTACGCCTGTTTCCTTGATCTTTCCAGAGCCTTCGATCTTGTCTCGTATGATGTGCTCTGGGAGAAGATGGTAAGTAGAGGTATACCGGCGGAAATATGTGGACTACTTTGGCATTGGTACAGTAATCAAACCAATCATGTGAAATGGGATGGTGTACTCTGAACCGTATAGGTTGGAGTGCGGTGTGAGACAGGGGGGACTTACTTCGCCCAGGCTTTTCAACCTCTATGTCAATGACCTTATAGAGGGACTCAGCAGTATGCGTGTCGGATGTAGTGTTGATGGCGTTAGCATTAACAACATCAGCTATGCTGACGACATGGTGCTGCTGGATCCGTCAGCGGGGTCAATCATAGAGTTGCTTAAGACTTGTGAAGCCTATGCTGCCACACATGGATTAGTATATAATGTAAAGAAGTGTGAGTACATGGTCTTTGAGGTCGGTGGCAAATGCCGTGAAGTGGGACCCGAACTACTTCTAAACGGGTCGGTAATTAAAAGGGTATCCACCTTTAAATACCTAGACCACTTTCTTTCTATCGATCTTAAGGACCATGTAGATATAGAAAGGGAGCGCAGGGCACTTGCTGTCCGGTGTAATATGTTGGCCCGTAGATTTGCTCGGTGTACGGACCTAGTTAAAATAACTCTTTTCAAGGCGTACTGCCAGAGTCTGTACACGGGTAGTCTATGGGTCAATTACACTAACAAGTCGCTGGATGTCCTGCGCGTCCAATACAACAATGGCTTCAGAATTTTGTTGAGACTTCCTCGCTACTGCAGCGCGTCGGAAATGTTTGCGCTTGCTCGTACCGACAGATTTCACGCGATTATGCGCAAAAAAACAGCGTCACTTCTGCGGAGAGTGAGAGACAGTCCCAACAGCATCCTAAGAACTGTATCGGAGAGTTTCGGCTCTCCAATTATAAAGAAATGTATACAGAGGGTGGTGGGTACTAACACTAGATAATAAGTAGTTTTTCTTTTTGATGTTACTAACACTCTATGGATTATCTGGTCCGAAATAAAAATCATTTTTTTTTTAATGTACATACGTTTAAAAAAGACAAGGCGAAACGCTTTCCCGGGATGGCAGTGGTGTCACCAACAAACATTAAAGTACCGATATTCGCAATTAATGAGTCTGAATTCTTTTTTTTTTGTATTAATTTATAAACCAGCGCTTGACCGCAGTCCCGCCTGATGGTAAGCAGTGACGCAATCGTTGATGGTAAAGCACACTAGTTTATTAAGAGCCTATTCACTCTAGCCTTGAAGACACTCAAATTGTAGTCCGACGGAAACACCGCCGATGGCAAATTGTTCCAGTCCCTCGATGTACGCGGTATAAAGGAGGAGGCGAAACGCTTCGTCCGGATCGCAGTGGTGTTAACAACATAAGGGTGGAAACTCGCCGTACGACGGGTCGTCCGATGGTGGAACGGAGATGGGGGAATTACGAGTAAATCACGCAATTCCCTCGCACACTCCCCAAAATGTATCCTATAGAACACCGAAAGGCTGGCTACTCTACGCCTGTGCTCTAGGCTTTAGAGACCAACTCGAGTTAAATCACGGTCACCAATCAGCCTCTTCGCACGCCTCTCCACTGAATCCAAAGTGGCCAGGCGACACTTAGCGGCACCAGCCCAAATGTGGCTGCAGTACTCCACACACGAACGGACCTGTGCTTTGTACAACATTAGAAGCTGCCCTGGTGTGAAGTACTGCAAGGCCTTTGCGATAACGCCAAGTTTCCTGGCAGCCACCTTGGCCTTGGACTCAATGAACCGCCCGCTGAAAGTTTAGGTTCGAAGAAATCTCAACTCCTAAAAGCTGAAGGCGGTCGGTACACTCCAAGGATAAATTCCGAAAAGTAGGAGCCAAGGTGAACGCTTTAGGAAAAATAGTTTTTCTATACAGGTTTTAAGTTATGTGTGAGTTTTACTTCTATTAATTTTCTGTAATATCGCTGCAGTCTCCAAAGGCGCCTTTAAATATTCTTAAAAACTAATCAAACACAACTGTAGTGCCTTCGGTGACAATGCGACCACTTGCACTGTTTGCTTAGAATGGTCTCAGTAAATAGCGAAACTACCTGGGCGGCCAGTATGGGAGCATATTACACACAATAGAAGGTCAGTTTTAGACAAAAAAATAAATAAAAAAATATGGTGGGACTTACCGCCAGAAAAGAAAACTAAAATCATTAAAAACACAGAATACACAAAAAAATATAGACGTTGAACGCTTTGGTTGGATGAGGAAAAAGCATTTAATTCGCGTGAGAGTGACCGACCTGACACCGTAACCATTTTTTGGTTTTTTTGTGCGGCACGAGATTTAGATAAGTTTGCGCACGCACAATTTCATACTTTTTACATGCGAGAATTTCCCCCACTACAAAATCTCTTCCCAACTTACTTGCCGGTAACTATATTTGAGCCAAGCTCCACAAAGAATAGACACAAACAAACCAATTTAGGGTTTGATTATCGACTTTTACATGCTAACTATTTATTAACAATTCCTATTGCAGCATATTTCAATAGAATCACTAAACTAACATGCATAACTTGGTATTTCGAAAAGCCATTTAAAAGTCGACATTAATTTTACGTGATAGCCCTACAAAAAAAGAAAGATGGATGAGATCCATGTATTAATCACATTTTGTGGAATTAAACCAATGAATAAAGTTGAGGCATTTGTCAATACGATTTTGCGTATTTTACGAGTAATTACTTTCAAATCAACTGCATAACACATGCATTGATTGCACTTTCAAGTATGGACTCAGTATAATATAAATGTATCAAAACAATTTACCTATTGGGAAATTAACTTACATGTTTGTCATATTTCATTCAAATCGGTTAAGCGTTCTATGTAAATCATAAATATCTAAACAAATAAACTGCTTACATTAGTAGGAAGTTGAATTATTATGTTTATTACTTCTATCTAGAAAAGGTTGTTAACGTCTGTCATTTAGGCGTAAACTACTCGTTGCCTAGCAACGGTTTGTTTACCTCTATTCTATATCGAATTTGTCCGACATATAGATACTTTTTGTGTTTTTTAATGATTTCAATTTTCACTTCTGGCGGTCAACCCCACGACTGATTTGTTTTAATAATTCGTGTAGTACGGACGATAGCAGGTTAACCTACCTGAACTTTCGGGAGGTTCCTGTTCCGTATTAGGCGGGAGGAAACGCCAGGGTGTCACATTGTGTGGATCGCCCTGAGGACACGGTGGAGCATACGGTGGAGGTCTGCCCGGCTTGGGTAGAGCACCGCCGTGTCCTCGTAGCGGCGATCGGCGGCGATCTCTCGCGTCCGACCTTAGTCCAGGCCATAGTCCGGAGCGAGAGTGCATGGCAGGCCGTCACCTCCTTCTGCGAAGCAGTGATGCTGCCAAAGGAGGAGGCGGAGCACGTGAGGCAACGGGAATCCCAGCGCCCTCACTCCACTAGCCGCCGCAGGAGACGCCCTGGTTGGGAGACGACACCTAACTCCCAGCCACCGTAGGCGCGGGCCTGCGGGCGGTGAGTAGTGGGCAGCTCGCCGTCCGGTAAGGAACAGGCCCGAGTCGAAGGTGCGTCGTGTTTCACGCGCGCCTCAAAGAGATCTTAGCACATCGTGACGGGGTCCACGAAGACCGATACCTCCTGGGTTAGGGTTGTGGGTTGGTTAAACAAGAAACCGTGGCCCTCGCCGTCGCACAGGCAAGTGAAGAAACACGGGCGGGTTTTAGTCAGTAAAAGTCTGACACGCCCTTCCGCTCCGCCCAGAGCGGGAGAAGTCATTTGATGATTTCCCCGAAATTCGGTAATTTTTAAAAAGTGACAACACCATTTTGACGGTATTATTATATCGATGCGACCACGTGCCGCGTGCCCTGCCTCCCGCCGCCCGCGGAATGGTTGCCTACCGCACATGTATTAAGTTAACTCTTTATGCGAAATAATATTTATTTTTTTAGGGGTACTTTTTTAAGTTTAGCCCGGATTTGTATCCATTATTAGAATCAGTTAACGATACCTAACAATACCCTCACGGATCGGACAGGGTTTTCTTTACATATTGTATATATTGGTAATAATGTATATAGTTTCCTTAAGTATTTATTTAAATAGTGGTGGAGTTTATTTTTCTTTATAATTTTTTCATCTAAAGCACTTGTCATCTATAAATCCTCCCGAGGTTGACTGGTAGAGAATACCTAAGGAATTAAGTCCGCCTCTGTACAGTTCATGTGCGAAAGCATAAATAAATAAATGGGATGGAAAAACATATACTGAACTTAAGAGTACATTATTTTGTGATTTAGGTCCGTAGTACAGAACGTCACTCAAAACTCAAGCTATACTTAAATCTCGTTTGAAGCAATTTGATTGGCTGAAACTAGTTGTAAGTAATGCTCGAGTCTTGAGTAACGTTCTGTAGTCTCGGCAACATTGTCTCAGCCAGCCTGTATGAGAAGTATCAATGAATTCTTAGAGCTATCATTGACAAAAGGTAGTCAAGGATACTTTTTTTTTAACGTTGTAACCGCTTTGGGGCAGTCAAAGCGGCAACGACCAGGAATTTCTGATGTATTGTTGAAGCAAATTGCTTCCAAGCAAAAAGCTGACCATTCATAAATCGATTTTAGTTTTCTAGAACAGTTTTTAATTGAACTTGGTTGTTCATTCATTACGCCTGGTTTCGGATGGTAGTGTGCATTCTCTAAAATTCATTTTGAAATTCGAAGCGTTTAGAATGAATCAGCGAAAAGTTTTTATAATGACTTTAAAATGAAATGAATTCACTTTAGAGTCGTGTGCGAACCGATTCAGTGAGGTTCAAAGTGAATTTTACAGAATAGAAATATAGTATTGTGAAATTCAAAGTTAGAACGAGAATTCGAAGGAAAAGCAAATTTCTATAGAGAGATTATTCAAAAAAATTTAAGGACCTTTTTTATAAATTAACTAAAACTTAAACTAGTGCTCGACCGCGATCCCACCTGATGGTAAGCAGTGATGCAATCGTTGATGTTCACTCTAGCCTTGAAGACACTTAAATTGTAGTCCGACGGAAACACCGCCGCTGGCAAATTGTTCCAGTCCCTCGATGTACGCGGTACAAAAGAGGAGGCTATATGCTTCGTCCGAATCGTAGTGTAGTCAACATCGTAATGGTGGAAACTCGTCGTCCGATGATGGAATGGATATGGGGGAATTAAATCATGCAATTCCCTGGCACACTCTCCAAAATGCGTTCTAAAAAATGGTCCGTCGTCTGTTAGTGACAATTGGTTTCTTTTTTAATTTTATGCCCTTTTAATGTGCATTTTGTTTGTGTGTAACCTAGTGCGCTTTACCATCAACGATTGCATCACTGCTTACCATCAGGCGGGATTGCAGTCAAGCACAAGTTTCGAATTATATAAAAAAAATTGTTATTTCTTTTCTTATTTGAGTAAAATTGTTTTTCTAAAACTAGAATTGAGAATAAACATGAAATAACGGATTTTTTTGTTCCCGTTTTCTAGAGCAGTACTTCGCTCATACAGGCCGATTTAAAGGAAGTAAAAAAAAAAACAAAAATCGAAGTGGAAAGACAGGCCATTTTAAAGTAAGTAACAAAAAAAATCGAAGTAAAAAAAAAAACACAATTGCGCAGAATGAATGACACTCCGCCACGTAGCAGGTAGCCTATTTAAAAGTAATAATTCAAAACAGTAGGGTAATCATCCCCTATCTTTTTTCGGCTTTCGGCTTTCGGCACACAATGGCATGCACGTGGGAAAGGTGTCAACATTCTCATAATAACCTGTCTGGTAAGAAGAAGGAATAGAGTCGTGAAAAGATTTTTGGTTCCGTAGGTTTATGTTTAAGTTTATTAAATCAAATCAAAACAAATCATTTAATTCGAGAAACACTGACTCATAAACACATATAATACACACATAGTCACATTGCACATACAACACTTAATATAAAAATACATTCATTAAAAATAATAAAACATATACAATACTATAATAAATGAAAATACGAACAATGCTGGTTCATAGGAATCGTAAACCATATAAAGAACCTAGCATCAATAATAAAAAAATGAAAATTTGAAACAAACTAAATCGCTTAAAATTGCAAACGGAATAGAACATCATTTATTATTTTCAGCCTTTCGGTCTTCTATAGGATGCATTCTGGTGAGTGTGCAAGGGAATTGCATGATTTAATTCCCCCATCTCCGTTCCATCATCGGACGACCCGTCGTACGGCGAGTTACCACCCTTACGTTGTTGACACCACTGCGATCCGGACGAAGCGTTTTGCTTCCTCCTTTATACCGCGTACATCGAGGGACTGGAACAATTTGCCGGCGTCGGTGTTTCCGTCACATTACGATTTGAGTGTCTTCAAGGCTAGAGTGAATAGGCTCTTAATAAACTAGCGCGCTTTGCCGTCAACGATCGCGTCACTGCTTACCATCGGGCGGGATTGCGGTCAAGCGCTGGTTTATAATTTATAAAAAAAAAAAAAACTTTTGGTTCAATGACCTCCGATCTTCGACAGCGCGATCCTGTATCGACTTACTTTTTTCGCGTCATCATTATTATAGTTTGGTACCGAAGAATGCGGCGATCATTAACCTGTAAGCGCTTCCTTATCAACATGTAGAAAATGTGAAAAATGAAAAATAATTTCCTATGACTAAAGCAATCGATATATTTATATGATTTTTTATGGGTATACTGAGAATGTGTTGAGGTACACGATGTTTAATTTATTGTCGTATTGTCAGCACCACTCTGTATATTCCTTGTAACGCTCGCTACAGAGGGTTAAAATAATATCAGCCGCATAGGTCGATTGATCAGGTTAAGCTAACCTTGCCGAGGTGGGTTTATGGATGAGTGACCATCTTTACATACAGACACACTTCCGCGCCTCGGAAAGCACGTTCAGCCGTTGGTCCCGGAAGTCATTTGCAGTTCTTTGAAGGGCGGGTCAGGCTTTTACTGACTACAACTCAACCGTGTCCTTCACTTGCCTGTGCGCCAGACCAAGGTATATTTCGAACAACTCTGGAAGGTATCAGTCTTCGTGGACCCCGTCACGATGTGCTGACAGTGCACACAACACAACGCGCCGTCGATCAGGACCTGGTCCTTACCAGGCGGCCAGCTGCCCATTGCTCATCACCATCATCATTAGCCTCTACTCGTCTACTGCTGGACATAGGGCTCCTTCATGGCAGGCCAACAAGCTCGATCCTGAGCAGTTCTCCGCCAGCCACTACCAGCCACCTTTTTGATGTCGTCGCTCCATCTTGCCCAAGGGCGTCCTACGCTACGTTTGCCGCGGTCTCCACTCGAGGACTCGTTTAACCCATCGGTTGTCGGTCCTGCGGCGTATGTGACCAGCCCATTGGCACTTCAGCTTGCTAATCCTCTCAGCTATGTCGATGACTCTGGTCCTCTGTCGGATCACCTCATTTCTGATGCGGTCCTTCAGAGAGACGCCCAACATAGCTCGCTCCATAGCTCGCTCAGCGGCTTTAAACTTGTAGACTAGTCTGACCAATAGTGTCAACGTCTCGGCTCCGTAAGTCATGACGGGTAGGATGCACTGGTTGAATATTTTAGTTTTCAAACATTGGGGTATGGGCGACGAAAATACCCGACGAAGTTTACCAAATGCTGCCCATCCCAGCTGGATCCTTCTATTTGCCTTGTTCTCGAAGTTGTGTTTCCCTAATTGCATTTTCCCTAATTGCCACTGCTCGCCGCAAGCTATAAATATCTAAGCTGTAAGCAACAGATACATTGATTTATGTAAATAATTTTATATACATGTCGTGGATAACGATATGATTTTAATAAAAGTTGCTCGTTTGATTTTTGTGGTAACAAACACTGGCAAACGCTGTGACGTTATTTTGTAATGGCGGCACGTAAAGAGCGTTGATACTTCGTGCTTCACTTCTAAACTGCCACCACACCAAGATGCTGAAGACCCTATCGCTCTGCTGTTGCTGACGTCGTCATACATACAAAGTGGTGCTGACAATACGACAATAAATTAAACATCGTGTACCTCAACACATTCTCAGTCTATCCATAAAAAAACATATAAATATGTCCATTAGTTTAGTCACAGGAAATTATTTTTCATGTTTCACATTTTGTACATGATGTACATGTTGATAAGGAAACGCTTACAGGTTAATGACCGCCGCATCCTGCAGCTCCAAACTTTAATAATAATGGCGCGAAAAAAGCAAGTCGATACAGGATCGCGCTGTGGCCGATCGGAGGTCATTGAAACAATATTTTTAAAGGATGTTCTATTCCGTTTACAATTTAATGCGATTTAGTTTGTTTGAAATTTTTTATTTTTTTATTTTTGATGCTAGGTTTTTTTTTAATGAATTTATAAACCAGCGCTTGACCGCAATCCCGCCTGATGGTAAGCAGTGACGCAATCGTTGATGGTAAAGCGCACTAGTTTATTAAGAGCCTATTCACTCTAGCCTTGAAGACACTCAAATTGTAGTCCGACAGAAACACCGCCGCCGGCAGATTGTTGTTGCAGTCCCTCGATGTACGCGGTATAAAGGAGGAGGCGAAACGCTTCGTCTGGAT
Organism: Sesamia inferens; assembly: GCA_037179545.1. Classification (NCBI taxonomy): domain Eukaryota; kingdom Metazoa; phylum Arthropoda; class Insecta; order Lepidoptera; family Noctuidae; genus Sesamia; species Sesamia inferens. The sequence goes on from CM073947.1 coordinate 5,787,650, forward strand.
CGTAGAGGTGTTTTCTATGGTTTAGGTTTATTCCTATGAACCAACATTGTTCGTGTTTTCATTTATTGTCGTATTGTCAGCATCAGCATATACTCTGTATATTATGAAAACAGAAACTGAAGCAGAAATATATAATATAACAATATAATAAATATAACTAATCCAAGAAACACATAAGGAAAATTTTATTACATATTATAATATATAAGTTTTATTATGTATTTCAAGGTCATTGAAGTTACGTCAGCCGATACAGGACATTATATAAATTAAACCCATAAATTGTCTATAAACCACATTATTTTAACTCCATTTAGGAATTTAAAAAAATATATAGTATGCTGACTTTAATCGACTCCAAATAAAGGAGGATGTTCTCAATTCAACTGCTTTTTGACTGAGTGCTTCACCGCAATCCCGCCCGATGGTAAACTGTGATGCATTCGTTGATGGTAAAGCGCGCTGGTTTATTAAGCCTATTCACATAAAAAAAACTTAGTGAATAGGAAAAAAGACGGCAGTTGAGCGAGGTGAAGCAATGTGAAACCCAATAATACGACCAACGATGTTGCGCCAGAGGGAGATTGATCTTGAGACCTCCGAGACCAATCTCCCGACACAACGTTTGGCGCATCGTACTCGGCACACATCACAACACAACTGCTAAGACCCGTCCTCTGTACGGCTTCACCAGATATCATGCCGGAACACGACGAATCGCTTGGCGTCATGACTTTGTCTGGTGGGTGGTAACTTCTGCCGGCAGCCGATGTTATGGCCTGGGTTAACGGATTTTATCTTTTTTTATTATTATTTCAATCCTGGTGCCTTAGTCCAGTTCAGACTATGGCATCCATAAGAAAACTGTATAAATCTAAGTGTGTGAGCGACAAATCATCAAATAACTCAATATCACACCAACCGATTTCCATGATACTTTTTTTTACTAGAAAGGATGACAGCAGGTCAAAGCTACCCGAAACTGTCAAATATTCCCAAGCAACCTTGGGCCTTAACGCTTTAGCGATAAAGTTGTAAATTTCTAAAGAAATTTGACATATTGCAGTAGCTTGATGTGATGTCGTCTGTATATTTAACTATAAAATATTAAAAAATTAAAAAAAAAACAATAGAAAAATAGAAACGACATCGAAAAGTACACTACAAAATAAAAAATAAGTACATAGTAATAAGGAAATACACTCTAATAAATAGAATACTCGAATTTACTCGGTGGTAGGCCATAACATCGGCCGCCGGCAGAAGTTACCACCCACCAGACAAAGTCTTGCCGCCAAGCGATTTGTCTGGTGAAGCCGTACGGAGGACTAGTCTGAGCAGTTGTGTTGCGATGTATGCCGCGTACGATGCGCTAAATGTTGTTGTGTTGGGAGTTTGGTCGTGGAGGGTCTTCAGTTCAATCTCCCTTTGGCGCAGCATCGTTGGTCGTGTTGTTGGGTTTAACATTGCATCACCTCGCTCAACTGCCTTGTCTTCCTTCCTATTCGCTCAGTTTTTCTGAGTGAATAGGCTCTTAATAAACTAGCGCGCTTTACCATTAACGATCGCATCACTGCTTACCATCAGGCGGGACTGCGGTCAAGCGCTAGTTTATAATTATTAAAAAAAAAAAACTCTTTCTCTTTCCTACATCATCAAGATTGTGTTTTTGCGAAATGGATCACAATTATTTCTATTATTTTTTAATATTTACCACCAGCATTTATGGGTACATTATGCATTGCAATACAAGTAAATTGAATTGAAAACATAGGTAGTTAGTTTTGATTTTGTATAGATTTTATATTTCGAACGAACTTCAAAAAATAAAAAATAAAGATAACACTATATACCACGCAACCCTAAACCATAGACAGTAGACGGCCAGCTAAAGACTATGACGCGAAAAAAAAGCAACAATATGGCGCGGGCACCCAAGTGGAATGCCATTGATGCCTTTTTGAAACAGATATACATCTTTTTGCATCAGCGAGCCGTTATTTATGTATCGTATTGTTATTCTGCTCGCAGTCTTGTTTGTTCGAAATTAAATTATTGAGCATTTTGGTTGACATTGTTTCCGTGGACTTATTTGTCGACTGGCGAGCGTTTGCTTGTTGGCACCTCCGAGGTCAGATTCGGTTCTTCCTGTAGCATTTTGATATGAGCTTTACTAGAAGATAAGCTCAGCAAAAACATACTAGGTATTTTCTCAGTGCTGGAACCAGTGTGTCTTTTCTGGTAGCCAGCCCATTGCGGAATAGCAGAGATCACATGTAGATGTCACGTTTTTGAATTAAAAACTTGTTTAGCATCGTAGTGATTGGAGAGTCAATGTAACGAAAAAGCTAAGAAATGAGATAGGATTAGGAATTATTTTATACATGACTACAAAAATGATTTTTTATTTTAAGATGAAATGAAATGAAATCGTTTATTAAGCAAGTAGGATCACTGATCACTTTTACACGTCATATGTTTTTTATTTTTTTTTTAAACTAGATGAAGCCGGCATTTCCTAACTGACTACCTCTGAAAAGAAATAGCCGAAACAAACTCAGGGATCATCGTCTTTTTTCAAGTCCAGACATTAAAAATTAAAATGTTTACAATAATTTACGTTATAATTACGCATATTGCTTAATAATAATGCTTAACAGAGCGAGCAGCTCAGTCCCAAGCTTTTTTGTCTTCTAAATAATCTGAGATTTTATAATACCCCTTTTTGCAAAGATTGGCCTTTATATAGTTTTTATATCGTTTAATGGGTAAGTTTCGAATGTAGATATTCAATTATTGACATAATTTTAATATTATAGCAATGTATTCAGATGAAACAATTTAGCCGGACTTTGGGGGCTCCAACAAACCGTAACGACTGCCATTAGATGTTCGTATGGCAACCGGGACCAACGGCTTAACGTGCTTTCCGAGGCACGACCAGACCAGTGTAAATATTCATATTCATGCATACAAATATTTGCACAGCACGGGGATCGCGTCTCCTTGCGCAGAGGTCCCGTTCGCAACAGCTACGCCACAGAGAAAGATATAGGTAATGTGGAAGCATGAGGAACAGGGAGTAAAGTTCACTCTTCCTCCATAGAAAAGGGAGGATCCTCCGACCAGACGGGTGTTATGTCTGGCGGGCACTTGCCCAATGCTTGAAATTGATAAGTTGTATGTATGCTAGTTGCACGGTAAACTCTGATTGCGAGATGTAGAATTCGTGTGACGTCATTATGACGCGTTGTTCCATGTGGCGTTTGTAGGTACCGCTACAGTTTAATGCTCGTGTAATATTTCCTGAGACCATCGGTGGCCTGTTGGTATCGGCAGCGACTTTTAAAATTTAAGTTCGAGCTCCATCAAGCGTATATCGGAGTCGCGTGAAGCTGCTGGACTAATTAGAGCCGACCCACCTAGCCTTCTGGGAGCTTCAGAGGAAATTAAAATCCAAAGAAGTTGTCACCATGCCTCCCCTGGTTCGCCCCGACAATACCATCCTCTTCGACGACGATGACAAGGCTGAATGCCTTGTCTCCTGTCTGACCGAGCCCATCTCCTTGAGGTCGACGCTGAAGTCGAACGTAGAACCTCCCTCTCGCCCGTTGACGACCCTGAGGATCCTCTGCCTCCCATCACTCTAGATGAAGTGCAGGACATTATCAAAGGTCTTCAACCCAGGAAAGCGCCCGGCTTGAGAAGTTACCACCCACCAGACAAAGCCTTGCCGCCAAGCGATTTGTCGTGTTCCGGCATGATGCCTGGTGAAGCCGTACGGAGGACGGGTCTGAGCAGTTGTGTTGCGATGTGTGCCGGGTACGATGCGCTTAATGTTGTTGTGTTGGGAGTTTGGTCGTGGAGGGTCTTCAGATCAAGCTCCCTTTGGCGCAGCATCGTTGGTCGTGTTGTTGGGTTTAACATTGCATCACCTTGCTCAACTGCCGTCTTGCTTCCTATTCGCTCAGTTTTGAGTGAATAGGCTCTTAATAAACTAGCGCGCTTTACCATCAACGATCGCATCACTGCTTACCATCAGGCGGGATTGCGGTCAAGAGCTAGTTTATATATATCAAAAAAAAAAAAGTAAAGGACTTATTAATAATTTAATAAGTCTTTGACTTTGTGTGAATTATTTCATCAGCTTGCTCTCAAAACGCTGAAGGAAAACATCATAAGGAAACATCGAAGACTTTTGACAGCTACAAACCTGAGCTGGGCCTTTTTATCATTAATGTTTTACTAGTTTTCCTTTGTTTCTTAGTGAGCTGTTTCTTGGGCTTGTGCTTTTCTAGGGCTGTTCTTTTCCCCATAATCTTTTTATTTCGTCTTTTATTTTAAAACTTACTTACTATCTATTACTATTATACAATATGTAAAGAAAACCCTGTCCGACCCACAAGGGTAATAATGGTTAGGTAAACACATGACCAAATATAATATAAAATTTTACGTAATCATCACAGTAACAATATCTACTAATGAATTTTGAAATAATCTTTTTTCCTCGCGAATTAATTCCAACTTCCCCGAAAATTGGTAATTTTTTAAAAGTGACAACACTTTTCTGACGATATTATTATAAGAGATTTGACCACGTGATGCGTGCCCTGCCCCCCGTCACCCGCGTATGAATTGTCTACCGCACATGCATTAAGTTACCTCTTTTTGCGAAATAATACTTATTTTTTAGGGGATTTTTTTTATAAGTTTAGTCCGGCTTTGTGGGCATTAGTAGAATCAGTTATTGATACCTAACAATACCTTCACGGATCGGACAGGGTTTTCTTTACATATTGTATATTTATACATTAAATCTAATTATACATCTTTAAGAAGTAATATATTTATTTATTACGTTAAAACAGCTTTCTTAAAACTAGTACATCTTACTAGTAACGGCATAGCTAAGTAGTACCGCCCGTTGTTTTATTGCGTTCTATTGATGCTTTTGCAACCTTGAGGCAAAACCGCTCTAGATACGGCCTGGAGTGCTTGTCTGCCGTTAGGTCACAAATAGTTGTTTCAGTCAACATTCTTCCTGTGCTTACTTCCAGGTCGTATCTGTCGCGGCTGTACCTCGGACAGGGATGCTGGATTGTCTCAGTTGCCTGTGTGCCACACACACAGGCCGGGCTGTCTTTCAGCTTGAATCTATGTAGGTTCGCGGGGAAGCCGCCGTGACCTGTCAAAACCTGCGCCCAAATAGACGTCCTGTCGAGGCTCGCGTGATAGGTTATGGCCCACTTGTAGCCTGTGTCTATCCCACGAGCGGGAAGTGAGGAACATTATTAACATTAATGCTGAAAAGGGCACAGAAAACTTTCCTTAGATATCTCTTGCAGAGGTTATACCATTTCTTCCCTATATGCATCCTACCTCTCTTAGGGATGTTGGGATTTAGGACGTTGGAAGTGAGAAGAAGCTTTGACCAGCTCACCGTAGCTTGTGAGACATTGCGAGGATGACTATACAGTATGTTAAGAAAACCCTGTCCGACCCGTGAAGGTGTTGTTAGCTATCGATAACTGATTCTACTAATGGATACAAAACCGAGCTAAACTTAAAAAAAAAATCCCCCTAAAAAATTAAATATTATTTCGCAAAAAAAGGTAACTTAATGAATGTGCGTAAGCACCCTACCGCGGGCGGCGGGCGGCAGGGCACGCGGCACGTGGTCGCATCGCTATTCGCTCATAATAATACCGGTGTTGTCACTTTTTTAAAAATTGACAAATTTCGGGGAAGTTGGAATTAATTCGCGGGAAAAAAAGATTATTTCAAAATTCATTTGTATTGGTACTATGATGATTACGTAAAATTTTATATTATATGTGGTCAGGTGTTTACCTAACCTTTATTATCCTTATGGATCGGACAGGGTTTTCTTAACATACTGTATAGACTGCCCAAAGCTCTATGGACTTTTCTGTTGACTATTTGTGCCTGACAAAATAATACATCAGTCACAGTCAAAGCCGCAGGCACAATCTGTTTGCGGAACTCCCAGCAAAAACGGTCGCCAGAGCTAAATACCCTGTCTGTCGAACCCTAAAGGTGTTGAATGCCCTTGTGATCGCCTGATTGTGACATATTTGCGGATGAATGGAATAAGCTTATACTTGTGTATTTGGTCTTCTGTGAAAGAAAGTATGCGAAAGAGTCCACTGTTCCATCTTAGTTTTAGTAGTAGTTTTAAGTTAAATAATGTAATTGTTTGTTTCTATGTTAGTTAATGTGTTAAGGGTTTTGTACCCTCTATAAATAATTATAAACTAGAGCTTGACTGCAATCCCGCCTGATGGTAAGCAGTGATGCAATCGTTGATGGTAAAGCGCGCTAGTTTATTAAACCCATTCACTTAAAAAACTTGGTGAATAGGAAGAAAGACGGTAGTTGAGCGAGGTGATGCAAATTTATAAACCCAACAACACGACCAATGATGCTACGCCAGAGGGAAATTGATCTGGATGGACCATGATCAAACTCCCGACATAACATCATTTGGCGTATCGTACCCGGCAAGCTTCACAGCACAACTGCTCAGACCCGTCCTCCGCACGGCTTCACCAGACATCACGCCGGAACACGACGAATCCCTTGGCGGCAAGACTTTGTCTGGTGGGTGGTAACTTCTGCCGGCAGCCGATCTTATGGCCTACCACCGAGAAAACCACCCTTTTAGCTAACTATAAATAAATGATTAAATAAATTATAGGCTGATTGTGTATTACTTCCACTGAATAGTGCAACCATATTTAAACATGATTCATGCCTTAAATATTCAACGTTGCATAATACACAAAATAAGGTTCGAAGTCTACAGCACAGCGTATAATATTACAACAAGCTGACGTGTATTTTTTTCACATTACAACACGAACTTTGGACCACAAAAAAGAGAAAAACAAAGCCGGCCAAGTGCGAATCTAATTAAAGCACTAAAGGTTTTGCATAACTGGTTCATCAAACATGTTTGTGAAATCAATGATTTTATTATTTGAAAGAATAAATGACACAGAAACAATCAGATTTCATCATGGGCTCAATCTGAAATTACAATAGTAAAAGTCAAAGTCAAAGTATTTTATTTGTTAAACATAGGTAATATGGTACATGGTATAAAATTTGTGTTGTATCACTATATTTTGCCTTGCAAGGCGTACGTAATTAACAACAATATTGGACATTAAAGTTAACATTTTCTTGTTTTATACTGTTATCATCTAAAAACTCATTGATGGAATAATAAGCTTTGTCAATCAACAATTTCTTAAGTTGTGACTTAAAACTATTCATGTTAATCATACTTCTTAAAGTTTTTGAAATGAAATGAAATCGTTTATTACGCAAGTTATAGGATCACCGATCACTTTTACACGTCATTTTTTTTTTTTTTTTTTTATCTAGATGGAGCCGGCATTTCCTAACTGACTACCTCTGAGAAGAAATAGCCAAAACAAACTCAGGGATCATCGTCTTTTTTCAAGTCCAGACATTAAAAATGAAAATGTTTACAATAATTTACCTTATAATTACGCATATTGCTTAATAACAATGCTTAACAGAGCGAACAGCTCAGTCCCAAGCTTTTTGTCTTCTAAATAATCTGTGATTTTATAATACCCCTTTTTGCAGAGTTTGGCCTTTATATACTTTTTAAATCGTTTAATGGGTAAGTTTCGAATGTCCATGGGAAGCTTGTTGTAAAAGTTTATACATTGACCCATGAACGAGTTGCCTACTCTGTGGAGACGAGTGTGATGTACAGCAAGTTTTGGTAGTTTATTAAAAAAATTTTGGACCCATGCCCAGACAATGTGTCAGAATGGTCTATCAGTGATCTCATATTGATCGATTTTAATAAGTTTCGTAATCAACCAACGAAATGGCGTTCTTTTTCTTCAGTCTATAGAGCTCCACTGCTGGACAAAGGCCTTCCCCAAGTTGGGGGGTTTGCACTAATCCCCACCCTTGGCAGCCATGTTGGGGATCACAGTAATTTCATATTCCACAGGAGAAGCGCTGTTCCCTGGTGAGAGGGAAGCTGGCTGCACCACTACTTTTTTTTTTAATAATTATAAACTAGCTCTTGACCGCAACCCTGCCTGACGATAAGCAGTGATGCGATCATGGTTAGTAAAGCGCGCTAGTTTATTAAGAGCCTATTCATTCAGAAAAACTGAGCGAATAGGAAGGAAAACGGCAGTTGAGCGAGGTGGTGCAATGTTAAACCCAACAACACGACCAACGATTCTGCGCCAGAGGGAGATTGATGTGGAGACCCTCCACGACCAAACTCCCAACACAACAACATTTGGCGCATCGTACCCGGCACACATCGCAACACAACTGCTCAGACCCGTCCTCCGTACGGCTTCACCAGACATCATGCCGGAACACGACGAATCGCTTGGCGATATTTTCCGTGAAGCGACTGCCGCCTGTAGGCCTAGTATGAGTTTTCATTACGAAACTCGATCGTCTATATCGAGTGCGTTTGACTCAGCGATTGGCCCGCTTCAAGGTCGTAAAAACTCTCAACCAATGAGAGCGCCAAACATATTTATTTTGTATTGAATGATTAAAGGAGATGTTTCAGAAATGTTTGGAGCCTGGGCCAGCACATTGTACACTTAATGCTAGGTATAGTTACGCTATAGTTAACTGTTTTTAATGTTAATTTCCTATATTTTGGCTTAGTTTTTATACAGATTCAATTTAACTCGGCCAAGGAGTGCAACACAACTATTAATAAATATGGTGGTCAGCATTATGCGAAATAAGATTTTGACAGTGACATTTGATTAACGTGTCATGTATCTAAGGCTATCGTATCTATATTATCTACCATATGACTGCGAAAAAACAAAACATGAATTCCGAACATACGGCCCATTAAATAAACACAATCAACTCAAATCAGCACTCGACACGAACACAACGGGAAAATAGAACTGTCAAAGTCGCCAATCAAACGCCATAACCACTGTCATGGCTACCTTAATAAAGGGTTATCTTACTAAAAAATGTTTCAAATAATTAATTATACAGTATGTTAAGAAAACCCTGCGAGCGAATAGCGATGCGACCACGTGCCGCGTGCCCTGCCGCCCGCCCCCCGCGGGCGGCAGGCGAAGGGTAGTTAACGCGCATTTTTTAAGTTACCTCTTTTTGCGAAATAATATTTTTAGGAGGATTTTTTTTTTAAGTTTAGCCCGGTTTTGTATGCATTAGTAGAATCAGTTATCGATACCTAACAACACCTTCACGGGTCGGACAGGGTTTTCTTAACATACTGTATATACTTGTATTTTTATTCAAATTAATTTAGTAGTATTTTTATGAAATTCTTTTATTTTTTTCCTTTTTATCTATATAGCGTACATAGTGGTGGCCCAAAATGAAACATCTACTTGGTATGAATACAAGTAAAACTGCGATTATAAAAGTCTGTACAAACAACAGGATTAGTATGACAATAATTTCCGTAGTTTTAATTATTTTTTGGATAAAAAATTGCCTATATCAAAAATTATATGAATCGATTCAGTGAACGATTCTGAACAAACTATTTTCAGGAAGTGCGTTACTTAATTTACATGTTGTATACAACTTCCCAACATCAACCGTTGGGCAAGTGCCCACCAGACCCAATACCCGTCTGATCGGAGGATCCTTCCCCTTTCTATGGAGGATGAGTTTACTAAATAAGCTTACTAATAGGTCCCCTGGTCATTCCTTCAGTTCATCATCAACCTTTTATCGTCCCACTGCTGGGCACAGGTCTCCTCTCATACAGAGAAGTATTGAGCGTAATCACCACGCTTGCTCAATGCGTGCTGGCGATATCAGACTTATAAAGTCCAGGTTTCCTCAAGATGTTTTCCTTCACCTTCAGTCATTGGTGTCCAAGATATACTTAGAAAGTACATATAACTTTAGAAAAGTTGCATTGGTACTAGCCTGACCTGGATTCGAACCCGCATACTCATACTTGAGAGGCTGGTGTTTTAACCACTAGGCCTGTATCCTTCCTTCAGTTACGGAATCCTAAAACCATGCCACCTCTACTTATGCGCCGGCGCATGCCCTACGTTATAATTAACACGCCGACACTTGTTCTGTTGAATAGTAAACCATTTAATGGGGGTATACACCGGCTCTGTTGTATTGTTAATGACTGTGTAGGTTGTAAGTCGTGGTGGCCTAAGACCAATAATAATCAATATAGCAAACCAGTAGAATATGTTGAAGAATATGTCTATCTCGGAAAAACTATGAGTTTTGACAGGAAAAATAAAAATAGAGAAATGAATAAAACAAATATGGAATAAATTTTGGGCTCTCAAGGACATTTTCAAAAGTAATGTACCACAAACCATTAAAACCAAAGTCTTTTTCTTTCTTTTCTTTAGAGTGAATACTACTTTCAACTCTTCAATGGCCTCTGTTGTTAGATACCATAATTTTGCCAATACCTAACACCTGTAACAAATTATAGAAACTCTTTAAAAAAAATTTTCGCAATAATGGCGGATATCGCCAATGACAGTTGAAAAAACGACCGCGTGTGCCGCCTACTAAGAGATTTGATGCAAACCCATGATGTGGCCACTATTTTGCATAATTCAATGTTCTTTATGAATTATTCACTGAATGCACTTTTTACTACATAAATCACGCGTTTTTATTTAGTAAACGACACTATAAATAATTTTAAAAGTCCAATGAAAAATGCGCCTGACACTTATCTTAGCTTTCCTGTCAAAAAACCTAAACCAAAGTCATAAACTCGAGCCTCCTGCCATGTCTGACATATAGTTGTCAAGCTTGGAAATTCACTGCTGAAACAAGAAAAAAGATAACAGTCTGCTAGAGAGGACTCGAACGAAATATGGTAAAGATAAGGAAATTGGTGTACCTACGTCATACAAAATAAGAAAAATAACGAAGGTGACAAATGTTTTAATCTACGCACAAAAATTGAAATGGAAGTGGGCAGGACACATTGCCCGGCTAACTGATCACAGATGGACCAAAAAAAGTAACTTTCTGAAAGGGCCCACTAAGCAAAAGATCAAGAGGTAGACCAATTTCAAGATGGGAAGAGGGCATTAAAGCAATATCTGGGCAAAATTGGAGAAAAACAACTGAAGACAGAGACAAATGGGCGTCACTGGAGGAGGCCTGGCGTTTGGGGAGGACTCTGAGGTTCCGGCAGTTTATTGAAAAATTATAAAATAGATTTTTAAGAGATGTAATATTTTTTTTCTACTGGAAATAAAAAGACTTTATTATTATTAATGTCATTTTTTTTTATTAATTTATAAACCAGCGCTTGACCACAATCCCGCCTGATGGTAAGCAGTGACGCAATCGTTGATGGTAAAGCGCACTAGTTTATTAAGAGCCTATTCACTCTAGCCTTGAAGACACTCAAATTGTAGTCCGACGGAAACACCGCCGCCGAAACGAAACGAGAGGAGGCGAAACGCTTCGTCCGGATCGTAGAGGTGTTAACAACATAAGGGTGGAAACTCGCCGTACGACGGGTATTTAAATTCTTAATTTTTTCTTTTGTTATTGTGTGATTTCAAATACATTTTTTTGTTAATGAATAAACAACTATGACTATGACTAAAATATCTTCTGTCCTTTTCTTAATGAAATAGAAAGAAAGTGATGCATTGGACCTAAATTAAGATTAGTTTTTAAACAAGGCAATCAGGGCAATGAAATGAAGTGAAATGAAATCGTTTATTAAGCAAGTAGGATCACTGATCACTTTTACACGTCATATTTTTTTGAACTAGATGAAGCCGGCATTTCCTAACTGACTACCTCTGAGAAGAACAGCCGAAACAAACTCAGGGATCATCGTCTTTTTTCAAATTCAGACATTAAAAATCCAGCCAAGTGCGTGTCGGATTCACGCACAAAGGGTTCCGTACCATTGATTTATGAAATTAAAGGATTTAAGTTATTTGTATGAAAGATAACGCGGTAAAAAGCGGTTTACGATTTAGGAGGTATTAAAAAAAAACTACTTACCACATCTTGTTTAAAACAACTTTCGTTGGTAGTTTTTACAGTAATGTACCTACATCATATATTTTTTTTAGATTTTTCATTTTCTTATTTTAGAAGTTAGAGAGGGGAACCAAAGTATTCGGTTTAGAAAAAAAATATTTTAGAATCTTCGATATCATTTTTGAAGACCTATCCATAGATACCCCACACGTATGTGTTTGATGGAAAAAAAATGAGTTTCAGTTCTAAGTACGGGGAGCCTCCAATATCTTTTTATTTTATTTTTTATTTTTGCATCAAAATCTTAATGCGGTTCATAGAATACATCTACATACCAAGTTTCAACAGTATAGCTCTTATGGTTTCGGAAAAAATGGCTGTGACATACGGACGGACAGACGGACAGACAGACATGACGAATCTATAAGGGTACCGTTTTTTGCCATTTGGCTCCGGAACCCTAAAAACGTTTAATAATTCACGTGATTTAAAAAAACAGTGTTTAAAATGTCATAATTGTCATTAAATAGCATATTTACGCATATTGCTTAATAACAATGCTTAACAGAGCGAGCAGCTCAGTTCCAAGCTTTATTGTCTTCTAAATAATCTGTGATTTTATAATACCCCTTTTTGCAAAGTGTGTGAATTAATGCGATTTTGGGGATGCATTATTCATTGAAATGAAATGAAATCGTTTATTAACCAAGTAGGATCACTGATCACTTTTACACGTCATATGTTTTTATTTTTTGTTAAATACTTACATGAAGTGGCATTTCCTAACTGACTACCTCTGAGAAGAAAAACCGAAACAAACTCAGGGATCGTCGTCTTTTTTCAAATCCAGACATTAAAAATGAAAATGTTTACAATAATTTACCTTATAATTACGCATATTGCTTAATAACAATGCTTAGCAGAGCGAGCAGCTCAGTCCCAAGCTTTTTTGTCTTCTAAATAATCGGGGATTTTATAATACCCCTTTTTGCAAAGTTTGGCCTTTATATAGTTTCCTTTATGAGTATTCCAAAGGTAACAGGTGCGTTTAGGCTTTATTATTATGGTTTCCTTGACCATATGGGCTGCCTAAAGCCACAGGACTCTTTTTTTTTCAAATTGTCTCACGTTTGATGCAGTCTGGACAGAGTCTCTCTGACATGATCAGAGACCTTGTTTTACCCGATGGCCAGGAATGGTACATAACCATTCCTGGCCATCGGTAATGTTTTAATGTTTACTGCCAATTTGTCGGCCTCCGTTGCGCAGCAGTCAATACGCCTGCCTGCGATCCCCGGCCAGGTCGTGATGGGAAACGATCTTTTCCTGGTTGGCCTGGGTCTTGGATGTTTATCTTTATATGTATCTATTATAAATATAGTGTCGTTGAGTTAGTATCCCAAAAGTCTCGAACTTACTTTGGGGCTAGCTCAATCTGTGTGATTTTTCCGTATATATTTATCTATTTATTTAATTCTGTTTTCCGCTGATGACTGTTTTGCGGCTTGGCTGTTTTTTCCCCAGGTCATCTTTATTATGATTTACAATATTATTATGTTTCTATTTACAGTTCCTACTTATAATTACATTTTATGTTCGTTTCTTGCCGATCTTGAACCGCTAAACGAATTTTTATATTTGTGGTCTCGTTAAATTTGTCTTAATAGCCCATGTATTCTTAGATAGCTGGTGGTATTAAAAAAAACAAAATGGCGGATGTTTGACGCCATATTGTGAGGTAAAAAAGAAAAACATCTACCAAGCATATCGAGTGGGGTATCAAAATGAAGAATTTTAAACACTGATTCTAAATATGTATATAACATATTAATAAATAGGGAAAGTAAACAGATAGATATTATAAAAAAGAAACGGCCAAATGCGTGTCGGATTCACACACAAAGGGTTCCGTACCATTGATTTATGACATTTAGTGCATATAAATGTGTTAATAGTATTTCTTTATTTCTTTTTTTTTTGGTTAACTTTTTTTTTCTGTATATTTTAAGTAATTGTTTAATGAATTTGTGTGCCTGTGAGGCAGATCACAGCAGGAACTCACTTTGTATTTGTAAGACCTATGATTTATGTACCTGTGTATCACAAATAAACTATTTGATTTGATTTGATTTGATGAAATTAAAGGATTTAAGTTATTTGTATGAAAGATTACGCGGTAATAAGCGGTTTACGATATACGAGATATTAAAAAAAAACTACTTACTAGATCTCGTTCAAAACAATTTTCGTTGGCAGTTTTATAGTAATGTACATCATATGTTTTTTGTAGACTTTTCATTTTCTTATTTTAGAAGTTAGGTGTGGGGGGGGCAACTTTTTTCCACTTTGGAAGCGTCTGTCACGCAAACCATACGGTTTGGAAATTATGACCACACGACTGAAGTGAAACTTCTTTCGCACCATCTGTATGTATATATATATATATATATATATATATATATATATATGTGTGTACAATATATACATGTATACACATTTACATATATTAATTTTCTATAAATATTTAAATTTATTTCATGCTTTCATTTATAAATTAATATTTTTGCATAGACCTCCAATTTAAAAAAAAAAGAAAAGTGGATTCCCTCGGGGCCAAAAGGTCGGGCTCTACCTCCTGAATCAGGGGACCCCAAACTCGGGTAGTCCACGACCTCTGGTTCCCGAGATAATCCACGGGGGGGTGAGGTAACTAAAGGGGGTCGGGGGGGGATAGGGTTTGTGGGGTTGCGGGGGAGGGAGGGGGGAGGGGGAGAGCGGGCAGTGGATTCCCTCAGGGCCAAAAGGTCGGGCTCCTCCTCCTGATTCAGGGGACCCCAAACTCGGGTAGTCCACGACCTCTGGTTCCCGAGATAATCCACGGGGGGGTGAGGTAACTAAAGCGGGGGGGGGGGGTGTTGGGGGGGTTAGATTTCGTGGGGTTGCGGGGGGTAGGGGGAGGGGGAGAGGGGGGAAGGGGAGAGGGTGGAGTGGATTCCCTCGGGGCCAAAAGGTCGGGCTCCTCCTCCTGATTCAGGGGATCCCAAACTCGGGTAGTCCACGACCTCTGGTTCCCGAGATAATCCTCGGGGGGGTGAGGTAATCAATGAGGGGAGTCGGGGGGTGTTCGCAGCGTCATGTTCTCGAAGAAATTCATAGTTCTTAATCAATCAAGGTACTTAGCTTAATAATTGAGCTTATGAGGCTCGAAAGCAATTTGTACTTTGTGTCCAATTATCGTATTGTGACGATATCTTCTTCTATACTTTCAATTATATCAGAAATGTTCAGCAAAAATATATAAAACAATATAAAAGCCAGAACAGAACGAAATTTATAAATTATTTGTGCTCTTAGGTAATCAATTGTTAACAAATCTTAAAAAGATCCAAAAAATATATATTGCCTACGGCGAGATGCGAACTCACAACTTCATACTCGACTCAATTGTTAACAAATCTTAAAAAGATCCAAAAAATATACATTATCTTCGGCGAGATGCGAACCCACAACTTTATACACGGCATGTCATGCAATATTTACATGTGCCAACTGCTTCGTTGTATTACAGACGAAATAGGACTATACTTTGCTTTCCGTTCGCCTTGCCCGATCATTTTTGTAATATTTTTCGTAACGCTTTCGCGAGTTTACTCCCCAAGTCAAGCGTGCCTAAAGAAGTTTCACTTCAAAAAAATATTTTAGAAACCTCGATATCATTCAAGACCTATCCATAGATACCCCACACGATACGACCAAACATTTGGTGCATCGTACCAGGCACATATCGCAACACTACTGCTCGGACCCGTCCTCCGTACGGCTTCATCAGAAATCATGCCGGAACACGACGATTCGCTTGACGGCAAGACTTTGTCTGGTGGGTGGTAACTTCTGTCCGCAGCCGCTGTTATGGCCTACCATCGGGTAAACTAATAGTAATATTTCAGATACCCTTTAAAGCGATATTATGTAAGTTAAGCCTATTACGGAAGACAACATCGAACTCCCAGCGACCTACGGCACGGGCTTGCGGGCGGCGAGCAGTGGGAAGCATTGCCCGGTAAGGACCAAGCCCGGGTCGACGACGCGTTGTATTCCACGCGCCTCAAACAGATATCAGCACACAATGACGGGATCCACAAGGACCTATGACTGCCAAGTCCGCGGGTTGTTCGAAAGAGATGCTTTCGAACGAATTCTACATCTCGCAAGCAGAGTTTTCTGTGCAATGAAATGAAATGAAATCGTTGATTAAGCAAGTAGGATCACTGATCACTTTTACACGTCATATTTTTTTTTTTTAAACTATATGACGCCGGCATTTCCTAACTGACTATATCTGAGAAGAAATAGCCGAAACAAACTCAAGGATCATCGTCTTTATTGAAGTCCAGACATTAAAAATGAAAATCTTTTTAATAATTTACGTTATAATTACGCATATTGCTTAATAACAATACTTAACAGAGCGAGCAGCTCAGTCCCAAGCTTTTTTTGTTGTAAAAGTGTATACATGGACCCATGAACGAGTTGCCTACTCTGTGGAAACGAGTGTGATGTACAGCAAGATTGTGTTTGTTCCTGGTACCTATTTATATTATGAATATCGCTAATTTTCTTAAAATTCGATATATTTTTATGCAATTAGCATATATACAACTTCCCAACATAAACCATTGGGGCAAATGCCCCTCTCTTCGTAGTTTTTGGCTCTAGGACATGCCGGTTTGAAAGCAGTGGAAGATGAAATAACTTACACAAAGTAAAGCCACTAATGAGGTTTTTTTTTTAAGGGGGGGGGGATTGGATGCACCCGCCATCACAGGGCATTATGAGCTATGCTACCTGGGGAACCCGGATTTCCTTCCAGGATTATATTACTACGGGAAGGGATGAGAGGATGGATCTCCTAACTTTATTTATTTTATTCTTTTTCGGCTAGCCCGATCTTTATCTTTATTTATTTTTAACATATACAGTATGTTAAGAAAACCCTGTCCGACCCGTGAAGGTGTTGTTAGGTATCGATAACTGATTCTACTAATGCATACAAAACCGGGCTAAATTAAAAAAAAAATCCCCCTAAAAAAATAAATATTATTTCGCAAAAAGAGGTAACTTAAGTTTAAATGTGCGTTCACCCTTCCGCGGGGCGGCGGGCGGCAGGGCACGCGGCACGTGGTCGCATCGCTATTCGCTCATAATAATACCGGTGTTGTCACTTTTTAAAAAATTACCAAATTTCGGGGAAGTTGGAATTAATTCGCGGGAAAATAAGATTATTTCAAAATACATTTGTATTGGTACTATGATGATTACGTAAAATTTTATATTATATTTGGTCATGTGTTTACCTAACCTTTATTATCCTTATGGGTCGGACAGGGTTTTCTTAACATACTGTATACTAACATCTTATTTACTAGTACTGCATGACAGTTATTTTTTTCCTTTCTTACTTCTTTAATACATCTATTTATTTACAATGTAATATTTTGTTGTGGCTAATGTCCAAGAGAGACAAAGCCAAGAAGAGAAAAAAAATACAATGTAATATTATGTAGGTACTTCTTAATCTAACTATTTCAACTTTTTCTGCTTCATTTACCCTACTTACTACAATCTTACTTACTATTACTTATTCCTACACACTTACCCCCTTATTAATAAACGCTGCTTAAAGTTAACAAGTGATTAGCGATTCTTTAAACATACATTTTTGACCTTTCGACGTTACTTAGCTGTAATCATCCTTTATGAATAAACTCTTTAAACTCTGTGGTATTTATTCATAAAGGATGATTAAAGTTAAGTGACGTTAAAAGGTCAAAAATTTAAGGAATGGCTAATCACTAGTTAACTTTAAGCAGCGCTTATGAATAAGGGGATTGTTCTCTACTTAATTATTTATCTAATAACAACATTTTGCTAACTTTTATATATTTTCAAATATACAGTTTAACAAACTTATAAATCTACTTATAGTCGGTCTCCGTGGCGCAGCGGTCAACACGCCTGCCTGTGACGTGGAGGCCCTGGGTTCGATCCCCGGCCAGTCCATGATGGAAAACGATCTTTTCCTGATTGGCCTGGGTCTTGGATGTTTATCTATATATGTATCTATTATTAAATATAGTATCGTTGAGTTAGTATCCCATAACACAAGTGTCGAACTTACTTTTGGGCTAGCTCTGTCTGTGTGATTTGTCCGTATATATATTTACTTATTTCTGTTATTTACTAATTTACATATAGTTGTGCAGTAATCTATAAATTGGTTTTGGCTATTATTACTTGTAAGTGAATCGGACAAATTTTGCCTACCTATTCTTACCTTTAAACTCCGTTCCAGGTTGAACCTCTGCACTGCATGAATTGGGCAGTCGTCGAATGTGCACGACATCTTCCACGGCGTCTGGCTCACAGATGCATGATGGACTCTCCTTTTTTTTTTTTTTTTATTAGACGTTGCCCCACACTATGAATTTCTCATGTATCGTGGGTGCGTTTACAAACATATAAACTCACATACACAAACATACAGGCTCGGAATAACTAGTAAACAACCGTAGTATATGTACTACGTCAATGCCTACAAGTACAATTTGTTCCGTGCGGGAATCGAACCCACAACACGCAGTGCAGCAGTCAATAGCTTAACCACTGTGCTAACCGGTCTAAGTACTGGTAGAATCCACCATGCCCCGTCATTTTCTGGGTGAGTACTGATGAGGTTCAAACCTATGACCTACATCTTATAAGTCCTATACAAATACAAATAGGCCAGCCAGGCCAGGTCCTATACAAATAGGCCAGCGCCGCTCTCAAATATACAGAGAGACTTCAATATTGAAGATATTCCAAGATTATTTGGCTCACTGTAATGCGTACGCGCGGCTCAAAGTCCACTAAAAATATTTCATTCAGCTTTCAAAATTAGATGTGAAAATTAACATAGTTAACAAAAAAGAAAAAATGCTGATAATGTCAATGATATGGCCTACATAGTAATGACTAGGTTCAATGTTCAAAAATTATAGTAGGTCATAGATTTAGAAACAGAAGCAAATATACGTTGTAATTTTTTGTATATGCGTGCACGTGTCCAGTATTTTAATTTAAGTAAAGATGTTGGGTAATTTTCAAATTTGGGACCAGAAGCGTGGAATTCGAAATATTTTTTTTCATTTTTGATATTACTGTAAATCAAAGTATTGTAAATTATATATAGGTATTTTTATTTTTTTATTTTTTGTTTTAATCTGTCCCTTCTTGCATGGCAAGAAATCTTTTTTGCCTTTTCTTTTGTTTAACAATTATACTTTTTCCGCTTGCACTTTTTTGCGGCTTGTCCATCTTTACGGGTTGCTCTTTTCCCGTTGCGTCTTGTCATCTTTTTTTTTATATCTATATATATATATATATATTCTTTTATCATCTTTTTGTCAACATTCTTTTGTCTTTTTTCTACATTTTCTTATGTACTAGTCTTAGTCTACTTACTTCTATACAATCATTATTTTAGGCTATTCCTGCCGATGGCAGTCGCGGGGCTGCGCTGCCCCTCGTCCTATTTCGTTCAATACATATTTTAGCGATTTTGAGGCAGAACCGCTCCAGGTACGGCCTGGAGTGTTTATCCGCCATAAGGTCGGCTATGGATGACTCCGTCAAAACTTTTCCAGTGCTTACTTCCAGGTCGTGCCTGTCGCGGTTATGCCTCGGACATTCAAACAGCAAATGCTGTATCGTCTCGGACGCCTGTGTGTCACACACACAGGCTGGACTACTCTTCAATTTAAATTTATGCAGGTACGCGGCGAAGCCGCCGTGACCCGTCAGGATCTGCGCCCAGATAGACGTCCTGTCGAGGCACTTCAGGACCTTGCGCGCGCGCACCACATCGGGGAAGAACATCCGCGTGACCCCAGCCGTGGCCCCGCCGGTGTACCTCCCGTTCCAGACAGCTACTGTGCCCTCTCTCAAACGTCTCTTGACGTAAGAGACTGGACACCTGTCATACGCTGGGGCGACCCTGGACTGGGCCGCCATATATAGGTATTAACGTCACGTAAGTTGTCCCATCATTTTATCTTCATAAATATTGCAAGATTTTAAGTTATTGCTATAAAACAAGCTCAAATCTCATTCGTATGACTGTCCCCAAATTCAAATTCTTTGTTTTTTTCTTTTTTAATCATTATAAACTAGCGCTTGACCGCAATCCCGCCTGATGGTAAGCAGTGATGCGATCGTTGATGGTAAAGCGCGCTAGTTTATTAAGAACCTATTCACTCAGATTGAACGAATAGGAAGGAAGACGGCAGTTGAGCGAGGTGATGCAATGTTAAACCCAACAACACTGCGCCAAAGGGAGACTGACCTGAAGACCCTCCACGACCAAACTCCTAACACAACAACATTTGGCGCATCGTACCCGGCACACATCACAACACAACTGCTCAGACCTGTCCTCCGTACGGCTTCGCCAGACATTATGCCGGAACACGACAAATCGCTTGGCGGTAAGGCTTTGTCTGGTGAGTGGTGGGTGGTAACTTCTGCCGGCGGCCGGTGTTATGGCCTACCACCATGAAATTTTAATTTTTACAGTTCTGTTTAACTTTCTTTTTTATTTAAAAATCTGTAATGGAAATTGGAATGTTATCTTTTTATTTTATAATATAACTATAAAAGAACATTAATAAAACACTAAGATATTTTTACAAACAAAGGAAGTACGATATACAGGCGTTTAGAAAAAGGAAATTTTTGATATTTCATTTGTATTATCGTCATTTAATTCCCTACACGAGCTATATTACGCCATTTTACCGCGCTCAGCCACCCGCAGAAGGCTCAGGTGTTCAGGTGATCACCAACAACTTTAGTGTATAAACGTTTACGTCATTATTTTAAGAAAAAAACCGAATATCAGGTAAGATTATGCAATGTTGACCAAATTTACATCATTAGTGTCAGGCCAAATATTGTGAATCAGTTATTAGTTGTTTTATTTTTATCGTATTTGTCCATCTCCAAAACCCCAACACAACAACATTTGGCGCATCGTACCTAGCACACATCGCAACACAACTGCTCAGACCCGTTCTCAGTACGGCTTCACCAGACATCATGCCGGAATATGACAAATCGCTTGGCAGCAAGGCTTTGTCTGGTGGGTGGTAACTTCTGCCGGCGGCCGATGTTACTAAATAAAAGCGCGTGATTTATGTAGTAAAAAGTGCATTCAGTAAATAATTAATAAAGAACATTGAAATAGTATCGCAGTCATTACTTTGCCTTAGACATCCCTCGTAGATGGTTCACGCGGCCGTCTTTTACGAAATTATGACTGTCATTGGCGATATCCGCCATTACTGTGAAATAAAATTTTAAAAGAGTTTCTATAATTTGTTACACGTGTTATTGGCAAAATTGTGATATCTATTCCACAGGGGGGCCATTGATCAAGAGATGAAGTTGAAGTTTTGAATAAATGACTTCTAATTTTGATTTTTAAATAAATATATTCAGAAAGTATTGGTTTGGCTAAATTCATTTCCAATGTACTCCGAAGGTCGTTTGAGGCACGGAATCTGTGATTTTATATATATTTTTTTTTTCTATGGATGGCCATTATTGCGCCCTCAAAAATGGCCTCCGCCGCGAAAATGGTACAATCAGTTACAACTGCAACGATGTGGTTAGTAACCGCTGACTCATTCCGTGAGTTTCCTATAGCATACTTATGTATGCTAATTGCTGAAGCCTTCATGTTTTGAAGCGCAGCTGCCGACAATACATTTTGTCCTGTGTTCATAGGTCTATTTTTCTTTAATTTAACTTATTGTTTTCTTATACACTTACATATTTCTGTGGCTAATAATTTCAAGCTCGGTTTTCTTTTCATCATCAACCTTTTTGTCGTCCCACTGCTAGGGACAGGTCTCCTCTCATACAGAGAAGGATTGAGCATAATCACCACGCTTGCTCAATGCGGGTTGGCGATTTCAGACTTAAAGTCCAGGTTTCTTCAAGATGTTTTTCTTCGCCTTGTCATCAATCATTGGTGTACAAGATATACTTAGAAAGTCATACTCATACTTGTGAGAGGCTGGTCTTTTAACCACTAGGCCACCACGACTGACTTTTCTTTTAACACGTTTTAATATTCCACGAACTTACCCGTGTGACGTACTAGTTTCCGATACAGTCCAACATCGTATGATCGCGCGGTTGTACCACGTTGGCAGATTGGCACCGGTCGCGTAGCAATCGTACCAGCGCGCGGCCAGCCAGTATCGGACGAAGTGCCGGCCGGTAAACACGTGTACGCACACCACACGCCAGCTCCCGCCAAAACTACGCTAAACTACTTTCGAAAACTTTAAATATCGAAATACTGAATGAAAGTCACATTTTTTTAATCTGTGAACGAACATAAAGGACTTTTTGAAACTTTTTGGTTGTGTCAGTGTTTTTTTTTTTTGTGGATTTTGACAGTATTTTTTTTTATTTTCAAGTTTGGATTTAAAGTGATTGTGAATGGATGTTATGTAATTGTGGACAGGTGAGTTTTATTGTTTTAATTAAAAAGTCATACGATCGAGGAAACAGGAATTTGAGCTCGCCTTTATTGGCGGAGGTTACCCACGTTGTACCGACCGGTTATTTCACAAGGAGAGATGTAACGAAATGGGCGCATTTATTTTAATTATCGTGACATAAATTATTTTTAGTATACATAAGAATTTTAGTAAATATGAAATTTAAAGGGAGATAACTATTTTGTACAAGTTATGAAAGTACCTAACAGGTAAAATAAATGACGTGCGTTTAATTTTTTTTTTTTAAATAAGTTTGGTTTTGGTGAGTTCGCAAGAGTTCTTTTAATGACACTGTGCTATCCAGCATCCTAGTGGCGTTTCGCTCTGTTGAAGTCAGTTGGAATCATTTTTAAAATAATTGCTAATTTATTCCTCCAAATGTTCGGAAATGTCTTTGCTCAACAAACTTTGTATCGATTAGTGTTGTTTTAAATGTTAGTATTATTTTTTAGTTTTTTATTTTATTGTTTAAATTTTTTTAGATTTTGTTTTAATTAAATTGTATTTATTAAAACGTATGGCGTTAAATGTATCCTTTCTGCTACATTAGCTTAAGCAACCTATAATGGTAGTAAGTGTATGATTAAATAAATAAATAAAATACATATATTTATAGGTATTTTTTATGGTGAATTATCAAAATAAGATGTAATACTTTAAAAAGATTTTACTCTAAAAAAATTTTAAACATCACTAAACTGAAACCTCGTGCCAATATTTTAACCTATTTACCAAAGTCAGTTCTGCACTTTATTTCCTTCTTTTAAAAATAAACTCTTCCTAAATTCATTAACTTTGTTCTATTCTCACGAGTAATTAGTGAAATTCATTTTACATTAAACTAAAAACAATATCCCACACTTAGCAAAGTTAGCTATAAAATTATGATTTAAAAATATTTTACTAAATTTATCAGACGTATGCGCAATAAGACATTGAGAGATTATTAGTAAAAAAAATTTGCTATGACAATAATAAATAGTAAATTAAATACTTAATAAACTAGCGCGCTTTGCCATCAACGACTGCATCACAAGCTACTTATCATCAGGCATCAGGAATCGTGGTCATGACAAATAAAAAAAAAAGAAAAGTAAACATTCATGTCTAAATAAACATCCTCTAATCAGATTCAGTATTCATGAATCAAAACAATTTAATCAGATTTGGTAATGAAAATACGCAGAATTAAAAAAAAATGCGTATAGCGTAAAGTATTGCGTCAATAACTTGATAATCACATACAGCATGTTAAGAAAACCCTGTCCGACCCGTGAAGGTGTTGTAAGGTATTGATAACTGATTCTACTGATGCATACAAAACCGGGCTAAACTTAAAAAAAAAATCCCCCTAAAAAAATAAATATTATTTCGCAAAAAGAGGTAACTTAATAAATGTGCGTTAACCACCCTTCCGCGGCACGCGGCGGGGCGGCGGGCGGCAGAGCACGCGGCACGTGGTCGCATCGCTATTCGCTCATAATAATACCGGTGTTGTCACTTTTTGAAAAATTACCAAATTTCGGGGAAGTTGGAATTAATTCGCGGGAAAAAAAGATTATTTCAAAATTCATTTGTATTGGTACTATGATGATTACGTAAAATTTTATATTATATTTGGTCATGTGTTTACCTAACCTTTATTATCCTTATGGATCGGACAGGGTTTTCTTAACATACTGTATAGACTGCCCAGAGCTCCGTCGACTTTTCTGTTATGTTATGTTAAGAAAACCCTGTCCGACCCGGACAGGGTTTTCTTAACATACTGTATAAGTGCCGAATGTCTTATACACAAATTAAACTAATTTTAAGATCAGTGCAACTTTTTCTTTCTATTTCATTAAGAAAAGAACAGAAGATAACATTTTAGTTTCATCATCATCATCATCATTTCAGCCGAAAGACGTCCACTGCTGGACATAGGCCTCCCCCAAGGTTCTCCACGACGACCGGTCCTGCGCCTCCCGCATCCAGCGGTTTCCCGCGACCTTCACCAGGTCGTCGGTCCACCTTGTCGGGGGCCTACCCACGCTACGTCTTTCGGTGCGTGGTCGCCACTCGAGAACCCGTCGGCCCCATCGGGCATCGGTCCTACGGGCAATGTGTCCAGCCCATTGCCACTTCAGTGTTGCAATTCTTCGGGCTATGTCGGTTACTCTCGTTCTTCTGCGGATCTCCTCATTCCTGATTCGATCGCGCAGTGAAACCCCAAGCATAGCCCTCTCCATTGCCCATTTAGTTTAGTCCTATCAAATTAGTCCGCGCCTGACGTTTTTTTAGACGCCATGTTTTAAATCACGTCTAAACTGTCTATAGAATATAATAATTTGTTAAGGTTAAGGATAATTCTCTTTATGAATGTGGTTTGGATGAGGGAAACGTGGACCATTTGTTTTTCTCATTTCCTAAATTACGCTTCTCCTTTCATGAAATCATTCCCCCTCATATTCCTCGTCCTACCTCGTTCAAATGTCTTCTTCCTTTTGTGTTTACACGTTTTATATTGAAACTATGCAAATTCATTGACATTAATAAAATTAAGTTGTAACTAGTTTCCTTTTAACTATCTATCTGTCTCTGTGTCATAGCATAGAGTTCCTTTTTTATCGTACGGTCCAAATCCTTATGTCACTGTCAATCTTTCTTTTTCTTTCTTTATATTTTGGCTTCGCACGGTCTGTGCATTTAGCCAATGTCAAGTAATTATGAATTATTCATGTAGAAAAAGACTGCAGCGTGACCAGTCTTACGTGTGAGGTTTGGGGCTAAGTCATGATGTGGCCACTATGCTGCGATATTTCACTGTTCTTTATAAACTATTTACTAAATGCACTTTTTACTACATAAATCACGCACTTTTATTTAGTAAACAACACTATAAATAATTTTAAAAGTTCAATGAAAAACGAGCGTGACACTCAGCTTGACTTTCCCGACAGAACTCCCACTGTCAGTCTGCGTCTTTTCTCTGCGAAGAGTTTTTTTAATTGTTTTAGTTTTAATTTAAATACAAAGATATATTTCTACTATTAATTCTCGCTAAATATCTTCCAGCGTTTGATGGTCTATTAAGATTTCGCGCGTGTTATTGGCAAAATTGTGGTGTCTTTTCCACAAAGGCCATTTATCAAGAGTTGAAGTTGAAGTTGATCTTAATTTGACAGGATTAAACTAAAATGTTATTTTTTTTTTTTTTTTTTTTTTTTAATAGTTATATACTAGCACTTGATCGCATTCCCGCCTGATGGTAAGCAGTGATGCGATCGTTGATGGTAAAGCGCGCTAGTTTATTAAGAGCCTACTCACTCGGAAAAACTGAGCGAATAGGAAGGAAGACGGCAGTTGAGCGAGGTGATGCAATGTTAAACCCAACAACACGACCAACGATGCTGCGCCAAAGGGAGATTGATCTGAAGACCCTCCACGACCAAACTCCCAACACAACAACATTAGGCACATCGTACCCGGCACACATCGCAACACAACTGCTCAGACCCGTCCTCCGTACGGCTTCACCAGACATCATGCCGGAACACGAGAAATCGCTTATCTTCTGTCCTTTTCTTAATGAAAATTAGTTTAGTTTGTAAAGAAGACAATCGACGCCAATCAGTCTATCTCTTCTTCCCACTACTGAGGCACAGTCTTCCTTTCTGTGAAATGGGCCGTGATCGACCACGCGGACATATTACGGTCGGTCTCCGTGGCGCAATGGTCAACACGCCTGCCTGCGACGTGGAGGCCCCGGGTTCGATCCCCGGTCAGGTCGTGATGGAAAACGATATTTTCCTGATTAGCCTGGGTCTTGGATATTTATCTATACAACGTGTAACATAAAGGGTATATACATACCAAGGGCATGGCATATTTACATGATATCAATCGATATTGGAAGGGTTTTTTAATCCTATCTCTTTATGTTAGAAAGTTACGAGAAAAAGCACCGCCTGTGATAGACTACTACCATACTAGGCGCACAGAATTTTTGAAGACATTTATCGTGATTTTGCCAAGTAATGTGACGTGTAACGAGTAGTTATTAACGTATGTAGTGTGGTGCACGTTTGTTATGATTTGAATTTAAGAAACACACGAAACCGAAAATTTAGTATAAATTTTTTGAGTATTTTATTTTGAGTTGAAAACCTTCCGATATCATTTGATATCATGTAAAGATGCCATACCCTCTATGTTACACGTTGTATATCTATCTGTTATAAAATATAGTATCGTTGAGTTAGTATCCCATAACACAAGTCTCGAACTTACTTTGGGGCTAGCTCAATCTGTGTGATTCATTTCTTTATATTTATGTATTACGCGTCACATGACAACAATTTTTGTTTTTTTTTTTATAATTATAAACTAGTCCTTGACTGCAATCCCGCCTGATAGTAAGCAGTGGTGCAATCGTTGATGGTAAAGCGCGCTAGTTTATTAAGCCTATTCACTTAAAAAACTTAGGAATAGGAAGGAAGGCGGTAGTTGAGCGAGGTGATGCAATGTTAAACCCAAGACCAACACGGCTAACGATGCTGCGCCAGAGGTAGATTGATGTGGAGACCCTCCACGATCAAACTCCCGACACAACAACACTTGGCGCATCGTACCCGGCAACATCGCAACACAACTGCTCAGACCCGTCCTCCGTACGACTTCACCGGACGTCATGCCGGAACACGACGAATCGCTTGGCGGCAAGACTTTGTCTGATGGGTGGTAACTTCTGCCGGCAGCCGATGTGGGCTACCACCGAGAAAATTTTATTTATTTTTATTTTCTATTATAATATATGGGTGTAATGAAATTAATAACAACTTTAAGTATAATACTAGGTTATATGTGAATCAGGTTAGACTGGTATCTAACCCCAACACAGTTAAGACAAGGCTATTAATTCCCCATCTCCGTTCCATCATCGGACGACCCGTCGTACGGAGAGTTTCCACCCTTACGTTGTTGACACCACTGCGATCCGGACGAAGCGTTTTGCTTCCTCTTTTATACCGCGTACTTCGAGGGACTGGAACAATTTGCCAGCGACGGTGTTTCCGTCACACTACAATTTGAGTGTCTGTAAGGCTAGAGTGAATAGGCTCTTAATAAACTAGCGCGCTTTACCATCAACGATCGCATCACTTCTTACCATCAGGCGGGATTGCGGTCAAGCACTGGTTTATAATTTATATTAAAAAAAGTCCTTGAGAAAAAGCAAAAATAAATCTCGTGTATAGTTATAAAAAAAGATGGGGTGAATTTTGACACAGCTCGTTAAAAGAAAAACAAATAGATATATTTTTTTATACATAAAATGTATAATATATAAGCCTGTTCTCAATCAAAGAAGAAACAGCCAGCTGCTTTTTTTTTGTTGCCATGGCTGCACCACCGCCAGGAAATCTCTAGGTCACCAAGACTTTGAGATAAAAATAATTATTATCGTTATCAACTTGCGTACGCCCTTGACCGCTTCAATATCTCTGTCTTGGCTTTGAGAAAGAAAATATGTATTCACATATCATACTAATATATATAAATACGAAAGTTTGTGAGTATGAAGAGTCATTGCATTTTTTCGCTAAAAAACCCGCCACACTTTTCCCACCCACTGCAACTCCTGAAAGCCAGAATCAACAGTGGAGACCGCCAGGAAAACGCCGAGCAATGAAGCTCGACGAGTCCCGGAGAAACGATTCAACTGTCTTGGGTCCCGCAACGAAATTAATCAGAAAAGAATAGCGGAGGAGTAAGAAAATACATTTTTTCCACTTCCCTCCATAACAAGCAGGAGACAGAACAGAAGTAGGCCAATCGGCACAAAGGGACATTATTGCAACTGGGAGAAGCCCAGATTGCCAAGCACCACGGAATAAAATTTGATTAAGTTAATGGGTCCTAAGTAGGTATGTGCTGTTACAATTGATTCCAATAATAGGTATGGCAAAAGCGCCTGAACGCACGGTTTCGCTAGTTTATATTATATATATATAGTTATTTTTTCGCTAGTTTTAAGATTCCTGCTTACTTCCTTGTCATTGCTCAAAAAGTCCATCATCATCATCTCAGCGTTAGCGCGTTAGCAGCGTCAGCGCCCGCCCGCGCCTGCAGCGGCGCGGAGCGGCAGGGCCTGTCTCACACGGTCAGCTGTGATGCGCATTCGGTAACCATATAGCAACAATATCTAAATGTATTTGGGAAAAAATGTAACATAGTGTTCAAATGATTGGAATCGATTCAGTTGCTTATTCTGAACAAACTATATTCAGGTTTCGAACAAAGAAAAATAACGTATAATAACCTATACAATACAATGTCATCTTTTCTTTCTATCGATAGTTGTCAAGGTCATTCATCATCAACCTTTTTATCATCCCACTGCTGGGCACAGGTCTCCTCTCATACAGATTGAGCGTAATCACCACGCTTGCTCAATGCGGGTTGGCGATTTCAGACTTAAAGTCCAGGTTTCCTCAAGATGTTTTCCTTCACCTTCAGTCATTGGTGTCCAAGATATACTTAGAAAGTACATATTAAGTTTTGAAAAGTTACATTGGTACTTGCCTGACGTGGAAACGAAAACGCACGCTCATACTTGACAGGCTGGTGTTTTAACCACTAGGCCACCACGACTGATAACTTAATAATCCTTTTTTTGAAGTGAAACTTCTTTACGCACGCTTGACTTGGGGAGTAAGCTGGCGAACGCGTGACGTAAGCGTTACGAAAAGTGATCGGGCAAGGCGAACGGAAGTTAAGTGGGGGATATAAGCACAGAGGCGCCTGTGGCGCGAGCTTGGTACTACAAGGTCTACAACGAGTTTTTTTTTTTTTTCAATAAAAATAGCAGATCTATGCAAAAATATTAATTTACCAATGAAACCATGAAATAAATTTAAATATTTATAGAAAATTAATATGTGTATACATGTATATATTGTACACACACATATATATATACATACAGATGGAGCGAAAGAAGTTTTACTTCAGTCGTGTGGTCATAAGCACACTCGTTTTTTTATGATCAACGTGGCTTCAATTACTATTTTCATTCATAAAACACGTTTTTTTTTTCTACTCTCAATTAACTGGGAGGTCATAAAAGTGCACAACATTATGTGTACCTCACCTCGCTTGCCTTCGCCTTTCAGAATATCACTACTTAAAACAAAGTCACTTTCTATTTCTCTATGTCCCTTTGTATGATTAAATCTTTATAACTTCGCAACGGGTTTTGATGCGACTTTTTTAATAGATCATCATGATCTCAGCTTTGATCCCAGTTGCATCCATAGCTTTTCAGCTTTGGAGTCTGGGGTCCGCTTTACCAGTCCATCTGCTGATTTTGGCTAAACTTCGATATTTTCCGCGAAGCGACTGCCGTCTGACCTACACTACTCGAAGGCGATATCTAAGTATTGCAGTTAGATCAATTGTTAGACCTTTTGAGGGCTCCAACAACCCGTAACGACTGCCATTAGATGTTCGTATGGCAACCGGGACCAACGGCTTAACGTGCTTTCCGAGGCACGACCGGACCAGTACAAATATATTCATACATACAAATATTTGCACTGTGCGGAGATCTTCCTCCTTGCGCAACGGCCGCGTTCACTACCGCTTCGCCACGGAGGCTGTCGATAGCAAGCTCATAACTTTGTGGTTATTCATATCTTTTTGAAATTTTCTGCATAGAGTCTTTACTTAAAATACTGGGCACGTTTTTCGGGTTTCGCATAAACAAAAAGTATTGTTGTATAATTGATATTGAACTATCTATCCACTTGAACGTCCCGATGTGACAGCTTAGAATGCGTTGTACGTCCGAGCGCGCGATCGGTATCAAGCCGCGCCGAGCGCTCGTAAAATCCTCCTTATTTTGTTCTTATTTTTTAGCAGAAGTCTATTTAATGACTAAATATGAACTATTTATCTTGCAGGGATTATGTTGTCATATTTTAATATGTTATATCAAACAGAAACTTGACTAAAATCCGGCACACAATGAGCAATGAGTAATCATTTCATCGTCCACTTTAACACTCGTAAAGACAACTTATCAGACATTGGATACCAAAGTATTTAAACATGATCAGAAATAATAAATCTCGATAATTATGTTAATATGTAACACTAATAAAAATAAATAATTTATTACTCTTATTTTAATCGCAGAACTCACTTCCACTGTACAAAACTGCACTAACCGTTCATAAACAAACTTTTTTTCCGATGTTTTGTGTCAGGTGGGGCACTATTTTATACATCAGAGAATCGTTGTTTAATACAGAACCATCTAGTGAAAAGTTCATGAAGCTTTTTGATACATATCCTATGTAAAATATCGTTTAAAATTGTACATGTCGGCGAGGCCACCATGGTTGCCTGAACGCTTAACGCCAAAAATTTTTAGGCAACTTTGTTGGCCCGGACGCTTGAGTGGATAAATCGAGAGCAGCGATGGCCAAGTGGTATCAACCGCCACTTACAAATTGTAGGTCGTACGTTCGGGACATAGGCCTCACTTTTTCTTTTGTTTTGGATAAGAAAACATCAAATGACCTTTCCTGCTCTGGGTGGAGCGGAAGGGCGTGTCAGACTTTTACCGACTAAAACCCACCCGTGTTTCTTCACTTCCCTATGCGCCAGGGCCACGGTATCTTTTTTAACCAACCCGCAACCCTGACCCAGGAGGCATCGGTCCTCGTGGACCACGTCACAATGTGCTGACATCTCTTTGAGGCGTGCGTGAAACACAACGCGCACATAGGCCTGCCTCGACGATCGATCCTGCGCGTCCCGCATCCAGCGGTTTCTCGAGACCTTCACCAGGTCGCCGGTTCACCTTGTCGGGGGCCTAGCCACGCTGCGACTTCCGGTGCGTGGTCGCCACTCAAGAACATCGATCCTACGGGCAATGTGCCCGGCCCACTGTCACGTTTGGGTTGCCTGAAATATTTTATTTATTGCAAAACTGAGTAACACGATTTTCCTTGGACTTTGTCAGGCTATCCGGCGTCTGAAAACGACTGTCAAGCGTGCTTTCCGAGACACGGAGAAGTACTGATATGTAAAGATGATCAACCACCCATGTACCCACTGTAACAATCATAGCTTAATCTGATCAAGCGACCCGTGCAGCTGCCAGACTCTAACATAAAGGGTGTCTCTGACATCGACGCACAAACGAGTACCATGGATCCAGTGCATGATTCTGAACCACCCACAGGTGGAATTTTTCGTCGGTTTTTTCCTGATTTAAAAAAAAATGATATGCAGTTTTTTTTCACTTTAAACCGTTCATAATTGCTATACTTTTATAACCCAATAAGATTTTAAAATAAAAATTAATTAATTCGCTAATTACACAAAAAAGCGCAATGCAAACAAAATTCGAAAAACTATCTGATCAGCTGATTTAATAGAGTTCACATCAGGGATCAACGTCATACCTACAAAACCGCACGGCGGCACGCTTGCAACGTTCAAAGGCCGAGCCGACACATTTTTTTAAACACCGTTATTTCTGCAACCGCTCATTAACGATATAAATGACTATCATAATTTTATTAGTGGCATGCGGTGTGGCCTTCTCGCGAAGTTTGCGTTACGATGTCAGATACACCCTGTATACCCTTATAATAAAACATGAATTATATTTACATCAGGTTTTATTTCTTTCTTCTTTAGCTTCGCATGGTTTGTGCATTTAGCCAATATCACGTAATGAATTTTCATTCATGTCGAAAAAGACGGCCGCGTGAACCGTCTACGAGGGAGGTTTGAGGCAAAGTCATGATGAGGCCACTATGCTGCGATATCTCAATGTTCTTTATGAATTAATTACTAAATGCACTTTTTACTATATTAATCACGCACTTTTAATTAAGTAAACAACATTATTAATAATTTAAAAGTCCAATGAAAAATGAGCGTGACACTCAGCTTAACTTTCCCGCCAAAACTCTACTTCAGGTTTAGACCACCTAACTAAATGGTTGTTGAATTATGAACCTAACCATTACAGAAATGCAGTTCTTTATATAAAAAATTACAGCTTAGTCGGGTACTAAGTTGTTACTTTTGTATTAAGAACTTTATTTAAAGTTCGAAATACAAATACTGACTCAAAGTTTAAATCTGGAACTAAAGTTAGATCTCATTTTCTAATAAGGGGGTAGTTGAGTAGACGCTCTTAATATTGTGAGAACTGAGTTTAAATAATTTTGTGTTATGAAGGTCGACAAAAGAGAGCTGTTGGAAAACGCAATACGAATTCCAATTTTAAATTACTCGTAGATCGTCCATATTGTTTTAATTTAATCAGGATCATCAATAAACACTTGGATGTTATTATATGACTGTCAGTGCCGCACGTCCACTCGATAGGCCTTGTTGGAGAGGGAGTACCTACGGGAAAAATCAACCCTCGTGTGCGATTTTATGTAGATAGTTATTTAGGAGTGATGCTGTAGGGTTATACAAGATTAATTCTTCTTTTACGAAACCTGAATATAGTTTGTTAAGAATAAGCAACTGAATCAATTTCAATATGTTTTTCCCCAAACGCATTTAGAAATTGTTGCAGTCTGGTTACCGAGCACGCCACGCAGCTTACAGTAAATCTTAGTACCTGCGCGCGCGCAACAGCTGACGCCAGAGTTCAACGCACCGTACGAGCGGAGCGTTGACCATATTTTTATTAGGACAACCAAGTAGTCATGGCTGAGACCCTGGAAGACCTGGGCAAAATACTCGATGACCTCAGCAGAGCTTCCCAACAAGTTGGTCTAAAGATGAGAATGGATAAGACGAAGATCATGTCGAACTCTCATGTCGCACCCACTCCAATTCTAGTTGGTTGCTCTGCACTCGAAGTTGTTGACGAGTATATATACCTGGGACAAACAGTCCAACTAGGTAGGTCCAACTAGGTAGGTCCAACTTCGAGAAAGAGGTGTCTCGTCGAATCCAGCTCGGCTGGGCAGCGTTCGGGTGGCTACGATACATCTTCTCGTCGTCCAAGATACCACAGTGTCTCAAGACTAAAGTCTTTGACCAGTGTGTGTTGCTAGTAATGACTTACGGAACTGAAACGTGGTCGCTCACAATGGGCCTCATGCGAAAGCTCAGAGTTACACAAAGGGCAATGGAAAGAGCTATGCTCGGAGTTTCTTTGCGTGACCGAATCAGAAATGAGGAGATCCGCAGAAGAACCAAAGTCACCGACATAGCTCTGCGAGTCGCTAAACTTAAGTGGCAGTGGGCAGGGCACATTGCTCGTAGAACCGATGGCCAATGGGGCAGTAAGGTTCTGGAGTGACGGCCACGTACTGGAAGACGCAGCGTAGGGAGGCCCCCAACAAGGTGAACCGATGACCTGGTGAAGGTCGCGGGAAGCCGATGGATGCGGGCAGCACAAGACCGGTCATCGTGGAAAGCCTTGGGGGAGGCCTTTGTCCAGCTGTGGACATCTATAGACTGAAGAAGAAGGTACAGATTTCAAAAGTTGGCTCATCATTAAATAACAACTGGACAGGTTGATGGATGAGGTATAATTATTATTAATAATGAGTAATTAGTTTACTCGGTGGTAGGCCATAACATCGGCTGCTGGTAGAAGTTACCACCCACCAGACAAAGTCTTGCTGCCAAGCGATTGGTCGTGTTCCGGCATGATGTCTGGTGAAGCCGTAAGAAGGCAGGTCCGAGCAGTTATGTTGCGCTGTGTGCCGGGTGCGTTGCGCCAAATGTTGTTGTGTTGGGATTTGTTCTTGGAGGGTCTCCAGATTTTACTCTGTCGTCACATCGTTGGTCGTGTTGTTGGGTTTAACATTGAATCGCCTCGTTCAACTGCCGTCTTCCTTTTTTCGTTTTTTATTTCAGGGAATAGGCAGCGCGCTTTACCATCAACGATTACATTTTTGCTTATCAACAGGCGCGATAGCGGTCAAGCACTAGTTTATAATTATTAAGAAAAAAGTTTCGTACATAGACGCATATAAGCATATAACATGTCACTATGACCAGACAATAGTCAACTGATTTGGCAATTTAATTCAAATGACTACTGAACATTTTGTAACAACGCATACAATACGCTGGCCCTGTTCCGATTAGCTGACCGATTTACTAATTAAACGCCAAGGAATGCTTAGTTTTTGGTGTGTCATTTTGAACTGTCAACTAATAAATAATTTAATAAAAAAATGCCGACCAGCTGGTATTTTCGTAACACAATTCTACGTATATCTATCTGGCTACAGAGGCATAATATCGGTCATAACATTGGCTGCTGGCTGAAGTTACCAAGAGATTCGTCGTGTTCCGGCATGATGTCTGGTGAATCCGTACGGAGGACGAGTCTGAGCAGTTGTGTTGCGATGTGTGCCGGGTACGATGCGCCAAATGTTGTTGTGTCGGGAGTTTGGTCGTGGAGGGTCTCCAGATCAATCTCCCTCTGGCGCAGCATCGTTGGTCGTGTTGGTCTTGGGTTTAACATGGCATCACCGCGCTCAACTGCCGTCATCCTTCCTATTCATAAGTTTTTAAGTGAATAGGCTTAATAAAATAGTGCGCTTTACCATCAACGATTGCATTACTGCTTACCATCAGGCGGGATTGCAGTCATGCACTAGTTTATAATTATTAAAAAAAAAGTTTGTAGTATTATAGTGAATAGTATAAAAATATAAGATAAGATAAAAGTATATAGGGGATAAGAGCAACCCCAAAAAATCACAAGCCTAATAAAAGCTCACTAAAAAAGGAATATAAGTAAAAAACATAAAAAGTAAATAAAGATTCTTGCCACGCAAGCAGTGGGGACGTAACGCCCTGTGCTGACTGGTGTCTTTAAAAAAAAAAAGTTCTGGAGTGGCGGCCACGTAATGGAAGTCGCAGCGTAGGGAGGCCCCCAACAAAGTGGACCGATGACCTGGTGAAGGTCGCGGGAAGCCGATAGATGCGGACAGCATAGGACCGGTCATCGTGGAAAGCGTTGGGGGAGGTCTTTGTCTATCAGTGGACCGCTATAGGCATGTGGGAGACTGAAGAAGAAGAAAAAATTATTACGACCGCCATGGCCCACGCACAATGGTCCACTGGAAGCGCTAAGTGCAGAAACCACCAACATAGTTAGAACCTAAATTATATTATCACAATTTCTGTCAAACCGGTGAAGGATCACATCATGACGAAACTGGCCTGTCTGCCAGGCCTGCGGGTTGCTCTAAAGAGTTATCGTTTCCCTGGTGCACAGACAACTGAAGGAGCACGGGTGGGTTTGAGTTAGTACATCAATGATTTGATTAAAGAAAGAAACATGCTCATTAACATTACAGCAAAAGAAATACACTTAAAACTATAAAACTTAGTATATAATGCCAAAGGGCCTTTTTATTGAGATGTGAAATCATCAAATGACTTCTGAAGCTCTGGGCAGAGCGGATGGCCGTGTCAGACTTTTACTGACTAAAACCCACCCGTGTTTCTCCACTTGCCTGTGCGACGGCCAGAGCCACGGTTTTTTGTTTAACTAACCCGCAACCGTGACCCAGGAGGCATCGGTCTTCGTGGACCCCGTCACTTAGTGCTGACATCTCTTTGAGGCGCGCGTGAAACACGACGCGCCGTCGACTCGGGGCTGGTCCTTACCCAGCTCAGCATAATGTCAGATGACAACAGAAAGTGTACCATCTGACGCTGATTTTTAGCTGCAACCCACGACTGCCATACGCTAGAATTACATACGCACAAATATGCTATTTTTACAGAGTTTTCAATCCGCAATAATAAAAACGATATATGTATTTAGATAATAATAGTACCTAAGCCAAATGATAGAAAAACTCAAATATAATCAAATAAAAAATACTGTGACACCATACATAAATGTGTTTGCTATAACATCGGCCGCCGGCAGAAGTTACCACCCACCAGACAAAGCCTTGCCGCCAAGCGATTTGTTGTGTTCCGGCATGATGTCTGGTGAAGCCGTACGGAGGACGGATCTGAGCAGTTGTGGTGCGATGTGTGCCGGGTACGATACGCCTAATGTTGTTGTGTTGGGAGTTTGGTCGTGGAGGGTCTTCAGATCAATCTCCCTTTGGCGCTGCATCGTTGGCCTTGTTGTTGGGTTTAACATTGCATCACCTCGTTCAACTGCCGTCTTCCTTTCTATTCGCTCAGTTTTTCTGTGTGAATAGGCTCTTAATAAACTAGCGCGCTTTACCATCAACGATCGCATCACTGCTTACCATCAGGCGGGATTGCTGTCAAGCGCTAGTTTATAAATATTAAAAAAAAAGTTAATTCACTCTTGCCTTTAAGACACTTAAATTGTAGTCAGACGGAAACACCGCCACTGGAAAATTATTTCAGTGCTCAATCGTAGTGTTAACAACGTAAGCGTGGACGCTCGTCGAAAGACTCTCGGAGAATTAAGTCATGCAATTCCCTCGCACACTCTCCAAAATGCATCCTATAGAACACCGACAGGCTGGCAATTTCTAATCACGAAATTAAATAGGTTAAGTAAAGCAACGATTTAAACATTCTCCAAGGATAGCATGACATAATAAGTAATGAATATTCATTATATTTAAATGACGCATATTGTGAGTTTGTATTTTGACCTTAGGGTGTTGTGGAAAAAAAATAGGACGAATGACCACGCGGCTGATTTAGAAAGCAAAGTGAAGTATTTAAAGTACCATCGAATAGGCTGGAGCTGGCAGCAGGAGGTTGTATTCCACGTGCGGTTTAAAAAGTTATTTCTGAGAACTTGGTGGTACTGACCAATGCCTGTCAAGGCCGCGGTTTGTTAAAAAAAAAAAAAACGTGGCTCCTGGCGTACAAACAAGTGAAGGAACACGGGTGGGTTTTAGTCAGTAAAAGTCTGACACAAAAATAGAGTTCTCAATGTTATAATGTTATGCTTTACAAAAATCTAGGTCATCGTATTCTTCACTTTTTTTTAACACACGCATAGGAAGCTTGGCTGCCTAGCAAATCAGCGTACCGTGCGATGAGACTGATTAGTATCAGTCTCATCGCACGGTACGCTGATTTGAGAGACCTGTGGGAGCTTACGTGTTCTGATAGTTCAGAACACGTAAGCTCCCACAGGTCTCTCTTCTAAGAATAAGACAGCTTCTCATATATCTATTACATTCAGTATACTTAGACGGAGGTTTTATTTAACAGAGAATCATTTTGAACGTGTGTAATTCTAAACGATGTCATTGTGACAGGACGGCCACTTTTATTGTAAAAATTGATTAGGTCACAGGTCCAAAGTTTAATTTGTAGCTAGAGGCTGCATAATTTTTTAAATTTTTTATAAATCGTTGTGATGATATTTTATATATAGACTCCAGTGTAAATTGGAATTAAAGGTATTAATTGAGAGATGGTGTATCGATTTTAAGAATATAGGCTTTAAATAGTATGTTAAATGGTGAATTCAAACGTCTTATCTTTTGTTTCAGATTAAAGATGGAGTTAAAATCGCCAAAAGCGAAGAAAAAGTCAAGCATAGCAAAACTAATATCGTGGGGCAGAATGTTTAAAACCCCCTTGCTTATTCTTTTTTTATTGGGCACCACGAACTGTGAGCGCGAAAGTGAAGTTACAGAATTGAATTCCAATTTCAAAATTCAAAGTTATGACGGTAGCCATCTTAGGCACAGACATTATAATGGGACAGAAAAGAATAAAATGAGTGACATTAAATATTTGAGAAGGCATTTGAATAAACAAATAGTGAATTTTGTTATGACTGATTTTCTTATTGATGGCGAAGTGGAGAACAGAGTGCATTTTAATGGTGTTACTGCTAAGGAGACTTCTGTTGGAGCTGATGGGTGAGTCATCTTTTGATTTATATTTAATTATAATACATTTCTGCATGATAAGGTATTCAGTCATTAATGTCTGAAATTGTACCTAATGTTTTTTGATTATGTACGTACTGAGCTGATAAAACCTTGGATATTACACGAATTTAGTAGAACCTGTCCGGACAATGTAATGGAATTAAAACCATTTTTTTTTTTATTTAAATTTCTGGCTCGGTTACGGCCTTTAAGCCAAGTCATTATTTTGAATGCACTTTTATTTAGTCACGTCACGAACATTGATAATAACTTAAACTATTTAACTTATGGCCTGATATATGTGACAATAATGGCGAACATAACTTAGGCAATTCATCGGCTGGAAGATGAATTTATACAATAATTAATTTAAAGAAAAAAAAAACTTAAAGGTATCTAATAAAAACTTACATTAACAAATAATACAGTAATAAGTAATTGCTGAAATATCAATGTCTAATAAATGTCAATTAAAAAAAGAAGAAATATGTCAATATCAAGTAACAACAAGTCAGTTATAAAATAACAAAATAATAATATAAATAACGATTAAATTTAAGCAGCATTTTTTTTATTTTGTTTTTAATATATGCACCTTATCTGGGAACACATCAAAATCGGGTATTACAACTCTTTATTTCTACGTGAAGTCTCGAGTTTATAACTAACAACCAAGCTATATGATGACAAGTTTCTTCCAAATATTTATTCAAAATTCTGTTTGGCACTAAATATAACAAATTTCGCTTATAATGTTACATACATTATAAGCGAAATTAATAATTCTTAGTTATAATTGTGTGTAGGTCGTATATTATGTAGATAATCAAAACAATGTAAATTGTTTTATTAGTGAAGTAAATGAAATGAAAAATAAATAAATATTTTTTTTATTATGTAAATTATGTGTCAAATGTTTACTCAGGGTTTTTGGCGGGAAAGTCAAGCTGAGTGTCACGCTCGTTTTTCATCGGACTTTTAAAATTATGTATAGTGTTGTTTACTAAATAAAAATGCGTGATTTATGTAGTAAAAAGTGCATTCAGTAAATAATTCATAAAGAACAGTGAAATATAGCAGCATAGTGGCCACATCATGACTTTGTCTCAAACCTCCATCGTAAGACGGGTCACGCGGCCGTCTTTTTCGACATGAACAATTCATTAAGTGCCATTGGCTAAATGCACAAACCGTGCGATGCCATAAAAGAAAGAAAGAAAGAATGCTTCCTCAACGCCTCTAGCCGCCGCAGGAGACGCCCTAGTCGGAAGACAACATCGAACTCCCAACCATCTAAGGCGCGGGCTTGCGGGCGGCGACTGCTAACAAGAGAAATGGGATATCATCAAACGAACTTTCCCGCTCTGGGCGCAGCGGAAGGGCGTGTCAGATGTTTTTTTTTGTTTTTTTTTTTTAATAATTATAAACTAGCGCTTGACCGCAATCCCGCCTAATGGTAAGCAGTGATGCGATCGTTGATGATAAAGCGCGCTAGTTTATTAAGAGCCAATTCACTAAGAAAAACTGAGCGAATAGGAAGGAAGACGGCAGTTGAGCGAGGTGATGCAATGTTAAACCCAACAACACGACCAACGATGCTGCGCTAAAGGGAGATTGATCTGAAGACCCTCCACGACCAAACTCCCAACACAACAACATTAGGCGCATCGTACCCGGCACATATCGCAATACAACTGCTCAGACCCGTCCTCCGTACGGTTTCACCAGACATCATGCCGGAACACGACAAATCGCTTGGCGGCAAAACTTTGTCTGGTGGGTGGTAACTTCTACCGGCGGCCGATGTTATGGCCTACCACCGACTTTTACTGACTAAAACCAATTCGTGTTCCTTCACTTGCCTATGCGCCATGGCCACAGTTTCTTTTTTAATCAAACCCGCAACCCTGACCTAGGAGGCATTGGTCTTCGTGGACACACGAATCCTGGGCGTTTGTCACGATGTGCTGACATCTCCTTGAGGCGCGCGTGAAACACCACGCGTCATTGACCCGGGACTGATCCTTATCCGAACCACAACCAGTGATTCTACTATAGTGATTTCGTTTCCCCACCCCTCAATTCAAATTTCCCCTTTTCTGACTGTTCTTCGCCTTGAAAATTATTTTGCTGTAGTTTTTAGTATTCATACTTATATTCCATCGCACATTACATTGCTTGCCCAGCTCTGTTAAATCTATAGATTTCTCCATTGCTTGCCCTGCCTCTCCAGAGCTGGGCAAGCAATGGAGAAATCACGGTCTCCTTGCCAAAACTGACTTTAACGATTCCATAGATACATAGGTACTGTAGGCTATTGGAATAACATGTTTGAAAAAAATAATGTTGACGGCAGATGCAAATTCCTTCAACTGCCAATTTTGGTGAACAATTTTTTTCTTCTCCTCTGGACCTCAATTTCCCCTCAAAAGGGGAAGTTCCTCTCGTTGTGGAAACTCTGACCACAGCCTGGACCAGGCCCGGACTCGAGAGATCGCCGCCGATGGCCGCCAAGAGAACACGGCGGTGCTCTACCCAAGCCGGGCAGACCTTCACCGTATGCTCCACTGTATCCTTCTTCATCTCAGCGTTAATCCCAGTCATATCCGAAGCTTTTCAACTTTGGAGTCTAGGGTCCGCTTTACCAGTCTAACTGCTGATTTTGGCTAAACCTCGATATTTTCCATGAAGCGACTGCCGCCTGACCTTCACAACCCGAAGGCGATATCGAAGCATTGCAGTTAGACCAATTGTAGGACTTTTGAGGGCTCCAACAACCCGTAACGACTGCCATTCAGTGGCGAAGAGTCCATACAAGCCGATTCCCACCGGGTTACCTTTCAAAAATCAGTTCCATATTCATACAAAAGTATTTACATTCTATTTCATTAACAAAGTATTATTAATCAAATGCATGCGCGATTTACAATAGCAATAGTAATTCTTAGCAATACCCTAAGTATCACATTTCATTTTATAGTCGTAAATTAATCAGCGCTTCAATTTTTCGTACATGAAGGCAACTCGACGAATGTCGGCTTACCTAGGTCAACGTTTTACTATGAGGCGAAAAGAGACAGAGCGTGTCAGACCATCTCTTTCTAATGCTCGCTAACCGTCGGTAAAACTTGATAAATATAGGCTAATGTCAAACGGCTTGCAGTTCTCTCCTCTCCTCTATTAGAAAGAGACATAGAAACCACGCAAAATTTCAAAACAAGACGCATTGCATTAGAATATAAATAACGTGGTGATTGTGTATAATTTGCTTTATTTTTGCTTAATATTTTTGTTGGTTTTGGATCGGTGTTTGTGTGGTTCGGTTTTTAACACTTTATTATTTTTGTAATTTTTTATTTTATTTTTTCTTGACTCTTATTCCCTAACAATAGATACTTAATTTAGTACTTACTAACAAGCATGCATGTGTGGTATGGAGATGCACGACGTCGAAAAAGGCTTTTCTCAAAGCCGCTTTTATCATACTTGAAAGACACTGTTATGAAATCATCAGTCCTTTTTTGTATGGTAAAGGTGGGGCTTTTGATATTATTCTTATCTGAAGACCTCCTCCAAGATATCCTGCAGTAGGTAAGTGTTTTTTTTTTTTTTTTGACCGGCTTCCCTTTGTCAAAATTTCACCCTTCGCCACTGCTGCCATTAGATGTTCGTATGGCAACTGGGACCAACGGCTTAACCTGCTTTCCGAGGCAGGACCAGACCAGTGCAAATATTCATATTCATGCCTACAAATAATTGCACTGCGCGGGGATCGAACACGCGCCTCCTTCCGCAGCGGCCGCGTTCGCTACCGCTATGCCACGGAGGCTGTCAGCTGCCCTACTGTATCCGATCAGGGCAATCCCCACAGTGGTGACACCCTGGTGTTTCCTCCCGCCTAGCTAACTTCACCTAAACTCTGCAATGAGTTTTTTTTTTATAGAATGGGTATTAAGCTAATATTAAAGTCTCAATCCGAAGCTGATCGTAATTAGTTCTTAAAACTTTCTTTCTTTCTTTCTTTAATGTCACGTAATGAATTGTTCAATGTCGAAAAAGACGGCCGCGTGACCCGTCTTACGATGGAGGTTTGAGACAAAGTCATGATGTGGCCACTATGCTGCGATATTTCACTGTTTTTTTTTATGAATTATTTACTGAATGCACTTTTTACTACATAAATCACGCACTTTTATTTAGTAAACAACACTAAAAATAATTTTAAAAGTCCAATGAAAAATGAGCGTGACACTCAGCTTGACTTTCCCGCCAAAAACCCCGTTCTTAAAACTTATTTATAAAATTAATTACACCGTATAAACAGATTAGATTACAATACAGAGAACAGAGGTTTCAATGAAACTGTTGTGTCTCCATGCTAATTTGTATGATATTATACAAAGGACCGATATATTATGAAGAAATAACGTTATCCTGACTTTTGACCCCAAGACGGCGATCTTGTAAGACTTATGGGCACTATTTTCTCGACAATTATTGAATTGAACTTGAATTTCTCAGTGGTAGGCCATAACATCGGCTGCCGGCAGAAGTTACCACCCACCAGACAAAGTCTTGCCGCCAAGCGATTCGTCGTGTTCCGGCATGATGTCTGGTGAAGCCGCAGAGGA
This sequence comes from Sesamia inferens, assembly GCA_037179545.1. NCBI lineage: Eukaryota > Metazoa > Arthropoda > Insecta > Lepidoptera > Noctuidae > Sesamia > Sesamia inferens. The sequence goes on from CM073947.1 coordinate 5,830,808, forward strand.
CGGGTCTGAGCAGTTGTGTTGCGATGTGTGCCGGGTACGATGTTGTTGTGTCGGGAGTTTGGTCGTGGAGGGTCTCCAGATCAATCGCAGCGTCGTTGGTTATGTTGTTGGATTTGACATTGCATCACCTCGCTCAATTGCCGTCATCCTTCCTATTCACTCACTTGTTTCGAATGATTTCATTATGCTCTTAATAAACTAGCGCGCTTTACCATCAACAATTGCATCACCGCTTGTCATCCAAGTGTATCTCAACGAGGAAACTTTAGAGAAGCGAGCTGACAATTGTTTCAGTTTCTAAATGGAATAAATCGATCGAGTTTATAAAAATCTTACCGCAAAATGTTAGGTTAACTGATCTTAGGCACGCCACAATAGCAGCGGTAATTCCTCTCTATGAACACTGGCTAGAGAGGCGCCACGGGGTGCCTTCACCTTCCACCTTTTTTTTCTTGACGCTGTGGAAATGCCTTTACGCACCATACCCCGGGACTCGCCCAGCCGAAGCCGGGAATACCCATTAAAACCACAGCGGCACATCGACATCGCCTGAGTGGCGGGGTCATGGGAAATAGCAGAGCCTTTCTACCAATCCCCCGCCGGCGATTCCCGTCAAAAGGCAGGCCCACAGTGGTCCCCCCATACGGAGGGGCCGGGCTGGGTACATCTTCTTGTGCGAGAAGACGCAGCAGCCAAGGGTTTTTTAGCGAGGTGTCCTTCCTCTTAGCACCACTCGTTTGCCCGGAAGCAAACGGTTCCCCCAGCTCCTCGCAATGAGGAGACCGGGTTGCCCGACGGTGACCCGGAGTTCGGGTCACGTCAGCCACGTGGAGTGGTGGCCGACCCGCCGCACGTGTGATCGCCGAAGCGGTCCCCACATCTGGTTTTGGTCCGCGCCGGTAAACCGGCAACCCCCATATCTGGGGGCCGTTCCCCTATCCGCCACCTAGGGACGCGTCCGATGGCAGGCCAGAAACTGCATACGGAGCCTTCACCTTCCACCTAACGCAGGTCCTCACCGGCCGGTGTTTCGGTAGGTTCCTGTTCCGGATAAGGCGGTAATTTTCTTACTAACTTAAAATTTAATACTAGTGTGTTATTCAATAGTAGGTAATTTTAATTGTAGTCGCATCCAAAGCTTTTTAGCTTTGGAGTCGGGGGTCCGCTTTACCAGTCTAACTGCTGATTTTGGCTAAACTTCGATATTTTCCGTGAAGCGACTGTCTTCTGATCTTCACAACCCGAAGGCGATAATGAAGCATTGCAGTTAGACCAATTGTTGGATTTTTGAGGGCTCCAACAACCCGTAACGACTGCCATTAGATGTTCGTATGGCAACCGGGACCAACGGCTTAACGTGCTTTCCGGAGCACGACCAGACCACTGTAGATATTCATATTCATGCATACAAATATTTGCGCTACGCGGGGATCGAACCCACGGCTCCTTGCGCAGCGACCGCGTTCACTACCGCTACGCCACGGAGGCTGACTGTTTAATTGAAAAACACTCTTGACCCCTAAAGTGGCTGGTTCAATTATTTGTTATTGTTGTTATTCATTATAACAATAATATTATGAGTAGATACCGTCTTAATGGATAACTCGGTACTTACTCGGTGCTGAGATAACTTATCTTTAGGTACCTATTCTTACTTATTTGCAATGCGGATATACATATCACACTGCGTTTATTAAAATGTAGTTTTAAAATAGCTATAATAGGGTAGTTAACTATAAAACTAATTAGTCCGTCAGTCAGATTTCCAAATAATACTAGAGACGTTTTTTTTTTTTTTTTTCATATAAACAAAAAATTAAAACGACACAGTGTGTTGAAAACTCGTGTGACGTCACTGCACGCTACACTTTTTAGAGAGCAGTGACGTCACCAGCCACCACTCCTGATATTTGATGACGTTTATATTTGTAAATTTTTATTGATTTGATAAAACAAAATATACTTGTCCAATATTTTTCTATAATCTGAATGACGGACTAAATAAAATCAATTTTTGAAGTGAAACTTCTTTACGCACGCTTGAATTGGGGAGTAAGCTGGCGAACGCGTGACGTAAACGTTACGAAAAGTGATCGGGCGAGGCGAACGGAAGTTAAGTGGAGGATATAAGCACAGAGGCGCCCGTGGCGCGAGCTTGGTACTACAAGGTCTACAACGAGTTTTTTTTTTTTCAATAAAAATAGAAGATCTATGCAAAAATATTAATTTACCAATGAAACCATGAAATAAATTTAAATATTTATAGAAAATTAATATATGTATATGTGTATACATGTATATATTGTACACGCATATATATATATATATACATACAGATGGAGCGAAAGAAGTTTCACTTCAGTCGTGTGGTCATAAGTACACTCGTTTTTTTTACCCAGGAAATATCCCTATTAGCCAATCTGGTTATTACAACAGGACTCGAACACGTCTACCCCAATAATAAACATTCATCGTCATCAACCTTTACCGTCCCAATGCTGGGCACAGGTCCCCTCTCATACAGAGAAGGATTGAGCGTAATCACCACGCTTGCTCAATGCGGGTTGGCGATTAATGCGGGATTAATAAACATTATCAGCCCTATAATGTTCCCATTATTGGAACACGGACCTCTTCTCGGTAAAAGGGAGTGGGCTGTATTCTACCACGTTGACCCAGCGCGGGTTGGCAGATGTCACATGTCTTTGAAGTTTTGGCTCTAAGATCTACCGGTTTCCACACGATGTTTTCCTTCACCGTTTTAAGGTCATGAAATAATTAACAAAAAGCATAGCGCCTGATAGGGTTGATGGGGGAACCTATGATCTAAAACTTGAGAGTCGACGTCGATACTACTAAGCCACCGCTGCTCTCAATAACAACCATATTGGTTATTTAAAGCTATTTTCAAAATATATTTTAATAAACGCAGTGTGACATTATCACAGTTTCATTACAAGATAATGTGTTAATACAGAAACCCGTAAAATACAAGAATAGGCAATAAAAGCTGCACGAGCACGTCTTATTAACACCTAGTGGTAATCAATCAAGAGTTTGTAACATTACTATAACGCCACATGCCACCAACGCGCCATACTGACGTCACACGAATTCTACATCTCGCAATCAGAGTTTACCGAGCAATTAGCATACATACAACTTGCCAATTTCAACCATTGGGCAAGTGCCCGCCAGACATAACACCCGTCTGGTCGGAGGATCCTCCCTTTTCTATGGAGGATAAGTGAGCTTTACTCCCTGTTCCTCATGCCTCCACAAGCATATTAAATATGCTTCACTTGCTTTAACTTCCCGATATTAACTGTTAAAACTTAGTGAATAGGAAGGAAGACTGCAGATGAGCGAGGTGATGCAATGTTAAACCCAACAACACGCCCAACGATGCTGCGCCAAAGGGAGATTGATCTGAAGACCCTCCACGACCAAACTCCCAACACAACAACATTTGGTGCATCGTATACGGTAACCCTGCACATATCGCAACACAACTGCTCAGACCCGTCCTCCGTACGGCTTCACCAGACATCATGCCGGAACACGACAAATCGCTTGACGGCAAGGCTTTTTTTTTTTTTCTTTATTTTACCTACGTAACATAGCAGTATGCCTAGCATGAGTTTTCATTAGGAGACTCGATCGTCGATATCGAGCGCGTTTGGCGCTCTGATTGGTTGAGAGTTTTTACAACCTTGAAGCGGGTCAATCGATGAGTCTAATGCGCTCGATATCGACGATCGAGTCTCGTAATGAAAACTCATACTAGGCCTACTGGTACGGTCACGTCTTACATTTTCGTAAGACGTGACCGTACCAGCGTACGCGACCCTAATCTCTACTGTTACAACGATAAAACATAAAATAGCAAACACCACTGAAATAGGTACATAAGTATAATTAAATAAATAAAAATAAAATAAATAAATAACTCATCGTGTTCCGGCATGATGTCTGGTGAAGCCGTACGGAGGACGGGTCTGAGCAGTTGTGTTGCGATGTGTGCCGGGTTCGATGCGCCAAATATTGTTGTGTTGGGAGTTTGGTTGTAGACTCTACAACCAAACTCCCAACACAACAATATTTGAGGGTGAACAATAAGGGAGATTGATTTGAAGACCCTCTACAATGTAGAGGGTCTTCAGATCAATCTCCCTTTGACGTGGAAGCCCCGGGTTCGATCCCCGGCCAGGTCATAATGGAAAACGATCTTTTCCTGATTGGCCTGGGTCTTGGATGTTTATCTATATATGTATCTATTATAAATATAGTATCGCTGAGTTAGTATCCCATAACACAAGTCTCGAACTTACTTTGGGGCTAGCTCAATCTGTGTGATTTGTCCGTATATATTTATTTATTTTTATTTACCTCGCTCAACTGCCGTCTTCCTTCCTATTCGCTCAGTTTTTCTGAGTGAATAGGCTCTTAATAAACTAACTCGATATCGACGATCGAGTCTCGTAATGAAAACTCAAACTAGGCCTACTGGTACGTGACCGTACCAGCGTACGCACCCTAATCTCTACAGTTACAACGATAAAACTTAAAATAGCAAACACCACTGAAATAGGTACCTAAGCCTTAGCACCACCTCCTCGCTATTCAGTTTCTCGTGCCAATTCACCTGTACCTCGCATCTGCAAACTATTAAACTGACGCAGCGACCTGGGGGACAATCGCACTAAATAAAAAAGCAGAAGTTAAACTCTTGTTCATATCTAGTCCATTTAAAGTTGTGATTTAGTTTCCATCCCATTTGGTACCGCGCTAAAATTTTAACTTTGATTGAAAGTAAAATCAATGTATGATACATTTCGCCAGACACAATATAATAAATTAAAAAGTAAATCATGCTTTATGTTGCCTTTATGTTGATTAAAGGAAAAACCAATTATTATTATTTTTACTAACTAAAAAACAAGTGCAAGTGAATTGTATGATTTAATTCCCCCATCTCCATTCCACCATCGGACCCGTCGTACGGTGAGTTCCACCCTTACGTTCTTGACAGCACTGCGATCTGGACGAAGCGTTTCGCTTCCTCTTTTATACCGCGTACATCGAGGGACTGGAACAATTTGCCAGCGACGGTGTTTCCGTCAAACTACAATTTGAGTGTCTTCAAGGCTAGAGTGAATAGGCTCTTAATAAACTAGCGCGCTTTACCATCAACGATCGCATCACTGCTTACCATCAGGCGGGATTGCGGTCAAGCGCTGATTTATAATTTATAAATAAAAACCAAAATAAACTAAAGCAAACTAAAAACGAAGTTTGTTAGAAACAATTTCAAATAAAATAAAATGCAATAACCTTGTGAGTTAAAAATAAGTACAAACAAAACTAAGTGAGTTGGTGTTTATGTATAGAGAAGGGTGATTCTGTATGGGGTGGTGAGTGTTCGTGTGTGTGTGTGAGTGCGTTGTGAGGAATGATGAGTGTACTCAGGTATGTATGTTTAAGTAATATGAAGATGAAAAGTAAAAAATACATTAAAATATCCAACTAGCTATACATACATATTCCCCCTTATTCATAAACGCTGCTTAAAGTTAACTAGTGATTAGCGATTTTTAAACTATACATTTTTGACCTTTTAACGTCACTTCACTTTAATCATCCTTTATGAATAAACATTTTTTTTTTTATATATATAAACTAGCTCTTGACCGCAATCCCGCCTGATGGTAAGCAGTGATGCGATCGTTGATGGTAAAGCGCGCTAGTTTATTAAGAGCCTATTCACTCAAAACTGAGCGAATAGGAAGAAAGACGGCAGTTGAACAAGGTGATGCAATGTTAAACCCAACAACACGACCAACGATGCTGCGCCAAAGGGAGATTGATCTGAAGACCCTCCACGACCAAACTCCCAACACAACAACATTAGGCGCATCTGAATTGCTGATAATGAAGACTAAATTGAAAAAAGTAAACCCCAAATCGTCGATTTTGTAAGAAAAACTACAATAAAAACACGCGAGACAAAATAAATTATTTTAATGAATAAATCTTAACTATTTGCACAACGAAACCGTTCCAATTATCCGCTGAACGAATTTTAAAATAGACCACGCAGATGTTATAATCTTAGTGTTTTGCTTCGAAGGTCGAATTCTTTAGTTAATGTCTAGATTTAGACCCAAACGTAATGTTTGTGAAAGTTTCTACGCCGTCGAACTTTACCCGTATTACAAACACAGGCCACTTCATCTACCTAATGAATATTAAACAAATATACAAAATTATTTTCTTGTTTATGCGAAATCCGAAACACGTGTCCAGTACAAAAACTTGCCGCCAAGCGATTTGTCGTGTTCCGGCATGATGTCTGGTGAAGCCGTACGGAGGACAGGTCTGAGCAGTTGTGTTGCGATGTGTGCCGGGTACGATGCGCCTAATGTTGTTGTGTTGGGAGTTTGGTCGTGGAGGGTCTTCAGATCAATCTCCCTTTGGCGCAGCATCGTTGGTCGTGATGTTGGGTTTAACATTGCATCACCTTGCTCAACTGCCGTCTTCCTTCCTATTCGCTCAGTTTTTCTGAGTGAATAGGCTCTTAATAAATTAGCGCGCTTTACCATCAACGATCGCATGACTGCTTACCATCAGGCGGAATTGCGGTCAAGCGCTACTTTATAATTATTAAAAAAAAATAGTATTTTTAATTAAAGAATCTATGTACAAAATTTCAAAAACTTAAAAAAAAAACAACCGACTTCCAAAAAACACTACAAAGTTAAAAATAACTAATTTCGGAAGTCGGTGTCTTTGGTTTTTGTATATGTATTAGTTTTTGACACCGACTTCCGAAATTAGTTATTTTTCACTTTGTTGTGTTTTTTGAAAGTCGGTTGTTTTTTTAAAAAAAAAAGGTTTTATTTTACACTTTTTAGTTGTGAAATGTACTGTTCAGCTACATCTGGTTAGACTGGATGCTGACGCTAAAATACTTAATGAAAAAACTAACAAGCGCACTGGTTCCCCCTACGATTTTCGAAAGTTCCCCCTGATTTCTCTGGTCTTCCACCATCAAACACTGATGTCCTTATCATGGGACCACATTGGGAATGTCCTCTTTCCAACAGAAAAAGAATTATCATGTCATCAATCAATCGGTTCATAAACGACAAAGTTATCCGCGAACAAACATAAAAAAGCATATATATCGGTCGAATTGAGTAACCCCCTCCTTTTTGAAGTCGGTTAAAAAGATATAATGTAAAACCACGAAGTTATGAGCTTGCTATTCTACTTGGTTGTTCCAACAAAAATGTGGTCAAAGCTCCGCTGCGTTGACCTCTGGCGTCAGGTGTAGCGCGCATGTACTATCTATCGTTAGCTGCGTGGGGCGCTGGGTAACTACACTGCAACAAATTCTAAACGTATTTGGGAAAAAATATAACATGGTGGTGTTTTAACGACTAGGCCATCACGACTCTCAAGCATGAGTGCGCGGGTTCGATTCCGGGTCAGGCAAGTACCAATGAAAGTTTTCTAAAGTTATATGTACTTTCTAAGTATATCTTGGACACCAGTGACTGAAGGTGAAGGAAAACATCTTGAGGAAACCTGGACTTTATAAGTCTGAAACCGCCAACCCGCATTGAGCAAGCGTGGTGATTACGCTCAATCCTCTGTATGAGAGGAGACCTGTGCCCAGCAGTGGGACGATAAAAAGGTTGATGATGATGATAACATGGTGTAAAAATGAATGGAATCGATTGAGTTGCGTATTCCGAATAAACATGTATAAAATAAATAAATAAATATATACGGACAAATCACATAGATTGAGCTAGCCCCAAAGTAAGTTCGAGACTTGTGTTATGGGATACTAACTCAACGATACTATATTTTATAATAGATACATATATAGATAAACATCCAAGACCCAGGCCAATCAGGAAAAGATCGTTTTCCATCATGACCTGGCCGGGGATCGAACCCGGGGCCTCCACGTCGCAGTCAGGCGTGTTGACCGCTGCGACAAAAATGTATGAACTCCACTAATTTTACTAATCAAAGTATTAACTGGAACCTGTACAGGATCATTTGCGTCTATTTGCTCTACACAGTACACTACATACGGGTATACCGAATGTTACATGTAGATGTGCTTGTGTAGTTTATAAGGCAAAATAGCCGGGGCGATTTCGACCCTGAAAATAGCCGGGGCGATTTCGACCCTGAAAATAGCCGGGGCGATTTCGACCCTGAAAATAGCCGGGGCGATTTCGACCCTGAAAATAGCCGGGGCGATTTCGTCCCTGAAAATAGCCGGGGCGATTTCGACTCTGAAAATAGCCGGGGCGATTTCGACCCTGAAAATAGCCGGGGCGATTTCGACCCTGAAAATAGCCGGGGCGATTTCGACCCTTAAAATAGCCGGGGCGATTTCGACCCTGAAAATAGCCGGGGCGATTTCGACCCTGAAAATCTGACTTGCTCGGATCATTGTGGTATCAACAAGCTGTGTCAGGCCTCTGCCTCGAATCTTGCGTGCAGCGGGGCGGTGGCGGCGGCGGCGCGGCAGCTGAGCGGGCATCGAAGACCCGTTCTCGAAACTAGCAAGCAGATCGCACGTCACTATAGCCGCATAGTATTGTGTTCACTATTGTGTCGAGGAGATATTTGTTTTTATTCGCCGAAACAAATGTCTGAACAATGGCGGCAACATGTTTTTGATGCAAATTTATTCGTAACGGTCGATCACCGCTCGCTGCTCGCAAGATTCGAGCGCGAGAAGTACACCGCTCGCTGCCCGCCGCCGCCCCGCTGCCGCGCCGCTGTTTTCGAGAACCGGTCCGTTTGATTTTACGCATAAGATCCTGCCGCTCACTCGCCGCCGCCGCCGCCGCCCTGCTGCCCGCAAAATTCGAGGCAGAGGCCTAAGAGTGAAAACTAGCCGTACGACGGGTCGTCCAATGATGGAAAAATGCATCCTATAGAACACCGAAAGGCTGGCTTTGGAGACCGTTTTGAGCTCAATCTAAGCCAAAGGGAAGGGCGATTCTAATTACAGCTTTTCCATTTTCGACCTTAATGAAGTCTCCGACACAGAAATTAGTCAAGTTCATAACAAGAGACTTTAAGTCACATTTCTCTTCAAGGCATATTATAATTATTTGTATTGAACTGACTGGCCTACCTATTTCTAAACATTCTATACACATCAGCTGCCGGCAGAAGTTACCACCCACCAGTCAAAGTCTCGCCAAATGTTGTTGTGTCGAGAGTTTGGTCGTAGAGAGTCTCCAGATCAATCTCCCTCTGGCGCAGCATTGTTGGTCGTCTTGTTGGGTTTAACTTTGCATCACCTCGCTCTTCTGCCGTCTTCCTTCCTATTCACTCAGTTTTTGAGTGAATAGGCTCTTAGTAAACTAGCGCGCTTTACCATCAATGATTGCATCACTGCTTACCATCAGGCGGGATTGCAGTCAAGTACTAGTTTATAATTATACAGTATGTTAAGAAAACCCTGTCCGACCCATAAGGATAATAAAGGTTAGGTAAACACATGACCAAATATAATATAAAATTTTACGTAATCATCATAGTACCAATACAAATGAATTTTGAAATATTTTTTTTTCCCGCGAATTAATTCCAACTTCCCCGAAGTTTGGTAATTTAAAAAAAAGTGGCAACACCGGTATTATTATGAGCGAATAGCGATGCGACCACGTGCCGCGTGCCCTGCCGCCCGCCGCCCCCGGGATATGGTGCTTATCGCACATTTATTAAGTTACCTCTTATTGCGAAATAATATTTATTTTTTTAGGGGGATTTTTTTTTAAGTTTAGCCCGGTTTTGTATCCATTAGTAGAATCAGTTATCGATACCTAACAAAACCTTCACGGGTCGGACAGGGTTTTCTTAACATACTGTATTACGAAAGAGCCGTAGTGTTTTTTTGCGCAATTGGCATCTAAATTTAAACCACTTTACTTTGTTTCGCACTCGAGAAAATTTATTTGAGTTTAGACAGGAATGTTGTTATTTTACACATATGTATGCATTTGTTAGCTCTAGTCCAAGATGTTTAGGCCGGGATATAATTTATGTTATAGCGGTATTTACAAGCGCCACATAAAAACAACGCGTCATACTGACGTCACACGGATTCTAAAGGGTGTCTCTGACATCGACGCACAAACGAGTACCATGTATCATCCAGGTACATGATTCTGAACCCCACAGGTGGAAACTTTCGTCGGTATTTTCCTAATAAAAAAAAATTATATGCAGTTTTTTTTTCACTTTAAACCGTTCATAATTGCTATACTTTTATAACCCAATAAGATTTTAAAGTAAAAAATAATTAATTCGCTAATTACACAGACAAGCGCAATGTGAAAAACACTCGAAAAACGATCCTATCAGCTGATTTAATAGAGTTCACATCAGGGATCAACTTCATACCCACAAACACGCGCGGCGGCACGCTTGCAACGTTCAAAGGCGGACCTGATACATTTTTTAAACACTGTTATTTCTGTAACCGCTCATTAACGATATAAATGACTATCATAATTTTATTAGTGGCATGCGGCGTAGCCTTCTCGCGAAGTTTGCGTTACGATGTCAGATACACCCTCTATATCTAACAGGCAGAGTTTGCCGTGCAACTAGCATAAATCGAGACTCGAGCCTTCCTGTGAGTATTGGTGATGCATTTGCAATGCCCCGGGACATTGCCTGTGCCTTCCAGCGACATTTCAAGGTCGAGACACCGCTCGGATCGGCGTCGCGGGTGCTGGAACCTGGAGTTTGTCCTGGGGACGTTGCCGTTAGATTCTCTGCCAAGGATGTGGCTGCAGTTATTAAGAAGATGGTTCGAGGTAAGTCCTCAGGACGTGATAGGCTCAGCATCGAGCATCTGAGGTACGCTAGTGCACATCTGCCAAGAGTTCTTGCTTTGTTTTTCTAGCTATGTAAGAGTCATAGTTATGTAAATACTTGCCTGATTAGCTGCCTTGTGTGGTTATCATACTGCTGGATATACAAGTAAATATATAGGTCTTGACTAAGACTAAGTAAGGTACAGTTGACTCATCCTCTATAGAAAAGGGAGAATCCTCCGGCCAGAGGGCTGTAGAGTCTGGCGAGCACTTGCCCACCGGTCAATGTTGGTAAGTTGTAAATATCCTAGTTGCACGGTTAACTCTCTTGTGGGATGCAGAATCTGCCTGAGATCAGTATGATCCGTCTTTTTTTTATAAATTATAAACTAGTGCTTGACCGCGATCCCGCCTGATGGTAAGCCGCATCACTGCTTAAGGCTGCTTTTGCATCAAGGATCGCATCCTTGATGGTAAAGCGCACTAGAATGATCTGTCCTTTTTCTATATAATTTATGAACTAGTGCTTGACCGCGATCCCGCCTGATGGTAAGAAGTGATGCGATCCTTGATGGTAAAGCGCGCTAGGATGATCTGCCTTTTTAGGGTTCCGTAGCCAAATGGCAAAAAACGGAACCCTTATAGATTCATCATTTGCCTGTCTGTCCGTCTGTCCGTCCGTATGTCACAGCCATTTTTTTCCGAAACTATAAGAGCTATACTGTTGAAACTTGGTAGGTAGATGTATTCTGTGGACCGCATTAAGATTTTGATGCAAAAATAAAAAAAATAATAATAAATATTGGGGGCTCCCCGTACTTAGAACCGAAACTGATTTTTTTTTTTCATCAAACACTAACGTGTGGGGTATCTATGGATAGGTCTTCAAAAATGATATCGAGGTTTCTAAAATATTTTTTTTAAACCGAATAGTTTGCGTGACAGACGCTTCCAAAGTGGAAAAAGTTGGTCCCCCTCTAACTTCTAAAATAAGAAAATGAAAAATCTAAAAAAAACATATGATGTACATTACTATAAAAACTACCAACGAAAATTGTTTTGAACGAGATCTAGTAAGCAGTTTTTTTTAATACCTCGTAAATCGTAAACCGCTTATTACCGCGTAATCTTTCATACAAATAACTTAAATCCTTTAATTTTATAAATCAATGGTACGGAACCGAACGTAAAGCGCGCTAGCATCTGTCTTTTTTCTTTATAAATTATAAACTAGTGATTGACCGCAATCCCACCTGATGGTAAGCAGTGATGCAATCCAATAGACTCTTCTACGCAAACGGCGGTTGGGACTTCGATATATCGAGAAACATACTCTGTTGTGGTCGAAGTATGGTACTATTTGATACTAAGTGGTACCTTTTTATTTTTGATGTAATCATCATCATTTCAGCCGAAAGACGTCCACTGCTGGACATAGGCCTACCCCAAGGTTCTCCACGACGGCCGGTCCTGCGCCTCCCGCATCCAGCGGCTTCCCGCGACTTTCATCAGGTCGTCGGTCCACCTTGTAGGGGGCCTACCCACGCTACGTCTTCCGGTGCGTGGTCGCCACTCGAGAACCCGTCGGCCCCATCGGGCATCGGTCCTACGGGTAATGTGTCCAGCCCATTGCCACTTTGGTGTTGCAATTCTTCGGGCTATGATGTAATGTCACACAAAATAGCGCAATGAGACCAAAACTCGAAAAACTATCCTATCAGCTGATTTAATAGAATTCACATCAGGGGTCAACGTCATACCCACAAACACGCGCGGCGGCACGCTTGCAGCGTTCAAAGGCCGAGCCGACACATTATTTTTTAAACACTGTTATTTCTGTAACCGCTCATTAACGATATAAATGACTATCATAATTTTATTAGTGGCATGCGGTGTAGCCTTCTCGCGAAGTTTGAGTTACGATGTTAGATACACCCTTTATAAGACAGTCCCCCAAAACGCCCGCACTTCGCCACTTCCTAGTGCTTTCGCTGGGAAGAAGAATTGGCGGAACAAACTCCCCAGCAGCACAGCTGTTTGTTCTTCTTTAGCTTAGTCTTTAGTATTCAGTCTTTGATCAGTGTCTGTTGCCAGTGATAACATATAGTACTGAAACCTGGTCGCTCACAATGGGCCTCAGAAGAAGACTCAAAGTCGTACAAAGGGTGATGGAAAGACTCTGCTCGGAGTTTCCCTGCGTGCTCGAATCAGAAATGAGGAGATCTGCAGAAGAACCAAAATCACCGATATAGCTGTTCGAGTCGCTAAAATTAAGTGGCAGTGGACGGGACACATTGCTCGTAGAACCGATGGCCAATGGGGCAATTAGCGTAGGTAGGCAGCATAAGACCGGTCATCATGGAAAGCCTTGAGGAGACCTTTGGCTAGCAGTGGACATCTATAAGCTGAAGAAGAAGCTGTTTGGTCAGTTAGAAAAAAACACATGACTTTATACAATACTATGCAAGTAAAATAACTAAAATAATAATAATCGGCTATTCTAAGACGCAATGTAACTTTAGATTTGTGGTTACATTGGACTATCGAGTTGCTACCACTCACTGGCATTATGTATTGACAGCTTTATTGTGTGTTAATTTAACATTATTACAATTGACTTGCATCATCTTTTTCATCATTGGCGTCTGGGGTCCGCTTTACCAGTCTAACTGCTGATTTTTGACTAAACTTTGATATTTTTCGTGAAGCGACAGCCGTATGACCTTCAAAACCCGAAGGAGATATCGAAGCATTGCAAATAGACCAGTTGTTGGACTTTTGAGGGCTCCAACAACCCGTAACGACTGCCATTGGATGTTCGTATGGCAACCGGGACCAAAGGCTTGACGTGCTTACGGTGCTTACCGAGGCACGACCAGACCAGTGAAAATATTCATATTTATGCATGCCCAGCTCCGCGTCAGTGAAAACGCGGTCTCTAATTGTCAAAATGACATACTCCGATTGCCTTTTGACTCGCACAGATGTATAGTGAGAAATCATTTAGTTACCTGGACAATATATTAACATGCATAGACGTTTACATTTCTATAATTAGGCAAGCATGTAATCGGTCAGTGCCAGATATACGGAACTCGTCTGTTGGCACGTGTGGCTTTATAGCGTAAACAATTCTTTAGGGTTCCTTTTATTATCTGAAGCGGTTCTTGGCAAGCAAATCGTTCTAAATTAATAAGAGATATCAAAGGAAATTGTTTTGTATATAAACGTTTTAATACAGCACAAAACACTTCAATCAAAATCACAGAATTTATGTCAAATGAAACTATTACAGGTGGCAAATAAAGTCGTGGTGGCCTAGTGCCTAGTGTTTCTAAAGTTATATGTACTTTCTAAGTATATCTTAGACACCACTGACTGATTACAAGATGAAGGAAAAGATCTTGAGGAAACCTGGACTTTAAGTCTGAAATCGTCAACCCGCATTGAGCAAGCGTGGTAATTACGCTCAATCATTTTCTATATGAGAAGAGACCTGTACCCAGCAGTGGGACAATAAAAGGTTGATGATTACAGGTATTTTTAAATTGCCAAAGGGTCGGTCAGCCAGTAAGAGTTTACGTAAATCCTAAATAATTTAATTAATTAAAAACCTCATAAATTCAGAAGATAGACAGATCAAATAATTTATTTATAATATATACAGCATCAATCTTAACTGTAACCACTTGTCGGTGTTCTATAGGATGCATTTTGGAGAGTGTGCTAGGAAATTGCAATTGGCTTAATTCCCCCATCTTCGTTCCATCATCGGACGACTCGTCGTACAGCGAGTTTCCACCCTTACGTTGTTGACACCACTACGATCCCGACGAATCGTTTCGAACTAGTCTTTTATCCCACGTACATCGAGGGACTGGAACAGTTTGTTAGCGGCGGTGTTTCCGTCTGACTAAAATTTAAGTGTCTTTGATACTAAAGTAAGCCCTTATTTATTAACTGCCGACTTCCTATTGACTCAGCTTTTTTGGGTGAATAGGCTCTCAATAAACTAGCACGCTTTACCATCAACGATTGCATCACTGCTTACCATCAGGCGGGATTGCGGTCAAGCAATCAGTTTTTTATCTATACTTATACATAAAGCTGAAGAGTTTGTTTGTTTGAACGCGTTAATCTCAGGAACTACTGGTCCGATTTGAAAAATTCTTTTTAGTTGGATAGCCCATTACTCCAGGAAGGCTTTAGACTATATAACATCACGCTGCGATCAATAGAAGCGGACCATAACTAACTCCACGCAAACGAAGTCGCTGGTAAATTATAAACTAGCGCTTGACGGCAGTCCCACCTGATGGTAAGCAGTGATGCGATCGTTGATGGTGAAGCGCGCTCGTTTATTAAGAGTCTATTCGCTCTAGCCTCAAAAGAAGACACTCAAATTGTAGTGTGACGGAAACACAGCCGCCGGCAAATTTTTCCAGTCCCTCGATGTACGCGGTATAAAAGAAGAAAGCCTAACATATATTGTGCTTTTGTTACAAAGTGTACGCTAATCAACCTTTTTTAACTTTTAATGCTATCGCAAATGCAGTTTAGTAGAGCTGTGAAGCATCATCATCATCATCAATCAACCTTTTATCGTCCCACTGCTGGGCACGGGTCTCCTCTCATACAGAGAAGGATTGAGCGTAATCACCACGCTTACGGAACGCGGGTTGGCCATTCCAGACTTAAAATCCAGGTTCCTCAAGATGTTTCCCTTCACCTTTTAATCAGTCATTGATGTCCAAGATATACTGTGTGTGCCATAATTTAAAATTAACTGCACAATATCACGCCACCTGAAGCTCTTGGCACAGCGTTTGCTTACAACTATTTTTATAACTATGAGTACGGGACAAATAATTTGCACTCTGCTAGACAAGAATAGTGATACTGCCACGCCCTCTCTTAATGAATTCTTAATCTTGTGTCAAAAAAGAGCGTGACGCCACCAGTTTGGAGGTTTGAGGATCAGAGTACAAAGTTCACTTTTTTTTTTAATATATACAACGTGTAACATAAAGGGTATATACATACCAAGGGCATGGCATCTTTACATGATATCAAATGATATCGGAAGGTTTTCAACTCAAAATAAAATACTCAAAAAATTTATACTAAATTTTCGGTTCCGTGTGTTTCTTAAATTCAAATCATAAAAAACGTGCACCACACTACATACGTTAATAACTTCTCGTTACACGTCACATTACTTGGCAAAATCACGATATATGTCTTCAAAAATTCTGTGCATGGTAGTATGCGTAGTAGCCTATCACAGGCGGTGCTTTTTCTCGTAACTTCCTAACACAAAAAGATAGGATTAAAAAACCCTTCCAATATCGATTGATATCATGTAGAGATGCTATGCCCTTGGTATGTATATACCCTTTATGTTACACGTTGTATAAACTAGCTCTTGACCGCAATCCCGCCTGATGGTAAGCAGTGATGCGATCGTTGATGGTAAAGCGCGCTAGTTTATTAAGAGCCTATTCACTCAAAACTGAGCGAATAGGAAGGAAGACGGCAGTTGAGCAAGGTGATGCAATGTTAAACCCAACAACACGACCAACGATGCTGCGCCAAAGGGAGATTGATCTGAAGACCCTCCACGACCAAACTCCCAACACAACAACATTAGGCGCATCGTACCCGGCACACATCGCAACACAACCCGTGAAAAGTGTTGAGTCTAGCGGGCACTTGACCAACGGTTTTTTTTTAAATTATTAACTATTGCTTCCTAAGGTACAATCAGACTAGAATAAATATTGCGCGCGCCTCCTTGTGCAGCTGCCGCATTCGCTACCACTTCGCCACGGAGGTTGTTACTATGGCCCCAGTACTTCTAAGACCTGTTTTTTGTTCTGGATGGGGAAATCATCAAATGACTTCTCCCGCTCTGGGCGAAGCGGAAGCGCGTGTCAGACTTTTACTGGCTAAAACCCACCCGTGTTTCTTCACTTGCCTGTGCACCAGGGCCACGGATTCTTTTTCCCGATCAACTTTGAGCCTTAATGCTTTACCGATAAAATTGTATATCTAATAAAGAAATTTGACAGGTAGCTTGATTTAGTATAGTCTGTACCTTGGCACTTACGCCTTATAAGGCAATGGATGAGAGTTTTGGCGGGAAAGTCAAGCTGAGTGTTACGCTCGTTTTTCATTGGACTTTTAAAATTATTTATAGTGTTGTTTACTAAATAAAAGTGAGTGATTTATGTAGTAAAAAGTGCATTTAGTAAATAGTTCATAAAGAACAGTGAAATATCGCAGCATAGTGGCCACATCATGACTTTGCCCCAAACCTCACTCGTAAGACGGGTCACGCGGCCGTCTTTTTCGACATGAATAATTCATAATTACGTGATATTGGCTAAATGCACCAACCGTGCGAAGCCAAAAAATAAATAAAGAAAGAAAAGGCAATGGATATTTAGTAGATCAGTCTTTATAGTTTACAGAGAGGTCACGCAAACAACGTGCTAACGAGCCCTACAATACCTTTTGATCTATAAAAAGGTTTGACACAGATGTAATGGCGTAATAATTACGTTGTTACAAGTGCACGTGAAACGTAAAACTCTTAGCTTAAGCATAAATATTTATATTTGTAACTCGAGCATGTGTTTTAAGCCCGAAAGCTCTTGTGGAGATTGTGATGTTATTGGTAATATATACATTATAGTCTTTTTAAGTATTGCTTGATCGCGATCCCACGTGATGATAAGCCTCTGCTAATCTAACGCGCTTTACCACCAACGACTGCATCACTGCTTTCCATCAGGCGGGATTGCAGTCAAGCACTAGTTTATAATCCATACTAATATTATAAATGTGAAAGTGTGTTTGTTTGTTTGTTTGTCCTTCCTTCACGCCGTAGCTAAGCAATCAATCGACCTGATTTTTGGTATACAGTTAGTTGAAAAGATGGAGAGTAACATAGGCTACTTTTGGTCCTAAAAAAACATCAAGTTCCCAAGGGAGAATACTGGAATATTTGTATGTGTACACCAAATATCCTAATATTATAAATCGGAAAGTGAGTTTGTTTGTGTTGTTTGTTCCGCTTTCACGCCATAACTACTAATCCGATTGTTTTGAAATTTTGCAGACGTAAAGTTTGAAGTCCGGATTAAATAATAGGGTACTTTTTTATCCCGGAAAAAAATTATATTCACAAGGGAAATCTAAAAGCGCGATATAACCGATCTCCACGCGAGCGAAGCCGCGGGCGGAAAGCTAGTTAATAATAAAATTAATCCCAGTCGCATCCGTAGCTTTCAGCTTTGGAGTCTGGGGTCCGCTTTACCAATCTAACTGCTGATTTTGACTAAACTTCGAGAAGCGACTGCCGTCTGACCTCCACAACCCGAAGGCAATATCTAAGTATTGCAGTTAGACCAGTTGTTAGACTTTTAAGGGCTCCAACAACCCGTAACGACTGCCATTAGATGTTCGTATGGCAACCAGGACTAAAGGCTTAACGTGCTTTCTGAGTCACGACCAGACCAGTGCAAATATTCATATTCATGCATACAAATATTTTCACTGCGCGGGGATTGAACCCGCGCCTCCTTGTGCAGCGGCCGCGTTCGCTACCGCTACGCCACGGAGGCTTTTATACCGGAAACATCGAGGGTCTGGAGCAATTTGCCAGCGGCGGTCTTTCCGTTTCACTACAATTTCAGTGTCTTCAAGGCTAGAGTGAATAGGCTCTTAATAAACTAGTGCGCTTTATCATCAACGGTTGCATCACTGCTTACCAACATGCGGGATTTCGGTCAAGTACTCTTTAAAATATTGATTAAAAAAATAATATTGATTATTGGCATCCTGAATCTGTTTTCAGACCGATGGGACTCTCCCATCCTACGTAGGTGAATAAGATTCCAGACCCATTTTAGTAATTTTTATACTAACATTAGGCTAAGCTTTGCTTTTACTAACAATAAATGAATATTTATACAACATTTAACGTAATTTACGCACGCCCTCAAACACCCCAATTAGAATATTATGTTAAAATCATAGCCATCATCATCATTTCAGTCGAAAGACGTCCACTGCTGGACACAGGCCTCTCGCAAGGATCCCCACGACCGACGACCGGTCCTGCGCTTCCCGCATCCAGCGATTTTCCTCGACCTTCACCAGTAGGCCTAGTATGAGTTTTCATTACGAACCTCGATCGTCGATATCGAGCGCGTTTGACTCAGCGATTGGCCCGCTTCAAGGTCGTAAGAACTCTAACCAATGAGACGCGCTCGTTATTGACGATCGAGTTTCGTACTGAAAACTTATACTAGGCCTACAGGTCGTCGGTCCATCTAATCATAATACATACACTGATTTTTTAATTTAACATGTATACAGTATGTTAAGAAAACCCTGTCCGACCCATAAGGATAATAAAGGTTAGGTAAACACATGACCAAATATAATATAAAATTTTACGTAATCATCATAGTACCAATACAAATGAATTTTGAAATAATCTTTTTTCCCGCGAATTAATTCCAACTTCCCCGAAATTTGGTCATTTAAAAAGAGGCAACACCGGTATTATTATGAGCGAATAGCGATGCGACCACGTGTCGCGTGCCCTGCCGCCCGCCGCCCGCGGAAGGGTGCTTACGCACATTTATTAAATTGAGGTAATTTAATAAATGTGCGTAAACACCCTTTTTGCGAAATAATGTTAATTTTTTTTTAAGTTTAGCCCGGTTTTGTATCCAGTAGTAGAATCAGTTATCGATACCTAACAACACCTTCACGGGTCGGACAGAGTTTTCTTAATATACTGTATACATTGTTATTTACTAAATTAGTTATACCAATTCTTGGAGAACGAAGACCTTAACGTCCTTGGAATAAGGTTTATTTTTCTTTATTTTGTATTGAATGATTAAATTAGTGTAAATACAAGTAAAACTGTGATTTTAAAAGTCTGTACAAATAACAGGGTTAATATGACTGTGGAGGAGTGAGGAACAGGGAATAAAGTTCACTCATCCTCCATAGAAAAGGGAGGATCCTCCAACCAGACTAGCTGTCTGTCGAGCCACTTTGCCCATCGGTTTATGTGGTCAACTTGTATGCGTGCTAGTTGCACAGAAAACTCTGATTGCGAGATGCAGGATTCGCTTGACGTCAGTATGACGCGTTGTTCGCATTTTGCGTTGTATGCACCGCTACGTGACAATAATTTTCATATTTTTAATTACTTTTGGGATAAAAAATTACCTATATTAAAAATTATTTATACCGATTAAGTAACCGATTCTTAACAAACTATTTTCGGAAGTGCGTTAATTAATTTGCACACGTTGTATAATTCATCCTAAATAAATTACTAGAATAACAATATTTTTCCTCCTACCGATTCGCGGTACAACCATGAAGCAATGTCAAATTCTAGTAAATACGGAATCTAATATTTATAGAGAACACTTACAAACATAGCAGATGACGGCATTATTCATGTAGAACTGTATGTAGCAAAAATAACCGAATTCTTTGAAGCGCTTGGTGTATGGGAACACTTAAAAGAATACTGGTTGATTCTCTTCCGTCTTCCTTCCTATTCGCTCTGTTTTTCTGAGTGAATAGGTTCTTAATAAACTAGCGCACTTTACCATCAACGATCGCATCACTGCTTACCATCAGGCGAGATTGCGGTCAAGCGCTAGTTTATAATTATTAAAAAAAAAAAAAAACTTTTTCTGCGACCAGTTGGTAATTTGCTTACCTAATACATAACCATACATAACAATAGTACTCATTCCTGCCAAGTCGTGTGACAATGACCATTTCCATACGGGTAAACCGTACTACAATAAAACTTTTTTTTATGGGTATGGCATCATATGATTATGCCAAAAAGCGCGCGTGTTTGCGTCACTACTAAACATCGCATGCTATTAGGCTGTATGGATGAATTGCCTTTGCCTTTCATTTGTGGCGCAGCGGTCAACACGCCTGCCTGCGACGCGGAGGCCCCGGTATCGATCCCCGGCCAGGTCATGATGGAAAACGATCTTTTCCTGATTGGCCTGGGTCTTTGATGTTTATCTATATATGTATCTATTATAAATATAGTATCGTTGAGTTAGTATCCCATAACATAAGTCTCGAACTTACTTTGGGGCTAGCTCAATCTGTGTGATTTGTCCACATTTATTTATTTATTGTTAACTTTTATCTGCATTTATTTCAAGGTCGTAGAAAAAGTTTTGTATGCCAATGTCGCAAACAGCTATTGTAATACTAGTGCTGATCTATTGTGCCACCACTCAGCTTCACTTCGTGGCACAAACTATCACTCATATTACAATGGCTATCATTGCTTGACAGAGGCATAAATAACTACTTATATTGTACTTTTGCACTCAAAAAAAGTATAAATCTTTTAAAAAAGTGTTATTGATGCCGATTCCGTTGTTTACAAACTAAACTAAATTTAAGTTCATAATATTAGTTTCATCATCATCATCATCATCAACTTTTTTATCGTCCACTACTGGGCACAGCTCTCCTCTCATATAGAGAAGGATTGAGCGTAATCAACACGCTTGCTCAATTTGAGTTAGCGATTTCAGACTTAAAGTCCAGGTTTCCTTAAGATGTTTTCCTTCACCTTGTAATCAGTCATTGGTGCCCGAGATATACTTAAAAATTACATATAATAGGGATTTGATATCCAAGGTATGAATATCAAAAAATAATTAGTCCGTCTTATAGATAATAAAAAAAATTAAGACCTGTATTTTTTATTTTGTCAAAATTACCAAAAACTACTGAGATATAGCGAATTAAAGTTACTATAAGTAAGTCTCTCTGTAAAAAATGCCTCAGTCTTAAGGAAAGTGTTTCAATAAATAAAATTTAAGATTGAGATATTGTAAATATTATTGGCTTAAATGCTATAAACCTGTCTTTATGTAAAAAGTTTTTCTTCCCAAAAATCTTTGTAGATATATTGTTATTATCAATAATATATCAATATATGAAACAAACACATTCATTATTACATAAGGAAATGTTTACAATCTGATAACATGTGGCTAATGGATTTCTCTTAGAAGAAAATTGATAAATAGGTTTCTTAGTTGAAATCTATGGTCGTGTTTTTACGTAGATATGATCATTCATATCTACATATGTAAATGTAATGCTTGACCGCAATCCCGCCAGCAGTGATGCAATTGTTGATGGTAAAGCGCGCTAGTTTATTAAGAGCTTATGCCTTGAAACCACTTAAACTGTAGTCAGACGGAAACACTGCCGCTGGCAAATTGCTCCAGTCTCACGATGTATTCGGTATTCAAGATGTGGCGAAACGCTTCGTTCGGATCGTTGCAGTGTCAACAACGTAAGGGTGGATATTCGCCATACGATGGTCGTACGATGATGGGAGAGTCGTGCGATTCCCGTGCACACTCTTCCAAATGGATCCTATAGAACACCGATAAGCTGGCTCGAACGATGAACTAAAATTGCTAGCATCGATTGAAGTCTATTTATATTTGAAGAACACTGCATACATTACACTACTTACTGATCTAACCTTAAGACATAATAGTCTCTGCCAGGGCCAGGAGTTGTTCGAAAGACATACTGTGATCTGTGGCACACAGGCCAGTGAAGGAACACGGGTGGATTTTAGTCAGTTAAACTCTGACACGCTTTTCCGTTCCGCTCAGAGCGGGAGAACTCATTTGATGATATCCCATTCAAAAATGTACCAAAAAATAAATATAACCTAAAAGCAAGTATGAGCAGATGTTAGACAAACCGATTAAGACTTACGCTTGTCCAGTCTTCGCACACGCCAAGCCACGGCATATCCATAGGATGCAAGTAGTCCAAAACCGATTCCTCCGTAAAGCCACTAACGCCCCTTGGTTCGTTCGAAATGAGATCCTCCATGTTGATCTCAAAATCCCCACCATCCAGCAGTTCATGAAACGCCTCTCCAAGCGTTTCTTTGACACTGCTGCCAAGCACCGCAATCCCCTTATAGCAGCGGCTGCCAACTACACTCTCTTCACCATCTCCCGACTTCGCCGCCCTCGGCATGCCCTTACAGACCCCGATGGGGGTCATCGGGGGTATAACCCTCCTCCAAGAGGCCAATAGGGCCACCAGCACCCTAGAGTGTAGTCGCCTAATTTTAACTTGGTTTTAAGTGCCCTGGCTTTAATTTTTTAAGGCATCCACAGGAAAGTCCGGTTAAGTAGTCACGGCCTCTAATGGTCAACTACGAGATGCCATAATAGAAAAAAAAAATGTTTGACAAAGAAACTCGTGTTTGGAAAGACAACACTGACCTAGCTCTAGAATAGAATGGAATACTCTTTATTATGTGCACCATATCATTAGATTACGGAAAATAAGTATGAAGATTTTACAAAGGGTAACACAATGGGCGGTCTTATCGCTAAGAGCAATCTTTTACAGACAACCTTTGGATGAAATACCAAGGGAAGGAGAAACGCGAACGCGGCCGCTGCGCAAGGAGGCGCGGTCCCCGCTCAATGCAAATATTTGTATGCATGAATATGAATATGAATATTTGCACTGGTCTTGTCGCACCTCGGAAAGAACGTTAAGCCATTGATCCCGGTTGCCATACGAACATCTAATGGCTGTCGTTATGGATTGTTGGAGCCCTCAAAATTCCAACAATTGGTCTAACTGCAATGCTTCGATATCGCCTTCGGGTTGTGAAGGTCAGACGGCAGTCTCTTCTCGGAAAATTACGAAATTTAGCCAAAATCAGCAGTTAGACTGGTAAAGGGGACCCCAGACTCCAAAGCTGAATAAGCTTAGGATGCGACTGGTTTTAACGCTGAGATGACGATGTTGATGATGGCCAAGTGCAAGGAGAGAAAAATTGTAAAAGTAGTCTACAGTGTACTATTTAGATTATATATCTTTAGGTGGACGGAGGTCTAATGATGCTGACTGGGGTAGTCTGGATGCGGAAAACAAACGGGGGAAAGTTGTACGTTGTTGCACGCAGTGTGGGAGAAGCCTGTATCCAATAGTGGACAACCGCCTACCTCTGTAAGGAAAAACTTCATATTTGGTAATAAAACTAAACTTAGTATTCGGGAACACTGTTGGAGCTGCTGAAGCTTGGACAAAACTATCTTTGCATTGTGTAGATTCAATTTCTTAGTATTGTATAATTGCATGGCACACGTGTGAGCACAGTGTACTGTAAAGCATCTATTTGTGGGGTTAGTCTTTTTTATTGACTCGATTGTGCTCTGGCTGTTGAGAGTATGTCATGCTCAATCAAATGTCTCGCTGGTGGTGGCGTGTGTGTTGGGTCATTAAGTTCCTATCAATATGGTTGAGCTGAATGATGCTGATCCATACGTCATGTTCGTGAACGGACGCCGTCAGAGGAAACTGGTCATCTCTTAGCTGCCACGGCGTATTTTAATTTCTGAATTGTTGTTTTATTTATTTTTTTACTGTTTTCCATAATGGACGCTATTAGCGTACAATATATTTCTGAATCGTTCTCACACGGTTGATTTCAACATGAATGATGTAATCAAATATTAGTATCAATAGCTTGGTAATTTAAAAGAGTGTCCATGGAGTTTCTTGCCCGTTCTTCTCCATAGGTACCTACTCTTTGGAAAGGGCGACTAGCTTCACCTTACTGACTGACCGACCTTCTGACAATTCAAAAGTGCCTGTAACTGGTTTATCCATACTAATATTATAAATGTGAAAGTGTGTTTGTTTGTTTGTTTGTCCTTCCTTCACGCCGTAGCTAAGCAATCAATCGACCTGATTTTTGGCATACAGTTAGTTGAAAAGATGGAGAGTAACATAGGCTACTTTTGGTCCTAAAAAAACATCAAGTTCCCAAGGGAAATTACTGGAATATTTGTATGTGTACACCAAATATCCTAATATTATAAAACGGAAAGTGAGTTTGTTTGTTTGTTTGTTCCGCTTTCACGCCGTAACTACTAAGCCGATTGTTTTGAAATATTGCAGACGTAAAGTTAGAAGTCCGTATTAAATAATAGGGTACTTTTTTACGCCGGAAAAAAATTATATTCCCGAGGGAAATCTAACAGCGCGATATAACCGATCTCCACGCGAGCGAAGCCGGGGGCGGAAAGCTAGTTTGAAATAAATGCTTTCATTTTAATTTTTTTATTTTGTAAGAAATGAGAAAAACACATGGCGGTGTCTGCAGACACCACTTTCCAACCACGCGTCATACTGACGTCACACAGTACTTGGATCTCGCAAGCAAGCAGAGTTTACCTTGCAACTAGCAAATTATATAAAACTTCCCAACATCAACCGTTGGGCAAGGGCCCGTCAGACAAGGCTCCATTCTGGTCGGAGGATCCTCCCTTTTCTATGGAGGATTAGTAAACTTTACATCATGCCTCCCTTTTCGGTGGTAGGCCATAACATCGGCTGCCGGTAAAAGTTAGCCGATTCGTCGTGTCGGCATGATGTCTGGTGAAGCCGTACGGAGGACGGGTCTCCAGATCAATCTCCCTCTGGCGCAGCATCGTTGGTTCTGTTGTTGGGTTTAACATTGCATCACCTCGCTCAACTGCCGACTTCCTTCCTACTCACTCATTTTTTTGAGTGAATAGGCTCTTAATAAACTAGCGCGCTTTACCATCAAACGATTGCATCACTGCTTACGTGCGTCAAGCTCTGGTTTATTTATATTAAAAAAAAAATATTCATCATAACTCTAAATTGGTGAATCCGACGCGATCTGAACATGCAGCCTCTGATCTGGAATCTTTTGATTATTTCTCACCAGTTTGCAAGATGAGTGAGATTCCTGCTTACAACAATGTTGCGCCCTAGTATTGTGTGAGCGTTGAATAAATGGAGTCACAGATTCGCGAGTGCAAAACAAAACACCTGTGTAGGGTGCACGAGGATAATATGGATGAGACTATGGCAATGTAAAAATGGATTCTATTTAGTCCATCATTCAGATTATAGAAAAATATTGGATAGGTACGTATATTTTCAAATCAATCAAAATCAAATCATTTTATTTGTTAACACAGGTAACTATTTACAGATCTTACATAGAAATAACGCGCTGTGTTATGCCCTACTGGCATAACACAGCGCGTTATTTCGTTATTTCGCAGACAAAAATATAGTGTTTTTGTGGCTCATTATAACAAAATTTTAAGCACTAAGAATATACTTTTAGAAATCATGGACAGTTACTATTTCCAATTAAAATGACAGACCCTGACGAGGAACACTTTCTTCTTAATTTAATGTCAATAAATCTAAGTCAAAATAATCAAAATCATCAATATAAAATCATGCATAATTACTATTTAAATTAAAATGTCAGACCCAAATGACGAACTATTTCTTATTACATAGATGTCAAAAAAAAATTGTTATATCAAATCAATAAAAATTGACGATGATTAGGAGTGGGGGCTGGTGATGTTTCTCGTTGCTAAAAAGTGGAGCAAGGAGTGACATCATACGAGTTTTCAAGGTACTGTGTCGTCTTAATTTTTTGTTTATATGAAAAATGAAAAAATACGTGTCTAGTTTTTTTTGGAAATCTGACCGACTGACTAATTAGTCTTTTTTAGTCAACTACCCTATTGGCTCTAAAAACCTTTAATTTCATGACTGTATACTTTACTCAGGCTGTTTGAATTTTAAAAGATTTTCTTAACAGCCTAACATTATTTTTTTTTCTTTGTTTTTTTTATTTTTGTGAATGCACCCACGATACAAGAGAAATTCCTAGTGGAGGTAACGTATTGAAAAAAAAAATACTGGGGCCTCTTTTTTTGTCTGGTATGGGAAATCATCAAATGACCTCTCTCGGTCTGGGCGGAGCGGAAGGGCGTGTCAGACTTTTACTGACTAAAACCCACCCGTGTTTCTTCACTTGCCTATGCGTCAGGGTCACGGTTTCTTTTTTAAACAACCCGCAACCCTGATCCAACTACGTATGGGTGGATATCTGTAAAAGATCGCTCTTAGCGATAAGACCGCCCATTGCGTCACCCTTTGTAAAATCTTTTTATTTATGTTCTGTAATCATTATGATGTACATAATAAAGAGTATTCTATTCTATTCTATTCTACGGCGAGACGTCCGGTGATGGAACGGAGATGGGGGATATAAGTCGTGCAATTCTAGCGCATACTTTTCAAAATGCATTCTTTAAATAAATAAATAAATAAATACGGACAAATCAAATATATTGAGTTAGCCCCAAAGTAAGTTCAAGACTTGTGTTATGGGATACTAACTCAACGATACTATATTTTATAATAGATACATATATAGATAAACATCCAAGACCCAGGCCCAATCAGGAAAAGATCGATTCCTTTGAAACACCACAAGTGAAAGAAGTCGTTTGAAAATTTCCCGTCTAAAAATAAAAGGTATATCCTCCTTACTTTAGCATTTAGGCTTGCACAAGGCGGTCAACTGAGCTCCCTACTCACTTCGCGACTCTTTGCCAGTTACGACATAGGGATGGGACATTAGAGAAGTTTAACTTTATCTGCACATCTTACAAATATCGATATTACTTAGTTCAAAATGTAGATTATAATTCTTTAAATTTTGATATTTGAATTATATCGTGACATTTTAATTTTATTGTGACATTGCATTGTCTTCAAAATCAATTTTTTTTTTTTAGAAATACGTTTATAGGTTACAAAATCCAATATGATTCCTGCATGTTTTACAAAAAAATAATAAATACCAACCAACTTCGACAAAGAGGTATCTCGTCGAATCCAGCTCGGCTGGGCAGCGTTCGGGAAGCTACGATACATCTTCACGTCGTCCAAGATACCAAGGTGTCTCAAGACTAAAGTCTTTGACTAGTTTGTGTTGCCAGTGATGACTTTCGGAACTGAAACGTGGTCGCTCACAATGGGCCTCATACGAAGGCTCAGCGTCACACAAAGGGCAATGGAAAGAGCTATGCTCAGAGTTTCTCTGCGTGATCAAATCAGAAATGAGGAGATCCGCAGACGAACCAAAGTCACCGACATAGCTCTGCGAGTCGCTGAACTTAAGTGGCAGTGGCAGGGCACATTGCTCGTAGAACCGATGGCCGATGGGGCAGTAAGGTTCTGGAGTGGCAGTCACGTACTGGAAGGCGCAGCGTAGGGAGGCCCCCAACAAGGTGGACCGTGATAACCTGGTGAAGGTCGCGGGAAACCGATGGATGCGGGCAGCACAAGACCGGTCAGCGTGGAAAGCCTTGGGGGAGGCCTTTGTCCAGCAGTGGACATCCATAGGCGGAAGAAGAATAAATACAAACCTAAAATGTCCGATGGCACTTATTAGGCGACCTAAATGGCTTATACCTATGACATTGAGGTCGCCTAAAAATAAATATGTAGATACATTCAACTTCCCTCAAAACCTTTTTACTTATCTCTTCATTAAAACCACCTTGAAAACAGGCTCATTACAAAATTAATTATCATATTTTATGACAGGTGACATCTGATTCCTTCGCCCGCCATCACTAATCTAGAGCTATTGTCTGTGACCGGCGAGCCGTCGTTTGAGATACGAAACGCGCGCGTTTAGTTGCGCGCATAATAATTTATTATCTGTGAACGTTGACAGTTGGCGGGAAAAATGAAACAAGATGGCGGCTGTTTCTTTTAGGTTTTGTTTATTGGAAATATTGAATGGGTGATAGAATGTTGACGGTTGGCTCTTCAATACTTTAAAGTGTGTAAAAATATTGTACCTCCTATGTATACCTGTACCATAAGGACATGATTCATTGGCAGCGATCTCTCGCGTCCGACCTTAGTCCGGGCCATGGTCCGGAGCGAGAGTGCATGGCATGCCGTTACCTCCTTCTGCGAAGCAATGCTGGCAAATCAGGAAGCGTTAAACGCGAGGGAATGGAAATGTCAGCGCCTTCATTCTTCTAGCCGCCACAGGAGACAAGTTTCTCTCTAAGGTGTTCTGACGTGACCGATGCCTCCTAGGTCAGGGTTGCTCAGGGTTGGTCAGGATCAGATTTGGTTAAACACGGGTGGGTCTTAGTTATTAAAAGTCTGACACGCCGTTCCGCTCTACCCAGAGCGGCAGAGGTCATTTGTTGATTTCCCATCCAGTAACCCAGTCAGTAACAGTCTGACACGCCCATTTAGTGAATTACTTACCATACAAAAAAAAAACAAGGTCACAATTCATATTTCACACTTTTTGACAGTCAGAACTTAGCAGTTCAAAATCGGTTTGAGTTTGAATTTAACTCGCAGGCATTTTTCTAGCTATTATTTTATTTATCAAAATGCAAGCCTATCTTTAAACTACACCAATTGTTATAAACACATAGTAACTAATTATGTAATTTTTACATGCGCTTTATTGGCTTCACTTGTATGTTTGCTTGTTTGTTTGTCCGTCTCTAAATCAAAATTTTTTTCAACCTGACCAACCACTTCTCGGTGGTAGGCCATAACATCGGCCGCCGGCAGAAGTTACCACCCACCAGACAAGGCCTTGCCGCCAAGCGATTTGTCGTGTTCCGGCATGATGTCTGATAAAGCCGTACGAAGGACAGGTCTGTGCAGTTGTGTTGCGATGTGTGCCGGGTACGATGCGCCTAATGTTGTTGTGTTGGGAGTTTGGACGTGGAGGGTCTTCAGATCAATCTCCCTTTGGCGCAGCATCGTTAGTCGTGTTGTTGGGTTTAACATTGCATCACCTCGCTCAACTGCCGTCTTCTTTCCTATTCGCTCAGTTTTTCTGAGTGGATAGGCTCTTAATAAACTAGCGCGCTTTACCATCAACGATCACATCACTGCTTACCATCAGGCGGAATTGCGGTCAAGCGTTAGTTTATAATTGTTAAAAAAAACCTTCCATTAATTTGTGCAGGCAAAGTATTTTATACTTTAGATTTAGATTTAGTTACTTTGGTAACGCATCATTACGAATTTTAGCAATTGCTATTCTGTCTGTTGGAGATCAAGAAAAGTTTGGTAAAAACAAATGAGCACCACTTAAGCGTTCGTGTTATCCGTATATTATTTAAAAAAAGAATATCGAACTAAAAAGTTGAAAATAAGTATAATTAAAAAAACAAAAAAAAAACATGCTTTTAAAGCGTTTGTGCCATATTTTTTGTATATTAAGCGCCTCACGCTTTTTTCTCATTTATACTAGTAAGTATTGTTTATATACTATTGTTATAAATTAAATTTTAAAATTATTTTTAACTTTTTAGTTTGATATTCTTTAAAAGCATGTTTCTTTAGTTTTTTAAACTATAATTACAGTCCTTTTTTTAGATTATAATAGATATAGTAGTAGTCAAATAATTAACTGTTAGTTTAAAAAAAAGACCTTAGTGAAAATTACTTAAATTAAAAAATAACTAATACTAATTACCTCAATAAATTGTTAATAAATAGTAATTTTTAACATTTTCTTGAGTTTCATTACAGACAAACAAAAGCAAGCCTCAAATTAAAATACCCTACGCATATAAATGCTCTACGCATATAACGCATGTAGAGCGTATATAAATATATACGCTCTACAGACAATAAAATATCTCCGCCACAAAACAAATGAGCATCCATAACTAAATAATACGTTATCTATTATTTTAATCGAATCGTGTATCGATTTAAATATAATACCGCTTATTTCGACACAGTGCTGGGCGTTATCAACCAAACCATAGATTAAAGAACAACGTTATTAATTAAAAGTAAAAAAAATAAAGCTTATTTCCATTAGCGGGCTACGTGTCAATTGAGATGGGATAAAGCGGGTTACACGCTTGCGGCTGACGCAATATTATCTTATAAGGAAGGCTTTAGGATATAGCTACTAAAGGTTCATGTGGAGTCCAAAAATGCTATAGCTATTTTTTTAGAAGCTTGACTTTTGCAATCAAGTGCGTCAGCGTATAATAGGGATGGTTCCTGGGTAAAAAAAAATTGATTCTATTTAATCCGTCATTCAGATTATAGATAAATATTGGATACGTATATTTTGTTTATCAAATAAATAAAAATTGACAAATATAAAAGGCAACAAAAATCAGGAACGGTGGCTGGTGACGTCACTGCTCGCTAAAAAATGTGGCGTGCAGTGACGCCACACGAGTTTTCAGCGCACTGTGTCGTCTTCATTTTTTGTTTATATGAAAAAAGAAAAAAGTCTAGTAGTTTTTGAAAATCTGACTGACGGACTAATTAGTATTTTTTAGTCAACTACCCTATTATTTAAATCGAATATAAAAACTTACGATGATATGATGATATACACTATGTAACAAAAACTCTGTTGTTCCTTTCAGAGACATATACATTTACCTGCTTTCATATCTATATCTATATTAATATATAAAGCTGAAGAGTTTGAGAACTACTGGTCCGATTTGAAAAATTATTTTTGCGTTGGATAGCCCATTAATCCAGGAAGGCTTTAGGCTATGTAGCATTACGCTGCGACCAATAGGAGCGAAGCATAACTAACTCCACGCGAATGAAGTCGCTGGCGGCCGCTAGTCATTAATGAAATTATTATTAAAAGAAAGTAATCATCGGTCCCGATTCCCTTGTACTCAAACTAAATTAAATTTAAGTTAAGTGCATGTTTTTCTTTCTATTTCATTAAGAAAGGGACAGAAGATAAAATGTTAGTTTCGATCTAACATCGGCCGCCGGCGGAAGTTACCACCCACCAGACAAAGCCTTGCCGCCAAGCGATTTGTCGTGTTCCGGCATGATGTCTGGTGAAGCCGTACGGAGGACGGGTCTGAGCATTTGTGTTGCGATGTGTGTCGGGTACCTACGATACCCCAAATGTTGTTGTGTCGGGAGTTTGGTCGTGGAGGGTCTTCAGATCAATCTCCCTTTGGCGCAGCATCGTTGGTTGTGTTGTTGGGTTCAACATTGCATCACCTCGCTCAACTGTCGTTGTCCTTCCTATTCGTTCAGATTTTCTAAGTGAATAGGCTCTTAATAAACTAGCGCGCTTTACCATCAACGGTCACATCACTGCTTAACATCAGGCGGGATTGCGGTCAAGCGCTGGTTTATAATTATTAAAAAAAAAAAAAAAAAATAGTCCGCCGTTTTCTTTTCAATCACTGACAGTGTCAAATCAGTGTCAAATCAGTGTCAAATCAGTGTCAAATCAGTGACACCACCTGCATAAGGAATAGGCTTTCATCTTCACAGTTTAACAACATCGGCAGGACCTAAAGGCAAAACTTCGATGACATGTGCCATCTACCAACCCGCATTGGGCCCGCGTGGTAGATTACGGCCCACTCTCTCTCATCGTGAAATGAAATGAAATGAAATCGTTTATTAAGCAAGTAGGATCACCGATCACTTTTACACGTCATGTTATTTTTTTTTTTTCCTTTTTTTTTTTTTAAACTAGATGAAGCCGGCATTTCCTAACTGACTACCTCTGAGAAGAAATAACCGAAACAAACTCAGGGATCATCGTCTTTTTTAAAGTCCAGACATTAAAAATGAAAATGTTTACAATAATTTACGTTATAATTACGCATATTGCTTAATAACAATGCTTAACAGAGCGAGCAGCTCAGTCCCAAGCCTCTCTATCCTCTAAATAATCTGAGATTTTATAATACCCCTTTTTGCAAAGTTTGGCCTTTATATAGGTTTTATATCGTTTAATGGGTAAGTTTCGAATGTCCATGGGAAGCTTGTTGTAAAAGTGTATACATTGACCCATGAACGAGTTGCCTACTCTGTGGAGACGAGTGTGATGTACAGCAAGATTGTGTTTGTTCCTGGTATTTATATTATGAACTTTGCTTATTTTCTTAAAATTAGATATATTTTTATGTACATACATAAGATTTTCAAATATATATTGCGAAGCTACAGTCAGAATGTTCACCTCTCTGAATTTTTCTCTAAGAGAATCTCTAGGACCAAGGTTGTAAATGGCTCGAACAGCCCTTTTCTGTAAAACAAAGATGGTATTGATGTCCGCACAAGTTCCCCAGAGAAGAATCCCATAAGTCATAAGACTATGAAAATAACTAAAATAAACAATTCTGGCTGTATTCACATCAGTTATCTGTCTAATTTTCTTAACAGCATAAGCGGCAGAACTGAGTCTACCCGACAGCTTCTCAATGTGAGGACCCCATTGTAACTTGGAGTCAATAGTCAATCCAAGAAAAACTGTCGACTCGACAGGGATCAACTCTACTCCATTCAGTTGAACATTGGTACTTAACTGCCTGACATTTGGCGTAGAAAATTTAATGAATTTAGTTTTTTTTTCATTCAAAAGAAGGTTATTTACATTAAACCAATGGACAACTTTCGAAAGTGCATTGTTAACTTCGTCAAAATTTGCTAGCTGACGCTTGACTTTAAAAATAAGAGAAGTGTCATCCGCGAACAATACTATGTTGTGATTATCCCTCACGTGATGAGGTAAGTCATTAATATAAATTAAAAACAAGAAAGGACCTAGAATTGAGCCCTGCGGAACGCCCATGGTGACCTCAGATCCTGCAGATTTGTTGCCATTAACATCAACCCTCTGAATTCGATTATTCAGATAAGAAGTCAGAAGGTCGAGAGCTCTGTCCCTTAAACCATAATGGTACAGTTTCCTAATAAGAGTATCATGATGTACGCAATCAAAGGCCTTGGACAAATCACAAAAAATACCAAGAGCATCTTGCGATTCCTCCCAGGCCCCAAATATGTTCTTTAGCAACGCCACGCCCGCATCGGTAGTTGAATGACCCTTTGTAAAACCAAATTGTTTCACGTGCAATAAATTATATAAGTTGAAATGTCTCAACAACTGTTTCAAAATTAATTTTTCAAAAATTTTGCTCAAAGTTGGTAATATAGAAATTGGCCGAAAATTCGTGGGATCAGTTGTACTACCAGATTTGAACAGTGGAATTACTTTGCTAAGTTTCATCAAATCAGGAAATATACCAGATGTGACACAAGAATTAAAAACAATTGCTAAGAAAGGTGCGATAACATCTATTATTGAAGCTACAGTATATACTGACAAACCCCAATGATCGGCAGTTTTTTTTACATCAAGATCCTTAAAAGATTCTATAATGTCTTTAGCAGTCGCAAACGTAAATTCAAAGTGTTTGTCACATTCTGGAACACATTCTTTTAGTATGGCGTAGGCAGAAGTGGAGGAAGAAGACAAAGTTTTTGTTGTTATTATTGGAATACTAGTAAAAAAATTCTCAAACTCAGTTGCTACCTCCAAGTCCGCCTTTATATCTTCATCGTTAATTTTAAGATGGAAATCGCGATTTTGTACTTTGGTTCTTCCAGTTTCAGAATTTATAATTTGCCAAGTTGTTTTGATTTTATTTCTAGAAGATTTTATTTTATTTTTAATGTGTATGGCTTTTGCTGAGGAACAGGCTCTCTTAAAAGTTTTTGAATATTTTTTAACGAATTCTTGAAAAGCTACATCATGGTTATATGTTTTTTCCTGATACAATTCATACATTTTTTCCCTGCTTTTATAAATACCTGGGGTTGCCCAGTCACTAAATATAATGCGGTCGCTAACAGGCAATGTTTTTTTTTGTGAAAACTTTCATAAATTCACAATTAATCAAGTTAAATAGTATACTATATGCATGATCCGGGTTGGTGTGATGAGGCAAGCCCGGTAGCTTTTCAATTAAATTATTTTTAAATTGTCCTAAACGATTTTCATTTACAGGAACAAAACTCACAAGTTTTCTTTGAGCTCTGACTTCACTCTTCTGAGGAAAAGTAACTAACTGGCCACAGTGATCAGAGTCTAACTCATTTATAATTAAATGGTCAGAAGGTCTTAGGTTAGAAAAGATGTTGTCTAAACAGGTGGCACTTGTGGCAGTTATTCTAGTCGGCTCAAAGAATCTTGCGTACAAATTATAGGACTTGAATAATGAGATAAATTCATTCACTGTAGCTGATTTCTCTAGAATATTAATGTTGAAGTCTCCACAGACAACAACTGTTTTGTTACTGTGACAAGTCTTTAATAAAACTTCCTCCATATATTTTCCAAAAATATCATAGGAAGCACATGGGGGCCTGTAGACACTTATTACAATGAACCGCTCGAGCTCGATGCAAGCAATTTCAATAACTCGCTCAACAGAGAGGCTTACAATATCAGCCCGTTCTTTAAATTTGATATTGTTGCGAACAATTATTAGGGAGCCACCCCTTATCATATTCACTCTGCTGAATGAGCTACCAATCTGATGGTTATTAAAGCTGAACATGAACTGATGGGCTTTTAACCAATGTTCAGTAAGACAAACAATATCAATATAACTACAGTTCATGAACAACTCCAATTCTAATTGTTTATTTATCACACCCTGTATATTTTGATGAACAATTTTAAGGTTATTATTATTGATTAGATTTTGAAAATTAAAATTTATTGGGTGTGATATTAATGTTTCTAGGTTCACATCTCTGCTAGAGTTCAACTCTATTGTCTCAATGTCCCTTGATAATGGGTACATGTCTAATTCATTATTCAAAATAGTGCTAGAGGTTGACTCTATTGTCTCAAATTGCAATTTAAATAACTTGGAACAAATTCCAAGCTCTGCTCATTACCACTAAGAGGAGTGAGGAGGCCTGTGTCCTAGGAATGGGTGTAGATAAATAGATACTGTTACGGATGTACCTTATGTCAATGGCATAAGGTCCAATATTGCGTGACATGCAGTACCTAACTTTTAAGCCCTATATCTCCAGACCTAGGCATTGTAAAGTTACAATATAAAAACGTATTGTTAGACCTAGGGTGACCTATCGAATGGTACAGGTCTCAATAATTTTTTCAGCAAAGTGTCGACATCGAAATTTCCAGAAACTCGTCTCCGGTGAATTATAGTAGATACCTACTGAATGTACTCGAAGTTATGCGCTATTATTATTACGCCTAAACTAATCTGGAATGTTCGATCAGCTGACCTATATAAAGGGCCGTGATGCCAGCGCAGAGTCAGTCTGTATTCGATTAGCGATACGAAAACAAGCGACAGTAAAGAAGCGATCTTTGAGAATACCTACGGCGACAACTGTAACGAGGACTTTGAGTACTACGTGAAGTAACATCTGTAGTGTAACAATACCATATCCATCTTCCTAGCCGCAGACATCCTGTAGCCACAGTATGAGAAACAATCTCATCAGAAAGTTAGGCCTGTCCGGTGGCCTACATTGAGGCTCCATTTAGACTGCAAAATTGAAATGTACCTCCCGAACTAAATAGGTCCTGTTCTTTGAAAGGTTAGATGTAGGTAGCTTGCTAACATTTCACTAGTTATGTATCTTTAAAACTAGCGTTTGAACGCAGCTTAGCTCTGGTTATGTTTGGGGTGACGCAGTTCCACTTTCCCAAATTTCCATCTACTAGACTGCTGCTGGGGCTGGATGTCAATAAAGAGTCTGTGTAACGATTTTCAATTTCTTATCTTGAAAACTAATAAAACGTCCCATATATCTATAATTTCACCCCGTGTTTTAAGAAGTTGGAGGCAGGTTTTCAAAAAACAACGGACGCACGATTTTTTTAAATCACAAATAGTGCGCATACCAATGTTTAACTTTATACCTTGTAAATTACGGAATACTCCATACAAACTTACGGAGGGCGGGTCTGAGCAGTTGTGTTGCGATGTGTGCCGGGTACTGTTGTTGTGTTGGGATTTTGGTCGTGGAGGCTCTCCAGATCAATCCCCCTCTGGCGCAGCGTCGTTGGTCGTGTTGGTCTTGGGTTTAACATTGCATCACCTCGCTCAACTGCCGTCATCCTTCCTATTCCTAAGTTTTATAAGTGAATAGGCTTAATAAACTACTGCGCTTTACCATCAACGATTGCATCACTGCTTACCATCAGGCGGGATTGCAGTCAAGCACTAGTTTATAATTATTAAAAAAAAAATCCACCCCCATGTTAGGGAAGTGAGGGGTTTGAAAGAGAAAAAAAGTAGCCTATGTCAGTTTTTTTTTTTTGACGTGATAACGTCTATTAAATCGGTATGCTGGGAGTCATTCGCGAAAACTGCGTAACGGCCGAATCTGACGCTACACGGAGTCCACGCCTACTAAAACTAACCTTAGCTTTGTAGCTTTAGAGTGCAATATTATTTACCTAAAAGCACGGTTGTAAACAATTAGTAGCAGTTTTTCGCATGCATGATTAAAGCATTGATAGCCGAGTGGTGAAACGCTCGGATTAATATCGACTCACTCAAGAGGTGCCGCGGATCGATTCCTGACGGCAACGGACGTTTTTATCCTTTTTAATTTTTAAATTTTTCCTTTTTAATTTTTCTTTTTCTTTTTTCTTTTTCTTTTTGCTTTTTTTTTATTTTTTAGAAAATTTAAACAAACTATTAAATAAAAATATAAATGTTATACATTACTTTATTTTAAATAATTTCATTGCACCCAGAAAAAATTACCATGTAATAGACGTTATCACGTTCAAATATCGGCAGTAGACGGAGTTCTACAGACAGCCAATTTTTTTTTTGTAATTATCAATCGCAATCCAGTCTGATGGTAAGCTGTGATGCGTTCGTTAATGGTAAAGCGCGCTAGTTTATGAAGAGCCTTCTTCTTCTTCTGCTGGACAAAGGCCTCCCCCAAGGCTTTCATTACATTGAGGGGGTTTGCCATAATCCACACGCTTGGTAGGCGGGTTCGGGATCGCAGTAGTTTGATATTCCACAGGAGAAGCGCTGCTGCCCGCTTCCCTGATGAGAGTTCCTTTAGTTATATTTTACGACACCCACGGAAGGATATGGGATTGTACTATTCTAAGCCTGGTACCACACGTGGTATTAAAAGCCCATTTACTCAAAAAAAAACTGGGTGAATAAGAAGGAAGACGGCAGTTGAGCGAGGTGATGCAATGTTAAACAAAAAAACACGACCAATGTTGCTGCCCCAGAGGGAGATTGATCTAGAGACCCTCCAGGACCATATTCCCGTCACAACAACATTTCGCAACACATCGCAACACAACTGTTCAGACCCATCCTCCGTACGGCTTCACCAGACATCATGCCGAAACACGACGAATCGCTTGACAGCAACACTTTCTCAGGTGGGTTATAACTTCTGCCGGCAGCCGATGTTATGGCCTGCCACCGAGAAAAAATTGCGTTTACAATTATTAAAAAAAAAAATTAAAAGTCAGCCGTTAATCGCCATAATCCATAGTTGTAGAAACAGCCTAATATTAACCTTACAAATGTATGAACACTGCACAGTATAACCTAATTATTTAGTTTTTTGAACCCACACTAACAATAGAAAGTCTTAGCGAAAGCAATGATGTTGCAGTTTTATTGATCTTGGCAACACCCACGGTCAATGGTGAGTAATTTTTAATTATTTAAGATTGGTGATAGGAATAGCGTCTAATATTAGATTTTAATTTGAATAGACTATTTTTTTTTTTTATAAATTATAAACCAGCGCTTGACCGCAATCCCGCCTGAAAGTAAGCAGTGATGCGATCGTTGATGGTAAAGCGCGCTAGTTTATTAAGAGCCTATTCACTCTAGCCTTGAAGACACTCAAACTGTAGTGTGACGGAAACACCGACGCTGGCAAATTGTTCCAGTCCCTCGATGTACGCGTTATAAAGGAGGAAGTAAATCGCTTCGTCCGGATCGCAGTGGTGTCAACAACGTAAGGGTGGAAACTCGCCGTACGACGGGTTGTCCGATGGTGGAACGGAGATGGGGGAATTAAATCATGCAATTCCCTTGCACACTCATCAGAATGCATTCTATAGAAGACTTAATTCAGCTAATTCAAATCAAATTCGCTAGCGAAATTCTGCACATAGGATTGTTTTTTGGATCTAGAACATGCCGTTTTACTGACGATGTTTGCTTTCATCGTTTTGAGAGCCCGCTGCTCTCAAAATAATTTACACAAAGTAGAGCGCCTGATGGGATTCGAACCTACGACCATCAACTTTTAAGTTGCGGCTGATACCACTAGGCCATCGCTGCTCTCGTGAAATTATCATAATAGGCTATTGGACAGATTTATAATTTCTATCTTTAATTACTTGGTTGCGGTTAAGAAGTTCACCGAAAGTATTTTTTATATTTTTATATTTTATTTACTTTTTTAATATATTAAATACGTATTTCGTAAGAAACATACAAATGAAAATTCAAAATTCAAATAAACCGCCGAAACGCTTTATTCAGTGATATGGCGTCGCGCCTTGTAAGTGACGTCACAAGAATATAAACGATTTTCGGTTCCACAGTGATGTTTATATTTATCTGTTATTTGTTGTTGTTTATCTAATAAAATAGTTTACAAGTGGTGTGCTGTACCGGGTTGTACAAATACATCGATAAAACACCTGAGAACACATAGAACAACAACAAGTGCTGATACGCGTATGACGTCATCGTGACATTAGCCAATCCGGATCGTTTCACAATATGTGGCGCGAAATACAAAAAGTCAAATATATTTTTGTGTTTTTGGATACATTAATTGTTATTATTTTTATCAAAACTCATGTAAATTACATAAGGAACCCTCATTTTATGCATTTAAAGCAAATAATCACAAAAAAATCATACTGTCAAATAGCCTAATATTCATATAAAGTTATAAACGATTGCATCACTGCTTAGGCGGGGTCACGGTTAAGTACTAGTTATTTTTTTGAATGGCCATTGACCTCTACTCTTTCTTGTGTAAATTTCTATCCGTGCCTCGAAAAGCACGCTAAGCTGTTGGTCTCGGCTGTAATTCGTAGATCTTTGACGGTCCGGCAGAAGCCCGAAAGCAATGGGCGGTCTTATCACTAAGAGCTATCTTTTACAGACAACCTTTGGATGGAATACTAAGGGGAAGGATAAACACAGTAAGTATTCAGAAGTTGACAGCCTCCGTGGCGTAGTGGTAGCGAACGCGGCCGCTGCACAAGGAGACGCGGGTTCGATCTCCGCTCAGTGCAAATATTTGTATGCGTGAATATGAATTTTTGCACTGGTCTGGTCGTGCCTCGAAAAGCACGTTAAGCCGTTGGTCCCTGTTGCCATACGAACGTCTAGTGGTAGTCGTTACGGGTTGTTGGAGCCCTCAAAAGTCTAACAGTTGGTCTAACTGCAATGCTTAGATATCGCCTTCGGGTTGTGGAGGTCAGACGGCAGTCGCTTCACGGAAAATGTCGAAGTTTAGCCAAAATCAGCAGTTAGACTGGTAAAGCGGACCCCAGACTCCAAAGCTGAAAAGCTAGGGATGCGACTGGGATTAACGCTGAGATGATGATGATACAAGAGCCAATTAAATAGTATGACTATATGTCGGCCAAATTCGATAAAGAATAGAGGTAAACAAACCCTTGCTAGGCAACGAGTAGTTTATGCCTAAAAGAGAGATGTTAACAATCTTTTCTAGTTAGATGATTTTCATAAAAGTAATAATTCTACTTCCTACTAATGTAAACAGTTTATTTGTTTAGATATTTATGATTTGCATAGAACGCTTAATCGATTTGAATGAAATATGACACACATGTAAGGTAATTTCCTAATAGATAAAAATTTTTGATACATATATATATAAGACTTAGTCTATACTTGAAAGTATTACAATGCATGTGTTACGCAGTTGATTTGAAAGTAATTAAAATACGCAAAATTGTATTGACAACTGCCTCAACTTTATTCATTGGTTGAATTCCACAAAATGTGTTTAATACCTGGATTTCATCCATCTTTCTTTTTTTTGTAGGGCTATCACGTAAAATTAATGTCGACATTTTAATGGTTTTTCGAA
Source organism: Sesamia inferens (assembly GCA_037179545.1). NCBI lineage: Eukaryota > Metazoa > Arthropoda > Insecta > Lepidoptera > Noctuidae > Sesamia > Sesamia inferens. The sequence goes on from CM073947.1 coordinate 5,871,565, forward strand.
ATACCAAGTTATAATGCATGTTATTTTAGTGATTCTATTGAAATATAATAATAATCATTTATTTCAGACAAAACGTCCATAAATTACATAAAATGAGATAAATTGAAATTAACAACAATCAAAAAAATACATTAATAATCATCAAATGTCAAAAATATATCAAAATAATCAATAAACACAAAATCAGAAGTAAAAATAAAAATCCGAAAACAAAAAATAATCACAAATCAAAATTTAAATAACAATAGATAATAATTAAAAACTAAAACCACATTAATAAAATCACATTAAATAATAGTCGCAGGGGCTATCATCCAACTGCAGCCACCTTCTTAAAAAAGGCGAGTCTCACCGCTCGGACAACACTCTCAGGAGCCCATTCGAACTTTTAATAAATAGTTAACATGTAAAAGTCGATAATCATGTAAATAACAGGAGATTTGTAAAACGTGAGTTGTGATAACCCTAAATTGGTTTGCTTACCTCTATTCTTTATGGAGCTTGGCGAGAATATAAGGATATGTTTAAAGAGAGAGGAAGTGATTTTTATATCATAGTTTTAAAAATGGACAGAGCTTGAACACGCCGTATGGACACGGGCAAGTCATTCCATAGCCGAACTGCTTGTGTAGTAAAGGATTTATCACAGAAAGCAGTGGAAGGCATATCTAGTATCAAGTTAGATTGGGTTTTCTGGTTCGGTTCTCAGAAACTCAGTAGCAATTTAGGGTCTGAATTCAACTGCAGAACAACTCCTGAGAAATTTTGGAGTATGTTATGAACATAATGTTATAATATAATTTTAATTCGACGGTGTAGTTAATCGGCCTTAAGAACTAATGGACCTTTAACAAACTTATCAAAATATGTACTAAGTAAAGCATAAAGCATATCAATTGATTTCACAACAGCGAAACCCGTACTGCCCACATCCAAAAAGGTCCGTTACATCTCAAACCATAGACAATGTGACAGTTTCCAATTGTGCCGTTGCCCATACTTGGGCTAATTAAAAAAGTAAAACCGCCGCAGGAAACGTCACTTCATATATCGTTCCGAATTTGAAAAGATTGACAGGCGGTATGGGTCGTGGTGCGGGCAGGCGAAGAGAGCATACTGTGGAGAAATGTAAAAGGTTTTTAACATGTCATTTTTATAAATTGATCATTATTGATTGTCGCGAAATAGTATGTTGGGTATAATGCTGCATAATTTAATCAAACAATGCCTAATTTACGTAAATCTTGCAAATAATAATAAATAATAGCCTTCGATATACTTGTACTTACAACATTATTTTTAGGTTTCCGTAACCAAATGGCAAAAAACGGAACCCTTATAGATTCGTCATGTCTGTCTGTCCGTCCGTATGTCATAGCCATTTTTTTCCGAAACTATAAGAGCTATACTGTTAAAACTTGGTAGGTAGATGTATTCTGTGGAGCGCATTAAGATTTTGATGCAAAAATAAAAAAATAATAATAAATATTGGGGGCTCCCCATACTTAGAACTGAAACTCATTTTTTTTTTCAATAAACATATATATGTGGGGTTATCTATGGATAGGTCTTCAGAATGATATCGAGGTTTCTAAATATTTTTTTTCTAAACCGAATAGTTTGCGTGACAGACGCTTCCAAAGTGGAAAAAAGGTGGTCCCCCCCCCCCCACCCTCTAACTTCTAAAATAAGAAAATTAAAAATTAAAAAAAAACATATGGTGTCCATTACTACTATAAAAACTATCAACGAAAATTGTTTTGAACGAGATCTAGTCAGTAGTTTTTTTTAATACCTCGTAAATCGTAAACCGCTTATTTCAATTTCATACACATAAATCAATGGTAAAGAACCCTTTGTGCGTGAGTCCGACACGCACTTGGCCGGTTTTTTTGTTTATGCAAAACCTGAATATAATTAGTTCAGAACAAGCAACTGAATCGATTCCAATAATTTTTATATCATGTATATTTAAAAAATGTTGCAGAGTGGTTACCGAGCGGTTACGATGGATCATAGAATTTGTGTGCGCGCCGCAGCTGACGCCAGAGGTCAACGCACCGCGCTCGCCCGGCCGAGCGGAGCTTTGACCATATTTTCGTTGGGACAACCAAATAGAATAGCAAGCTCATAACTCTCATTATATCTTTTTGAAATTTTCGTGTTTCGGGTTCCGCATAAACTAAAATAATTTTGTAAAGGGTTTTTAATAAGGACGCTCGAACTCTGACAGCGCATAGCAGCCTTCTTGGTAATGCGATAGCTGTCAAATTGGGCATGAATACATATTTATTCGTGACATTTCACCATGGAACGCTACACGCTTCAACAACCCGTAGAAATTATTAAAATTTATTATCAAAATCAGTGCTCTATTCGCCTAACGTTCCGTGCGTTGCGATGGCGACCGATATCGGACGATGATAACAATTTTTTTGTGGCCTAGGGTAGGTGGCATGGATCTTACAAACATGTGGTTCCAACAAGACGGCGCCACTTGCCATACAGCATGGGAAACATTAAATTTATTGAAAGAGAAGTTCAAGGGCTTCGTCATCTCGCGTGGTGGCGACATCAACTGGTCCCCGAGATCGTGTGACTTAACACCGCTCGATTATTTTCTGTGAGGCTACGTGAAATCTCTAGTGTATGCAGATAAACCACAGTCAATTGCTGCCCTAAAGGCCAACATAACTCGCATTCTTCGTGAAATTGAGCCCCATTTATGCGAAGACGTCCTTCAAAATAGGTCCACCAGAATACACCATCTACAGTGGAGTCGCGGTGGCCATTTGGCTGATATTATTTTCATTGAATATTCTTTAAAATGTAATAAAAATTGTGGTAATATCACTTAAACAGATTGTTTTATTTCATTTCAATGTTCGAGCGCTCTTAATGAAAAACCCTGTATAAGGTTCGTTGTAGACTCCCTCTAACTTTTATCGAGAGTAAAAAAACTTCCACATAGAACTACCCCTGAGCATGAAATCCTTGGTCTGATAGAGTAATTCTATCCAGAATTTCTCAGTAATAGCCCGGAGTCTGATTTTGTGCCCGGCTGATGAGAATAGGCTGACAGAATTAGATGAGACGTGAGTATACAATAACAGGCGAAGTGAAGGTAGGCTTTAGGCACACCTCTGCGGCTCTGCCTCACTTTGTAAGGATAACAGGCGTGATGTTATGTTATGTAGATAAGAAAAAAGAAGGGAAGAAAATACACGCTGAATTGCGCTAAATAAGACGCAAAATACACTATAAACTCGTGATCGACCGCAAACTATTGATCGACCGCAATCCCGCCTGACGGTAAGCAGTGATGCAATCATTGCTGGTAAAGCGCGCTAGTTTAATAAGCCTATTAACTTAAAAAACTTAATGAATAGGAAGAAAGACGGCAGTTGAGCGAGGTGATGCAATGTTAAACCCAACAAACGACCATAGCTGTAGCGCCAGAGGAGTAGTGGTCTCCATGACCAAACTCCCGACACAACTACATTTGACGCATCATACCCAGCACACATCGCAACACAACTGCTCAGACCCGTCCTTCGTACGGCTTCAACAGACATCATGCCGGAACAAGACAAATCGCTTGGCGGCAAGACTTTTCTGGTAGGTGGTAACTTCTGCCGGCAGCCAATATTATAGTCCATCGCACGTATATCCACGTAAAACGGTTATCGCTCAGCAATATGCTGTGACCTATGCAAGAAAACTATTCTACAAATAAAGGTGACGAAGCCTAATGCGTTAGGAGACCACAAATCACAACAATCGTGCTTTGAAATCGTGAACCCACTCCCAAAATCAAGTAAAATATTTTACTACCAATAACAAGTAACTTGTTGGGAAACATTACTGATTAATAATGACAAATATATACAGATTGGTGCTGACAATACGACAATAAATGAAAACACGAACAATGCTGGTTCATAGGAATAATACTAAACCATAGAAAAAAAACCTAGCATCAAAAATAAAAAAAATAAAATTTCAAACAAACTAAAACTCGCATAAAATTGCAAACGGAATAGAACATCCTTTAGAAATATTGGTTCACTGACCTCCGTTCGGCGACAGCGCGATCCTGTATCGACTTGCTTTTTTCGCGCCATTATTATTAAAGTTTGGTACCGCAGGATGCGGCGGTCACTAACCTGTAAGCGCTTCCTTATCAATATGTACATCATGTAGAAAATGTGAAAATTAAAAAAAATAATTTCCTGTGACTAAATTAATGGACATATTTATATGATTTTTTATGGGTCCACTAAGAATGTGTTGAGGTACACGATGTTTAATTTATTGTCGTATTGTCAGCACCACTCTATATGAGTAACTAGCTGCGTTGTGCGGTTTTACCCGCATAAGTTTCGATCACGTGCATAACTCACCGGATAAAAATATCGTATGTGTTATTTCTTGTTATACAACCTTATATTTTTCTTTATACGAATCCTGAATACAGTTTGTTCAAAATAAGCAATTGAATCGATTCCAATAATTTTTACACCAAGTTATAGTTTTTCCCAAATACATTTAGAAATTGTTGCAGTGTGGTTACCGAGCGCGCCACGCAGCTTACACGTGCGCACGTCCGCGCCACACCTGACGCCAGAGGTCAACGCACCGCCCAAGCGAAGCGTTGACCATATTTTTGTGGGGACAACTAACTAGAATAGGGATGGCGAACCTCTATGCATTTACGTGCCATTTTTTCCGACAAAAAATTTCAGTTGGCCTTGACGTGTTAACAAATAAATCTTGTATTAGTGATTACTGAAAAAAAACTTTAATAATTATGCTTGTGTATTATTATTTTAAATCCTTCTAGACATTTCTAGGGAACTTTGGAAGGCATTTGTAGGGGTCAAAATCCATGTTTTGAAATCATGCCGTGCCGAAATTATTTTGTTACGTGCCGCCAACGGCACACGTGCCATTGGTTCGCCATCCCTATCCGCCATTATTTTTGTTGGGGCAACTAACTAGGACCTAGTTAGTTGTCTCAACAAAAATATGGTCAACGCTTCGCTTGGGCGGTGCGGTACCCTAGTTAGGTACTAGGGTAACAAGGTCATAGCTTTGTGGTTTATCATGATATCTTTTTGAAAATTTGTACATAGATTTTTTACTTAAAAAGACTGGTTTTAAAATTTATCTAAAACTTTACAGTAGTTTTTGCGTGAAAGAGCCATAAACATTCATACAATTTTTTATATTTCAAATATTATATTAGCTGTCCCACGTGGTTTCGTTATGTTGAGTTTCGATCCCTTAGGAACATCGGAAATCTTCTTGTCCGAATTACCACAGTGTCTCAAGCCAAAAGTCTTCGACCAGTGTGTGTTGCCAGTGATGACTTATGGAATTGAGACGTGGGCGCTAACAATGGGCCTTATACGAAGGCTCAACATCACTCAAAGGGCAATGGAGAGGGCTATGCTTGGGGTTTCACTGCGCGATCGAATCATGAATGAGGAGATCCACAGAAGAACGAGAGTAACCGACATAGCCCGAAGAATTGCAACACTAAAGTGGCAGTGGGCTGGACACATTGTCCGTAGGACCGATGCCCGATGGGGCCGACGGCCCGTGGTGAAGGTCGCGGGAAACTGCTGGATGCGGGAGGCGCAGGACCGGCCGTCGTGGAGAGTCGTGGAATGCTCGTCAAAATGTTCAATAAACGGCGGAAACTGATTTGTACAACTATTAATTACAATATAATATAAATGCTAGATAAAATTTACCTCAAAAGGCTCAATCTTTCTCGCCTAGCTCCATAAAGACCAATTTAGGGTTATCACAACTCACGTTTTACAAATCTCCTGTTATTTACATGATTATAGACTTTTACATGCTAACTATTTATTAAAAATTCCTATTGCAGCATATTTCATTAGAATCACTAAAATAACGGGCATAATAACTAGGTATTTCGAAAAACTATTAAAAAGTCGACATTAAATTTACGTGATAGCCCTACAAAAAAAGAAAGATGGATGAAATCCAGGTATTAAACACATTTTGTAGAATTCAACCAATGAATAAAGTTGAGGCATTTGTCAATACAATATTGCGTATTTTAATTACTTTCAAATTAACTGCACACATGCATTGTAATACTTTCAAGTATGGACTAAGTATAATATACAGGGTGCCAGGGAAACGCTTCCGAAAACGAAGACAGGTGATAAGGCTAGTGATTCTCGATACGATACCATCAAAAAATGAGGATTTTTTTTAACAATTTTACTTAAGCATTTTTCGTACACTATGCTGTGGGAACAGTTAAATGAGTTAAATGAAACCATTATTTGCGATTAAACATTTTTTTTTTCTTTACAACTCTAACAAGCTATGTATTCGTAAATACTTATCAGCTGACCCGCTCGGGTCAAATACCGCGTGCGGTCACCGACATCGCGACACGCTACGGTTTACCTTGACCTTGACGCGCTTAACCTTGAGGTCCATATCGAAGGTACTTAGATAAAAAGACAATAGTTTTAAATTGATGCACTGTCGTGAATTTAATAACAGTTTTGTATTATGTCGATAATCGATAGTAAATGAAATAAAGTAAAAGATCGCTGACATCAGCTGTAATTGACTAAAAAATTTTCATCGCATGTACAGGTGCGCCCGTGAATCAATTGAATTTGAACTTTATAACAATGTAATTAAAGTCACACGATGCGTGCTCGTTTATTGCAAGAACTGGATCCTTCATTTAGTAAGTAAACCTAATCAATTTAAAGTGAATAATTAAATTAATTGAATCTAAGAAACCAGTTAAATCTTATTTAAAAGTTAGAAAATGAAAACAGTTTGTAATAAAGCATAAGTACAATTTCCTAACAATTAAAATGAATTGATTTCTGATCTCGTAATTATTCTTTTAGCATTTTCGCCTCTGTAAACACACCGCTTTTGCCGCGGGGACTCCCCAGTCCCCCAAAGCGTTTGATCTTTATAGTACCTCTTTAGTTAATAATAGTGTTCCTTACGACTCGGTTCGTGAGCTTGTGCGTTACGTTTTTAACAAATTATTTAATTATTGTTTTGTTAGTTTTAAATTTGTGTTTAGTTATTAGGTATTGTTACGTTTTTAGTGCTGTTTTATTCTTTTTAGTTATAACTTTTTGTTGTTTTAAACGATGCCTGAGGCATACGTGTACAGTGCTCGTGAATATGGTCCGTCAACGTATGGGCTGGTATTTTTAATGGACGAATTCTAGGACCAGTGTTTCTACCGCCGCGCCTCAATGGATCAGCATATCTTAATTTTATAAATGGACATTTAAATGATATGCTAGACAATGTGTCTGTGGCTGAATTTCTTCGAGCATGGTTCCAGCACGATGGCACTCCACCGCATGTTACGCGTCCCGTCCGCGAGCGTCTCACTGAGCTTTTTAATGACTGCTGGATCGGAAGGCTGGGGTTCACCCGACTTACGCCATTGGACTTCTTTTTATGGGGGTATGTGAAAGAAAGAGTGTTTGATCGGGAATGTGACAGTGCTGATGAAATGCGGGGCAGAATAGTGAGTGTTTTTAATAAACTACGTGAAGAATGTGTTCACGGATCGACACAGCGACGGGCCCGGCTTTGTATTGAAATGAATGGAACTCAGTTCGAGCCAAACCTCATAAGGTCGCAAAGGATTTAGACAGGTACGTAAAATGCCTCTGTCAGCTTTTTACAATGGACTACAATTGCGATTTTGAAAGTGATGTTTGTAAATTGCGTATAAATCGGCTCTTTTCGGCGGCGGCTCTTTTAAGCGCGAGCGCGGTAGTGCGACGTCGCCTTGCGTGTCAGTGACCTCACGTTTCGTACGCTATCCAATGCTTGTTTACGAAATATGAAGTCTTGAAAATAATCAATTTAAAGCGAAAGGTTATTGGTATCCGTTTGCATTTAGGTTGTATATAATCTACGTTCTGGCTTCGGAAGCGTTCTCCTTACACCCTGTATATGTATCAAAAAATTTAACCTATTAGGAAATTAGCTTACCTACATGTGTGTCATATTTCATTCAAATAGGTTAAGTGTTCTATACAAATCATAAATATCTAAACAAATAAACTGTTTACATTAGTAGGAAGTAGAATTATTACTTTTATGAAAATCATCTATCTAGAAAAGGTTGATAACATCTGTCTTTTAGGCGTAAACTACTCGTTGCCTAGCAACGGTTTGTTTACCTCTATTCTTTATCGAATTTGGCCGACATATAGATAAAGACGACAACACAGCAAGCTACTATAATCAGTCAGATTTCTTTATTAGATTTTCAACTTTATCGCTAAAGCGTTAAGGCTCAAGGTTGATGGGCAATATTTGTCAGTTTCGAATAGCTTGACCTGCTGTAATCCACACAACAGTACTTTTGAAAAGCGCTTGCGGTATTTCAACAGCGGTCGAATTATTCATCTGGCCGTGAACTTAACTCGAGTAACCAAACAAAATCTCATACCGATACGATCTTGTGTTAATTATATTAGAATCGATTGTTCAAGCATTTATGTAATCTACTTCGATACTCATGGATAAGTAATTAATAGTATAAACAGTGTACTCGGTGGTAGGCCATAACACCGGCCGCCGGCGGAAGTTACCACTCACCAGACAAAGCCTTGCCGCCAAGCGATTTGTCATGTTCCGGCATGATGTCTGGTGAAGCCGAGGACGGGTTTGAGCAGTTGTGCTTCGATGTGTGCCGGGTACGATGCGCCAAATGTTGTTGTGTCGGAAGTTTGGTCGTGGAGGGTCTCCAGATCAATCTCCCTTTGGCGCAGTATCGGTGGTCGTGTTGTTAGGTTTAACATTGCATCACCTCGCTCAACTGCCGTCTTCCTTTCTATTCGCTCAGTTTTTTCTGAGTGAATAGGCTCTTAATAAACTAGCGCGCTTTACCATCAACGATCGCATCACTGCTTACCATCAGGCGGGATTGCGGTCAAGCGCTAGTTTATAATTATTATAAAAAAAAAACAGTGCATTCCGTCGGCAATGCCTTACAATGCATTTAAAGAACAAGTCAAATCCAAGCTTTGTTCTAAAGCATATTATTCCGTAAACGACTATTTAAATGATCAGGGGGTAATCGCGCTAAATAAAACTGTAGAAGTTCAACTCTTGTTCGTATCTAATCCAGTTAAAGTTATAGTTTAGTTTCCATCACATTTCGTATAGCGCTAAAGTTTTAACTTCGGTTGAACTAAAATCAATGTAGGTATGAGTGATACATTTCATCAGATATAATAATTAAGACTAAATAAATTATAAGTAAATCTAATCGTTTAGACGTAAGTTTGACATGGCATAGAAAAAGTGAACTTTGTTTAACTTTTTTATTTGACAACGGTTACGTTCCAATTGCGATCCAGTTATGGTTAAACCATCTGTCAACAGGTTAGCCCGATACGAAACATAACAAAAGTTATGGTTTGGTTGCGATCCAATTCTGTTTTGGTTGGGCTGGTGCTGCTAAATGTCACCTGGCCACTTTGGATTCAGTGGAGAGGCGTGCGAAGAGGCTGGTTGGTGACCCTGATTTAACTCGAGTTGGTCTCCAAAGCCTAGACACAGGCGTAGAGTAGCCAGCCTTTCGGTGTTCTATAGGATAGATTTTGGGGAGTGTGCGAGGGAATTGCACGATTTAATTCCCCCATCTCCGTTCCACCATCGGACGACCCGTCGTACGGCGAGTTTCCACCCTTATGTTGTCAACACCTCTACGATCCGGACGAAGCGTTTCGCCTCCTCCTTTAGACCGCGTACATCGAGGGACTGGAACAATCTGCCGGCGGCGGTGTTTCCGTCGGACTACAATTTGAGTGTCTTCAAGGTTAGAGTGAATAGGCTCTTAATAAACTAGTGCGCTTTACCATCAACGATTGCGATTGCGGTCAAGCGCTGGTTTATAAATTAATAATAAAAAAAAATTAGTCGCTCTGATTAACTCAAGGCAGCAGGCCAGCTGGAAACCTCGCAAAACATGTATAAACTGAAATTACTAATCAAAGTGTACACGGGGACTTCTACAGGATCATTTGCGTCCATTTGCCCTACAGACTACACTACATATGGCTAACGTTTCAAGTAGATGTGCTTTTGTATTTTGTAGGCCATAACACCGGCCGACGGCAGAAGTTACCACCCACCAGACAAAGCCTTGCCGCCAAGCGATTTGTCGTGTTCCGGCATGATGTCTGGTGAAGCCGTACGGAGGACGGGTCTGAGCAGTTGTGTTGCGATGTGTGCCAGATCTGGCTCATAAGCCCTAGCTGATCAGTCTAGTAAAAGTTTCAGAGCTGGCGACGCGCCTAATGTTGTTGTGTTGGGAGTTTGGTCGTGGAGGGTCTTCAGATCAATCTCCCTTTGGCGAAGCATAGTTGGTCGTGTTGTTGGGTTTAACATTTGCATCACCTCGCTCAACTGCCGTCTTCCTTCCTATTCGCTCAATCTGTGTGAATAGGTTCTTAATAAACTAGCGCGCTTTACCATCAACGATCGCATTACTGCTTACCATCAGGCGGGATTGCGGTCAAGCGCTAGTTTATGATTATTAAAAAAAAAAAAAATAGCCGGGGATGATTCGACTCTAAAAATCTGACTTGCCCCCCCCAAAAGCCAGAAGCTGGGTACGCCATTCTTTTTACCAGAAATTCTTTAGCTTATTAGCTATCTAGCACACATATTTGGGTCGCCAGTAAGGTTTTTATTTCAGACAGTAACTTCACTGTCCAAATACGTTATAACAATAGGGATGTATCAAAGGTGTGAAAATCAAAAAAATACAATTAGTCCGTCTTATAGATAATAAAAAAATTAAGACCAGTATTTTTTATTTTGTCGAAATTACCGTATAATTGAGTGCACGAGTGGGGGCTAATTACGTCACGCCGTGGTATATTTTGTACCATGGCGTGACGTCATGCGACATTTCAAATCAATATATCTTCCTAACTATTTGAATGAAAGAAAAAATAAAAAATACGTTTTCAATATTTTTTATAAATCTATCTGATGGACATTAAATTAGTTTTTAGGTTACAACCCAATTGTTAGCTCCATCTTTCGCTTAGCAAACATAAATATGAAATGTTGGACAACAATTAAATGCATAGTAAAAATCACGCTGCATACTTTCCTTGTGCAATTAGAAGAAAGTATCCGAGCTGTGTACTCGCACATGCGCACACGCAACAATCACGACGAATGAGCCATGCCATGGCACAGATAAAAAAACAGAAGATTAAAAACCAAAAAAAAAATCCTACCCATATTAATGCGATGGCTGTTTGTGCCTCTCACGCAAAAACTACTGAACGGATTTAGATGAAATTAGGCACACAGATACTTTATAACTAGGAATATCACTTAGGATACTTTTTATCTGGATATTTCTACAGGATCGAAACTTTTACGGCCGCGAGGTACAGCTAGTAAGTCTTGTAGTAATGATGGATGACAAAATTTTTTGAGACTCGCACAAGCTAAGAAAACTTGATAAAAGGGTAACTCAACCTAAAAAAATAAATAAAGGGTGTAACCCTTTACTTTTTTTTTTAAGGTTGACATAACACAAGTCTCGAACTTACTTTGGGGCTAGTTCAATCTGTGTAAATTGTCCGTATATATTTATTTATTTTATTTGTTTACTTTATGAGTGGAAAGAAGCTACCGATGACTGTGATAATCATACTGAAGATTAGCCATAACAGCTGCTGACTTTGGATCGGTGGTAGGCCATAACATCGGCTGCCGGCAGAAGTTACTACCCACCAGACAAAATCTTTCTGCCAAGCGATTTGTCGTGTTCCGGCATGATGTCTGGTGAAGCCCTACGGAGGACGGTTCTGAGCAGATGTGTTGCGATGTGTGCCGGGTACGATGCGTCAAATGTTGTTGTGTCTGGCTCATAAGCCCTAGCTGATCAGTCTAGTAAAAGTTTCAGAGCTGGGCCGTGACTGATATGTATGTGTAACCCCTTCATTTTCAAACCTTTTCAATCGTAAAGCTTTTGAACTACCCTCTTTTAATTCTTTTTATTATTATGTCTTTGTTTTTGTTTAATTGCCTTTTCTTCTTCATCGTCTTCATAATCATCGGTCATAGATCAGTCCACTGCTGGATGTATCCTATTACAATCTCCTATTTTTACTACTCTCATCCAGCTTCTACCAGCCATCCTGCGAAGATCATCGCTCCAGCTTGAGGACGTCCCAACTTGCGTTTACCAATTCGCTGTTTCCAATCAAAAACACATCTACTCCAACGGTCATCTGTTCTACGGCAAACATATCTGGTCCATTGCCACTTTCCGTCCGGTGTGGTACCGGGCTTAGAATAGCACCAAACCATATCCTCCCGTGGGTGTCGTAAGAGGCGACTAAGGGAACTCTTCACCAGGGAAGCGAGCAGCATTGCTTCTCCTGTGGAATATCATATGACTGCGAACCCCAACCCGCCTGCCAAGCGTGGGGATCAAGGCAAACCCCTCCAAATTGAAATGCCAATGGAAATCATCAAATGACTTCTCCCGATCTGGGCGGAGCGGAAGGGCATGTCGGATTTTTACTAACTAAAACCCACCCGTGTTTCTTCACTTGCCTGTACGACGGCCAGGGCCACGGTATCATTTTTAACCAACCCGCAACCCAGATCCAGGAGGCATCGGCGTTTGTGGACCTAAGCAATGAAAGCCTTGGGGGGTCTTTGTCCAGCTGTGGACCTCTATAGGCCACTTCACTTCGCTTATGTCGACATCGTCTTCGGCAAGGCTTCAAACAAGTATCGTCATATCAATCGGTTCTGTGCTTCTCGCGTCTTCTAACTTGCGCCAAAATCTATCGTGACAATCAAGCACGCATCTAATCACAATTAAAAATAATCTTAGAAACCGTCCCCAGCGCCACACGCAATTAATCATTGTTATTTATTAGCGGCTGTCTTTAATCTTTTTTTTTTTTTTTTAATAATTATAAACTAGCGCTTGACCGCAATCCCGCCTGATGGTAAGCAGTGATGCGATCGTTGAAGGTAAAGCGCGCTAGTTTATTAAGAACCTATTCACTCAGAAAAACTGAACGAAAAGGAAGGAAGACGGCAGTTGAGCGAGGTGATGGAATGTTAAACCCAACAACACGACCAACGATGCTGCGCCAAAGGGAGATTGATCTGAAGAACCTCCACGACCAAACTCCCAACACAACAACATTTGGCGCATCGTACCCGGCACACATCGCAACACAACTGCTCAGACCCGTCCTCCGTACGGCTTCACCAGACATCATGCCGGAACACGACGAATCGCTTGGCGGCAAGACTTTGTCTGGTGGGTGGTAACTTCTGCCGGCGGCCGATGTTATGGCCTACCACCGAGAGAGTCTTTAATCTTCTTAGTATACATTGCATTACTTTTTGTTTGTACGAAGCCCCCAAACACGTGTCCAGTATTTTTAAGTAAATAATCTATGTAGGTACAAAATTTCAGAAAGATACCATGAAAAACCACAAAAAAAAAAACGAGTGTGCTTATGACCACACGACTGAAGTGAAACTTCTTTTGCACCATCTGTATGTATATATATGTGTGTACAATATATACATGTATACACATATACATATATTAATTTTCTATAAATATTTAAATTTATTTCATGCTTTCATTTATAAATTAATATTTTTGCATAGACCTCCAATTTAAAAAAAAAAAAAAAAGTGGATTCCCTCGGGGCCAAAAGGTCGGGCTCTTCCTCCTGAATCAGGGGACCCCAAACTCGGGTAGTCCACGACCTCTGGTTCCCGAGATAATCCACGGGGGGTGAGGTAACTAAAGGGGTTCGGGGAGGGGGATAGGTTTCGTGGGGTTGCGGGGGGGGAGGGGGAGAGGAGGGGAGTGGATTCCCTCAGGGCCAAAAGGTCGGGCTCCTCCTCCTGATTCAGGGGACCCCAAACTCGGGTAGTCCACGACCTCTGGTTCCCGAGATAATCCACGAGGGGGTGAGGTAACTAAAGGGGGGGCGGGGTAGATTTCGTGGGGTTGCGGGGGGTAGGGGGGAGGGGGAGAGGGGGGAGTGGATTCCCTCGGGGCCAAAAGGTCGGGCTCCTCCTCCTGATTCAGGGGACCCCAAACTCGGGTAGTCCACGACCTCTGGTTCCCGAGATAATCCACGGGGGGGTGAGGTAATCAATGAGGGGGGTCGGGGGGTGTTCGCAGCGTCATGTTCTCGAAGAAATTCATAGTTCTTAATCAATCAAGGTACTTAGCTTAACAATTGAGCTTATGAGGCTCGAAAGCAATTTGTACTTTGTGTCCAATTATCGTATTGTGACGATATCTTAAATATAAATATAAATAAATATAAATATATACGGACAAATCACACAGATTGAGCTAGCCCCAAAGTAAGTTCGAGACTTGTGTTATGGGATACTAACTCAACGATACTATATTTTATAATAGATACATATATAGATAAACATCCAAGACCCAGGCCAATCAGGAAAAGATCGTTTCCCATCATGACCTGGCCGGGGATCGAACCCGGGGCCTCCACGTCGCAGTCAGGCGTGTTGACCGCTGCGCCACGGAGACCGACAAAAAGCTTCTATACTTTCAATTATATCAGAAATTTTCAGCAAAAATATATAAAACAATATAAAGGCCAGAACAGAACGAAATTTATAAATTTATTTGTGCTCTTAGGTAATCAATTGTTAACAAATCTTAAAAAGATCCAAAAAATATATATTGCCTTCGGCGAGATGCGAACTCACAACTTCATACTCGACTCAATTGTTAACAAATCTTAAAAAGATCCAAAAAATATATATTGCCTTCGGCGAGATGCGAACTCACAACTTCATACTCGACAGGTCATGCAATATTTACATGAGCCAACTCCTTGTTTGTATTACAGACGAAATAGGACTATACTCTGCTTCCGTTCGCCTTCATAATTTTTTTTCCTATCATTTTTCGTAACGCTTTCGCTAGTTTACTCCCCAAGTCAAGCGTGCCTAAAGAAGTTTCACTTCAAAAATGGTCAACACTCGCTCCTGAAAACGAAACATAGCCCGAAAACGAAAAATTGCAACATTTAAGTGGCAGTGGGGCCGACGGGTTCTCCAGTAGCTACCACGCACCGGAAGGCGCAGCGTGGGTAGGCCCCGACAAGGTGGACCGACGACCTGGTGGTCGCGGGAAACCGCTGGATGCGGGAGGCTCTGGACCGGTCACGGTGGAGATTCTTGGGGGAGGTCTATGTCCATCAGCGGACGTCATGTTACAGTATGTTACAGAGAGAGGTCAACCCGTGAAGCAGTTATACCCATGACCACCTTTAGTAAAGTTCCAAATAACTAGGAGCTTTTGTTCGTTTTTTTATACCTATAAAGTAGCGCTTGACCGCAATCCCTCCTGATGGTAAGCAGTAATGCAATCGTTGATGGTGAAGCGCGCTGGTTTATTAAGAGCATATTCACTCAAGCCTTGAAGACACTTAAATTGTAGTCCGACGGAAACACCGTCGCTAGCAAAATGTTCCAGTCCCACGATGTACGCGGTATAAAAGACGAGGCGAAACTCTTCGTTCGGATCGTAGTGGTGTCAACAACTTAAGGGTGGTAACTCGCCGTACGACGGGTCATCCGTTAATGTTTAGTATTATTTTAATACTTCTATCATTTTTACGTACCTGTGATACTCAATTACCCCATTGAAATACAGAAACTAGTTGCAGCCTGTTTCATTACACCCAAGAAATCTTCTCTCAATAACATCACAATTGCAAAATCAACTCAAAAACTATAAATTTTCATTGACAGCAATATAAAATCAGCAATCATTGGACTCGAAGCTGACCATAATAAATTGTCACCTAATGAATCTTCTACAAACCCATCCCGGCCTTCTGCAGAGTTATTGGGCTATTTAAAAGCTCAGAGTTCAACTGCTGCGGCACGGGATAATGATTGATAGTTGAACTGTGCACGCGATGATATATGTATGTGGACAACACGAAAGTACTTTAGGGATTGATATTAGAAGGTTTGCAGCGTGGTCTAGCAGTGCGACGATAAAAAGTTGATGATGATGAAATTAGCTTTAAACTTTTAACTGTACCATCAACGATCTAATCACTGCTTACCATCAGGCAGGATAGCGGTCAAGCACTAGTTTATAATTTATAAAAAAAAAGTTTTCGTTCGGTATTTTCAATCGTTAATTTTCGAGTTATTTGTGTATTTGTGTACAGAAAAGCTTTAAAATTATGCCTCATTTAGGTATGTATAAATGTATGAAGGAAGATATGACGTACCGACAAAAAAAAGCAGCCTTCGATCCACTTGAAAACAATTACAATAATTTATTCTATTATTAATACACTCTCTAAATAACTTCATTTATTATCAGCAAGATTGTCCACTTTAGTTGCATTTTTCCTCCTGAATCAATACAGACATTTGCATTCGTCCGTCTCATAAAATCGGCAGGGAACACTGACCGAAGCTCGACCGTAAGCTGAGTTCGAAATTTGAAACAACGTCAACAAGATTAGAGCGCCGCCATGCGCCATGAAACGTCAAACTTACAAAATGGATTCCCCGTTTTCCCGCGCTCCTCTGGGAATCTAGCGTTGTCTCTGGTTTTGTGGGAAATTATTGTAAGTGATACTTTGTGGGAGCAGTGCTAGCCTAGTGGTATCGGCTGCAACTTCAAGTTGGGTCGTAGGTTCGAACGGGTCTGGTGCTAGGTATATTTTGTGTGATGTCTGGTGAAGCCGTACGGAGGACGGGTCTGAGCAGTTATGTTGCGATGTGTGCCAGGTACGATGCGCCTAATGTTGTTGTGTTGGGAGTTTGATCGCGGAGGGTCCTCAGATTAATCGCCCTTTGGCGCAGCATCGTTGGTCGTGTTGTCGGGTTTAACATTGCATCACCTCGCTCAACTGCCGTCTTCCTTCCTATTCGCTCAATCTGAGTGAATAGATTCTTAATACTAGCGCGCTTTACCATCAACGATCGCATCACTGCTTACCATCAGGCGGGATTGCGGTCAAGCGCTAGTTTATAATTATTAAAAATAGCCCGTATAATTGTAACACTTAGGTGGCAGTAGGCCGGGCACATTGCCAGTAGGACCGATGCCCGATGGGGCCGACGGGTTCTCGAGTGGCGACCACACAGGGTGGGTAGGCCCCCGACAAGGTGGACCGACGACCTGGTGAAGGTCGCGGGAAATCACTAGGCGCAGGACGAGTCGTCGTGGAGATCCTTGGGGGAGGCCTTTGTCCAGCTGTGGACGTCTTTCGGCTGAAATGTTGATACTTTATGATTTATTTATTTTCTGCAGATATTTTTCGTTTGGTCGTAGCATGATAATATATAGGCTAAAGCCTTCCTGGATTAATGGACTCTCAAACACAAAAAGAATTTTTCAAATCGGACTAGTAGTTCCTGAGATTAGCGCGTTCAAACAAACAAACTCTTCAGCTTTATACAGTATCTTAAGAAAACCCTGTCCGACCCATAAGGATAATAAAGGTTAGGTAAACACATGACCAAATATAATATAAAATTTTACGTAATGATCATAGTACCAATATAAATGAATTTTGAAATAATCTTTTTTTCCCGTGAATTAATTCCAACTTCCCCGAAATTTGGTAATTTAAAAAAAAATCGACAACACCGGTATTATTATGAGCGAATAGCGGTGCGACCACGTGCCGCGTGCCCTGCCGCCCGCGCCCCGTGGAAGGGTGGTTAACGCAGATTTATTAAGTTACCACTTTTTGCGAAATAATATTTATTTTTTTAGGGGGATTTTTTTTTTAAGTTTAGCCCGGCTTTGTATCCATTAGTAGAATCAGTTATCGATACCTAACAACACCTTCATGGGTCGGACAGGGTTTTCTTAACATACTGTATAAGTATTAGTATAGATTACGAAAATACAGGTGTGGTATGTGTTTAAATAAGTTTTCTTTGAGTACTGTTTCACGGAAACTGCCAGTTGTAATTCATAACCTCAAAACTTTGACAACAGGAATGTAGCGGCATCTACAAAGCCACTACATACCTACATGTTGTTACATCTCACAAGCAGAGCTTATCGTGCAACTAACATACAAATTCCCATCATCAACCGTTGGGCAAGTGCCCGGCAGACACAACAGCCGCCTGGCCAGAGAATCCTCCCTTTTCTAAGGAGAATGAGTGAACTTCACAGCCTGTTCCTCAAAATAGGCGTAGGTGATTCACCATTGCATTTTATGATTTTTAGTTTTATGTAGTTTTTATGGCATCTTCGCTTAGATTGCCAATATCTTTAAACATTATCTCAGCGTCTATCCCAGTCGCATCCTCGCATTTTTTGGCTAAACTTCGATATTTTCCGTGAAGCGACTGCCGTCTGACCTCCACAACCCGAAGGCGATATCAAAGCATTGCAGTTAGATCAATTGTTAGACTTTTGAGGCCTCCAACAAACTGTAACGATTGTCTTTAGATGTTCCTATGGCAACCGGGACCAACGGCTTAACGTGCTTTCCGAGGCACGACCAGACCAGTGCAAAGATTCATATTCATGCATACAAATATGTGCACTGCGCGGGGATCGAAACCGCGCCTCCTTGCGCAGCGGCCGCGTTCGCTACCGCCACGCCACGGAGGCTGTCAACAAAACCTTTTTTTAATATATAACTGTAATGTAATGAGCCACTATGAGGGACACGTAAACGTTCTTTAAACCAAATCTAACGAAACGATACAAAAACAAACTGGAACGAACTAAAAATACCGGATTACAAAGTTTCAATTGAGACAAAATATATTTTAAAGTACATACTAACAATAATGAAAAACAAAGCAACATCCACTGCCAGTTCTAAAAGCCGGTTTTAGTCCTAAACTAATATAAACCAAGCAATGTAATTCGAACATAACGAAATATTTATCGAATCGCAATGACATCAGGCAACAAACAAAATCAAAGATCGTTCGGTAGATAGCAAAAAAAGGTTAACAAAAAACTTTAAAAGGGAGCTTTGAACTTTTTGATGGCGCCTAAAATGTTGTTGTGAACATTTGACATTATCACCTATAACTCGCGCGTTATCTGTGCACCTCGCTCTGTGACGTCATTCAGACGGTAGCTACTGTTTGAAAAATGTTAAATAAATATAAATTTCCTTTTTTTTATGTTAATAAAACGTCATTTTGATGTTTTTTTTTTTTTATAATTATAAACTAGCGCTTGACCGCAATCCCGCCTGATTATAAGCAGTGATGCGATCGTTGATGGTAAATCGCGCTAGTTTATTAAGAGCCTATTCACTCAGAAAAACTGAGCGAATAGGAAGGAAGACGGCAGTTGAGCGAGGTGATGCAATGTTAAACCCAACAACACGATCAACGATGCTGCGCCAAAGGGAGATTGATCTGAAGACCCTCCACGACAGATATGACGAATCTATAACGGTTCCGTTTTTTGCCATTTGGCTACGGGGCCCTAAAAAGGGGGATATCTGATGTCCATCCCAGACTATCAAAGTTCTACGTCGCGACAGAAGTGGCATTTTATGCGCCCGGACAAGCAACGGTACGCTCAGGTTTTTGCTTAGGTACGAGAGTTTCGTGAATCATTCGATAAATATAATAGAAAAGTAATTGTTTTGATACCCACTATGAAAGAAACAAATTGTAGACCATGTAATTCCGGTTGCACAAAAAATAATTTTAATATAGGTCAAAATATTTTCAATAGAGTTTTATCTACAGTATGTTAAGAAAACCCTATCCGACCCATAAGGATAATAAAGGTTAGGTAAACACATGACCAAATATAATATAAAATTTTACGTAATCATCATAGTACTAATACAAATGAATTTTGAAATAATCTTTTTTTTCCCGCGAATTAATTCCAACTTCCCCGAAATTTGGTAATTTTTAAAAAAAGTGTCAACACCGTTATTATTATGAGCGAATAACGATGCGACCACGTGCCGCGTGCGCTGCCGCCCGCCGCCCGCGGAAGGGTGGTTAACGCACATTTATTAAGTTACCTCTTTTTGTGAAATAATATTTATTTTTTTAGGGCGATTTTTTTTAAGTTTAGCCCGGTTTGGTATGCATTAGTAGAATCAATTATCAATAACTAACAACACCTTCACGGATCGGACAGGGGTTTCTTACCTTACTGTATAGCTGAGTTTGAATACGATAAAAGAATTAACCACGATTTCGGCTACCGGCAGAAGTTACCACCCACCAGACAAAAGCATGCCGCCAAGCGATTCGTCGTGTTCCGGCATGATGTCTGGTGAAGTCGTACGGAGGACGGGTCTGAGCAGTTGTGTTGCGATGTGTGCCGGGTACGATGCGCCAAATGTTGTTGTGTCGGGAGTTTGGTCGTGGAGGGTCTCCAGATCAATCTCCCTCTAGCGCAGCATCGTTGGTCGTGTTGTTGGGTTTAACATTGCATCACCTCGCTGAACTGCCGTCTTCCTTCCTATTCACTCAGTATTTTGAGTGCATAGGCTCTTAATAAACTATCGCGCTTTACCATCAACGATTGCACCACTGCTTATTCTTTTTTTTATTTCTTTATGTTTTGGCTTCGCACTGTTTGTGCATTTAGTCAATGTCACTTAATTATGAATTATTCATGTCGAAAAAGACGCCCGCGTGACCCGTCTTAAGAGTGAGGTTTGGAACAAAGTCATGATGTGGCCACTATGCTGCGATATTTCACTGTTCTTTATGAACTATTTACTAAATGCACTTTTTACTACATAAATCACGCACTTTTATTTAGTAAACAACACTATACATAATTTTAAAAGTCCAATGAAAAACAAGCGTGACTATTTGCACCACTGCTTACGATCAGGCAAAAAGCCCCTTTAGGGATCAGCAACGTATTGAAATAAAATGAAATGAAATCGTTTATTAAGCAAGTAGGATCACTGTTCACTTTTACACGTCATATGGTTCTTTTTTAACTAGATGAAGCCGACATTTCCTAACTGACTACCTCTGAGAAGAAATAGGTATTCATACTCGATAGAAAAACACATATGCCCAAAGAATGCTAATTGTTTTTAATCATGCTCATTGCCTCACAAACGCCTAGAAAGCTGCCATCACCCACTTATATTATAGCCTACAGCTACTGTCGTTTCATAGACCAGCGACGGACATAGTTACCATAGACTATAGAGTAGATCCACCGGATGATTTCGTAACGGACCTCATTTAAAAAAGATTTATAGAGTTTTTGGTGTTAATGGTAATGGGAAAAGAGAAATTGGTGGCCTTTCTTTCTTTGTTTTTCCTTTTTTTTAAAAAAAAAAGCGTTGGCCCATACTAGGAATTTCTCCTGTATCGTGGGTGCGTTTACAGATATATAAAACCACATACACAAACATCCAGACCCGGAACATATACGTATTGATCATACAAGTATTTGTTTTTTTACAACTTTTGGATCGGCGCCCCAAGTTGTTCTAGTTAGGGACTTTAGTACATTAAATGCCTTAGAAGCGCTGTCCAATAAATTATTTACATGCTTATTCCAAGACAGATTCCTAGTAAAGATGATGCCGGGAAACTCGGGACCTCGTCTACCACTGGGAGAACTGAGCCATTGTAGCATATGTTACAAGTTCTGGCTCTGCTGAATAGTGACCGAAGTAGGATTTTAGCTTCTTCAGAGCAGAATTAATTCAGCAGTCTAGAGCGTAACCACTGCGCTAACGAAAAATAAGTAATACTAAGGATTGATGTATCATACTCATTACAAAATCTATCTGATTTGGCAATAAATAGAAGATTAGATCAAAACGGTCTCCAAAGCCTGGAGCACATGTGAAGAGTAGCCGGCCTGACGGTTTTCTATAGGATGCATTTTGGAGAGTGTGCGAGGGAATTGCATAACTTAACAAACACAATCTTGCTGTACATCACACTCGTCTCCACAGTGTAGGCAACTCGTTCATGGGTCAATGTATACACTTTTACAACAAGCTTCCCATGGACATTCGAAACTTACCCATTAAACGATATAAAAACTGTATAAAGGCCAAAAACAAAGGACAAACAAAAAGGGGTATTTTAAAATCACAGATTATTTAGAAGACAAAAAAGCTTGGGACTGAGCTGCTCGCTCTGTTAAGCATTGTTATTAAGCAATATGCGTAATTATAAGGTAAATTATTGTAAACATTTTCATTTTTAATGTCTGGACTTGAAAAAAGGCGATGATCCCTGAGTTTGTTTCGGCTATTTCTTCTCAGAGGTAGTCAGTTAGGAAATGCCGGCTTCAACTAGTTAAAAAAAAAAAAAACAATCATGACGTGTAAAAGTGATCGGTGATCCTACTTGCTTAATAAACGATTTCATTTCATTTCATTTCATTTCTTAATTCCCCCATCTCCGTTCCATCATCGGACGACCCGTCGTACGACGAGTATCCAATCCACCCTTACGTTGTTGACGATCCGGACGATTGCCAGCGGCGGTGTTTCCGCCTGACTACAATCTAAGTGTCTTCAAGGCTAGAGTTAAAAGGCTCTTAATAAACTTCATCAACTTTACCATCAACGATTGTATTACTGCTTAGCTTCAGGCTGGTTTGTGGTGTGTACTAGTTTATATCTTCATCTTCTTCAACCTGTAGAAGTCCACTACTGGACAAAAGCCTCCTCCCAATTCTTTCCACGGTGACCGGTCTTATGCTGCCCGCATCCATCGGCTTCCCCTAATTACTATAACTAGTTTATATGTAATTATATAAAAAAAAAAAAAAAAACGAGTGTGCTTATGACCACACGACTGAAGTGAAACTTCTTTCGCTCCATCTGTATGTATATATATATATATATATATATATATATATATATATATGTGTACAATATATACATGTATACACATATACATATATTAATTTTCTATAAATATTTAAATCTATTTCATGGTTTCATTGGTAAATTAATATTTTTGCATAGATCTTCTATTTTTATTGAAAAAAAAAAACTCGTTGTAGACCTTGTAGTACCAAGCTCGCGCCACGGGCGCCTCTGTGCTTATATCCTCCACTTAACTTCCGTTCGCCTTGCCCGATCACTTTTCGTAACGCTTACGTCACGCGTTCGCCAGCTTACTCCCCAAGTCAAGCGTGCGTAAAGAAGTTTCACTTCAAAAATGACAGAAAATTTGGGATGTATCTAAGGTAAGAAAAGCAAAAAAATAATTAGTCCGTCTTATAGATAATAAAAAAAAAATAAGACACGTATTTTTTATTTTGTCGAAATTACCAAAAACTACTGAGATATAGCGTATTAAAGTCACGGAGTGGGGGCTAATTACGTCACGCTGTGGTATATTTTGTACCACGGCGTGACGTCATGCGACATTTCAAATCAATATATTTCGTAAGTATTTGAATGAAAGAAAAAATAAAAAATACGTGTTCAATATTTTTTATAAATCTATCTGACGGACATTAAATTATTTTTTTGGATACAACCCAATTCAACCGTGGTAGAACTGAAATCTACAAGGATAATAAGACGAAAAAGAGGATAATATTATGTAGGTTTTTTTAATGATCGTAGTGAGACAAAGTTACATAATTATTTTTGATTTTATTCGTACATATTATACAGAGTGATGCTGATAATACGACAATAAATGAAAACACGAATAACGCCGGTTCATAGCAATAATCCTAATCCATAGAAAAAAACCTAGCATAAAAATTTAAAAAAAGAAAATTGCAAACGGAATAGAACATCCTTTAAAATATTGGTTCACTGACCTCCGATCCGCGGCAGCGCGATGCTGTATCGACTTGCTTTTTTCGCGCCATTGTTATTATAGTTTAGTACCGCTGCATGCGGCGGTTATTAACCTGTCAGCGCTTCCTTATCAACATGTACATCATGTTGAAAATGTGAAAAATGAAAAATAATTTCCTGTGACTAAACTAATGGATATATTTATATGATTTTTTGTGGGTAAAGTGAGAATGTGTTGAGGTACACGATGTTTAATTTATTGTCGTATTGTCATCACCACTGTATAGATTTATTCAGACTCGGAGCTTACATTATCGATAAATGATACAAAAGACTTATGGTAACTAAAGTCATCATCATCATCATCTCAGCGTTAATTCCAGTCACATCCGAAGCTTTTTACAGCTTTGGAGTCTGGGGTCCGCTTTACCAGTCCAACTGCTGATTTTGGCTAAACTTCGATATTTTCCGTGAAGCGACTGCCGTCTGACCTTCACAACCCAAAGGCGATATCGAAGCATTGCAGTTCGTCCAATAGGGTATTTGACTAAATAAAACTAATTAATCCGTCAGTCAGATTTCCAAAAAATACTAGACACGTATTTTTTCTTTTTTCATATAAACAAAAAATTAAGACGACACAGTGCGTTAAAAACTCGTGTGACGTCACTGCACGCTACACTTTTTAGCGATCAGTGACGTCACCAGCCACCACTCCTGATCTTTGATACCTTTTATATTTTTCAATTTTAAGTTTTTTGATAAAACAAAAAATACGTGTCTAGTATTTTTTTGGAAATCTGACTGACGGACTAATTAGTTTTTTTTAGTCAAATACCCTATTGTAGGACTTTTGAGGGCTCCAACAATCCGTAACGACTGCCATTAGATGTTCGTATATCAACCGGGACCAACGGTTTAACGTGCCTTCCGAGGCACGACCAGACCACTGCAAATATTCATATTCATGCATACAAATATTTGCATTGCGCGGGGATCGCACCCGCGCCTCTTTGCGCAGCGGCCGCGTTCGCTACCGCTACGCCACGGAGGCTGTCAATGTATGTTATGGTAACTAAAGTAAAAAGTAAAAAAAGAAATAACAAGCGAGTGGATAATAAACAATGTATCAGTATAATGGTTCCTATCTCATGTTCTCCCACGTTAAATCTTATTACTTGATTTGTTCGTCACTTTTACTGTCGCTTTTTCGTTTTTTCGGAGTCGTTTATTATACGGACCTTGCAGAAACTAGAACCAATTTCCGTGCGTTCAGGCGCTTTTGCCATACCTATTATTGGTATCAATCGTAACAGCACATACCTACTTAGGACCCAATAACTTAATCAAATTTTATTCCGTGGTGCTTGGCAATCTGGGCTTCTCCCAGTTGCAATAATGTCCCTTTGTGCCGATTGGCCTAGTTCTGTTCTGTCTCCTGTTTGTTATGGAGGGAAGTGGAAAGAATATCTTTTTTCTTACTCCTCCGCTATTCTTTTCTGATTAATTTCGTTGCGGGACCCAAGACAGTTGAATCGTTTCTCCGGGACTCGTCGAGCTTCATTGCTCGGCGTTTTTCTGGCGGTCTCCACTGTAGATTCTGGCTTTCAGGAGTTGCAGTGGGTGGGAAAAAGTGGGGCGGGTTTTGTCGCTTTTTCGTTTCATCACTTTTCAAAATAACAACTTGACTTGCTTAAGTTCTTTGTGTCACCTAAATGAGGCAGAGGATGTCCACAGTGCGCCACCACCCCGTTCAGTCTTCAGCTTCGCGATTGATTTCGCTCCAGCTTTTCCTTATGTTCCTTGCTTCTGCAACCCATCGCCGCCAGGTCTGCTAGGACAATCTTTACCCATTGCTTAGATTCCAATAGAGGGCTTGCCTTTTTTAGCCCGATAGGATAGACCAGTTTAGGCTATGCCAAACTAGTTGATCCTGATATAAATACGCACACTCTAGGATAAACTGGTATGGCCTAGTCTAAACATTATGGTGTATCTAGAAAGTCAAAATAAACAGATAAGCTGAATAAAATACTCCTTAATTGGAAAAATTATAATCAAAGAGGAAGTCGAAAGTCCTCCTTTGGGTTCTATTCCAAATATGCCTGGTATGGCGATTGCTTTATCCCTGAATGGAAGGCGAGATTTTTCTGGAATTAAACATATCTCAAGCCTTTGTTTTTTTTTTTTTTGTTGGGATTGGAAATCATCAAATGACCACTCCTGTTCTGGGCGGAGCGGAAGTATGTGTCAGACTTTTACTGCAACCAACTCGCAACCCTGATACAGGAGGCATCGGTCTTCGTGGACCCCGTCACGATGTGCTGACAACTCTTTGAGGGGCGCGTGAAACACAACGCGCCGTCGATCCGGGCCTGGTCCTTACCGGGCGGCGAAATGCTGCTCATCGCCCGCAAGCCCGCACCTACGGTACCCGGGAGTTCGATGCTTTGTCTCCCGAACAGGGCATCTGCGACGGCATCTAAGGC
Source organism: Sesamia inferens (assembly GCA_037179545.1). NCBI lineage: Eukaryota > Metazoa > Arthropoda > Insecta > Lepidoptera > Noctuidae > Sesamia > Sesamia inferens. Next base: position 5,897,888 of record CM073947.1, read on the forward strand.
TTGCCTTGGTATATGTTCAGGATCCCTTCGGACAATGTGGCTAAGTCAGTTTCATTTGCGGCGTTTGACCTGCTGGTCGATCGAAGTTTCACCGCAGCGCTCCCACGGGTTCTACATTTGACATTTCCAATCACTACGATACTATTGTATTATGATAGTCTTGGAATCATCATCATCAACCTTTTTATCGTCCCATTGCTGTGGGGCACAGGTCTCCTCTCATACAGAGAAGGATTGAGCGTAATCACCACGCTTGCTCAATGCGGATTGGCGATTTCAGACTTTCAAGTCCAGATTTCCTCGAGATGTTTTTCTTCACCTTTTAATCAGTCATTGGTGTCCAAGATATACTTAGAAAGTACATATAACTTACAAAAGTTACATTGGTACTTGCCTGAGCTGAAAGTCTGGAATCTTGGAATGATTAGTTAAAAATATTTTACACTGCCTGAACTAAAACATCTAAAATCTTGTCTTCCATTTCACACGCAACTTCAAAACTCAAAGATAACTTTTTTGACATACACCTTTTCTCCCACCATCTTTTAAAAAAAAAAGAAGTTCCTATAACGATAAGTTACATTCCAAATGATTTCAAACACACTGGCCGTTAAGAAAGCTATCACTCAAAAACGAACAAGTGTTCGAAATTTGAAATAAAATGAATTAATGATGTATCGATGCCGACAAAGTTAGTTTGCTGGCGAGATAAACGATGAATCGAGGATCGAGTAACAATCGAGTATTGGAATAAATCGAATAAGAACATAATTATACAAGATGAAATTGAAAAGTTGCGCCAAATTATAACATCTAATTTAAAGTTTTGTAAAGAATATTTTGAGCATTAAGGAAAGGGATGGACATATGTACATGCGCGTAGGTAAGCGATAGCAACATCCTTTAAGGTAAATACCGTATAAGGTAGTTGTACAATATGTAAAAAAAACCCTGTCCGACCCATAAGGATAATAAAGGTTAGGTAAACACATGACTAAATATAATATAAAATTTTACATAATCATCATAGTAACAATACAAATGAATTTTGAAATAATATGTTTCCCGCGATTTAATTCCAACTTCCCCGAAATTTGGTATTTTTTTAAAAAGTGACAACACCATTTTGGCGGTATTACCTATTATAAGAGCGATGCGACCACGAGACGCGTGCCCTACCCCCCGTCACCCGCGGAAGGGCTGCCCACCGCACATGTATTAAGTTACCTCGTTTTGCGAAATAATATTTATTTTTTTAGGGGGATTTTTTTTAAGTTTAGCCCGGCTTTGTATCCATTAGTAGAATCAGTTATCGATACCTAACAAGACCTTCAGGGATCGGACAGGGTTTTCTTTACATATTTTATATTATTTAACTAATATTTGATTAACGACTTGGCTGATACAGTGTAATAATTATAAACTAGCGCTTGACCGCAATCCCGCCTGATGGTAAGCAGTGATGCGATCGTTGATGGTAAAGCGCGCTAGTTTATTAAGAGCCTATTCACTCAGAAAAACTGAGCGAATAGGAAGGAAGACGGCAGATAAGCGAGGTGATGCAATGTTAAACCCAACAAGACGACCAACGATGCTGCGCCAAAGGCGAGATTGATCTGAAGACCCTCCACGACCAAACTCCCAACACAACAACATTTGGCGCATCGTACCCGGCACACATCGCAACACAACTGCTCAGACCCGTCCTCCGTACGGCTTCACCAGACGTCATGCCCGAACACGATAAATCGCTTGGCGGCAAGGCTTTGACTGGTAACTTCTGCCGGCGGCCGATGTTATGGCCTACCACCGCAATGTCTTGCCGCCAGCGTGTGGAGACATGAGGAACAGAGAGTAATGTTCACTCGTCCTCCATAGAAAAAGGAGGGAAACTCCGACCAGGCGGGTGTTATGTCTGGTGGGCACTTGCCCGATGGTTGAAGTAGGGAAGTTATATATAATATGATGTTTACTCGGTAAACTCTGATTGCGAGATGTAGAATTCGTGTGACGTCAGTATGACGCGTTGTTCCATGTGGCGTTTGTAGATACCGATACAAGCGTAATCACCACGCTTGCTCAATGCGGATTGGTAATTTCAGACTTATAAAGTCCAGGTTTCCTCAAGATGTTTTTCACCTTCAATCATTGTTGTCCAAGATATACTTAGAAAGTACATATAACTTTAGAAAAGTTACATTGGTACTTGCCTGACCTGGAATCGAACCCGCGCACTCATACTTGAGAGGCTGGTGTTTTAACCACTAGGCCACCACGACATAACCTCTCCCCTATTTTTATTTAATTCTAGAAAATGTGTAATAATGTGCTAAATATGTCTGAGTTCGTAACCCTGGTACGTAAATCCTGGAAACCACTGAACCGATTTTTATGTGGTACTAACTATCGAGAACGCTATTGTTTCCAAAGGTTCCATAAACTTCGCGCTTTGCTTTTAGCCACCTGGAGTGGTGGCCGACCCGCCGCACGTGTTACCGAGCTCAACTGCCGTCTTCCTTTCTATTCACTCAGTTATTTTTTCGACTTAATAGGCTCTTAATAAACTAACTCGCTTTACCATCAACGATTGCATCACTGCTTACCGTCAGGTGGGATTACGGTCAAGCACTAGTTTATAATTGAAAAAAAAGTGTTATGTTAAAGATTTCACCCGGTTTATTAATTGTATATTCCCAACAGCAAGCTTAACTTTGTATTCCCTCTATAATGATTAACTATAAATCATATTACTTATAACATGTACCAATGAACATCGTAATTGATTCGACTTATGAGTTCCGTCGATAGACTCTGTAATGGATTTATTTTGTTTCTTACTTTTTCTTTTTAATATCCTATTACTTTTAATCGTTAATGGTTAAAATGGTTTCTCATAGTACTGCCGTTTCTTTGATTAGTAACTATTATAACTAAGCAGCTATTAATTAGAAACCTGGCGACCTTATTACTAGCTAAAAACAATAATGGGCTCAACATAAACCCCTGTGGGACTCTGGGAATTAACACCTTGGAGCCTTCAAATTCGTCATTATAGATATTATACATTATTTCGCACTGCTACCATGTTCCATTCGGCAACTCATAATGACGTCATTTCAATAATTTTGAAACAAACACACTTAATATTGTAATAACATTGTAGTTAATCGTGTCGATTACCAAAGTTGAAACAAAATACAAATCAATAGTGCTGTAAAATATGTCAGTAACCAAATAACAATTATTTGTAATCAATTCGGTTAGTTGTCGAAATGTTCTAAATGGAGAAACTGTTTGCGGCCAGAACAATAATAACAGCTATAAGTTGCTCCGTATTTGGTAGACTCCGTACATGTAACGTAGTCGACCGCTATAAATTGAAATATAGATATTTTGTCCAAGTTCAAACGTTGTAAATATCATATTTCTTGTATTCGGCTGCCATGTTTATTAACTTCAATCACATTAACTCAAAATTTTTGGCAGTGGCTGAACAATCGACCATTGCGTTGTATGTCTCGAATTCCATTCCCGCGCTGATGAATACTTGTATGGCCTACACAGGTAGCTGCTCAAAAAAAAAAAAAAACAATTTTGCAAACGTACCCAAGATACAGGAGTGTAGTGAGTACAATTTCCAAAGTGGTGCGATTGTTTTTTTTTTTTCTTTTTTAAGAATAAACATCTCTTTGGCTACTTTCATTCGTCCAAATGCATTCTATACTACATGAGATTATAATTTAAAAAAGTAATGAAATGAAATGAAATCGTCGTGTTGAACACGTCATGATTTTTTTTAATTTTTTTTTTAACTAGTTGTAGCCGGCATTTCCTAACTGACTACATCTGAGAAAAAATAGCCGAAACAAACTCAGGGATCATCGTCTTTTTTCAAGTCCAGACAATAAAAATGAAAATGTTTACAATAATTTACCTTATAATTACGCATATTGCTTAATAACAATGCTTAACAGAGGGAGTGGCTCAGTCCCAAGCTTTTATGTCTTCTAAATAATCTGAGATTTTATAATACCCCTTTTTGCAAAGTTTGGCCTTTATATAGTTTTTAAATCGTTTAATGGGTAAGTTTCGAATGTCCATGGGAAGCTTGCTGTAAAAGTGTATACATTGACCCATGAACGAGTTGACTCATTTTCTAGTCGAGGGATAAAAATCAAATAAAATCGACACATTCTAAAAATGTTTAGAATATCTGATTTTATAAGTTTCTACGTGCAGAATTACAGAGGTAAGAAATCAGTTAAAGATTGCAAATATTTATTTTAATTATTTGAGTTGAACAATTTTTATAAATGACTTACTTTATTACGTCCGTATGCCAATTTTCAAACCGTAGGTAGAAGGAACAACAGGGTTTTTGTTACATATTAAACAAACCGATCTCAGCAGTAAACATAAATTACTTGGGCATCTTCGTAGTGGAATCCATCTTGAACTTTTTAGGTTCATACTGTTCACTAACCTAGAGGATCAGTTCCAAAGTGCCTATAAATGGTTTACTTGAAATATCTGGGCAAGCTCATTCCGTCATAGACTTCATAAATCGTTTTTCTTCAGGCATGATCGAGATCAAGAGATCAAATGCTTTGAGTGTAAAGGAGATGTTTCATTTTGGGCCACCACTATGTACGCTATGTAGATAAAAAAGAAAAAAAAAAGATTTTCATAAAAAATACTACTAAATTAATTTGAATTCAAATACATGTATATACAGTATGTAACAAAAACCCTGTTGTTTCTTCAACCTACGTTTTAGGAATCGCGGCATACGGATGTAATAAAGCAAGTAATTTATAAAAATTGTTCAACAAAAATAATTAAAATAAATGTTTAATTATTAATATTTATAATCTGTAACTGATTTCTTAGCTCTGCAATTCTGCATAAAGAAACTAGACATAAGTAGAACGTTCCCGCCAATTTATTTAACTTTTATATAAATATATTTTATTTAATAATTATAAACTAGCGCTTGACCGTAATCCCTCCTGATGGTAAGCAGTGATGCGATCGTTGATGTTAAAGCGCGCTAGTTTATTAAGAACCTATTCACTCAGAAAAACTGAGCGAATAGGAAGGAAGACGGCAGTTGAGCGAGGTGATGCAATGTTAAACCCAACAACAGAACCAATGATGCTGTGCCAGAGGGGGATTGATCTGGAGACCCTCCACGACCAAACTCCCAACACAACAACATTTGGCGCATCGTACCCGGCACACATCACAACACAACTGCTCAGACCCGTCCTCCGTACGGCTTCAACAAACATCATGTCGGAACACGACGAATCGCTTGGCGGCAACTTTGTCTGGTGGGTGGTAACTTCTGCCGGCGGCCGATGTTATGGCCTACCACCGAGAAAAAACCGAGGAAATCAGATATTCTAAAAAAAAATCGAATTTGTCGGTTTTAATAGGTATTTGATTGTGACCCCTCGACTAGCCAATAATTACTGTTTTCTAGTTATGACTTCATTAATGATGTGCTTGTAGGGTTTTTGTTACATAGTGTATAATTATAATATTGGACAAATATCGTGTAGATGAGGGCTCATCATTCTCCACCTGCTAAAGTCAATAAAGTAAACACTTCTTCTTCTTCAGAGGTCCACTGCCTGACAACGGCCTTCCCCAAGGCTGTCATTCCATTGAGGAGGTTTGCCATAATCCCCATGCTTGGCAGGAGGGTTTAGGATCCCAGTAATTTGATATTCCACAGAAGAAGCGCTGCTGTCTGCTTCCCTGGTGACAGTTGCCCTTAGTCGCCTCTTAAGACATCACATCCACGGGAGGATATAGGATGGTACTATTCTAAGCCTGATACCACACAATACAAGTAAACACTAGAACATTGGTTCTAGTAAGTAAGTTAAGTGACGACGACACAATCTTTTATCAGTCGATCGCCGGCTCGCAACCGCGGAATGTCGCTTAACTAGCGCATGCCGATCCAATAGCGGTGACTTTAGCAATTACTAGCAATATAACAGTGTTGTGATTAATATTAAGTGATACAGACGTAGAAACAATAATAGTTTCTATTTATAAAACAAAGGAAAAGATCATTGAAGCAAGAAAAATTAGCGAAGACTGTTTAGGGTTTTTGACGGGAAAGCCGAGTGTCAGGCGCATTTTTCATTAGACTTTTAAAATTATTTATAGTGTCTTTTACTAAATAAAAGCGCGTGATTTATGTATTAAAAAGTGCATTCAGTTAATAATTCATAAAGAACATTGAAATAACGCAGCATAGTGGCCACATCAAGACATTGCACAAAACCTCCCTCATAGACAGTTCACGCGGTCATTGGCGATATCCGCTATTATAGCGAAATAAAATTTTCAAAGAATTTCTATAATTTGATACACATTGCAACACAACTGCTCAAACCCGTCCTCCGTACGGCTTTACCATACTTCTTTCAATACCTACTACTATTAATGAGGGATCGATCGTCTTTCCCGTAATCTATTTACAAAACCCCGTTAAAGCACTTACCATGAACATAATCCTATAGACCAAAAAGTACAAGAGAAGTGTTAGAACTAAGAACATTAGGAGTCGCCGGCCACAATCCGTCTGCGGCCGCGGTTGGACGAAGCAATAAAGATTAACTCGATGCCAGCGCGATAGATGTCGCTATTCTCAATATAAACATAAGAGGATTTTAGTGCATTCTTTTGTTTAGATTGAGAGGTTGTTTTAACTAAGATCGTTGAAGTTTCTGTAGAGGGGACGGATACATTAGCAGTCCCAAGCATCTCTAACAAGATTTTAGGTTAGATCTTGCAAGCTAATTACGTAATAACTGTCAAAATGAAACCCATTGGTACCGGATTTCGTTTTGACAGTTTAACAACATCCATTGCGTTCTTTACGTGGTTAAGCAGACACGTTTTCGAACATATAGAGCGATGGAGTAGCAATATGCTTTGAAAGGATTCCAACTGATTGTAATAGTGTGTTACAAAATTAATGTGCTGGGCCATCATTATGATTCCTTACTTCGAAATCACATCAATATTTGCTATCAGCGCAAATTCTCTTGTTCAGAAACTAAACTAATTTTAGGTTAAGTGCGTCTTTTTCTTTCTATTTCACTAAGAAAATGATAGAAGATAACATTTTAATTTAAATCTGTCAAATTAAGATACCTCCATAGACAGTTTGACGCGATTATGTCAAAACATGGCGACCAAAAATACTTACGCCAATTTACGTCAGACACGGACTAATTTGACAGGTCTAAACTGACATTTGATGCGACCTTAGATCATTGTACTAGGCGCGTGAGACACAGACGAGGCCGGGATTTTTGGTGATACAACCAGGCAAGATAACAAGCTCATAACTTTATGGTTTGTCATGATATTTTTTTTAAATTTTGTACATAGATTCTTTGTCAAAAAATACTATAGGCCATAACATCGGCCGCCGGCAGAAGTTACCACCCACCAGACAAAGCCTTGCCGCCAAGCGATTTGTCGTGTTCCGGCATGATGTCTGGTGAAGCCGTACGGAAGAAGACGGGTCTGAGCAGTTGTGTTGCGATGTGTGCCGGGTACGATGCGCCTAGTGTTGTTGTGTTGGGAGTTTGGTCGTGGAGGGTTTCCAGAACTATCTCCCTTTGGCGCAGCATCGTTGGTCGTGTTGTTGGGTTTAACATTGCATCACCTCGTTCAACTGCCGTCTTCCTTCCCATTCGCTAAGTTTTTCTGAGTGATAGGCTCTTAATAAACTAGCGCGCTTTACCATCAACGATCCCATCACTGCTTACCATCAGGCGGGATTGTGGTCAAGCGCTAGTTTATAATTCTTAAAAAAAAAAAAACTAGACGAGTTTCGGATAAACAAAAAATATCGTTGTATACAGAGTGGTGCTGACAATACGACAATAAATCAAAACACGGACAATGCTGGTTCATAGAAATAAACCTAAACCATAGAAAAAGACCTAGCATCAAAAATAAACAAACTAAATCGCATAAAATTGCAAACGGAATAGAACACTCTTTAAAAATATTGGTTCACTGACCTCCGATCGGCGACAGCGCGATCCTGTATCGACTTGCTTTTTAAGATGCAAGATGCGGCGGTCATTACCCTGTACATCATGTAGAAAATGTGAAAAATGAAAAATAATTTCCTGTGACTAAACTAATCGACACACTTATATGATTTTTTATGGGTAGACTGAGAATGTGTTGAGGTACACGATGTTTAATTTATTGTCGTATTGTCAGCACCACTCTGAATATTTTTTTAATTTACATATTTTTAAAAAACTTTGCCCCAACGCTAAAGTCGGCCCCAGACAGTTCAAATATTATGATTGAAATGAATTGAGCACTTATTTAAACACTTGTTTGGACACATGTGTAGCACGGGTATTTGAGTATTTGTTCAAAGCTTTGTTAAAACATTTGTACTTTGCCATTCGCTGTTGGTTTCGAGCGCACATCAAAGCGTTCAAAGGTGTCTGTGTTCAAATGTTTGCGTGCCTGCTAAACACGCGCAAATATTTGTACAAATATTTGTCTGTGTCTGGCGCCGGCTTAATAATAATTCTGCGCAGTAGGTAGATAATTCTGAAAATTAAATAATATCTACTCCATTTTAAAACTGCACTATCCCCCTCCGCTATGACCCTCAAATGTACACTCGATACCAACCACGCTTCATTAAACACATTCGATTCGCTTGTGGCCGCACTAATGCCGCGACTTTTGAACGTACAGGCGAGTACAGTCTGGTTTGTTGAGATTTATAAATAAACTAGCGGCCGCGCGCTAATTCGTCCGCGTGTAGTTAGTTATTGTGCTCCGCTCCTATTGGTCGCACCGTGATGTTATACAATATGTAAAGAAAACCCTGTCCGATCCGTGAAGGTATTGTTAGGTATCAATAACTGATTCTACTAATGGATACAAAGCCGAGCTAAACTTAAAAAAAAAACCCTAAAAAAATAAATATTATTTCGCAAGAAGAGGTAACTTAATACATGTGCGGTAAAAAACCCTTCCGCGGGCGGCGGGCGGCAGAGCACTTGTCACTTTTTTAAAAATTACCAAATTTCGGGGAAGTTGGAATTAATTCGCGGGAAAAAAAGATTATTTCAAAACTCATTTGTATTGGTACTATGATGATTACGTAAAATTTTATATTATATTTGGTCATGTGTTTACCTAACCTTTATTATCCTTATGGGTTGGACAGGGTTTTCTTTACATATTGTATAGCCTAAAGCCACCCACCCACCAGACAAAGTCATGCCGCCAAGCGATTCGTCGTGTTCCGGCATGATGTCTGGTGAAGCCGTACGGAGGACGGGTCTGAGCAGATGTGTTGCGATGTGTACCGGGCTCGATGTGACAAATGTTGTTGTGTCGGGAGTTTGGTCCGGACGAAGCGTTTTGCTTCCTCCTTTATACCGCGTACATCGAGGGACTGGAACAATTTGCCAGCGTCGGTGTTGCCGTCGGACTACAATTTGAGTGTTTTCAAGGCTAGAGTGAATAGGCTCTTAATAAACTAGCGCGCTTTACCATCAACGATCGCATCACTGCTTACCATCAGGCGGGATTGCGGTCAAGCGCTAGTTTATAATTTATAAAAAAAAAAAAAAAAAAACGTAAAAAAAAAAAAGTTCAAGTCGGACCAGTGTTTCCTGAGATTACCGCGTTCAAACAAACAAACAAACTCTTCAGCTTCATATATTAGTATAGATGTTTATTTATATCTTATATTAGCGGCCGCCCGCGAATTCGTTCGCGTGGACTTAGTTATTTCAACATTTTCCCCCTTATTCATAAAAGTTTCTTAAAGTTAACTAGTGATTAGCGATTCTTTAACCATTAATTTCAACGTTTGAACATCACTTAACTTTAAAAATCGTGTATGGATAAGCCCCTTAAACACTGTAGCGTTTATTTATAAACGATGATTAAAGTTATGTGACGTTAAAAGGTCAAAAATGTATGGTTAAAGAATCACTAATCACTAGTTAACTTTAAGCAGCATTTATGAATAAGGGGGTTTATTTTAACCCCAAAAGAGTCGATTTTTATATTTTTTTCATTTTCTTTCCCAGCCTATGTCCCATGAGGCTAAAATGTTTTATAGTAAAAAACAAAAAAAGGCTTAAATATGTACTAACTAATGTAGATATTTAAGCCTTTTTTTTGTTTTTTACTATTACACTTATATCAATAGCACCATCGAGCATAGAATAGCAATAAAAATTGCAATTATAAAAAATTATATACTTAAACCTATTCTCATGCCTAAAGAATGTATATACGAAATTTCTATAAAATCGGTTCAGCCGTTTTGGAGCAGTTCGAGGACAAACACTGTGACAGGAGAATTTTGTATATTAGATATCCTACACACTAACAAACCATCATCATGGTACTTTTCGCATCGTCTCGAGAGAGAAAAAAAACAAGAAGACAAAGCTTTGTTTAAGAATTTTATACCTAATAAAGTTCTTAAACAAAGTCTTCTCTACGCAACAGTACCACTTGAAAACAGTCACCATTATTCTCCGGAGACACGCGTATTGATGTCAACGCGTCTGTACCAGTGACGGGTAATATATATTTATTATAATATTTAATAATAATTACAATAAATATAAATTAACAAGAATTAAGTGTCTATATAGAATTGAGACTTCAGAAAATATAAATATTTCTATTAATCTTACCCACCCTTTTGTTTTCCCGCTCTGGGCGGAGTAGAAGGGCGTTTCAGACTTTTACTGACTAACCCACCCGTGTTTCTTCACTTGCCTATGCGCCAGGGCCACGGTTTTTAACCAACCCGCAACCCTGACCCAGGAGGCATCGGTCTTCGTGGACCCCGTCACGATGTGCTGACATCTCTTTGAGTCGCGCGTGAAACACGACGCGCCGTCGACTCGGGCCTGGTCCTTACCGGGCGGCGAGCTGCCCATTGCTCACCGCCCGCAGGCCCGCACCTACGGTGACTGGAAGTTCGATGTTATATCATACCCACCCTTGTGTGTGTTGACAGCACTATGACCCTGACGAAGCGTTTTGCCTCGTCTTTTTTTTTTTAATAGTTATAAACTAGCACTTGACCGCATTCCCGCCTGATGGTAAGCAGTGATGCGATCATTGATGGTGAAGCGCGCTAGTTTATTAAGAGCCTATTCACTCAGAAAAACTGAGCGAATAGGAAGGAAGACGGCAGTTGAGCGAGGTGATGCAATGATAAACCCAACAACACGACCAACGATGCTGCGCCAAAGGGAGATTGATCTGAAGACCCTCCACGACCAAACTCCCAACACAACAACATTAGGCGCATCGTACCCGGCACACATCGCAACACAACTGCTCAGGCCCGTCCTCCGAACGGCTTCACCAGACATCATGCCGGAACACGACAAAGGACTGGATTTTTAATCACAGTACCTACATTTTTAATTATAACGTGAACATACAAACAATGTGAACATTGCACGGTTAACGCAGTGGGTTAAACTATTGACTGGTGTGCTGCGTGTCGCGAGTTCGATTCCCGCACAGAACATAATTATACAGGATGTATCTGACATCGTATCGCAAATTTCGCGAAAAGGCTAGACCGCATGCCACTAATAAAATTATGATAGTCATTTAAATATGTCGGTAATGAACGGTTACAGCATTCACAGTGTTTAAAAAAAAGTGTCGGCTCGGCCTTTTAACGTTGCAAGCGTGCCGCCGTGCGGGTTTGTAAGTATGACGTTAATCCCTGATGTGAACCCTATTAAATCAGCTGATAAGATAGTTATTCGAGTTTTATTTTCATTGCGCTTTTTTGTGAAATTAGCGAATTAATTAATTTTTACCATAAAATCTTATTGGGTTATAAAAGCATAGCAATTATGATGTGGTCTCCCTGTGGTGGAATTTTTCACCACAGGGAGTTCAGAATCATGTACTGGATCCATGGTACTCGTTTGTCCGTCGATGTCAGAGACACCCTTTATTTGAATGACCTACAAGTAGTTGTTCCGGGTATGTATGTTTGTGTATGTCAATTGTCAGTTATATGTTTGTAAACGCACCCACGATACAGGAGAAATTCCTAGTGTGGCCAACGCTTTTTTAAAACGATTTTTTTTTTTTGTATTATCAGTATTATCTGAAGTCTTAATAATAGGGATGTATCCAAGATATGGAAATCAAAAAAAATAATTAGTCCGTCTTATAGATGATAATAGGACACTTATTTTTTATTTTGTCGAAATTACCAAAAACTACTGAGATATAGCGTATTAAAGTTACGGACTGCCGGACTGGTGGCTAATTACGTCACGCCGTGGCATATTTTGTACCACGGCGTGACGTCATGCGACATTTCAAATCAATATATCTTCCTAAGTATTTGAATGAAAAAAAAAATAAAAAATACGTGTTCAATATTTTTTATAAATCTATCTGATGGACATTAAATTATTTTTTAAGATACAACTCAATTGGTGAAGATTGTCATTGTAAAAATTATTACTGCCGCTAATGTTTAAATAGTGCTAGGGGTAGGTATGATCAAGAAACAAACTAAAATACATATTTAAGTAACAGATAAAAAAATAGTAACGATTATATTTAAAATAAATAGTGTGCGTTAAATTATAAGCATACCAGACAAAGCCTTGCCGCCAAGCGATTTGTCGTGTTCCGGCATGATGTCTGGTGAAGCCGTACGGAGGACGGGTCTGAGCAGTAGTGTTTCGATGCATGCCGGGTACGATGCGCCAAATATTGTTGTGTTGGGAGTTTGGTCGTGGAGGGTCTTCAGATCAATCTCCCTTTGGCGCAGCATCGTTGGTCGTGTTGTAGGGTTTAACATTGCATCACCTCGCTCAATTGCCGTTTTCCTTCCTATTCGCTCAGTTTTTCTAACTAAACAAAACAAGCGCGCCTTACCATCAACGATCGCATCACTGCTTACCATCAGGCGGGCTTGCGATCAAGCGCTAGTTTATAATTATTTAAAAAAAATGAGCGTGAATAGTTAGTTTCAAGTAAAACTAATAAAAGATTACTAACAATAGATTTAAAGCCTGACTGAGTCACAGGATCAAATTAATTTCATTGTTATTACACAACAAAATCATTATATCTAATCCAAATGGCATTCAAACAAGACCGCTTAAGATAGTGACTAAATTCGTCGGCTGCTACATTTAAAACCGCAGACGGGGGACCCGGAGGCCTCAAGTTCCCTGCCTAGCTCTCTCAATGTGTTTGCTAAAAGATTTAGGCCCTAAGACCCCTGTCTGAGTGAAGTGATGTTTATATTTCAGATTAGATCCACGAGGGGAGGGAATACTAAATATAGGTTGAAATTGGGACTTACTGAAATGGGTTAAGAAGGGTTGAAAATTGAGAGCTAATTCTGCTAATTTTAACAACGTTCACAGAGCAATCTGTCAACCTGTCAAAAACTACGTCTAAATGAGCAGTTTTCCGATAGGTTAGTTTCAAAAGTCATCAAGAGATGGCGCTATCATAACTTTTAATATTTTTTATTTTATTTGTTGTGGTTAATGCCACAGACTAAGCCAAGAAAGAAGTGTAACAGTGACAGAATGTTGTAAGACATATTTTGATTGATTTAAACAAATAAAAAATGTGCAAACAACACTCTTCGTAGCCGTACGGAGGACGGATCTGAATAGCAATGTGTGCCGGGCACGATGTGCCAAATATTGATGTGTCGGAAGTTTGGTCATGGAGGGTCTCCAGATCAATTTCCCTCTGACGCAGCATCTTTGGTCGTATTGATGGGTTTACCATTGCATCGCCTCGCTCAACTGTCGTCTTCCTTCCTATTCGCTCAGTTTTTTTGAGTGAATAGGCTCTTAATAAACTGGCGCGCTTTACCATCAACGATTGCACCACTGCTTACTATCTATCAGGCGGGATTGCGTTCAATCATTAGTTTATAATTATAAAACAAAATAAATCTGTACCAAGCGTCGGCACTTTTGGTAATAGAAGGGTATTGTTTGAGTCTTCTTTCTTATGACTTACTAGATGACATGCGCACCGCCGGGAAACCTCCTGGAAAACTGGTCATTTACAGACACTATGACATCTCTTTGCTGCCAAGATAACACTGTAACTCTAGTTACTAGTCTTTTGAACATTTTAATCATCATCATCATCTCAGATTTAATCCCCGTCGCATCCGTAGCTTTTCAGCTTTGGAGTCTGGGTCCGCTTTACCAGTCTAACTGCTGATTTTGGCTAAACTTCGGTATTTCCGTGAAGCGACTGCCGTCTGACCTCCACAACCCGAAATCGATATCTAAGCATTGCAGTTAGAACAATTGTTTGGCCTTTTGAGGGCTCCAACAACCCGTAACGACTGCCACTAGATGTTCGTATGGCAACCGGGACCAACGTCTTAACGTGCTTTCTGAGGCATGACCAGATCAGTGCAAATGTTCATATTCATGCATACAAATATTTGCACTACGCCACGGAGGCTGTCATATTGAACATTTTAATGAAGTCATCAAAAGACTTCTCCCGCTCTGAGCGGAACGAAAGGACGTGTCAGACTTTTACTGACTAAATCCCACCCGTGTTCCTTCACTTGGCTGTGCGCCAGGTCTACGGTTTCTTTTTTAACCAACCCGAAACCCTGACCCAGGAGGCAGCGGACATCTTGGAACCAGTATTAATCTGCTATTACAATAGTGTCAGAATGGTCAATAAATGATCTCATAATGATCGATTTTGACAAATTTCATAACCTATTAACAAAATGGCGTTACGTTTCTCGATGGTAGGCCATAATATCGGCTGCCGGCAGAAGTTACCACCCATCAGACAAAGTCTTGCCGCCAAGCGATTCGTCGTGTTCCGGCATGATGTCTGGTGAAGAACTACGGAGGGCGGGTCTGAGCGATTGTGTTGCGATGTGTGCCGGGTACGATGCACCAAATGTTGTTGTGTCGAGAGTTTGGTCGAGGAGGGTCTCCAGATCAGTCTCCCTCTGGCGCAGCATCGTTGGTCGTGCTGTTGGGTTTAACATTGCATCACCTCGTTCAACTGCCGCCTTCCTTAGTATTCACTAAGTTTTTTTAAGTGAATAGGCCCTTAATAAACTAGCGCGCTTTACCATGAACGATTGCATGACTGCTTACCATCAGGCTGGATTGCAATCAAGCACTAGTTTATAATGATAAAAAAAAATGATTTTCCAGTGGGCAATCACGGCTACTCCACTCCATATTAATAAATGTTCATAATGTGTAGTAGTTTTTAGAAACACATTTTTACTAACGGGTTTCACAATAAAGGCTCTTAATTATTATTGTTATCCATACTAATCCCCACTAATATTATAAATGCGAAAGTAACTCTGTCTAGACAAACAGAGTTACTTTCAACAGACAGACACAGACAGGAAATAGACAGACAGTAACAGACAGACAGAGAGACCTCTGTCTGTTACGCTTTCCCGCTTAAACCTCTCGACCGATTTTGATGAAATTTGGCACAGACAATCTTTAGACCCTGAGAAAGAACATCGGCTACCTTTTATTGAAAAAAAAATGATATTCCTGAGGGAAATCTAAAAAGCGCGATATAACCGTATCCACGCAGGCGAAGCCGCGAGCGGAAAGCTAGTATTATAAATGCGAAAGTAACTCTGTCTGTCTGTCTGTTACGCTTTCGCGTCTAAATCACTGAACTGATTTTATTGAAAATTGGTACAAAGATAGAGTTGACCTTGAGAAATAACATAGGATAGTTTTGATTCCGGACTTTTGAAGAGTTATCTTGGAAACGCGATATAACCGATCTCCACGTGGGCGAAACCGCGGGCGGAAAGCTAGTAATTATATATAATAAACTCAGATACACATTTTTTACAGATGTGCCAATATATTGCTAGGTGAGCGACATTTAAAGCAAACTACATAATTCAATTAGTTTCGGATTCGCCCTCCAAGTTCAGTAATGCACCAGTTGCAATAAATAGCAATTTGTGAGCTATCGACATTAAATCAATGTCACTGGGGAACTTTGAAAGAATAGTTATAGCTATATAAATGGGGTGAATTAAAACAGCTTTGATCTTGGGTCTTGACTGTTCGCGCTGATTTTTGGGAAAAAGAATACAAGCGGCGTGAACGTTTTGTTTTAAATTTTCGGATTTCATAATATAGATATTTATGGAATGGCTTTTAATTGTGATAATAATAACCATCATCATCATTTCAGCCGAAAGACGTCCACTGCTAGCCAGCGGGCGTGTCAGACTTTTACTGACTAAAACCCACCCGTGTTCCACCCTTCACTTGCCTATGCCCCAGGGCCACGGTAACTCTTTAGAATAATGCGATAAGTTAGAGGAGGCTTATGCCAAAAAGCAATCCGACCTGTAAGATTATCTATAATTAAGTGTTAACGAGAGTGATAAAGTTAGTTCGGAAAATAAAGGTTTATTATTATTGTCGCAGTGTCTCAAGACAAAAGTCTTCGACCAGTGTGTGTTTCCAGTGATGACTTACGGAACTGAAACGTGGTCGCTAACAATGGACCTTAGAAGAAAACTCATGGGCACTCAAAGAGCAATGGAGAGGACCATGCTTGGGGTTTCACTGCGCGATCAAATCAGAAATGAGGAGATCCGCAGATGAACGAGAGTAACCGACATAGCCTGAAGAATTGCAACACTAAAGTGGCAGTGGGCTGGACACATTGCCCGTAGGACCGATGCCCGATGGGGCCGGCGGGTTCTCGAGTGGCGACCACGCACCGGAAGACGTAGCGTGAGTAGGCCCCCGACAAGGTGGACCGACGACCTGGTGAAGGTCGCAGGAAACCACTGGAACCTTGGGGAAGGTCTATGTCCAACAGTGGACGTCTTTCGGCTGAAATGATGATGATGGTGAACAACACTTTTGGCTGTTTCTGATGCATAAATCCTGCTTTTCGTAATTACCTTCAAGGTCTAAAAGATTTTCGGCGTTGTCGCCTCTTATCTATTTCCTTCGTCGTTTGGTTGTTATATGATATGATCTGGCCAGGATATACAATATGTAAAGAAAACCCTCTCCGACTCATAAGGATAATAAAGGTTAGGTAAACACTTGACCAAATATAATATAAAATTTTACGTAATCATCATAGAAACAATACTAATGAATTTTGAAATAATCTTTTTTTTCCCGCGAATTAATTCCAACTTGCCCGAAATTTGGTAATTTTTTAAAAAGTGACAACACCGGTATTATTATGAGCGAATAGCGATGCGACCACGTGCCGCGTGCCCTGTCCCCCGCCGCCCGCGGAAGGGTTGCTTACCGCAAATGTACTAAGTTACCTCTTTTTGCAAAATAATATTTATTTTTTTAGGGGGATCTTTTTTTTAAGTTTAGCCCGGCTTTGTATCCATTAGTAGAATCAGTTATCGATACCTAACAATACCTTCACGGGTCGGACAGGGTTTTCTTTACATATTGTATATATAATCGAATTTCTCTTTGTTGACAGTTATGTGTATGGGTTTTAACTATGAATGCGTTTTAATTAGCTACAGTAAAATTTATGACGCTTCTTACTTTAATTTTGTTAAAAAATGTTAACACACTATTTCTACTAGTCATGAAACATCGTTTTAATAAAAAAACTCATTCGTCCTTATTACGAAACGAGATCTAACTAATGGTTGTATCTGACATCGACGCACAAACGAGTACCTTGGATCCAGTACATGATTCTGAACCCCCAGTGGTGGAATATTTCGTCGGTTTTTTCCTGGTTAAAAAAAAATATATGCAGTTTTTTTCACTTCAAACCGTTCATAATTGCTATACTTTTAAAACACAATAAGATTTTAAAGTAAAAAATAATTAATTCGCTAATTACACAAAAAAGCGTAATGTGATCAAAACTCGAAAAACTATCCTATCAGCTGATTTAATAGAGTTCACATCAGGGGTCAACGTCCTACCCACAAAAAAGCGCGGCGGCACGCTTGCAACGTTCAGAAGCCGAGCCGACACATTTTTTTAAACACTGTTATTTCTGTAACCGTTTATTAACGATATAAATGACTGTCATAATTTTATTAGTGGCATGCGGTGTAGCCTTCTCGAGAAGTTTGCGTTACGATGTCAGATACATCCTGTATAGTTTCAAACTTAACCTTTAAATCAGTATTTGTATTTCGAACTTCATTGAGGTTAAGTCAATGTTCTTAATACAAAAGTACGACTTCGTAGCGAACTAAGCTATTCTTTTTATAATATAAAGAACTGCAGTTCTATAACGGTTAATTGCATAATTCAATAACCATTTAGGTAGTTTAAACTTGATCTAAATAAAATCCATGATTTGTAATACGGGTGACGATATTTAATAGAAATATCATAAAGTTGACACACACATTCTGCATCACATCGTGGTCATT
The DNA here is from genome assembly GCA_037179545.1 of Sesamia inferens. NCBI lineage: Eukaryota > Metazoa > Arthropoda > Insecta > Lepidoptera > Noctuidae > Sesamia > Sesamia inferens. The sequence goes on from CM073947.1 coordinate 5,916,360, forward strand.
AGTTTAGAAGTATGATGAACGGAGTGTTAAGTTCACTCATTCTCCACAGAAAAGGGACCAATGGTTGGTGTCGGGAAGTTGTAAAAAACGTTATTCTTTGTTTATGCGAAACCTGAATATATTTTGTTCAGAATAAACAACTGAAAATAAAAAAAAAGTCGTGGTGGCCTAGTGGTTAAAACACCAGCCTCTCCCAATGTAACTTTTCTAAGTTATATTTACTTTCTAAGTATATGTTGGACACCAATGGTTGATTACAAGGTGTAGGAAAACATCTAGAAGAAACCTGGACTTTAAGTCTGAAATCGCCAACCCGCATTGAGCAAACGTGGTGATTACGCTCAATCCTTCTCTGTATGAGAGGAGACCTGTGCCCAGCAGTGGGACGATAAAAAGGTTGATAATGATGAAGCAACTGAATGGATTCCAATAATTTTTACACCATGTACATAACATTACATACATTTAGAAATTGTTGCAGTGTGGTTACTGAGCGCGCTACGCAGCTTACGCGTGCGCATGCCCGCGCTCAGCTGACGCCACAGGTCAATGCACCCGGCTCGCCCCCTGAACGGAGCGTGGACTATATTTTTGTTGGGACAACCAAATAGGATAACAAACTCATAACTTTGTGGTTTACATGATAACTTCTTGAAATTTTTTACGTAGATTATTTACTCAAAAATACTGGACACGTGTTTCGGGCTTCGCATTAACAAAAAATAATGTTGTGTGTGCTAGTTGCATAGCCGTACGGAGGACGGGTCTGAGCAGTTTGTTGCTATGTGTGCCGGGTACGATGCGCCTAAAGTTGTTGTGTTGGGAGTTTGGTCGTGGAGGGTCTTCAGATCAATCTCCCTTTGGCGCAGCATCGTTAGTCGTGTGTTGGGTTTAAGATTGCATCACCTCGCTGAACTGCCGTCTTCCTTCCTATTCGCTCAGTTTTTCTGAGTGAATAGGCTCTTAATAAACTAGCACGCTTTACCATCAACGATCTCATCACTGCTTACCATCAGGCGGGATTGCGGTCAAGCGCTAGTTTATAATTATTAAAAAAAAAACTTTGCTTGCGAGATGTAGAATCAGTGTGACGTCAGTATGACGCGTTAATCGTTTGTAGATATTGCTACTACTTTTTAAATTATGCTATTACTTATTACTTTTTATGTCAAACAGATTTAATAGTAATAATAATATTTAGAATTAAGACTTATTTGTTACCCTAATATCGTTTTCCGTATATCAATACTGCACAGAGTAAAAACTAGATTATGAAGAGTGCAGAGGGGATGCAGAGTGGCTATTAGTCTATGGTCTCTGGGGATGACACTAGGGGACGGTGGTATAAAATATTGAGACAGATTTAGACGGTGTAATTTGCAAACCGAGCACCTAGAACAGCTTCAGTGGCCCAGTGGTATCATCCGCGACTTAAAAGTTGTAGATCGTAGGTTCGAACCCCGTGAACGCGGAAAGTGACCACTGTCAAATGTAAAAGTTGAAACAAAGCTAAATTTTTTGTGCCATTTGCCACACTTACGCCTAAACGATTAGATTTACTTATAATTTATTTAGTTTAAATTATTATATCTGACGAAATGTTTCACTCATACATTGATTTTACTTCAATCGAAGTTAAAACTTTAGGGCGATACGAAATGTGATCGAAACTAAACCATAACTTTACCAGTAGGCCTAGTATGAGTTTTCAATACGAAACTCGTTCGATCGTATCGAGCGCGTTTGGCGCTCTCATTGGTTGAGAGTTCTAACGACCTTGAAGCGGGCCAATCGCTGAGTCAAACGCGCTCGATACGATCGAACGAGTTTCGTAATGAAAACTCATACTAGGCCTACTGGATTAGATACGAACAAGAGTTGAACTTCTACTGTTTTATTTAGCGCGATTACCTCCCAAAACTTGTGTAACAATCTCTTATAGGTAAGCACTGCATGGATTAAACTACTTAGTTAAAGTTAAGATTATGACAAAGTAAAAACACATACAAACATGACATTGTGAAAATCGGATTAAATTATACCAGTTCCGGCATGATGTCTGGTGAAGCCGTACGGAGGACGGGTCTGAGCAGTTGTGTTGCGATGTGTGCCGGGTACGATGCGCCTAATGTTGTTGTGTTGGGAGTTAGGTCGTGGAGGATCTCCAGATCAATCTCCCTCTGGCGAAGCATCAATGGTCGTATTTTCGGTTTAACATTACATCACCTCGCTCAACTGCCGTCTTCCTTCCTATTCACTAAGTTTTTTTGAGTGAATAAGCTCTTAATAAACTAGCGCGCTTTACTATGAATGATTGCATCACTGCTTACCATCAGGCGAGATTGCGGTCAAGCACTTATTTCTAATTATATTAAAAAAAAAAACATAGTAACGTTATCTGTAAACTCATCAAAACCTGTTTAAAAATCAGAGATAAATGTACACAACTATTTTAATTACAATTATATACGACACGGACGGTATTGAGTCGTTAAAACAACTAATAAAATACTCACATTATTACATTACCTTTGATTGGTATAAGAAAGAGAACTGCTCGGTTTCTTAAAAACGGTAGACAGTCAACAGTGCGTTTTTGACAACATAGTCCTCTGTTTTCTTGTGTTAGTAACTATACATAGTATTGTATAAAGTCATGTGTTTTTAAATGAACAGACAGCTGTGCTGCTGGGGAGTTTTTTCCGCCACTTCTTCTTCCCAGCGAAAGCACTATGAAGTGTCGATGGGTGGGTGTTTTGGGGACTGTCTTATGTAATATTGACGTTCAAAAAGTGCTGATATTTCGCCGACTACTCCAAACTAAACTAAATGATAGTTCAGTGCACCTTTTTCTTTCTATTGAATTAAGAAAAGGACAAAACACAATATGTTAGTTTAGACCTGTCAAATTAGTCCGCGCTTAACGTACATTGATGTATTTTTGGTCACCATGTTTATAATCAAAATCAAAGAAGTGGCGGAACAAACTCCCCAGCAGCACAGCTGTCTGTTCATTTGAAAAAAAAACACATTAGTACAGTCAATCTGCAATTTGAGCTCCGAAAAATGACAAACCGGAATTTGACTTGATGAATCGTTAGAGGGGCGAGTAATAAACTTAATGTTAGATTTCCGAAGTCCCTCCTCCTGCTGTTTTTGAGAAAATCCAAAAATATTTTGAAATTGATTTATCTCAGCAACTATAAGGGCGAGCGACCTTTTTTTTTTTAAACTGTTAAGGACACTTAGGACTACATTTTCTTTCATTGAAGTGACATCGTCCAACTTAAACTGCAAAAGCTAGATGGCGCTAAAGTTTGAAAAAATTGGTTTTTTGCCATTTTCATTATGAAATAACAATTTTTTTACAATAATGTAAATGAGAAAGTTGTTTGTCACAAAATTAGCTACAACTTTTGTTTAAAACATTTTTTCGTAAAACTTACCGTTTCCGAGCTATATAGGTGAAGAAGTGCGGTGAGCAGAACAACGGTTCTTTTGTCACTTTCACCGAATACGTGGGCATAGTTTGGACAATGGACCGGTTTCTAACATCTGCCAGATGCTCTAAGAAGCGTACAAAAAAAAAAAAAAAAAAAAAAAAAAAATTCATTTCAATTCATTGATCTATCCATGAATTGTGTGACAAACACCCTACAGCAAGGCACATAATGTACGATTTGTACACTTCAACAAGCTTCAGCTCGGAAACGGTGAGTTTTACGAAAAAATGTTTTAAACAAAAGTTGTAGCTAATTTTGTGACAAACAACTTTCTCATTTACATTATTGTAAAAAAATTGTTATTTCATAATGAAAATGGCAAAAAACCAATTTTTTCAAACTTTAGCGCCATCTAGCTTTTGCAGTTTAAGTCGGACGATGTCACTTCAATGAAAGAAAATGTAGTCCTAAGTGTCCTTAACAGTTTAAAAAAAAAAAAAGGTCGCTAGCCCTTATAGTTGCTGAGATAAATCAATTTCAAAATATTTTTGGATTTTCTCAAAAACAGCAGGAGGAGGGACTTCGGAAATCTAACATTAAGTTTATTACTCGCCCCTCTAACGATTCATCAAGTCAAATTCCGGTTTGTCATTTTTCGGAGCTCACGGCTTTTTTTTCGACATATTGACTGTACTACATGACTTTATACAATACTACGTATAGTGATGAACACGATAAAATACAACAACAATGAAATTATTTACCATATGCCAGCTACCACGCCAAAATAACAGCAAAGCAAAACAATATATATATATTTAAATGAAAATGTAATTTACTAAAAACTTATTACTTCAATAAAAAGCCCCAGGCATAAAGGGCGTGACAGCTTACATATGTATAATCGCGTCTAAACTGTCTGTGGAATATCTTAATTTGACGGGATTAAACTAAAATGTTATCTTCTATCCTTTACTTAATGAAATAAACAGAAAAAGATGTACTTAACCTAAAATTTGTTTAGTTTGTAACCAAAAGAGTCGGCGCCAATGTGTATTAGTTTAAATGTTTGTAAGCGCGCCCAAGATATAGGAGTAATTAATAGTGTCGGCAACGTTTAACGGCAAAAATGCATTCTACAGAGTGGTGCTTACAATACGACAATAAATTAAACATCGTGTACCTCAACACATTCTCAGTCTACACATAAAAAATCATATAAATATGTCCATTCGTTTAGTCACAGGAAATTATTTTTCATCTTTCACATTTTCTACATGATGTACATGTTGATAAGGAAGCGCTTACAGGTTAATGAACGCCGCGTCCTGCGGTACCAAACTTAAATAATAATGGCGCGAAAAAAGCAAGTCGAAACAGGATCGCGCTGTCGCCGATCGGAGGTCAGTGAACTAATATTTTTAATGGATGTTCTATTCCGTTTGCAATTTTATGCGATTTAGTTTGTTTGAAATTTTCATTTTTTTTTTTTTTGATGCTAGGTTTTTTTCTATGGTTTAGGATTATTCCTATGAACCAGCATCATTCGTGTTTTCATTTATTGTCGTATTGTCAGCACCACTCTGTCTGTATACTACTCTTTTTCACAATTTCTGGTTTGGTCCCATAATAACAGTTGTTCATAATGATGAGTCATCATCAGCCGAAAGACGTCCACTGCTGGACATAGGCCTCCCCCAAGGATCTCCACTACGACTGGTCCTGCGCCTCACGCAACCAGCGGTTTCCCGCAACCAACACCAGGTCGTCGGTCTACCTTGTCGGAGGCCTACCCATGCTGCTCTTCCGGTGCGTGGTTGCCACTCGAGAACCCGTCGGCCTCATCGTGCATCGGTCCTGCGGGTATTGTGCACGGCCCAGTGATTCCACTGCCACTTTAGTGTTGCAATTCTTCAGGCTATGTAGGTTACTCTCGTTCTTCTGCGGATCTCCTCATTTCTGATTTGATCACGCTGTGAAACCCCAAGCATAGCTTTCTCTTTAAAAGGCAATGTCTTAATAATCGTTTTATGCTTTCAAGTTTAATTAAACATAGTTAAGGTGTGTCGGTAGTAAAGATGCAATAAAACAAATACTGATTTAATTCCGATAGGAAAATAATAGCCGTCTGAAGACATTGCGCTTTCAAATAAGATTTGTGGTCCGTTTCACGGATTTAACTAATTACAGTCCGGCCGTCGGGAGAGTGCATTTCTCACACCTGTCAGTGCTCTCAAAACCGCTTTTTGACAGATACCAGTAGGCCTAGTATGAGTTTTCAATACGAAACTCGTTCGATCGTATGGAGCGGGTTTGGCGCTCTCATTGGTTGAGAGTTCTTACGACCTTGAAGCGGGCCAATCGCTGAATCAAACGCGCTCGATATCGGCGAACGAGTTTCGTAATGAAAACTCATACTAGGCCTACAGGTCACTAAGAAAGTATTGCGACAAAAAGTTTTTTATGTATGAGAGAGAAACCCACCAGACAAAGCCTTGCCGCCAAGCGATTTGTCGTGTTCCGGCATGATGTCTGGTGAAGCCGTACGGAGGACGGATCTGAGCAGTTGTGTTGCGATGTGTGCCGGGTACGATGCGCCTAATGTTGTTATGTTGGGAGTTTGGTCTTGGAGGGTCTTCAGATCCATCTCCCTTTGGCGCAGCATCGTTGGTCGTGTTGTTGGGTTTAACATTGCATCACCTCGCTCAACTGCCGTCTTCCTTCCTATTCGCTCAGTTTTTCTGAGTGAATAGGTTCTTAATAAACTAGCACGCTTTACCATCAACGATCGCATCACTGCTTACCATCAGGCGGGATTGCGGTCAAGCGTTAGTTTATAATTATTAAAAAAAAAATAGTAAATGATCGTTGTAACATGTTCATGTACATCTTCATTGTGTACCTACCAACAAAATCAGCCAAACAAGTTCCCAATGGTGGGACACCTCCTCTCGATGACTGGGAGTGGGCCATAATCTACCATGCTGGCCCACTGATGGTTGGTAGGTAAGGGGGCGTCCATAAATTACGTGAGATGTTTAAGGGGGGGAGGGGGTCGAGTCAAATCTCATCTAATTTTACGTTGGGGAGAGTGTGGTGATGGTCTCGGCAAATATCACGCAATTTTTTTTTTTCTAATTGATACAAATAAAATTATACAATTTTGGTCCATTTAATCCAGATTGTACATGCTTCAGATTTATTCTTAAGCATAATCGTAATACTGCAGAGCTGCAAAGCACAGGCGAGCAGCCCACATTGCACCAGCTAAGCAAGCGCGTATGTTCCGCAAAGTGCGACCCTCACGGATTGTCACAAGACGAGCTAATGAGTTACTGTGCGCAAGCGCAAATGGCTTGATCGGAACGAAGTTGAAGGAGCAGATGATTTTACTGAAAATCATATGGAGATGTTGGTTCCAATAGTCTCTCTTGAGACCGCACATGATTCTCCATGGACTGAATTAGAGTAGATATTCTTTTTTTAATCACAGTAGTCACGATTTAAGTATATTCTATTGTTAAATTTTTATTACACTTATATCTCTCAGCAATATTGATCACTAGTCTCAACTAGTCGTAAATAAAAGCACAAAGCATTTTTTTTTTCTTTTTACAATAACAATCCAACGCGTTTATGTGAAAAACCCATATTTTGAAAAATATCACGTGAGATTTGAGGGATGGGGGAGGGGGTTGAATAAAATCTCACGACATCTCACCAGGGGGGGAGGGACGGACAGAAAATTAAAAAAAAACACCTCACTTAATTTATGGACGCCCCCTAACCTACTTAAAAAGTTAGGTTTTTGACCTATCTCACCACCGCATTCCAGTTACTGAAACTCATTATATAAATAGGTACCATTCATAATATAAATACCAGGAACAAACACAATCTTGCTGTACATCACACTCGTCTCCACAGAGTAGGCAACTCGTTCATGGGTCAATATATACACTTTTACAACAAGCTTCCCATGGACATTCGAAACTTACCCAATAAACGATTTAAAAGCTATATTAAGACTAAACTATGCAAAAAGGTGTATTATAAAATCACAGATTATTTAGAAGATATTGTGAGAATTTGTTTATTATTTATACATATTTTTATATTTTAGTATTATGTATTTATTTAAGTAGTATATGTACTTATTTTTGGTTTATTGGTTTGGCTTATATATTTATTTTAGGTTTATATGTTTAGGTATATTTAATATTATTACTTTAATAGTTATCATATTTTATTTCCTCCTTGTTCTTACACACTATTGTCTACATTTCTGTTTTACTTCTCCTTTCGCAGGTCTGCTGGAAGAAATTTCTTAAGAAATAAGCAGTACCTTTGTACTCAGATCTTCATTTTGTTGTATCTATATGTATTTTATTGTGTGTACATAAATAATAAAATAAATAAATAAATAAATAAAGCTTGGGATTGAGCTGCTCGCTCTGTTAAGCAATGTCATTAAGCAATATGCGTAATTATGCTACAAATATGACATTTTAATCACTCTTTTATGTTGAAGTGAAAAAAGACGATGATCCCTGAGTTTGTTTCGGTTTTTCTTCTCAGAGGTAATCAGTTAGGAAATGCCGGCTCCATCGTTTAAAAAAAATATGACGTATAAAAGTGGTCAGTGATCTTACTTGCATAATAAACGATTTCATTTCATTACACCTTGCCCTACGTTTTACTTTAATATTATTTATAATAGGTATCTCACTGACATATACCGACATCTACCCTCTAAGCTCCACATAATTCGTGTGTTATCTTAGCTTAACTTATGTTTTCTTCTCTTTGTTTCAGACTCGGCCTAAAACTCCGTCAGCTGACAGATGGCAGACATCTTGTCCAAGTGATTTACGCACAAAATGGCGACATTCAAGACTGTGAATACATAACGCAAGGAAAATCAGCAAGAAACTTCCTAAAAACATTAAGAAAAGAATTAAAATTAGCACTAGATGAAGAAATATTTAGAATAGTAAATAAACAACCGAAAAATTTTGAAGACGAAAAGTTTTACCGCCATTTTAGAAACGTCACGTTTAGAATACTAAAAGATTGCGACCGATTGCCGCCAGATATTTCGAACTGGCTGGATTATGATAAATTGAAAATGGAATGTCTAAAAAGGCATGAAGAACTACAATATATGATGGAGCATAAAAACAAAGTTGGAGAAACCTCTCTAGCTAGGTAGTTGTTATATTTTTACCAAGCAAAACTTTTTATTCAAATAAAACGAATCTGCGGACGAATATTTGTGCACTAAGTTTTTTTTTAAATAACGAATACGAAAGTCCGTTAAATTCATTTTATTTAAAACTTCACGTTCCTGATGATACAGTAATCGCTTTTCAAAAGGGGTTTAAAATATCTTGAATTGTACTCTGAAACAATATTTACGCTCAAAACTTGTAAAAGTTTTTTTTCAGACGATTCAAGGCATTTATATTTATGGAATGCACTGCAACCGCACGACGCTCATCTCCTTTCGAATTTCATACTTTACCTACAATATTTAAATTTCGAATTCCTGATAAATCGCCAATGGAATGACCTCTTCACTTTTTTTCACCGGTATTTAGACTCCAGCATTTTGGCATACCTACCATAACTATGTATATTTTGCACGTAGACAATACTACGTCATATTATTGCTATATCTTCAAACTGGGGACCACTATGTTATGCTGCAATTTAATCCTTATTGATTCCAACGTTCATTTACATAACTCATTTTCTCATTACTTAATCGAATGCTCTTCATCTACAATATCTTTCACCTGTAACCTACCAGCATCATCAACCTGTAGCAATCCAATGCTGGACAAAAGCCTCTACAATTTCACGCCACCCAACTCGATTCTCTCCAACTCTTATCCATCCTGCGAAGATCGTCGCTCCACCTATCTTGAGGGCGTCCCGGATTCTCGGCCTCCACTCCAAAACACGTCTATTCCAACGGTCATCGATTCTATGGCTAATATGGCCGGCCCATTGCCAATTCAGTTTGCTTATTCTGTGAGCTTTGTCAACAACTTTGTTTCTCTGCCGGATTACCTCGTTGCGGATTTGATCCCTCAAAGAAACTCCAAGCATAACTGATAATATCCTGAGCGACCTTGAATTTGTGGACCAGCCGTACCGTGAGTGTCCACATTTCTGCTTTATAGGTCATAACTGGCAGGACGCACTGGTTGAAAACCTTAGTCTTTAGGCTCTGTGGAATATGCGAAGAAAAGACTTGACGAAGCTTCCCAGCCCAGCTGAATTCTCCTGCTAGCCTCTCTCTATAACCTATGGCTTCTATCCAAAATGGTCATACACATCAGTTAAACTTTAATCTTCAGTACGGTCATATAACATCTCTTTTAATTTTCCGTCACCTACGCTTGGTTATCCTCATCTGGCCTTACTATTTAGTATTCTTCTGATCACCGCCATGTCACATACATTGGACTACCAGTATTCATACACCTGAACTTCTAAGAACTTCTAAATGAACCCAGATGGGTTCATTTACCTATATTTTAGTTCCTTTAGACGTGGTCACCTAATTAATAATATGCAACTTTATTTTTTTGTTTATACGAAACCCGAAATACGTGTCCAGTATTTTTATGAAAACAATTTATGTATAAAATTTCAAAAAGATGTCATGAAAAATAACAAACTTACTATCTTGTCATATTACCTGGTTGTCCCAATAAAAACATGGTCAACGCCGAAAAAATGGCCGCTCGCCTGCTTGCACTTGCAGCGGCGCGGCGCGGGGCGTCCTATAACACTATGATCCGCTGTGAATCTGTGTTGCACGCTTGGTAACCATACTGCGACATTTTTTAAATATAATTGGGAAAAATATAACATGGTGTAAAAATGACTGGAATCCATTCAGTTGCTTATTCTGAACAAACTCTATTCAGGTTTCGCATAACGAAAAAAATACGTTGTATGCAGATAGAGAAGTAAGAATTAATTCTTCTGCAAAAAAACTGTAATTCCATTTTTCCCAACTTATTCAATCATTTTAATCATAGACTTGAATTTCAATTTTGAATCATATATCAACTTTAAATTTCCCAAAAATCTTTAAACATTCACTAACCATTCATACATTCATTCATCCAATAAATTCATTCATCATCGTCACCCAGCTTCTCAATCTTATCATCAATTCATCGAAAACTAACTCAATTTTCAAAATATCTGGCTAATAATTTTAAGTATCAATATATTCTTTGCTAAAATAATTCTTGAGATGTCAAATATTTATTTTACACTATTGGTTTCAGTTCAAACGTATTTTAGTTCATTCAGAACGAGCAAGTACATAGCTAAACTTTAATACGAGTAATTTAGACACCTATTCTTTAAAATGAAATCCTGATGTCGCTAAATTGTCATATCCTGACAAGATTCAGACTGATTTTTTATCGTAATAAAGTAGCGCCTAGCAGGGATCCCGCCTGATGGTAAGCAATGATGCAATCGTTGATGGTAAAGCGCATTAGTTCATTAAGAGCCTATTCACTCTAGTCTTGAAGACACTTAAATTGTAAAGACCGCTGCCGACAAATTTCAAATTGTTCTAGTCGTTCGTTGTACGCGGTATAACGAGGCAAAACGCTACGTCCGGGTCGTAGCGATGTCACCAACTTAAAGGTAGGCCATAATATCGGCTGCCGGCAGAAGTTACCCAACACACAAAGTCTTGCCGCCAAGCAATTCGTCGTGTTCCGGCATGATTTCTGGAGAAGCCGTACGGAGGACGGGTCTGAGCAGTTGTGTTGCGATGTGTGCCGAATACGATGCGCCAAATGTTGTTGTGTCGGGAGTTTGGTCGTGGAGTGTCTCCAGATCAATCTCCCTCTGGCGCAGCATCGTTGGTCGTGTTATTGGGTTTAACATTGCATCACCTCGTTCAACTGCCGTCTTTCTTCCTATTCACTAAGTGTTTTAGGTAAAATAGGCTTAATAAACTAGCGCGCGATTATTTTTATTTTTGCATTACAATCCCTAATACGATTACCAAGTGTGGCAGTGTATCTTTGCCTTAAAGAATGTTTCCTAGGCAGAATTTATACAATTCTCTGATGAAATTCATTTAGACATCTTAGTCTCGCACTGGGAGATCTACATATAATAGGCACCTGTGGTCTACCCCTTCTATATATAATCTCAGAAATCGGAGTCTTGTTCATCAACCTTTTTATCGCCCCCTGCTAGGCACAGGTCTCCTCTCGTACAGAGAAGGATTGAGCGTAATCACCGCGCTTGCTCAATGCCTTCCTTCATCTTGTAATCAGGCATTGCAGCCTTATTGGCTACAAAATTTTGCGACATCAGGTTTTCATTGAACAGTTCTTTACACATGTATCATAAATATTTGACCACAAATTACCACAATATCGCTTATAAAAACATTAACATAAGATAAAAACGAAAACAGGTCTCGGAGATCAATCAGGGAGAATTTCATAGTGCCCGGGACCAAATGGTGCGGAGCTGGACACATTGCAGCGAAGTACGGGGAGCTAGGAACTGACGCAGCCGAGGACCGATGCTGTCGGTCGCACGACCATTGCCGGTTCAACATCGGAATGTTCAAACGGAGATTCGGTTATTTCAACTATAGGCCGTATACAATATCTCACTGCAGATGTGATAGGAGGTTAGTTGTTTTTATAATTACAAGGAATTTTGTTTTTTTTTTTTTTTCGTGTGCCGGTGGTAACGGTGTGTTTTTGAATTTCGTATGGGGTTGTGGTGTTTGTATATATGTTTTGTAGCAGGGATAACACGCACTTGGGAGTTACGCACACATTTCTTGGCCAAACCACAGTCGAATATTAGAATGATGTAGAAATAGAATATAGGCAGGCAATAGAAGTTTCCCTAGCTAGAGACAGTCCTCGACGTCATCGAAGACAAAGGTTTTAACTAAAGACGTGTGTTCAGTTGTGCTTTAACTGAAACGAAACTTATGTTGTAAAATACATTATTTGAAATAAATATTTCATTTTATACTATGGACAATACCATATGTAAAATAAATAACGATTGCGTCATAAAATTATCAGACAGCCGAACGCCATCAGCATCCAACCATCGCATAAAACCAGCACTGCTTTCTCAAGGTTCCCTAAGGTATTCAATGATGATAGAATGCAAATATATGTATGATAACCTGACTTAGCTCACTTGAAAAGAGCCATCTACCAGCTATAGATGAAGTTTTGGTGCTTAATAGTGAAACTCTGTGAGTGATTCTAGCCCGATGGTTTCGACCCCATTTTTGCTTTGGATCAGAAATCATCAAATGACCTCTTCCGCTCTCGACGGAGCAGAAGGGCGTGTCAGACTATTACTGTCAAAAAACCCGTGTTCCTTCACTTGCCTGTGCGCCAGGGCCACGCCACGGTTTCTTTTTTAACCAACCCGCAACCCTGGACCAGGAGGCATCGTCCCTCGTGGATGCCGTCCCGAATAGTTTTGACCCTGAATTACGATTTATGGGTCCCAGACAAGCGCTAAGCTTTGTGTATTAAAATTTCGTCACAGCTTTCAAAGCGGTGAAACTGCCATGTCCTAAAGTCAAAAACCGAACAAATGTGACAGTCCGCAACCAGTACTGGGCCCACGTAGTGATAGTAGATAGAAGTACTGTCTTCACAATCATGGTGAGGGCGTGAAAGTGGTCTAATGCTAGCTAAACTCCACAATCGTGATGAGTATCTACAGAAAATAACTTTCATTCTTTTGTTTTGAACCGTCAACGACCGCTGCTAAGATTGTTATTGAACCACCGAAAAAAAAACTTGTCATATTTTTTTTTAGTAATTATAAACTAGCGCTTGACCGCATTCCCGCCTGATGGTAAGCAGTGATGCGATCGTTGGTGGTAAAGCGCGCTAGTTTATTAAGAGCCTATTCACTCAGAAAAACTGAGCAAATAGGAAGGAAGACGGCAGTTGAGCGAGGTGATGCAATGTTAAACCCAACAACACGACTAACGATGCTGCGTCAAAGGGAGATTAATCTGAAGACCCTCCACGACTAAACTCCCAATACAACAACACTAGGCGCATCGTACCCGGCACACATCGCAAAACAACTGCTCAGACACGTCCTCCGTACGGCTTCACCAGACATAATGCCAGATCACTACAAATCACTTGGCGGCAAGGCTTTGTCTGGTGGGTGGTAACTTCTGCCGGCGGCCGATGTTATGGCCTACCACCACAACCAACCCGCACTACCCACTCCCCCTTTCGATCCAGCCGTCCCTTGCTGTTCTCTCTAGCGATGCCCTAAGCCGAGGTTCGTACCCCACAGGGGGTGCCCTTAGTGCGTAGTCGCCATAATTTTAGTTTAATTTTTAAGTGCCCCTGGCTGGAGGCTTGAATTTTACTTAAGGCATCCACAGGAAAATCCAGTTAAGTAGTCACGGCCTTTACGGCAACTACGAGATGCCAAAACAAAAAAAAGGCCCACAGCTTTGGAGTGGTAACAGATGGCAGTCGCTTCACGGAATGTGTCGAAAAATCAGCAATTAGACTGGTAAAGCGGACCTCAGACTCCAAAGCTGAAAAAAGCTTCGGATGCAACTGGGATTAACGCTGAGATGATGTTGATGTATGTGTTGCAGTCAAAACTCTTAACCAGTTAAAAGTACTGTTGACTAACAAAATGAGTCAAAAGTACTTTTGACTGAACAGGTTGGTCAATAATACTTTTGACTAAAATAACAGTTAAAAGTCCTTTTGCCCAATACAGCAGTCAAAAGTACTTTTGACTAAGTGATACCGTCAAAAGTGGTTTTGACTGGTTTTATCAGTCAAAACTCTTAAAAAGTTAAAGTGGTCGATAAAAATAACGACAAAAGCATATATAAACTTTTATATTACTCGTTATTAGTGGAGAACGTGCTGATATTAGAACAAAATGAGTGACTACGAAAAGAAAGAACGCTTTTTGCAAAGAATTTTAGCGATAGAAGATATGAAAGACAGCCATTTCAATGTGATGTCAAAAGAAAAATTTGAAAGGTTTTTAATGGATGTGGAAGACGCCAAATTTAATGAAAAGAAAACACCATTACAGTACAGCAGATTAAAACGCTTCAACATCATTGAAATAAAGTAGTTTTAACTGCAAATTTGCAGTTAAAACTACTTTTGACGAAGAGCGTCAGTCAAAAGTACTTTTAACTGCAAATTTGCTGTCATAATTACTAATAACCAATAATTTTCAGTCAAAACAACTTTTGACCAACCTGTTCAGTCAAAAGTACTTGTGACTAATTTTGCTAGGCAACAGTACTTTTGACTGGTTAAGAGTTTTGACTGCAACATATGCATAGGTAAGTATGTATACCATCACGTCTGTGCAGTTTATCCAGCTATTTTAAAACTAACAGTTGTTGTTAATACAGAGTGACCTGTACATAAACAAGGAACAGTTTTGACAACGTTTTTTTTTTTTTTGTTTGTTTGGGGACAGGTGATGGTGCTTTCTGTAAATTGCCAGCTTTTTTTTCCCGTAAACAATGCTGCCTTCTTGATTAAAGACTACTTATAAGGTAAAGAGCAACAGTGGCCTAGTGGTATGGACCGCGACTTTTAGATTTATTTATTTATTCTTTATTGTACACCAATCGAACATCGAACAAAATACACTGAACACAAAACATACAATGGGCGGCCTTATCGCTAATGCGATTTCTTCCAGGCAACCAAAGAATGGACAGATTCTCCTGAACCACAAATGGGACTGTCGTTGGTGCAAATATCATTATTACAATATACTAAAGTAGATACACAAATACATACATAAATACTTGAATAGTATAATTAGCCATAAAGTGTTTGTTAGAAACCCCATCAGGCGCTTTCTTCTTATTCAGCCTATGGATGACCACTGCTGGACAAAGACCTCCCCCAAGGCTTTCCACGCCGACCGGTCTTGTGCTGCCCGCATCCATCGGCTTCCCGCGACTTTCACCAGGTCATCGGTCCACCTTGTTGGGGGCCTCCCTACGCTGCGTGTTCCAGTACGTGGCCGCCACTCCAGAACCTTACTGCCCCATCGGCCATCGGTTCTATGAGCAATGTGCCCTGCCCACTGCCACTTAAGTTTAGCGACTCGCAGAGCTATGTCGGTGACTTTGGTTCTTCTGCGGATCTCCTCATTTCTGATTAGATCACACAGAGAAACTCCGAGCATAGCTCTTTCCATTGCCCTTTGTGTGACTCTGAGCCTTCGTATGAGGCCCATTTCAGGCGCTTTATTTTGTATAAATTATTTCATCAGCACTGTTCTTAAAACGGTGAAGGTAAACATCATAATGAGGAAACCAGTATGTCCTAGAGGCAAAAACTTATAAGACGTGTGACACCTACCAACCCAGACTGGACTCGAATGGTTGATTGCGGTCAACTTCCCAGGACTGGGAACATTATGAGGCAGACTCCAGATTTTAGATTCCTGATCTACGTTTACATAAGCTTTTCTTATGTGTGTACATAAAAATATATCGAATTTTAAGAAAATAAGCGATATTCATAATATAAATACCAGGAACAAACACAATCTTGCTGTACATCACACTCGTCTCCACAGAGTAGGCAACTCGTTCATGGGTCAATGTATCACTTTTACAACAAGCTTCCCATGGACATTCCAAACTTACCCATTAAACGATATAAAAACTATATAAGGGCCAAACTTTGCAAAAAGGGGTATTATAAAATCTCAGATTATTTAGAAGACAAAAAAGCTTGGGACTGAGCTGCTCGCTCTGTTAAGCATTGTTATTAAGCAATATGCGTAATTATAACGTAAATTATTGTAATTATTTTCATTTTTAATGTCTGGACTTAAAAAAACGATGATCCCTGAGTTTGTTTCGGCTATTTCTTCTCCGAGGTAGTCAGTTAGGAAATGCCGGCTTCATCTAGTTTAAAAAAAAAAACATGACGTGTAAAAATGGTCAGTGATCCTACTTGTTTAATAAACGATTTCATTTCATTTCATTTCATTGATGAGATTAAAGAGTTTGAGGGTTTTCATCACTATTTATACTGGATATCATCATCATCAACAACCTTTTTTATCGTCCCACTGCTGGGCACAGGTCTCCTCTCATACAGAGAAGGATTGAGCGTAGTCACCACGCTTGCTCAATGCAGCGATTTCAGACTTAAAGTCCAGGTTTTCTCAAGATGTTATACTTCGTCTTTTAATCAGTCATTGGTGTCCAAGATATACTTAGAAAGTACTGGACAGTATTGGATATAGTCATAGTTACATCCGAAATTAGTTATTCATTAAGAACATTTAGGGACTTATAAATTCAGTAAAAATTTCTAACTTTCCTAAGAAATTAAAGGAGCATTAAACGAAAAAGCTACATATAACTAGAATCAGAAAGAATTATAGCCACTAAAACATAAATAAAATAATAGGTATCATATTACATCAATTAGTAGCACTGAAAAAGACTTCACTAAAGATTCAACATTACATAAATTGCTTGTAGTACATTGCAACATTTTCTCTGACAATTTTCAAATTTGGAAACCTAAAAACGCAATGGAGTTTGTAAACATCCAAAGAAACGCGCTCAAACTCTTTAATAGTAAGAGTTTGTTGTCCAAGGATCTTAATAATGTCACTATATCATAAATTTTATGGTCCACTTCAGTAAAAAACTCAAGATTTTGACCCATTACCGTCCTAATTAAGATTAGAAAAGGATTATTGAGATTATAACATAATTTATTTTTATTTTTTCGGTTATAACAAGGATATATAGATGATGTCTCAACTCTCTCATTATCAGACTAGTTTTTGACGTTTGAGTCCCGCTGAGATCAAGATGGCCGCTGTCTATGGTTGCTCGATGAGAATTTTTAATCTTTGAGATCAAATCCCGCCAAAAGATGAACTTGGTACTGTTAAGGAGAACCCGCGAAATTTAAATTTGTTCTTTACAATTTCAGATTGTATGTTAATTAAAATATTATTCGCAACCGTAATAAAGTATGTTAATATAACTTTATTAACTGATATTTTATGAAACAGTAAATCAATAGTGTCTTTTTTTTTTAAATAACTTTTAACAAATCATTTTTTTTTTAATTAGATCCTTACGGAGGAATAAAAGTCGTTTATTTTTTTAATATAATATATTTATTTAATCAAAGTATGATGCATTGCTATCTATGCACTTCTGCCATTCCATAGGTAGATCGTTTATCCCTTTTTAAAAAAAAAACATTTTTTGCAATCTTTGAAGGTGGTTTGGACTGCCTTATCAGAGTTGAATATATTCTGTTGGAGCAAGGTCCAGGGAGTACGGTGGATGTCTTAAACATTCCAATTGAAGCTCCTCTAATTTGGTAGCAGTCTTTTGTGCAGTGAGTGATCTCACGTGTCCTGAAGCAGCAGTGGCCTTGTGCGATTGACAAGTCTCGGTTGTTTAGCGGCTAGTTTATCCATCATTATGTAGAGAGCTACTCAGAGTAGAGATCTGCAGATTCCAGAACAGATTGCAGATTGCAGAGCCCAGATTTAAGGAAGCTGAGTGCACCACACCGGCACTAGTCCACCAAAAACTGACTAATAACTTTTTTCTAGTCAATTTTCTCTTGGGACACAATTTCGATGGTTCACCGGGGTACAGCCATTGCGATATGCGCTTCCTATTGTTGTAGAGTATCCACTTTTTATCACAGGTAATGATTCGATTTAAAATCCCTTCATTATTGTGCCGATTCAGTAATGTAACGCAGCAGTCGACGCGCTTGCAGGTTTGCTTCACTCAATTCATGAGGTACCCACCTTTGGAGCTTTCTTATCTTTCCAATTTGTTTCAAGTGGATTAAAACAGTTTCATCATTAACACCTCAGCCTGCTGCTCACTCGGACGTAGTTTGCGATGGATCTGCTTCCACAATAGCCTTCAATTCTTCATTGTCGACTTTGGTCTCCGGCCGTCCACGGGGATTGTTCTGTAGGTTGAAATTACCAGAAAGAAAACGTTGGGACCAAAAACGCACTGTGCTTTCTCTAGCGACACCACTGCCATACACATCATTAATTCTTCGAGCCGTTTCTGCAGCACTGGTGCCACGGTGGAACTCATGTTCGTAAATAACGCGAAATTTTAAATTTTCCTATCTATAAACTCAATGACGGAGGGAAAAAACAAAAAAAAAAAAAGAAATACGTTTTTCTTAACAATATATATACATATATATAAGCTATATATATATAGAAAGAGGAGATATTTGAGATCAAAGGACCTATCACCTAATATGAACTTACTTTGCTGAGACTTGTAGGTATAGATGATTTTAATGATTAAATATCTGTAAATACTTATTTGTTCCATACTTGTAACATACAACAACCCCACTTGCCTGTGAGAAGGGCCAGAGCCAAGCCAGGCCCAGCAAGCAAGCAAGGCAGGGCAAGCAGGGAGGGGAAGGGCCAGGCTACAAACGACCTGCAGTCCTGACAGGTATTAGCCCTAGCGGACCTCGTCACTTGGTGCTCGCTGGCATCTCTTTAAGGCACGGGAGCCTGGTGCTTAGTGACCTTCAAATTGCAAAAAGTTAAATGAATTTCGGGGGCTTTTTTGTTTAGGTTGGGAAATCATCAAATGCGGAAGCGGAAGGGCGGGTCAGACTTTTACTGACTATAACCCACCCGTGCTCCTTCACTTGCCTGTAAGCCAGGGCCACGGTTTGTTTTTCAACCAACCCGCAAACCTGACCCAGGAGGCATCGGCCTTCGTGGACTCTCTTAGAGGCGCGCGTGAAACACAACGCGACGTCGACCCGGGCCTGGTCCTTACCGGGCGGCGAGCTGCCCACTGCTAACCGCCCGCAGGCCCGCGCCTACGGTGGCTGCGAGTTCGATGTCGTCTCCCGACCAGGGCGTCTACTGCGGCGGCTAGCAGCATGAGAGCGCTGCCGCGCTGGGATTCCCGCTCTCTTACGCGCTCCGCCTCCTCCTTTGCTAGCATCACTGCTGGTGCTTTACTGGCGGTTAGCCTTTATATAACAATTGAAAATATAGGTTTCTTCTTAGCTGATGCTTCCACATTAGTAGGAAGGTTGACGAAGCGGGCTATTATTGACTCATCTGTAAAATACCTCCGTTTAACAAGATTTCTAAACTGCCTTGTTATATTGCCTAACAAGATATCTCGATAACTATTTCGTAAACAAATATTTACTTCCAGCAATTAATTTTACTCTTACACTACACGAGGCAATAAAGCAATAAAACATGTGGTGATGTATAGATCATTCATGCGTTGGCAACGATATATGGATCTTTATAGCCCTTCGGGATCTATAAAGGATTTACAGCGATCATCCCAACTATATTTACGGTTATTTTTTAAAATTATAAACACGTTGGTGGTCCATTCTATATTTGATGTCGTAGGCTGTTTATAAAAATTAAAAAAGTAGAAAGAGGTCATTATGGTCTGGTATTTGACAGTGCTTGTCAATGCTTAATTTTTAAAGTGAAAGAGATGGGCGTCGTAAGAAAAGGCAATCAAATGATATTGAACGAATGGTAAAAGATATTTCAATAAAGTTGTAGGTTACAAATCGATTTCAAATGATTGTTTGCTCAGTTAGTCGGAGATTGATTCTTTATTCGAAATTGCTAATGATCATTGACATATAGATCTGTGTCAATCGAGATTGTCTATGGTAATATAATTAATTACATCGACGTACCTATATTAATGGACATGCCGTACGAATGTGAAATGAAAAGAGTGAGAGAGATGGCCTATGCTTTCGGTCTAGCACTATCTCCTTCCTCATAGATGATTGATGATTTTGAGAGAGATAAAGATAGACCGAAACTTCGTTTCCTCTCTTTCTTTCGGAATGCCACAATTTTCATCTCTAAGGCATATCCATTAGTGTAAGTATGTCGATGATTAATTATATTTTCATCATGTTACTAGGTTGAGGGCTCATTTTTCTATAATGGCACAACTTTTGATATGTCAGACTTACAGGTCTCCCAAAGTGATAATGCGCATAGAAATCTTCGTCACTGTTCGGCAACGGTCGTATTCCCCGAGCGTTCGGAAGAAGATATGTATATAGAGTGGTGCACTTAACCACTTTTTATGCACTTAACCACTTTGGGTGACCTGTATAGGTACTTTTTTTTTTAATCTTTATCATCCATCCACCTTCGTCTTTGGAGATCACAGGAGTGATCTTATGCTATGAGTTTTGTTCATCACTCTTAGGTCCGTATTAAAGAACGTCACTCAAAACTCAAGCTCTACTTAAGTCTCGTTTGAAGCCTTTTGATTGGTTGGAACTAGTTTTAAGTAATGCTTAAACAGAGGTCTATGCTTGAGTTTCCTTCTGGAATACGGACCTTAGAAACTATTACAAGTTACTCTTTCTGTTAAAAGAAATGCTACAGGAAAAGTTATTACTAAAAGTAATTTTTTAATTCAATGTTAAATCTTTTGATTCATAGACACGTAACGATGACATTTTTATACATAACCATACACAAGACACGGTTCATAAACGTTGCTTAAATTTAACTAGTGATTGTTTAACCATACCATACCATTTTTGACGTTGGGTTTATTAATAAACGACAATTAAAGCCAAGTGACGTGCAAATGTTAAATGTATGGTTAAACAATCACTAGTTAACTTTAAGCAACGTTTATGAATAAGAGGGTAAAATCATATTAATATTATAAATGCGAAAATTTGTGAGTATGAATGGATGTTTGTGATTCTTTCACGAAAAAACTACTGAAAGCATTTGCATGAAATTTGGAACAGATAGTTTGTAACCTCCTAGTTAAACTAGATAAGTATACAATATGTAAAGAAAACCGTGTCTAATCCGTGAAGGTATTGTTAGGTATCGATCTACTAATGCCTACAAAGCCGGGCTAAACCCAAAAAAAAACCCCTAAAAAAATAAATATTATTTCGCAAAAGGCAATACATGCGCGGGCGTAGGGGCAGGGCACGCGGCACGTGGTCGCATTGCTCATAATAATACCGTCATAAATGGTGTTGTCACTCTGGAATTAATTCGCGGGAAAAAGATTATTTCAAAATTCATTAGTATTGTTACTATGATGATTATGTAAAATTTCATATTTAATTTGGTCATGTGTTTACCTAACCTTTATTATCCTTATGGGTCGGACGCGGTTTTCTTTACATATTGTATATGAAGTAATACAATTGATTCTATTCGTCCCCTTGTGCCATTAATTAGAAGAATAAGCCGGATAACTACGCAATAATAGAAATAGCCATATCGAATCATAATCCTAATATCCAAAACCTATTCGTTCAACTATCATACCAATAAAACGAATCCCATCAGAACAAAACGCGACACAATGGAGTTACTCCGAGTTCCTGGCACAAAGTGGTGCGGCAAGGGGTTCTCAGCCACACGGTACTCCCAGCTCGGTGGCCACACGAGGACTGACCGCTGCTGCAGAGTGCACGACCTGAGGTGCCCCTTCTGGATCGGAGGAATGGAGAAGAAATATGGAATTTACAATTGGAGAGTGAACACACTCATGCATTGCCGATGCGATGAAAGGTAGGCTGTATGTGTCGATGTCGTTGCTTCTTGAATGTGCGCCGCTTTTTTTTTTCTTTAGCTGTCATTGTTATCTGTGGTTGTTTTGGCGCGTTTTTTTGCTGTCATGTATTTTTATTGTACTACCGTTTCGCTGTCACTTGTAATTTGTAATTATTTATTGCAACGGATGACGTGTTTACGTCGGCGTCGGCTGTCGCTGGTAAAACCAGCGCTGGGCTCTGTTTTGCATAGGGTCGCTGCATAATACTGAGCGACAACCGTTTCGCGTGGATACGACGCATGTTCACTCAACTATTTCTTATTTTTTTTTTGTTTTTTTAAACTTTCGCGCCATGTTTACCGCCAACAAACGTTTTTTTTTTCTTTTTTTTACTTTGTTTGACAGTTTTGGTGCGTCGTACGTAGGTAGTGTTTCGTGCTAATCTCCTTCAAAACTTGTAGAAGCCCGGATAGCTGAAACATTTTATAATCTAAAACAAAATTAGCTCTTTTGTAAGCATATACCATCAAAGTCAAGTAATTAATTCAAATACAAATAGGCACATTAAACAAGAAAATAACATTTATTCTAGACTTCTAATTATTGAAAACTTACATTGTAATACGTCTTGGCTGGCTTGTATTAGTGTTGTCATGTCTGTTTTTTTTATATAAAAAATGCTATCTTCTAAATAAAATCGATTTTACTCGCAAAACTACGTCACACCAGGGCAGCTTCTAATGCTGTACAAAGCACAGGTCCGTTCGTGTGCGGAGTACTGCAGCCACATTTGGGATGGGGCTGCTAAATGTACAATATTCCAAACTTAATTCACATTGTGGAGTACGACTTAACTTCCTCTCAATAAGCTGTGGGATCATTATTGGCTTATTATGCAAACTCCCATAATATTTTTGAACCAATCAACTAAATATAAAACTAAAAAGGTCATCAACAAAAAATATCGCCTAATTATAATAACAAAAACTGTACATTAAAATTAATCTACATTCATAACGACAAACCTCCGTGCTAGCAACCTTTTTTTAAAAAAAAAACTGTCCCCAAATGGTCGAGGAACATTAATAGAGCCATTTCCTTAACCCGACATCCTAGTACCGGACAGAATTGATACGTTATAATGAAATAAAAAATAAAAAAACTCTCTGAATGTGATGAGATAGAACGGAGACATAGAACAGAGACATGTATGGAGATTATTCTCGTTAATAAACCTGCAATCCTAGGCAAAGCAGATGATTTTTTTTATTATTATTATTTATTAAAATAATATTTTACAATAAGGAAAGAAAAAATATATGTACTTAACTTATTTCATTATAATAATAGGCTTAGTATGTGCTCGCTGTGTGAAACACCCGTCACCCAAACTAGGACACATGCCAATTCGTTTTTGCATGCCTAAGCTAATAAAAAAAAACACATTTGTCTATGGAGACTTTTTTATACTATATACATAATTTAACTGTCCATAATAATCAAAGCTGGCTGTCTACCTTTGTTTTTAAGGAACAGATTCATCAATAAAAATATTATTTAAATGCAAAACGGTATAGGGTTCATTTTAATAGCAAAAGCAATAACACGGCACACCACAACGAAAAAAATGGCGCGAAATCAAAAACAGACAGATAAAAAATATGACCATAGACCACTCAACATTGTTCTATCCCACAAAAGAGGTTCAGATTTTATCTCACACCTTCTAATTGGTGGTCATAAATATATATCAGTGCTCAATATCTCCGACTGTCTGTCTGTTTGTACGTAAAGCGATAAAATTCAGGTTTATAACTTAATGATTACGTGGAGTTAGGTAGTTCTAACGTAGCCAATAGGTCTGGGTATTCAGGGGGTAATTGCGCTAAATGAAACAGTAGAAGTTCACACTTCACACTTGTTCGTATTTAATCCAGTTAAAGTTATGGTTTAGTTTCGATCACATTTCGTATCGCGCTAAAGTTTTAGCTTCGTTAAATCAATGTATGAGTGATACATTTCGTCAAATATAATAATTAAAACTAAATAAATTATAAGTAAATCTAATCGTTTAGACGTAAGTTTGAAAAAAGGCACAGAAAAAGTTAGCTTTGTTTCAATTTCTTCATTTGACAGCGGTTACGTTCCAATTACGATCCAGTTATGGTTAAACCATCTGTCAAAAGGTTAGCGCGATACTAAACATAACAAAATTTATGGATTGGTTGCGATCCAATTCTGTTTTGGTTGAATTATTTTAGCTCGATTGCCCCCTGGCTTAGTTACAGCTACTAATTCGGCAAACTATATTGTTGTAAATATAGCCATTACAGTTACTGAAAACTTTTTCGCATTTGTTAGGTTACAAAGAAAGAAAAATTTTAATCGGCCCAATTATCCCAGCCCTCAAGCTATTAACTGATGCGCTGCGTGTCGCGGGTTCGATTCCTACACGGAGCAAACTTGTAGGTCAGCTTCCTAGTGTGGATGTTTGTGGATGTGAGATTATATGTTTGTAAACTCACCCACGATACAGGAGAAATTTCTATCATTCATCATCATTATTTCAGGCGAAAGACGGCCACTGCTGGACATAGGCCTCCCCCAAGGTTCTCCACGGCGACCGGTCCTGTGCCTCCCGCATCCAGCGGTTTCCCGCGACCTTCACCTGGTCGTCGGTCCACCTTGTGGGGGGCCTACCCACGCTACGTCTTCCAGTGCGTGGTCGCTACTCGAGAACCCGTCGGCCCCATCGGGCATCGGTCCTACGGGCAATGTGTCCAGCTCACTGCCACTTTAGTGTTGCAATTCTTCGGGCTATGTCGGTTACTCTCGTTCTTCTGCGGATCTCCTCATTCCTGATTCGATAGCACAGTGAAACCCCAAGCATAGCCCTCTCCATTGCCCCTTGAGTGACTTTGAGCCTTCTTATAAGGCCCATTGTTAGCGACCACGTCTCAATTCCATAAGTCATCACTGGCAACACACGCTGGTCGACTTTTGTCTTGAGACACTGCGGTATTTCGGACGAGAAGATTCTAAGTAGCTTCCCTAAAGCAGCCCAGCCGAGTTGCATTCGACGATTGACCTCTTTCCTAGTGTGGAGTAAATTAAAAAAAGCAAAAAAAAGTTGGACTCTTATAGGAAGATCATGAAACATATTAACATAATGATTAGGTAACACTAGATACTAGATAGTTTTACGAAGGTCCAGCTGGTCTATCCTGTAAATGTCTTAAAGAGAAAGCTCTTTTATCCTACACACTACACAAGCACCTCTACAAAAAACATTAGTTATTTGTCTTATATAGGGCAAACAGCTGCATTAATGATCCTACTTTATACATAAGTAGTGAAGTAAATAAAAGTGAATTTGACTATGCCTGCATTTTTTATCTTGGACACCAATGACTGGTTACAAGGTGAAGAAAAACATCTTGAGAAAACCTGGACTTTTAAGTCTGAAATCGCCAACCCGCATTGAGCAAGCGTGTCGATTACGCTCAATCCTTCTCTGTATGAGAGGAGACCTGTGCCCAGCAGTGGGACGATAAAAAGGTTGATGATGATGCGTCTTTTACCGAATACAGCCGAGCGCAAGCGTTCGAACGCTCTGCTAGATCGGTAATTTTGAGCGCTATCGTCGCACGCGGATTTTTGGCAATTGCACCGTGCGTTCTGCGCGATTTGTTTCAAAGTTAAAGCATAAGTCCCCGTTTATACTTTAATTAGTAATTAGGCCATTTATATATTCTTTATTGTACACCAATTAAGCATCGAACAAAATACATTCAACACAAAACCTAAAATGGGCGGCCTTATCGCTAATGCGATTTCTTCCAGGCACCCAAAGAATGGACAGATTCTCCCGAACCACAAATTGGACTGTCGTTGGTGCAAACATCATTATTACAATATACTAAGGTAGATACACAAATACAAACACATACACACATAAATACATAACAGGTAAGCAAGTAAATTAGCCAAAAAGTGATTGTAGAACAAGATCATAACGACAAGTAGTGTTCCCTCACAAGTCTCTTGAATTCCTGCAACGATTGTGCGCGTTTAATTTCAATTGGCAATGCATTCCACAAACGAGGGGCCTGAACAGTGAAAGATTTATCAAGGAATGCTGTGGAATGCATAGGCGTTTTGAGCAAGTTATCTGATGACCTTAACGATTTAGTATGCGAGTTGCACAGAAATTGAAAGCGATTCTTGAGATAAAGAGGGGTCTGCTAGATTTCCATAATACACCCATGAAAGTGAGCTGTCATTCCGCTCTCTTTGATGCTAGAGATTGACACTATTATAGTAAAATTCTCGGTGGTAGGTCATAATAACGACTGCCGGCAGAAGTTACCCCCCACCAGATAAAGTCTTGCCGCCAAGCGATTTGTCAGGTTCATGACATGGCGTGGGTCTGGTTAAGCCGTACGGAGACGGGTCTGAGCAGTTGTGTTGCGATGTGTGCCGGGTACGATGTGCCAAATATTGTTGTGTCGCGAGTTTAGTCGTGGAGAGTCTCCAAAACAATCTCCCTCTGCCGCAGCATCGTTGGTCGTGTTATTGGGTTTAACATTGCATCACCTCGCTCAACTGCCGTCTTCCTCCTTATTCACTAAGTTTTTTAAGTGAATAGGCTTAATAAACTAGCGCGCTTTACCATCAACGATTGCATCACTGCTTACCATCAGGCTGGATTGCAGTCAAGCACTAGTTTATAAATATTAAATAAAAAAATATCTCTTTTAAAAAAATTGATACAGAACCTTTAAAAAATAGACATTAATAATTTATTGAACTCTATAAGAGTACAAAAAGGACTATAAGAACAATTTTAACTAGGTGTTTATGGTATCCAATTGACAAAAACGATCCTTTTTACGCTCGGGACAGGGGCAAAGGAAAAAATCCTACACAGCCCTTTATCCAATAGATCGAATAAAAGATCGGTTAGATCGATAACATTCGTGTTACTTTTATCTGTTACGATAAAATATTAAGTTTTAGAATACCGCAAATGATTATTTTATTAAGTTCTTTTAGAGAACAAAGTTTTGGATGAAGACTAGCGTTGATCGTTACAATAACGGACCATAAAATAAAAGGAGCTTTTAATCTATACTCTATACTAATATATAAAGCTGAAGAGTTTGTTTGTTTGTTTGTTTGAACGCGCTAATCTCAGTAACTAATGGTCCGATTTGAAAAATTTTTAGAAGTAGTTTCTGTTTTTAAAAAGTAGTTTCTGAGATTAGCGCAATCTCAGAAACTACTGGTCTGATTAGAAAAAAATTGCATTGGATAGCCCACTGCTTCAGAAAGGCTTAAGGATATATAACATCACGCTGCGACCAATAGGAGCAAAAAAAAATACATATCGACACCTACATAGGTGAAACCGCGTGGCGCAGCTTTTATAATATACAGGCTGTATCTGACATCGTAACGCAAACTTCGCGAAAAGGCTAGACGGCATGCCACTAATAAAATTATGATAGTCATTTATTTCGTTAATGAACGGTTATAGAAATAGCAGTGTTTAAAAAATAGTGTCAGCTCGGCCTTTGAACGTTGCAAACGTGCCGCTGATGCGAACTCTATTAAATCAGCTGATAGGATAGTTTTTCTAGTATGGTTCACATTGCGCTTTTTTGTGTAATTAACGATTTTTTTTCTTTAAAATCTTATTGGGTTATAAAAGTATAACAATTATGATCGGTCTAAAGTGAAAAAACAGCATATTATTTTTTTTTTAATCGAGAAAAAGCCGACGCAAAATTCCACCACTGGGGGGTTCCGAATCATGTACTGGATCCATGGTATTTATAGTTTAAAATGTTGAAATCATAAAATCGATCTACATTAACTTTTCAAGCTAATTTCTATCATTTCCTTTATCTTATAATGTCTTTTACATATAACGGTCTCTGATGCCCCGGATATTTATAGAACATACCGAAGTCAAAGCCAAGTTGCAGAAACCTCTTAGATAACTTTAAATTATAAGGAGGCTTCAAATGACTAGGACGCTGAAAGAGCACTCAAGATCAACCCCCGGTTGGTGTAGAATATTATCTTATGGTCGGTAGCGCAGAGTCGTGGGACGCGGTGGTGTCCTTCTGCGAGGACGTGATGTCCCAGAAGGAAGCTGCGGAACGGGAGAGGGAGATCTCAACACACTTCCCGGGCCGCAGAAGACGCACCGGGCGCCGAGGAAGGGCGGATAACGTCCTCTTCCGCCCCCCATGAATGGGTCCAGGGGCGAGGGACATGGGGAAGTCCCTCCCCCTATTCGTTGGACCCCGAGGCGGAGGCGTGCGTGTGATGCACGGGGTAGTTTAACACCTCACTACCCCGTGCAGGAGCGAGGGCCGGACAGACCGGGCCGGCACGAGAGTGTGGGGCTGCGGCAGAATCAGGGACTCCTGCGGCTCCGTGTGCACGTGACCGCGGAGACACCGGGGTGGTTTTTAGTCAGTAGGATTCTGACAGATCCCGTCGCCCACCCCAAGGCGGCGGACATCCATTGAGGATTTTCCAACATGGAACAAAAAAAAAAAAGAATATTATCTTATATATAACTAGTGGCCGCCCACGACTACGTTCGGGTAGAAGTTATTTGAACATTTTATTTTAACCACAAAAGAGTTATTTTAAAATTGTAGTATCATATAAGATGTTAATCAAAATTAAGTGATGTCAAGGACAATTTTATAGCCTAAAGCCTGCCTGGATTAATGGGCTATCCAACGCAAAAAGAATTTTTCTAATCGGACTAGTAGTTCCTGAGATTAGCGCGCTCAAACAAGCAGACTCTTCAGCTTTATATATTAACTAGCGGCCGCCAGCGACTTCGTTCGCGTGAAGTTAGTTATGCTCCGCCCCCATTGGTTACAGCGTGATGTTCTATAGCCTAAAGCCTTCCTGGATTAAACGGCAATCCAACGCAAAAGAAGAATTTTTCAAATCGGACCAGTAGTTACTGAGATTAGCGTGTTCAAACAAACAAACAAACTCTTCAGCTTTATACTCGTATATTAGTATAGATTAAAGTATAGACTTTTTTTTAATCTTCTAAAATACTCACAAAGTTGCATGGAATCGCGATGGTAAAGGCTCTACGGTATCTACATTATTGCCGGCTACAAGTCTCTGTGGCATAGGTAATAGGCAAGGCCTGTGGGTATCGTAAGAGACGATTAAGGGAACTCTCACCCGAGAAGCGGGCAGCAGCACTTCTTCTGTGGAATATAAAATTATTGCGATCCCCAAACCGTCTGACAAGCGTGGGGTTTATGGCAAGCCCTCCCAATGCCTTGGGGAGGCCTTTGTCCAATAAACAGTCGATAGATTCTGAAAAATTAGGTGAATTGAGTTTAGAGTAAGCTGCTGTCAATAGTGGCCTTTACATTACTTGGAATAAGAGTAAGCTCAACGCTCATTTCAACTCGGTAGTAGGTCATAAAATCGGCTGCCGGCAGAAGTTACCACCCACCAGACAATATCTTGCCGCCAAGCGATTCGACGTGTTCCAACATGATGTCTGATCCCTCTGGCGTAGCATCTTTGGTCGTGTTGTTAGGTTTAACATTGCATCGCCTCGCTCAACTACCGTTTTCCTTCCTATTCACTCAGTTTTTTGAGTAAATAGGCTCTCAGTAAACTAGCGCGCTTTACCACCAATGATTGCATCACTGCTTACCATCAGGCGTGATTGCGGTCAAAAACTAATTCATAATTATTAAAAAAAAAAATTCACTGTGAGAGTGGTTAGAGAAGCAATGTGATTTTCCTGACCTGTTTCTGAAGGCCTACTCAATATTACAGCACTCAAGCGTTCAACACTTCGCTAACCTAATATTTCAAGCACTTCTTCTCTCTCCGTTAAATAAAATCGTTGCAAAAGTTTAATGAAGAATACTAAATTAGCATAAACACAACAAAGACATTTGATCAGCTCCCTATCGATTTTTTCCACGTTTTTGCACGCAAACCGTTTACGTCAACTTGACGCGCGATGGCGCCATTTTCTCAGTTCGAAATTCGAAAATCGCGCGCGGCTCAATGGGCGGGTAATGGCGCGGAAAGCATAGACTAAACAGGTGTCCGCTTCCCCTGTTCGAAGTTTATTTTCAGTCTGTGCTAAAATTGAAAATGTTGCGAACTGTACTGTTATTTACTGTATAAAGGAAGCCATTGTTAATTTATTTGTAACTGGCATGATAAGAATAGAACTTGAGTGACTTTTACATTGTTTTGTACACCGCATTCTAGATTAGTTAGCTGTTAGTGACACGGTAGTAAGTAATTTCGATAGCGCCAATAGGCAATTAATTATTTTTTTATATGATTGCTTACAAGTTACCTACATACCTACCCTATATGTTTTTATTGTAAATTATTTTTAAATTACTCCAAAATTGCAACACTAAATACAGATAAAATAAAGGAATTTTATCTAAACCAAACAAAAACATAATTCAAAATTAACAAAAAGAACCCTCACTTTTTCGCGCCAAAACCGCTGTCAAAAAACTGTCAGCGGCGCCATCTTAGCGTTTATGGTCGCGTTCCGTTATCACCACGCTCCGTAGGATTTATAATGTGTGAATAATACGCCTGGAGGTTAAATATGCCTGCTGACAATACATAAATTATTAGAGAGGGGCGTCCTCTGGCGGCTAGGTGAGATAACTATATTCTTGTTTATCGGCCTGGAAAGGTTTCTTAGTCGGGGACAACAACAATGGGTATCTATTTGTTACGTCATTTATTTGAATGTATTTATAAAAGGTCGTTTTAGGCATTTATTTTTAAGAAAACATATTACATTTTCTTTGTAAGCTACTCTAACTAGTTTTTTTGGCCTAAACCTCTAACCTGCGTTATTTTTTTTATTTTGCGATATTTGATTGTGAATGAAGGACCAAAGTCATCGACATAGCTCTTCGAGTACCTAAAATTAAGTGGCAGTGGGCACATTGCTCGTAGAACCGATGGCCGATGGGGCAGTAAGGTTCTGGACAGACTGGCGGCCACGTACCAGAAGACCGAGCTTAGGGAGGCCCCCAAAGGCCCACCCACAAGGTGAATCGATGACCTGGTAAAGGTTGCAGGAAGCCGATGGATGAGAGCAGCACAAGACCGGTCATCGTGGAACGCCTTGGGGGAAGCCTTTGTCCAACAGTGGACCTCTATAGGTTGTAGAAGAATGTGAATGCCTTAGTTTCAGATTAAGTACTTCGATATCAAACAACAGCAGGGCCTGATAAAACTATCTCAAATTCAATATATTCATTATAAATATATTTTCGGGAAGCTACGAAGAATCTTCTCGTCCGAAATACCGCAGTGTCTCAAGACAAAAGTCTTCGACCAGTGTGTGTTGCCAGTGATGACTTATGGAATTGAGACGTGGTCGCTAACAATGGGCCTTATAAGAAGGCTCAAAGTCGCTCAAAGGGCAATGGAGAGGGCTATGCTTGGGGTTTCACTGCGCGATCGAATCAGGAATGAGGAGATCCGCAGAAGAACGAGAGTAACCGACATAGCCCGAAGATTGCAACACTGAAGTGGCAATGGGCTGGACACATTGCCCGTAGGACCGATGCCCGATGGGGCCGACGGGTTCTCGAGTGGCGACCACGCACCGGAAGACGTAGCGTGGGTAGGCCCCCGACAAGGTGGACCGACGACCTGGTGAAGGTCGCCGGAAACCGCTGGATGCGGGAGGCGCAGGACCGGTCGTCGTGGAGAACCTTGGGGGAGGCCTATGTCCAGCAGTGGACGTCTTTCGGCTGAAATGATGATGAATGATGATGATGATTATAAATAAACCATTACAGGCTCTTTTAAATTGTCATGGGATCAGTCAGAAAACTAAAGATAATGGCCCATTCCAAAGTGTCTTTGGTATAACCATAGATAAGAACAGCCAAGAATATTTACGAACATTTTTATAAATTACTCTTATAATATCAAAATATGGTTAGAACAACTGATTAGGAAGTATACCTAAACCAAAAAGAGAACTCATTCCTTTTTTAAATTAAACCGTCAAGGATTGACGCCTCAGCAATATTCAAATTTCGAATTCCGAAGTGATGCATAGAGAATTATAGGTAGGTATAAAATGCACTTGAAATTGCGCTTGGAACAGACTGTTTAGCAATACTAACTGTGCGTGAAATGAGGCTTAAAATAGTTCACAACTTATAACTAACTAGCTATTATTGTATGTCATCTTATCTATAGTAAGCTCTCGTGGCGTCTAGACTTAAATATGGATCCGAACCGTAGATTTATTTCGAACTGTGAACTATCTACTTCGTTTCGTTCTTGACAGAACAGTCGTGGTCACTATGACTGAATTCGAGACATTGATGTCTCTGTTGGACGACAGTCTGGAGGATTCAATTACAGGTCCCTCCACTTCCAACTTGATTTGTGACCCTGAACTGTAACAATTTATTAATTACTTTATTCATAATTTTATTTCACGGTGATGGGCCATAACATTGGCTGCCGGCAGAAGTTACCACCCACCAGATAAGGTCTTGCCGCCAAGCGATTCATCGTGTTCCGGCATTATGTCTGGTGAAGCCGTACGGAGGACGGGTCTCGACAGTTCTGTTGCGATGAGAGCCGGGTACAATGGCCCCATATGTTGTTGTGTTGAGAGCCTCCAGATTAATCTCTCTCTGGCGCAGCATCGTTGATCGTATTGGGGTTTAAGATTGCATCACCTCGCTCAACTGCCGCCTTTCTTCCTATTCACAAGTGTTTTTTCAATTGAATAGACTTAATAAACTAGCGCTCTTTACCATCAACGATTGCATCACTGCTTACCATCAGACGGGATTGCGGTCAAGCACTAGTTTATCATTATTAAAAAAAAAATGGTATTTCATAGACAATTTAAACGCGATTAAAAACATGGCGCGGAGTAATTTGACAGGACTAAACTAATATTTATCTTCTGTCATTTTCTTTATAAAATTGAAAGAAAAAGATGCATTGAACTTCTTAAATTTGAATTTAGTTTGTGAAAAAGGGAATCAGGATCATTATTTTTTAATTTATTTCTTAAAACTCCTGTAAATAACTCAGTAAACACTGACGTGAAACTTCAACGCTTCTGATTAATGTATTTCACTTCGAATTGACGACACGGTGGGTCTGTGGCTTAACGATTGGCTGCTGATTCCCGCACAGAACAAAAATTGTACGGCCTACAGGTAGTTGTTCCAAATCTGGCTTTTTTTTTTTTTTTTTTAGTAATTATAAACTAGCACTTGACCGAATTCCCGCCTGATGGTAAGCAGTGATGCGATCGTTGATGGTAAAGCGCGCTAGTTTATTAAGTGCCTATTCACTCAGATAAACTGAGCAAATAGGAAGGAAGACGGCAGTTGAGCGAGGTGATGCAATGTTAAACCCAACAACACGACCAACGATGCTGCGCCAAAGGGAGATTGATCTGAAGACCCTTCACGACCAAACTCCCAACACAACAACATTAGGCGCATCGTACCCGGCACACATCGCAACACAACTGCTCAGACCCCTCCTCCGAACGGCTTCACCAGACATCATGCCGGAACACGACAAATCGCTTGGCGGCAAGGCTTTGTCTGGTGGGTGGTAACTTCTGCCGGCGGCCGATGTTATGGCCTACCACCGAGTTTGTGTTAGTGAGTTTAAATGTTTGTAAATGCATCCACGATATAAGAGCAATTCTTAGTGCGGAGCATTGCTTTTTTTTAAAAAAAAAAAGGGTATTAGCTGTCATCCGCATTCCACCTGATGTGACAGATTGACACTATTGACAGCTCCACATAAGAGAGTAGTTCAACGAGATAAAATTTAAAGTTAAATACTTTAATTAAGAGTATAGTTGCTTTTCCTGTTCTGTTGAAATCTGGTTTCTAGATGAGCCAATCCAAAAAAAGGCTGATTAAGAGATTAGGAGAGATAGAGGGCAGAGACCGCTGCAATAACAAAATAGTGTAACAACCTATGCATGTATACTGGAATAAGTTCAGCGCTGGAATAACACCGTACGAAACGAAGTAGATGTTTCAGAAATGTAAAGGGTGTATCTGACATCGACGCACAAACAAGTACCATAGATCCAGTACATGATTCTGAACCCCCAGTGGTGGAATATTTCGTCGGCTTTTTCATGATTTAAAAAAATATATATGTAGTTTTTTCTCTTTAGACCGTTCATAATTGCTATACTTTTATAACCCAATAAGATTTTAAAGTAAAAATTAATTAATTCGCTAATTACACAAAAAAGCGCAATGAAAACAAAACTCGAAAAACTATGACTACTGATTTAATAGAGTTCACATCAGGGATCAACGTCATACCTAAAAAGTTGCACGGCGGCACGCTTGCAACGTTCAAAGGCCGAGCCGACACTTTTTTTAAACATTGTTATTTCTGTAACCGTTCATTATCGACATAAATGACTATCATAATTTTATTAGTGGCATGTGGTCTAGCCTTTTCGCGAAGTTTGCGTTACGATGTCAGATACACCCTGTTTGGAGCCTGGGCCATAATAATTGCCTATATTTTGGCTTAGTTTTTATACAGATTCAATTTAACTCGGTCAAGGAGTGCAACACAACTATTAATAAATATGGTGGTCAGCAATAAGCAAAATAAGATTTTGACAGTGACATTTGATTTACGTGTCATGTATAATAAAAAAAAGAACTTTGATCATTGGCTAAAGGCATCGGTCATAGCCATAAAGGAGAAAAAAGAAACTATGTTTAAGAAGAAACCACGAGCTTTCGTTCGGAAATTGTTAGTTTTTAATCTAATATACAGCTAGTGATTTCTAAACTCCTGCACAAATTATGAGGCTAAATAAATTGGTATTTCTCTACTATTATCGAGTCGCATTGTAGACAGTGATCAGCCATTGCTATATTATTTTAGTAATCGATACAAGAGTGCTGTTATTTGTGACCGCATTGTGCACTAACCGTTATCAGGGTTGCTGCGTTGAGGCCGAGTTAACAATGTGATCTTTTTTGAGATGGTTTGCTTAGTAAATTTTGAAAGTTTTATTTAAGGAAATTGACCTTCTAGTATCAGTCATGACATAGCCCTAACTACATCATCGTTGTCTCGGCGTTAATCCTAGTCGCATTCGAAGCTTTGGAGTCTGGGGTCCGCTTTACCAGTCTAACTGCTCATTTTGACTAAACTTCGATATTTTCCGTGAAGCGACTGCCGTCTGACATCCACAAACCGAAGGCGATATCAAAGCATTGCAGTTAGACCAATTGTTGGACTTTTGAGGGCTCCAACAACCCGTAACGACTGCCATTAGATGTTCATATCGCAACCGGGACCAACGGCTTAACGTGCTTTGCGCGGGGATCGAACCCGCGCCTCCTTGCGCAGCGGCCGCGTGCGCTACCGCTACGCCACGGAGGCTGTCAACCGTAAATGTGGAAGTGGCTTTGTTTGTTCCGATTTCACGCCTAATCTACGACTAGGAATAACACACAGGATACTTTTTATCCCAATATTCCCTCGGCAACAAAACTTAACGGGGCAGCTAGTTCTATATAAGACGTACTTTGTTGATCAAAACTGACCTATAAACTTTCTTCGACATAACATATTCAAAACTGTCAGCGCTGTTTCCCTGCGCTTCTATAGGGTTCGCCACCATGGGGATAACCGTTCTCTCTAAGAGTTGTAGCAAGCACTAATCTAAACTTATCATCATCAACCTTTTTATCATCCCACTGCTGGACACAAGTCTCCTCTCATACAGAGAAGAATTGAGCGTAATCACCACGCTTGCTCAATGCGGGTTGGCAATTTCAGACATAAAGTCCAGGTTTGAACGAAGAAAACAATGTAACGATTCGACGTAAAACCTACCCTAAAAGAGATTCGACAACTTTTGAAGATCTGAGCTTATTAGGCGATACATTATACCCGGAGGAAAAAAGCACCTCAAACACCAGCACTGAACTTTCCTTACAAAACCTAAGTGAAATAATTATGATGCGTCTCAAAGAAAATAATCAATCAATAATAGCTGATTTCCGGAGCATCATACGAACTGAAATAAATAAAGCTATTACGAAACTTACGGAAGATTTTGAACAGAAAACCGCTAATTTATCAAGACAAAACGAACAACGAATACAAGATATCGAAACGATTAACACAAAAATAGAAAACTTAATTAAAGAAAACGAACAATTAAAACAAGTAATTTCGGAAATTAAATCGTTATCTACTTCCCCTAAAATTCAATGTACGGAAAGCAATTCCAAAAAAATTGTCATCTACGGCTTCACCGAGTACTACAAAGAGCCTGAAGCTAACCTGCATGACCGAATCATAGAATTGTTTCGCGATATTCTGCAAGTGGACCTAGTGGGCTATGTAGAAAATATGTATAGAATAGGTAAAAATCACACAAATTGCCGGCCACTAGTGGTAGAATTAATAAGCAAAAGAATGGCTAAATATATTAAGAACAATAGCGTCTACTTTCAAGGAACAGGTTTGTCTCTATCTGAGTTTTTGGATGAAAGTTCACTTAAGGAAAGAAAACAATTACGAGACGAAATGATCAAGGCAAGGAAGAAAGGCTTGCATGCAGTAATAAGAAATAATCAACTATATGTAGAAGGGAAAGCTACCATGTTGAGAGACGAAACACGCAGAAGTCAACTGATTGCAACACAGAATGTGAAAATGCTTCATTCGAATCCTCCTCACGACACAAGCCACCGAGATCCAACGTACAGAAGTGAAGACACTGAAAATTATTCCTTTCGAAAACACAGACCAACTATTTAAAATTTTATTTCAAAATTTTCAAAGTCTTTATAATAAACAACACATACTTGAGTCCTTCATTGAAAACAACCCGATGTATAATGCAATATGTATATCTGAAACATGGTTGTCGAAAGAAAAACTAAGCATAGTACAATTTAGTGGATACAGAATAGCAGCGTCATACTGCCGCAGCACGCGAGGAGGAGGTGGCGTCTGCATCCTCCTACAAGATCATATCGACTTCAAAGAGCGGGACGATATAACCAGCATGTCCCTAGAATATATTTTAGAAGTATGTGCAATAGAGCTACCTAAAGAAAACATATTATTAGTATTAATGTATTGGAATAGAAGAGAGGAAGAAATATTTATTAGACAGTTAAAAGATATCGTTAATTATATAAATAAGAAGTATTTTAAATTTAATATAATAATAGGCGGAGACTTTAATATAAATATCTTAGAGAGAAATGTAAAGACTAGACAATTCCTAGATCTCATGCTAGGTTTCCTCAAGATGTTTTCCTTCACCTTTTTAATCAGCTATTGATGTCCGAGATATACTTAGAAAGTACATATAACTTAAAAAAAAATACATTGGTACTTGCCTGACCTGGAATTGAACCCGCACACTCATACTTGAGAGGCTGGTGTTTTAACCACTAGGCCACCACGACTAAACTTATCACCAAGTTCCATTGGATAAGTCCATGAATTTATATCCAAAATAAGGTCCATTTTAGAAGATTCTGATTCACAGTGTAAACGGCTGCAACGATCGAATTTCTTTACTTCAGAGTCTATCCGCCTTATTCATAAACGCTGCTTAAAGTTAACTAGTGATAAGCGATTCTTTCATCATACATTTTTGACCTTTTAACGTCACTTCACTTAAATCATCCTTTATTAATAAACACCTTAGTGTTTAAGGGGTTTATCCATAAGCGATGATTAAAGTTAAATAACGTTAAAAGGTCAAAAATCTATGTTTAAAGAATCGCTAATCACTAGTTAACTTTAAGCAGCTTTTATGAATAAGGGGGAATATCTTTTACATTAAATATGTCCTCGAATGATACGCCTGTAATTCTTCTATTTTTGTTGGGTTTGGTGAAATCGCATCGCATAGCTTTTCTATAAAATCAACACAATTTTACAACGTCAAAAGGAACGTACAACCTACTCTAGTTTATGGCTTGCCTGTACACAAAAAAAAAAACTTTAAAACAATATTAAAATACCAAAATCGGTTCAAAACGTTCAATTTGGCTTCCCTAAATCTAGTTCATGTGGGCGAGCGTCTAGTGCCCGCGCAGCGAATGCTGAATACAGATCACCAAGCCGAGATAATAGACACTAATCTCGATACATCATTGACATCTGTCAAAATTTGCGCGCCAAAACAGACTGTATAATGTAGCAGTAGAAAGTTGTGTCCTATAAAGATTGTCAAGAAGATGAAACTGTAAATAACAGAATATTATAATAAAAATGCTAATCGAGTAGATTTTTCGTGCCTTTCTTAATATGACTAGAATACTAATGAATTAAAAAAAAAAAGTTTTGACTTTTTTTTTAATAATTATAAACTAGCGCTTGACCGCAATCCCGCCTGATGGAAAGCAGTGATGCGATCGTTGAAGGTAAAGCGCGCTAGTTTATTAAGAGCCTATTCATTCATAAAAACTGAGCGAATAGGAAGGAAGACGGCAGTTGAGCGAGGTGATGCAATGTTGAACCCAACAACACGACCAACGAAGCTGCGCCAAAGGGAGATTGATCTGAAGACCTTCCACGACCAAACTCCCAACACAACAACATTTGGCGCATCGTACCCGGCACACATCGCAACACAACTGCTCAGACCCGTCCTCCGTACGGCTTCACCAGACATCATGCCGGAACACGACAAATCGCTTGGCTTGGCTGGCAAAGACTTGACTAATCTATGACCCATGATTCTACCCTATTATCCATACCTACCATAGCTATTATTTTTTAGTATACATTAAATTCTCATTGTATCAAAAATCAATACAATGCGAGGTCAGCTAAAAGCTGCCATTAAAAGTTCGTATGGCAACCGGGACCAACGGCTTAACGTGCTTTCCGAGGCACGACCAGACCAGTGCAAATATTCATATTCATGCATACAAATATTTGTACCGAATCGAACTGCCTCCTTGCGCAGCAGCCGCGTGCACAAACGCTACGCCAAAGAGTCTACACTATGTGTCCGTGCCTACTTTAATCAAATTATGATCAGAAATTTCTTCTAGAGTCGACGATTTGTACTTTTGAGATTAGTTGGTTTCTCGATAGTAGACCATAACATCGGCTGCCGGCAGAAGTTACCACCCACCAGACAAAGTCTTGCCGCCAAACGATTCGTCCTGATCCGGCATGATGTCTGGTGAAGCCGTACGGAGGACGGGTCTGGGGACTGCCCAGTTGTATTGCGATGTGTGCCTGGTATGCGCCAAATGTTGTTATGTCAGGATTTTGATCGTGGAGTGTCTCCAAATCAACCTCCCTCTGGCGCAACAGCGTTGGTAATGTTGCTAGGTTCACATTGTATCACCTCGCTGAACTGCCGTCTTCCTTCCTATTCACTCAGTTTTCTTTTTGAGTGAATAGGCTGTTAATAAACTAGCGCTCTTTACCATCAACGATTGCATCACTGCTTACCATCAGCACTAGTTTTCAAGTTTTTAAAAAAAAATTTGGGCCGTGGCTACAAAAATAAAATACAATGAAACGACTTTAAAACTCCAAGTTTCTAAACTTCTAAACACTAGAAATATAAGGGTTACAAAAAGTATAAGGAGTTACAACTTAGATTAACTTTCAACCCGTATGATAGTTGAAAGAAAAGGCTTTCAGTTTTTTTTTCAATTTAATAGACTAGTGCTTCACAGCGATCCCGCCTGATGGTAAGCAGCGATGCAATCGTTGATGGTAAAACGCACTAGTTTATTAAGAGCCATTTCACTCTAGCCTTGATGACAAATTATAATCAGACGGCAAGCAAATTGTTGCAATCCTTCGAAGTACGCGGTATAAAAGACAATATTGATAAAACAAACCGAATAACTTTTTACATTACATTAGCGCCAACAAAACAGCCAGACAGCCATCAAACAGAATTCCTTTTTTAAATTCCAATACCCTAAAATAACATTCGCAAAACACACGTTCTCCTCATGATCAAAGTTAAAACAAATGCAGCCACAAAACATTGTAACTATGCGGGTGAAAAAACCGATCATTTGCGCTGACCGACCAATACTGGCAACACTAACGACCACAGACTAACAAGTCTTTGTTATTTTTTTTTTACTAATTCTTTTCGGGCGGTCAAGGAAAGGCGTAATCCTTCTTTTGTTCTTACGTTGCCCGCATTGATTCGGTATTTGGCGGTGCTTGTACTATAACTAAGCCACTTATGGCTTACGGGTGGTTTAGGGATGGGAATGCGTCGATATTCTGTCGATTGATTGTTGAGCTTTTCATTTTGGTGTCCAGAACGTTTGTCTTATTTTGATTCAAATAGGTTTCGTAACATCGATCTATTAATTTTTTGCGTTTAAAATTATTCCAACGATCTTCGTAGTATGGCTGGAAGTATGTAATTGGATAAGAGTTGCCGATAATGGAGTTGAGTGCCGTGAAATAGGCCTATATCCAATAACGATATTGATAATTATTAAAATTATTATCAAGACTGGCTTTGTCCGGATAACTACTTGATATCCGCTTCTGAACACTTTCATTATCGTTTTTCATCTATTATTCTCGCTCTAATTGTTATTAATTTCATTTCTTTGCTTTGTTTCAAAAATATAAATTAGTGCTTGACTGAAATTCCGCCTGATGGTAAGCAGTGATGCAATCGCTGATGGTAAAGCGCACTAGCTTATTAAGAGATTATTCACTCAAAAACCTGGGTTAATAGGAAGGAAGACGGCAGTTGACCGAGGTGATGCAATGTTAAACCTAACAACATGACCAACGCTGCTGCGCCAGAGGGAGATTGATCTGGAGACCCTCCACGATCAAACATCATCATCATTTGGCGCATCATACCCGGAGTGCTCAACACAACTGCTTAGACCCGTCCTCTGTACGGCTTCACCAGACATCATACCGGAACACGACGAATCGCTTGACGGCAAGACATTGTCTGGTGTGTTGTAACTTCTGCCGGCAGCCGATGTAATGGCCTACCACCGAAGAATTTCATCAGGATTTTCATAGAGCTGAGTTTTTTTTTTGTCACGCTATCTTCACCAATGCTTCCATTTTTTCTAAATATTCGGTTTTAATTTTACATGGACTGAACTATCGAGGAAAATATAGCCATGGTCACATCACTAGCGGTGGCCAGCCGCTTGACCAGAACTTTAGCAAATGAATCGGGAGAGAAAACGCGACAAGCTCGCGCGAGTTATAGACAAAGAGTAATAAATACACACAGACTGCTGAAAAGAATTGCCTTTTTTATTTATTTTATTATGTTTTTACACGCTTTTTATTAGCTTCACTTG
Source organism: Sesamia inferens (assembly GCA_037179545.1). Classification (NCBI taxonomy): domain Eukaryota; kingdom Metazoa; phylum Arthropoda; class Insecta; order Lepidoptera; family Noctuidae; genus Sesamia; species Sesamia inferens. The sequence continues at coordinate 5,957,831 of CM073947.1, forward strand.
TATGTTTGTCCATCTCTAACTCAATTTTTTTTCAACCTTCCCTTATATTAATTTGTCAGGCAAAGTATTTTTTAGTTTAGATTTTCACGGTGGTAGGCCATAACATCGGCCGACGGCAGAAGTTACCACCCACCAGACAAAGCCTTGCCGCCAAGCGATTTATCGTGTTCCGGCATGATGTCTGGTGAAACCGTACGGAGGACGGGTCTGATCAGTTGTGTTGCGATGTGTGCCGGGTACGATGCACCTAATGTTGTTGTGTTGGGAGTTTGGTCGTGGAGGGTTCAGATCAATCTCCCTTTGGCGCAGCATCGTTGGTCGTGTTGTTGGGTTTAACATTGCATCACCTCGCGCAACTGCCGTCTTTCTTCCCATTAGCTCAGTTTTTCTGAGTGAAGAGGCTCTTAATAAACTAGCACGCTTTACCATCAACGATCGCATCACTGCTTACCATCAGGCGGGATTGCGGTCAAGCGCTAGTTTATAATTATTAAAAAAAAAAAAGTTTTAGATTCAGACGGCTTGTTGACACTTCCCGTGACCCAAGGGCTGGCTTTTATAAACTAGTGCTTGACTGAAATTCCGCCTGATGGTAAGCAGTGATGCAATCGCTGATGGTAAAGCGCACTAGCTTATTAAGAGCCTATTCACTCAAAAACCTGGGTGAATAGGAAGGAAGACGGCAGTTGAGCGAGGTGATGCAATGTTAAACCTAACAACAAGACCAACGCTGCTGCGCCAGATGGAGATTGATCTGGAGACCCTCCACGATCAAACTCTCGACACAGCAACATTTGGCGCATCATACCCGGAGTGCTAAACACAACTGCTTAGACCCGTCCTCCGTACGGCTTCACCAGACATCATGCCAGAACACGATGAATCGCTTGACGGCAAGACATTGTCTGGTGTGTTGTAACTTCTGCCGGCAGCCGATGTAATGGCCTACCACCGAAGAATTTCATCAGGATTTTCATTGAGCTGATTTTTTTTGTCACGCTATCTTCACCAATGCTTCCATTTTTTTCTAAATATTCGGTTTTAATTTTACATCGACTGAACTATCGAGGAAAATATCGCCATGGTCACATCACTAGCGATGGCCAGCCGCTTGACCAGAACTTTAGCAAATGAATCGGGTGAGAAAACGCGACAAGCTCGCGCGAGTTATAGACAAAGAGTAATAAATGCACACAGACTGCTGAAAAGCATTGCCTTTGTTTATTTATTTTATTATGTTTTTACACGTTTTTTATTAGCTTCACTTGTATGTTTGTCCGTCTCTAACTCAAATTTTTTTCAACCTTACCTAACATTAATTTTTCGGGCAAAGTAATTTCTGGTTTAGATTTAGTTTTAGATTAACAGACTGTCCAGACGGCTTGTTGACACTTCCCGTGACCCAAGGGCTGGCTTTTACCTTGGCCAGAGGCTAAGTATTGCCATTCAACGTGGCAATGCTGTCAGTCTCTTGGGTACATTACCAGTCGACAGCGATGACGAAGAATTTTTGATGCTGTAATGTAATTTATTAATAGTTTTAATTAGGGTGATAGCTTTATTTAGTAATTTGTATCTATTTAGTTTTATAAGTATGTACATATCGTCTTATAAATATAAAAGTAAATAAAGTTTTAGATTTAGTTACTTGGGTAACGCATCATTACGAATTTTAGCACTTGCTATTTTGTCTGTTGGAGATCAAGAAAAGTTTGGTAAAAACAAATGAGCACCACTTAAGCATTCGTGTTATCGGTATATTATTTAAAAACTTAAAAAAACATACTTTTAAAGAATATCAAACTAAACATAATTTATGACATTAGTATATAAACAATACTAGTAAAATGAGAAAAAAGCGTGAGGCGCTTAATAAACAAAAATTATGGCATGAAGTGCCATATATATTTTTTAGCTAGTGCTTGACCACAATCCTGCCTGATGGCAAGCATTGATGGAATCTTCAATGGTAAAGCGCACTAGTTTATTATGAGCCTATTCACTCTAGCCTTGAAGACATTTAGATTTTAATCAGGCAGGAAGACCGCCGCAGGCGAATTGTTCCAGAATTAAAATAATAATCTATATACAGAATGTTAAGAAAACCCTGTCCGACCCATAAGGATAATAAAGGTTAGGTAAACACATGACCAAATATAATATAAAATTTTACGTAATCATCATAGTACCAATACAAATGAATTTTGAAATAATCTTTTTTTCCCGCGAATTAAATCCAACTTCCCCGAAATTTGGTTATTTTTAAAAAAGTGACAACACCGGTATCATTATGAGCGAATAGCGATGCGACCACGTGCCGCGTGCCCTGCCGCCCGCCGCCCGCGGAAGGATGTTAACGCACATTTATTAAGTTACCTCTTTTTGCGAAATAATATTTATTTTTTTAGGGGGATTTTTTTTTAAATTTAGCCCGGTTTTGTATCCATTAGTAGAATCAGTTATCTATACCTAAAAACACATTCACGGGTCGGACAGGGTTTTCTTAACATACTGTATATTATCTATGCTCTTGATTTGATACTTTAACAACCATTTTATAATTAAATGAGTGTAGAATTTTCATCTTTTGTTTTTAATTCATATATTAACTATGATTTTATGCCCTAATGTTTAATGTCCCCGACAACACTTTAGCTCCCCATTCGTTATTTCTTTTTCGGAATTGGATCAAAAATTATTCTCTATACCTATGCAAAACTCATAAATTTCATATAATTTTTTTTTTCGGAATCAGACCAAAAGTCACTTTGTAAAATGCACAAACACCTATTTATAATATTATTAATTTAGATGGCTGTGTTGAACTAATATTTAAATTTCCCACCTTTCCATGATTTTTCTTTGCTAGCATTTCATGTATACTCTGTGGCGTTCGTATAAGAGAATAAATTCTCTTTGATTCTATGTAGGGGCGACAGCAGGTCAAGCTACCCGAAACTGTCAAATACTCCCAATCAACCTTGAACCTGAAAGCTTTAGCAATAAAGTTGAAAATCTAATAAACAAATCTGACAGACTGTAGTGGCTTCATGTGCTGTCGTCTGTACTACAAATGTAATAATAATATGGATGTTTCCTGGGTAAAAAAAATACTATTTAGTCCATCATTCAGATTATAGAAAAATATTGGATACGTATATTTTGTTTTGTCAAATCAATAAAAAATGACAAATATAAAAGGCATCAAAGATCAGGAGTGGTGGCTGGTGACGTCACTGGCTGCTAAAAAGTGTAGCAAGCAACGTCATGCGACTTTTCAACGCACTGTGTCGTCTTTATTTTTTGTTTAAATGAAAAAAGAAAACTACGTGTCTAATATGTTTTGGAAATCTGACTTACGGACTAATTAGTTTTTTTAGTCAAATAACCTATTATTTTAATTCCTTTAATTAATACTAAAGTCATCAGGCTGCATCTCAAGTGAATAAAAATCATACAATATCTTTAAAAAAATCGCATTTATCGTTTACTACCCCAGCTAAATCGTTTCTCTTTGCCGTGGTTCCGGCTCTGCACCCCAAAACGATTACAAATCTTACCAGCCGAGGGGAAGGAGCTCGTTAAATAAGAAATGACCGCGTATGTGTCAGCTTTCACTAATCCGTTGTTTGATACACCAAAAGTAATGTTCACCTTACAGCTATAGTGAGTTTCATCTAATAGTTCCTTTGCTGTCATGTTGGCATTCATTTTTTGTCACTATCGTAAACAAGTTAGATGCACTCTGCGTCTCTCTCTCTCTCACACTAAGTCGCATTAGTGCCAAAATGACGGCAAAGGAACTATTAGATGAAACGCACTATATTAGTGATTGGTGGAAACCATTACACGGTGTGCATTTATTAAAGGATATAAGAAAAGACCAAATGCGACGCAAAGGTCGCAAAGGTCCGGCAGTACTTCACACCAGGGCAGCTTCTAATGTTGTACAAAGCACAGGTCCGTTCGTGTGTGGAGTACTGCAGCCACATTTGGGCTGGCGCTGCTAAGTGTCATCTGGCCACTTTGGATTCAGTGGAGAGGCGTGCGAAGAGGCTGATTGGTGACCCTGATTTAACTCGAGTTGGTCTCCAAAGCCTAGAGCACAGGCGTAGAGTAGCCAGCCTTTCGGTGTTCTATAGGATACATTTTGGGGAGTGTGCGAGGGAATTGCACGATTTAATTCCCCCATCTTCGTTCCACCATCGGACGACCCGTCGTACGGCGAGTTTCCACCCTTATATTGTTAACACCTCTACGATTCGGACGAAGCGTTTCGCCTCCTCCTTTATACCGCGTACATCGAGAGACTGGAATAATCTGCCGGCGGCGGTGTTTCCGTCGGACTACAATTTGAGTGTCTTCAAGGCTAGAGTGAATAGGCTCTTAATAAACTAGTGCGCTTTACCATCAACGATCGCATCACTGCTTACCATCAGGCAGGATTGCGGTCAAGCGCTGGTTTATATTTAAATAAAAAAAAAATAAGTTATCTTGACTTACAAGTTGCAGGTTCGAAACCCATCAGGGGCTTAACTTTGTGTGAATTATTTCTTCACCACTACTCTTAAAACGGCGAAGGAAAACATGGTGAGGTCTTTGGTCTTTGCATTGTGTAGATTCAATTTCTTAGTATTGTATAATTGCATGGAACACGTGTGAGCACGATCTACTTGCTGTAAAGCATCTATTTGTTGGGTAAGTCTTTTATTGACTTGATAGTGCTATGGCTGTTGAGAGTATGTCATGTTCACTCAAATGTCTCGCTGGTGGTGGTGTGTGTTGGGTCATTAGGTTCCCTTCAATATGGTTGAGCTGAATGATGCTGATCCATACGTCATGTTCGTGAACGGACGCCGTCAGAGGGGACTGGTCATCTCTTAGCTGCTACGGCGTATTTTAAATTCTGAATTGTTGTTTTTTTTCCGTAATGGACGCTCTCAGCGTACAATATAATTCTGCATCGTTCTCACACGATTGATTTCAAAATGAATGATGTAATCAAATATTTGTATCAATAGCTTGATAATTTAAAAGAGTGTCCATGGAGTTTCTTGCCCGTTCTTCTCCATAGGTACCTACTCTTTGGAATGGGCGACTAGCTTCACCTTACTGACTGACCGACCTTCTGACAATTCAAAATTGCCTGTAACTGGTTTATTTGAAATAAATGCTTTGATTTTGATTTTGAGGAAACCGGTATATCCTAGAGCTAAACATTTCGAAGACATTTGACATCTACCAGCCCGCACTGGGCACGTGGTAGATTCCGGCCTACTCCCTTTCACTGACGGCTTAACGTGCTTTCCGAGGCACGACCAGACCAGTGCAAATATTCATATTCATGCATACAAATATTTGTCTATCAAATATTGGTAGTCAGCTGAAACCGGTTAGACCGGCTATACATATTTGGGAATAAGCAAGGTAGATGATGAACTATACAGTAGGTATGTTAAGAAAACCCTGTCCGACCCGTGAAGGTGTTGTTAGGTATCGATAACTGATTCTACTAATGCATACAAAACCGGGCTAAACTTAAAAAAAAAAATCCCCCTAAAAAAAAAAAATATTATTTCGCAAAAAGAGGTAACTTAATAAATGTGCGATAAGCACACATCCGCGGGCGGCGGGGGGCAGGGCACGCGGCACGTGGTCGCATCGCTATTCGCTCATAATAATACCGGTGTTGTCACTTTTTTAAAAATTACCAAATTATGGGGAAGTTGGAATTAATTCGCGAGAAAAAAAGATTATTTCAAAATTCATTTGTATTGGTACTATGATGATTACGTAAAATTTTATATTATATTTGGTCATGTGTTTACCTAACCTTTATTATCCTTATGGGTCGGACAGGGTTTTCTTAACATACTGTATAATGAGACTAAATAAATATTTATTTTAAGGATTTTCTTCTTCTTCTTCAGCCTATGCTGGACAAAGGCTTCCTCTCCCCAAGGCTTTGGGTTTGCCATAATCCCCACGCTTGGCAGACGGGTTGACACAGAAGCGCTGTTGGCTTCCGTGGTGAGATGCTTTTGCCATACATATTATTGGAATCAATTGTAACAGCACATACCTACTTAGGACCCATTAACTTAATCAAATTTTATTCCGTGGTGCTTGGCAATCTGGGCATCTCCCAGTTGCAATAATGTCCCTTTGTGCCGATTGGCCTAGTTCTGTTCTGTCTCCTGTTTGTTATGGAGGGAAGTGGAAAAGATATATTTTTTCTTACTCCTCCGCTATTCTTTTCTAATTAATTTCGTTGCGGGACCCAAGACAGTTGAATCGTTTCTCCGGGACTCGTCGAGCTTCATTGCTCGGCGTTTTTCTGGCGGTCTCCACTGTTGATTCTGGCTTTCAGGAGTTGCAGTGGGTGGGGAAAAGTGTGGCGGGTTTCCGTGCTGAGAGTTTCCTTAGCCACCTCTTACGACACCCACGGGAGGATAAGGGATGGTACAATAGGGTATTGGACTAAAAAAAAAACTAATTAGTCCGTCAGTCAGATTTCCAAAAAATACTAGACACGTATTTTTTCTTTTTTCGTATAAAAAAAAATGAAGACGACACAGTGCGTTGAAAACTCGTGTGACGTCACTGCACGCTACACTTTTTAGCGCGCAGTGACGTCACCAGCCGCCACCCCTGATCTTTGATGCCTTTTATAGTTGTCATTTTTTATTGATTTGATAAAACAAAATATACGTATATATTTTTCTATAATCTGAATGACAGACTAAATAGAATCAATTTTTTTTAACCCAGAAAACATCCCTATTCTAAGCCCGGTACCACATGGCTAATTATTCCTATTAGGATTAGTCCTGTTCAAAGACTTCTCTCAACACGCCCTTTTTGCTTGGAATTACTTGAAAGGTTTGACCTCTGTAAGCTTCGTTAAGTGTTTAACGAACACAGTTTTTTCAGCCGTTTTTAATCCGCTAGTGCCCGTCCAAGTTAAAGTGTTGGTCTTAAACACAACACCTAAGAAAACTTGCCTAGAAAAATACTTCTTACATTAACGGCTTTATCCCTAATAGTTTTAAACCAACTGACGAAAAAAAGCTATGAAAACAATACCTCGAAAAGTTAGTGAACAATAGGGTATTTGACTAAAAAAAAAACTAATTAGTCCGTCAGTCAGATTTCCAAAAAATACTAGACACATATTTTTTGTTTTATGAGAACAATATAAATTGGCAAATATAAAAGGCAACAAAGATGAGCAGGAGTGATGGCTGGTGACGTCACTGGTTGCTAAAAAATGTAGTGTGCAGTGACGTCACACAGTTTTCAACGCACTGTGTCGTCTTCATTTTTTCCTTATATGGAAAGAGCAAAAATACGTGTCTAGTATTTTTGGAAATCTGACTTTCGGACTAATTAGTTTTTTTTAGTCAAATGACTGATGATCACTAACTTTTACTTAAAACGTGTCTGCTCAACAAGTAAATAAAGCAATTAATTTTGTTGAACTGTCAAAATGAAACTTACCCTGCAGGCCCGGGTTTGCGGTCAAGCACTAGTTTACATATATATATATAAAAAAAAAAACTGGCCAAAATGTAGGAAAATTTGAAGTATTATTTGACAGCTGACTCGTACGAAATATTCGCACATTCACAGTTTGAAAAAACTGTGTTTTTTTTTATCAATGTGATTTGTACAATTTTGTACCTATACAGTATGTTAAGAAAACCCTGTCCGACCCATAAGGATAATAAAGGTTAGGTAAACACGACCAAATATAGTATAAAATTTTACGTAATCATCATAGTACCACTATAAATGAATTTTGAAATAATCTTTTTTTCCCGCGAATTAATTCCAACTTCCCCGAAATTTGGTAATTTTTAAAAAAGTGACAACACCGGTATTATTATGAGCGAATAGCGATGCGACCACGTGCCGCGTGCCCTGCCGCCCGCCGCCCGCGGAATGGTGCTCAACGCACATTTATTAAGTTACCTCTTTTTTTCGAAATAATACTTATTATTTTAGGGGGATTTTTTTTTTAGGTTTAGCCCGGTTTTGTATCCCTTAATAGAATCAGTTATCGATACCTAACAACACCTTCACGGGTTGGACAGGGTTTTCTTAACATACTGTACCTATGTATAAAAAAAAACTTGTCAAAATGTAGGGAAATTTGAAGTTTTATTTGACAGACTAGCTGACTTCTGATTTTATTTTTTTTATCCTCTGTTTTTTTTATCAAAATGATTTGTGCAATTTTTTATATAAATTGTATATTCCTCATTTATGTATGTATATTAATAAAGTATGACGGAAATTATGACGTACCGACAAAAAAAGCACTGAGAAATTAACCTATATGATTGAGACTGTAATCGGACTTCTCAGGTACAACTTTGCAGTAATTAATACCTAATACATCAAACAAATTACAAAAAAACATCTGCGAAAATCTTCAAAATACCAATGCAAGACGTAGGAAAGAATGCCTTGTTCTTGGCATAGGCGGCGGCACTTTATCCGAATATATTACTAGATGCACCGATAAGTACCCTCATAGTGGTATCTTGAACGCATGCGTTTGACAGCTCTGAGCTGGACGTAATGGCGTTTCGCGCCATTTGTTACCGCCTTTTTTTGTTTTGATGGCAGCATTGTAAATTTTGACGTCGTTATGTCAAAATTGCTGATCGGATATGTTTAGAGATGTGCCGCGTTAAGCGGATTCGATGATTAGTTTTTATGGCTTCGATTTTTTACTTACATTTTTAGTACGATTGAGGATTAAAGTCTTTTTTATTCAACCTTTTTGCACACACAACTTTTCTTTGCCTTTTAAATCTTGTTCTAATAAAAAGCTCAGTATGTATAGAGGTCGGAAGATCCTATAGAGGTCCACTGCTGGACAATAGCCTCCCCCAAAGCTTTTATTGTTTTCGGGGGTTTGCCATAATCCCTACGCTTGGCAGATGGGTTGGGAATCGCAGTAATTTGATATTCCACAGGAGAAGCGCTGCAGCCCACTTACCTGGTGAGAGTTCCTTTAGGCACCTCTTACGACACCTACAGTAGGATATGAGATGTTACTAAGCCCGGTGCCACACGGCAAATTTTGTCAACATACGAGTAGAAATATATATTTTTTTTAAGTTTTTAAGTTCAGTACAAAGTTTTCTTTCTATTTCATTAAGAAAAGGACAGTAGAATGTTAATTTAGTCCTTTCAAATTAAGATATTCATAGACTTTAGAGAGTTTACATGTGACTAAAACTATGCCAGCCAAAAATACGTTATTATATTTACGTCAGGCGCGGGCTAATTTGACAGAACTAAAATAATATTTATTTTCTATCCTTTTCTTAATGAAATAGAAACAAAAAGATGCACTATTTCTAAAATTAGTTTAGTTTGTAAATCGGTACCATTGTCTATTAATTCTCATTGGATTGTGCAATGAAATACAATTCGCTGACATAACATAATAAAAAATATAGTTTAAAAACAAACATGCTTTTAAAGAATATCAAACTAAAATAATTTTATAAACAATACTACTAAAATGAGAAAAAAGCGTGAGGCGCTTTGTGCCATAATTTTTGTATAATAAGCGCCTCAAGCTTTCTTTTTTTTTTTCATTTTATTAGTATTGTTTATATACTATTGTCATAAATTAAATTTTAAAATTATTTTTAACTTTTTAATTTGATATTCTTTAAAAGCATTTTTTTTAGTTTTTTAAACTATATTTATTTCAACTTTTTAGTTCGATATTCTTTTTTTAAATAATATACGGATAACACGAACGCTTAAGTGGTGCTCATTTGTTTTTACCAAACTTTTCTTGATCTCTAACAGACAGAATAGCAAGTGCTAAAATTGGTAATGATGCGTTACCCAAGTAACTAAATCTAAATCTAATTCTAAATCTAAAGTAAAAAATACTTTGCCTGCACAAATTAATGTAAGGCAAGGTTGGAAAAAATTTTGAGTTAGAGACGGACAAGCATACATACAAGTGAAGCTAATAAACAGCATGTAAAAAGGCCGACGCCTGATAAAGCAGTTCTAAATTCGTGGACAGTAAAAACGCAGTCTTTATTCCAATATCGAGTGTGAACGTTAATATTGCAATAAAATGTTACAAAATGACGGATAAAGGTTTGGTTTTATTATGAAAATACTTTAGCCTTTTTTTTTTCTCTTATGGCTGTGCCAACTGTTCTTCTATTCTATTCTATTTTTATTTATGGCAAGTAGAGCCGATGTCGACTATTCTGCCAATGTCAAAAGCAGATTGGAGAAGCAAAAGTGTAGATAAGCAATAGTACCTAATAATAAAAACAAAAAAATAGGGGCAGGAAAGTCAAGCTGAGTGTCACGCTCGTTTTTCATTGGACTTTTAAAATTATTTATAGTGTTGTTTACTAAATAAAAGTGCGTGTTCATTTATGTAGTAAAAAGTGCATTTAGTAAATAGTTCATAAAGAACAGTGAAATATCGCAGCATAGTGGCCACATCATGACTTTGCCCCAAAACTCACTCGTAACGGCGATCACGCGGCCGTCTTTTTTGACATGAATAATTCATAATTACGTGACATTGGCTAAATGCACAAACCGTGCGAAGTCAAAAAATAAAGAAAGAAAAAAATATATTTGAGGAACCAAATATAATTTTATATTAAATTGGTTAGTCTTGTTAAGGGTCGCAATCAAAATCTGACATTTTTAACAGTATATTAACATTAATGTGTCAAAAATGTACAGTATTCAGTACGTATGGAGAGCTGTTAGTATTGTTGAAGGCTGTCCGCTTTTGTAGGACACTTTAGGAAGTGTAGCATTTAAAGAAAATAATTTTGACCTGTGTATCTTCTTGTGTTGATTGATGATAGAAGTGCTCTCAAAATTAGTGCATTTTGTGTTTTATCTTTAGCCATGTGACATTTCTTGGTCTTGGTGGTAGGCCATAACAACGGCTACCCGCAGAAGTTACCACCCACCAGACAATGTCTTGCCGGCTAGCGATTCGTCGTGTTCTGGCATGATGTCTGGTGAAGCCGAACGGAGGACGGGTCTGAGCAGTTGTGTTGCGATGTGTGCCGGGTATGATGCGCCAAATATTGTTGTGTCGGGAGTTTGGTCGTGGAGGGTCTTCAGATCAATCTCCCTTTGGCGCAGCATCGTTGGTCGTGTTGTTGGGTTTAACATTGCATCACCTCGCTCAACTGCCGTCTTCCTTCCTATTCACTCTGTTTTGTCCAAGTTACACAACTTGTGAGAGAGATTTATACCACATTATTTTTTGTTTATGCCAAACCCGAAACACTTGTCCAATATTTTTAAGTAAAGAATCTATGCACCAAATTTAAAAAGATACCATGAACCACTACAAAATTATGAGCTTGTTATCCTACTTAGTTGTCTCAACAAAAATATCGTCACCACTCCGCTCGGGCGGGCGAGCGATGCGTTGACTTGTGGCGTCAGTTATTGCGCGTACTATGATCTATCGTAAGCTGCGTGACGCGCTCGGTAACCACACTGCAGCAATTTCTAAATGTATTTGGGAAAAAATATAACATGCTGTAGAAATTATTGAAATTGATTCAGTTGCTTATTCTGAAAAAACTGTATTCAGGTTTCTTATAAAGCCGGCAGAAGTTACCACCCACCAGACAAAGTCTTGCCGCCTAGCGATTTGTCGTCTTCCGGCATGATGTCTGTTGCGATGTGTGCCGGGTATGATGCGCCAAATGTTGTCGTGTTGAGAGTTTGGTCGTGGAGGTTCTTCAGATCAATCTCCCTTTGGCACAGCATCGTTGGTCGTGTTGTTGGGTTTAACATTGCATCACCTCGCTCAACTGCCGTCTTCCTTCCTATTCGCTCAGTTTTTCTGAGTGAATAGGTTCTTAATAAACTAGCGCGCTTTACCATCAACGATCGCATCACTGCTTACCATCAGGCGGGATTGCGGTTAAGCGCTAGTTTATAATTATTAAAAAAAAAAAAATGCCATTGTTCTTCAGATGAAATGTTACAAAATAATGTAACTTCTCGCATCGCTATGCATGGAAAACTGTCCATAATCTGTAGACTATAAATCAAAAGTTATTAGGGCTATAATATTGACATTACAGTCAACGAATCGGACTCAGTATTAACTTTTAACACTACCATCTTTAATATGAAGATTTATAGCTTATTATAATGGCGCCTGTCAAACTGTCAGTTTATGACGGTCGCGCCATAAATTGGCGGGAGTGCATTCGCCATATTGGATTTTACGAATGTGGACGCATGTTGAGGAAATGATCTTTCATGCTTTATGTTTTGATGGCACAGCATTTAGATTATAATATCTAACATCAGTTTCGAAGATATTGAATAAATTATTATTTTTATGCTATAGAACTCTTTTAAACCATTTGAGTTAGTGTAGTAAATAAATAATAGGTGTACAAGTTTCCGCTGTTTAACTAAGGATATCTTTAGTTACTAAGAGTTACTTTGATATTGTCAGATGTAAAAAAGACGCCTGCAGTGGCTTTGCCGTTGATGCGCGTCGCAGTGACAGGCAGCACTATATACACAAAAAAAACCTATAAAAAATCTTTGGAAAATCTTAATACTGCCAACCAACTTAAATGTATCTCTATTTTCACAGGTTTCGCGCATGCCTCAAGCTAGCAGACACATCAGTATCAAACATGGTGGGGAAGCTGTTCTTTAACGTCGTCCAAACGAAATGCTTCATCCTCAAGCCTGTCAAGATGTGCACGCAACGCTCCTGGTGGGGCAAATGTCTCCGGAGAGGTTACACGAAACAAGCCTTCTTGAGGGACAACCTACCTTACTAGCCTGTATAAAGGCTTACCTTTGCCATTAGAAACTAGGCTGAACAAGGTCTTATCTTTGCCTCAAAAATCATTGACAGTTGATATTGTCGATGACAATTTATTCAATGTTGCCAGTGTTACCAGTTTAATTTTAGGGTAATTTCGCAGTGTGTTTAAATATGAGGAAATGAAGTTACGTTGAATTCCTGAGTACATAAACACGTTCTAAATAATATTTATTTCTGTGATCGTATGAGTAACTTAATGTACATATTTTTAAATGTTACTATAGATGGTTTACGTTTCTCATAGAAATGAAATGTGTGTCGATTACGGGTTTTGAATGTTCAAGTAAAAAGTTTGTTTGTATTACTGGTCTTATGGATTATTATTATAATATTCTATCTTTTTTACATTAGAATATGATTCTGTCGGACAAATTGGTACCTTATAATGACAAAAATGGTACTTTTTCTGCCGGAAAGTAACAAACTGCGCCAGAAGTCGATGCAATGAATTCAGATTTTTTTCACTTTTCGACTAACTTTATAACCTCATAAATCCGTACTTCACATATTCCTTACTCACTGCCATTTTAAAAAGTTCCGTCTGCTAGTTATGCCAAGCGAAAATAGTCTTTATACTCTGATGATTTTTTTTCTTATTGGGTTTTAAATATTTACTAAATTGATTCATATTAGTATACGAAAGATTATTATATAATGCGAAAATGTCAATACTGCAATCAATGAATACATTATTCTGATTTCTTTTATTACAAACTAAATTTCATTACAGTACATCCTTTTCATTCCATTTAGATAGAAGATAAATATTAACTCAGTCCTGTCGAGAACGGTTCCAGAAAGGTTCGTGTTATAGTTTTTATTGGAACAGTATTTGAGTGTCTTCAAGCCTAGAGTGAATAGGTTCTTAATAAACCTGCGCGCTTTACCATCAACGATCGCATCACTGCTTACCATCAGGCTGGAATGCGGTCAAGCGCTAGTTTATAATTTATAAAAACAAAAAGTCTATTTTCGCTTAGCTTCCAAGTTAAACATTCAGATTATTGGTATTTTATTGTAAATATGTAATTATACAAAACAAATTGACACTATTTATTTGTTCACGAAAGTTAACCATAAGATAAGAAAAATAAAAACAAAACTCTTGTTAAAAAAAACTTGCCGAATTTCTAAATTGTAGAGAAATAAAAGTAACCCAAAAGGATGACTTAGGAAATTATTGCCAGGATTTAAAAAAAATAATTAAAAATAAAAAAAAATTGTCTGTCAATTTTTGTCTATGTCATCCATATATTTGGCAATTAAACTTATTAGATTTAGCAGACTTGTAGATATTATAGTAATATCTCAGGTGAACCCAGGAGTAGACTTGTATTGTAAAACAAACCAGGCTTTAGAACTATATCTGTCAAAAAGGGAAAAGGTTTATTTTTGAATATTGTCATATCGGCCACAATAAAATGAACAGAGTATAATGAATTTTTGACAGATTTCAGTCCTTTAGCCTTTAACTAACTCGGTCTAAACTCAATAATAGTATATAAAGCAAAATTATTAAAATAAAAAGTAATATAATTAATTTAAATTATTTACCGCTAAAAATTATATTTTTATGAAATTTCAATTCACAATATTAAATGTTAATTTTTATAAATTCAAAGGCCAATGTTGGGCTTAACTTACTGTACCCACTAGCGCCACCAGCGGTGGGAATTGTAACTATTTACACTACAAATAGTTCCTATTCACACCGCTGGCGGCGCTAATGTACTAAACTCTTTTCAGAGAATCATTTTGTGCCAAATCTTTACAAGATCTTCCATTTAAATTCACCAAATGAATATTTCTCTTAATCCATATTATGTTTTTAGCGGTTTTATACTTTTAAGAAAGGCGTGCGAAGTTCCTCTTTTCGACAATATGAATGTTAGTCAAATAAGTATTTTGTGATTTTCACATGTAGATGTTTTAAATGTTAGTTGTAGATTAATTAAGAAGATGCAATCATTTCAAAAAGTTACTATGCAGTTTCCCCCTTTTTACAAAACGAAATCTAACTTCAGTTCCAGGCTTAACATTTGAGTCAGTATTTGTATTTCGAACTTTATTGAGGTTAAGTCATAGTTCTTAATACAAAAGTGACAAATTAGTACGTACCCAACTAAACTGACATTTTTATACAGCGTGGAATTTTATGGTTGTTTTCCCGCAGCGAAACGGTTTTGTCTTAGTAATACAATCGTTTCATGAATAAATAAAATATTAGAAACATAAAATAGCAGATTTAACATAGTGATAAAAAAAACTCGAAAGTAAGCACGAACCAATAGTAAACTTCTGATAATCTACAGCTGAATGGCGCGGGAGCATTGACCTGCGTGCTTCAACTATTATTCATTCATACTTTTACGGGCTTAGGATTTTCATAAATACTTTTTAGCGGCAATTTACTGAACAGGAAAATAAAATTATTATCTAAGATAATTGTTTGTAATTTTTGCGCGCAGACTACTTTATGTCGTATCACTAGAGTCGAGAGCTTATTTTACTTTGAACATTTATAAAGCGGCAACGCCTTTGAACGGTAGTTTTTTTGAATGCTAGTTTGAGCGGTAAATTTTTGTATTGGTACATTTAAGTTATTTTATGCCTTTTTTTGGTTTGAACATTTTTTTCTTTTGTCGGCATGCCGTTGAATTTTCGGATTGTTGCCTACAAGCTGTTTTATGCCCTATCACTGCGCGCGGGAGCTTATTATGGTTTGAACATTAAATGCATTGCTTTCCATTGAGGCGGTTTCATACCCATTCCGAGTGGTACCTACAGCTTGTAGGTAGCGTAACTAACTTTTCTCACTTTTTCGAGTTGATGATTTTTTTTTTAATTATTTTTTATTATTTTATAACACAAATATTTTTAATTTTATCTTTTATTCTATTCATCGAAAGTACTCCTTAAAGCAAATCGTTCTGCCGCGGGAAAACAACCATTAAAATTCCAGCGTGTATAAAGAGCTGCATAACTCAACAACCATTTAGGTGTTTTAAACCTGACCTAAATAAAATCTATGTTTTGTAATAAGGGAGTTGAAGTCTTTAGATAAGTACTAATAAAATGTTGTAGAAATATATGCAAGGAAGGTTAGTTGTTTTATATTTTGGACTTTACCGAAATCGGTGAAGAAATACCTGAAACTTAATTATTACTGTTACTTAATTTCCCATTTTAGAGGTTTGAGGAGGATCCTCCGACCAAACAGTATTGTGTCCGGCGGGCAGCTTCCCGACGATTAATGTTGGGAAGTTGTATATATGCTAGTTGCACGGTGAACTTTAGTTGCGAGATGCAGCTACTGTGTGACGTTAGTATGACGCGTTGTTGATGACAACCCTTATGGAACCACTATAATGTATTAAAACACCATTAAACCATTGTGGAAAAGGGATAGCGCTATTTGTCCTGTATAGCTCCATCTTTGTCTGACCATAGAACCATAATGGTTTTAACACGTCATAGTAACCCCTGATTCTGATGTCCAAACCTCACAACTATTATGTTTTCTTGCATAACAGCGTTTCCCAAACTTTGTTCTACTGTGACCCGGTAAATTTTGTATCTATTCCTCCTTCGTGACCCACTTAATTTTTTGGACCCTACTAAAATTGGTATTTAGTAAAATAAAACACAAATGTTGCTAATATGTATGTATTACAATCAATAATACACGCGCGGAAGGGCAACAAAGTGCGACTGAAACAAAAGCTAGCTACAACGCATGCGCATGAGTGCATCCCGCCCGACCGACGCGCGCGCCTTTAGCTGCAATGCCTACAATCCGCTAATCGAGCTATTCATAATTATCTCGTTAATCAAGAAATAAAATTGACCATCTCCTAGTACTTATTTAAAGTCGCAGCATTACCTTCGTAAAGCGCATTATACGCTTACACAACACACAACTTTAGGCTTATACAGCATGTTAAGAAAACACTGTCCGACCCATAAGGATAATAATGGTTAGGTAAACAAATGACCAAATAAAATATAAAATTTTGCATAATCATCATAGTAACAATACAAATGAATTTTGAAATAATCTTTTTTTCCCGCGAATTTACTGTAACTTCCCCAAAATTCGGCAAATTTAAAAAAGTGTAAACACCATTTTAGACCTTATAATTGTCGGCTTTCTTTTGATTGTTTTTTTAGGTTCTTTAGCGGCGTCAGTGTGTCTAGCCGCCGACGGCGGCAAAGGAATAATTAGAGCTGTACTAGTTTTTGCGTAATAACGTTTTGTTTTTGTCGCTATTATTCAAAACTGTACCTGGCCGAATGATTTGTTGTAAAAACACAGATTACCTAATGGTAAAAGTACTTTTTTTGATTATCGATTAATTACTCATAACAATATTGTAACACAAGTACCTATTAGTAAATAGGAACTAGAAAGGTCTTATGAAATACGATTTTAGGAAAATATTATAAACAATGTAAAGCATTCAAGTTCACCTGATTTAAGTTATGTGAAAGTTGTAAAATCTAAAGAATGTCATGCGATGTTGAATCGATGCGTGAAATGCTGCAATTTTAAATCGATACCAAAAATCGTTACGAGAATACTTTGAATACTTTCACACCTCTAGTCAAAGGGCACCGCCGTGCAGCTAGAGTACCTATTTTTATGAAATAAAAATCATTTTTATTTTAAATTATTAGTTTCGCGTAGACATTGCGTCCGTGTAGACGTATCGTTTATTGTGTGATCATATCGTTTTCTAACGTAATGTAACATGCTGATGGAAGGTAGTAGGTAACTGCAATTGTGTTGTCTTGTGATCAGGTGTTGAACGATTCGGATGTGACTACTTATTGGTCAATGTGGTTCCAGCATGACGGTGCCCCACCATATTTTTGCCGACCTGTACGTGAGTACCTCCACTATCAGTTCGGCGAGCAGTGGATTGGTAGGGGTGGACTAACTTTGGGAAACACCGTGCTAATCTCGTGCGACGGTGCCAGGCCGGTACAGTTCTTAGTGAACGAAATATGGAACAACATCTCCGCCACAGCCATTGTGCTCATCAAATGAAATTTGAAGATACATTCGGAGGGTCAGACGACCTTCCTACTAAAAAAAAGTTCTTTTCACGAGCTGCCTAAGTAAGTATCATTGTTTCTTTCGAGAGTCGATAAACGTGGTTAGACTACCTATACCTACATGCATGAGGTCAACTGAGGTCACGACCTGTGCCTGTGTTGCCATGAAATTACCAATTTATTTTATTTAAGTTATTTATTTTTAAGGGGGTATTTTTTTTTTAGTTTAGCCAGGTTATGTACGCATTAGTAGAATCAGCTAACGATACCTAACAATACCTTCACGGGTCGGACAGGGTTTTCTTAACATACTGTATTGAAAGAAGCATGTCGGCAACATTTGCCCGCGCGTGTTGCTCGCCGATATGACGGCGGCTTGCCGGCGGGTAGCGTAAATATATAAATTATATAAGCAAATAATTTTCTGATGTCAAACTGCCGACATGCTGCTGACATGTCGCCAGCAAAATTTTACGACTTGCAATGACTGAAACCGCCAACCTAGCCCACCGGCAAAATGTTGCCGATATATGCCGCTGGGCCGGCTTTGGTGTGTAGAGCGCTTTATGCTGCTACCCGATATTTTTTTGGCGACCCGGTGCCGGGTCGCGACCCTCCTGATGGGAACCGCTGTTGCATAATATTTTTTAATTACAGTATTATGTTTATTATTCAAACGCATTATTCGTTATTCTCCTACCCATTTCAATTTAATTGTGATTGACGCAACATATCTTCTCTTCTTCTCTTTTCATCCACACTTCTCTATTAGACGTCATCTCCATAATCATCCCCTTTCTTAACTTATCATCATTCTCACATTCCCTCCATCGTATCTTTGGTCTTCCCCTACTCTTATAGCCTTCCACACTCATACTAAAAACTCTCCTCTCAATATTTTCCTCATTTCTCCATAACACATGTCCATACCATGACAATTGATTTTCACACAACTTTTTAGTCACCTGCATTGAGTCTCTGTCGCCATCTCACTGTAAAAACTTAGATGACACTTAAACGACTCTGCTCTAACACCGCTTCCACCCAACCTCGCCCTAAACTAAGACGACTGCTCGCAGTCCACGCGGCGACAGCTAGAAGACGGCCAGCTATCCACCTTTATCCTAACTTTTCGCAATTCGCATAGTTGGCGACTTACAGCGCGTGAACTAGCAATTATTGCTATTGCACTTGAGGTTGAAAAGAAAAGCGCAAGAAATAACAGTTTAAGATGTTGGGTGCATAAAATGCTGAAAGCAACCGACTGAGCGGCAACGTCGCGGCGACTGCTAGCATTGAGCGTGCGGACACCGCACCGACTGCTCGTCTACAACGTGCAGCCAGCGAGGCGTCAACTACCGAGCAGTCTGACAGCTGTAAGCTCGCTGACAGCTGACTGTCTGTTAATATACAGAGTGGTGCTGACAATACGACAATAAATGAAAACACGAACAATGCTGGTTCATAGGAATAATTCTAAACCATACAAAAAAAAACCTAACATCAAAAATAAAAAAATGAAAATTTCAAACAAACTAAATCGCATAAAACTGCAAACGGAATAGAACATCCTTTAAAAATATTGGTTCACTGACCTCCGATCGGCGACAGCGCGATCCTGTATCTACTTGCTTTTTTCGCGCCATTATTATTAAAGTTTGGTACCGCAGGGTGCGGCGGTCATTAACCTGTAATGTTCCTTATCAACATGTACATCATGTAGAAAATGTGAAAAATGAAAAATAATTTCCTGTGACTAACCTAACCGACATATTTATATGATTTTTTATGGATAGACTGAGAATGTGTTGAGGTACTTACACGATGTTTGATTTATTGTCGTATTGTCAGCTGTATATCTAAAGAGCAACATTTAACCCCATATTTGACTAATATTCTTTTTGGCGAGTGGGAGCAGAGTCGTGTATGTGGGTTATGGCACGTAACGGAATGTGGAACTAATGCTAGGGATTGACATATTTGAAAACTCACTCTAAACTCACGGTTAAACTTTTCGCAGAATTTTCTTGCTTTCCCTCATAAATGATCATTTCTTATTCCATCCAATTTATTGGCCTCGATTCACTTGTTAACAAACTAATTTTAAGTTAAGTGCACCTTTTTCTTTCTATTTCATTAAGAAAAGGATAGAAGATAACATTTCAGTTTAATCCTGTCAAATTAAGATATTCCATAGACAGTTTAGACGCGATTATAAACGTAGCGACCAAAAATACGTCAATTGACGTCAAGAGCAGACTCTGAATTTTCTCTAATTGACAGAACTGACACTATAATTTGACAGGTCTAAACTAACATTTTAAAAGAAAAAAATGCAGTTAACCTAAAATTAGTTTGTGAAAAGAGAATCAGCGCCATTATTATATTAAATTAATCGACGCGTTTTTAATTTTTCGTGCGATCTCAAAAGAAAATTTCTCAACAGTGGGTCCTCGATGATAATAAAATTTCAGAGGACCCACTAGTGGGCCTTTGGAGACAGCAGTATTCAGGGACCCACCGGTAGGTCTCTTTGGTGGGTCCTTGAAGCCCGAGCGGCAAAAACTTCCCTGAGATCTATTTACGTGGATTCTGTACTTGAATCATTATCAGTAGCCTGGACTTCTCCAATGTATATAACTATGTAAATAATAATCTATGTAGTATGAATGCATGCTAGCAATGTGAGAAATCGTTTGAATATTATAGACAACTTTTATTTTTGTTCCGATTAATGTAACTGATGAAATAAATAAAAAAATAACTTGCAAATAATGTTGCGTTGTTTTCTTTTGTTTCCTAAGTGTGTTACATAGACGGGCGGTGTGTCCAAACGGTTGAGGCAGGTGATACCCACAAACGCTGCCGGCAGTAGTGCGGAGGAAGCGCAGACTCGTGGGACGCGGTGGTGTCCTTCTGCGAGGACGTGATGTCACAGAAGGAAGCTGCGGAACGGGAGAGGGAGATCTCAACTCCCTTCCCGGACCGCAGAAGACACACCGAGCGCCGAGGAAGGGCGGATAACGCCCTCTTCCGGCCCCCATGAATGGGTCCAGGGGCGAGGGACATGGGGAAGTCCCTCCCCCTATTCGTTGGACCCCGAGGCGGAGCCGCGCGCGAGTGTCGGCGCACGCCTCAGAGGCGATACACGGGGTAGTTTAACACCTCACTACCCTGCGCAGGAGGCGAGGCCCGGACAGACCGGGCCGGCACGAGAGTGTGGGGCCGCGGCAGAATCAGGGACTCCCGCGGCTCCGTGCGCACGTGACCGGAGAGACACCGGGGTGGTTTTTAGTTAGTAGGAGTCTGCCAGACCCCGTCGCACACTCCAGGGCGGCGGACATCCATTGAGGATTTTCCACCCGGGAAAAAAAAAGAAAAAAAAAAGCGACACCCACAAATAACAGCCGTCGAAATGTTGACGGCTGCTGTTTGGTCTGCTGTTGATGCGTGCCGCTTTTGTATATACAATATGTAAAGAAAACCCTGTCCGATCCGTAAAGGTATTGTTAGGTAACAATAACTGATTCTACTAATGGATACAAAGCCGAGCCAAACTTAAAAAAAAAAATCCCCCTAAAAAAATAAATATTATTTCGCAAAAAGAGCTAACTTAATACATGTGCGGTAAGCAACACTTCCGCGGGCGGCGGACGGCAGGGCACGCGGCACGTGGCCGCACCCCTATTCGCTCATAATAATACCGGTGTTGTCACTTTTTTAAAAATTACCAAATTTCGGGGAAGTTGGAATTAATTCGTGGGAAAAAAAGATTATTTCAAAATTCATTAGTATTGTTTCTATGATGATTACGTAAAATTTTATATTAAATTTGGTCAAGTGTTTACCTAACCTTTATTATCCTTACAGGTCGGACAGGGTTTTCTTTACATGTGTAATAGGTAATATTTAATAATAAATGTTTACATCTCTCATAATCGGTAAGTAAGTTCTTATTACCCCCAAATGGGGTTTGTAGCCTTGAAGGTGATCAATTAGCGCTCTAGGATACTGCATCGGTAGCTTCAAGGATGCTTCGGGATAAAGCTAAATAAAAACATACACAAAGTACTTTCAACCTACGGCACAGCTTATACCATCAGCTTAGCATAGATAATCGAACAACGCGGTAGTGAAAGCGATCATTCTATAGTTATTAACTAGCTGACCCGGCAAACGTTGTTTTGCCATATAAATAATTGATTAAAGTACTAAAATGGCTATTAAAAAATAAGGGTTGATCGTAGAAGCGTGAAAATTGAGGATTGTATGTATTTTTGTATGTTGTATCATAAAAAAATAGAAACTAAAAAATTTTGTCTAAAAAATAATAAAAAAATTTAGGGGTGGACTACCCCTAACATTTAGGCCGATGAAAAATAGATGTTGGCCGATTCTCATAGATACCGGATAAGCACAAAAAATTTCATCAAAATCGGTCAAGCCGTTTCGGAGGAGTATGGCAACGAAAACTGTGACACGAGAATTTTATATATTAGAGATAGGTTCTGTGCATTACAGAACTTCGTAGCAAAAGAGCTACGTCGTAGACTCACATCTACGAGATAATTATGAGAACCAAAAAAACAAGGACTTTTGGCGCATTCGTATGATTGCGTCAAAAGTCCTTATTTTTTACTTTTAGTTACCTCGTAGATGTGAGTCTACGACGTAGCTCTTTTTTGCTACGAAGAGGTAACTATGAGAACCAAAAAATAAGGACTTTTGACGCCATCGTATACACTATAAATATGTATATCTTGCTGTAGCTATCACGGTGTCGGGTCGGACACGCCAGGCGAATTCAATGCTTTTCCCACATCCAACAAAAGTGGCCAACGTCGCTAGAAAGAAGTTTCCTCGTCAAAAACTCATATAAACTGTAGATGTGGAGAGGTCACTAGCCAACAGCACTATCATTGAACTTGCCTACCAGTTCAACTTTATACCTGCGTGTCACTTCTTTTTTTATTTTGACACCTCGTGGTTGACTTTGAGAGGCTGTGACTACTTAACCAAACTATCCTGTGACTGCCTTATATGAATTTAAAGCCTCCAGCCAGGGGCATTTAAAAACTAAGCGACTACACGCTAAGGGCACCACCTGTGGGAACGAACAGGCGTCGCTGGAGAGAACAGCAAGGGACGGCGGGATCTAAATTTTTATGAATTCCGTTTCATGAGCGGCATTTTCTAGTACTATCTCTGAGAAGAATCGCCAAAACAAACTCAGAGGTTATAGTCAGGAATTAATATTTACCTACTGGCTTAGCTGCGGCGCGGGTTGGCCTCATAGGACAAGGGAATTGAGGGGCGGTTACGTTGAACGCGTCGCGATCGACCTCGGCGGCGAGGTCGGAAAGTTGGTGTCTTGTCTTTTGTGCTACTGATCCTATTGGCCTCTTGGAAGAGGGTTATGGGGTCATCAGGGTCGGTGAGAACGTGCCTGGGTGGGTCGGCGAAGCTTACTGTTTCAAGTTGTACCTATGTATATAGCTGCCGCGACAACCAGAGTTGCGATGTTTGGCGGCTGTGTTAAAGAATCGCTTGGAAAGTCTTTTCATGAATTGCTGGAGTGGGGATTGTAAGATCGAGATGAAGGATCTCATTTCGGACGAACCAAGAGGCAATTTGTTGTTCTACGATGAAAGCGGTTTTGGAGTGTCTGCATCCTATAGATATGACTGGGCTCGGTGTGTGCGAAGACTACACAGGCGTATGTCATGATGGGGCGTATACAGGCTGTGTACAGACACATTTTGCACATTAGGGACAGCTTGCTACGCGGGTTGAGGATCCTGCGTGTTACCGCATCATTTCGAACTAAATAGGATATACCTACGTATTATCACATTCACTTTTATTACATCCTGTGCGTGTAGTGAAACCTTACAAACCGGCAGAAGTTACCACCCACATGATGTCTGGTGAAGCCGTACGGAGGACGGGTCTGAGCAGTTGTGTTGCGATGTGTGCCGGGTACGATACGCCAAATGTTGTTGTGTCGGGAGTTCGGTCGTGGAGGATCTTCAGACCAATCTCCCTCTGGGTTTATCATTGCATCACCTCGCTCAACGGCCTTCCTTCCTATTCACTCAGTTTTTTTCAACGATTTTATCAACGATTGCAACACTGCTTACCATCATGCGGGATTACGGTTAAGCGTTACTTTATAATTATAAAATAAAAAAATTATAATATCATTAAAACCGAAAACTTAAGAACTACCTACCCATTGCTTACCGCCACCAAGCCCCAGCCTAAGGTGACTAGGAGTTGGCTGCTATCTCCCGACGTCCATTATCATGTACCTAGCCTGCTCTCAACTACATAGGGTAAGTTTCCCGTCTAACCGGATTCAGCTCATTATCAGTATTTTACAGGGACCGATTGCCTAACTGGACCTCCACAAGCCAGTTACTGGCAAGATTGGTGATCAGACTGTCAAGTTTCTGCAGACTCCCGACGACATCGCGAAAGCAATAAGCAACCAACTACACGGTCTTTCTTTCTTTTTTGGCTTCGCACGGATTGTGCATTTAGCCAATGTCACGTAATTAATTATTCATGTCGAAAAGGACGGCCGAGTGAACCGTCTACGAGGGAGGTTTGAGACAAAGTCATGATTTAGCCACTATGCTGCGCTATTTCACTGTTCTTTATGAATTATTTATTGAATGCACTTTTTACTACATAAATCACGCACTTTTATTTAGTAAACAACACTATAAATAATTTTAAAAGTCCAATGATAAAATGAGCGTGACACTCAGCTTGACTTTCCCTCCAAAACTCCTACACGGTCTTAACAAAATCCATTTTTTAGAATTCCACGCTTGATCTTAGACAAAAGCGGCTTTCTATTGCGATAACATTGCCATCTAGCGGTGAATGGAGATTTTATCTTCATACTTTCCTAACTACATATACAGTATTCCAGCTAGACATAAATCTTTTTCGAGCTCCCAATTAACATAACGCGCAGTTTCTATAAAACATTACCGCTACTCGCCGCTAGATGGCATTTATTAAAACGATTACCATATTGCAAGATTTTTATTATTATATTTAGGAACGAATACAGATAAATTCACACCATATAAACATCACCATCTTGATGTTTTAATAACAATACATTTTCTCCATCCTTCAATTCATATTCGACCTCTTTTAAAATATCTATTTTACCGCCATCTGTTTCTGTAACCTGAACTAATAAGTTCTGTTCGACGGTTTTGCTTTTAGCCTGTTTACCGTGCTTCGCCGCTAGATGGCGACGCAATCCTCTGACTCTCGTATAGGTGGCGCCACAATGCTCACAAGGGTAGGTTTCTGAACGGACATGTGTTGATGAAATATGTTCTTCTAGGCTTATTTTGTAGCCAAATTTCTTGTTGCAGATTGTGCACTGAAAATTAACAAAAATATGGATAATCTGTTGTTTTATTTGTCCCTATTGTGATGAAGATATTCCTACTAATATTTTAATATTTATGCATTTTTAAATGCGAAAATTTTTGAGTATGGGTGGATATTTGTTACTACATACTCGTATTGCACACGAATTTGTATGAAATTTGACACACAGCTAGTTTAGAACCAGAAATAACATATAGGATACTTTTTATCCCGATGTTCCTACGGGATCGAAGCAAGTTTTGCGAAGCTTATAAATACATACCTCATATTTCTTCACGCCGAGATGTCTCCTGCGATGTGCACGTAGATTTGAGCTAGAAATACACCTTTGTGGGCACATGTCGCAGCTGTAAGGACGTTCACCTGTATGTTTTCTGCAACATAACAATAGAAAACGCCGCTAAAACCACTAGATCGTCACTTAGTAGAAATAGGCGTTCCAATGGAGGCAACTCCCTGATAAAATAAATAAATAAATATATACGGACAAATCACACAGATTGAGCTAGTAAGTAAAAGTAAGTTCGAGACTTGTGTTATGGGATACTAACTCAACGATACTATATTTTATAATAGATACATATATAGATAAACATCCAAGACCTGAGCCAATCAGAAAAAAATCGCTTTCCATCATGACCTGGCCGGGGATCGAACCCGGGGCCTCCACGTCGCAGTCAGGCGTGTTGACCGCTGCGCCACGGAAAAAATACTGCGTGCGATCACTCTAAAAATTAGATTTGCCCCCCCAAGGCAAGCTGCACAGTTGCACAGAGGCAGGAGGAGGCTGTCCACGCAGTACACAGTGTGTTTATCCAAAAACACACTAGGAAACCAAACATGAACACAGTATAGTGTAGGTTTGTGTCCAACAGTAGCCTGAGCACCTTTCGGTTAAGATAACAATCATAATGAAATGATGAATGAGCCCTCAAAAGTCCAAGGATTGGTCTAACTGCAATGCTTCGATATCGACTTCGGGTTGTGGAGGTCAGAGGGCAGTCGTTTCACGGAAAATATTGAAGTTTACCCAAAATTAGCTGTTAGACTGGTACAGCGGACCCCAGACTCCAAAAGTTGAAAAGCTTCGGATGCAACTGGGAGTAACGGGATGTTGATAACAATGAGAATGAATCAAGTAAAGCCATTACCTTATGTGCACAGTCAGTGAAGATCGCTGTGTGGCTCTGAACTCACAGTGTGGACACTGGTGGCTCTTGGTACCCGTGTGAGTCAGTTTGTGTTTGTGTAAGTAATCCTGACGGGTAAATACGCGGCCACAAATCTGAGGATAAACAAAAGAGTCTTGTTTTAATATCTTGTCCTGGAATGTTCTCACTGCTGGGCTAAAGGAATCGCCTGTGTAAGAAGGAGTAGGCCATAGTGTGGACTATGGGCTCACAGGCCCAGTCTGGGTTGGTAGTTTTCACATGACTTACAATTTTTTGGCTCTAGAATACAATGGGTTCCTCGTAATGTTTTCTTTCACCGTTTTAAGAGCAACGGTGATGAAATAATTTAGACAAAATAAAGTGCCTGATAGATTGTAACACAACTTGTATGTTGCATTCTGGAGTACCGGCAGAAAACTTGAACATTGAACATTTTGCATTTTTTGTATATTTTGGAATGGTTAAGTAATGATTTCACATAAATTACTTTTTACAAGTATACAGACAACCAAGCCATTACCAGTCACCATCTGTGAATGCCCGTAGCAAGCTGTAGCACATTCTCAGTAGCAGTAGGAAGCGAACCCCTCCGTCTTATGAACTTTTGATCAGGGTCACGTATCCTACGGATGTTCTTTTTTTTTACAAATTCCAAAATAAGTGAAAGAAGCCACTAAAGAATAAATTTATTGAAGTTAAAAAATTGAAGATCTACCCAGAATTGAGCAATTGATAATATAACAGAAGAAAACAAGATTGTGCATTGATCAGCAGAGAACTACGTTAGGCAGTCAGGCAACAAGAGGTATGATTTAAATTCTTACATCACACACAAAATTCTTCTCCTTTCCATGTTCAGTCATATTATGTAGTTTCAACAGTTCCTTAGTCTTAAACAATTTTATACACTTGCTACACTTAAAGATGTGCTCTGGCAACTCTGTCAAAATATTGTGTCTATGGTCTCGCATATGATACTCGTACATGCACCTTTTTGGAAGATAGCGGTCACATATTGTACACTTATATCCATCTTTCAAGCCTTTACAGAAATTAGTTTCATGACTTATCCTTGTTTTTCGACTTTTAAAACGTTTTTCACAGCCAAAACATTTGAATAGTGTTCCGTTGTTTTCTATCCCATGCATTTCTGAATTGTGGTGGGATAAATTTTCTATTGTTTCTAGGTCTATGCAACAAATATTGCAATAAGTTGGTGTGCGTTTTTGTAAAAACGTTTTTCGTAATTTTGAATTGGTTTTTATTTTTTTCTCCGTCTCTGGTTCATCATACTCTGAATTATCAAAATAAGTACCCATTTCTTCGTAAACTTCGTCTACGTCTTCGTTTTTTATCAAATCACAAGACAGATCCTTAATTTTAGATTCTTCAAACCCTTTCTGCAGTATTTCTCGTAACTTTGAATCAGTCTCCTGGCAAAATGTTTTGTAAAAGTAAAATCGCTTGATTTCATTGAAACAGTTGCCGCAAACCTTATTTAGATGGATATCATCTACTTCTATATGTAAACAGTTTTTTATTGTATCAGCTAGGCAGGTATCTGTGGATTTTTCTTGAATTTGAACTTTTTGCAGTATTTCGATGTCTGCATTTTTGCTCCAACATAATCTGCAAATATTTTCATGGGAGAAATATTCGTAGTTGTACAGTTCACTGTCCATCGAAATTTCGCACCAGTGCATGATCTACAATTTACTTTTTGTGATAAATACACTAATTAAAAATCAAATAAACACCACAAAAAGCTCGTTTACTTGTTGTTAATTTTCACTTGTCAAACGTCAAACGTGTCAAACTCAAAAGCAAAGAAAACTTCAATATTCCTTTTCACTGCTGTCAATCACGTTGAATGCGGCCACATTCAAAACAAAAAGTCATCGATTAGATGACTCTAGTTTTGAATGCCATATGAAGTTCACTATAACAAGATTATTAGGCCATTGATCTCAACATCAACTCTTGATCAATGGCCTCTAATCGTTAACAACGTAAGGGTGGACACTCGCCGTACGACGGGTTGTCCGAAGGTGGAACGGAGATCATTAAATCATGCAATTCCCTCGCACACACCCAAAATGCATCCTATAGAACACCGAAAGGCTGGCTACTCTACGCCTGTGCTCTAGGCTTTGGAGACCATCTCGAATTAAAACAGGGTCACCAATCAGCCTCTTCGCACGCCTCTCCACTGATTCCAAAGTAGCCAGATGGCACTTAGCAGCACCAGCCCAAATGTGGCTGCAGTACTCCACACACGAACGGACCTGTGCTTTGTACAACATTAGAAGCTGCTCTGGTGTATAGTACTGCCGGACCTTTGCGATAACGCCAAGTTTCCTGGCAGCCACTTTGGCCTTGGACTCAATGAACCGCCCAAAGTTTAGGTTCGAGGAAATCTCAACTCCCAAAAGCTGAAGGCGGTCGGTACACTCCAAGGATACATTTCGAAAAGTAGGAGCCAAGGTGAACGGGCTCCTACTTTTGGCGGTGAAAAGACACGCCTGTGTTTTGGCGGCATTGAAAGTTACAAGATTGGCATTGCCCCATTCGGAGACTGCCTGTAGTGCAACACTCGTTCGCTCTGCCATGGCCTCTCTTTCGGACCGAATTGATTCCCTACTAGCCCGAGCATCCGGCAGGTATCTCTCCACAACTGTGCTGTCATCTACATACCCATATATAGCGGCGTCAGCAGATCGTTAATATGCAGCAGGAACAGAGTTGCAGAGGGAACAGACCCCTGAGGAACACCTGCATTAGTCGACAAAGGGTCAGATGAGCATCCGTCAGTCAGAGTTCAGTCAGGAAGTCTTTTACCCAGCCAGTCAGGCTAGGGGAAATGCCGTACGCTGGAAGCTTACTCAAAAGGCCAGCGTGCCATACCTGGTCGAAGGCCTTCGAGACATCAAGGGAGACAGGAATTGCTTTCCCATTTTTCTCGAGGGCCTCGCCCCACAAGTCCGTGGCATACACTAGTAGATCCCCAGTTGACCGATTGCGGCGAAATTCCTAATGTCGGTCACTGAGGAGATCGTTACCTTCCAGGTATACCAAGAAGCGCAAGTTCAACACACGTTCCATAATTTTGCAAAAATACTCCGCATGCGCCATCTTTTTTCTGTTTGTGGAACTAATCAACATAATATTCTATAGGAAATAATTTATGCTTTGAGTATACAGCATTATGCAGTTGAAATATGAGTCCAACGTGAACTCGAATTTAGATGGTCTTTGCCCAGGCCTTTAGTTTCTAAATCTTTGCAAAAACGGGGCCCTATTACAATGCTTCTGTGTGTCTATCTTTAGGCTGTATTTCATAAACCCTTATGGATAGACAGTTAATATTTCACAGAGGTATTTCTGATGCCGCTTTTTCAAAATACAAAAATTATATTTAATTTTTATCCTTCATTTCTTTCTTTTTTATAATGGGAAAGTGAGTTTCTTTGTTTGTTTGTTCCGCTTTCACTCCGTAACTACTGAACCGACTGCTTTGAAATTTTGCAGACGTATAGTTAGAAGTCCGGATTAAATAATAGGGTACTTTTTATCTCGGAAAAAATTGATATTCCGAAGGAAATCCCGCGGACGAAACCACGGGAGGAAAGCTAGTATACAATATGTAAAGAAAACCCTGTCCGATCCGTGAAGGTATTGTTAGGTATCGTTAACTGATACTAATAATGCCTACAAAGCCAGGCTAAAATTAAAAAATAAACCCCCTAAAAAAAAATATTATTTCGAAAAAGCGAGGTAACTTAATACATGTGCGGTAGCCAACAACGGATGAAGAGGGGGAGGGCACGCGTCATATTGTGGTCGCATCCATGGAGCAAATATTCCATGGTCGCATCACTCATAATAATACTGTCTAAAATGGTGTTGTCACTTTTTTTTATAAAAATACCAAATTTGGGGAAGTTGAATTAATACGCGGAAAAAATATTATTTCAAAATTCATTAGTATTGTTACTATGATGATTATGTAAAATTTCATATTTTATTTGGTCATGTGTTTACCTAACATTTATTATCCTTTTGGGTCGGACGAGGTTTTCTTTACATATTGTATAGGTAACTTATTTCAACATTTCATTTTAACCCCAAAATATAGGTACAGCATTCCGCTCCTATTGGTCGCAACGTGATGTGTGATGTTATAGCCTAAAGCCTTCCTGGACAAATGGGCTATCGAACGCAAAGAATTTTTCAAATCGGATCAGTAGTTTCTGAAATTAGTGCGATCAGTTTTTAAGCTATTGCATAGCTTCTATCGCGGGCCTTGAGCGCAGGGACCGAATCCAGAAATTCCGCAACGAAAAAACCTCACGCTCCCCACTCCGACGGGCACGGAGGTGTGGCTTGAAGGCCGTACATCGTCTAACGTCGTTTCAGTTCGGCAGTCTTCGGCACGGTATGTTTGTGTGCGTGCGACTACATCTTTTGAAAACAATTTATAGATTTTCAAAAAGAGCATGCATATTGCAGGGCGCGAACTCAGTTCTACACACTTGCCATGTTACTGATAGTCGCGATGTGCTAAACTTGCGATTAATTTTCTCTCTGAAATAGGTCTTCTATAGAGATATGTCATAGACGTCATCGACGTTGTCATGGCTACCTTAAAAACTTTTCATATAATTAATTATTAAGTACTTTTATTCAAATTAATTTAGTAGTGTTTTTATAAAATAGCTTTTTTTTTAACGGAAAAGCTAAGATGAATGTCACGCTAATTTTTCATTGGACTTTTAAATTATTTATAGTGTTGTTTACTAAATAAAAGCGCGTGATTTTATAGAGTAAAAAGTGCTCACGCGGCCGTTTTTTCAACTGTTATTGGCGATATCCGCCATTATTGTGAAATATTTTTTAAAGAATTTCTATAATTTGTTACACATGTTATTGGCAAAATTGTGGTATCTATCCACAGGGACCAGATCAAGAGTTGAAGTTGAACTTTTTATTAAATAAAATATTACAGAAAGATGTCGGTGAACAATGTTAATACGAGTACATTTAAGTGTACGAGTTGTAATATTGTTATCTCCGAAACGAAACAACGAAAGTTTAATAAAAATATGCTCGTCGGCTTTTCTGAGGAAGACATTGATGAGGCAAAAAAGTTATTGTTTGTTTCTACGAAGACAAGACAAAAACATGTATCGAGGCGTAAGAACAAAAAGCAGAAAGACCTAAAATATACGATTACGGTGTTTAAAATCACGGATCCCGAACAATCCCAGTTTTTGTAGCATATGACCTTCACAAATTGCCACCAGTTTGCTTTGACTACGTAGAACGTACGTAAAGAAGTTGATGAAGGATTTATTAATTCTACGGTCAGATGTTAACGCAATCAGAAGTGATTATGTTACTAAAGATCAGCTCGAAAATATTAAATTGATAACAAATAATTCGACACCGACGCCGTTCATCATCAACAACCTTTTTATCGTCCCACTGCTGGGCACAGATCTCCTCTCATACAGAGAAGGATTGAGCGTAATCACCACGCTTGCTCAATGCGGGTTGGCGATTTCAGACTTATAAAGCCCAGGTTTCCTCAAGATGTTTTCCTTCGCCTTCAGTCATTGGTGTCCAAGATATACTTAGAAAGTACATATAACTTTAGAAAAGTTACATTGGTACTTGCCTGACCTGGAATCGAACCCGCGCACTCATACTTGAGAGGCTGGTGTTTTAACCACTAGGCCACCACGACAAAACAGTGGGGTATATTGAAAAAGAACCTCGGAGTATTTGAGTATATTTCGTGGTGCTCCCTGTGCGCCGTTTCCGAGTCAACGAAATACCAGTTACACACTTACGCACTTTACTGGAGTACACTGAAGAAGGCTCGAAAATACTTGGTACAAATGGTAATAAATTTCCACTTATCTTGGCTGGCGATTTCAACATTAACTTCGCTGATAAAAAATCAGAGCGGTTGACAACTTTTCTATCAAAAACATTGAATTTGAAAATGAATAATGATCCACAAGAGTCCACAACAAAATATGGGACCACCATTGACGCGGTATTTTCTAGGTATTTAGAGGATATTAAGTCGCAAACTTATGTTTCTTATTTCAGTTATCATAAACCTATAGTTTCAATGATAAATATTCCTGAATAACCAACAGCTACTGTAAGGTAATAAAACCCACATGTATTGTAAAATAATAAAAATATTGTAAATAATATTAACTTTTTATTTATTTAATAAAAGAAAAATTTGTTTTCTTATCGGTCACCACGCTCAAAAAGTGTAACTTGAATTAATATCAAAGAAAAAGAAATACTGCATAAATAAAATAAATAAATAATAATTATAATTGCATAAATTGATACAAAATGCTATGCAATAGCGGCCAGACCATTAGAGGCCGTGACTACTTAACTGGACTTTCCTGTGGATGCCTTAAGTAAAATTAAAGCCTCCAGCCAGGGGCACTTAAAACTAAACTAAAATTAGGCGAACGCACTAAGGGCACCCCCTGTGGGGTACGAACCTCGGCTTAGGGCGTCGCTAGAGAGGACAGCAAGGGACGGCTGGATCGAAGTTGTTCTTAGTGGTTTGATGATCACGGTGTTTCCTAGTACTAGCTCTGAGTAGAAACGCCGAAACAAACTCAGAGGTCATTATTGGGACATTATGATAATTACTGCTGGCCTTCATCGGGCAAGGGACGGGCGGAGGACCTCGACGGCGATGTCGGTATTTCGATTTTTTGTCTCTTGGAGGAGGGTGATGGGGTCATCGGGGTCTGAGAGGGCGTGCCGAGGACGGCGATGTTGGGAGATGGTGGAGGGAGTGTAGTTGGCAGCCGCTGCTATTTAAGTGGATTGCGGTGCTTGGTAGCAGTGTCAAAGAAACGCTTGGAAAGGCGTTTCGTGAACTGCTGGATGGTGGGGATTTTGAGATCAAGATGGAGGATCTCATTTCGAACGAACCAAGGGGCGTTAGTGGCTTTACGGAGGAATCGGTTTTGAACTACTTGCAGCCTATGGATATGACGTGGCTTGGCGTGTGCGAAGACTGGACAAGCGTAAGTCATAATCGGGCGTATGCATGCTTTTGTACAAGCGCATTTTGCACCTAAGCGATAGCTTGCTACGCGAGTTGAGGACGGGGTGGAGTCGACCGAGAGTGAAGGCTGATCGCGAACAGATCGTCTTAATATGCTCTGAGAAGTTGAGGTTGCGGTCGAAAATCACACCAAGGTATCTGGCTTGGTTCCCCCAGGGGACAGAGTGCGTTCAAATAAAGAAAGTCTTCAGCTTTATAAAGGGCGTGAATCTGACATCGACGCACAAACGAGTACCTACCATAGATCCAGTACATGATTCTGAACTCCCTAGTAGTGGAATTTTGCGTCGGGTTTTTCTCGATTTAAAACCAATAACATGCTGTTTTATTCACTTTAGACCATTCATAATTGTTATACTTTTAAAACTCAATAATATTTTAAAGAAAAAATTAATTAAGTAATTCGTTATTAACACAAAAAAGCGCAACGTGAACAATACTAGAAAAACTATCCTATCAGCTGATTTAATGGAGTTCGCATCAGGGATCAACGTCATACCTACAAACACGCACGGCGGCACGCTTGCAACGTTCAAAGGCCGAGCCGACACTATTTTTTAAACACTGTTATTTCTGTAACAGCTCATTAACGACATAAATGACTATCATAATTTTGTTAGCGGCATACGGTGTAGCCTTTTCGCAAAGTTTGCGTTACGATGTCAGATGCACCTGTATATTAGTATAGATGATATGGAACTCTTCGTGCTCGTCTGACTCACACTTGGCTGGTTGTAGTAATTAAGATTTAGACATGAGCCACGGTAACGCGTGGCTGGGGTGAAACGTATATCCTAAAACTAAAGCTGCCCGCGTGGTCAATCCACCTCGTCGCATACCATGACTGCTAGCATTATTCCTTTGTTTTCACTTACCGTTATTTTGGACTTTTTATTGGCTCCTAAGGCAAAAGCCTATAATCTTCCTCAATTGAGATAGCAAATATTTTTTTTTTAATTTTACTATTATGGTTCATTTACACCCTGTTAAGTAGCTAGTGTGCAAGTGTCAAGTGATTAGTAAAATCAAAGTGTTACGTGTTTAGTGTTAAGTGCAGCTGCGAAGTAAAATGATTAGGACGCTATTCTATGTAGCTTCCCCGCACACCGTACTCGCAACGTCGCCCGTCCTAAAACCGCGTAAACAGTTTTGCTTTGACAAGTGCATAGCGTACGTATTTTGGACTTTTTTTTTAATAATTATAAACTAGCGCTTGACCGCAATCCCGCCTGATGGTAAGCAGTGATGCGATCGTTGATGGTAAAGCGCGCTATTTTATTAAAAACCTATTCACTCAGAAAAACTGAGCGAATAGGAAGGAAGACGGCAGTTGAGCGATGCAATGTTAAACCCAACAACACGACCAACGATGATGCGCCAAAGGGAGATTGATCTGAAGACCCTCCACGACCAAACTCCCAACACAACAACATTAGGCGCATCGTACCCGGCACACATCGCAACACAACTGTTCAAACCCGTCCTCCGTACGGCTTCACCAGACATCGTGCCGGAACACGACAAATCGCTTGGCGGCAAGGCTTTGTCTGGTGGGTGGTAACTTCTGCCGGCGGCCGATGTTATGGCCTACCACCGAGAAAAACTTACAAGAAGGACTTAACAAAAATCGCTAAACACCGTTTGAACCATTACTTAACACATAATATTGTCAACTAATCGCTTCACACCTGCACTTGCTACTTAACAGCGTGCAAATGAGCCACTCCCAGATTTCATGTAGTGCGTATATTTGTGGGAATATTTGTTAAAATAACCTTTAATTCCCACACAATAAAGTCCAATTTACATTACGTAACATTTTTTTTTTTTTATACTGATACTGATTGTAACTTAATAGGGATGTTTCCTGGGAAAAAAAAAAGATTCTGTTTAGTCCCTCATTCAGGTTTTAGAAAAATATTGGATACGTATATTTTATTTTATCAAATCAATAAAAAATTACAAGTATAAAAGGCATCAAAGATCAGGAGCGGTGGCTGGTGACGTCACAGGTAACGAAAAAGTGTAGCAAGTAGTGACGTCACACGAGTTTTCAATTCACTGTATCTTCTTCATTTTTTGTTTATATGAAAAAGAAAAAATACGTGTCGTTTTTTTTTGAAATCTGTCTGACGGACTAATTAGTTTTTTTTAGTCAACTGCCCTATTGCCATTAAAATAAAATTGATATTTCCTACGTGAATTCCGAAAGAAAAAATTTAATATACACACATAGCTTGTAATAAAAACAACAGTAATTAGTACATAGATTTAATGTTGATAATCAACAAACTGTCTAACGTAACTTATAATAAGTAATTATAATTACACTATGATATTTAGCACATAGATCTAAGTAACATTGAACAATATTACGCCTACACAAAAAATTTTAACCATATTTTATTTACATACAGCTTGCACTGAACCTTCTTGCAAGTAAGGGATGCATTTATCGACAGAAACTTGCAGTGATTTTACTTGCAGGGTATTATGCAGCCAACAGACTTGCAGTTCGGCAGTAAAGCAATTAATGGTAGCTTGGAGCGACTTGCTGGCAATGTTTCCTTTATGCAATATGTTTACACAATAAAACCACAAAAAGGACTCAGAGCTATAGATAGGTTCTAAGTGATAATGGCACCGATTCCCTTGTCTAAAAACTAAACTAAATTTAAGTTAAATGCATTTTTAGTCCCGTGTGGTACCGGGCTTAGAATAGTAGGTACAAACGACAGCACAGCAAGCTACTACATCTGACAGATTTCCTTATTAGATTTTCAACTTTACCTCTAAAGCATTAAGGTTCAAGATTGATTGGGAATATCTTACAGTTAGGTTAGCTTGACCTGCTGGCGTCCGTACCAACCCATATCCAACCCTCGTAAGAGGTGACTAAGGGAACTCTCACCAGGGAAGCGGGCAGCAGCGCTTCTCCTGTGGAATATTAAATTACTGCGATCCCCAACCCTGCCAAGCGTGTGAATTATGGCAAACCCCCCAATGCGCTATTGATTTACTTTCTGGTAATCCTTAGCTCTTACTGTTTCTTGCTGATGTTTGGTGTGACGTGATTGTGCCCATGGACCATATCTGGACGGGGCACGCTGTCTTGAATTTGTTTGTGTGATTTTTAGGGTTTAGTTTTATCATTCGTAACTTTCTCACTGTCTCCTTCTGTATACGTCCGTTTCCTTATGTCTTGTACAAACAATGTGATTCCGTGGACATTGGTGTGGGTTATATGTTTGTTTACTGTATTTATACATTATCTAGATTGTTAACATTGTAACATGTAACTGTTTTTTGTCCCTAATAAATAAAATAAAATAAAAAATGCAATGAAAGCCTTGGGGGAGGCCTTTGTCCAGCAGTGGACTTCTATAGGCTGAAGAAGAAGCGTGTTTTTCTTTCTAATTGATTATAAAAAGAACAATATTTGTTTTGTCCTGTCAAATTAGTCAGCGCCTGACGTAATTTTAGTCGCCATGTTTATAATCGCGTCTTAACTGTCTATTGAGTATCTTAATTTGACAGGATGAAATTAAAATGTTATCTTCTATCCTTTTCTTAATTGAATAGAAAGAAAAAGATGCATTGAACGTAAAATTAGTTAACAAAAGAACTAGAGAATCGCGCCCATTTGTTATTTTAGGTAGATTCTACAATTTTCTGTCTAGTGGGTTATGCATAGAGATCGGAAACGGCGCTTATATAACTAAACTTGAACAAAATGCAGACGAAAGAACTTACAAAGTGGTGCTGACAGGTGACAATACGACAATAAATTAAACATCGTGTACTTCAACACATTCTCAGTCTACCCATAAAAAATTATATAAATATATCCATTAGTTTTTGTTACACAACGCGACTTTAATAAAATCTCTAGATTATTTAAACCTCAGACTGAAGTCTGGGAGGACCTCTTATCCGAATGGCAAAGTAGGTGGGATAATTCCATCAAGGGCCGGCACCTCCATCTGTTCTTTCCATCCGTTGGTGATCGGCTGGCTAAGACATGGCTGGTGGTTGACCACTGCGTTGCCCAATTTCTCACAGGTCATGGCAACTTTAAAAGTAAACTGTATTCTTTTAAACTTGTTCCTTCCCCTTTGTGTCAGTGTTCTACATCGAACTGTGAATTTGAACAGTCCGCACATCACATCTTGTGGGAGTGTGTTCTTTGGCAGAATGAACGCAATATTATGTTGGATAGTGTACAAGTTACATCCGGAGTCGTTTATTATACGGACCTTGTAGAAACTAGAACCAATTTCCGTGCGTTCAGGCGCTTTTGCCATACCTATTATTGGAATCAATTGTAACAGCTAATACCTACCTACTTAGGACCCATTAACTTAATCAAATTTTATTCCGTGGTGTTTGGCAATCTGGGCTTCTCCCAGTTGCAATAATGTCCCTTTGTGCCGTTTGGCCTAGTTCTGTTCTGTCTCCTGCTTGTTATGGAGGGAAGTGGAAAAATATCTTTTTTCTTACTCCTCCGCTATTCTTTTCTGATTAATTTCGTTGCGGGACCCAAGACAGTTGAATCGTTTCTCCGGGACTCGTCGAGCTTCATTGCTCGGCGTTTTTCTGGCGGTCGCCACTGTTGATTCTGGCTTTCAGGAGTTGCAGTGGTTGGGAAAAGTGTGGCGGGTTTGTCCCAATTAAAAAAAAAAAAAAAAAAAATCCATTAGTTTAGTCACAGGAAATTATTTTTCATTTTTCACATTTTCTACATGATGTAAGTACAGATGACAACACATCAAGTTACTACAATCTGTGATTTCTTTATTAGGTTCTCAGTTGTATCTCTAAAGTATTAAGGCTCAAGATTCATTGGGAATAGTTGAAAAGGAGGCGCTTACAGGTTGATGACCGCCGCATCCAGCGATACCAAACTTTAATAATAATGGCGTCGATACAGGACCGCGCTGTCGCCGATCGGAGGTCAGTGAACCGATATTTTAAAGGACGTTCTAATTCCATTTCCAATTTTATGCGATTTAGTTTGCTTGTTTTTATTTCTATGGTTTAGGATTATTCCTATAAATCAACATTGTAATTGTTTTAGTTTATTGTCGTGTTATCAGCACCACTCCGTATACGCCTTTTAACTAACAATAATTGTGTAAAATGTTTTAGTTTTTGTATATTTGTATACTAGACGATACATTTTTCTTTCAAAAATGACGAAATACCATGTTATACGCCATCTGGTGGTATTTTTAGAAATAATTATAAACAAAACCTATAGTGGCATACATTAATTAACTACGTGTACAAGGGTATATCCATATTTTATTTCGCCAAATCAAGTAAGGTATTTAAGCGCCGGAATATCCGATCTGCATTATTATGAAGCAAGAACTTGAAGTGAGTTAATTATTCGTTTATTTTAATATAATGACTTCTGACTTTTACAACATTGTTCTTTGTTTATGAAAACCCGAAACAAGTGTGTGAAATTTCAAAAAGATATCATGATAAACCACAAAGATATTATGAGCTTGCTGTTCTAATTGGTTGTCCCAACAAAAATAAGGTGAAAACTCCGATAGGGCGGGCGAGCGCGGTTCGTTGACCTCTGGCGTCAGCTGTGGTACGCAACGCAAGTACTATATAATCTATCGTATCTGCTCAGTAACCACTCTGCAACAATTTCTAAATGTATTTGGGAAAAAATATAACATGGTATAAAAATGAGTGGAATCGATTCAGTTGCTTATTCTGAACAAACTATATTCAGGTTTTGTATAAACAATAAATAGCTTTGTATAACTTGTACATTGAAGTAAATATAAGAAATACATTGTATGTTAAGGTCTCTTTAATTATTTATACAAATCTACTAGATGAATGGCGGTCCTTCAATAATAGGGATGTATCCAAGGTATGAAATTCAAAAAAATAATTAGTCCGTCTTATAGATAATAAAATATTTACCCGTATTTTTTATTTTGTCGAAATTACCAAATATTACTGAGATATAGCGTATTAAAGTTACGGAGTGGGGGCTAATTACGTCACGCCATGGTATATTTTGTACGACGGCGTGACGTCATGCGATATTTCAAATCAATATATCTTCCTAAGTATTTGAATAAAAGAAAAAATACGTGTTCAATATTTTTTAGAAATTTATCTGATGGACATTAAATTATTTTTTAGGATACAAGCCAATTATTATAGGATAGTTTTAGATTTAACTAGAAACCCACCCCAGGGAGTCCACTAATTTAGCATAAAGCCGTGATTCCTGTCTTGTAACAGGCGTCACTGTTACTTGTGGCCTTGTAGTGGTAATTTATCGCCCACACCAGATCCTGGGTGAGACTCCTCTCATCTACCATCCCTGTATCTTTATAACTCATCCTATCATCTGGATCTCCGCTCAGTAGGCGGGTACAGTCAGAAGCAAAAATATGTATACATTGCCAAGGCTCCAAAAATATGTAAACATCTTCGACTTTAAAACGAAGTGCTCAACTTGAAGAGCATAAAATTGTAGCCACCGGTTCACATCATAAATATGTATACGCTCATTGCTTCATTAAATTATGCCCTGTGGGCTACAATTTTATGCTCTTCAAGTTGAGCACTTCGTTTTAAAGTCGAAGATGTTTACATATTTTTGGAGCCTTGGCAATGTATACATATTTTTGGAGCCTTGGCAATGTATACATATTTTTGCTTCTGACTGTACATTATAGGTCGATTAAAATATGACGATGATTGGACAGATGCCCAAATAGTCGTGAGCTAACTTATTAGGGCCGGTCATAGACATATGAGGCGTATAAAATCAAACACAGCTAAATCCAATTATCATTTTTAATCACAAAGAATTTTTAGGCTAGATACATTGTACGAATTTTGTTCTAGACATATAGAGAAGTTATTAAATGCTACTGGGCCTAGTATGAGTTTTCAATACGAAACTCGTTCGATCGTATCGAGCGCGTTTGGCGCTCTCATTGGTTGAGAATTCTTACGACCTTGAAGCGGGCCAATCGCTGAGTCAAACGCGCTCGATACGATCGAACGAGTTTCGTAATGAAAACTCCTACTAGGCCTACTAAAATACCAAAGTGCAAGGTTCTTTTTATATTGAATTAATTAAAATGGACATAGCTGATATTGATTCCAACTTTTGGATTTAGACCGGACATAGCTGGCTTTGTTTCCAATAATTTATTGATTACGCCTTCGTACACCAAGTTTTTTATTCTCTTTTAATTCCGAAACCATCCAAAAAACCAAAGTTTTTTATTAAAATGAACTCGATAGTATGAGATCTGCCAGATTGGAAGCACAACAGAGCTCTGTGATTGGTCGGTTATAACTTTAGCTGTCTTTGATTCTCAGGAAGAGGGAACACTACTTGTCGTTATGATCTTGTTAAATAAACACTTTATGGCTATTTATACTATTAAAGTATCTATGTATTTATGTATGTATTTGTGTATCTATTTTAGTAAATTGTAACCATGATATTTGGCACCAACGACAGTCCCATGTGGTTCAGGAGAATCTGTCCATTCTTTGGTTGCCTGGAAGAAATCGCATTAGCGATAAGGCCGCCCATGGCGCCCATTGTATGTTTTATGTTCCATGTATTTTGTTCGATGATTGATTGGTGTACAATAAAGAATAAATAAATAACTGCATTTTTATAATGATTTTAAAGGTGGATCTATCTCCTTTTTGTATCAAAGAATTGAGGACATAGTTAGTATTTTGCTTAACGAATAAAATGGTATACCCAGCTTAAAAATTACCAAAAATGGATTTAGCTGTTTTTGATTTTATACGCCTCATATATTAATGGACATGCCATACGC
Source organism: Sesamia inferens (assembly GCA_037179545.1). Classification (NCBI taxonomy): domain Eukaryota; kingdom Metazoa; phylum Arthropoda; class Insecta; order Lepidoptera; family Noctuidae; genus Sesamia; species Sesamia inferens. The sequence continues at coordinate 5,999,330 of CM073947.1, forward strand.
GTATAATCTGCAGTATTTTTTTGGTTTGAAAAGAGAGCAAGAGATGGCCCATGCTTTCGGTTAGCACTATGTCTTTCCTCATAGTTGATTGTTGATTTTGAGACAGAAAAAATAGACGAAATTTCGTTTCCTCTCTTTCTTTCGGAGTGCCACAATTCTCTTCTCTAAAGCATGTTCATTAATATGTTATGTCAACGGGGCCAGTGGAGAAAAAAAAAAAGACATTACATTGTGATATCCATAGTTCCAGTTATAGCCACCGGTTGAAATGAGTTTACTATACGTAGCCAGTCCAAAAAGAAATAATTAGTCACTTTTGAAGTTTTAACTACTTTCGGATGACTGGCGCCGTTCAAATATTACGTAGGCAGATTTATTACAATTATTTACCCCCCATCCCCCACGTCAGCAAAAGTAAGCAAAACTTACCGCCTTACGTAAACATTTTTCAATTATAAATGTATCTTTTTTAATATTTATAATTTTAAAAATAAGAAAATAGATTTAAAATAGATATTAGATTTTACTTATACAGTATTCAACATAGAGTAAGGGACAAAAATATTATAATCTTATAAACAAAACATTTTCAAGCATAGATAATGTGAGGGTTGCACTTCGTGTAAAAAAGTAAATAACTACCGATGACGTAATCATCATCTAGACTCCCCTACCCCCCATGTCATCCAAAATAAACAAAACAAAGTCCCCTCCGCCCCCCAATAGTGCTTACGTAATACTTGAACGACCCCTGTGTCCGAAAATCTCCGTTGACGAACTCTGAAAACAGACCTCCCGCTTCAGAACTTTGCGACCTAACGACACATCAAGACATCTATATTATATGAAGATTGAATTCTAATGTATGTATACACAAAAATGACACGGAATATAAATTCTCTAACTAAATGACAGTAAATATCGCGTAAAAATACGCTGCGTTGTTTACAAGTAGACACGAAAAGTGAATCTAATTTATAAAAATGTATAAAGTTATGGAAGAAAAAGGGCTATATTTGATAATTAAGATTATAATAACATAGCCCTAGTATGCGCGGGCTATGTCGATAAGGCAAATCATTTTGTACACAATTATATAAAACTTTAAGGCAAATATCCCGCAAGTATAATAACTCTACAATACGTAGTTATAACTTATGTAAAATATTTCAACAGCATCTGGCTGGAAAAACTAAACGCGCCATCATTGGCGCATAAAAAAAAAAACAATAATGGCGCGTAAAACGAGTGTGGCAAATATTAAGCATGCACCATTTCTGGGCAGTAGGTATCTAATAAAATTGGCTCTATATGAAAAAACCCGTAAGTATTAAAAATAGGCAAAAACCTCCTTTTTATTCAACGACCATACACTTAATCTAGCGTAACCTATTTAGTAATAAAGACTGTATGTAGGCAGTTGATCAAGAATTTTCTATCCTTTAAAACAGGCAGCTTACGATATTAAAAGTTCATTAATTTCAACTGCACATATTAATGTTGGAAAAGACAAAAACAAAACATGGAATTTTAATAGTAACATAATATTTAAGCTAAATATACACTAGATATTGCTATAACATCGAGTTAATACAAAAAAATGTATTTTATATTTAAAAATGTCAGTGATATAAACATTGGTTTATGATAGTTAAAAATAAAGCTAAACAACTTTATTTCTATTATATTGGACTTCAAGATTACACAGCAATTGGCATAAAATACAGTTTCGTCTATTTTTTTTTTTTGCGAAGACGAAACTTTACTCAGCAAACCATAGACAAAAGGAAACGGTCTGAACATATCTGTCCGCACAAAACATAAATTGTTTAATTTCTATCTAATTCAATTAAACTTAATTAAAATTCTCAACCTATAATCTAAATTATGGTACAAGTTTTTTTTTATTCATCAGCCCTCCAGGTCTCTCTATAAAATTAGTATGAACATAAAACCCTAAAACAAGCTAAAAAAAAAAAAGAAAAAACTGTGGTCCCCGATATAGGTATGTAGATGGTTTATGTGTATAGTCAAAATTAAACTTTTTTTTCTATAAAGTTTGATGTTTATCGTATTTTTAGGAGTTTTGGCGGGAAAGTCAAGCTGAGTGTCACGCTCGTTTTTCATTGGACTTTTAAAATTATTTATAGTGTTGTTTACTAAATAAAAGTGCGTGATTTATGTAGTAAAAAGTGCATTTAGTAAATAGTTTATAAAGAACAGTGAAATATCGCAGCATAGTGGCCACATCATGACTTAGCCCCAAACCTCACTCGTAAGACTGGTCACGCTGTAGTCTTTTTCGACATGAATAATTCAAAATTACTTGACATTGGCTAAATGCACAACCCTGCGAAGCCAAAAAATAAGGAAAGAAAGATCGTATTTTTATTCATTTGTAGCAATTGCTTTAATCGTTTTTTTTTTTTTTTTTTTTAACTTGTGTAAGGCTCTTTACATTCATACTATTTATATTTTTTGTTGTTGGAGGTTTTATATTATAACATTTTAATGTAACTTTTTATTCTTCTTTTCCTTGCGAACTGATGTACTGGCCTCGTTTGTTGTTTCTGTTTCCATGGTGGCATCACCAGAACCGTCTTCTCTGTAGAAAAAAAAAACAGAAGATGAAAAAAGGTCATAAATAAAATTCTTATAAGGTATTAAATGGGTATTTTGCATCGGCGCTAGTTTTGTTATGCCACTTCTTCCCAGATTCCTTCAAAGTCCTGGGAAATGGTGAAGGCAGACTTTTTAGGGGGATTGACTTATGTAATTTTAACATTTAAAATAAAGAAAAGTCTGTTTTTTTTTAGAGTAATTTGAAATATTTACTATATGTTGTGACTCTATGGATTCAAAAAGGTAATTTAAAAATCAACAGAAAAAAGCATCTGTCAGTTTGAGAGTTGTGAGTTTTTTTTTTCTTTTATAATCAATCTAGTGCTTTGACCACTATTCCGCCGGATGGTAGTGAAGCAATCGCTGATGGTAAAGCGCGCTAGTTTATTAAGAACCTATTCACTCTAGCCTTGAGGACACTTAAATTGTAGTCAGCCAGAAACATTGCCGTTGGCAAATTGATCCAGTCCCTTGATTTACGCGGTATTAAAGACGAGGCGAAACGCTTCATAGGGCAGAAGGGTTTGGGTCTCGAGGTGGCTTTGCACAAATCTGAGGCTCTTTGTTTCCATGGGCCTCGGAACAAGCCACCACGGGATTTAAACATAGTGATAGGAGGCGTCCGCATCGGTGTCGAATCGACGATGAAATATCTTGGACTTGTCCTCGACAGACGATGGAACTTCGGGCCGCACATTCAGCTGCTGGTCCCTAGGTTAATGAGCGTTGCAGCTGCCCTTGCTCGACTTCTACCTAATTTAGGAGGGCCCAAAGCCTGCTGCCGGAGACTGTATATGGGAATTGTGCGGTCCATGGCTCTATATGGTGCGCCAGTGTGCGGACTCCCTGACGGCCAGTAACGTTGCAATATTGCGAAGGCCACAGAGAGCGATGGCTGTCAGGGTGATAAGAGGATACCGTACGATCTCCTACGACGCAGCAACTCTCAAATCCTCGCATCCCTATATCGTTGGCGGAAGGCGGAACTCATGAGTGGTTAACCCCCGGTTCCCCGGGCATTCGAAGCACGAAGAACCGAGCTCCGTCAGTTTCTAGTGCCTGAATGGAGGGAGCGACTGGCCCAACCCAGGTAGGGCCTCGCCGCAATAGTGGCATTAAGGTCTGTTATGGAGGAATGGCTGGAGAGGCTGCATGGTGCCCTCAGTTTTCGACTAACGCAGGTGCTTACTGGACATGGATGTTTCGGTAAATATCTGCGTCGCATAGGTCTTTTTTTTTTTTTTTTAGACACCCGTCATCACAGGGCGTTGTCGTCCCTACTTCTTGCGTGGCAAGAAATCTTTTTTACTTTTTTGGTTTATGCCAATTCGGTTTTTTCCGCTTCGCTTTTTTGCGGCATTGGTCCTTCTTTTTAGGTTGCTCTTTTCCTATTATTTTTATTTGTCATATCTTTATTATTTCAATACTTATGTACATGTCATTGTTAATATTATTTTACACTATTAGTATTTATTTCTGTCATTTTATATATCTACTTATATATTACATTTTATATATGATAAGACATACATTTGTTCTATTTTTATACAACCTACCTATTGGCAATTCTTGCCGACGACGGATGCTGGGTTGTACCGCCCCTCGTTTTGTTTCTGTCTATACTGATTTTTGCAACTTTGAGGCAAAACCGCTCCAGATACGGCCTGGAGTGTTTATCCGCCATGAGGTCGGCAATGGTTCTTTCTGTCAGCATTCTTCCAGTACTTACTTCAAGGTCGTATCTGTCGCGGTCATGCCTCGGGCATTCCAGCAGGAGGTGCTGGATGGTCTCCGTGGCCTGCGTGTCACACACGCAGGCTGGGCTATCCTTTAATTTAAACCTATGGAGGTACGCGGCGAAGCCGCCGTGACCCGTCAAGATCTGCGCCCAGATGGACGTCCTGTCGAGGCACTTCAGGACCTTGCGCGCGCGCACCACATCGGGGAAGAACATCCGCGTGACCCCAGCCGTGGCCCCGCCAGTGTACCTCCCATTCCAGACAGCTACTGTGCCCTCTCTCAAACGTCTCTTGACGTAAGAGACTGGACACCTGTCATACGCTGGGGCGACCCTGGACTGGGCCGCCGCCTGCCTAGCCAGTTCATCGGCGCGCTCATTGCCGGGGATCCCGACATGAGCTTTCACCCAGAAGAACCGGAGGATTTTACCATTCCCCTCTTGCTCCCTGATATTCTTACGAATATGGGTAGCAAGGGGATGGTGCGTTTCAGGGTTTCGGATCAAGTCGAGCGAGGATCGAGAGTCGCTGAGCACCGCCGCGCAGTCGAAGCCTCTCAGGACAACCAGGTCCGTAGCCCTGGCTATCGCGAGCAGCTCCGCCTGAAAGACGGTACACATCGGCTCCAACCTCATTCGCTTGGTCCGAATCTCGGACCCATCCCGCCAGTATGAATATGCCGCCCCGACCCCTTCATCCGATTTACTACCGTCTGTGTAAATCAGATGAGCGGGGAGCTGTAGCTGAGCCACAGTTTCGGCGTCGCATAGGTCGAAAGCGGACACCCGTATGTCATCACTGCACGAATTGCCACGAGGACACGGCGCAACATACGCTGGAGGAGTGCTCAGCTTGGGCCCAACAGTGCTGTGCCCTCGTCGTGAAACTTGGTGCGGGTAATCTCTCGCTTCCAGTTGTGGTACAGTCCATGGTCGGAAGCAAAGAAGCTTGGGATGCTGTGGCCTCTTTTTGCGAGGAGGTGATGCATGCAAAGGAGGCTGCGGAGAGGGAGAGAGAACATACTTCTCACTCCACTCGCATCTGAAGAGCAGCTGGGCGTCGTAGGGCGCTTAACGATCACCGGCCACCATAGGAAAGACCATGCGGACGACGAAATTGGGGCTGTGTCGTCGCTCGAGCGCTAAGGCTTAAGGAGGGGACATGCAGTATGTGCGTCGTAGTGGTGGTCTGTGCGGTCGTGGTATTGGATGCACTTGGTGATGGCGCCCGCTAGGGATGGTGGGCTGATACCAGACGGGGGTGCGGCGAATGTAGTAGTATATCCCGGGCCCCCGTCTCATGGTACTCGAAGGAATAGTGGGGTTTTAGTCGGTAGGAGTCCGACAAGGGGCAGAAGATGCCGAACGGCAGAAATGACTATGCTATTATACCAAAATATATATTTTTGAAATTTGACTGACGGACTAATTAGCTTTTTTTTTAGTCAAGTACTCTATTACTGATAAGCACGTACACAAATGGATCAGAAATCGTGTGTGGTTGCAAATTTGTAGATGCCTCTTAAGAATTGATTGTTTTGTTCCAAGGCCTAATAGGGATGTATCCAAGGTATGAAAATAAAAAAATAATAATAAATGTTAGTCCGACTTATAGATAATAAAAAAAATTAAGACCCGTATTTTTACTATTTTGTCGAAATTCCCAAAAACTACTGAGATGTAGCATATTAAAGTTAGGGAGTGGGGACTAATTACGTCGTGGTACAAAGTATACCACGGCGTGACGTCATGCGACATTTCAAAGCAAAATATCTTCTTAAGTACCTATTTGAGTGAAAGAAAAAATAAAAAGTATGTGGTCAATATTTTTTATAAATCTATCTGATGGACATTAAATTATTTTTTAGGATACAACCCAATTCTATAAATGTCAAAAAGAAAAAACTAACTTCCCTACATTTTGAGAAGTTATTGACACCTTTTTGTAATCGAGATGAGTGTGACCAGATTTTGAATTTTTTTTATGAGAATTGGGCTTCTGATAATCTCAATATTTAAAACTTAAAATTCTCATTTTAAACCACCTCGGAGACTATATTTATTTGACAACGGTAACAGATGAGATACTATATTTTTTGTTGGGTTTTGCAAATGTTTTTAAAATTAAACTTATCACATTTTTTTCGTCTGTGTGTTGCATGTCGGGTGGCGGTCGGAAGTGGAGTAGGGATAAAAAAAAAATGAGAGGCGTTCGTCAGAGCAGCCAAAGCCAATATGGCAGCGCCTATAGTTCACAGCAGCTGACTGTAGTGTAAAAGTTTCACTTTTACCGGGGTGACATAAAACCACAATCCTTTTTTTTTTTACTTATAGAGTAACATATCCCTTTAACAAGTGATTACAAAAGTATTTAACCTAAACAGGTTTTGTTTATGGTTTTATCAGATTTGTTTGAAACAGACAATATGTTGCTAATTAACTACTTGTTCATTCCCACTATCTGTTCTACTTAAAAAGGTAATAATAGAAATTGATAAGAATAAATAACACAATACATTAAGTTTAAATTATAGTAATGACTGAGATGTGCAAACAATTGTAATCTTTACTAGCCTATTTCAGTATAAATACTGAAAAGTTTGGCTAACAGATGTTGATAGGACAGCGCCTAATATTATACAAAGCACAGGTCTGTTCATGTGTGTGGATATTGCAGCCACACTTGGGCTGGTGTTGCAAAATGTCACCGAGCAAGTTTTCGTTTTTTTTTTAATAATTATAAACTAATGCTTGACCGCAATCCTACCTGATGGTAAGCAGTGATGCGATCGTTGATGGTAAAGCGCGCTAGTTTATTAAGAGCCTATTCACTCAGAAAAACTGAGCGAATAGGAAGGAAGACGGCAGTTGAGTGAGGTGATGCCAACGATGCTGCTCTAAAGGGAGATTGATCTGAAGACCCTCCACAACCAAACTCCCAACACAACATTAGGCGCATCGTACCCGGCACACATCGCAACACAACTGCTCAGACCCATCCTCCGTATGGCTTCACCAGACATCATGCTGGAACACGACAAATCACTTGGCGGCAAGGCGATTTGACGGAGACATGTGCGTAGAGGGTAATTGGTGAGCTAGATAGGGGAAAACAATCTCTAAGGCTTGACGCACAGCCCTACAACATTACAGAAAAATTATACTTGTGGAGATAAAAAATGTATACTTACACAGCCTCGGGTGCTTCACTGTCCTTCTTCTTCTTCTTTTTCTTCTTTTCTGATTTAGCTTCCGAGTTATTAAGATCATCTGCATTAGCAGCACTGTCCCTCTTCTTTTTCTTTTTCTCTGACTTAGTCTCTATCGAGTTATTAGGGTCATCGGCGTTAGCTGTGCTGGCCGTCCTCTTTCTACCAACTCCATCGGGCTCCGCATCTCCATTTTCATTCTTTGCCTTAAAGTCTACATAACTGTTCAGCCATTCTGATGGGGTATTTTCATTCGGTTTGCCAAATTTGTCCAATTTTCCTTGTGAAATCAGTTGCTTCTTGTGTGATGCTTTCGGTCCTAAGCCCCATTTTCTAGGGTATGTATCTCTTTCCATGATTACTCTCTTCAGCTTTGCTGCTACGCCGTGATCGCAGGATGCCATGGTTGATGTTGTCATTAACGCAATTGCTAACGCAACTGCTTCTCCCTTAGTTGTAACTATGACTATTTCTTGATCAATTTCAATACCATCTTCGTACCTCAAGATACCAGGAAGGAGGACCTTGGCTCCGTAACAGACAGCATTGACTGCACTGTCTTTGATAAATATCCTCTTGTGCGCTACTAATAAACCTTCCAGAGGCTTGATTACTCTTCGTAGGTAAGATTCATCCTTATGGTTTTCATATGTCCATTGAGCGTCCAAGATGTCATGCATGGAGACCATACCTTCTTGTTCTCCTTGGATACCGGAACGGACTCTTCTGAGTTCAATCATCTGTCCTCCGACTCCAAGCATTAATCCTAAGTGTACACACATAGTACGGATGTAGGAACCAGCCTCACAGCTGACCCAGAATACACCGATATTACGCTCCTTGTCGAAGTCAAGGAGTTTGCTGTCATACACTGAACGCACACGGAGTTGACGTTTGACAGCTGAAATGAGAGGAGGTCGTTGGAACAGCGCGCCGCGCAATTTCTCAAGTCCTTGAGTAACTTTCTGAATATTTTCCACGGCTGAATGTAAGCTGAAGACTGCGACGTACTCCTTACCAGCATTCTGCTGAGATTTCACGAGCCTCGTCGCGCGGTCTATGCACACAATCAAACAACCTGTGACTTTAGGGTCCAACGTGCCTGAATGACCAGTTTTCTCGACTTTCAAGATGCGTTTAATCCATGAAACTACCTCGTGGGAACTCGGGTTGCTGGGTTTGTCAACGTTGATAAAGCCAGCCTTCACGTATTCGGCAATCGGGCGCTTCAGCGGCGAATGACCGAATGGCAGCGGCGTGTAGTGGTTTGTGCGCACATTGAGACGGTCAAAATTCTTCAATAACAATGGCCAATAAGCTGTATCCAACTTTGCAACCGCCTGTGATGACTCGATTTTGAAGTCTCCTAGCTTTTGGAATGCGCCTAGGGATACTTGATCCTTTGCTTTCTTCTTTTTCTTCTCCGATAAAACTTCTGCGCCGGGTTGCAAAACCTCCGTCATTTTGGATTAGTGACTTGTTTCTTTCGTGATTACGCACTGTACTCGTTCAACACGATATTTGGGTCAGCCCGCGTGCCAACAGTTACTATTGTTTGTTAATTTTATTGTAACACGCACAAACAAAGAGCCGACACGTGCAATGTAAATTTTTAGGTTAGCTTAGCTACAGGCTTCGCCTAATCGCCTTCAGCAAGCAAGTAGAGGTTTTATTTACGTTTATTTTGGAAATAAAATCACCAGCAGGTGGCGCTCGATTGGTCTGGCAGAGCTGCCAACTAATAAACAAGAATTTTATTCGGATATATTTTAGTTTTAATTTTTTTAATGAGCTATAAAATGTAGTTGTAGAATTATTTATATAGGTACTTATAATATATTATTAATTAGTACACACTTTCACCTAATTTCGTATTTTAAATTTCCAAGTGCATGTTGGAAAACTGCCTTTTGTCTTTAAAGGATAGTTTTCGAAAATTTTATAATATTTTCTGCTTTGTTTTAATATCATAGAAATAACATTTTTCACATTATCATATCATAGACTTTTCATATTAATTTCTAAAAACTGCGATCTAACGTCCACATAACAAAAAGAAAATTCATATTTCTATCTATAATATGTTTTCTGTCCTAAATGTACGTACATGCAAAACAAATTATAATTAGATTATTTGATGATATTTACGTAATTGTGCAGTGCAGTGTTATATGATTTTTTTTTTGTGATTATGAAATTAATCTTTTTATTTTGCTTACAAACGCGACCGACTATCCGAATATCAACTTCACATTTTGTTCTACACTTCTAGACCTAGTAAACTACCAACTTGTAGCAAATATCTGTCATGTTGACTGTTGTGCAGAGGTGTAAAAGTAACGAAAAAAAGTGTACCCGCATGTATTCGTTACTTTAACAATCAGTACTCGTTACTATCGTATCGTTACGTTACTCGTTACTTCTGACACCGAACGCGTACTGTACGCGTGCGCAATACGACTGAATTCGTTATATATCATACGACTGTACATCGCAATACATTACGCATCGATTATACTAAAGAAAAAGTAACAAATACTACTAGGAAATTTAAAGTAGTAACGATGTTTTGATACTATAGTATATGATGACTTTTCTGATGCATTATACTAGCGTGAACTGAAACAGTGTAGGTGCTCATACGAAAAGTACGAGTAACGAAATGCATTCGAGTGTAACGTTTCGTTACTTCATACTAGATAGCGCACCCGTTACTCAGTAACGAATACATACGGTTTGTCACAGGTCTAGTGTTGTGACTTGTGTTGTGAATCAAGCTTCGATTTCAAAAGCGTGGTCATTATTTTATTAATTATCTAAATATTTTGGGTATTATCAAATAAAATAGAAGAATGGCAGGCGTATTATTCGAGGACATATTTAATGTAAAAGATATAGACCCTGAAGGAAAGAAATTCGATCGGTGCAGCCGTTTACACTGTGAATCAGAATCATTTAAAATGGACCTTATTTTGGATATAAATTCGTGGATTTATCCAATGGAACTTGGTGATAAGTTTAGATTAGTGCTTGCTACAACTCTCAGAGAGAACGGTTATCCTGATGGTGGTGAATGGAATCCTCTAGAAACGGAGGGAAACCGCGCCGACAGTTTTGAATATGTCATGTCGGGGAAAGTTTACAGGTTAGTTGTTATACTTTTTATCAACAACATACGTCTTATACAGAACTATTTGCGCCCCGCTATTTCTCCTGCTTAAGTTTCGATCCTTGTACTTTCTAAGTATGTATCTTGGACACTAATGACTGACTGCAAGGTGAAGGAAAACATCTTGAGGAAACCTTGATTTCCAAGTCTGAAATCGCCAACCTGCATTGAGCAAGCGTGGTGATTATGCTCAATCCTCTGTATGAGAGGAGGCCTGTCCTAGCAGTACGATGATAAAAAGGTTGATGATGGTGATAATGATGAAGTTTCGATCTCGTGGGGATGTTGGGATAAAAGTATTCTATGTATTATTCCTACTGATATACCATCTGTGTGCCAAATTAGTTTTTGCGCTAAAGAGTAACAAACACCCATCCCTTCTCACCAACTTTCGCATTAGCATTAATAGAATAACTACCTAAATAATTCTCCCTTTTTACGAGAGATTCTGTAGAAGTATTCCTGTATTGAACAGCAATTTAGGAAAGTTTATAACATAGTAAAAATGGGCTTAGAGCTCAATGGTATTTTGCTACAAATGGATTATGCTGCTGAAGCATCCAACATTTGGACATAACCCTTTTCAACGTCATTTAACTTCAATCATTGTTTATGAATAAACACCATAGTGTTTAACTGTTAATAGTTAAGTGTCATGCAAACATCAAAAGTGTATGGTTAAATAGTCGCTAATCAATAGTTAACCTTAAGCAATGTTTATGATTAGAGGAGTTTATATAAAGCCTAATTTATCTTCAATTACTCCAGATAATCGGTCCTACTATATCATATTCATGTTTGTTGAATAACATGAAACTAATTAATTTCTGTCTGTTCACAGGATAGAAGGTGATGAAGCAGCAATGGAGCCAGCATCACGATTAGCAGCATATGTCTCATTTGGTGGCCTGCTAATGCGTTTACAAGGAGACGCTAACAATTTACACGGTTTTGAAGTTGACCAACATATGTACTTGCTCATGAAGAAACTAGCCTTCTAAATTATCCGTTTTGTAATTAATTACTTAATTTGTAAGCTTATTTTGTAAGAATAAATTGTATATTTAATAAAAAGACTTGTTTTAATTTTATAAAGAATACCTGGACCACCTGTTGTGAAAACAGCGTCATCTAGCGTCGTGTTAAGAAACTCTTCAAAGTTTTAGTTAGTGCTATTTGCCAATAGATGGCGCTACAATTGACCGGCTTTGTGAGTATTCATTTTGAAGCCTCTATTTGTTACTAGATGGCAGCAGCATCATGAAACTGTTTGTAATATGTAAGTATTCAATAAGTATACTTGGGCCAAATTCGATAAAGAATAGAGGTAAACAAACCGTTGCTAGGCAACGACTTGTATACATCTAAAAGGAAGTGGTTAACAACCTTTTCTAGAGAGATGATTTTAAAACAAGTAACAATCCTACTTCCTAGTAATGTGCCTAAGCAGTTTACATATTAATTAATGATTTCCATAGAACGCTTCGCTCACAATGGGCCTCATACGAAGGCTCAGAGTCACACAAAGGGCAATGGAAAGAGCTATGCTCGGATTTTCTCTGCGTGATCGAATCAGAAATGAGGAAATTCGCGTGACAGTGGGCAGAGCACATTGCTCGTAGAACCGATGGCCTATGGGGCAGTAAGGTTCTGGAGTGGCGGCCACGTACTGGAAGACGCAGCGTAGGGAGGCCCCCAACAAGGTGGACCGATGACCTGGTAAAGGTCGCGGGAAGCCGATGGATGCGGGCAGCACAGGAACGGTCAGCGTGGAAAGCCTTGGGGGAAGTCTTTGTCCAGCAGTGGACATTTATAGACTGAAGAAGATAGGACGCTTAACTGATTTGAATGAAATATGACACGCATGTAAGCTAATTTCCTAATAGGTTAAATTTTTGATACATGCCTATACAATATGTAAAGAAAACCCTGTCCGACCCATAAGGATAATAAAGGTTTGGTAAACACATGACCAAATATAATATAAAATTTTACGTAATCATCATAGAAACAATACTAATGAATTTTGAATTGCTTTTTTTTTCCCGCGAATTAATTCCAACTTCCCCGAAGTTTGGTAATTTTTAAAAAAGGGACAACACCGGTATTATTATGAGCGAATAGCGATGCGACCACGTGCCGCGTACCCTGCCGCCCGCGGAAGGGTTGCTTAACGCACATTTATTAAGTTATCTCTTTTTTGCGAAATAATATTTATTTTTTTAGGGGGATTTTTTTTTTAAGTTTAGCCCGGTTTTGTATCCATTAGTAGAATCAGTTATTGATACCTAACAATACCTTCACGGGTCGGACAGGGTTTTCTTTACATATTGTATATTATACGTAGTCCATACTTGAAAGTACTGTATAATGCTCTAGTTGCGCCGCGCGGTTTCACCCGCGTAGGATTCCGTATGTTTTTTTTATATGCTCCGCCCCTATTGGTCGCAACGTGATGTTATACAATATGTAAAGAAAACCCTGTCCGATCCGTGAAGATATTGTTAGGTTAAGTTAGGTATCGATAACTGATTCTACAAATGCCCACAAAGCCGGGCTAAACTTAAAAAAAGGCTCCCTAAAACAATAATTATTATTTTGCAAAAGAGGTAACTTAATACATGTGCGGTAGGCAATCCATGAGCGGGTGACGGGGGGCAGGGCATGCAGCACGTGGTCACATCGCTTATAATAATAACGTAAAAACGGTGTTGTCACTTTTTTAAAATTACCAAATTTCGGGGAAGTTGGAATTAATTCGAGGGAAAAATTGATTATTTCAAAATTCATTTGTATTGCTACTATGATGATTGTGAAGTTTGGGACCCCAGCTTTACTAGTCTAATTCTGACTTTGGTTAAACTTCGATATTTTCCATGAAGCGACTGCCGTCTGACCACTACAACCCGAAAGCGATATCGAAGCATTGCAGTTAGACCAATTGTTAGACTTTTGAGGGCTCCCCTTAACGAGCTGCCATTAGATTGTTCATATGGCAACCGAGACCAACGGCTTAACGTGCTTTAGACTCTACTTCTTTTCTAATCGACTTGAAAAAAAGCTATAGGTACCTAACATAAAAACATAAGTACATTCTTGCTTTCTGTTTCTTCTTTTATCCCAATCTCTCCAGAACCAGCTACATCCAGGTTCTACCCGCGATGTGACCAGCATCATCGCACCATTTCACCGCCACAAAAAGAATATCACTCGACAAAAAAGTTTTCCTACCATCCCCACTATTTTTTTTTTTATTGGGACAACACCCGCCACACTTTTTCCCACCCACTGCAACTCCTGAAAGCCAGAATCAACAGTGGAGACCGCCAGAAAAACGCCGAGCAATGAAGCTCGACGAGTCCCGGAGAAGCGATTCAACTGTCTTGGGTCCCGCAACGAAATTAATCAGAAAAGAATAGCGGAGGAGTAAGAAAAAATATATTTTTTCCACTTCCCTCCATAACAAGCAGGAGACAGAACAGAACTAGGCCAATCGGCACAAAGGGACATTATTGCAACTGGGAGAAGCCCAGATTGCCAAGCACCACGGAATAAAATTTGATTAAGTTATTGGGTCCTAAGTATGTATGTGCTGTTACAATTGATTCCAATAATAGGTATGGCAAAAGCGCCTGAACGCACAGAAATTGGTTCTAGTTTCTACAAGGTCCGTATAATAAACGACTCCGGATGTAACTTGTACACTATCCAACATAATATTGCGTTCATTCTGCCCAGTGGCGTAACTACAACGTTCGAGGCTCGTGGCAAAATTCATCGGATGGGCCCCCCTATTACAAAAATCAAAACATTTTTCTATTTATTGTGTTTGTGTTATAATTATGATAAATGTTGGGAATTGATATTTTCATCTGACCGGGGCCCCTTCCGGCTGGGGGCCCGTGGTATTTTGCCGACTTGCCACCCTGTAGTTACGCCACTGATTCTGCCAAAGAACACACTCCCACAAGATGTGATGTGCGGACTGTTCAAATTCACAGTTCGATGTAGAACACGGACACAATCCCCATTAAAATATCGAATACACAAGCCTGTATTTATAATTCTCATATCACACGCTTCAATTATTTCGAACGTATGTCACCCCGCGGCGTTTTATAAAAGAGAGCGGGGTTGATGGTGTTTCTAGTGAATGCACATGCGACCCTCCGCTGAGATGCTAACAGCCCGTGAAGATCGCCAGAGGCGGTGGCGGTGTGAAGGAAGTATTTAAATTAGTAGAATCGCGATTATCCGAGCTTCCGATTATTCGGAGTCATTTGTCTCACGTTTGTTTGCAATACCTATTACATGCGTTATTTATAAAGAATAGGTTTATAAACATAGTTCTTTTTTTTAAATTATAAACTAGCGCTTGACCGCAATCCCGCCTGGTGGTAAGCAGTGATGCGATCGTTGATGGTAAAGCGCGCTAGTTTATTAAAAGCCTATTCACTCAGAAAAACTGAGCGAATAGGAAGGAAGACGGCAGTTGAGCGAGGTGATGCAATGTTAAACCCAACAACACGACCAACGATGCTGCGCCAAAGGGAGATTGATCTGAAGACCCTCCATGATCAAACTCCCAACACAACAACATTTGGCGCATCGTACCGGGCACACATCGCAACACAACTGCTCAGACCCGTCCTCCGTACGGCTTCACCAGACATCATGCCGGAACACGACAAATCGCTTGGCGGCAAGGCTTTGTCTGGTGGGTGGTAACTTCTTCCGGCGGCCGATGTTATGGGCTCAATTGTTGTTTTTTTTTTTTGTGTGTTTTCCATAATGGACGCTCTTAATGTACAATATATTTTTCCATCGCATTACATTTGCATAGATTTTCTCACACGGTTGATTTCAACATGAATGATGTAATGAAGTATTTATATCAATAGCTTGATAATTTAAAAGAGTGTCCATGGAGTTTCTTGCCCGTTCTTCTCCATAGGTACCTACTCTTTGGAATGGGCGACTAGCTTCACCTTACTGACTGACCGACCTTCTGACAATTCAAAAGGGCCTGTAACTGGTTTATTTGAAATAAATGCTTTGATTTTATTTGATTTCAAAGCATGTAAAAGGTACCCATTGCTTACATAATTAAAAAATATTTAGATATAAATATTGTTTGATTACATTTAAAATCGGGATTATCCTAGTGGTATCGTCGCGACTCACAAGTCGTAAGTTCGAAACCCACGAGGCGCTTTACTTTGTATAAATTATTTCATGTACCTATTATGTATACAATTCTCAAAATGTAATAAGTATGGAATGCATGGAAAAATATGTATTATGTGCACAAGGGAATCGCCATTAGGGCCCAATACCGTATAATTATTGATGTGAAACATCTATAGGCGCACGTGAGACCGATTTCTGGCGTGGCGACGCGTCGCCACGCGCAATCGACTGTGCGTTTCTCTCTCACTCGATCCGGCGTTAAGCCATCTCTTTCGCTCCACTGAGCTGGGAATCGACTGTGCGTTTCTCTCTCACTCGATCCGGCGTTAAGCCATCTCTTTCGCTCCACTGAGCTCGGATACCTATAGTGTATACTCTGTTTATTACAGTACTCATAACCTGTGTTTTTCTGGTAAATAAATCATTTTTCTGTTCTGATAATAAAATGTCTGACCGTGATAATTTAGAGAGTGGAAGTGATCAGCCTCCTGCAAAGAAAGCAAAATCACACTATGACACATTATCAAGTCATCAGTAAGTTAATTTTATTTTTATAATTAAAGTATGCATTTATCTGTGCATTTAGCACGCGTATATTTGGTGTGTATTGAGCGCCAGTAAATGTAAAATCTACTCTCTAGGTAGATTAAAATTCACATAAATTTCATTGCATATCATGTTTTTAAATTAATTATTAATTTCATTCTTATTGAAATTAATGCATTAAAACAATTGCTTAGAGAATAAATTTATTAACGGCTATAGTAGCCTCAATGACCTTGTGCATGTGGGCGGAGCTAAACGCCGTACTCCCGAATTCGTAAAATGCGCGCGGTGGCGCGCTAAACTAAAACGACAATCAAAGAATATCCAGAGATGCAGACAAGCCGCGTGTAGGGCGCGATTTGTGCCTACGATTTCAGACGGGGGTATGGATGCAAGACGATAAATGTATATTTTGCATTGATAAATGGTAATATCGTACTATAATATATTTTTAGTATTCTTGATCAATGTTTAAATAAAATCAAGGAGTGCTCGTTATACAGTTTAATGGCCAATCGCAGACTGACAGACATTTGTAAAACAAGTACCCACACATTATAATATATCATAACATTAACATAAAAAATAATGGTAGATGGTAATATCTATCGATTCAACATATTTGAATTTTTTTTTTCACTACTTTTCAGTATATGAGTATCGTGTCTTTGCAGTGTCCTTGAATTAATTACTAATGCGAATAACATAAACGAGTTCATCGCGTTAACGTAAAACAAACGCGCACTAGGCACTTTGTGATATTTTTATTAAAAAAAAAAAGTTGAACCACACTAGAAATTACTTTTATCGTGGGTGCATTTTTAAACATATAAATTCACAGACACAAACAGCCAGACCCGGAACAACTACTTGTAGGACATGTTCTGAACATTTGTTCCGCGCGGGAATCGAACCCGCGACACGCAGCGCAGCAGTCAATAGCTTAACCGCTGCGCTAACCGTGCTTTATATAGATGCCTTGAGATTACAAAGCGCGTAGTTTCGGCCGTTTTCCATAAAGAGATAGTACCCTATTTATACTGTGTCAGTGACGTCGGATTGAATGTACTTCGTCGTAATGAGATTTCAAATAAAACACGAGTAATTTTAAAATCTGTAAATTTTAATTCTTCGATCCAATAAATAACATGCGAGATTATAGGCATATCTAAAGCTGCAGAAATTTCTTGCAGTTGAGAATGGCCACAGTCTATTTCTATAGTTCCTACAACTGCACAGCTGATATTGATTTCTGTAGGATGTGCAAAATGTTTCCATACACATACGGCATTTAAAAATAAATAGGGAATGTAGTCCCACTTGTCGTTCTCCAACAATATCCACAGATCCTAAACCACAGTCTATAATTCTCCGTGCTTGGCAATTTTCTTTAGTTCTGAATAAAAGTAAGCAATATTAATTATGCGTCGCCCTTCGATGAAACAAGCTTGAGATTTGTTGAGGTTTTGGTGATATTTTGAGCTAAAAAAAGATATAACATACATTTTAATTAACCCTGGCAACACTGTTAGAGATTTTTGTCAAGGAATTAAGAATTCATCAAGAAAAATTAATTAAGAATTAACAAAAAATTAATTTTACAGGTATATGATATATTTGTAAACTAAAAATATAGGTTGTAGGACATGCAGGCATAATTTTACCTGAATGATGATGATGGAACTTGCGTCGTTTTTTTGTGCACATAGAGATATATAATATTATCATTTTCTTGACGACATTCTGTATGGATGTCTGACCTAGAATCAACTGCGTTAGTGTTCGACCTAAAAAGCAAATTAAACTTTTAAGTTCTGTCGATTGGTTTCTTTCTCTTCTTTTCTGTAAGTCGAAAAATGTTATTACAATATTATTTGTGAAAAACCTACAGTATGTTAAGAAAACCCTGTCCGACCCGTGAAGGTGTTGTTAGGTATCGATAACTGATTCTACTAATGCATACAAAACCAGGCTAACTTAAAAAAAAAAATCCCCCTAAAAAAATAAATATTATTTCGCAAAAAGAGGTAACTTAATAAATATACGTTAAGCACCCTTCCGCGGGCGGCGGGCGGCAGCGCACGCGGCACGTTGTCGCATCGCTGTCGCTATTCGCTCATAATAATACCGGTGTTGTCACTTTTTTAAAAATTACCAAATTTCGGGGAAGTTATTTTAAAATTCATTTGTATTGGTACTATGATGATTACGTAAAATTTGATATCATATTTGGTCATGTGTTTACTTAACCTTTATTATCCTTACGGGTCGGACAGGGTTTTCTTAATATACTGTATATGTATATACGGACAAATCACACAGATTGAGCTAGCCCCAAAGTAAGTTCGAGACTTGTGTTATGGGATACTAACTCAACGATACTATATTTATAATAGATACATATATAGATAAACATCCAAGACCCAGGCCAATCAGGAAAAGATCGTTTTCCATCATGACCTGGCCGGGAATCGAACCCGCGGCCTCCACGTCGCAGGCAGGCGTGTTGACCGCTGCGCCACGGAGGACGTCAAAAAAATTTACTGATAACTGTGACATTCCAAGCCCGCCAGCCCGCGTCCATCGGCTTCGGCTACTTTAAACAATTACATATAGAAATAAAATATTTACAGGAAGAATCATTTAAAATAATTAAATAATCCAAGTAAGAGTTTTTATTACACATTTTTGCTAATATCGCAAAAACTAAAAGTCCTATCAACTCAAAACTTTTTGTAAAACTGTTTTTACACCAAAACCTTTAATTGAGTCCTAATTTTTGGTTTATATCACCATAAACAAAAAATCACATTTTCAAGTTACGTAAATTTCTAATAAGATTTTTATTTTTAAATCTCCTTACAAACCTATAAATTATAATCTAAGTGCGAGTGTTTACTTACCTGAATAGAGTCTTCTATATTATCAGCGGATGTAGTTAGTCGGATTATTGCCTTTCAAGTCTAAAGATTTCTTTCTAGATTTCCTGGAACAATTCGTAATTGTTTAACTTCAATTGTAAAAGAAAAATGGTTACAAAGAAAAATACAGTAATATGTAGGTATAAATACAAGAGTATAGGTAGATAGATACTTACGCCACCAGACGCATCTTCAATTCTCATTTGCGAGCTAATCTATGAACGTACACTGACACGATTCGCTCGTAAATATTTGCACTCACACAGACAACCACGCGTAGTCGGCGATAGCCGGAGCAGAGCAGCAAGCGACACAACCCTCCCGTCTGAATGCTAACGCACGACTGCCGCCCGCGCCCGCGCAGAGCACCTCTAAACCTATGTTTCAAAATAAGGATATTTTCTTGGCAAATGTTGATGGATTTAAATACGCTCTTGCATATCTGTAGTACTTCTAACCACGAATTTTTCAGTGTAAAAAAATTTCCACACATCAATGCCGTTTAGAAGTAATAACGAATATTAGCCAAAAATAGCGTTTTGGTAAATATTTTTTTAAGGCAACAGGCAAAATCCTACGAAAAAATCATCTTTAGTAAATGTTGTACATGAATCAATAGACAAGATATATTTTTTTCAAATCTCAAAACCAAGCCGTTAATTAGAAATTAGCTTCCTAAAGTGACCATTTTACGCTACTAAATGAGACTAAGGCCCTTAAGACTGACAGAACTTTATTTTAAAATCAGCTGATGGCGTGCAGCGCACGAATCTTTTTCTTATTTGTTATTAATTTAAACTTTAACAAATTAATTATTTTTTCTAATCATAATGGAGTTTATAGTGAAACATTCATTATTTATATTTATAATTTACGATCTTTAGTAGTATATTGAAATAACTAGCTAAGATTCTTGAGTTCACTAATATATTGAAGCCATTTAAAATTTTTTTCTGCATATTTATTTTTCTAATCATAATGGAGTTTATAGTGAAACATTCATTATTTATATTTATAATTTACGATCTTTAGTAGTATATTGAAATAACTAGCTAAGATTCTTGAGTTCACTAATATATTGAAGCCATTTCATCAACGCCATTAATTACGTTTCTTCAAGAAGAATTTCAATTGGAAATTAATAACAATCCAAGAGAACCTACCACCAGATACGGAACAACAATAGATGCTGTATTTTTTAGATATCTTAATAATGTTATGTCCAATACTTTCGTATCGTACTTCAGTTACCATCGACCAATTGTCACAGTAATACCGTTCTCAGAGGCAACATCGAATGTAACTATTACCGAAGTCACTGATTAAACTAATTGAGTAGTTTCGATTTAAAATAAATATGTAAATTTTTGTATTTAATGAAAATGAATGTTTTTTTTTTTTTTTTTTAATTTATTTATTTTAGGTCGCTTAAACATCTAGGTCATTAGCGACCACTATAATTTAACAATACAGTATATTATATTACATTGTAGTAATCGATTAACTTCAGAAATTTTACAGTTTTTTCTAAATCATTTAGACAATCTTTTAAACATCTAGGTAAGCTTACATTCAGTCTTTCTGTACTGTACATTGGACATTCAATTAGTAAATGTTTTATCGATACATCACAATCACATCTTGAACATTTCTTTTTGGTATCTTTGGTGATGAGGTGAATATGAGTTACATTACAGTGTCCTATTCTTAACCTATTTAGAACTACCTGATCTCTTCTATTGTTTGGGTGTAAATTCCTTTTTTCAAAAACAGATTTTCTTATCTCAAATAATGCACTATCATTATCTTTTACCCAATAGTTGTTCCATATTTTTTTAACATTTAATCTAAGAATCTTTTTAAGGTCTTTGATGTTACTTAAGGTGATATTACAGTGTTCTAATTTGGTAGCTTCTTTTGCTCCCATATCAGCCTTTTCATTTCCGGGAATACCCTGATGACTAGGTATCCAGATTAATTCTATTGCGAATCCATTATTTATTAAATTAAATAACCTTTCTCTTATTAAACCAATTAGAAGATCATTATTACTAATGTTAGATAGTGCTTTAAGGGTTGACATTGAGTCTGAAAATATGACAATCTTTTTATCATATGTTTTATCTTTAATTATTTCCAGACATTTAAGTATAGCAACTGCCTCACATGTAAAAACAGATGAGTAGTCTTGCAACCGGAACTTGTAAATATGATTACCACATACAACTGCGCAACCTGCTTTTCCTTCATATAGGGAGCCATCGGTATAATACATTACAGAGTCTGATTTTTGGTTTTTGATTTCATAATATAGGTTTTTATAAGTATAGTCAGGTGTCGTTTCTTTAGCATTTCCGTTTGATATATTTAAATTAATTGTCGGTTCAATTTTTTTCCAAGGTGGTTGCTTTGGGTAGTTACGGCAAAATGTAGGAGGAAGTTGAAAATTTATTTCACTGAGATATTTTTTGACTCTTATCCTTAAAGGTCTTGGCAGAGATGGTCGCAAGTCATATTCTATATCAGATGGATTTGAAGATTTTAAAATAAATGAATCATCATAGTTGGTGCCATGGTTTGCTGCATAAGTGAGGCATAATTCTTTCCTACGGTATTGTAATGGTATTTCATTAGCTTCAACGAGGACGCTATTAACTGGACTAGTTCTAAAAGCTCCCAAACTTAGTCTTATGCCAGTATTAAGAATGCTTTCCAAGAGTTTCAAGATATTATGAGAGGCTGAGTCATATATAATAGATCCATAATCGATTTTCTGTCTTATTAATGCTTTGAAGGTATTCTTAATACACTTGCTATCAGATCCCCAGTTTATTGATGATATAACTTTAATTACATTTAATCTGTTATGGCATTCCGATTTAACTTTTTTAATGTGAGAAACCCAGTTCATTTTAGTATCAAAGGTGAGTCCTAATATTTTTAAACTATGCACTTCTTTAAGTTCGTGATTATTGATACTAAGATTTATTTTAGTTTTATTGTTTTTTATTGAGAAAATCGTGAATTCAGTTTTTATTTCGGAAAATTTAAAGCCTGTATGTTTACACCAGTTATTTAGCTTATTTAGAGTGTTTTGTAGAAGTTTTTCTGTCAATTTTAGATTATTACCACTACATAATATTGTTAAATCATCTGCAAACAAATAACCCTTTACGGGACGTTCAATGACCTCAAGAACATTGTTGATCGATATCAAAAAAAGAATAACACTTAATACAGATCCTTGAGGCAATCCATTTTCAGTAATGAAGGGATTTGATAGAACATTATCGATTTTAACTCTGATTGATCTGTTTTTTAGAAAATTAATAACAAAAGAGAGAAAGTTACCTTTTATATTTAACTTTTCTAGTAATAAAATAACTCTGTGTTTCCATACCATTTCATAAGCCTTTTCAAAATCTAAAGCAATAACTACAATTTTATTTTTATTAGCAAAAGAGGTGAGTATATCATCTTCTAAATGGGCCAAATGGTCTATGGTTGATTTGTACTGTCTAAAACCGAATTGGAAATTGGATATCAGTTTATTGTGTTCCAAAAACCATCTCAATCTATTGCTTATAATTTTTTCGAGCAATTTGCATAAATTACAAGTGAGCGATATGGGTCTATAGCTTGAGGTTTTGGTTGCTATTTTGCCTGGTTTAGGTATGGGTATAACAAAAGCCTCCCTCCACTGGTCAGGGAAAACTTGGTTAGTCCAAATGAAGTTGTAAATATCTACAAGACGTTCTAGTGCTAAAAGGGGGAGTTTCTTAATTATAGTATTTGATATTTGGTCGGGACCAGGACTTGAATTCCCCAGTTTTTGTATGACTGGAATGAGTTCTTGTAAGGTAATAATTTCATTTATAGGACTACTGTTGTCTTGCAGATCAAATACTGTATATTTCTCTTCCATTTGGTGTTTGTACTGTACAAAATTTTGATCATAGTTATTAGAGCTGGAGTTAGAAGCAAAAGCAGTCCCTAAAAATTCAGAGTTTATTTTTGGATCAGAAATTAGCTCTCCTTGTTCATTTTTTAAGATTATTATTGATTGTTTTTTATGTCTTTTACCATTAATAGCGTTAATTTTCTGCCATATAATTCCTACAGGGGTATAACTATTTATTGATGAAATGAATTTAGTCCAGCTAGCTTTTCTGTTTTCTTTAAACAATCTTCTAGTTTTAGCTCTTTTTTTCTTATAATCTATCTTAAGTAACTCTTCTTGTAGTAGGCTTTCTTGATTACAAAAATAATTATTTTGGTTTTTTCTTTTTAATTTGGTGTAAGCTCTGTATGCTTTTTTAGTTTCCTTTAATGATTTAGAACACTCATCATTCCACCAAGGAACTTGTTTCTTCTTTAATTTTCCAGACGTTTTAGGGATGTACTTTTCAGCAGCTAGGATGATTAAATGATTAAATTCTTTAACTAAATCATTAATGTCATTATTTGATGTAATGTGTAGTTTGCCTAGTTTTTTAACGTTACATTCTATTTCATTAGAAAAGTTAGTCCAATCCGCATTTTGATATTTCCAATGTTGAGGGACATATTGTATATTTGAGTTAAAATCTATTTCAAACGTAATTACTATAGGGAAATGGTCACTGTCGTAAAGTTCATCCAATGCATTCCAGTCGAAATAAGTTGATATATTTCGTGAAGCAAAAGTTAAATCAATATTGCTAGTTCGACCATTGCTATTGTTAAAATGAGTAGGTTGATGAGAATTGAGGAGGAAAATACTATCATGTGATTCTAACCAATCAGCTATAATTTTACCCCTTTGATCACAGTGATTTGAACCCCAACAGAAATGATGGCTGTTAAAATCTCCCAGTAAAATAAAGGGAGTTGGAAGCTGATTAACCAAATTATTTAATTCGTTTTCATTAAAAGAACAACTATTGGGCAAATATAAATTACAGATTGTAATTGTTAATGGAAACTTAATTCTCACAGCTATAACTTCTAAAGGACTATTAATGGTAATCTGCTCAGGAAATGTATAAGGTTTTATATATGTTGCCACGCCACCGCTAGCTATACGTGCGGTACTACTAGAGCGATTTTTGTAAAAAAAATTAAAATTTCTTAGTTTAGCACAATAATTATTTTTAAAGTTGGTTTCTTGAACACAAAAACAAAGTGGATCTAAATCATTCAAAATTAATCTTATGTGTTCGTACCTAGCATGGAAACCATTGACATTCCACTGCAGAATTTTCATGGCTAATATATATGAAAAAAAAAAGGGTAAATATATTTTTTTGTCTTAATAAAAAAATTAAAAAAAAATACCTAGTGGGTATTCCCTGGTTCAATGATGCATTGTAATTTTCGAATAAATCTTGAACATCTATTTTTTAACGTTTTGTTCATTTTAGGATGAAGTTGTAGGCACATATCAATTAAATCGGGGATCTTATCAGTGTATTCCTTGGTAATTTCTAAAACATTTTGTTTGTTACGGCACACATCCAATAGACTTACAAATTGATCTACTGATAAGGGAAAACTTGTGTTAGATTCTTTTAGTTCCAATTTAATGTCGTTCCACACTTGTTCTTCTGATCTGCTGTCAATAGTTTTCTTCTTTTTTTTAATGGATTTTAAGTTTGTTTGTTCCTCTTCTAGTGAATAATTACTGTCGGTGTCATCTAAGTGGTCGCTCATAGGCATCTCTTCCGCTGGTGGAATTGTTTGAATAGGCTCTGGCTGAGGGGTTCCCGAGGTAGTATCAGAATGGAATCGTTTGGTGCCTTTGTTAAATAATAAATTTTGGGTCAGTGGGGTAAGGTTTCCTAAAGGTTTGTTAAAAACTATTGGAGGGTAGGTTGAGATTTCTTCTGTTTGTTGCGTAGATTGATGTTTACTTTGTGGGCAATATTTAGCTAAATGGCCCATTCCATTACAAATAAAGCATTTCATTGATTCATTAGTTAAGTAAATCCAATAATTTGTGTCATCATAATTTATTTGCATAGATTCTGGAAGTCTTTTTTCATCCTCTGGAGAAACGTACAATTGCCGGCGGAAACTCATAATATGTGCGAAACCAGGCTCAGAAATTCCAACTCTCATAAAAGTAATTGGTGATAATATTTTAATATTAATTTCATTGAATTTTTCTGTTATGACCTCGTGGGGTATAATCGGGCAAACATTAGATAATACAATTCGTTTGTTTCTTGTTATCAGTGGCCGAATCTCCAGAATATTATCTTTGACTTTTACTTTTTTTATTACATCAACAAGTTCATCTGCGGTTTGTTTAGTATCCATGTACACACATACTCTTGAGTTGGCTATTCGTGAGATAAATCTTATTGAAGTTGGTTTGGTAACTGTGGAGAGGGCTAACAAATAGTCTCGTAGCATAATTCCATCGATAGAATCTATTATGATAGCTTGATCTTTCTTTGGGAATGTAGTTTTAGATGTAACATTGGCATAACTTACAGTGGGGATATCCATGATGATATAAGGTGCTCCTGTAGCCAGGAGCACCTTTGGTAGTAAATGTAGTACTATGTAATAAAAGTATAATCACTGTATTTATATAATATAAAGATCGATAAATTACTCGCGGCGAGGCTACGCATTAAATGAGATAGACGCGCGAACCTAACGGCGGCCGTAGGGTAACTGGGAAAATGAATGTTTATTTAATAAAAAATCATCGTTATCTAGAAAAAAAATCGTTATATTTTTTTTTTTTATTTTATTTTATTGACATTTTTAGTTCCTACCACAATCTGTTCTTTTCTGCATACTACTTTTACGAAATAACGTCGATGTTTCACATCTACCAGGCGTCCCGTGACGGCTCCATTTTTTTAAATAACTATAGTCCAAACTACAGCTGTCTATTCAAAATTCAAATACCTTTCAATTCTCTTTTAAATTTCCAGATTCTGTTTTCACCTCATTACTCTCAATCAATGCTACCAACTTCATAACACAAAAAAAAACGTTACGCTTAGACTGATGACTCGTTCACACGGGTGACATCACACAGCGCGACGCGTGCCGGTAACGAGGACCGTACGCCCGGTCTTTATGCTCTTTGTTTTATTGTAGATCATTAGTACTGCATAGTATTGACTTTGGTTTAGAAAAATTGTTTACCGTTTGTGTTTTAGGGGTATAGATGACAGATTATAACCATGCTTCTAATTATTAAAGTCAAAGTATTTTACATAATCAGTTTAGAATGTTTACTCGGTGTGGTAGGCCATAACATCGGCTGCCGGCAGAATTTTTTTTTTTATTATTAAAATATAAACCAGCGCTTGACCGCAATCCCGCCTGATGGTAAGCAGTGACGCAATCGTTGATGGTAAAGCGCACTAGTTTATTAAGAGCCTATTCACTCTAGCCTTGAAGACACTCAAATTGTAGTCCGACGGAAACACCGCCGCCGGCAGATTATTCCAGTCCCTCGATGTACGCGGTATAAAGGAGGAGGCGAAACGCTTCGTCCGGATCGTAGAGGTGTTAACAACATAAGGGTGGAAACTCGCCGTACGACGGGTCGTCCGATGGTGGAACGGAGATGGGGGAATAAAATCGTGCAATTCCCTCGCACACTCCCCAAAATGTATCCTATAGAACACCGAAAGGCTGGCTACTCTACGCCTGTGCTCTAGGCTTTGGAGACCAACTCGAGTTAAATCAAGGTCACCAGTCAGCCTCTTCGCACGCCTCTCCACTGAATCCAAAGGGACCAGGTGACACTTAGCAGCACCAGCCCAAATGTGGCTGCAGTACTCCGCACACGAACGGACCTGTGCTTTGTACAACATTAGAAGCTGCCCTGGTGTGAAGTACTGCCGGACCTTTGCGATAACGCCAAGTTTTCTGGCAGCCACCTTGGACTTGGACTCAATGAACCGCCCAAAGTTTAGGTTCGAGGAAATCTCAACCCCCAAAAGCTGAAGGACGCATTATCCACCAGACAGTCTTGCTGCCAAGCGATTCGTCTTGTTCCAGCATGATATCTGGTGAAGCCGCACGGAGGACGTGTCTGAGCAGTTGTGTTGCGATGTATGCCGGAGGGAGGGATGTGTGGAGGGTAGCGGGATTCGAAGCACGGTATTACACTGGCCAACCGTAGGTAGTTGGGGGCCCATGTAGTGTACCAGCCACACACGAAGGGCTGCCCCGCCAACTGGAAACCGAACCAAAAAATCACAGGCTGGCCAAGTCGGTTGACAGCCGGACGAGAGGACCCGATGAAGATCCCTTGGGGATGGTTCGGCGTCCCCGCAGTCTCTAGATCAATCTCCCTCTGGCGCAGCATCGTTGGTCGTCCTCGGGCAACTGCCTTCTTCTTTCCTATTCAGTCAGTATTAAAAATGAAAAGGCATTTTAATAAACTAGCGCGCTTTACTGAATGCGGTCAAGTGCTAGTTTATAATTATTAAAAAAAAAAAAATTGTAGTTTTTTGATGTCTTCTGTACAAATGGTCCGGTCTACTGCTGGACAAAGACCTCCCTCAAGGCTTTCATTTTTATTTGCTTTCACGCAGGCGGGTTGGAGATAGCAGTAATTTCCTAGACTTGCCCTACAATGCATTTAAAGCACAAATCAAATCCAAGCTTTGTTCAAAGGCATATCTATTATTCCGTGAATGATTATTTAAATGATAAGAATAGCTGGTCGCTCTGATTAACTCAGGACAATGTTTGTGTTCTTTCTCCGGAATTAGCTTACTGATAGCGTTATATGAGTTCATATAATTTACTTTTTTACATTACATAAATATGTAAGCTGTCACGCCCTTTATGCCTGGGGCTTTTTATTTAAGTAATAAGTTTTTAGTTAATTACATTTTCATTTAAATATATATATTGTTTTGCTTTGCTGGTATTTTGGCGTGGTAGCTGGCATATGGTAAATAATTTCATTGTTGTTGTATTTTATCGTGTTCATCACTATACGTAATATTGTATAAAGTCAAGTGTTATTTTTAAATGAACAGACAGCTGTACTGCTGGGGAGTTTATTCCGCCACTTCTTCTTCCCAGCGAAAGCACTAGGAAGTGTCGATGGGTGGGCGTTTTGGGGGACTGTCTTATGTAATATTGACGTTCAAAAAGTGCTGATTCTCAGCCTAATTTGAATATATTGAAACTCGTTGGATGTAGGTAACAGACTAATTTTATTTTAAGGAGAACAATAGTCATACATTCCAATGTTAGTACAATACTTACTCACTAGATGGTGTCAGTAGTAGGTAATAAGAGGGTAGCTTTATTTTGATACAAAATACATTCCTATTTACTAACACCCCCACTTATCAAAATAAGCTAAGCATTATACATATTATAAACTTACAATACCAAGCATGTTCATTATTTGATAAAAATATAAAATCATCTACATACTCGTATAATCCAATAATTATTTTTGTATTACCTTTAGTTTTCGCAAACAAACATGGTTCATATTGACTATTGTTAAAGCCTAATTTACAAAGACAATCTTTTACTTTCTCGTACCATGCTAAAGATGACTGCTTTAAACCGTAAATCGCCCGCACATTTCCCCCACTTTTGTTTGCAAAACCTTCAGGTATCGACATATTATTGTCCACGTCAAACTTTTTCACAAACACCCAACGGCACTTCACTATGGATACATCACTAGGTTTCTTTACGAGTTCCCACGCATCATTGTCCTCAAATGACTGCATCTCATCAGCCATTGCACGCCCCCACTGCTCCTTCTCAGGCCCCTCGAGAGCCTCTGAGACTGAGATCTCCTCTGTAGTTGGACCGGAACTGGATACGCAAAAGTTGCTATAACCATATCGCTCAGGCTTTTTCCTTAAGCGCTTTGTTTTAGCACATTCTGGCGTAGGAATTGGAACTGATGAGGTCTGCTTCTGCATCTGCACCTGGACCTCACTCGGTAAAGATTCATGAAGATTGTCAACACCATCTGTGTATACTGAAGAATCTGAAGAACGGTCTTCATGTTGATCACTTTCCTATGAAAGACATGATTCCCCAACTGAATTGCTGCTCTCCTTCTCCACACTGATCTCTGGTGAAACTTAAAATAACTGATAAAATACGGGAGTAGCCCATAACCTATTGAAACTCGTTGGATGTAGGTAACAGACTAATTTTATTTTAAGGAGAACAATAGTCATACATTCCAATGTTAGTACAATACTTACTCACTAGATGGTGTCAGTAGTAGGTAATAAGAGGGTAGCTTTATTTTGATACAAAATACATTCCTATTTACTAACAGAATAAATGACTTTTGATTTTGATTTTTGATATTCCACAGGAGAAGCGCTGCTGGCCGCTTACCTGGTGAGAGTTGCCTTAGTCGCCTCTCTAGATACCCACGGGAGGATATGGGTTTGTACATATCTACTATTCTAAGCCCGGTACGAGACTGGGTATAGTATACCTATATCAATATCCTTCTTCTTCTTCAGCCTATGGATGTCCACTGCTGGGCAAAGGCCTCCCCCAAGGCTGTCCACGCTGACCGGTCTTGTGCATCGGCTTCCCGCGACCTTCACTAGGTCATCAGTCCACCTTGTTGGGTCCCTACGCTGCGTCTTCCCGCCACTCCAGAACCTTACTGCCACATCGGCCATCGGTTCTACGAGCAATGTGCCCTGCCCACTGCCACTTGAGTTTAGCGACTCGCAGTGATCGAATCAGAAATGAGGAGATCCGCAGAAGAACCAAAGTCACATCAATATTATTCGTATAAAATTAATATTCATTTTCATATCGCTTCACTTCTTCATATGGCATGATTTAATTCCCCCATCTCCGTTCCATCATCGGACGACCCGTCGTACGGCGAGTTTCCACCCTTACGTTGTTGACACCACTACGACGCGGACAACGCGTTTCGCCCTGTCCAACTAGAACAATTTGCCAGCGACGGTGTTTCCTTCACACTACAATTTAAGTATCTTCAAGGCTAGAGTGATAGGCTCTTAATAAACTAGCGCGCTTTACGATCAACGATTCACACTGCATACCATCAGGCAGGATTGCAATCAAGCCCTAGTTTAGAATTCATAAAAAAAACACTTCATAACTTTTTCATATTCGCACGAAACGTTTGCCCTTTAAACCCACTTAGTAGGTAGCTAGGTTAAACCAGTGTTCGGATTCGATTCCAGATCAGGCAAGTACCAATGTAACTTTTCTAACTTATACAGGGTATATCTGACATCGTAACGCAAACTTCGCGAAAAGGCTACACCGCATGCCACTAATAAAATTATGATAGTCATTTATGTCGTTAATGAACGGTTACAGAAATAACAATGTTTAAAGAAAGTGTTGGCTCGGCCTTTGAACGTTGCAAGCGTGCCGCCGTGTGGTATTGTAGGTGTGACGTTGATCCCTGATATGAACTCTATTAAATCAGCTGATAAGATAGTTTTTCGAGTTTTGTTTTCATTGCGCTTTTTTGTGTTGTGTAGTTTTTTAAAATTAAATATGTGTAGTTTTTTTCACATGCTAATTGCATGTGAAAAAAACTACACATATTTTTTTTAAAGTCATGAAAAAGCCGACGAAAAATTCCACCACTGGGAGGTTCAGAATCATGTATTGGATCCATGGTACTCGTTTGTGCGTCGATGTCAGATACACCCATTATATGTAGGTACTTTCTAAGTATATCTTGCATGGAAACCATATGACTGATTAAACGGTGAAGGAAAACATCTTGAGGTAACCTGGACTTTCAAGTCTGAAATCGCCAACCGCATTGAGCAAGCGTGGTGATTATGCTCAATCCTTCTCGTATGAGAGGAGACCTGTGCCCAGCAGTGGGACGATAAAAAGGTTAATGATGATGATGAGTAGATCAAACTGTTGCTTTTAGAAATAGAAATCCAAACTCCAAGTAAGATTAAACCAAACTTTCGTAAAGACGGTTAAAGTTTAAAACAAACTCAGTTTCATCTCGCAGTCACCAACTTGGGAGTCGGCGGCCGTCACCCTTACGAAGGGGGACGGGGAAAGCTGTCAAATTAGTCCAATTTGCAACAAAATGGCGCCGGTTAACGACGCGTTCGTAATTAACAGCACAAGGTGTTCATTGTTACAGTCTCAAAGTTTAATTACAGGATTGTCTGTAATATTAATATACCTACGTTGGCGGAAAATAATGAGGTGATCACAGATTTTTTGTCTATTCTATGGAGGTGTTGATCAAGTCATAGTAAGGGCACAGTGCTTTTTTACTTGTGAGGGAGTGTGCAAAATCTATATTCTCGCCAAGCTCCATAAAGAATAGAGGTAAACAAAGCAATTTAGGGTTATCACAACTCACGTTTTACAAATCTCCTGTTATTTACATTATTATCGACTTTTACATGCTAACTATTTATTAACAATTCCTAATGCAGTATTTTTCAATAGAATCACTAAAATAATAAGCAAAATAACTTGGTATTTCGAAAAACCATTAAAAAGACGACATTAATTTTAAGTGATAGCCCTACTAAAAAGAAAGATGGATGAAATCCAGGTATTAAACACATTTTGTGGAATTCAACCAATGAATAAAGTTTTGACAAATGCCTCATATTTGCCAATAAAATTTTGCGTATTTTAATTACCTTCAAATCAACTACATAACACATGCATTGTAATACTTTAAAGTATGGACTAATTATAATATACAGAGTGGTGCTGACAATACGACAATAAATTAAACATCGTGTACCTCAACACATTCTCAGTCTACCCATAAATTACCATATAAATATGTCCATTAGTTTAGTCACAGGAAATTATTTTTCATTTTTCACATTTTCTACATGATGTACATGTTGATAAAGAAGCGCTTACGGGTTGATGACCGCCGCATCCTGCGGTACAAAACTTTAATAATAATGGCGCGAAAAAAGGAAGTCGATACAGGATCGCGCTGTCGCTGATCGGAGGTCAGTAAACCAATATTCTTAAATGATGTTCTATTCCATTTGCAATGTTATGCGATTTAGTTTGTTTGAAATTTTCATTTTTTTATTTTTGATGCTAGGTTTTTTTCTATGGTTTAGGATTATTCCTATGAACCAGCATTGCAAAAGGTTGTTAACATCTGTCTTTTAGGCGTAAGTTACCAAATGCCTAGCAACGGTTTGTTTACCTCTATTTTTTATTGAATTTGGCCGACATATACATATTGCCCGATTCCCGCGTGAAACTAAACCAAATTTATATTAATTTCAGTGCAGCTTATTCTTTCTGTTGCATTAAGAAAATTACAGAAGATAAATAACATCGGCTGCCGGCAGAAGTTACCACCACACACACAACTTCCCAATATCAACCGTTGGGCATGCCCGCCAGACATAACACCCGTTTGTTCGGAGGATCCTCCCTTTTCTATGGAGGATGAGTGAACTGTACTCCTTGTTCCTCATGCCTCCACATCCACGAATAACAGCCAGGGCGAACGGCTTTAACGTGCTTTCCGAGGTAACCTCAAGTATGGACGATAGCAGGTTAAACTACCCGAAACTGTTAAATATTTCCAATCAACTTTGAGCCTAATTGCTTTAGAGATAAAGTTGAAAATCTAATAAAAAAAAATCTGACAGTTTGTATTTATTTGAAGTGCTGTCAACTCTATTAAAATGCGTCGCTTTATGAGATGCAAAATGCAGATAATGTACATGTCTCCCAAAGTGATAATGCGCATAGAAAACTTCGTCTTCGGAAAAAAAATTAAAAGAACTAAGCAATCCTAATTTTTTTTTTTTTCAGGTTGTGATTTCCACCAAAGCCTCCGCCCCGGGGGCGGTTGAAGGGGTGTGTCAGTTTCTTACTGACTAAAAACTACTTCGGTTCCTACACTTGGACCAGGATTATTGGAAATTTAGTGTCTTCCACGATCTTCGGGTGAACTAACCCTCCACAACGAAACTGTGAGACGCACAGTTGACGACCTCCTTGGCGCAGCGATCAGGTCATGATGGAAAATGATCTTTTCCTGATTGGTTTGGGTCTTGGATGTTTATCTATATATGTATCTATTATAAAATATAGTATCGTTGAGTTAGTATCGCATAACACAAGTCTCGAACTTACTTTGGGGCTAGCTCAATCTGTGTGATTTATCCGTATCTACATATATTTATTTATTTATATTTACTAATAAAGTACAGCGTGCACTACGCTGTAGGTACCTACTTTATTACCTGTTTTCCGAATTTGATTTAAAATGTAGATCCAGATACCTAGTCATGAATTCATGATGTCACTTTAGACATATCTGTTTTCTATGTAGTGTTTTTTTAATATTTATTTATTTCATTACATCATGATCGTCATCATTTCAGCCGAAAGACGTTCACTGCTGGACATAGGCCTATCCCAAGGATCTCCACGACGATCGGTCCAGCGCCTCCCGCATCCAGCGGTTTCCCGCGACCTTCACCAGATCATAGGTCCACCTTGTCGGGGGCCTACCTACGCTGCATCTTCCGGTGCGTGGTCACCACTCGAGAACCCGACGGCCACATAGGGCATTATTAATTATTTCATTTGTCATCATTTAATTCAGCTTTTGTCAGTACCTATCAAATAAATGGTTTATATATCTGGTTTAAAAGTATATAGGTATCTACGAGTTTATTTATGGTCGTATAATGGCACCCATGTATTCAAATTCATCAACACGATATCTATTATAAAAGGGCATCAAAAATCCCATGAATAACCGTTTGTAAAAATGTCAAAATTAATCATTGCACAGCCCATAAATAACAGACAACAAAAGATTGAACGCAGCTAAAAAAAAAATTAAGCCAATTCAAATTAAAAAATCACCGGACGTTCGTATAATAGAACAGTCTTCCTCCACGCTGGTTGGGCATCCGCCAACCAATCAGCGCGCACGACGCACGGAGGCGGGAAGTGGCAAACGTCAAATGCAAACGAGTTACCAAAAAAAAAAAAAGGAAAACCTGTTTCCCGCGCTTGTTTTGTTTAGTCTGTGATCGAGTAATGGTTTCGTCTGAGTTATTATAAACTCAGTTTTTTATGTAAAAATAATGTCGCTTTCACGGAAAATGAGCTTTTAGCGATTGAATATGTTAATAGAATCACTTTTAAGACTACTTATATTAGCATGTAACCGACACCATGTTCTTTTATGCTTATTTTATTCAATGGTGTTACCTTCATGTCAGCTTTTTATCATGCACATGTAGGTATAGTTAAGTTTGCGTGGAACAGTTACACTTCCGTACATTTGTTCAAAAAGCTTTGAGTTGCAATCTAATTTGAATGAGCAGCAAGAATCTTTTTGGAATAACTAAATCCAATAAGGCTGAATATTGCGTATGCTCGACCTCCTTTGTGTCCCAATGACTTGACCGTCGGTAACATTAGAAAGCAGAAATATTTTCAAATAGAATATTAATATACACCCATTTTTTTTTTTCATTAGGTAGGGAGACACAAGCATCTTACAATACAGCCTACTCATAATACCTTTTACAAAAAACCGTGTCAAAATACTTACTGTTATCGCTCACCTCAGCCTCAGCCGGGATTACCCCCCCACCCGTCGCCCTCTGCCCCCTATCCCTCTGGATGTGAGGGAGCGGGACACGGTATCGCCTGTCAGTCAACCAACGACGATCGCGTCGAGATAACGTATAGAACTTTAGCAAATTAATTTATTATGATTAAAATTGCAATCATTAATCAAAAATGACATTTTAAAATTAAGTTTAGAATGTTTAGTTGAAAAAGTGCGGTTCCGGATATGGTAGTGACGTGGTGAGACATTTTAGTTTTACGAAATTTAAAAAATAACTATGGCGTGTTGTGATTTGGTGTTTATTTTCTTTTGGTATTATTATTGTGCTGAGTGATAATCTGATAATGTTTAGTAATGATCATTGCTGCGTTTCTGTTCTTATTGGATTCCTATAAGGTAAACACCATTTTTATTTTTCACTTTAATTATTTATTTAAATACGCTGGGTTTGTAGTACCTACACGAGGGACTTACAAGCATAATTACAAATCTTTTTTAGTCTATAATTTGATTAGTAGACTAAAAAACATTGTCTATTTTTTTTTTGTTTCGTTGTCTTACATATGTACAACACACAATACAAGGTTTTTTTTTTAGATAATATGCAAATAATATTCACTTACGCGTCCTGAATGAATTAAAACGGTCATTTTTTAAATTACTTGTAATTGTCATAGTTATTCCTCGATGCAATGTTATCAGAAGACTAAAAATTTGAGTTAGAAAGCTAAGATGGGTGTCACGCGCATTTTTCATTGGACTTTTAAAATTATTTAGTTTCGTTTACTAAATAAAAGCACGGATTTATGTAGTTAAAAGTGCATTCAGTAAATAATTCATAAAGAACGCAGCATAGTGGCCACATCATGACTTTGCTTCAAACCTCCCTCATAGTCGGTTCACGCGGCCGTCTTTTTCAACAGTCATTGGCGATATCCGCCATTAATGTGAAATAAAATTTTCAAAGAATTCATATAATTTATTACACGTGTTATTGGCAAAATTGTGGTATCTATTCCAGAGAGACCATTGATCAAGAGTTGAATCTCACCTTAAAAAAAGAAGAAGGAGACTAAAAATTCAACCCTTAGTTAAAAGCCTATACTAATCTACGTTATGGTAAAGTTTATTATCATCATCATCTCAGCGTTAATCCAGGTCGCATCCGAAGCTTTTTCAGCTTTGGAGTCTGGGGTTCACTTTAACAGTCTAACTGCTGATTTTGGCTATACATACTTCGATATTTTTCCGTAAAGGGACTGCCGTCTGACCTCCACAACCCGAAGGAGTTGTTGGACTTTTCAGGCTCCAACAACCCGTAACGACTGCCATTAGATGTTTGTATGGCAACCGGGACCAACGGCTTGACGTTCACGACCAGACCAGCGCAAATATTCATAGTCATGCATACAATATTTATTTTAATTAAGTAATTAAACATTAAATCGATTCTTTAATTTTATATGTAACGTTGAATGAATTTTATTTCTTAAATAATGATTTGAATGAGCAACTTTTAAACCAGCCTTGTTTGTTGTTTAAAAACGTAATATAACTTTAAGTGACGTTTATGAATACACCTATAGCAAAATACAGAAAGTATTGAAAATAATATATCAAATTATAACAGTACTTACCTGTAGAAGAATGAAATAATCTTTTACTGAGGCGTAAGTTTCTGGTTTATACTTAGGAAGCGGTGAACGGTTATGCTTACAATAACGACTGTCCATAGACAAAGCGTTTTTTTTTTTTAACAAAATGTCAAATACTAGTGAAAGTGACAGATTTTCTGATGGCGGTTATAAAATACAATAGAATACTCTTTGTAAATTGTAACCGAGCCTGAAAAAAAACAAAAATAGAATACTATTTATAATATTATATACTCAAACTCATTTATTGCGAAAATGGGTAATTCAGATAATTAACATTGATCTGAAATATGTATAGAAAACCCTGTCCGATCCGTGAAGGTATTGTTAGGTATCGATAACTGATTCTACTAATCCTACGTCTAAGGCCCTAAGGCAAACAAAACCGTGCTAAACTTAAAAAAAAAATCCCCTAAAAAACTAAATATTATTTCGCAACTTAAAACATGTGCGGTAGGCAATATATGCGCGGGCGTAAGGGGGCAGGGCATGCGGCGTGCAGTCGCATCGCTATACGCTCATAATAATACCGTTAAAAATGGTGTTGTCACTTTAAAAAAAAAGAGAAATTTTCTGGAAGTTTGAATTGAATCGCGGAAAAAAAAGATCATTTCAAAATTTATTAGTATTGTTACTATGATGATTATGTAAAATTTCATATTTTATTTGGTCATGTGTTTACCCAACCTTTATTGTCCTTATGGGTCGGACGGGGATTTCTATGTACCTACTACTTACTATTGTATAAACTAGTTTGGCATCACCATAATCCGCCTGAATGCATGCAAAAGTCTGACACAATGGGCGGTCTTATCGCTAAGTGCGTATTGCAATATCACGGAACTACGTTCCTAGGAACTCCAGCTTTACCTTAACGGAATGGGAGTAGTGGTCGTGATTCTAAAACCAACATAGTAATCAGTTTTTAAACAAAAAAATCGCTTTTACAGTTTGACCATGTGCGGTAGGCAATACATACGCGGGCGAAGAGTCACATTTAAAAAAAAATTTCATCATCGTCTGCCTTTTCGCAAATATCTTGGAGGCGGTTTCCAGTCTGACCGGATTCAGTTGAATACCTGTATTTCACCTGGAGCCACGACCAATCTGACCTCCACAACCCAGTTACCGGGTAATACGAAACCCCTGAGTAAGACTGCTGGTCAGATTTTCGGACTTCTGACGACCGGTAAGGACTTTTTTTTTTATTGGGACAAAACCCGCCACACTTTTCCCATCCACTGCAACTCCTGAAAGCCAGAATCAACAGTGAAGACCGCCAGAAAAACGCCGAGCAATGAAGCTCGACGAGTCCCGGAGAAACGATTCAACTGTCTTGGGTCCCGCAACGAAATTAATCAGAAAAGAATAGCGGAGGAGTAAGAAAAAAAAGAAAAATTTTCCACTTCCCTCCATAACAAGCAGGAGACAGAACAGAACTAGGCCAATCGGCACAAAGGGACATTATTGCAACTGGGAGAAGCCCAGATTGCCAAGCACAACGGAATAAAATTTAATTAAGTTAATGGGTCCTAAGTAGCTATGTGCTGTTACAATTGATTCCAATAATAGGTATGGCAAAAGCGCCTGAACGCACGGAAATTGGTTCTAGTTTCTACAAGGTCCGTATAATAAACGACTCCGGATGTAACTTGTACACTATCCAACATAATATTGCGTTCATTCTGCCAAAGAACACACTCCCACAAGATGTGATGTGGGGACTGCTCAAATTCACAGTTCGATGTAGAACACTGACACAAAGGCGAAGGAACATGTTTAAAAGAATACAGTTTACCCCGGTTTACGGTACAGTTAGTTTTAGACCGGTAAGGACTATCAATCATCTACAAATAACAGCAGGGACCTACAGCTTAACATGCTTTCCGAAGCACGGGGGGCTCAGTATGTTAATATGGTCACCCGTCCACATACCAAGCGTGGCAAGCGTAGCTTAACCTGGTTAAGAGGGGACTAGATTCTGATTGTGTGTTGCCAGTGATGACTTATGGAATTGAGACGTGGTCGCCTACAATGGGCCTTATGAGAAGGCTCAAAGTCACTCAAAGGGCAATGGAGAGGGCTATGCTTGGGGTTTCACTGCGCGATCGAATTAGGAATGAGGAGATCCGCAGAAGAACGAGAGTAACCGACATAGCCCGAAGAATTGCAACACTAAAGTGGCAGTGGGCTGGACACATTGCCCGTAGGACCGATGCCCGATGGGGCCGACGGGTACTCGAGTGGCGACCACGCACCGGAAGACGTAGCGTGGGTAGGCCCCCGACAAGGTGGACCGACGACCTGGTGAAGGTCGCGGGAAACCGCTGGATGCGGGAGGCGCAGAACCGGTCGTCGTGGAGAACCTTGGGGGAGGCCTATGTCCAGCAGTGGACGTCTTTCGGCTGAAATGGTGATGATGATGATGATGAGATTCTGATTTGGCGATGTTCGAAGATTCAGATTCTCGTCGCCAACCTCTCCCGGTAAAGTGCGGAAAGGATAGTTGCAGCGCAGGCTGATGTTGCCTACAAAAAGTTGACCAAAAGAAGTTTCGTATACCGCTGTTTTCTTTTTCAAAACACGACAGATCTCAATTAATTTTTATATGATAACTAGCTGACCGGCAAACGTTGTTTTGCCATATAAATAATAGATTAAATTACTAAAATGGCTATTAAAAAATAAGGGTTGATCGTAGAAGGGTGAAAATTGGGGATTGTATGTATTTTTGTATGTTGTATCATAAAAAAATAGAAATTAAAAATTTTGTCTAAAAAATAAAAAAAAAAATTTAGGGGTGGACTACCCCTAACATTTAGGGGGATGATAAATAGATGTTGGCCGATTCTCATAGATACCGGTTAAGCACAAAAAATTTCATCAAAATCGGTCGAGCCGTTTCGGAGGAGTTTAAAGCCGAACACCGTGACACGAGAATTTTATATATTAGATTTAGAGGAAAAGTATACCTATGCTTCTATTATTTTCTTTTTTGTCAAAAACTTATCACGTTTGTCTAATAGTCGTCTGAACGTCGCGGTAAAAATTGGTTATTTTTCTGGATTTTGAAGTATCATATTTCTTTTATTAATTAATATTAAGTTAGAGAAAAAATAAAATTATAGGGGCACATATAATCACGGTGTAAAATTGTAGGAAAAAATAATGGCTCTAAAAGCGTTATCCACGAATTAAACAGCGGAATACGTTTGAATAACGAAAGCACTACTAGTGTCCCCTCTTAATCGGCCTGTGCGGCTTTTATTATTTAGCTACCAGCCCATCGTTTATTATGAAACAGCTTTTTGATAACCGGTGCAGATTCTCGGTGGTCGTCAGAGAAGAAATTTGCGCGCCTTGACCACGCTTTTCTCCCTTCTTAAATCACCCACTCCTCCCACCCACTACTCACTTCCAATATTTATGTTCTTCTCACACTAAGAATCTGCGATCTTCTAAGAATCTCCTCTTACTCTGTCCTTCGCATACGTCTGACTTTGTTCACTTTTCATTTCATATTCAATCCATTCTTCTGTGGAATGCGCTTCCTCTTGATATCAGGATGGACGCCAGTCGGTTTGCATTTAAGCGGAAATTGCAGAGTTATTTTCGTAACAATTAGGGTAGAGTTATTGCTACACCTCTCACCCAAATTTTAGTTTTGTATGTATATATTATAACTATATATTTTGGTAATAGTATGTATGTATATTTAGCTTATTTAAGTATTTTTTTTAATAGTATTAAGAGGTTTTTTTTTTATCTTTCTTTACATTTTTTTTTTGCAAACGAAAGCACCTACCATCTTATCTCTTCACCACCTTTGGTTGACTGGTAAAGAATGCCTAAGGCATTAAGTCCGCCTCTGTACATTTCATGTGTGAAAGATTAAATAAATAAAGTCTTGCCGCCAAGCGGCCGCCAAGCTGGTGAAGCCGTACCTACGGAGGACGGGTCTGAGCAGTTGTGTTGCGATGTGTGCCGGGTACGATGCGCCAAATGTTGTTGTGTTGGGAGTTTGGTCGTGGAGGGTCTTCAGATCAATCTCCCTTTGGCGCAGCATCGTTGGTCGTGTTGTTGGGTTTAACATTGCATCACCTCGCTCAAATGCCGTCTTCCTTCCTATTCGCTCAATCTGAGTGAATAGGTTCTTAATAAACTAGCGCGCTTTACCATCAACGATCGCATCACTGCTTACCGTCAGGCGGGATTATGGTCAAGCGCTAGTTTATAATTATTAAAAATAA
Organism: Sesamia inferens; assembly: GCA_037179545.1. Classification (NCBI taxonomy): domain Eukaryota; kingdom Metazoa; phylum Arthropoda; class Insecta; order Lepidoptera; family Noctuidae; genus Sesamia; species Sesamia inferens. Next base: position 6,040,198 of record CM073947.1, read on the forward strand.
AAATAAAATAAATGATTATGTTCATTAGTATTATGTTGATTCGTTTTAATCGCCCGGCACACCATGGGCGGTCTACTCCTCGATAGCAAAAGCAACCTTGCTGACTAGACATACAATGTCATGTTAACGACATAGGTATTCTATTAGATAAATCTAGGTACCAACTGTCTATGGTATAAGAGAAGCAAAATTCATCTTAGTATCTAACGTTTTGTAAATTCAAATTCTGCTTGACAATGCATTTTAATTTAATTCACACAATTTCTTTAGTTAAGACAAAACTTTAGCCCGAAATAGTACTGGACCTCAGGTACTTCCTTGAGGAACTCCCGTGTTTTGTTTAGGAATACACTGAAATTATTCGGTGATTTTGCGGGGCCATGTCTTTTGCCATAGACGGGTCACAACGTCATAATTTTATAAGTGACTAGCAGCCGCCAGCGACTTCGTTCGCGTGGTTTAGTTATGCTCCGCTCCTATTAGTCGCAGCGTGATGTTATATAGCCTAAACCCTTCCTGGATTAATCGGCTCTCCAACGCAAAAAGAATTTTTCAAATCGGAACAGTAGTTCCTGAGATTAGCGCGTTCAAACAAACTATAAAAATATAGTATAGATTCTGAACAAGTGCAACTGCGTACAACCCAGGTCCTGGGTTGAAGGTACGCAGATGCACTTGTTGGAAGGTCAGGTAAGCAGCCGCTCCATTGAAAATATTGGTTTTCAGCTGAATTTCGTTAGAATGAAAGCTGATCCCAACCTACTTGTTCTAGTTGCTAGGCTGGTGACGTGAACAAGTATATCGGCGCCATTGTTGTATTCCTTTTAATCATTTGTTAGTTTGTGGTGTCCTAGTCCTGATCCATTTGTGTACGTGCTTATCAGTAATAGAGTACTTGACTAAAAGACCATCAGGTCTATAAGACCATCATTAGATCTGTTCTCCTGTATGGCAGTGAGGCGTGGCCTGTGATTGAGCGACACAAGCAGGAGCTGCGTGTCACGGAGATGAACATGCTGCGGTGGATGTGTGGAGTTAAGCGGAAGGACCGCATCAGGAACTCCCGCATCCGTGGCGGCCTTCATGTCCGTGACATAGCGGAAAAACTGCAGGAGGGTCGCCTTCGTTGGTACGGTCACGTCTTACGAAAACCGGCATGTTACGTGGGTCACAAATGTCTTACCATGGCGCCTCCGCCGGGCCGGAACAAGCGGGGTAGACCAAAGAGATGCTGGCTTGACGTTGTAAGAGATGACATGCGTGCCAACAATCTCACACCACAGGATGCTAAAGATCGCGCGAAATGGAGGAAATTAAGTAGGAAAGCGGACCCCGGGCTCTAACGCGAAAGCCGCGGATGCAACCGGGATAAACGCTGAGATGATGATGATGACATATATAGATAAACATCCAAGACCCAGGCCAATCAGGAAAAGATCGTTTTCCATCATCACCTGGCCGGGGATCGAACCCGGGGCCTCCACGTCGCAGGCAGGCGTGTTGACCGCTGCGCCACGGAGGCCGACAAAAACAATGTAACTTTTCTAAGTTATATGTACTTTCTAAGTATATCTTGGATACCAGTGACAGTTTAAAATGGTGAAGGAAAACATTTTGAGGAAACCTGGACTTTAAGTCTGAAATCGCCAACCCGTATTGGGCAAGCGTGGTGATTACGTTCAATCCTTCTCTGTAAGAGAGGAGACCCTGTGCCCAGCAGTGGGACGATAAAAAGGTTGATGATGATTGATCATTTGTCAGTATTTTGCTGACTTTTTTTATAATTATAAACTGACTGCAATCCCACCTGATGGTAAGCAGTGATGTAATCGTTGATCGTTATGCGCGTTTATTTATTAAGAGTATATTCACTGAACAAAACTGAGTGAATAGAAAGGACGACGGCAGTTGAGCGAGGTGATGCAATGTTGTGACGGGTCTGAGCAGTTGTGTTGCGATGTGTGCCGGGTACGATGTGCCAAATGTTGTTGTGTTGGGAGTTTGATCGTGGAGGGTCTACAGATCAATCTCCCTCTGGTTCAGCATCGTGGTTCGTGCTGTTGGGTTTAACATAGCATCTCCCTCGCCCAACTACCGTCTTCCTTCCTATTCTCTAAGTTATTTTAAGTGAATAGGCTTAATAAACTAGCGCGCTTTACCATCAACAATTGCATCACTGCTTACCATCATTCGGGATTGCAGTCAAGCACTAGTTTATATTTAAAAAAAAGAAGTTCCGCACTGCCTTTTTTATAATTATAAACTAATGCTTGACCGCGATCCCCCCTGATGGTAAGTAGTAATGCAATCGTTGATGGTAAAGCACGCTAGCTTATTAAGAGCTTATTCACTCTAGCCTTGAAGACACTACTCTAGACTTAAATTCTAGTCCGACGGAAACACCGCCGTCGCGGCCCTGGCAAAAGATAACAATAATAATAATCTTTATTTCAAAAACCAAATACATTTTTTTCAAAAAAAGGACTAAGACAATTAAGTAAAACGCCTTGCATTTTGAGACAGAGTGATCGTCTGTATCCGTGCTAGTATAAACTATGGAAGACGGCGTTTGAGCGAGGTGGTGCAATGTTTAAACCCAACAACACGACCAACCTTGCTGCGCCAAAGGGCAACATTTGGCACATCTTACACACACATCGCAACACAACTGAGAGTTGGAAGTCTGGAGGAATTGTATCATGCAAATCCCGCGCAATATTCTCCGACATGCATCATATAGAAAACCGACATGCTGGTTACGCTACGTCTGTGCTCAAGGCTGGAAATCATTTTTTACCAAATTTGGATCGCTAATTAAACTTTTCGCACGCCTCTCCACCGAATCCAAAGTTTCCAGGTGGCATTTCGCAGCACCAGTCCAAATATGGCCGCAGTACCAACTCCACACACGAACGGACCTGCGTTTTATATCATATCAGGAGCTGTCCCAATGTGAAGTATCCATAACCTTGTTAGATTTTCGTCTAAGAATAAGAATATTTTTTGCTGTAAAACATGTTAGGTTAAATGGTACATTAAAGTTTCTCCATTATTGAATGGATATTATTATACATATAAAAAAACTGCATCAATTTTGTTATAATATCATTTGGTCTTAGATATTTGTGTGTGTGTGGCTACTGCCACGAAGCTATCTCAATCATAACTCACAGCTAACGATAAGCAGCTGTAACCATAAACAAGAACACTGGTGGCCAGTTACTTCTTGATCGCCCATAAGAACCAGAGAGCAATAATAATAATTTTTCAAAAATGGAACACCGGAACGTCAAAACAGTTTCGAATGTCGAACTGAAATAAAAAGAAAACAAAGCTTTTGTTCGTTTGTGAGCGTTCGATATTCGAATAGCTTTTGTTCTTTGTTCGGTTCACGCGACCGTTAATAATATGTGACGGGTCGAATTATTAGCGGGTCATGACCAAAATGTTGTATTGTGACGTACCTACTTACTATTAAAATCTTAATGTGTCAAGTTAAGAGGTTTCAGAACCTGCGAAGGAAAACATCGTCAGGCAATAGGCAAGCATATTCTAGGCAAAAATTTTAAGACGTGCGACATCTAGTAATCCGCACTGGACCTGCGTTTTGGATATGTCCTCTCACAGAGAGGAGGTATGTCTGTGCTTCAACAGTGGGAACTGTATAGGCTTATTATCCAAGTATTTTGGTATTTTGAAGAAGGCATGGGTTCGAATATTTGCAGTGGTCTGGTCGTGCCTCGGAAAGCACGTTAAGCCGTTGGTCCCGGTTGCCATACGAACATCCAGTGGCAGTCGTTCCGGGTTGTTGGAGCCCTCAAAAGTCCAACAATTGGTCTAACTGCAATGCTTCGATATCGCCTTCAGATTGTTGAGGTCAGACGGCAGTCGCTTCACGGAAATATATCGAAGTTTAGCCAAAATCAGCAGTTAGGCTGGTAAAGCGGCCCCAGACTCCAAAGTTTTGGATGCGACTGGCATTAACGCTGAGATGATGATGATTTGGCACTTTGATAGCAATCCATACTATTACTAATATTATAAATGTGAAAGTGTGTTTGTTTGTTTGTTTGTCCTTCCTTCACGCCGTAGCTAAGCAATCAATCGACCTGATTTTTGGCATACCGTTAGTTGAAAAGAAGGAGAGTAACATAGGCTACTTTTGGTCCTAAAGAAACATCAAGTTACCAAGGGAGATTACTGGAATATTTGTATGTGTACACCAAATATCCTAATATTATAAATCGGAAAGTAAGTTTTTTTGTTTTTTTGTTCCGCTTTCAGGCCGTAACTACTAAGCCGATTGTTTTGAAATTTTGCAGACGTAAAGTTAGATGTCCGGATTAAATAATAGGGTACTTTTTTATCCCGGAAAAAATTATAGTCACGAGGGAAATCCAAAAGCGCGTTGTAACCGATCTCCACGCGAGCGAAGCCGCGGGCGAAAAGCTAGTACTAATATACTTTTCACCAGCAAAGCGCTCTAAAATGGCGTTGGGATATTCCAACCAGTCTTATCCTATAGTTTGTTACCTTGTAACTAAATTAAAATCCTACATTGACAGTTTAGACGCGAACGCGAACATAGCGGCTAAAAATACGTCTACCTAATTATGTCAGACGCGGACTAAATTGACAGGACTAAACTGAAAAGAAAGAAAAAACGTTTAATTGCAGTAGAACATGACGCAAAAGTTTACAAAAACACAAAAATAAGATATAGTTGAGGGAAACATACGTCACATCCACGCAAAACGGCTGTCACTCAGCATTATGCTGCGACTCTTGCAAAACAGAGCCCAGCGCTGGTTTTCAGCGACAGCCGGCGCCGACGTTAAGACGTTACCCGGTGAAGACGTTACCCGTCCAGAAAGAAAAAGAAGCATTGAACATAAATTTACTGTAGTTTCTGAACGGGAATCAGACCTATCGCCATAATAAAGTAAGTGTTGCCACATTAGAATTACCGCTACACGATACCCGGTCCACACAAAAGCCTTCAAACCACTTCCAGCCCTCATTTTAAAAACCGAACATCAATTAAATTTACAAACAGCGTAAAATGCAGCGCAAACACAACCTTACGGCCCTTAAATCCTGAAGGGCGCCGAAGAGAGATAGGGCACGTTTGCGGGAAGCGTTCTGATTGGCTGCCGGCCCTCGCCGCCACCCTCGAGCCGACCAATCGCGTGAGCGCGCTGCCACCCCCGACCAATAGAGAACAGAGGTTGGAGGGGTCCTATTAAAAAAAAATGTTTGTCGTTTTAAAACGTTTGACAGGGAAAGTACTTGTTTGAATTTGGAAGGAAAAAATTGATTCGTAAACAGCGGTGTTTTTTAGATACGCGCTCAATGATGTCGGTGCCTTTTTATGCTCATATTTCAGTATTCAGGTTATCTGAACGGACATCCTGATGTAAAACGTGGGAAACGTTTGCTATACAATCTTTTAAAGTCATGTAGATCACCCTTTTGAGGTGACGAGACTTTTTTCTGGTCAGCTGTATATACATACATACAGCTTTTAGTCATTTATAGCACTGGAACTCACGACCACTTTAGATTATTGTGATTACTGATAAGATAAAGCAAAACTTTGATTCCTATCAAATCAAATCAAATCAAAAGTTATTTATTCAAATTAGGCTGAGAATCAGCACTTTTTGAACGTCAATATTACATAAGACAGTCCCACAAAGACTGGAGCACAGGCGTAGAGTAGCCAGCCTTTCGGTTTTCTATAGGATGCATTCTGGTGAGTGTGCAAGGGAATTGCATGATTTAATTCCCCATCTCCGTTCCATCATCGGACGACCCGTCGTACGGCGAGTTTCCACCCTTACGTTGTTGACACCACTGCGATCCGGACGAAGCGTTTTGCTTCCTCCTTTATACCGCGTACATCGAGGGACTGGAACAATTTGCCAGCGTCGGTGTTTCCGTCACAATACCTACAATTTGAGTGTCTTCAAGGCTAGAGTGAATAGGCTCTTAATAAACTAGCGCGCTTTACCATCAACGATCGCATCACTGCTTACCATCAGGCGGGATTGCGGTCAAGCGCTGGTTTATAATTTATAAAAAAAAAAAAAAAACTCACCCACCCATCGACACTTCCTAGTGCTATCGCTGGGAAGAAGAAGTAGCGGAAGAAACTCCCCAGCAGCACAGCTGTCTGTTCATTTAAAAAAAACACATGACTTTATACAATACTATGTATAGTGATGAACACAAGATACTTGCTACTTCTTCTCGGCGTGTAGAGGTCCACTGCGGGACAAAGTCCTTCAAGGCTTTCCACGATGACCGGTCTTGTGCTGCCAGCAACCATCGGCTTTCCGCGACCATCACCAGGTCATTTATCGCAGCGCAGATCTACTAAATAGTTAGATACGGAGAAATGACTTTGAATTTGCACTGGTCTGGTCGTGCCTCGGTAAACACGTTAAGCCGTTGGTCTCGGTTGCCATACGAACATCTAATGGCACTCGTTATAGGTTGTTGGAGCCCTCTAAAGTCCAACAATTGGTCTAACTGCAGTGCTTCGATATCGCCTTCGGGTTGTGGAAAATATGCCAAATCAGCAGTTAGACTGGTAAAGCGGACCCCAGACTCCAAAGCTGAAAAAGCTTTGGATGCGACTGGGAATGACGCTGAGATGATGAGTAGATACCAAGGGTACGGCGAAGAGGCCAGTTGATAACGACCTGCATGGTAATTACGTAAAAACTATCGGTAGTAGTTAATGAGTTTCATTTTGACAGTTCAACAACACCCATTGCGTTATTTACGCTTTTGAACAGACACATTTTCGAACATAGCGAGCAATGGAATATCAATAAACTTCAAAATGATTCTAACTGATAGTAATAACAGCATTGATTTATAATAAAATACCTAGTAGTTGGAAGGACTGTAATTTGACATTGTTTAAGAAAAGACTTCGTATTTTTTAGTAGACAAGGCTTATTATAAAGTTGCAGACTTTTTGTTGAAGAAAGATTTTGTTTTTTTTTTATTAATTCATAAACCAGCGCTTGACCGCAATCCCGCCTGATGGTAAGCAGTGACGTAATCGTTGATGGTAAAGCGCACTAGTTTATTAAGAGCCTATTCACTCTATCCTTGAAGACACTCAAATTGTTGTCCGGCGGAAACACCGCCGCCGGCAGATTGTTCCAGTCCCTCGATGTACGCGGTATAAAGGAGGAGGCGAAACGCTTCGTCCGGATCGTAGAGGTGTTAACAACGTAAGGGTGGAAACTCGCCGTACGACGGGTCGTCCGATAGTGGAACGGAGATGGGGGAATTAAATCGTGCAATTCCCTCGCACACTCCCCAAAATGTATCCTATAGAACACCGAAAGGCTGGCTACTTACTCTACGCCTTATTATTATTAGAAATTGTGACATTAATTATATTATTGACTGATGACATTGAAATAGAATTACTGTATTTATTGATTAAATTATATTATTAAGTAGACGATGAACTAGATAGATTATTTGATGTAAATATATTTTTTTAAATTGTGAACATTTTAATTTTGCATGCCCAATAATTGGCGAAATATGGCTGTTCGCATAGATATTATGAACCACTGTGATTTACCCTTATTTGCAAAATAAAATATCTTTATCTTAATGTTAAGTTACGCAATTTGAGTGCTGGAGTTTATGTGGGATTTATTATAATCTTACGTAATTTGATTTGTGTCCATAACCCACTGACATTGGCACTACAAACACATTTATTTTTGCCGTATTTAGTATACTTAAGTATACATGTGTACTTACTTATGTATATGTTGATGTAAGGTTTTGAATTCAGGATATTTTCATTATTACTAGATATCAATAGGGATGTCTCCTGGGTAAAAAAAAAATATTCTATTTAGTCCGTCATTCAGATTATAGAAAAGTATTGGGTACGTATATTTTGTTTTAGCAAATCAATAAAAATTGACAAATATAAAAGGCATCACAGATCAGGAGCGGTGGCTAGTGACGTCACTGCTCGCTAAAACGTGTAGCTAGCAGTGACGTCACACGAGTTTTCAACGCACTGTGTCGTCTTCATTTTTTGTTTATATGAGAAAAGAAAAATACGTATCTAGTATTTTTTGGAAATCTGACTGACGGACTACTTAATATGTTTTTTTTTAGTCTAAAATTGTTAATTACAATAATTTACGTTATAATTAACCATATTGCTTAGTAACAATGCTTAGCAGAGTGAGCAGCTCAGTCCCAAGCTTTTTGTCTTCTAATTAATCTGTGATTTTATAATACCCCTTTTTACAAAGTTTGGACTTTATATAATTTTTAAATCGTTTAATGGGTAAGTTTCGAATGTATTGTTCAGGTATGTATGCTAGTTGCACGGTTAATTCTGCTTGCAAGATGTAGAATCCGTGTGACGTCAGTATGACGCGCTGTTATGTATGTGGTATTTTGTAGATACCGCTGTAGAACTTAGAAAGGCTGTAAAAAAGCAATATTCGTACAATTCCTACGACGTGAAAAATTTTCGTCAAGTCCGCTATATATTCAGGTCATCGGTTTCGATTGCTTGAATAAATAACTTGCTAATACTTGTATGCGACGTTGTTTTTTATTTAACTAGGTCAGATTTAAGATTGTTTTGGTAAGATTGGAGATTACTATAATACATATTACCTTTATTTTATTTTGTATACATTATAAGTAATATTTTAGAATGTTAACATACAGAAATATAAAAATAAAAAAATAATAGCCCACCGGTATCGGGACCAGAGTCCAAGCTACCGGCGGTCAGGGCTCCAGAGAGAGAAACCTCCTAAGAATGCGAGCCGTGTCCAGAAGTACCGCTTTCTGAATCAAACTCTTGATCCAGCTGCTTAACGAGAGCTTCCTTTTTTTGTTGGGATAGGAAATCATCTAATGACATCTCCCGCGCTGGGCGGAGCGGAAGGGCATGTCAGACGTTTACTGACTAAAACCCACCCGTGTTTCTTCACTTGCCTGTGCGCCAGGGCCACGGTTTCTTGTTTAACCAACCCGCAACCCTGACCCAGGAGGCATCGGTCTTCGTGGACCCCGTCACGATGTGCTGACATCTCTTTGAGTCGAACGAGAGCCTCCTGAGGTCGAGGCTCTTGGCTATTAATCCATTGGCAGTCACAACTATCGTTGCAATGATTGCTGAACACAGGCCGACAATCTCGCGAGCCAAGTAAAGTGCGCTCGTTTAATTAAAAGCCTGTTCACTCTAGCCCTGAAGATACTTGAATTGGAAATATTCTATTTTGCGTTTTGGGTTACATACCAGCTTATAATGTTTCCACTCCAGGGACACAGTCAGATGAAAACACCGCCGCTAAACGCTCCGTCCTGATCGTAGTGGTGTCAACAACGTAAGGGTGGATACTCGCCGTACGACGGGTCGTCCGACAATGGAACGGAGATGGGGGAATTAAGTCATGCAATTCCCACGCACACTCTCCAAAATGCATCCTTTAGAACACCGGGGCTGGTTACTCTTTGCCCGTGCTCTAGATCCAATCTGGATCGCCAATTAGCCTCTTTGCACGCCTCTCCACTAAATCCAAAGTTGCTAAAACAAAAAATCGGAAACACCCTGACGAGGCCAAAAGGTTCTTATCTCAGCATAATGCTTCGAAATTTAAAAAGAAACATTCGCAGCGCTGGTATTCTGTCTGGCATAGATTCGTATTCCCTTGTAAAGGCCACAGGAATCCGCTAGAAGATTATACGACCTTTTTATCGTCCCACTGCTGGGCACAGGGTCTTCTCTCTTACAGAGAAGGATTGAGCGTAATCACCACGCTTACTCAATTGGCGATTTCAGACTTAAAGTCCAGGTTTCCTCAAGAAGAAAAATGCTCATAGCACACGTGTGCGTGTGTGCTACAACACACGCACACTCGCGCAACCACCCAGCACCGCTTACACTAAACAGCAGGAGTAGTTTTCGCCGCGTGGTAGAAAGAGAAGGAGATATTGAGTCGCGCCGGCGGTCTACTCTCCTTCCGTCTTACGATTTTCGTTCAGGGTCACGTGTCCTGGCGCTAGTTTAACATTTTTTACCCATCTCAAAAAAAGCACAAACTTTTACTACAAAAACAATCAAATTACTTAAATAAGAAGAAAAACATATTTAAACTCTATTATTTTAAGCATTATTATTGAATGAATGACAAACTCTATTATTTTAAGCATTATTATTATAACTTATTTGTCTTTCTGTACGTTGCACGCGCACTCATGAGCGTGGATTAAGCAAATCTAAGTGTTGTTTAGTCTGTGCTTCAACGGATTTGTGGGCCGCCCTCTATTTTTATTAGCCGTTCCATATTTCGAATGGGATTTTGTTTTTTAATCTATGGTAAGAGGGGACAGTGATTTGAAAATCGAAAACTTACTAACTGCTGTAGATTTTATAAATAATAATTTTATTTATTATACTGAGGTAGACATAGATTCAATCGGACGACAATTAGTCAGTCTCGATGGTAGGCCATAACATCGACTACCGACTGAAGTTACCACCCACCAGACAAAATCTTGCCGCCAAGCGATTCGTCGTGGTCTGGCGAAGCCGTAAGGAGGACGGGTCTGAGCAGTTGTGTTGCGATGTGTGCCGGGTACGATGCGCTAAATGTTGTAGTGTCGGGAGTTTGGTCGTAGAGAGTCTCCAGATCAATCTCCCTCTGGCGCAGCATTGTTGGGTTAAACATTGCGTCACCTCGCTCAACTGCAGTCTTCGCGTTTTACCATCAACGATTGCATCACTGCCTACCATCGGGCGGGATTGCGGTCAAGCACTAGTTTATAATTTACTAGCTTTTCGCCTGCGGCTTCGCCCGCGTGGAATTTGGTTATATCGCGGTTTTTATATCTTTTGTTGGGCTTGGTATAACTTTTTATAACAAGATACCCTCTGCTTTGCTAGACTTGCCCTACAATGCATTTAAAGCAGAAATTAAATCCAAGCTTTGTTCGAAGGCATATTATTCCGTGAATGATTATTTAAATGATAAGAATAGCTGGTCGCTCTGATTAACTCAGGACAATGTTTGTGTTCTTTCTCAGGAATTAGCTTATTGATACGTTATATGTGTTCATATAATTTACGTTTTTACATTACATATATATGTATATACATTATATATGTAAGCTGTCACGCCCTTTATGCCCGGGGCTTCTTAGTTAAGTAACAAGTTTTAGTTAATTACATTTTCATTTAAATATAAATATATTGTTTTGCTTTGCTGGTATTTTGGCGTGGTAGCTGGCATATGGTAAATAATTTCATTGTTGTTGTGTTTTATCGTGTTCATCACTATACATAGAATTGTATAAAGACATGTGTTTTTTTAAAAATGAACAGACAGCTGTGCTGCTGGGGAGTTTGTTCCGCCACTTCTTCTTCCCAGCGAAAGCACTAGTAAGTGTCGATGGGTGGGCGTTTTGGGGGACTGTCTTATGTAATATTGACGTTCAAAAAGTGCTGATTCTCAGCCTAATTTGAATAAATGACTTTTGATTTTGATTTTGATTTAGCTTCCTCATTTTCGGGGATTTATTATCGTATCATACCTATAGCTTCTAAGTTTACATGTGCATATTCGTTTGCAGTATATTGACTTGTTTTAAACGATACACAGCGCCTTCTATCACCGAACTGGTATGAAGCTAACAATATTTTTGTTTTCCCTCCCGAATATCATTTTTACGGTAACATCGGCCGCCGGCAAAAGTTACCACCCACCAGACAAAGTCTTGCCGCAAAGCGGTTTGTCGTGTGCCGTACGGAGGATGGGTCTGAGTAGTTGTGTTACGATGTGTGCCGGGTACGATGCGCCAAATGTTGTTGTGTTGGGAGTTTGGTCGTGGAGGGTCTTCAGATCAATCTCCCTTTGGCGCAGCATCGTTGGTCGTGTTGTTGGGTTTAACATTGCATTACCTCAATCAACTGCCGTCTTCCTTCCTATTCGCTCAGTTAGCGCGCTTTATCATCAACGATCGCATCACTGCTTACCATCAGGCGGGATTGCGGTCAAGCGCTAGTTTATAATTATTAAAAAAAAAAGTACTCTATTATTTAATCCGGACTTCCAACTGTAGATCTTCAAAATTTCAAAGCAATCGGTTCAGTAGTTACGGCGTGAAAGGAGAACAAACATTGACGTAACATATTAAGTAAGGATAAAAAAAAACACTTCAAATTCTACTATTTTGGTAAAATCTGTTTTATCAAAATAGTAGTATTCGAACAATGTTTTCTGTCAGTTTTTTTGCCAGCTTCTGACTTGGGAATCTTAGATACGGTATAGTATTGACGATAGCGTTGGGAGACAGACGAAGTTATAATTTATACTAAGCGGGCGGAGCGTTCCGAGACCGCCCACCACGCCCCAAAGACAGGGCGATACTGAGCTTCAAATAGCTCTATCTATTTTTACACACATTATAAAACGGAATGTCGCTATGAGGCAAAGGTAAGCATGAGGACGGTCTATAATAAATAAAGTAATGTGTTCTTATTGGAGAATCTTAGTATGAGTGTGCGGTTCCAGGTTAGGCAAGTACCAATGTAACTTTTCTAAGCTATATGTTCTTTCTAAGTATATCTTGGACACCAATGACTGATTACAAGGTGAAGGAAAACGTCTTGAGGAAAGCTAGACTTCGAAGTCTGAAATCGTCAAGCCGCATTGAGCAAGCGTGGTGATTACGCTCAATCCGTGTCTGTGTGGGAGGAGACCTGTGCCCAGCAATGGGACGATAAAAAGGTCGATGATGCTGATGATCTTATTGGTGTCAGTGTTGGATGGATTGAAAAATGTTATACAAAATCAGGGGTCCGATCGCGTGGAGTATTGCAGTAACATAATTATTATGGCGTTATTCAGCAAAATGACAAAGTCTTGCCGCAAAGCGATTCGTCGTGTTCCAGCATGATGTCTGGTACAGCCGTACGGAGGACGGGTCTGAGCAGTTGTGTTCCGATGTGTGCCGGGTATGATGTGCCAAATGTTGTTGTTTCGGGAGTTTGGTCGTGGAGGGTCTCCAAATCAATCTCCCTCTTTCCGCATCGTTGGTCGTGTTGTTGGGCCATCACCACGCTCAACTGCATGCCGTCTTCCTTTTTATCTTCTCTGTGTCTTTACCATCAACGATTGCATCACTGCTTACCATCAGGCGGGATTGCGGTCAAGCACTAATTTATAATTATTAAAACAAAAAACATCTAGCAGCTTTGGATTCGGTGGGGAAACGTTCGAAAAGGCTAATTGGTAATCTAGATTTCCTAAAGACGAAACATCAAAGCCTGGAGCCTGGAGGCTTTGGGTAGCCGGCCTTTCAGTATTCTATTAGCATTTTGGAGTGTGTGCGCGGGATTTAGATACATGACTTCATCATCATCAACCTTTTATCGTCCCACTGCTGGGCACAGGTCTCCTCTCATATAGAGAAGGATTGAGCGTAATCACCAAGCTTGCTCAATGCGGGTTGGCGATTTCAGACTTAAAGTTCAGGTTTCCTCAAGATGTTTTCCTTCACCTTCAGTCATTGGTGTCCAAGATATACTTAGAAAGTACATACAACTTTAGAAAAGTTACATTGGTACTTGCCTGACCTGGAATCGAACCCGCGCACTCATACTTGAGAGACTGGTGTTTTAACCACTAGGCCACCACGACTGACATGCTCACCGCCGACCTTTATATCTAACATGGAAATAGCGCGAGAATTCCACGACTTACTTCCGCCATCACCCTTAAGTCGTTGACACCACTACGATCCGATTCATCACCATCATATGATCAGTGCTTGACTGCGATCTCTACCTGAGGGTAAGCAGTGATGATGTTGTCGCCCTGGTCGAGACAACATCAAACTCCCGGCCACCGTAGGCGCGGGCTTTTTGAGCACACACATTTTAGAACACGTGGAGCGATGGATTAGCTGCTGTTAACTGTTGGTAGATAATAGCACAGTCTAAAAATCAAATAGTGTGTTACAGAATTAGAATGCAGGATTATCATACAAGATCCGGATGATTATTATCATTATACAGGTGAAACCACGAAGCTCAGCTAGTCAAATCATATCAAATCATTTTATTTGTTAACATAGGTAAATATTTACAGATCTTACACAGAAATAACGCGCTGTGTTATGCCAGTAGGCGTACCTACAGAAATATAGTGTTCATGTGGCTCATTATAACAAAATTTTAAGCACTAAGAATATACTTTTAGAAATCATGCACAATTACTATTTCCAATTAAAATGACAGACCCAGATGAGGAACAATTTCTTCTTAATTTATGTCAATAAATCTAAGTCAAAATAATCAAAATCATCAATATGAAATCATGCATAATTACTATTTAAATTAAAATTAAAATGTCAGATCCAAATGAGGAACTATTTCAGATTACATATGTCAAAAAAAAAATCTTAAGTCATAATAATTAAACCATCAATATTAATTCACAATCATAATTATACAGTATGTTAAGAAAACCCTGTCCGACCCGTGAAGGTGCTGTTAGGTATCTATAACTGATTCTACTAATGCATACAAAACCAGGCTAATAAAAAAAAAAAATCAACTAAAAAAATAAATATTATTTCGCAAAAAGAGGTAACTTAATAAATCTGCGTTATCCATCCTTCCACGCGCGGCGGCGGAGGCGGCGGAGGCGGCGGAGGCGGCGGAGGCGGCGGGCGGCAGGGCACGCGGCACGTGGTCGCATCGCTATTCGCTCATAATAATACCGGTGTTGTCACTTTTTAAAAATTACCAAATTTCGGGGAAGTTGGAATTAATTCGCGGGAAAAAAAGATTATTTCAAAATTCATTTGTATTGATACTATGATGATTACGTAAAATTTTATATTATATTTGGTCATGTGTTTACCTAACCTTTATTATCCTTATGGGTCGGACAGGGTTTTCTTAGCATACTGTATACAATATTACTTTCTTTACATTGAGCCATCATTCAAGAATTCGTCTAACGTGTAGTAACATTTTTCAATAAGTAATTTATTAAGAGCGTTTCTAAATTGTATCAGTGGCATATTTTTAATGTCATTTGATATTTTGTTATACATTTTTGGAGCGTTGCCAAGAAAACTTTTACGCATTAGAACTGTCTTACATTTAACATTGCATAGTTTATGAAAATATTGGGTACGTAATGGATTTTTTCTGACTTTAGATAAGCTGACGAATAAATGCAGGTTCTTCTTAACAAATAATGCCGTTTCTGTTATGTACATTGCTAGCAGTGTCAATATTTTTAGTTTTTTAAAGTGTGGAATACAGCTATCTGTAGTTTTTAAACTACACATAGACCTCACACAGCGTTTCTGCATCCTAAATACAACCTCCCTATTAGCTGACTGCCCCCAGAACATTATTCCGTACCGTATAGCAGAAGCTATCTGTCCGTGGGCCTACCACGGACAGATAGCTTCTGTTATACGGTACGGCAATCATTTACTTACACTGTCGGTATGAGAATTCCATGACAATTTATTATCAATAATGACATAGTGCATATTACATAGTTGTCTTTACCTCTAAACTAGTAGCTATTTTAAATCACACCTACCTTTTATCAACCTCGTTAAAAAAAAATGATCGGTCCTATCACAAACAAATTTTAACCCTATCCCAAAAAAATAAGGTCCTTTTTTTATTGGTGACAGAATTTGGTACTGTAATACGTGACGGGACAATACGCAGCAGTAGGTCCTTGTTAATTCTATGATGCTTTCCCACGCACTACGAATATTTAGGGAATTCTAATGAGCAATTTTTCTTGTATAGTTTTCTAAGGCTTGGTGGGCGGCCTTTACTGAATGGGTCCGGATAATAATAATGAATGACATGGTATTAATACCAGGCTAGGGCTGTGTGTATGAATATTTATCCTAGGGATGTATCCAAGGTAATAAAATAATTAGTCCGTCTTATAGACAATAAAAAAAAAAATAAGACCCGTATATTTTATTTTGTCGAAATTACCAAAAACTACTTACTGAGATATAGCGTATTAAAGTTACGGTGTGGAGGCTAATTACGTCACGCTGTGGTATATTTTGTATCACGGCGTGCCGTCATGCGACGTTTCAAAACAACATATCTTCCTAAATATTTGAATGAAAGAAAAAATAAAAAATACGTGTTCAATATTTTTTATAAATCTATCTGATGGACATTAAAACATTTTTTAGGATACAACGCAATTGGTCTAACTGCAATGCTTCGATATCGCTTGTGGAGGTCAGACGGCAGTCGCTTCACGGAAAATATCGAAGTTTAGCCAAAATGAGCAGTTAGATTGGTAAAGCGGACCCCAGACTCCAAAGCTGAAAAGCTACGGATGCGAATGGGATTAATGCTAGATGATGATGAGCTTTGCAAAGCTTGGTGGGCGGCCTTTAGTGAATGGCTAATATAATGGCCAGGGCTCTGTGTGAATGAATATTTATCGAAAGAAACCACTTCACTGCGAAAGTGTGAGCCACAAGCCACGAGTTGAGGTTTAAAGCTGGTTAAAATTAGTTTAAGTGTTGCCCGATGGGGCCGTCGGGTTCTCGAGTTGCGACCACGCACTGGAAGACGCAGCGTGGGTAGGCCCCCGACAAGGTGGACCGACGAACTGGTGATGGTGGTGTTATTGGAATCAATTGTAACAGCACATACCTACTTAGGACCCATTAACTTAATCAAATTTTATTCCGTGGTGCTTGGCAGTCTGGGCTTCTCCCAGTTGCAATAATGTCCCTTTGTGCCGATTGGCCTAGTTCTGTTCTGTCTCCTGCTTGTTATGGAGGGAAGTGGAAAGAATATCTTTTTTCTTACTCCTCCGCTATTCTTTTCTGATTAATTTCGTTGCGGGACCCAAGACAGTTGAATCGTTTCTCCGGGACTCGTCGAGCTTCATTGCTCGGCGTTTTTCTGGGGGTCTCCACTGTTGATTCTGGCTTTCAGGAGTTGCAGTGGGTGGGGAAAAGTGTGGCGTGTTTTGTCCCAATAAAAAAAATACCGCTGGATGCGGGGGGCGCAGGACCGTTAGTCGTGGAAATCCTTGGGGAAGGCCTATGGAGGCCTAGTCTGTGTTGAATGAACGTATTAGTTACATTGTTGCCTTCGGAGATAGAGCTCATTCTACCTTGATTAATCCCGCCTGATGGTAAGCAATGATGCAATCAGTGATGGTAAGGCGTATGGGCGTACTGCAGGATCTATACTGGATCATTTGCGTCTATTTGCACTACACACGACAAAACAAATATCTAATGTTTAATTCCCCCATCTCCGTTCCATCATCGGACGACCCGTCGTACGGCGAGTTTCCACCCTTACGTTGTTGATACCACTGCGATCCGGACGAAGCGTTTTGCTTCCTCCTTTATACCGCGTACATCGAGGGACTGGAACAATTTGCCAGCGTCGGTGTTTCCGTCACAATACAATTTGAGTGTCTTCAAGGCTAGAGTGAATAGGCTCTTAATAAACTAGCGCGCTTTACCATCCACGATCGCATCACTGCTTACCATCAGGCGGGATTGCGGTCAAGCGCTGGTTTATAACTTATAAAATAAAAATATGTAATTTGTAAGACAAAATATCCGAGGAAATTTCGACCCTGAAAATCTGACCTACCATGCATTAAAACTACACCATGGCCATATAAAAACTATTGGGAACAATAATCGGGGATTAGCGATGCCAAATTACTAATACGTGACTTCATTTCAAATGTGTTACTCTCGATTTGAACACATTAATCACCACGTCGTCATTAATCATTAAGTCGTGGTGGCCTAGTGGTAAAAACACCAGCCTCTCAAGTATGAGTGCGCGGGTTCGATTCCAGGTCAGGCAAGTACCAATGTAACTTTTCTAAAGTTATATGTACTTTCTAAGTATATCTTGGACACCAATGACTGAAGGTGAAGGAAAACATCTTGAGGAAACCTGGACTTTAAGTCTGAAACCGCCAACCCGCATTGAGCAAGCGTGGTGATTACGCTCAATCCTTCTCTGTATGAGAGGAGACCTGTGCCCAGCAGTGGGACGATAAAAAGGTTGATGATGATGATGAATCACCACCTAAATTGTGTACCACACTCCATTAATTATTATTAATGCTAATCTATTGCTCAATATTTTTGGAAAACGAGTCTACTCAATAATGTAAGCAACATAATGGCGTCGATTCCGTTGTTAACCAACTAAACAAATTTTAAGTTAAATCCATCTTTTCTTTCTAAAAATTTCATTAAAAAAAAAATATGACTTTATTCTAGCTGCCGCCGGCGACTTCGTTCGCGTGAAGTTAGTTATATTCTGCTCCTATTGGTCACAGCGTGAAGTTATATAGCCTAAAGCCTTCCTGGATACATGGGCTATCTAACGCAAAAAGAATTTTCCAAATCGGACCAGTACTTCCCGAGATTAGCGCGTTCAAAGAAACAAACTATTCAGCTTTATATATTAGTATCTATAGAATTATTGATTATGTAGGTACAGTAATGAACACAAGAAAACACATCAACAATGAAATGATTTATCATATGCCAGCTAGCTACGCCAAAATACCAGCATAGCAAAAACAAAAAATTAAATATAATTAAAACGGACACGTAAATAAGTAAAAACTTATTACTTAAATAAAAGCCCCAGGTATTGAGGGCGTGACAGCTCACATATTTATGCATTGTAAAAAGCAAATTATAAAACTCATATAACGTGTCAGTAAGCTAATTCTGGAGAAAAAAAACACAAACATTGTCCTGAGTTAATAAATAGTCATTTACAGAATAATATGCCTTTTTGAACAAAGCTTGGAGTTGATTTGTACTTTAAATGCATTGTAAGGCAAGTCTAGCAAAGCAGAGGGTACCTTGTTATAATAATTTATACCAAGCCCAACAAAAGAGTTAAGAACCTTTTGAAGTCGGTGAAATTTTTGGTATACATGTGAATATTTTGCCTAACATATAAGATGTTGGCTAAGATAAATTGCGAGGCAACAGTGAGCATACCAATACTATAATGCTACAATATATAATATGTAAAGAAAACCCTGTCCGATCCGTGAAGGTATTGTTAGGTATCGATAACTGATTCTACTAATGGATACAAAACCGGGCTACCCTTAAAAAAACATCCCCCTAAAAAAATAAATATTATTTCGCAAAAAAGAGGTAACTTAATACATGTGCGGTAAGCAGCACTTCCGCGGGCGGCGGGGGGCAGGGCACGCGGCACATGGTCGCATCGCTATTCGTTCATAAAAATACCGGTGTTGTCACTTTTTTAAAAATTACCAAATTTCGGGGAAGTTGGAATTAATTCGCGGGAAAAAATGATTATTTCAAAATTCATTAGTATTGTTTCTATGATGATTACGTAAAATTTTATATTATATTTGGTCAAGTGTTTGCCAAACCTTTATTATCCTTATGGGTCGGACAGGGTTTCATTTACATACCTACTGTATAAGCTACGAAATACATTCTGTTTGTTTCTAAAAATAACAGTACATAATATATATAACACACGAAAACTCTTAGCATCAGCTGTCCGCCCTAAAGCAAAACCACCGTTCATATCGACAGACGCGGAAAAATATCGTCATCGAATCAGATAATTCGGCAAAGGCATTCACCGTCACGCACCACACAATCAATACTCATGTCAACCTCTTTGTGTGACAATCTTTATTTATTATACTCTGTTGTTACATTTAAATAAAATTGATATAAGCGGATGTTAGGGAGGGACATTATGATAATCGTTTAGGCTGAATAGTGGCGATACTAAGTCGCTTCACGGAAAATATCGAATTTAAGCCAAAATCAGCAGTTGGACTGGTTGGTGTATTCTCTGGTAGAATGAACGCAATATTATGTTGGATAGTGTACAAGTTACATCCGGAGTCGTTTATTATACGGACCTAGTAGAAACTAGAACCAATTTCCGTGCGTTCAGGCGCTTTTGCCATACCTATTATTGGAATCAATTGTAACAGCACATACCTACTTAGGACCCATTAACTTAATCAAATTTTATTCCGTGGTGCTTGGCAATCTGGGCTTCTCCCAGTTGCAATAATGTCCCTTTGGGCCGATTGGCCTAGTACTGTTCTGTCTCCTGCTTGTTATGGAGGGAAGTGGAAAAAAATATCTTTATTCTTACTCCTCCGCTATTCTTTTCTGATTAATTTCGTTGCGGGGGCGAAGACAGTTGAATCGTTTCTCCGGGACTCGTCGAGCTTCATTGCTCGGCGTTTTTCTGGCGGTCTCCACTGTTGATTCTGGCTTTCAGGAGTTGCAGTGGGTGGGAAAAGTGAGGCGGGTTTTGTTCCAAAAGCTGGACTGGTAAAGCGGAGCCCAGACTCCAAAGCTGAAAAAAGCTTCGGATTCGACTGGGATTAACGCTGATGATGATGAATGGCGATACTGTGGACTTTATTCTGCCAGAAGAATTTTGGTCGGTCTCACAACTAGTCTTACTCGGTAACCGATCAGTTGCTCGATGGTAGACCATTACATCGGCTGCCGGCAGAAGTTACCACCCACTAGACAAAGTCTTGGCGCCAAGCGATTCGTGTCGTGTTCGGTGCGCGCTAGTTTATTAAGAGCCTATCCACCCAATAAAACTGAATGAATAGAAAGGAAGACGGCAGTTGAGCGAGGTGATACAATGTTAAACCCAACAATGCACGATGCTGGGCCAGAGGGAGACTGATCTGGAGACCGTCCACGACCAAACTCCAGACACAACAACATTTGACGCATCCTACCCGGCACACATCGCAACTGCTCAGACCCGTCCTCCATACAGATCATGAGACATCATGATTCAGATCATGATTCACCAGACATCATGCCGGAACACTACGATTTGCTGCCGGCAAGACTTTGTCTGATGGGTGGCAGCCGATGTTATGGCCTACCACCGAGTGATCTCATTCTTATACTTATGGTCGACGCAACATGTCTTTTTTCTTCCACACTATTAGCCGCCATCTTGACTGTCATCCCTTTTCTAACCCTACTATCATGTACACATTCCATCCGTCATTTCTCTGGTCTTCCCCTACTCTTAAAGCCATCGACATTCATATTAATATAATTGTTGTGGTGTTAGGTTAATTTCGTTACGGAATTTCTGGATTCGGTCTCCACGCTCAAGGCCCGCGATAGAAGCTATGCAATAGCTTAAAAACTTTCCTCGTGACATTTTCCTCATTCCTCGATAACACATACATACTCTCAGGAACAGATCATCATCGTCATCAACCTTTATATCGTCCCACTGCTAGGCATAGGTCTCCTCTCATACAAAGAAGGATTGAGCGTAATTACCACGCTTGCTCAATGCGGGTTGGCGATTTCAGACTTAAAGTTCAGGTTTCCTCAAGATGTCATTGGTGTCCAAGATATACTTAGAAAGTACATATAACTTAGAAAAGTTACATTGGTACTTGCCTGATCTGGAATTTCGATTCCAGGTCAGGCAAGGTTCGCCCTTAAGAGACTGATGTTTTAACCACTGGGCCACCACGACTGTTACAGAAAAACAGGCAAGAATAGATACTGGTGCCGATTCTGTTTTTGGCAAACTAAACTAATTTTAAGTTAAGTGCAACTATTTCTTTCCATTTCGTTAAGAATAGGATACTTAAAAGATAAAATTTCAGTTTAATCCTGTTAATTTAAGATTCTCCATAAACATTTTTTTTTTTGTTCATTTCTTTCCGTTCAGTGGAACGGAAAAGGCAAAAGCATAGTACACCATACAGCCTAGTCTTAAGTATTTTTTTCTTCAGTAAGTTTATATTCTAACTTATTCTAACTTATCCTAATTTATCCTAAACTTATCCTAACTTAACTTAATCTAAACTAACTCCTTTCGATTCACGCGTGTAGCCGATTAGGAGGGATTTAGCGTAAAAACATGATGTAGCCACTATGTTACACTATTTCACTGTTCTTTATGAATTATTCACTAAATGCACTTTTTACTACATAAATCACGCGTTTTTATTTAGTAAACGACACTATAAATAATTTAAAAGTTCAATGAAAAATGAACGTGGCACTCATCTTCGTTTTCCCGCCAAAAACCTCTCCATAAACAGTTTAGACGAGATTATAAACATGGTGACTAAAAATACGCCAGTTTACGTCAGGAGCGCACTAATTTGACAGGTCTAAACTGACATTTTATCTTCTGTCCCTTTCTTAATGAAATAGAAAGAAAAAAATACATTGAACTTAAATTTAATTTAGTTTGTGAACAAGGGAATAAGTGCCATTATTATAAAATTACAATCCCTATCCTACCCGACACAAATGACTTTCGCGCCCAATAAAAATCCATAGACATAATTTGACAGGTTATCGTCATCGATCGGCGTTCGGACAAAGGCATTGAGTTATTCTGCCGCACGTAAGGGCTGTTAGCTTCGATATTCTTTTGTTCTTTTGTGGCATGTTCGATGTTTTAATGTCCGTCGCGTAAGTAAACGATTACTATTTTATTATAATAGTTATTTATTTGTCGCAGTAGAGATTGCTGTAGTTTAAATTCTTTAGAAATTTTAAATGTTATTTTTGATATTATTTTAGTCATGACATGTGACTTCTACAGAAGAACCAAAGTCACCGACATAGTTCTTCGAGTCGCTAAAATTAAGTGGCAGTGGGCGGGCCACGTAGCGTAGGGAGGCCACCGACAAGGTGAACCTATGACCGCCGTTGCGAAAGTCGCGTGAAGCCGATGGATGCGGGCAGCACAAGATTGATCATCGTGGATTGATCATCGCTGAAGAAGAAGAAGATGTAACTTCTACCAATTTGGGTTACGCCCCACTTCCTTTCATATATTGTGATGACCACAGGAATCTGATAGAAGCAAAAAGCTTAGTACCGGTCAAAGGAGAGATGCTTAAGGAAAACCAATGTACTCAGGGAAATCAGCAGCAGTTTTACGTAAGAAGTACCTTGTATTATGTATTTCGATTATTTACTTAACATGTGACGACAGCGAATAAGGCTTGAAACGTGTGCTATCTATATTTTTATTGATAACTATGAATTCATTACTTTAAATGGAAACTTACACATGTTGTATGCAATGTTTAATACCTAAAGGAAGAAATCTATGTATACAGTATGTTAAGAAAACCCTGTCCGACCCGTGAAGGTGTTGTTAGGTATCGATAACTGATTCTACTAATGCATACAAAACCGGGCTAAACTTAAAAAAACAATCCCCCTAAAAAAAATAAATATTATTTCGCAAAAGGAGGTAACTTAATAAATGTGCGTTGACCACCCTTCGCCTGCCGCCAGCGGGGGGCGGGGTGTAGGACACGCGGCACGTGGTCGCATCGCTATTCGCTCATAATAATACCGGTGTTGTCACTTTTTAAAAATTACCAAATTTCGGGGAAATTGGAATTAATTCGCGGGAAAAAAAAGATTATTTCAAAATTCATTTGTATTGGTACTATGATGAATACGTAAAATTTTATATTATATTTGGTCATGTGCTTACCTAACCTTTATTATCCTTATGGGTCGGACAGGGTTTTCTTAACATACTGTATTGGATCTGCATTTGGTAATGGCCTGGGCGTACCTTTGGGGTGGCAGGGGGGCAACTCCCCTAATTACTAAACAAAGTATAAATGAGGACTTATCTCTAACTTTCAGATCAACCACGCAGTAGACATTAACAAAATGTAAGGAGAAATTGCTAAAAAAACCGCGTGCGACTATAGCGTACATAGATTACTCACTCTAAAAATTTGACTTGCCCCCCTAGGCCTTACTTGCCTCCCCCGCCCCCCCCCCCCAGAACAGAAGCTGGGTACGCGTATTGTTTATGGCATCTTGCATGTTGAATATCCAATGGATACCTCAATATATGAAGGCTTCCAGTCAGAACATAAGGGCACGCTATTGAGAACGCCTGTGGCAGCAAGGGATAATCTGTATCGGATTTAAAAGCTACGGTACCTTGTTCGATATTTTCTCTGTTCTTTTTCTTTTATACAGTTTTCGACGTCCTCTTCGCTACTCAGCAATTCTAATTTCACTTTTAATTCTTTTACCGAAGAGTCATAGCCCATACTCCAAGCATAGCCCTCTCTAATTCCTTTCGGGGAACTTTTAGCCTTCTAATATGACAGTCTACATATACTGGACAAAGGCTTTCGCTGTAGCATTGGAAATCCTCTCACACGACAACAGTTGTTGTGGTCGTCAGGACTCGTTTGCAAGGAGCCCATGGCAGAACCGGTTGAAAAGACAACGCTTGACAAAGGTCTCATGTCCAGTAGTGAACGTCGCTAGAAATGCTGAAGACGATGATGGCATATGTTGACAATTTATATTATGTGTGGTGGGGGTGTTCCTGACTTTTAATATGCGTTTACTTAATATTAAGGCGAAGTGATTAGTACAATTTGGCAGTGCATCCACTGCTAGGGTGATTGTGTGATGAACTGACGTCAATCCAAAAAATGCAGCAGTATACATCTTCCGGTTGCAATAATGAGTCACTATACGACCTTCGTCAGTTAAAAAATTACACCACCATTATGATAAATTATAACATTTTATTGTAAAATATAATACGAGTACATAACGTAAACACAATTGAAAACGAGGCCATTGCGTTACACATGTGCACTGTACACGGTTATCGTCGCCGAAATGCTGACTTGACTAAACTTTGACATTGATTTTTACAAATAATTTAAACAAGGAAGTAAATGCAATTGTCTTTGGTACAAGAAATGTATTCTTCATTCAAACATGGTACTCTGTTCAGAGAGTAGAGATCGCGCGCTTTTCCGTTATTACAAAAAAAGGTTTGTTCTGTTCGGATTTTGAATTGTGAATAGTGTTGTGCTTGTGGTATTGTGTGGTTTTTGTAAAAGTTATTAATTAAATATTGTGTGGAAATGGCAGGTGAGCTTTCAAATTACATGTTTATCCTATTTCTATAACAGCTAATTATGTATTGCGATTGAAAATGCAAACGTTGCTTTATTTCATAAAAGCTGATTACGATTTTTAAACAAGATTACTATTACAATCGCTAAACTTGAGTACCTCTTCATGCAGGCTTTTTTATTTCTGTCAAGAGTTAGTCAAATCTGTACCCTAATTGAAGGAAATTCTTAATAGTAATGGAAGGTCGGAACGTCGTGGTGGCCCAATGGTTAAAACACCAGCCTCTTAAGTATGAGTGTGCGGGTTCGATTCCAGGTCAGGCAAGTGCCAATATAACTTGTCTAAGTTATATGTACTTTCTAAGTATATCTTGATCACCAATGACTGATTAAAAAGGTGAAGGAAAATATCTTGAGGAAACCTGGACTTTAAGTCTGAAATCGCCAACCCGCATTGAGCAAGCGTGTTGATTAGACTCAATCCTTCTTTGTATGAGAGGAGACCTGTGCCCAGCAGTGGGACGATAAAAAGGTTGATGATAATGAATGGAATTAGGAACGCAATTAGGGTTGCTAGCGATCAAGGCAGAAGCAAACTTCATAGTATTTAACCGACTTCAAAGAAAGGTGGTTATCAATTCGACCCGTATGTATGTATGTTTTTCTGTTTGTGCGCGCATAATATTTTCCGGAACTACAAGTCCCATTTAAGTAATTCTTTTTTTTGTTGTACTATGTATTGTTCAACTTTCCCTAAGTTGAACAATGCATAGTACAACAAAAAATACTAAAAGTTTCACCAAAATCGGTTCAGTAGTTTTTGAGATAGAGATTGTTTTCTTAGTCGGAATCAGAATCAGAATCTTTATTTGTAAACTTAGGTTAAAGTGTGAGGTGTTACAGATAAATATTATACATCTGCTATGTTATGCAACTTTTTTTTTTTTTAATAATTATAAACTAGCACTTGACCGCAATCCCGCCTGATGGTAAGCAGTGATGCCATCGTTGATGGTAAAGCGCGCTAGTTTATTAAGAGCCTATTCGCTCAGAAAAACTGAGCGAATAGGAAGGAAGACGGCAGTTGAGCGAGGTGATGCAATGTTAAACCCAACAACACGACCAACGATGCTGCGCCAAAGGGAGATTGATCTGAAGAGTCTCCACGACCAAACTCCCAACACAACAACATTTGTAATCGTTGGTGGTAAAGCGTGCTAGTTTATTAAGCCTATTCACTTAAAAAACTTAGTGAATAGTAAGGAAGACGGCAGATGAGGAGGAAGGTCGAATTTGATCTTCCTAACGAATCCAACTCGGCTGGGCTGCTTTCGGGAAGCTACGTAGAATCTTCTCGTCCGAAATACCACAGTGTCTCAAGACAAAAGTCTTCGACCAGTGTGTTGCCAGTGATGACTTATGGAATTGAGACGTGGTCGCTAACAATGGGCCTTTTAAAAAGGCTCAAAGTCACTGAAAGGGCAATGGAGAGGGCTATGCTTGGGTTTTCACTGTTTGAGGAGATCCGCAGAAGAACAAGGGTGACCGACATAGCCCGAAGAATTGCAACACTTAAGTGACAGTGCGCTGGGCACATTGCCCGTAGGACCGATGCCTGATGCCCGATGGGGCCGACGGGTTCTCGAGTGGCGACCACGCACCGGAAGACGCAGCGTGGGTTATAGGCCCCCGGACCGGTCGTCGTGAAGAACCTTGGGGGAAGCCTATGTCCAGCAGTAGACGTCTTTTGGCTAAAATGATGATGATGAACATAAATATAAAGATTTTACAAAGGGTGACACAATGGGCGGTCTTATCGCTAAGAGCGATCTTTTACAGACAACCTTTGGATGAAATACTTAACGGGAAGGAGAGAGAAATAATGTAGGTAGTCTACAGTGTACTATTTATAATGGTATTGATAAGTGATACTTATAAATCACCCTTATTCACAAACGATGTTTAAAGTTAACTAGTGATTAGCGATTCTTTGACCATACATTTTAGACATTTGCACGTCACTTAACTTTAATCATTTATTATGAATAAACGCCTTAAAAACTGGTGTATTTATTTATTCATAAACGATAATTCAAGTTAAGTGACGTTAAAAGGTCAAAAATGTATGGTTAAAGAATCGTTAATCACTAGTTAACTTTAAACATCGTTTATGAATAAGGGGGAATATGGTTACCAAGACAACGAAAAATAGAGATGTATCCATGAAAAAGATATGTAGTTCCGATCCTAAGTATATTGGTACAAAGGCAGCAGATTTATGATAATATCCATCCTCCTCGGGTTGACCTGTCATGTGTTACTTTTACCCATCATGACAGCAAAATTTGGGAAAAAATGACATTATTAAGTCTTTGATTATCGCCAATGGTTTATTCAGATGCCAATTGCGTAAAAGGTTGGCTTTTGACGGGAAAGCTAAAATGAATGCCACGCTCATTTTTCATTGGACTTTTAAAATGATTTATAGTGTTGTTTACTAAATAAAAGTGCCTGATTTATGTAGTAAAAAGTGCATTCAGTAAATAATTCATAAAGAACAGTGAAATATCACAGTATAGTGGCCACATCATGACTTTGCCTCAAATCTCCCCCGTAAGACGGTTCACGCGGCCGTCTTTTTCGACATGAATAATTCATTACGTGGCATCGCTATCCCGCCTGGTGGTAAGCAGTGATGCTATCGTTGATGGTAAAGCGCGCGAGTTTCTAAAGAGCCTGTTCACTCAAAAAACTAAGTGAATAGGAAGGAAGACGACAGTTGAGCAAGGTGATGCAATGTTAAATCTAACAATACAACCAATGATGCTGTGTCAGAGGGAGATTGATCTGGAGACCCTCCACGATCAAACTCCCGGCACAACAACGTTTGGCGTAACTTACCCGGCAAACATCGCAACACGACTGCTCTGACCCGTCCTCCGTACGGCTTCACCAGACATCATGTCGGAACACGACGAATCGCTTGGCGGCAAGACTTTGTCTGGTGGGTGGTAACTTCTGCCGGCGTCGATGTTATGGCCTACCACCGAGAAACATATTCCATTTTATGTTTTTATATTAAAATAGTATTGCATAATTATGTTTATCTACTCTCATATCAAAAAATTTAAAATATAAAACTAAAAAGGAGTTTATATTGACGTACTTTTACCAATAGTATATCGAAAGGGAAAAAAATAATTAATTATAACATTATTTCTCTAACAAAATAATGTTATAATAATTTTTTTTTTCATTGCCGTAGAGATAGAAACCATAGACAGCACTATTTCATTTTTTATCTGTGGCTGCGAGCGCTTTGGCGCGTGCGCAGTGATGCAGGGTGCAAACCAATAAATAAACTGTATCAATCTCAATGTTTTATTTCATATATTCAATACAATGTATGAGATTAGATAAAGCAGTGTATGAAACTGTACATAATTAGGTATTACACACTCGTGTGATACTATTAAAAAACTCGCTTTTGATGTCTGGATAAAATATAAATATAAATGGATAAACTAAATAACATGGTCTGCAAATATATTCATGATATCAATAGCATACAAATGTATATTATATCAAAGGGTTATACCGCTATCTATCAAAAACTTATTTACTTTCATATCTCTACGTGCGTATGACTCCACTCACTTATAAACGGAGCCTCCTGATTGGTTAATTTTGGCTGATAACTCTACCTAATAAAAACTCAGTTTTTTTTAATAATTATAAACTAGCGCTTGACCGCAATCCCGCCTGATGGTAAGCAGTGATGCGATCGTTGATGGTAAAGCGCGCTAGTTTATTAAGAGCCTATTCACTCAGAAAAAAACTGAGCGAATAGGAAGGAAGACGGCAGTTGAGCGAGGTGATGCAATGTTAAACCCAACAACACGACCAACGATGCTGCGCCAGAGGGAGATTGATCTGGAGACCCTCCACGACCAAACTCCCGACACAACAACATTAGGCGCATCGTACCTGGCACACATCGCAACACAACTGCTCAGACCCGTCCTCCGTACGCTCAGACCCGTCCCCCGTACGTATCATAATATCATCAGGCGGGATTGAAGTCAAGCGCTAGTTTATAATTATTAAAAAAAAAAGAACAAAGCGTGA
This sequence comes from Sesamia inferens, assembly GCA_037179545.1. Taxonomy (NCBI): domain Eukaryota; kingdom Metazoa; phylum Arthropoda; class Insecta; order Lepidoptera; family Noctuidae; genus Sesamia; species Sesamia inferens. The sequence continues at coordinate 6,069,339 of CM073947.1, forward strand.
GGCGGTTTGTATTAAGTGCCTCACGCTTTTTGTCATTTTACTAGTTATTGTTTATATAGGTACCTACTATTGTCATAAATTAAATTTTAAAATTATTTTTAACTTTTTAGTTTGATATTCTTTAAAAGCATGTTTATTTTTTGTTTTTTAAACTATATGTATTTTCAACTTTTTAGTTCGATATTCTTTTTTTTTAAATACTATACGGATAACACGAATGCTTAAGTGGTGCTCATTTGTTTTTACCAAAATTTTCTTGATCTCCAACAGATAGTACTAAAATTCGTAATGATGCGTTACCCAAGTAACTAAATCTAAACTAAAAAATACTTTGCCTGCACAAATTAAAGTGAGGTCGAAAAAAAAATTGAGTTGGAGACGGACAAGCAAAGATACAAGTGAAGCTAAAAAAAGCATGTAATAAAAATAACAAAAACTCGCTACTAAAAGCAGTAAACACAAAACTGAAAATCGCCACATTTTTCACCACAATTTCGCTTCCAAAGGCAAAAAATTACATTCCATCACAATATTAAATCAACAGTAAACCAACAAAACACTGTATTTTTAACCTTATGTTAAGGAAATTAAAGTTAAAAATGAGATACATTCTCCTTTGAAATATAGGGCGACCGTCCACGCACGGCAACGTTTACAAACCATTTTTCTCAATTAGCACTAAGATAATAATTATGACTGACCGTTTTTGGGTACCGTGCGGAAGAAAAACGTTTTAAAGACTTTACTAGAAGCGCTTAATACTTGATTTAAAGGGCAATCTGGACATTGACGGGGAGCACAGATCGCTGGCTGTTCGTTGCAACATGCTGGCCCACAGGTTAAAATGAAATGAAATGAAATCGTTTATTAAGCAAATAGGATCACTTTTACACGTCGTGTTTGTTTTTTATTAGATATTAAACTAGATGAAGCCGGCATTTCGTAACTGACTACCTCTGAGAAGAAATATTTATATTTTATATAATTCGTCGTGTTCCGGCATGATGTCTGATGAAGCGTACGGAGGTCGGGTCTGAGCAGTTGTGTTGCGATGTGTGCCGGGTACGATGCGCCTAATGTTGTTGTGTTGGGAGTTTGGTCGTGGAGGGTCTTCAGATCAATCTCCCTTTGGCGCAGCATCGTTGGTCGTGTTGTTGGGTTTAACATTGCATCGCCTCGCTCAACTGCCGTCTTCCTTCCTATTCGCTCAGTTTTTCTGAGTGAATAGGCTCTTAATAAACTAGCGCGCTTTAACATCAACGATCGCATCAATGCTTACCATCAGGCGGGATTGCGGTTAAGCGCTAGTTTATAATTATTAAAAAAAAAAATAGCCGAAACAAACTCAGGGATCATCGTCTCTTTTCAAGTCCAGACATTAAAAATGAAAATGTTTACAATAATTTACGTTATAATTACGCATATTGCTTAGTAACAATGAGAGCGAGCAGCTCAGTCCCAAGCTTGTTCCAAGTCTTTTAAGATAACGCTTTTGAAGGCCTCTGCCAGTTCCTGGTCGGAAGACAAAATTGGACTCCCGGCCATGTACCGTTGGCTTGCGGGCGGCTAGCAGTGGATAGCTCGCCGTCCGGTAAGGACCAGACCCGGGTCGATGGCGCAAAGAGATATCAGCACATCGTGACGGGGTCCACGAAGACCAGTGCCTGGGTCAGGGTTGCGGGTTGGTCAAAAAAGTAACCGTGGCCCTGGCGCACAAGCAAGTGAAGGAACTTGTGGGTGTTAGTTAATAAAAATCTGACACGGCCTTCAACTCCGCCAAGAATGGGGGAGAACATTTTGTGGTTTCCCATCCACATCAAAGAAGGCCTACTGCCAGACGTTTTACACGTGCAGCCTCTGGACCACGTATACCCAGCGGCCATAACAGCGACCTGCGTTTGAAACTTTCCTCAAAAGATTCTATCTGACCAAAGACAACTTATCTTGTGGAACTTCCTCAATTTTGTCATGAAAAAAAGATTCATTATTTAAAAGAAACAGAACGTCAGTGAAACATGTATAATCTTCAATACAATTCTCATAACAAAAGAAAAATATTTTCACCTCTACATTTATCGTAAGCTGTGTTTCCCAAATTCAAGATAAAGAAACATCACAATGTACAAACTCCCTCAAACACCGCTACAAGAAACAACACTTAACTATAATAAATAATTTATTATCATATCTAGTCAACTTAATACACATGTCGACGACTCTACGGGACCCTCCAAAATTGTCCATTACCAGAAACAGGTCTACAATAAAACATTTGTTTGAATGTCGAACGCGCGGTAGCCATATTGTATGTCAACAGAACAAAATGGCCGCCTGTGGAACCTCCTTTCTGGGAATAATGAGGTTTTTTATCTTTTTTGGTATACGATCTCTTTGCATGGTTAAATGTTTGTAAACTTTGTTTAATGAGGTAACTGTCTTTGATATAGATAATATGACGGTTTCTGTTATGGATAAGCAAATAGGTTACTACTTACTGCATTTCATCTTAAAATAAATCAAGACTAAAAAAAATAATGCAAAATTGAGTTTAAAACCTCGCAATGACAAGCTTATTATTGAGGTGAGAAACTCGGCAGTCCCAAATCAAAACACAGTAGGTACGGGTCATTTTTGTTGAAATCAAGATTTTTACACCATCCTTTTAACACAGTAAATGCCCACAATATGCAAAAACCCTTTTTTCAGTAAAGCCCTCCATTCCCAATATAGCGACACCTTAAAACCTACTAAGTGCATAGGCTAAACTGCAATCCCCAAATCTAATAAGAACTGAGAACCAGTTCAAAACACAGCAAGTGACACGTAGGTACTTACTTTATTTTGGATTGGTAATTTCCACTTGCTATGTTTTTGATTTGTGAAATAACATGTTTAAAATACCATAAAATCTACAAATTACTCAGTATAGCACACACTATACTGATTAATTTGTAGATTTTATGGTTTTTTATTTACCAAATATTTGCACTGCGTGGGAATCGAACCCGCGCGTCCTTGCGCAGCCTTCGCCTTCGGGTTGTGGAGGTCAGACGGCAGTCGCTTCATGGAAAATATCGAAGTTTAGCTAAAATCAGCAGTTAGACTGATAAAGCGGACCCCAGACTCCAAAGCTGAAAAGTTTTGGATGCGATTGGGATTAACGCTGACATTGATGATTAGTTAGATATTCTTTATTTTTATATATCCCTTTGCCTTTCTTTTTATAATGAGTTATGTATTAAAAGAAAAGGTGTGAAAATTGTCGCTCGTATAGCAAGAATACTGATTATAAGGTGAAGGAAAACATCTTGAGGAAACCTGAACGTTAAGTCTGAAATCGCCAACCCGCATTGAGCAAGTGTGGTGATTACGCTCAATACTTCTCTGTATGAGAGGAGGCATGTTCCCAGCAGTGGGACGATAAAAAAAGTTTGATAATGACGATGATGATGATAGCAAAAAGGGGGCAAAAATTGGAACACTTCCAAACCCAGTGGCCAAGTGGTAACGGCTACGATTTACTAACTATAAATGCATAAATAAATAAATTGTAGGTTCAGCACCCTATCTGCATAACACACCATTTCTGTCAGTTGGAAGAATTTTGAAGCTCATTGCTATTCCATTAATTTATTTATTATGGCACACCAACGACATATTTACAATAATCTAATATATAAAATTCTCGTGTCACGGTGTTCGACATTAAACTCCTCCGAAACGGCTCGACCGATTTTGATTAAATTTTTTGTGCTTATCCGGTATCTATGAGAATCGGCCAACATCTATTTTTCATCCCCCTAAATGTTAGGGGTAGTCCACCCCTAAAATTTTATTTTTTATTTTTTAGACAAAATTTTTAATTTCTTTTTTTTTATGATAGGTACAACATACAAAAATACATACAATCCCCAATTTTCACCCTTCTACGATCAACCCTTATTTTTTAATAGCCATTTTAGTAATTTAATCTATTATTTATATGGCAAAACAACGTTTGCCGGTCAGCTAGTATAAGTATAAAAAGCAATCACAGGTCTTCAGTTTTGTGTAAATACCATTGCTCCATGTGTTCGGAGAATGTGTCTGCTCAACAACGTAATTAACGCAATGAATGTTGTTGAACTGTCAAAATAAAATCCATTGCTACTTATAGTATATTACCTACGTAATTACCATGCTGATTTTCAACTACGACAGGAGCTTTACTTTATGGAAATAGTTTCATTATGAAGGAACCGCTATTACCTATTTCAAAATTCGAAATCATGTTTTTTTTTAATAAATTTATAGACTAGAGCTTGATCGGCATCCTGCCTGATAGTAAGAAGTGTTCATAATAAAGCGTGCTAGTTTATTAAGAGCCTATTCACTCAAAAAAACTGAGTGAATAGGAAGGAAGACGGCAGTTGAGCGAGGTTATGCAATGTTAAGCCTAAGAACACGACCAACAATGCTGCGCCAGAGGGAAATTGATCTGGAGAGCCTCCACGACCAAACTCCCGACACAACATTTGGCGCATCGTACCCGGCACACATCGTAACACAACTGCCCAGACATCAAGCCGAAATACGACGAATCGCTTGGCAGCCAGACTTTGTCTGGTGGGTGGTAACTGGCCTACCACCAACTGGACATCTTTCAACCTTTACTGGGCCCGTGTCGAAAATGACGATCTGTAGTAACTCAAAAAGAGGAAACCGGCTTCTCAGAAGTGGTACAATCAAAGGCTGTATATTATGCTGTTTGTGCCAGAGAAAATAAACTCTTTAGCTAAAAAAAAAACTTTCCGTATTGATACCTCGACACGTTTTAAATTTAGAAGTGGTCAGAGAATAAACGCTCCTGATTACGGTACTTCATTAATCTTACACACTCTGATCGTAAGCCATTTAGCTGTTCCTAATTTAAAACGCATACCCCAAATAGTTTCACGTCCAAATTGAAATGTATGCACCAATTTGGTTGCAGTGTAAAAATCTACACATCTCACACCGGATCAAACTAATGGCGAATTCGTGACTTCCAGAATGCATTCCGGTGCAATAAAAACAAATATAGTTTTAAACGTAACAAATAAAAAAAAAAGTGAAAAAGCACGGCCTTATTTGAATTCGTCGTATGCACGTTCCACGTCGCCGAAATCTTTATAGATAGGTTTCGTGCGTGAGGTAACACAATTTCGGCGCGATAGACTTTTTTTTCTTGTCTATGATATGTTCACGAGAGGCGTTTTTTTTTTAAAGTCAACTCGTTCATTCATGCATGTTTTTATTTGACATTGGGTGGGGTTATAAAAACAGCTGTTGTGTGCGGTATACGCATGTTCTTATGTGTTCCGTTTTTTTTTTTTACTGTTTTGTAAGGGCTTATGTAATATTTTTGAATAGGGTGTATTGAAATTGATAGGATATTAGTATCACAGATTGTGGTAGGTATATACTATGTATTGTCATGCGATTTGAAAAGTTGCCTTTTTTCGATTTTGTAGTAAGTAGGAACTTTTATGTTGAATATAATATCACATTGTAAGTGTGCGAGATTTTAAATACCTACTCTGGTGCAATGGGCTTTGGTCAATTTTTTCGTCCCTCATTAAGATTTCGATAGTATAGTGCCTTCTGAGAAACAATTTGAATATTTTTGAAATTTATGTAAGTAGTCATTATATTTCTGTCAATTATTTAAAATTAAGAGTACCTAACTTCGTTATATGTAGTACGTCATCATCGGCATAATATTTACGTGCCTTTGCCCTTTTACCTAAAATAATTTCTTTGACGTTAAACAAATGTCAATAGTGTCAAGACAGAATCAGTCATTAGTGTCATACAGTAAACAAAATGAACAAAAATTTTATGTGGATTATTTTCGGTCGTTTTTATAGGTTGGGTCGAAGCACTTCGTATAAAGGCTAGCTACTAGTTTTACGCCCGCGGCTTCGCCCGCGTGGAATTCGGTTATATGGCGCTTTTTAGATTCCTCTCGGGAATATCAAATTTTTCCAGGATAAAAGTATCTGATAATAATAAAGTATTATTCAATCCAGACTTCTAAATTTACGTCTGCAAAATTTCAAAGCAATCGCTCAGTAGTTAAATACGGCCTTTTCACCGACTTCAAAAGGTTCATAACTCTTTTGTTGGACTTGGTATAACTTTTTATAACAAGATACCCTCTGCTTTGCAAGACTTGCCTTACAATGCATTTAAAGCACAAATCAAATCCAAGCTTTGTTCAAAGGCATATTATCCCGTAAATGATTATTTAAATTAAATGATAAGAATAGCTGGTCGCGCTGATAAACTCAGGACAATGTTTGTGTTCTTTCTCCGGAATTAGCTTACTGACACGTTATATGAGTTCATATAATTAACTTTTTCACAATACATAAATATGTGAGCTGTCACGCCCTTTGTGTCTGGGGCTTTTAGTTAAGTAATAAGTTTTTAGTTATTCACATTTTCGTTTATATATATATATATATATATATATATATAGATATCCCTTTGGGCACTTTGTGGCTCAGACGTGCCGTATAGGTAGTAATTTGTTGATCCATTTTCACTTGTTGATCCGGGGGCCTTTTGTTGATCCGATGCCATCTGACCATAAATATGTGGCTCCGTTCGGAGCCACATGTGTCACGTTCAATAATAATAAGTAATAACAATAATTAAGGGCTGTTTTATACAAATCCACCTTTTTGGCGTCTGGGCAGTTGTTGATCCAATTCAAATGGGCCAATCAGGGCGCAGCATTTGCCAAGGGCGCGAAGCGATTGGTTAAGCAGCCGTTTTGTTTTTTATGTATGTTCACTTTATTAATCTTAGATATTAATCTCAGACACCTGGACTGATTTGCTAAATTCTTTTTTTGTTTGAAAAGGTAAACTTTCTAAATGGTCCCTTAGTCAAGATCTGATGATGAAAGACTAGAGAAATCAAGAGGAACTTCCAAAAATCGTAGGGGCGACTAGTGCATTTCTAAGTATCTTCATTAAGTATTTCAAAGAACTATAATTTGATAAAGGTCTGATGTAGCTGATGATGGAGCCGGGAGACAGACGAAGGAAGTCCTCAATGATTGATAGCAGTTACCTTGAGTTTGTGCTTGATTAATTTGTATTAATTAGTACTTTACACCAAGATGAGTTGTGACTGTCATTAAGGCTCTGATGATGAAAACAAAGGCCAGTTCCAGAAACTCCTCAAGGTTTACAGTAGCTACTTTGTTTTTGGACTTAATTCCAATACCCATATAGCACATACAATCCGAGATTCCAGTGTCCTGTCCCCTCCCACTCTCGCCTCATGTTGTGACCCCAGGTGGACTGGATCCTCCCAACACTTAGACAACACCCCCCTCACCTACCCTTCCCCCCTCCCCCTAGACTCAATCTAGCCTCCCACCCCTCTCCTCTACACTCACTTACCCCCCCCCCCCCCCACTTGCTCCTCAGGCCACCTCACCCCCCCGTGGCCTATCTCGGGATCCGGAGGTCCTAGACTAGCCGAGTTTGGGCTCTTCGGAATCGGGAGGAAGAGCCCAACATTCTGGCCCCGGGGGATTCCGCATCCCGTACTATATTTACCCACCTCGAAGTCCTTCCCCATATCCCTACCTAAAATCCCGGATATCTCGGAAACGGCTGGGAATTTCAAAATTCTGACAAAATTCCCCCCCTTACTAGCCCCCCCCCCCCCCCCCGCAGCCGGAACCTCCCCCATTTTGACCCCATAGTACCTGACCCCCCAATACCCATATAGCACATACATTCCGAGATTCTAGTGTCCTGTCCCCTCCCACTCTCCCCTCACGTTGTGACCCCAGGTGGACAGGATCCTCCCAACACTTAGACACCCCCCTCACCTACCTCTCCCCCCTCACCTACCTCTCCCCCCTCCCCCTAGACTCAACCTAGCCTCCCCACCCCTCTCCTCTACACTCCCTTACCCCCCCTCCCCACTTGCTCTCCAGGCCACCTCACCCCCCCGTGGCCTATCTCGGGATCCGGAGGTCCTAGACTAGCCGAGTTTGGGCTCTTCGGAATCGGGAGGAAGAGCCCAACATTCTGGCCCCGGGGGATTCCGCATCCCGTACTATATTTACCCACCTCGAAGTCCTTCCCCATATCCCTACCTAAAATCCCGGATATCTCGGAAACGGCTGGGAATTTCAAAATTCTGACAAAATTCCCCCCCTTACTAGCCCCCCCCCCCCCCGCAGCCGGAACCTCCCCCATTTTGACCCCATAGTACCTGACCCCCCAATACCCATATAGCACATACATTCCGAGATTCTAGTGTCCTGTCCCCTCCCACTCTCCCCTCACGTTGTGACCCCAGGTGGACAGGATCCTCCCAACACTTAGACACCCCCCTCACCTACCTCTCCCCCCCTCACCTACCTCTCCCCCCTCACCTACCTCTCCCCCCTCCCCCTAGACTCAACCTAGCCTCCCCACCCCTCTCCTCTACACTCCCTTACCCCCCCTCCCCACTTGCTCTCCAGGCCACCTCACCCCCCCGCGGCCTATCTCGGGATCCGGAGGTCCTAGACTAGCCGAGTTTGGGCTCTTCGGAATCGGGAGGAAGAGCCCAACATTCTGAACCCGGGGGATTCCGCATCCCGCATCCCGCATTTCGCATTCCACACTGACTCACCTGGTGCTGGCGCGTGCAATTGTTGGGACATACAGGCTGTATCTTTAGGTTAGTTTAGTTTTAAATTTGGTGTTGTATTTAGTCGTGGATCGTCCCCCTATTGGGGACGCTAAGTTTTAATCTTTATTCATGTTATTGTATTGAAGTAAAACTTCTTCGCCATCTTTTTCTAAGAAATTTCACTTCTTACGTGTGTACACTAGTACACGCACACATTTTTTTTTTTGTTTCTAAAAACGAATATACTAATACCAAAGACATACCCGACTTCGGAAATTAGTTATTTTTTACGTTTTCTGGAAGACGGTTGTTTTTTTTTACACTTTTGTGTTATGAAAAGTACTGTGCAGCTGCATCCGGTCCGAATGAACGCTGATGCTAATATGGTTGGGAAAAGGCCTGTAAACAAACGACGTAATTTTGAATAATGTTATTTTTACCCGTAATTTTGGCTTAAAAACGAAACCACTGAACCGATTTCTATAAAATTCCTACGAGGTCAAAATGAATGTATGAACAATGCTAGACATGACGCGATTACGCAACTTAAATTCTTCTGGTTCTTCAGTGATAAACTTCAATGCTGTAAGTTTTTTAGGAGTTTCCTCGACTCCTGTTGGTCTTCATCATCAGATTTACGGACACGACCGACAGACCTTCATTTTAACCCACATAGGTGCAAAGTTCTAATCAATACAAATTAATCAAGCACAAACGCAAGGTGGCTGCAGGGGATCGTTGAGGAGTTCCCTCGTCTGTCTATGTTCTTCATCATCAAATCTACTGCAGATTTTCATAGTAATCCATATGGGTGAAAATCGCTCATCAATATACATTAATTAAATTCAAACACAAGGGAACTACTGTAAACCGTTTAGGAGTTCCCTGAAGTGGCCTTTGTATTTATCATCAGAGCCCTAATGACAATTAAAACCGATCTAAGTGTAAAGTTCTTATTAATACAAATTAATCAAGCTCAAATACAAGGTAGCTGCTATGAATTCCCGAGGAGTTCCCTCAACAACACTATGCATAATTTAAAACTCCACTTTGAATCCAGGTCAGAAATAAATTAAAAAAAAAAAAAAAATTAAAACTCCAATGAAAAATTAACGTGACACTCGGCTTAACTTTCCCGCCAAAACTCCAGACACGGGTTATGACATCAAGATAACATTGTTTTATTTTGAGTACTAGGCTTTTTAGTAAATTATATTTCTTTGCCTTTTTTTTCTTTTTCTTCATTATGTGTTTATTTTTGTTTTAGTGTATTATTATTATAATGTGCGTTCTGTTTGGGCGGAATAAAGAATTTTTCTTTCTAGATCAGGAATCATTCAGGATCGGTTTTTAGGAATTAATCATCTGATTAATTCCTAAAAAAAACAGCTACGGAAACTTCAACCCTTAAAAATTAACATTAAAATTTAATAATAATATGTATTCGCATACAAATACCAAAGGAGTCTATACAAGCAGTGTCAATTGCATTGAATGTTAGAGAGGCCGTCCACACAATATTTTCGGCACAAAACATACCGCGGCGATATCATGCTTAGACCCATTAGATTGGTTTCGATGAATAGAGTTTAAAAACTTAAAATTAATGGTAAATTAGAAATAAAGTATAAAAACCCTAGACATAAAATTCAACCTCTTTAACTATTAATAACAATTCATACTAAAAATAATTATATATTCATATCAAAATAAGTATTACGAAGTATGAATTTTCTAAATGGATCAACAAAGTATATGATTTCTGGAATATATTTCCAGCCAAAAAGTCTTCGAGCATTTAAAAAAAATTGACGTTATGGATCCACTAATGCATGAAATGTTAACAAATATATATAGATCTTACAATGTATGGAGCATTGCGAATATAAAATTTCTAGATTAGGTTTATTAAATTCATAATTGATCAACCGTTACGGTATAGGTATCGGATCAAAAGAAGTATTACTGGAAGTGCGAGTATATAAATGGATCAACACAAGTTATTGATTTTTGAAATATATTCAGAGCTAAAATGTCCTGGTGGGTTCAAAAAATTTAGCCGTTACGGATCCACTAATGCATGAAATTGCTGAAAAATTTTTGTCGAGTATATGTCCTAATCGACGAATATATTTGGCCACATCCCTAAATAGAATACGACGTTGCCACTCCCCCCAAGAAATATGCAACTGGAGTAAAGTTATTCCGTGCTAAAGGTGGAGTCTATAATGAACGGCATCGTGGCTGGATCAACTAAGTGCCCAAAGAGGTGTTTATATATATATATATATATATATAGTTTTGCTTTGCTGGTATTTTGGCGTGGTAGCTGGCATATGGTAAATAATTTCATTGTTGTTGTATTTTCTTGTGTTCATCACTATACATAGTATTGTATAAAGTCATTTGTTTTTTTTTAAATGAACAGACAGCTGTGCTGCTGGGGAGTTTGTTCCACCACTTCTTCCCAGCGAAAGCACTAGGAAGTGTCGATGGGTGGGCGTTTTGGGGGACTGTCTTATGTAATATTGACGTTCAAAAATTGCTGATTCTCAGCCTAATTTGAATAAATGACTTTTGATTTGAATTGATTTGAAAAAGCGGAACAAACAAACAAACTCTCTTTTCGATTTATAATATTAGTAAGGATACACGAAAGGTGCTACACTCACCAAGTTTGGTCAAGTAAAGAGCAGTGTATTTGTACATCACACTCGTCTCCACAGAGTAAGCAACTCGTTCATGGGTCAATGTACACACTTTTACAACAAGCTTCCCATGGACATTCGAAACTTACCCATTAAACGATTTTAAAACTATATAAAGGCCAAACTTTGCAAAAAGGGGTATTATAAAATCACAGATTATTTAGAAGACAAAAAAGCTTGGGACTGAGCTGCTCGCTCTGTTAAGCATTGTTATTAAGCAATATGCGTAATTATAAGGTAAATTATTGTAAACATTCTCATTTTTAATGTTTGGACTTGAAAAAAGACGATGATCCCTGAGTTTGTTACGGCTATTTCTTCTCAGAGTTAGTCAGTTAGGAAATGCCGGCTTCAACTAGTTTTAAAAAAAAACATGACGTGTAAAAGTGATCGGTGATCCTACTTGCTTAGTAAACGATTTCATTTCATTTCATTTCATTTTGTATGTACAGCGTTTACAATTTGTTCACTCATCCTCCAAAAAATGGGGATTCCGACCATACAGGTGTTGCGTCTTGCGTCTGCGAACTAGCCTAACGATTTATATTGGGAAGTAAATTCATCATCATCACTATCTTAGCGTTAATCCCAGTCGTATCCGAAGCTTTTCAGCTTTGGAGTGGTCCGCTTTACCAGTCTAACTGTTTTGGCTAAACTTCGATATTTTCCGTGAAGCGACTGCCGTCTGACCTTCACAACCCGAAGGCGATATCGAAGCATTGCAGTTAGACCAATAGGGATGTTGCTTTATGGGGGCCCCATAAAGGGCCATGCTCCGCAGTATAAGCGCGGTGCCGGCGTATAAGCGCCGGCACCGCGTGCTGGGCCCTCCCATGTTCGGCATGAGCCATGAGAGGGCGCCCGCGGCTTTCTGTTCCTGGGTAAAAAATATGATTCTATTTAGTCCCGTCATTCAGATTATAGAAAAATATTGGATACGTATATTTTGTTTTATCAAATCAATAAAAAATGACAAATATAAAATGCATCAAAGATCAGGAGCGGTGGCTGGTGACGTCACTGCTCGCTAAAAAGTGTAGCATGCAATGACGTCACATGAGTTTCCAACGCACTGTGTCGTCTTCATTTTTTGTTTATATGAAAAAAGAAAAAATACCTGTTTAGTATTTTTTGGAAATCTGACTGACGGACTAATTAGTGTCTTTGAGTAAACTACCCTATTGTTGGAATTTTGAGGGCTCCAACAACCCGTAACGACTGCCATTAGATGTTCGTACGGCAACCGGGACCAACGGCTTAACTTGCTTTCCGAGACACGACGAAATCTTCATACTCATACGCATACAAATATTTGCACTGCGCGGGGATCGAATCCGCGCCTTCTTGCGCAACCGCCGCGTTCGCTACCATTCCACCACGGAGACTGTCAACAAGCATTCAAGCATTAGTGTATATTAAAAAAAATGCTTTCAATGTAAAATCTTCCTTACAGGCTTCTCCCTACCAATAAGAAATTACAGATTTCCTTCTACGAACCACCTAATACAACATTACGTAGCCCTAAGCAAGCGTATCATCGCTCAACTATGCACAACAGTGTTGCCGTACGTGTTCTCAACGTAAATAACGCTTACCTCGGGTAAAAAGCACGTTCCTGTAGCGGTAACTGCCAACCAGTTAGCTGCTTATTGACTACAAAGATGTAGGTCGTAACTTCTACTTTGTATTTGTTGCACATGTTTTGTTGTAATTGGTGGTAATTTATTGGAATATTGAACTATTTACAGAATAAAACCTTTTTACAGATAAAAAAAACATCGACTTGAAAAAAAGAAAACCATAAAGTGAAAAATGACTTTAAATTAATGGCGGGAGTTTTTAGTCGGTATTATGTAAAATAAATCTCGCTCAACTGCCGTCGTCCTTCCTATTCACTGTGTTCTTATTAGTGAATAGGTTCTTAATAAACTAGCGTGCTTTACCATCAACGATAGCATCACTGTTTACCATCAGGCGGGATTGCGGTCAAGCACAAGTTTTAGGCTTTAGAATTTTTGTATTATGTATTTTTTTGTTGCATAAAATAAATGTGTTATCTATCTATTTAAAAGTGCTGGAGGCGTTTAGGTAATAAGTTTTTGTTTACATTTTTAATTTGAATAGTTTTCTTGGCTTAATTGACATGCCTATTGTATAATCTTTTTTTTTAACTGAACAGACAGTTGTGCTGCTGGGAAGTTTGTTCCGTCACTTCATTTTAATGAAAGCACTAGGAAGTGGCGAAAGGTGGGCGTTTTAGGGGGACTGTCTTTTGTAATTTTAATGATCAAAAAGTGCTGATTCTCAGCCTAATTGGAATAAATTATTTGAATTTTTAATAAGACCCGTCCGTGCTTCGGAAAGTACGTTAAGCCGTTGGTGCAGGCAGCGTTGGTTAGTTCCGCATTTGTATTAAGTTGTTTTACGATACCGACATTCGTAATTTTCACATTTTACCTATTGATTTTTTTTTTTTGAAGACTGGTTTTTGTTTTTACTTAAACGAATACTTTTTTTTTCATTTATTAGTTTTACTTATCTGTGTCAGGGACTAGTTAAAACATCCTTAATATAAATTAAGTGGAAAAATATTTAAAAAAAAAATCCAAGCAAAGTTAACTAAGCAGACACAAATTTGAAAAACGAATTTAGCTAAATCCGTCTATGGCGGAGTTATAGCAGAAAAAAGAAAAAAGGCGCTCAAATATTTGAATTAAGAATCCTCCCTTCTTTCAAGACGTTTAAAAACAACATAACATCGAAATACAATTATTTTCGAGGTTTCTAATGTGATATCGTAATAATTACATTTTTTCCGCGTTTGCAATGAAACGCAGGCTTCCGTTTATTATGTCTATCTCTTATGGATATCCCAGAATAGCATTTTTTTGTCATTTACTTTTTACGATAAATACTACCTAATTTTCGAAACGATTTTAACTAATACAACATTAATCCTTATCCAATTTAATAACTTAAATACATTGTTAATTTAATATAGATCTAAATCATACTTTACAGCATATGATTTCAATGAGTATTTTCGAAGATATTACAGATATAAAAATTGCGGGGCGTCGCGTTTTTTATATAATGTTCACAGTTTTTCTGACACAGTCTGGACAGTAGGTATCCATATTCGGTTAGTACTAAAAAAATCTTAAACCTATGTTAGTAGTAATACAAAGTAAGACAATATTTATTTATTATTTTGCGAGCTCAGCCAGACATTACTTACTGTCTAACTAGGACCCGCATGTAACACTCCATTATTTTGGAGTCTATCCTATCAGCGACTACTTTCAAAATGCTGCTAGTGCTACCCCGTACTCTACGTAGCAAGGAGGCGGTTCTCTTGCGTATAATCGCATGAAAGCCATCAACACGGGCTTCCGCAAACATGCCAGATGCACTACAGAAACGGGGCGATCCCAGCAACATCCTGAAACTGTTGTTGTATTGGACTCGCAGGGCACCGAGCGATCTCTGTGTATAACAAAACCACAGACTGCTCGTGTAAAAGGTCTGCCAGTACGCTTTAAAAAGAGAGATTTTAACATTCTCGTTGCAACGAGCAATCCTGCGTGCCAGCGTGTTATTCTTAACCGCCCGTGCCCTGCACTCCCTTTCAATATCCATTTGGTCATCAAGATCTTCGGTAACATAGTGTCCCAAATATTTAAAATGATTTATGAAATATTTAAATAATGCACTGTACTAAAAATTTATTTTAGGTCGTAAACAAGGGAAGTTGGTCAAATAAAAACAATTACAATGAAATCGTATTGCGTACTTCACAATAACTAACTCTATTGGGGTCGTTCAAGTATTACGTAAGCACTATTGGGGGGCGGAGGGGTCTTTGTTTTATCTATTTTGGAAGACATGGGGGGTAGAGGAGTCTAGATTATGATTACGTCATCCGTAGTTATTTACTTTTTTACACGAGGTGCAACCCTCACATTATCGATGCTTGAAAATGTTTTGTTCATAAGATTATAATAGGTATTTTTGTCCCTTACTCTATGTTGAATACTGTACCTATAAGTAAAATCTAATATCTATTTTAAATATATTTTCTTATTTTTTAAATTATAAATATTATATAACACTATAATTATAAATATAAAAAGATACATTTATAATCCAAAAATGTTTACGTAAGCATAGGGGAAGGAGGTAAGAGTTTTGCTTACTTTTGCTGACATGGAGGATGGGGGGTAAATAATTGTAATAAATCTGCTTACTTACGTAATATTTGAACGGCCCCATTGCAAAAACCAAAGCTATCACACCTACAGTTTTCTAACATCGAGCTACCCTTAAAACTCGCTAGCTATTAACAGAATTGGTCCAGATGTTGACGACGGATTACCGTCACCCCACACAACAGTCTTCTCACTAATCCTATAATCCTAGAAACAGTTTACGTAAAAAATATGGAAGCCATTATGATTTATTTCCTCTTCCTGTGATTTACGCTGTGTTTTCTCACCTTTAGACGTCTGTATTTCATTTAAAAATAAAGGGGAAGTGATTAACTTCGACTTAAAGATGCTTTTATACCACGTGAATCTGACTGGAACAATTTGCCTGCGGCTGTTTGCTGCTTCCCGGTTGATTACAATTTAAGTGTCTTCAAGGCTAGAGTGAATTGGCTCTTATAAACTAGTGCGTACCATCACTGGTTGCATCACTAGGTACTTATCGTCAGCCGTGTTCCCGGCCAAATAGGTACTACTTAGTTTATAGCGTTTTTTTTTTTAAAGAGTTTTGGTAAAGGAGAGTCCTTGTAATTTATGCGTTATAAACATTAATTTGGAATGCAGACTGTGTAAAGTCAGCAATGAATTACATTGGAGTCTAATCAGTTTTAAAGATTTCATAGTGTGTACTTATAGTTATAAAAAATAAGCGGACGCAAAAACTTTACGCCGAAAATAAAAGCTTCCCGCCAAATCTAAACTGTCAAAAGTATTTCATAGACAAGATAAGAAAACTTTTAAAAAGGCAAAGGCAATCTTGTGTTCTTGTAATAAGACCTTCTTTTTTTTTGAAGTGAAGCGTAAAATTAAACTTACATAATATTTCAATTCAATTGTTTAGCTGTTTATGAAGGAACGTGGGAAAGGAGCGTTTATGAATGAAAGTGTATTTGCATGGGACAGGTTTTCGGTTTTAAAACCTTAAGGTATTTTAAACTTTGTCATTCAGCGTGGTCTCCGTAAAATTGTGGTATAATAAGAACTGTATATACAATTAGAATTTTATGTTTCATGATGAATCATCAGAATGAAAATTCTATTGATGGAAGATGTAGTCATGTTCTATTTTGCTTACTCCGATGGGTATTATGAATATAGGTTTAAACCCACGCTATATGGTTTAAGATAAGTAGGTATTTAGTATTTCCCAAAACAGAATACAATTCTATCGCCGCCATATTTGCAACTAGCAGCCGCTCGCGACTTCGTTCGCGTGTGGTTAGTTATTATGCTCGGCTCCTATTGGTCGCAGCGTGATGTTATATAGCCTAAAGCTTTCGTGGGTTACTGGGCTATCAAACGCAAAAAGAATTTTTCAAATCGGACCAGTAGTTCCTGAGATTAGCGCGTTCAAACAAACAAAGAAACTCTTTTCTCAGATATATTAGTGGTTTTTATTATTATGTTAATAAAATTACATAATTTATGCTAAAAGAGATCGAAAAGCTAGAGAAAATGTAAAAATACCTATCTCTGTTCTATCTGTTTTTCTAATAAATAACTTCGACCAACTTTATAGTCTCAAGATGTCTCATGATATTAATTCTTAATCAGCCATTACAAAAAATGACCATAAATCTGCACACCCTGTCCAAGCAAGATTCTATCCGAACAATTCGCATGAAATTGCACAGTTTTACATTTCCAAAGACAATTGAGTTGACAAACAAAAGCGGGACACCTAACACCAGCCCGTTCCCACGTACAGACGCAAATTACTGAACGATTACTACACGGACTTGTGAATGACGCCACAGGTGTCTGTACTACGTTGAAAAAAACTAAACAAGGTAAACAAAACACAGTAAAACCTGTCACAGACACGCGCGTCCTTTGCGGCCAGAAACAATGGCATTACCGGCTCTGACTTTTGCTTGTGAAAAAAAAAAGAACAAAACCATAGATATGGACTTTTGGCGCGTATTTTATTGACTTGTTACCCGTTCCCACGCGTACTCACCTACTAAAATTTCGGACTTTTAGGGTTCTATAAAAGTGGAAATGGTCATTCATCTTCGTCATTAGAACATACTACAAAGAAATGTGTACAAAAAATTCTTTTGCAAAGCAGTAATTTATGAAAAGAACGGTTGATTAGTGTATACCTTGATCAAATCGTGATAATTAATTTGTTAAAAGCGATACCCTTATTATTTTACTGTTTGAGAGCTGTGCTCGGAGTTCTCTGCGCGATCGAATCAGAAATGAGGATATTCACAAAAGAACCAAAGTCAACGACAGCGCAGAAAACTGAAATCATTAAAAAACACAGAATACACTAAAAGTAAAAAAAACAAAAAACGATCACAGTGTTGGGTCGGTCATGCTCCCGTGAATTAAATGCTTTTCCATGAAAAGTGTTGCTCGGCCTTTGAACGTTGCAAGTGTGCCGCCGTGTCTGTTTGTAGGTATGACGTTGACCCTTGATATGAACTTTATTAAATCAGCTGATAGGATTTCTCGGTGGTAGGCCATAACATCGGCCGCCAGCAGAAGTTACCACCCACAAGACAAAGCGTTGCCGCCAAGCGATTTGTCGTGTTCCGGCATGATGTCTGGTGAAACCATACGGAGGACCGGTCTGAGCTGTTGTGTTGCGATGTGTGCCGGGTACGATGCGCCTAATGCTGTTGTG
Organism: Sesamia inferens; assembly: GCA_037179545.1. Lineage (NCBI taxonomy): Eukaryota > Metazoa > Arthropoda > Insecta > Lepidoptera > Noctuidae > Sesamia > Sesamia inferens. Next base: position 6,087,614 of record CM073947.1, read on the forward strand.
TTGGGAGTTTGGTCGAGGAGGGTCTTCAGATCAATCCCCCTCTGGCGCAGCATCGTTGGTCGTGTTGTTGGGTTTAACATTGCACCACCTCGCTCAACTGCCGTCTTCCTTTCTATTCGCTCAGTTTTTCCGAGTGAATAGACTCTTAATAAACTAGCGCGCTTTACCATCAACGATTGCATCCCCGTTTACCATCAGGCGGGATTGCAGTCAAGCACTAGTTAGTGTCAGTTATCGATACCTAACAACACCTTCACGGGTCGGACAGGGTTTTCTTAACATACTGTATATGTTTTTTTAATTAAAAAATAAAACCGACGATAAATTCCACCACTGGGGGTTCAGAATCATGTACTGGATCCAAGGGACTCGTTTGTGCGTCGATGTCATACACCTTTTTGGAATAACATCAAACCTTTTATTATCTTGTTCCGTCGTGTAATCCTTTAATCTCTTATAGGGTATGATTATCCAATTTTAAAGGGTTACGAACAATAAGTCAATGATTGGCACATCTGTAAAGTCTTAAATAGGGTAATTTTTTCTAGGAGAAAGTGTTTTTTACTTTAGCATAGTATTATGTGAATCAGAAATGAGGAGATCCGCAGAAGAACCAAAGTCACCGACATAGCTCTTCGAGTCGCTAAAATTAATTGGCAATGGGCAGGGCACATTGCTCGTAGAACCGATGGCCGATGGGGCGTAAGGTTTTGGAGTGGCGGCCACGTACCGGAAGACGCAGCGTAGGGAGGTCCCCAACAAGGTGGACCGAAGACTTGGTGAAGGTCGCGGGAAGCCGATGAATGAGAGCAGCACAAGTCATCGTGGTTGAACTAACGACTGCTGCCCTGGGTGTCGCGGGTTCGATTCCCGCACGGAACAATTTTTTTTTTTTTAATAATTATAAAAAAAAAATTGTTTAATTAGTAGTTTTTCCGGGTCTGGATGTTTGTGTATGTGAGTTTATATGTTTGTAAACGTACCCACGATACAGGAGAAATTCCTAGTGTGGGGCAATTATTATTATTATAAAAAGTTTATTTACAAAAAAAAAACAACCGACTTCCAAAAAACACTACAAAGTGAAAAATAACTAATTTCGGAAGTCGGTGTCTTTGGTTTTGTGTATTAGTTTTTGTCACCGACTTCCGAATTTAGTTATGTTTTTCACTTTGTAGTGTTTTTTGGAAGTAGGTTGTTTTTTGTTTTTTGTAAAAAAAGGTTTTATTTTACACTTTTTAGTTGTGAAAAGTACTGTTCAGCTGCATCTGGTTAGACTGGATGCTGACGCTAAAAAACTTAACGAAAAAACTTACAAACGCACTGGTTGCCCCTACGATTTTTGAAAGTTCCCCTTGATTTCTCTGGTCTTCCACCATCAAACCCTGATGTCCTTATCATGGGACCACCTTGGGAATGTCTTCTTTCCAACAGAAAAAGAATTATCAAAATCGGTTCATAAACGACGAAGTTATCCGCGAACAAACATAAAAAAAGCATATATGAAATGAAATGAAATCGTTTTTTTTAAGCAAGTAGAATCACCGATCACTTTTACACGTCATGTTTTGTTTTTTAACTAGATGAAGCCGGCATTTCCTAACTGACTACCTCTGAGAAGAAATAGCCGAAACAAACTCAGGGATCATCGTCTTTTTTCAAGTCCAGTAGGCCTAGTATGAGTTTTCAATACGAAACTCGTTCGATCGTATCGAGCGCGTTTGGCGCTCTCATTGGTTGAGAGTTCTTACGACCTTGAAGCGGACCAATCGCTGAGTCAAACGCGCTCGATATCGGCGAACGAGTTTCGTAATGAAAACTCATACTAGGCCTACAGGCATTAAAATTGAGAATGTTTACAATAATTTACCTTATAATTACGCATATTGCTTAATAACAATGCTTAACAGAGCGAGCAGCTCATTCAAAAGCTTTTTTGTCTTCTAAATAATCTGTGATTTTATAATACCCCTTTTTGCAAAGCTTGACCTTTATATAGTTTTTATATCGTTTAATGGGTAAGTTTCGAATGTCCATGGGAAGCTTGTTGTAAAAGTGTATACATTGACCCATGAACGAGTTGCCTACTCTGTGGAGACGAGTGTGATGTACTGCAAGACTGTGATATACCAGTCTAATTGAGTAACTTCCTCCGTTTTGAAGTAGGTTAAAAAACACTTAAAAAGGAACAAATAATTTTAGTTTTGTCATGGCTCTAGAAGTCGGTGGCGAGCTAAACAACAGAAACATCGAAACACCGACTTCTTTTATTTCATGCTTTTCAGTTAAGTGTCTTAGTCCAAATTCGAAAATTACTTTTTAGGGACAAACATAGCCCATGTTAGAACAAGTTCTCATCAATACGAAAAAAATCCCTATCTCAAAAACTACTGATCCGATTTTGATGAAACTTATAGTATTCCCTCAGTTGAACAATAAATAGTACTTACAACGAAAAAAAAACTCAAATCGGACTTGTAGTTCCGGGAATATGCGCGCACAAACATATAAAACAAACATGCATACATTTGAAATTTGGCTTATACATACATACGGGTCAAATTGATAACCTCCTTTTTTTGAAGTCTGTTAAAAAAATATTTTATAACGTTGTTAATCTGAAGAGAACAATTGGGTTGTATCCCAAAAAATAATTCAATGTCCATTAGATAGATTTATAAAAAATATTGAACACAAATTTTTGATTTTTTCTTTCATTCAAATACTTAGGAAGATATATTGATTTGAAATGTCGCATGACGTCACGCCGTGGTGCAAAATATGCCACAGCGTGACCGCAATTAGCCCCCACTCCGTAACTTTAATACGCTATATCTCAGTAGTTTTTGGTAATTTCGACACAATAAAAAATACGGGTCTTCATTTTTTTCTTATCTATAAGCCAGACTTATTATTTTCTTGATTCTCATACCTTGGATACATCCCTATTGTTAGGTTACAGTTACGGGTTGTGGCCTTGGCCTACAGACAAGTGTTTTGGTCAGTAAAAGTCTGACACGCCCTTCCGCTCCGCCAAGAGCGAGATAGGTCACTTGATGATTTCTCAACCACAACAAAAAGAGAAGAATTGTGACGTATCCATACCAATACCTATACAGTATGTTAAGAAAACTCTGTCCGACCCGTGAAGGTGTTGTTAGGTATCGATAACTGATTCTACTAATGCATACAAAATCGGGCTACACTTAAAAAAAAATCCCCTAAAAAAATTAATGTTATTTCGCAAAAAGAGGTAACTTAATAAATGTGCGTTAACCACCCTTCCACGGGCGGCGGGCGGCAGGGCACGCGGCACGTGGTCGCATCGCTATTCGCTCATAATAATACCGGTGTTGTCACTTTTTTTAAAATTACCAAATTTCGGGGAAGTATGTTAAGAAAACCCTGTCCGACTCATAAGGATAATAAAGGTTAGGTAAACACATGACCAAATATAATATAAAATTTTACATAATCATCATAGTACCAATACAAATGAATTTTGAAATAATCTTTTTTCCCGCGAATTAATTCCAACTTCCCCGAAATTTGGTAATTTTAAAAAAGTGACAACACCGGTATTATTATGAGCGAATAGCGATGCGACCACGTGCCGCGTGCCCTGCCGCCCGCCGCCCGTGGAAGGGTGGTTAACGCACATTTATTAAGTTACCTCTTTTTGCGAAATAATATTAATTTTTTTAGGGGGATTTTTTTTTTAGTTTAGCCCGGTTTTGTATGCATTGGTAGAATCAGTTATCGATACCTAACAACACCTTCACGGGTCGGACAGGGTTTTCTTAACATACTGTAGAAATTCTTTAAAAAATTCATTTCACAATAATGGCGGATATCGCTGATAACGTTTGAATAAACGGCCACGTGAGCCGACTTTTGAGAGCAGTGGAATCTAAAAAGATGGATTATAAATAGTTTTTGAAGTGAAACTTCTTTACGCACGCTTGACTTGGGGAGTAAGCTGGCGAACGCGTGACGTAAGCGTTACGAAAAGTGATCGGGCAAGGCGAACGGAAGTTAAGTGGGGCATATAAGCACAGAGGCGCCCGTGGCGCGAGCTTGGTACTACAAGGTCTACAACGAGTTTTTTTTTTCAATAAAAATAGAAGATCTATGCAAAAATATTAATTTACCAATGAAACCATGAAATAAATTCAAAAATTTATAGAAAATTAATATATGTATATGTGTATACATGTATATATTGTACACACATATATACATAAAGTCTACAGATGGAGCGAAAGAAGTTTCACTTCAGTCGTGTGGTCATAAGCACACTCGTATTTTTTTTTTCTGGCTTCCCCTAACATTTAGAAACAATAAATTCGTCCAACTTTAACTACAAAGCTCTTACTAAGACCTTTAATCTTGCACAAAAACCTCCCCTCAAGAACTCACTGCAATCGGCAAAATAAATCTCTAACAAAAATAATAACATACTTACGTTACGCGACGCCAGACCACCGCGGTGCCCGGATCCTGCACTCACACGTGCGCTTATAATACTGTGGAAGCTGGCATATCGAGTTACGTCGCCGTTTTGTTGTGAGTTTATGGAAAGTTGGTGTGGCACGGTAGTGCAATGTATACGTTTTTTTTTTTCGGTGGACATACAATTATTTTTGGTTGGGAACTTAATTTGATTTCCATCTGCAGAAAGAAGGTCAATTCTTCTAATATAAATATTCAATATGTATCAGTGTAAGGACGGCAGCTCATCAAGCTACTAGAATCTATCAGATTATTTTCGGTGGTAGGCCATAACATCGGCCGCCGGCAGAAGTTACCGCCCACCAGACAAAGCCTTGCCGCCAAGCGATTTGTCGTGTTCCGGCATGATGTCTGGTGAAGCCGTACGGAGGACGGGTCTGAGCAGTTGTGTTGCGATGTGTGCCGGGTACGATGCGCCAAATGTTGTTGTGTTGGGAGTTTAGTCGTGGAGGGTCTTCAGATCAATCTCCCTTTGGCGCAGCATCGTTGGTCGTGTTGTTGGGTTTAACATTGCATAATCTCGCTCAACTACCGTCTTCCTTCCTATTCGCTCAGTTTTTCTTAGTGAGTAGGCTCTTAATAAACTGGCGCGCTTTACCATCAACGATCGCATCACTGCTTACCATCAGGCGGGATTGCGGTCAAGCGCTAGTTTATAATTATTAAAAAAAAAGTACCTACCCTACCCTACTACACACATCAAAAGTGTCTAGGGATCAACATATATTTTTGCAATAACTTTTCTCCTGATTGATATTAATTAAAATTTTCTTTAAGGATTCATCAAATAAAGTGTTTTTGTTTGTCACAGTAACGATAAACCAAGTCACCTTTGTATTAATAAAGAAATTTGCCATATAAAGGGATATTTGACATTTGAACCACTAACACAAAAGTTCGAAAAAAAGACTGAAATAACAGTTTTCTCTAAAATTTTATTGGGTAACTTAAACAATTAATAATCCGTGTTTCTACCGCGAACACTAACAACACAAGAACATCGGTTTGGCATACTCAAAATGAGTTCATCCAAATCACGCTGTGGAATGGCCGCCCATGTTCGTTGCCACAACAAAAAAAGGTCTTCTTGCGACTGGATACCCTCCATATTCGGCAGAGCTCTTCTCTGTAGCATATCCCATGCATGCTCAATCGGGTTCAAGTCTGGCGACTGAGCAGGCCAGGGCAGGACATTGATGTTAGCTGCGGCGAGAGTCTGTCTTACAACTCTTGCGGTGTGCGGTCGTGCATTATCATGCATTAACTGAAATAAGGGACCGATTTGCACTTGTAGAGGAACGATGACGTCTGATACAATCGTCTCAGCATAAATTTGAGCGTTGAGGTTGCCTCTGATCCAAATCAACTCAGTTCTTCCGCCGATCCAAATACCCGCCCATACCATGATGGTTCCACCACTATAAGGATGGACTTCCTGGCAGAATTTTAATCGCTGTTGGCGTCCAGGGGTTCTCCAGTGTCGTATACGTCTTGTATCCGGTCTCATACCAAAACGAGACTCATCAGAAAAGCACACGAAACGCCATTGTTCTTCTGCCCAATTTCTGTGTTCAAGAGCCCATTGATATCGAATCCTACGATTGTGCATTGCTATAGGTGGTACCCGTAGCGGTCTTCGCGAATGAAGGTTCACTTCATGCAAGCGGTTTCTGACTGTTTGGTCGCTAATTAAGTTCCCTGAAGAGTGATGAAGCCTCACGGCTAACATCATGGCGGTTATTGTTGGAGCTCTTCGAGTTAAGATTTGAATGTATCGGTCTTGTCTCCGTGTGGTGCAGCGATACCGTCCTCCATGGCGCTCAGCCATGGTACCAGTGCTTCGGTAACGTGTCCAAAGTCGATTGATAACACTCTGACTTGTATTCAGAGCTAAAGCCACAGTACGTTGCCGAGAACCAGCTTCTATCATTCCCACGGCTCTGAGCATTTCTTCCCTGCTTAAATGACGTCGACGCTCCATAATAACGTTGGTTTTAATCAGTAGTAGGGAAACAGTAGCACTAATAATGTCTTCAATGCGTTGTATATTTTTATAGGGAAAATATTGACAGCTGATTTTCATCTTTTACTCGAATTTGATTCACAGTTCCTGATTCAAATTATGAAATGCACCAAAAAGGATCCATATAAATTTATAAAATCATAAATTTATTACAAAGCCACATCTCAATCTCAAGAAATCCGCATAAAAATGCTTGATCCCTAGACACTTTTGATGTGTGTATTTAGTACCCTATCATTTAATCCGGACTTCTAACTTTACGTGTGCAAAATTTCAAAGCAATCGGTTCTGTAGTTACGGTTGAAAAAAAAAACCAAGCGCGTTTTCTAAATTATTTACGTCTGTAATTTATATGGTGTACAAACATAATAAATTAGGTATTTAAAAATAAAGAGTATTATTATATTCTTAGCGCGGCATCTCTGTTCGAAATTCAAAACAAGTGACAAAAGTGACAAGTCATAAAAGAAATAATTGTGTCTGAGTTTTTTTTTTTTTTACTGTCAGGCGTGGGAAGCTCGCTCGACTAATAAGAGAATCCTTTGTGTTTGTATAATAAGATTTATTGATTAGTTCTTCCGAATTTGGTGCAAGTTTTAATGATTACACGCACATTTTATGTAATTTTGTTGCACTAGCACTTATGATAGTTAGGCAATGAAAATTCATGTCATATGGAGACAGCTGCCCTCCCTTGAAAATCTTGCAGAAATGTATGAACTGCCCTAATAAGGTAGTTGAGTAAAAAAAACTAATTAGGCCGTCAGTCAGATTAAAAAAAAAACTAGGCACGTATTTTTTCTTTTTTCATATAAACATAAAATGAAGACGATACAGTGCGTTGAAAACTCGTGTGACGTCACTGCACGCTACACTTTTTAGCGAGCAGTGACGTCACCAGCCACCACTCCTGATCTTTGATGCCTTTTATATTTGTCATTTTTTATTGATTTGATAAAACAAAATATACGTATCCAGTATTTTTCTATAATCTGAATGACGGACTAAATAGAATATTTTTTTTTATCCAGAAGGGGAGTTTATACAGGTTCATTTGCGACTATTTGCCCTACACACTACACTATATATGCACAGGCGTAGAGTAGCCAGCCTTTCGGTCTTCTATAGGATGCATTCTGGTGAGTGTGCAAGGGAATTGCATGATTTAATTCCCCCAACTCCGTTGCACCATCGGACGACCCGTCGTACGGCGAGTTTCCACCCTTACGTTGTTGACACCACTGCGATCCGGACGAAGCGTTTTGCTTCCTCCTTTATACCGTGTACATCGAGGGACTGGAACAATTTGCCAGCATCGGTGTTTCCGTCACAATACAATTTGAGTGTCTTCAAGCCTAGAGTGCTCTTAACCCATTACTTCCCAAGCATTGAAAATATTGGATTTTTTTGATGAAATCTTGTATTAGGGCTCTTAATATGTTAAGAAAAAATAATATGGCAAAAAAATAAATTAAAAAAAACGGTTTCGCTGACTCAGCATGTCCTATAAATAGGACAGTGGGAACATATGGTCAGGAAAAAGTAAAGATAAGAATTATATGGAAATCAGCTTTATTTAAAAATAGGACCAGTAACAGTATCAGAAATAATGTAATAAAAGCTTATTTTGTATGATAAGGTATGAAACAATCACTGCAGAGTGTTTTTTCACATTTAGAACAAAATGTTAAAGGCTTTTTTTTACAGCCTTGTCCTTGGCAACGTCTTTGTTTGTCCCTCTTGGTCATATAGTGACCATAGTTGTCAAATCTTATAGGTTGTAAAAGAACTTCTGAAGTACCTGATGTAAGCTTATTTACTTTGCCTTCCGATTTTTTCATCCAAGAAAAACATACCCTTCTTCTGAAATCAAGCAGAGGTATGGTCTCATCTTTATTTACCTGGTTATAAATAATCCATGCATTGACTAGAGTCATGTCCAAAACACGGATTACTAGAGGTCAATACCATTTTTTACCTCTAAAGCGGATTGGATACTTAGAAATAAGCCAATCATGTTTATCCACTCCTCCCATGTTTTTATTATAATTATGAATAAGCTTTGGCTGATTCACAGCAACTTTGGCCTTTTCTACCTTTGAGTACCTATAAGTTTTTACAAAAGGTTCAACAGTATCAAAATTAGTTAAGAGACATACTACATTGTTATCATGCCATTTCACGCATAATATTTCATTATTTTTATCGAAACGATGATCGGAATAACCACGTTCTTGCTTCTTCATTTCTTGTTTGGTCATGATTGGACATTTCTTAGTCCTATTGTCTCTGACTGTCCCTGTAGCTCTGAACCCTTCAGATTTCAAGTCAATCAACAATTGCATACTGCTGAAGAAGTTATCGAAGTAGACTACATGTGCACTAGGATCAGTACATACTGTAAGCAACTTTTTTACCACTCTTGAACCCAAGCCATCACCAGTATTACAAGATATTTGAGGATCCTTTCCTGTATAAAGCGAAAAGTTATAACAATATCCGCTTACTCCACACAGTGCCCAAAGCTTGTATCCAAATCTTACTGGTTTACCTTTTATAAACTGTTTGATACCATGGTGACCAAAGTATTTGACGATCATTTCATCAACAGCTAAGTTGGATTCAAAAACACCAAACTTTTGGAATGATTTATTAGCTTTATCGATAAATGGGCGAATTTTGAAAGCTTTGTCACTATTATCAATTCTTGAATTGTCATTGAAATGTAAATATGATTTAATTTTATCAAAACGATTCCGAGATATCGCTCGTTCAATAAATGGAATGTGTACATCATCATCTCTGCACCAATATAGTTTGCTTTGAGGCAAGTGGAGATACGAAGAGAAAAACAAAATTCCTATGAATACTTTTAGCTCATTCACGGTAAGATTGAAGTTCAAATCATTTTTATAATTTTTGGCATAGGTTACTGTTTCATGCACTATATATTCTAGAATCTGGTCACATAACAAGTGTTCGAATATTTCTACCGCAGATTTTCCTTCCAATTCCGTAATCATATTTTCTAAACATTGTTTAGCAGTATTAGATTCCGGCTGAATTTCAGAATATACAGGTTCACACTTACGCCAAATGACTGTCTTGTTGGTCCGAGATGTGGTTTGAGTAGGAAGATCTTCCTCGACGTTATCAATTGTACATGAAAATTCCACTTGACCAGCCACATCTGACACTGGCAGAACTCCCATATCGTCGTCATTACCTTCTTCTATATCAGTCATTTCATCCACTTCATCCGGGGGCAATATCGCAACTTCCAAGTCATTGAACTCCTCGTCACTACAATCTTCAATATCTTGAAGATACTCGGTGATTTCAGACACCATCAATGCTTTTTTATATTTTCTTCTCACTGCATCCATGATCTATAAACAATAATTATACATATATAGTAAGTATAAAAATTATATTATATATATATAAATATATATATACATATACCATCCCAAACTAAACAAATATATCGTTAACCACTTGATAAGAAACAAAATCTAATATTTTTGCTTACCTCCTTTGCTTTCCTCAATCTTATAAAAAAATCACAATTTTTTATATTACGAGATGTGTTGTGCTTGACGAAGACTTATCGACTAAAGTAAAGTTTACGAAACACTTGCAAGAAACAAAACAATAGACACGTTTGAACTTATAGCGAGCGTAACAGGATCGAACACGCTTTCACGGCTACTTGTAAAGACATGTTCCCAGTGTCATATTTATAGTACGCCTTTTTTTGAATTAGTATCACAAGCTTCCAAATAATATTTTGTTTTAGTTTTTAATTATAATAGATTCAGTAGAGATCTAAAAATCTATTTGATGGACTTTGAAGCTGATAACTTTTTATTTTCGGTTTTTTATAATCAAATCATAATACTCTTTTTAAGCTGACGAATTTCCTCAATTTAAAAATATGTATATTATAAATACGATAACTTTTTTAAGAGCGAAAAAAATATATTTTATTGGGAAAATAGTGTGAAAATACGAATTTCATCAAAACCAATAAAAATAATAACCCTAACATAGAAAAAAAAATGTTGAATATAGTGTCCTAAAAATAGGACAGTGGGGAGGAATGGGTTAATAAACTAGCGCGCTTTACCATCAACGATCGCATCACTGCTTACCATCAGGCGGGATTGCGGTCAAGCGCTGGTTTATAATTTATATAAAAAAAAAAAAAAACTTGCCTCCCCCTAGGCCAGAAGCTGGGTATGCCCATGGTCATACACAACACAACCAAGATATTTTATCGCGGCACGTTAGCAACTTTTCTAATTCACTGGAATCTCTTTACCACAGCTGAGTTCGTCTAATACTAGTTACGCCCCTCGTTCGCGCGCAAGTTTGGATCCCGTTGGAATATTGGGATAAAAGGTATCCTATGTGTTATTTCTGGTTATATTACTATCGTGTGCCAAATAGGGATGTATCCAAGGTATGAAAATCAAAAAAATAATTAGTCCGTCTTATAGATAATAAAAACAAATGAAGACCCGTATTTTTTATTTTGTCGTAATTACCAAAAACTACTGAGCTATAGCGTATTAAAGTTGCGGAGTGGGGGCTAATTACGTCACGCCGTCGAATATTTTGTACCACTGGGTGACGTCATACGACATTTGAAATCAATAGAACTTCCTAAGTATTTGAATGAAAGAAAAAATAAAAAATACGTGTTCAATATTTTTTATAAATCTATCTGATGGACATTAAATTATTTTTTAGGATACAAGCCAATTTCGTCCGAATTCGTTCTGTAGTTTTTGCGTAAAATAGTAGCAAACATTGAGTCATACATTCCCTCAAATTTTTTTTTACAAAACTAGTAGGATTAAGGTCAAAGCTTGTTCTGAAACGTCCAAAGAAAGAGGTTGTAGGCATAGGTTGATTGTGTATGGCGGGCTCAGTGTGGATTGGCATAGAAGATAGCACATCAAGCTACTAGAATCAGTCAAATTTCTTTATTAGATTTTCAACTTTATCTCTGAAGCATTGGACCTCAAGATTGTTTGCGATTACTTGACAGTTTTGCCTAGCTTGACCTGCTGTCTTCCGTACATTTCAAATCGTGTTTTTGGTATAAGACTTATGTTGGTGATGAAATCATTTACACAAAGGAATGTGCCTAGCTGGGTTCGAAACTATGACCTCGAAAATGAAGTCTGCTTTTACTACTGTTCCACCATTGTCTTAATCAGGTTGGATAAATTACGTTTCTGAATTATGACCTCCAATAAGAATTGAAGCATCAGCTGCTATCATTTACAAAACTTGAGTAAAGATTGCGGATTTATTATTACCTAGTTTAGGCTGCAATATATAAAATAATTTATCTCGTAATTCAAACAAGCAAACAGTTACCTTTATTCTTTCAAAAGTATAAAAAAAAAATAATTTAAATCTATTCCAAATGCCAACCGAACACCTCGAGGACACTCAAAGATTCAAATTTCGAACTGTCACTTTTTTTTTCCACCAGCATCAAATTGCGACGTTGCCCTTTTGCTCAATGAATGAAGATGGCGCACGATATGCAAATTGTATTCATTTGGAATTTTATTGATTTTCGTCCTTTTGAACTGCGATATGAAGTGTGTGCGCGCATAATGAGTTATGTTGTTAAATGATAAAGTCTTAACGATCATTTTGAATAAATAAAGATATTGTGTTACCTTGGTTTTTTATTTCGCACATGAGATGATTATTGAGGTCGCTAAAATGTTGAAGCATTATGGTGGACACACACACGACTCCCTTTATAACACCAATCGGGCGGGATATGTCCAGCAAGAGACGTTTTTCCACAGAAATGTTGACAATGATGTCTGTTATTAGGTTTTCGTACTCTTATTTGTATAACACACAAACAGTAGCAATGGCCTTTATTTTGAAAGTTCAACTACATTCTATGCTTTATTTGCGTAGCTGAGGAGGTAAAATTTTCTAACATCTTCAATTTCAATATGATGCGGAATTTTCTATAAGTGTGTTACGTGATTGCTGATAGAGTGGTATCTGGTGAAGCCGTACGGAGGACGGGTCTGAGCTAAGCAGTTGTGTTGCGATGTGTGCCGGGTACGATGCGCCAAAATGTTGTTGTGTCGGGAGTTTGATCGTGGAAGACGGCAGTTCAGCGAGGTGGTGCAATGTTAAACCCAACAACACGACCAACCGTGTGATGTTGGTCGTGTTGTTGGGTTCGTCAATGTTCCGGCATGATGTCTGGTGAAACCGTAAGGAGGACGGGTCTGAGCAGTTGTGTTGCGATGTGTGCCGGGTACGATGCGCCAAATGTTGTTGTGTCGGGAGTTTGATCGTGGAGGGTCTCCAGATCAATCTCCCTCTGGCGCAGCGTCGTTGGTCGTGTTGTTGGGTTTAACATTCCATCACCTCGTTCAACTGCCGTCTTCCTTCTTCCAATAGCGGTATCTACAATCACTACACGCGAACAACGCGTCATACTGACGTCACCCGAATTCTACATCTCGCAATCAGAGTTTACCGTGCAACTAGCACACATACAACTTCTCAACATCAACCGTTGGACAAGTGCCCGCCAGACATAACACCCGTCTGGTCGGAGGATCCTCCCTTTTCTATGGAGGATGAGAGAACTTTACACTCTGTTCCTCATGCCTCCACAAGTAAATATATAGGCTTATTAAACTAGCGCGATTTACCATCAATGATTTCATCACTGCTAACCATCAGGCAAGATTGCGGTCAAGCATACATCGCAACACAACTGTTCAGACCCGTCCTCCGTTCTGGCTTCACCAGACATCATGCCGGAACACGACGAATCGCTTGGCGGCAAGACTTTGTCTGGTGGGTGGTAACATCTGCCGGCAGCCGATGTTGACTTTCAGATTCAAAATGATCTGCCGGACTGCAGCCAACGCACAGTAATGTTTAACTCTCGAAAACATCCACTTCTCAACTTATTAGAAAATCGGGTTTTATAAATATCTGATGATGAAAACGTAAATGAAATCAGCACCTTAATTACTGAACACACTACATATAGGCAGTAAGGTTCTGGAGTGGCGGCCACGTACTGGAAGACGCAGCGTAGGCAGGCCCCCAACAAGGTGGACCGATGACCTGGTGAAGGTCGCGGGAAGCCGATGGATGCGGGTAGCACAAGACCGGTCGGCGTGGAAAGCATTAGGGGAGGCCTTTGTCCAGTAGTGGATATCCATAGGCTGAAGAAGAAGAAAAAGACACTACATATTACTATCAATTGTAATCATTATGAAGCTTATTGCTAATACGTTGCTCCATATGTTTGAAAAATGCATTTGCACAAGAACATAAATACCGCAATAAATGTTGATGAACTGTCAAAATGAAACTCATTGTGTGTTACGTAATTATCCTGCAGGATTAAAATGGTAAACTCAACCGGATATCACTTGCAACAAGACATGTTCATAAACCAAACAAGATTTCAGTTAAGTGTATCGTGTTCTTGCTATTTCATTTAGATAAGGATGGAAGATAAATATTAATTTAGTCCTGTCAAATTAAGGTGAAACATAGACAAATAGATGCTATTAAAGATGCGTCAATTAACATCGGTACTGACCATGGAAGTAGTAAGTACTACGTACAATGTACGTAGTACCTACTTACTACTTGTTGTACGTAGTACTTATTACTTCCATGGTGCTGACTTACTTGACATCATCATGATTTCAGCTGAAAGACGTCCACTCCTGGACACAAGCCTCCTCTGTCTCAATTACCATGCGGATTGATGTTGTTATTTGGTTAGAGATTGACACTTTTGACATTTCATTTCACTACAATTTTCACGGCAATTTTTTTTACAAGATAAACTTATTAATACATCTTTGACAAGAACTTATCAATACACAATGCGTATCAATCGAATCGTGTCAAAACTATACGGGCTCAACGGTGTCTTCAGATTTTGGCGTATCCTTACGTTACGCGACGTTGTTTCAAAAATACGATTCTGTTAAAATTTATTTTATGAAACTATTATTATTAACTATCGGTACGTTACAAGCTGGACAATGCTTAAGTTTTTTTTTTTTTTTTTTGTTATTAAAAAGGGGTCATATACATATAAATGGTCCTCTAGAAATCCATCTGCCGCAACGCAATGATGAACGCGTTAAAATTTATGAAACTGCAAGCTTTTCGGGCTTCTAATTATGTTTTTTTTTTTTTACCAATTTCCCTCCTTTTTTGGCTTTATTCTGCGATGCGATGATAAAATACAATTACAAATTAATTATTTGGTAATAGATATTACGAATAAAAATATATGCAATAATACTTTGAAAATATTATCAGGGTACATGACGTCAGGATTGCCTGTAGAGTACAGGAGTCATAAAATTAATATCTCAACAAGTTTCACAATGTAAGATTATGCACAGTTTTCTAGCCTACAGTTTTCCTTGGTTTATCTATACTGAAAGATACTTGAAATCGCTTCGAAACCACATACTTTGATTCACTTTTGAAGTCATCATACTTGTCCCAGTGATTCCAACGCATTATAAATAAGAAAACTCCTTCTTAATAAGCTCAAACTTTGTAACTTCTATTGCCCGCCCCTATAAAACGCCCTGCCCTCTAGAATGACGTTTGATGACGTAATACAACCATATCTTTTATTGTCAATGTATTTGCCGATGCTATTGTTAGTACCTGCCATTTGATTTTTTTTATCTCGGAAACGGACATAGGAAAGAAGGTGGATGCTGCCAGTATCGATTTGAACCTGTTCGCGTAAAGTGCAGTTTTATTATTTTATTTTGTAACTGTTTCACTTTGAATAGAAGTGTTTTTTTTTTATTTTTTGTTTTATGGCTGCCTTGTAATAAGGCGTGACAAAGAAAGTGCGGTGGTTTCACAAAGAGATATTGGGGGTTGGGTTTTGAGTTATTTATAATTTTAAGTATGAAGTATCCGAGACGGAAATTATTTACTAAGTACGCGTCTGAATACGATACGATTTTGTGTGAGTATTTTTAATATATTCTTTTGGTTAGTTATATGACCTAGCAATTTATTTAAACCATTTGGATTTTGAACAAATATTTGAAAATAATACAATGTTCTATAAACATTCCTTTTTTACATTTAAATTAGCGCGCTGCTTTTGCTAACCATAAAACAAAAATATACGCGCACAAAATTCGTAAATGGAACGTACGGAATCCGATTGGGCGCTTGTTTATGGCAGTGTATAAATGACTGCCATATGTCGTTTGTCGCCAGTAGGGCTATTCCTTTTAATAGAAATGGCATGTATTTCTTATAATAATATTCCCTGTTTTGTAAAAAAAAAAGAAATCTTAATGAAGTGTTGCAAGAGAAATTATGCATTCAGAACAAGCTTTATTTACAATGATCTAAGTGTGGAAGAAGAACAATCGGAAGTGGCGGAGCAACTTATGGCCTATTAATATGTCCAACAGTGGGGTTTGATACGCTACTTCATCCCAGCTTCAATATTAGGAAGTGGAGAATAACGAACGTTTGGTCTTGTGTAATTTTGACTTTCAAAAAGTGCGGATTAACAATCTAATTGGAGACTTTTGATTTTCATATACTTACTTAATGAGATTATTGATTAATTTATTCGATACGACTAAATATGTATATAATGTATAGTTAACACTTTCTTAAAAAATAATTCGCGTCTACTATTCCTAATAATCCTATCTATCTATAGGTACTAATACACTATATTATGTGCTTAGAAAAAACCCCTTTCCGACCCATAAGAATAATGAAGGTTAGGTACCTAAACACTTGACCAAATAAATTAAAAAATTTTTTTTTTTTTCAGCGAATTAATTCCAACTTCCCCAAAAATTGGTAATTTAAAAAAAAGTGACAACACAATAATATTTATTTATTAAGGATTTTTTTAAGTTTAGCCCGGCTTTGTTATAGGCATTAGTAAAATCAGTTACCGATACCTAACAATACCTTCACGGATTAGACAGGGTTTTCTTTACATCTATACTAATATATAAAGCTGAAGAATTGTTTGTTTGTTTGAACGCGCTAATCTCAGGAACTACTGGTCCGATTTGAAAATTTCTATTTTCGTTGGATAACGTATTAACCCAGGAAGGTTTTAGCCTATATAACATCACGGCATAACCGATAGAAGAGAAGCATAAGTGAAACATGTTGCAAAAACGGTGAAATGTATTTTTATTTCTTAATCACGATCATGATAACAGAAATTGACGCGCGACAGTCAGTATCAAAATAAATTGTGAAAAATTCAACGTCTGTCTGATTAAAAAACATTTTGTATTTGTTTGCGTAATCCTTAAGAAAAGAAGGTATATTAGCTATTTGACATTATTTTGGAACTTTTAGCGCGTACGAAATCGCGGGTATATGTAAAAATATACAACTAGCAAAAATCAACCGCAATCATCATCATCATCATTTCAGCGGTAATCCCAGTCACATCCGAAGCTTTTGTGTCCGCTTTACCAGCCTAACTGTTTTGGCCAAACTTCGATATTTTCCGTGAAGCGACTGCCGTCTGACCTCCACAAACCGAAGACGATATCGAAGCATTGCAGTTAGACTAATTGTTGGACTTTTGAGGGCTCCAACCCGTAACGACTACCATTAGATTTTCGTATGGCAACCGGGACCAACGGCTTAACGTGCCTTCCGAGGCACGACCAGACCAGTGCAAATATTCTTATCATGCATACAAATATTTGCTCTCGTCATAGCACAGCGGCCGCGTTCGCTACCGCTACTCCACGGAGCCTGTAAAAAAAAAAACGCTAAAACAACATCTGGAGGCAACCCTACTCTAAGTCAAGCCAATAATGCACAAGGGAGCGGTTTATTTCTAATAACCGTGATTCAGTTTATTACACTATTGCTGTCGAGACTCATTACTATGCTTTGCACCTACCAATAATACACCACTACTAAGAAATCAGAAATTCTCATGCAATGGACCGTGTTATTTGAAGTCAGAAATATGAAGATGCAATGAAATTGTAATGTTTTGTAACGTTCCACCATTCCAACATCGGAAGGCCCGTCGGTCGTACGGCAAGCGGCGGTGTTTCCGTCGGACTACAATTTAAGTGTCTTCAAGGCTAGAGTGAATAGGCTTTTAATAAACTAGCGTGCTTTACCATCAAAGATTGCATCACTGTTTACCATCAGGGCGGGATTGCGGTCAAGCACTAGTTTATAATTTAATAAAAAAAATTAAACTTCTTGTGAAATAAATCCATCACCAAATAAAAAGACAGGCCCTTTACAATGTAAGATATTTAATCTATGTATCTATTGGGAGGAAACTGGAGGTCAGGTTCGTCTCTTAGAACCAAAAATTCAAAGACACACCGTTCAAATATTCTCGGTGGTAGGCCATAACATTGGCTGCCGGCAGAAGTTACCACCCACCAGACAAAGTCTTGCCGCCAAGCGATTCATCGTGTTCCGGCATGATGTCTGGTGAAGCTGTACGGAGGACGGGTCTGAGCAGTTGTGTTGCGATGTGTGCCGGGTACGATGCGCCAAATGTTGTTGTGTCGGGAGTTTGGTCGTGGAGGGTCTCCAGATCAAGCTCCCTCTGGCGCAACATCGTTGGTCGTGTTGTTGGGTTTAACATTGCTTCACCTCACTGAACTGTCGCTTCCTTCCTATTGCCTAAGATTTTTGAGTGAATAGGCTCTTAATAAACTAGAGCGCTTTGCCATCAACGATTGTATCACTGCTTACTATCATGTGAGACTACAGTCAAGCACTATAATAATAATAAAAAAAAAAAAAACATGTGTACCCCAAAATATTGTATGAAGACAACAAAATAATCTTTGATAAAATGTAGGTACCTCCACCATTTTGTATCCATCTTCGCCTCACAGCCATCATTTGTAAGCATTAGCACTTGACTACGCTTCACTTGAATAATTCATCAGGATGTTGTTTTCCCGCCGAAACTCTATGGTATGTTTTTTTTTTCTGAAACAAAGGCGTGGAGTGCCTTCAGCCTCCATGGTGTTATAAATATGCATGTGATATCGTTAGCGTGGATGATAATTTTTTGAATGTATAATGGCGTCGTTAATTTTGGCGTGGCGTAGGTCATGGATGTTATTTTTACTTCATGATTTTTGACGAATTTTTTTTAGATTTCAATTTCGTGTTTCATCATGTTTTCAATAATAAATAATTATATTAATTTACAGACAAATTGGTCGTTTTCTATAGAAAAAATTTTGTATTTTTTTTTTTATGGAAAAAGTAGAATTCCCCTTTATCTCTTGGCGAAATTCTTAAAGACAATACCTATTTTTTTTTTGTATGTGGAACTGTGAGCAGTGAAGGTTATAACAGAAAGGCCCGAGTTGGCACTGCAGTGTTCCACACATGCCTTTCCAGGAGTGGGTGCGTACCCTCTGAGATACAGCGGCTCGACGCCTGTCGGGGGAGGCAACCCCGGCTATAGGTAGAGAAACCGCGCTGGTTTTACCTTTTTGATCCAGCCGTCCCTTGCTGTCCTCTCCAGCGACGCACTAAGCCAAGGTTCGTACCCCACAGGGGGTGCCCTTAGTGCGTAATCAAAAATGATTCTATTTAGTCCGTCATTGAGATTATAGAAAAACTAGCTGACCCGGCAAACGTTGTTTTGCCATATAAATGATTGATTAAATTACTAAACTGGCTATTAAAAAATAAGGGTTGACCGTAGAAAGGTGAAAATTGAGGATTGTATGTATTTTTGTATGTTGTATCATAAAAAAAAAGAAATTAAAAATTTTGTCCAAAAAATAAAAAATAAAAATTTGGGGTGGACTACCCCTAACATTTAGGGGGATGAAAAATAGATGTTGGCCGATTCTCTTAGATACCGGATAAGCACAAAAAATTTCATCAAAATCGGTCAAGCCGTTTCGGAGGAGTTTAATTTCGAACACCGTGACACGAGAATTTTATATATTAGATATTGGATACATATATTTTGTTCTATCAAATCAATAAAAACTGACAAATATAAAACGCATCAAAGATCTGGAGCGGGGACTGGTGACGTCACTCTTCACATGTCTTCAAAGTTTTGCCCCTAGGTCCTAGGGGCAAAACTTTGGCCTAGGGCCTAGGACATGCCGGTTTCCTGCTCATCGCGTATACACTATACCTACGCGGGTTACATAAAACATGTAACCTGAAAACCCTGTCCGATCCGTGAAGGTATTGTTAGGTATCGATAACTGATTCTACTAATGGATACCAAAGCCGGGCTAAACTTAAAAAAATAATCCCCTAAAAATAAATATTATTTCGCAAAAATTTTTTTTTTTTTTTTTTATTAAAGTATAAACCAGCGCTTGACCGCAATCCTGCCTGATGGTAAGCAGTGACGCAATCGTTGATGGTAAAGCGCACTAGTTTATTAAGAGCCTATTCACTCTAGCCTTGAAGACACTCAAATTGTAGTCCGACGGAAACACCGCCGCCGGCAGATTGTTCCAGTCCCTCGATGTACGCGGTATAAAGGAGGAGGCGAAACGCTTCGTCCGGATCGTAGAGGTGTTAACAACATAAGGGTGGAAACTCGCCGTACGACGGGTCGTCCGATGGTGGAACGGGGATGGGGGAATTAAATCGTGCAATTCCCTCGCACACTCCCCAGAATGTATCCTATAGAACACCGAAAGGCTGGCTACTCTACGCCTGTGCTCTAGGCTTTGGAGACCAACTCGAGTTAAATCAGGGTCACCAATCAGCCTCTTCGCGCGCCTCTCCACTGAATCCAAAGTGGCCAGGTGACACTTAGCAGCACCAGCCCAAATGTGGCTGCAGTACTCCACACACGAACGGACCTGTGCTTTGTACAACATTAGAAGCTGCCCTGGTGTGAAGTACCGCCGGACCTTTGCGATTACACCAAGTTTTCTGGCAGCCACCTTGGCCTTGGACTCAATGAACCGCCCAAAGTTTAGGTTCGAGGAAATCTCAATACCCAAAAGCTGAAGGCGGTCGGTACACTCCAAGGATACATTCCGAAAAGTAGGAGCCAAGGTGAACGGGCTCCTTTTGGCGGTGAAAAGACACGCCTGCGTTTTGGCGGCATTGAATGCTACAAGATTGGCATTGCCCCATTCGGAGACTGCCTGAAGTGCAACACTCGTTCGCTCTACCATGGCCTCTCTTTCGGACCGGATTGATTCCCTACTAGCCCGAGCATCCGGCAGGTATCTCTCCACAACTGTGCTGTCATCTGCATACCCATAGATACCGGGCATCAGCAGATCGTTAATATGTAGCAGAAACAGAGTTGCAGAGAGAACAGACCCCTGAGGAACACCGGCATTAGTCGACATGGGCTCAGATGAGCAACCGTCGACAACAACTCGGAGGGACCGTTCAGTCAGGAAGTCTTTTACCCAGCCAGTCAGGCTAGGGGAAATGCCGTACGCTGGAAGCTTACTCAAAAGGCCAGCGTGCCATACCCGGTCGAAGGCCTTCGAGACATCAAGGGAGACAGCAATTGCTTCCCCATTCCTCTCGAGTGCCTCGCCCCACAAGTGAGTGGCATACACTAGTAGGTCCCCAGTTGACCGATTGCGGCGAAACCCGTACTGTCGGTCACTGAGGAGATCGTTACCTTCCAGGTATGCCAAGAGGCGCGAGTTCAATACACGCTCCATAATTTTGCAAAGTATGGAGGTGATCGAAATCGGCCGATAGTTGTTAGGATCGGCACGACTACCCTTTTTGGGCACGGGCTGCACGTTGGCAAGCTTCCAGGACTTGGGCACTATACCAGTCCCAAATGAGAGGCGATACAAGCGTGTCAATACAGGAGACAACTCGGGCGCACATGCTTTTAGAACAATCGCTGGTATACCATCCGGACCACTAGCCTTATTCACGTCCAGACGACACAGTGCTCTCAGAACCTCCTTGTTCCGAATGCGAACCTCAGGCATTGAAGTACCGCAGTGGGGTAAAATAGGTGGAGTAGCACTGCCAGTATCAAGACGCGAATTATGGGCAAAGAGAGATGCAAAGAGACCTGCTTTCTCTCTCGCCGTATGAGCCAGTGTTCCATCAGGCCTAACCAGCGGAGGCAGTGAGGGCCGACAGAAGTTCGCCTCGACCGATTTGGCAAGGGACCAAAAAGATCTGCTACCGGAAGGCTGCGCAGATAACTTGTTACCAATATGGGTAATACGGTCAAAGCGAGCCTTCTTTAACGCCTTTTTGTAGGACTTGGCAGCACGGTTAAAGGCTCTCTTCTTTGAGCTTAGATCCGGAGCTCCGCGGTCACGAGCGTCAACCCAGGTGAGAAATGCCGTGTGCTTACGCTGTTCAGCTTGGGCACAATCGGCATTGAACCATGGGCGAGCCGAGCCACCGACGGGCACGTCATTATAGGGAATAAAATATTCCATAGCTTGACGCACCACATCGGTTATAGCATCCGCACAGCTCGACGGATTGCTAGAAGAGAAGCAGACCTGCTGCCAAGGATAAGACGCAAAGAAATGGCGCATCTCATCCCAGTCTGCTGACCTGTATCGCCACATTCGCCGTTCACCACGAGAGTCGTGATCTGGTGGGGAGAAGGTCGACACAGACTTCACCAGACAGTGGTCTGAAGTTCCCAACGGTGAGAAAACTGTTACAACACACCTGTCCGGATCAGTGGTCAGCAGAAGGTCCAGACAATTGGCAGTATGTCCGACTACATCAGGCACCCTAGTCGCTTGCTTTACCAGCTGGGAAAGGCCCATTGAAAGCGCGAAGTGTCGCGCTTCTCTCCCAGCGTGGTCGGTCTTCTGGTACGGGAAAAGCCAGTCCTGATGGCAGGCATTGAAATCCCCCAGAGCGACGAAGTGTGCGTCAGGGTGCCGCTGCAGTGCATTGTCAGCAGCCTCACTGAGGTGGTCAAATAAACGAGTTGTCTCCTGATCACCGCTGTGCGATCGGTAGACACAAGTGTAAACAATTTTGTCCACACCAGTGTCAACCAACAGCCATAGGGAAGAGAAATGAGGGTCTTCGAGGTGACGGAGGCGCCGGCAACAAATGTCATTGCGGACATACACACAGACCCCAGCACGCTGCAGGAAATGGTGTTCCAATGCGTATCCCGGGTAGCTGAGGTATGCCGCATCAGACGGACATCTGATCTGGGTCTCCGTCAAGAAAAGTAGATGGGGCTTCTCAGTCTCAAGGTGGTGATGTACTGCAATGAGATTGGAGTGCAGACCTCGAATATTAGAGAGGTGCACTTTGAAAGAGAGGACGTGCGCCCGCTGTACACACCTACTTTTCTTTTTAGACCTTTTCATTTAAAAAAAAAATTGAGTGAATAGGAAGGAAGACGGCAGTTGAGTGAGGTGATGCAATGTTAATCCCAACAATGCGACCAACGATGCCGGGCCAGAGGGAGATTGATCTGGAGACTGCGGGGACGCCCGAACCCCCCCAGGGATCGCCATCGGGTCCTCTCGTCCGGTCGCCAACCGGCACGATGGGGCCACCCTGGGATTTTTCGCAGTTGGCGGGGCAGCCTTTCGTATGTGGCTGGCACACTACTTGGGCCCCCAACTACCTGCGGTCGGCCAGCGGAGCACCGTGCTTCGGATCCCGCTACCCTCCACGACCAAACTCCCGACACGACAACACTCGGCGCATCGTACCCGGCATACATCGCAACACAACTGCTCAGACCCGCCCTCCAAACGGCTTCACCAGACATCATGCCGGAACACGACGAATCGCTTGGCGGCATGACTTTGTCTGGTGGGTGGTAACTACGCCGGCGGCCGATGGTGAGGCCTACCACCGAGAGAGAGGAAACTGAGGCCACGAAAAAGAGGTAACTTAATACATGTGTGGTAGGCAATACATGCGCGGGCGAAGGGGGCAGGGCACGCGGTCGCATCGCTATTCGCTCATAATAATACCGTCAAAGATGGTGTATTCACTTTTAAAAAAAATACCAAATTTTGGGGAAGTTGGAATTAATTCGCAGAAAAAAAAATATTTCAAAATTCATTAGTATTGTTACTATGATGCTTATGTAAAATTTTATATTATACTAGCTGACCGGCAAACGTTGTTTTGCCATATAATTATAATAGATTAAATTACTAAAATGGCTATTAAAAAATAAGGGTTGATCGTAGAAGGGTGAAAATTGGGGATTGTATGTATTTTTGTATTTTGTATCATAAAAAAATAGAAATTAAAATTTTTTCTAAAAAATAAAAAATTTAGGGGTGGACTACCCCTAACATTTAGGGGGATGAAAAATAGATGTTGGCCGATTCTCATAGATACCGGTTAAGCACAAAAAATTTCATCAAAATCGGTCGAGCCATTTCGGAGGAGTTTAAAGCCGAACACCGTGACACGAGAATTTTATATATTAGATTTGGTCATGTGTTTACACCTAACCTTTATTATCCTTTTGGGTCGGACGGGGTTTTTTTTTTACATATTGTATTTATATGATTTTTTATAGATAGACTGAGAATGTGTTGAGTTACACGATGTTTAATTTATATTGTCATCACCACTTTATACAGTATGTTACGAAAACCCTGTCCGACCCGTGAAGGTGTTGTTAGGTATCGATAACTGATTCTACTAATGCATACAAAACCGGGCTTTACTTAAAAAAAAAATCCCCCTAAAAAAAATAAATATTATTTCGCAAAAGGAGGTAACTTATTAAATGTGCGTTGACCACCCTTCGCCTGCCGACCGCGGGGGGCGGGCGGCAGGACACGCGGCACATGGTCGCATCGCTATTCGCTCATAATAATACCGGTGTTGTCACTTTTTAAAAATTACCAAATTTCGGGGAAATTGGAATTAATTCGTTGGAAAAAAAGATTATTTCAAAATTCATTTGTATTGGTACTATGATGAATACGTAAAATTTTATATTATATTTGGTCATGTGTTTACCTAACCTCTATTATCCTTATGGGTCGGACAGGGTTTTCGTAACATACTGTATATCGCTGTAGCGACCACGGTGTCAAGTCGGTCGTGCTCACGCGAATTCAATGTTTATTCCCCATTGTTCCAGCCTGTCGCAAAGACAGCTCCTGTCCTCTGGACGCAGCTGCCATAATGAAAGAAAAGAGCAAGAACGCTGCCCGTTCCCGAAGAGAGAAAGAAAACGCAGAGTTTCTGGAGCTAGCCAAGCTTCTCCCTCTGCCGTCAGCGATCACATCACAACTGGACAAAGCGTCCGTCATCAGATTGACGACGAGTTATCTGAAGATGCGACAGGTTTTTCCAGATGGTGAGTTTATTCAAAAATATCTATACCCCGCGTAATAACAGCCTCCATGGCGTACCGAGTGTGAACGCGGCCGCTGCGCAAGCAGGCACGGGTTCGATTCCCACGCGATGCAAATGTTTATAAGCATGAATATGAATTTTTGCACTGGTCTGGTCGGCCATTGGTCCCGGTTGCCATACGAACATCTAATGGCAGTCGTTACGGGTTATTAGAGCCTTCAAAAGTCCAACAATTGGTCTAACTGCAATGCTTAGATATCGCCTTCGGGTTATGGAGGTCAGACGGCAGTCGCTTCACGGAAAATATCGAAGTTAAGCCAAAAAAAATGAGCAATTAGGCTGGTAAAGCGGACCCCAGACTCCAAAGCTGAAAAAGCTTCGGATGCGACTGGGATTAAACGCTGAGCTGATGATGATGAAGATGATCTGCACCCCGCGTAGGTTCCAATCCCGTGTCCAGTATTTTAAAGTAAATAATCTATGTACAAATTTTCAAAAATATATCATAAAAAACCACAAAGTTATGAGCTTGTTATCCTACTTAGCTGTCCCAACAAAAGTATGGTCATCGCACCGTTCCTCCCTCGCCCGCACCTGCATCCGAGCGGCGAGGCTCCTAGCACTATAATCTACCGCCAGCCGGGTTGTGCGCTCAGTAGCCACACTGCAACATTTACCAAATGTATTTGGGAAAAAATATAACATGGTGTGAAAATGATTGGAATCGTTTCAGTTGCTTATTCTGAACAAACTATATTCAGGTTTTGTATAAAGTAAAAATAACATTGCATACAACATGTAAATTAATAACCGCACTTCCTGAAAACAGTCTGTTCGGAATCTTAAGGCTAAGAACTCACGGAACGGTTTTTGCCCGCATCCGCCGCGGTTGCGGGCCCGCAGCTTCTGTAGAATGCAGATATACAGAGTGGTGCTAACAATACGACAATAAATGAAAACACGAACAATGCTGGTTCATAGGAATAATCCTGAACCATAGAAAAAAACCTACCATCGAAAATAAAAAAAATAATATTTCAAACAAACTAAATCGTATAAAATTGCAAACTAAAAATATTGGTTCACTGATCTCCGATCGGCGACAGCGCGATCCAGTACCGACTTGCTTTTTTCGCACCATTAATATTAAAGTTTTACCACAGGATGCGGTGGTCATTAACCTGTAAGCGCTTCCTTATCAACATATCGTCGCTTAAGTTCTAACACCGCGTAACTCAAAATAATGAACTTTTAAGGAGACTAAAAAAAAGTCAGTTTTTTTAGGTAAAAAGTTCATTATTTTGAGTTACGCGGTGGAGACTAAAAAAACTGTCTAGGTTTGTATACCTAGACAGTTTTTTTAGTCTAAAAAACTTCTAGTTTTGTATACCTAGACAGGTTTTTTAGTCTCCTGAAAAGTTCACAATTTTGAGTTACGCGGTGTTAGAACTTAAGCGACGATATGTACATCATGTAGAAAATGAGAAAAATGAAAAATAATTCCCTGTGACTAAACTAATGGACATATTTAGGTATATGATTTTTATGGGTAGATGATGTTTAATTTATTGTCGTATTGTCAGCACCACTCTTTATATGTAAAAAATTAAAGCACATTTCACGACGCTTTTTACGCCCGCGGTGTGCGCGGTTGTTTGCGCGGTCCCGCAGCCGCGGCGGTTTACTCCCGCGCGTTCTACAACCGCCCATCTTGCAACCGCCCGTCTTGCGATAATCAACCGCCAAGTTTGCGGGCGATAATCGCTACCGCGACGGCTGCGTAACCGCACAAAACTCCGGTCTCCGGTGAGTTTTGAAAATAATACCACATTCCGCCACCCCGGCGGGCGCGGGCGAAAACCGCTTCGTGAGTCCTTAGCCTTACTGAATCGGTTTAATATCATTTTCAATATACCTAGGTAATTTTTATCCCAAAAATAATTAAAACCACGGAAGTTATTGTCATATTAAATCTTTTGTTTGTAAAGACTTTTAAAGTCGCAGTTTTGTAGTTTTGGCGGGAAAGTCAAGCTGAGTGTGACGCTCATTTTTCATTGCACTTTTAAAATTATAGTGTTGTTTACTAAGTAAAAGTGCGTGATTTATGTAGTAAAAACTGCATTAAGTAAATAATTCATAAAGAACAGTGAAATATCGCAGTATAGTGGCCACATCATGACTTTGGACAGGGAGAACGAAGACCTTTACAAGCAAAATTGCGACTGTTTTTTTCTTTCTCTTATGGCTTCGCACGGTTTGTGCATTTAGCCAATCTCACGTAATGAATTGTTCATGTCGAAAAAGACGGCCGCGTGACCCGTCTTACGATGGAGGTTTGAGACAAAGTCATGATGTGGCCACTGTGCTGCGATATTTCACTGTTCTTTATGAATTATTTACTGAATGCACTTTTTACTACATAAATTTTATTTATTTTTTATTTTTTTATTAAAATCATAAACTAGCGCTTGACCGCAATCCCGCCTGATGGTAAGCAGTGACGCAGTCGTTGATGGTAAAACGCACTAGTTTATTAAAAGCCTATTCACTCTAGCCTTGAAGACACTCAAATTGTAGTCCGACGGAAACACCGCCGCTGGCAAACTGTTCCAGTCCCTCGATGTACGCGGTATAAAGGAGGAAGCGAAACGCTTCGTCCGGATCGTAATGGTGTTAACAACGTAAGGGTGGAAACTCGCCGTAAATTAAACAACACTAAATAATTTTAAAAGTCCAATGAAATATGATCGTGACACTCAGCTTGACTTTCCCGCCAAAAACATCCAAGAAGATTTATTATATTACTTTTTGTTGTTGACATATTCCTTGTGTCTATGGGCTGCTGTAGCCAAAAATAAACGGTTTTTTTAAATATTATTATTACAATCTCTCCTCCCTCAGGTCTCGGCGACGCATGGGGCGCTGCACCGCCCCCTCCACAGTCACGGGAGCTATCAATACGAGAACTAGGGTCTCACCTGCTGCAAACCCTGGACGGCTTCATCTTCGTGGTGGCTCCTGATGGCAAGATCATGTACATTAGTGAAACGGCATCAGTACATCTTGGGTTAAGTCAAGTAAGTATGCTGACAAATTGGTTTTAGAAGTCGTCGTCTTGAATGGGATTTTCAATTGATTCACAACTGGAAATTAAATTGGGTTGTATCCTATAAAATAATTTAATGTCCATCAGATAGATTTATAAAAAATATTGAACACGTATTTTTTGTTTTCCCTTTCATTCAAATAGTTAGAAAGATATATTGATTTCAAATGTCACATGACGTCACGCCGTGGTACAAAATATATATACCACGGCGTGACGTAATTAGCCCCCACTCCGTAACTTTAAAACGCTATATCTCAGTAGTTTTTGGTAATTTCGACAAAATAAAAAATACAGGTCTTAATTTTTTTTATTATCTATAAGACGGACTTATTATTTTTTGGATTTTCTGACCTTGGATACATCCCTATTGGATACAGTAGTGTCCGACCGACCCTAGATTTTACTATCAAAACTGAAACCGAAAACGATTTTCGGCAACGGTCTCTGTTTCTGCCGAAACCGAAACCGGAACTTCCTTACAAGGAAGAATAAGGATGTTTCCTGGGTAAAAAAAAAAGGTTCTATTTAGTCCGTCATTCAGATTATAGAAAAATATTGGATACGTATTTTTTGTTTTATCAAATCAATAAAAATTGACAAATATAAAAGGCATGAAAGATCAGGAGTGGTGGCTGGTGACGTCACTGCTCGCTAAAAAGTGTAGCGTGCAGTGACCTGGCCGGGGATCGTACTCGGGGCCTTCACGTCGCAAGCAGGCGTGTCGACCGCTGCGCCACGGAGGACAACAACACATTAGTGCTTACCTATTCATAAACGATGATTATATTCATTTATTCAAATTAGGCTGAGAATCAGCACTTTTTGAACGTCAATATTACATAAGACAGTCCCCCAAAACGCCCACCCATCGACACTTCCTAGTGCTTTCGCTGGGAAGAACAGCTGTCTGTTCATTTAAAAAACACATGACTTTATATAGTACTATGTACAGTGATGAAAACAAGAAAATACAACAACAATGAAATTATTTACCATATGCTAGCTTCCATGCCAAAATACCAGTAAAGCAAGACGATAAAAAGTAAACTAAGCTAAGTATGCGAAGTATAGAAAGCATCGTTTATGAGTAAAAGGAATATTCTGTAATTTCATTTCTTCTTCTTGATCTTCTCTTCTACATTTACTGCCTTCTATTCCACAGGTAGAACTAACAGGAAATTCCATATATGAATACATCCACCAGTCAGACCACGAAGAAATGACGGCAGTGCTCAGTCTTCAGCTTCCTCACTCATACCTACCTCACCAGTATCCAAGCCTCGGGTGAGTACAGCATCCTAACCACTCAAGCGTCCGGGCCAACAAAGTTGCCTAAAAATTTTTGGCGTTAAGCGTTCAGGCAACTAAGGTGGCCTCAACGACATGTATACTTTCATTAGGGTTCTAACTGAGCTTCGTCTCCGCTTCCGTTACTGCGGAAGTTCCGCAAGAAATCGTATCTTTGCCTCCGCCTTCCGACTCCGCACAATTTTTGCGGAGTTATAACGGAGGTTTATTTACGTATTTATAAAATAAATAACGCGCAAGCTGCCACGCTCAACAACCGTCCGGCCGCGTTTGAGCGCGAAATGGTCAAGAATCAGCTATATTTGAGCCAAATTCGATAAAGAATAGAGGTAAACAAACCGTTGCTAGGCAACGAGTAGTTTACGCCTAGAAGATAGAAGTTAACAACCTTTTCTACATAGATGATTTTCATAAAAGTAATAATCCTACTTCCTACGAATGTAAACAGTTTTTTTATATACGTACATTTAAGCTAATATCCTAATAGGTTAAAATTTTTGATAAATATGTATTATAATTAGTCCTTACTTGAAAATATTACAATGCATGTGTTATGTAGTTGATTTGAAAGTAATTAAAATAAGCAAAATTGTATTGAGAAACGTCTGAACTTTATTCATTAATCGAGTTCCACAAAATGTGTTTAATACCTGGATTTCATCCATCTTTCTTTTTTTAATGGTTTTTCGAAATATCAAGTTATTATGCATGTTATTTTAGTGATTCTATTGAAATATGCTGCAATAGGAATTGTTAATAAATAGTTAGCATGTAAAAGTCGATAATTATGTAAATAACAGGAGATTTGTAAAAAGTGAGTTGTGATAACCCTAAATTGTTTTGTTTATCTCTATTCTTTATGGAGCTTGGCGATGGTATAGTGCGAGACGGGAATGCGGCAAATACAATTTGTTTTTCCTTAATTTTCATTACTAGAAGGTAATATTTTTTTTACTAAGTGTACTACTATTAATGTACGTATTTAAAATAAAATAAAAAATGTTTTAATTAACCATAAATTTCAATTTTTTCTATATCTACTTTCACCTCCGCCTACGGCTCCGTTAACCTCCGCGTCCACGGAAGTGAGACTCGCATTCACCTCCGCCTCCGCTAACAAAGCATCCGTTACAACCCTAATCCTAATATAAAAAGGCGGTCGTAGGACTAACCTACACAAGTGAGGACTGAAATCATAATAGGGTATTTGACAGATTTATAATTTCTATCTTGAATTACTTATTTAGTTGCGGTTAAGAAGTTCACCGAAAGTATTTGGTTTTATTTTAAATACGTATTTCGTAAGAAACATGTAAATAACAATTCAAAATTCAAATAAGTCGCCGAAACGCTTTATTCAGCAATATGGCGTCGCGCCTTGTAAATGACGTCACAAGGATATAAACGATTTTCCGTTCCGCAGTGGTGTTTGTATTTATCTGTTATTTGTTGTTGTTTATCTAATAAAATGGTTTACAAGTGGTGTGGCTGTACCGGGTTGTACAAATACATACATCGATAAAACACCTGAGAACACAAAGAACAATAACAAGTGCTGATGCGCGTATGAAAAAAGTCAAATATATTTTTGTGTTTTTGGATATATTAGTTATTATTCTTTATATTAAAACTCGTGTAAGTGACATAAAGAACCCTCATATTATGCATTTAAAGCAAATAATCACAAAAAAATCGTACTGTCAAATAGCCTATTATCTTAACAAAAAAGTTATAGCGGTGACCCAATCTTTTTCTCGGTGGTAGGCCATAACATCGGCTGCCGGTAGAAGTTACCAACCACCAGACCTATTCTTGCCGTCAAGCGATTCGTCGTGTTCGGGCATGATGTCTGGTGAAGCTGTACGGAGGACGGGTCTGAGTAGTTGCGTTGCGTTGTGTTGGCGATTTCAGACTTAAAGTCAAGATTTCCTCAAGATGTTTTCCTTCAGCTTGTTATCAGTCATTGGTGTTCAAGATATGCTTAGAAAGTACATATAACTTAGAAAAGTTACATTGGTACTTGCCTGACCTGGAACTGAACCCGCAAACTCATCATTGAGAAGCTGGTGTTTTAACCACTAGGCCACCACGACTTGTCATTGAAAGTGTGTGTGCGAGGGATTTGCTTGATTTAATTCCCCCATCTCCGTTCCATCATCGGCCGACCCGCCGTACGGCGAGTTTCCACCCTTACGTTGTTAACACTACTGCGATCCGGACGAAGCGTTTCGCTTCTTCTTTTATACCGCATACATCGAGGGACTGGAACAATTTGCCGGCGGCGGTGTTTCCGTCACACTACAATTTGAGTGTCTTCAAGGCTAGAGTGAATAGGCTCTTAATAAACTAGCGCGCTTTACCATCAAAGATCGCATCACTGCTTACCATCAGGTGGGACTGCGGTCAAGCGCTAGTTTATAATTTATAAAAAAAAACTTGACTTCCTGGAGGAAATCTAAAGTTTTTAACTACAGAAGACGGGAGTCTTCTGTAGTTTAATCCTAAATAAATATATCTACTTTAATTTAAAATCAGCCTTCAGTGCAGCGTATTTTTATCACAAAGCAGTACAAAAAGCCATTATTTTTTACGACCGAGTCTGGGACATCAAACATTAAACCAAATTCAACCTTACGCGCATGCATTAAAGTCAGAATTAGAAAGCAAGTACTAAATGAAAGAAGCTCCCAAGTGCTGCGTTGTGCGCTTGTTCAGTTCAACCATTTTTTTTTACGCTGATTGTGAATCTAGTATACAGTATGTTAAGAAAACCCTGTCCGACCCATAAGGATAATAAAGGTTAGGTAAATACATGACCAAATATAATATAAAATTTTACGTAATCATCACAGTACCAATACAAATGAATTTTGAAATAATCTTTTTTCCCGCGAATTAATTCCAACTTCTCCGAAATTTGGTAATTTTTAAAAAAGTTTCAACGCCGGTATTATTATGTCATGAATCAGTTATCGATACCTAACAACACCTTCACGGGTCGAACAGGGTTTTCTTAACATACTGTATAAGTGATTGATGAGCATTAAGAATATGTTATAATCCTTGTCAGGTATCCAGTAGGAGGCACGTGGGGCCCAACAGCGGACATCGAATGTGAACGAGCTTTCTTCATAAGAATGAAATGTGTTCTCGCCAAGAGAAATGCTGGTCTAACTACATCAGGGTACAAGGTAAGTGTTGCTAATTATTCGTATTTGCTAGCGCTATTCATTCTGTATAGTTTCATCTTTGTCTGACACTGGAACAATGATTTCAATTCCACAGAACCCACCAGCAGTGTAAAAGTCATAGCACACTTAAACGACTCTGCTCCCACCCGGCAAAAAGAATATAATTCAAATATAGGCTTTAAATATTGCACTTTATATAAAGGGTGTATCTGACATCGACGTACAAACGAGTACCATGGATCCAGTATCTGAACCCCCCAGTGGTGGAATTTTGCGTCGGCTTTTTCCTGATTTAAAAAAAATAATATGCAGTTTTTTTCACTTTAAACAGTTCATAATTGCTATACTTTTATAACCCAATAAGATTTTAAAGTAAAAGTTAATTAATTCGCTAATTACACAAAAAAGCGCAATGAAAACAAAACTCGAAAAACTATCTTATCAGCTGATTTAATAGAGTTCACATAAGGGGTCAACGTCATACCTACAAACCCACACGGCGGCACGCTTGCAACGTTCAAAGACCGGGCCGACACATTTTTTTAAACACTGTTATTTGTGTAACCGCTCATTAACGATATAAATGACTATCATAATTTTATTAATGGCATGCAGTGTAGCCTTCTCGCGAAGTTTGCGTTACGATGTCAGATGCACCCTGTATTTGGGAAAAAATATAACATTGTGTTAAAATGACTGGAATCGATTCAGTTGCTTATTCTGAACAAACTAGATATAGGTTTCTCATAAATAAAAAATGACGTTGCATACTTAAAAAAACGGCGAATCCAAATTATGAAGGTTTATTTGATAACGGAGCAAAATACAAAACAGTGTTACCACTTCGGCCGTATACCCTCTTTATGTGTTCAACAATGGAACATTGAAAAATCAAAGTCTCATAGACCATTTGTTTTTACAGATAGAAGTCTAATTTTTTTTAAGGTGTAAATCCTCTCCCTCTCCTTACTCTCTATTTAAACATATTATTATATTTTATTTGCTCTTGTATGATATTTATTAATTAGATGTATAAAATCAAAATCAAAGCATTTATTTCAAATAAACCAGTTACAGGCACTTTTGAATTGTCAGAAGGTCGGTCAGTCAGTAAGGTGAAGCTAGTCGCCCATTCCAAAGAGTAGGTACCTATGGAGAAGAACGGGCAAGAAACTCCATGGACACTCTTTTAAATTATCAAGCTATTGATACAAATATTTGATTACATCATTCATTTTGAAATCAATCGTGTGAGAACGATGCAAAAATATATTGTACGCTGAGAGCGTCCATTATGGAAAAAAAAACAACAATTCAGAATTTAATAAACGACTTACCCAACAAATAGATGCTTTACAGCAAGTAGATCGTGCTCACACGTGTTCCATGCAATTATACAATACTAGGAAATTGAATCTACACAATGCAAAGACAGTTTTGTCCAAGGTTCAGCAGCTCCAACGGTGTTCCCGAATGCTATGTTTAGCTCCTGTGTAGCTGCACCAGTGCCGAATACCCCCCCTATACATTTATTTAAACTAGTATGATACACTTAACGTATATATTTATTGTATAATCTATGTAAATAGTACACTCTAGACTATCTATATTATTTCTCTCTCCTTCCCCTTAGTATTCCATCCAAAGGTTGTCTGTAAAAGATCGCTCTTAGCGATAAGACCGTCCATTGTGTCACCCTTTGTAAAATCTTTATATTTATGTTCTGTAATCTATATGGTGTACATTTATTATGTACACCATATAGATTAGAATATTGTATTCTATTCTATAGGCAATTTTATTGGTTATGAGATGTCATTTAAGGTTTTTCAAATTAATGTGTAATTAATCAACAAAAACATTGGAAATGTTCTCTCGGTGGTAGGCCATAACATCGGCCGCCGGCAGAAGTTACCACCCACCAGACAAAGCCTTGCCGCCAAGCGATTTGTCGTGTTCCGGCATGATGTCTGGTGAAGCCGTACGGAGGCCGGGTCTGAGCAGTTGTGTTGCGATGTGTGCCGGGTACGATGCGCCTAATGTTGTTGTGTTGGGAGTTTGGTCGTGGAGGTTCTTCAGATCAATCTCCCTTTGGCGCAGCATCGTTGGTCGTGTTGTTGGGTTTAACATTGCATCACCTCGCTCAACTGCCGTCTTCCTTCCTATTCGCTCAGTTTTTCTGAGTGAATAGGCTCTTAATAAACTAGCGCGCTTTACCATCAACGATCGCATCACTGCTTACCATCAGGCGGGATTGCGGTCAAGCGCTAGTTTATAATTATTAAAAAAATTGTACACAATGAAACACCACAAATTTAACAGTGAATAGTGTTCAAGAATAAAACACTAAAAATTCAATGTCTCGTACCTACTCCAAAAAAAAACCCGATTAGCAAACACTTCTATTAATACCATTACTAATAAAACATCTTCACCCTCCAACCCCCGTATTGCCCGAACCAACTCCCCCTATAGCGTATGTTGGTACAATTGATTGTGTTAAACAATACTTCGTTTTAAATAAACCAACGCGTGTCGGTATTGTTTTAAGCATTTCTTTAAAATTGAGCGAATACACATACTGGGGTCGTAATTTTAAGGGATTTTTGACGATAGGGATGTTTCCTGGGTAAGTAAAGAAAAATGATTCTATTTAGTCCGTCATTCAGATTAAGTATAGAAAAATATTGGATACGTACCTATATTTTGTTTTATCAAATCAATAAACATTGACGAATAGAAAAGGCATCAAAGATTAGGAGTGGTGGCTGGTGACGTCACTCGTTAAAAAGTGTAGCGTGCTGTGACGTCACACGAGTTTTCAACGCACTGGGTCGTCTTAATTTTTTGTTTATACGAAAAATGAAAAAATACGTGTCTAGTATTTTTTGGAAATCTGACTGACGGACTAATTAGTTTTTTTTAGTCAACTACCCTATCCTGATGAAGTGTTTCTCCTCGTATTTTATAACACACAAGCAGCCGCTTGCGACATCGTTCGCGTTTAGTTAGTTATTATGCTCCGCTCCTATTGGTCGCAGCCTGATGTTATATAGCCTAAAGCCTTCCTGGGTTAATGGGCTATCAAACGCAAAAAAATATTTTTAAATCGGACCAGTAGTTCCTGAGATTAGCGCGTTCAAAAAACAAACTCTTCAGCTTTATACAGTATGTTAAGAAAACCCTGTCCGACCCATAAGGATAATAAAGGTTAGGTAAACACATGACCAAATATAATATAAAATTTTACGTAATCGTCATAGTACCTACCAATACAAATGAATTTTGAAATAATCTTTTTTTCCCGCGAATTAATTCCAACTTCCCCGAAATTAGGTAATTTTTAAAAAAGTGACAACACCGGTATTATTATGAGCGAATAGCGATGCGACCACGTGCCGCGTGCCCTGCCGCCCGCCGCCCGCGGAAGAGTTGCTTACCGCACGTGTATTAAGTTACCTCTCTGTCTCTCTCTCTAATATTTAATTTTAAGGTAGATTTTTTTTGTTTAGCCCGGTTTTGTATCCATTAGTAGAATCAGTTATCGATACCTAACAACACCTTCACGGGTCGGACAGGGTTTTCTTAACATACTGTATATTAGTATAGATTACGAACTTTTAAGCATAATGACAATGTGATCGAGTTGGAATGACAAATTTAAAATAGCAGATTAGGGCCCCTGGAATCGAACCCGCACACTCATACTTGAGAGGCTGGTGTTTTAACCACTAGGCCACCACGACTTAGTTATATGAAATATACCATACCCCGTCCCCATCTCACCAACGTTATAAACTTCAGGTCATACACTGTTCGGGATACCTTCGAGCGCGGCGCTTCGAAGGAGGCTCGGCACCCCTCGGCCTCATCGCAGTTGGACATTCGCTGCCGCCGTCAGCCGTGACAGAGCTGAAGCTACACTCCAATATGTTCATGTTCAGAGCTTCTCTCGACATGAGGCTGATATTTTTGGATGCCAGGTATGTGGAAACTTATTTCGCTCTTGACATTAAGCCAGGAAACTTAGCATTATCGCAAAGGTCCGGTGGTACTTCACACCAGGACAGCTTGTACTGCAGTGCTACCATTTACGCTGGTGCCGCAAAATGCCATCTGGCTACTTTGGATTCAGTGGAGAGGCGTGCGAAACGGCTCCAAAGCCTGGTGCACAGGCGAAGAGTAGCCGGCATATCGGTGCGAGGGAATTTCAAGACTTAATTCCCCCATCTTCATTAGTTATATCATCGGACGTAATGTCGTAAGGCGAGTATCCATACTTACGTTGTTGCATCTGCATTTGGCGCATCGTACCCGGCACATATCGCAACACAACTGCTCAAACCCGTCCTCCGTACGGCTACACCAGACATCATGCACACACGACGAATCGCTTGGCGGCAAGACTTTGTTTGGTGGATGGTAACTTCTGCCGGCAGCCAATGTTATGGCCTACCACAGAGAAAACGTCGTAATATAAATTAAAATCTCACTCTCCGAGCCCAAATCAAATCTGGTTCTGTAAAAACACAACACAAACCCTATCGACAAAAAAAAAATCAACACAATTCAAGCTACAATAAACAATTTAATGCGAGTTAATAAAATTAACTCAGAGCCTTGACGGTGCGACGCTAAGCGATTTCACAGCCGTCTCATTGTGGGTAGTATATCGGTACTACGTTATAACGTATCGACGTTTTCTCGATATTAGTACAGCACATGTCGTCATGTACGACTGCGAAGCATGGACTCTAAAAGAGGACACTCCACGACGCTTTTTTTTTTTGGACAAAACCCGCCTCACATTTTCCCACCCACTGCAACTCCTGAAAGCCAGAATCAACAGTGGAGACCGCCAGAAAAACGCCGAGCAATGAAACTCGACGAGTCCCGGAGAAACGATTCAACTGTCTTGGGTCCCGCAACGAAATTAATCAGAAAAGAAAACGGAGGAGTAACAAAAAAGATATTCTTTCCACTTCCCTCCATAACAAGCAGGAGACAGAACAGAACTAGGCCAATCGGCACAAAGGGACATTATTGCAACTGGGAGAAGCCCAGATTGCCAAGCTCCACGGAATAAAATTTGATTAAGTTAATGGGTCCTAAGTAGGTATGTGATGTTACAATTGATTCCAATAATAGGTATGGCACACGACGACATACTTACTACACGACGCTTGCAGGCATTTAAAATGTGGTACTACCATCGCGTCGTCGTATAGGACGCATTTTGGTAAGCGTGCAAGGGAATTGCATGATTTAAATCCCCCATTTCCGTTCCATCATCGGACGACCCGTCGTAAGGCGAGTTTCCACCTTTACGTTGTTAACACCACTACGATCCGGACGAAACATTACGCTTCCTCTTTTATACCGCGTACATGGACGAATTTGCCAGCCACGGTGTTCCCGCCAGACTACAATTTGAGTGTCTTCAAATCTAGAGTGAATAGGCTCTTAATAAACTAGTGCGCTTTACTATCAACGATTACATTACTGCTTACCATCAGGAGGGATTGCGGTCAAGTACTAGTTTAAAATTTATATCTTAAAAAAGTATGCTGCGCATAAGTTGGAACCAAAAGTTCAGAAATGACACCGTCCTTCAGCGCGTTCAAATGCCTCAATAGGTGCCCAGTGTAAAAAAAAAAACGCAAAATGCAACTGCACTCACCGTTTAAACTGTTTTTCCGATGTTATGTGTCAGGTGTGGCACCGTTTTATGCATCCGAGAATCGTTGTTTAATACAGAACCATCTAGTGAGACGTTCATGAAGCTCTTGGATACATATCATAAATAAAAACTCGCTTAAAGTACATGCCGGTGAAGCCACCATGGTTGCCTGAACGCTTAACGCCAAAAATTTTTAGGTAACTTTGTTGGCCCAGACGTTCACCGTTTTGAGATCAGTGGTAATGAAATAATTCATACAAAGTGAAGCGCCTAACGGGGTTCTAATCAGCGACCTAGGTGAGTCGCGATACAAGAGAAAATGCTTAAGTGGGGCAACGAATAAAAAAATAAATACACAGGCAAGTCAAGGAATACAGGTGGATTTTAGTTAGCAAAAGTCTGACACACCTTCCGCGCGGTAATTACATGACTTAATTCCCCCATTTCCGTTCCGTCATCGGACGACCCGTCGCGAGAGAGTTGTTAACACCACTACGATCCGAACGAAGCGTTTCATCTCGTTTTTTATACGACGGCGATGTTTCTTTCGGGCTACAATTTGGGTGTCTTCAAGGCTAGAGTGAATTGGCTCTTAATAAACTAGCATGCTTTACCATCAACGATTGCATTACTGCTTACCATCACGGGATTGCGGTCAAGCACTACTTTATAAACTTCACCAAAATTTTCGCAGTGATTTTTATACCGAATACATCAGGATTCTTTCTAACTATGATCTCTGTTTACCGAACGATTTCAAGTTTTTTTTTTTTTATATAATAATTATAAACTAGCGCTTGTAAAGCGCGCTAGATTATTAAGAGCCTATTCACTCAGAAAAACTGAGCGAATAGGAAGGAAGACGGCAGTTGAGCGAGGTGATGCAATGTTAAACCCAACAACACGACCAACGATGCTGTGCCAGAGGGAGATTGATCTGAAGACCCTCCACGACCAAACATCCGACACAACAACATTTGGCGCATCGTAAACGGCACACATCGCAACACAAATGCTCAGACCCGTCCTCCGTACAGCTTCACCAGACATCATGCCGGAACACAACAAATCGCTTGGCGGCAAGGCTTTGTCTGGTGACATATTTCTCCTACAATTTCAGCCTATGTGATCCGTCAAGTCCTTACTCCTGAGCCACGGAGTCCTGAGCGGAATTCCACGAACGGCTAACGCGCATTGTTGAGGGACTTTTACGCGAGCCTGATTGGCGTGAACTAATAAATGGTGAACTTGCGGGCAATGCGCTTGTCCACTGGTGACTAAACCACCGACACGAGAATATAGAAATATTAAAGTGATTGAGTATTTTACTTTTTACCTCTTAGTTTTGATACAGCCTCCGTGGCGTAGCGGTAGCGAATGCGATCAAAAAGTCGATATCTTTTGACTATTAATGATCACAATGCACAGACACCAGCACAGGAACCTTCTACCATCGGTCACATTTATTTATTAGATTTTCAACTCTATTCCTAAAGCAATAAGATTTAAGGTTGATTGAGTAAATTTGACAGCTTAGAGTAGCTTGGTCTACTGTCGTCTGTACAAAATGAAATGAAATGTCCAACGTCTAAATTTATGTCTCACTAAAGGCACTGCATAGGACATAGGACTTTCATCTTAACTGTAGACTGGCATGATGTCTGGTGAAGCCGTACGGAGGACTAGTCTGAGCAGTTGTGTTGCGATGTGTGCCGTTTACGATGCGCCAAATGTTGTTGTGTCGGATGTTTGGTCGTGGAGGGTCTTCAGATCAATCTCCCTCTGGCACAGCATCGTTGGTCGTGTTGTTGGGTTTAACATTTCACCACCTCGCTCAACTGCCGTCTTCTTTCCTATTCACTCAATCAACGATCGCATCACTGCTTACTATCAGGCGGGATTGCGGTCAAGCACTAGTTTATAATTATTAAAAAAAAAGTCCTAAGAGGCAACGGGTTCTCGTTCTCGATTGACAGCGTAACGGAAGACGCAGCGCAGGGAGACCGAAAAGAAAGAGAGAGAAAGTCGTGGGTAGCCGATGGATGCGGGAAGCACAAGACCGGTCATCACGGAAAGCCTTGGGGAGGCCGTTGTCCAGCAGTTGACCTCTATAGCCTGAGAAGAAAAAGGGCAGAGAATGTAAAAATGTTAGAAAATGTAAACTAAATGTCGACACTTGTGGAGAACACATAGGCTCTTGGCCTTGTTCGTTAGTCATTCAGAATTATGAGTTATTTCGTCACAGTGACTGTTGTTACGATTCACGCTGAATGAATTGCTAAGATAGTGACCGAATGGATTCAAAATGTGCCGAAGTCATTAGTGAACACAGTTTGTAACGAATTTCTGCTTGTGTCGATTGCCTTTAAAGATTCAAATTTCTCCTGTCATCAGAACAATATAAAGCCAAGCGCTAAAATGCGATTTACAGTAAAATGCTTATATTGCTCTTGTTCATTTGTGTCGACGACGAAGTCAAATATCTTTTTTTTTTATCAAGGAACCAATATGTTCGCAAATAGATTTATATTTTTCGTTTCAAATTAAACATGGTGTAAACGTTAACAAACTATACAAAACAAACTACTACACTATATACAGTTGTGCTGACAATACGACAATAAATTAAACATCGTGTACCTCAAGACATTCTCAGTGTACCCATAAACAATCATATAAATATGTCGATTAGTTTAGTCACAGGAAATCATTTTTCATTTTTCACATTTTCTGCACGATGTACTATGTTGATAAGGAAGTGCAT
The DNA here is from genome assembly GCA_037179545.1 of Sesamia inferens. Classification (NCBI taxonomy): domain Eukaryota; kingdom Metazoa; phylum Arthropoda; class Insecta; order Lepidoptera; family Noctuidae; genus Sesamia; species Sesamia inferens. The sequence continues at coordinate 6,128,540 of CM073947.1, forward strand.
ACAGAGTAATGGCCGCCGCATCCTACGGTACCAAACTTTAATAATAATGGCCCGTAAAAAGTAACTCGACACAGGATCGCGCTGTCGTCGATCGGAGGTCAGTGAACCAATATTTTTAAAGGATGTTCTATTCCATTTGCAGTTGAATTTTTTTATTTCTGATGCTAGGTTTTTTTCTATGGTTTAGGATTATTCCTATGAACCAGCATTGTTCGTGTTTTCATTTATTGTGGAATTGTCAGCACCACTCTGAATAAACAAACTACATTGAAGTTTCGTATAAGAAAAAAATACGTTGTATGTTATTAAAATATTATCCCTTTTTTTCAATAAGTCAATATAATATGGCATAAAAACTTGTGTCGTTCCCAATGTGTCGGCACCAATGGAGAAGGCGCCGAGCCCTGTATTGTGTTGACCAATAGAGTTGTTTCTGGGAAGCGCGTGAGTCGTTGGCTTAAGTGTATGGCTATACGACTGTTATGTAGCGCTGTACAGCGCTACAGCGTTTATTTTCAACTATTAATTATGTTGGCTTATTACCATGCCCATCTGCGAATAACTACGAGAAAAACGTTAGTGTCGGGAAAGACGGTATATCGATATCGATATGATTTTTGTACATATTTTTTTTGTGATTACAAAGTGAAGGAAAACATCTTGGGGAAACCTGGACTTTAAACCCTCTTATTTATAAACAGTGCTTAAAGTTAACTAGTGATTAGCGATTCATTAACTATACATTTTGGAACTTTTAACGTCACTTAACTTTAATTATCGTTTATGAATAAAGCCCTTAAACACTGGTGTTTATTCATAAAGGATGATTAAAGTTAAGTGACGTTAAAAGGTAAGTCTGAAATCGCCCACCCGCATTAAGGCGATTACTTACGACGATGACCTTGCGCATCTGGGCGGGGCTAGGCAGAAACCCCCGCGCACCCCGCATCATATTTACCTGCACATTTCCTACTCGCTTACTTCGAACGCGGACGCCTCGCAACAAACGTAGAAAGCCATACCATGTCTTAATAGTATCTATTCTGTCTAAAAAGTACCTAATATAGAATTGGCTTGTATCCTAAAAAATAATTTAATGTCCGTCAGATAGTTTTATAAAAAATATTGAACACGTATTTTTTATTTTTTCTTTTATTCAAATACTTAGGAAGATATATTGATTTGAAATGTCGCATGACGTCACGCCGTGGTGCAAAATATAGAACGTCGTGACGTAATTAGCCCCCACTCTGTAACTTTAATACGCTATATCTCAGTAATTTTTGGTAATTACGACAAAATAAAAAATACGGGTCTTAATTTTTTTTATTGTCTGTAAGACGGACTAATTATTTTTTTGATTTTCATACCTTGGATACATCCCTATTATGTGGTATCTAAACCGCTCGCTCGCTAAAGGATTGAGCGTCTTCTAAGTATGAGAGGAGACCTGTGCCCAGCAGTGGGACGATAAGAAGGTGATGATGACATATTTTTTGTAGATTTTGTAGATACATCCGTGTCTTTATTCGTTATCGATATTTAGTTTAAACACTACTCCAATCATATATTTTTCTTTTTCTTCTTCAGCCTTTAAAGGTCAAGGCTTCCACAATGACCGGTCTTGTGCTGCGTGACCCGCGACCTTCACCAGGTCATCGGTCCACCTTGTTGGGGCCTCCCTACGCTGCGTCTTCCAGTACGTGGCCGCCACTCCAGAACTTTACTACCCCATCGGCCATCGGTTCTACGAGCAATGTTCCCTGCCCACTGTCACTTAATTTTAGCGACTCGAAGAGCTATGTCGGTGACTTTGGTTCTTCTGCGGATCTCCTCATTTCTGATTAGACTCCGAGCATAGCTCTTTCCATCGCCCTTTGTGTGACTCTGAGCCTTCGTACGAGGCCCATTGTAAGCGACCACGTTTCAGTTCCGTAAGTCATCACTGGCAACACACACTGGTCGAAGACTTTAGTCTTGAGACACTGTGGTATCTTGGACGACCAATTATATTAAACTGCTACAATCTCGCAAGTTTTCTGCATCAAAGCGCACGGGCCAAAGCGCGCGCAGCCACAGATAAAAAAATGAAATAGTGCTATCTATGGTTTGTAATCTGTACGGTAATGAAAAAAATTTTATTATAACATTATTTTGTTAGAGAAATAATGTTATAATTTAATTTTTTAATTTTTTCAATATATTATGGGTAAAGTAGGTCAATATAAACTACTTTTTAGTTTTATATTTTTAATTTTTTGATATGAGAGTAGATAAAAGCCATTATTTTTTACGACCGAGTCTGGCATCAAACCAAATTCAACCTTACACGCATGCATTATAAAATAAGTACTAAATGAAAGAAGCACCCAAGTGCTGCGTTGTGCGCTTGTTCAGTTCAACCATTTTTTTACGCTGATTATGAATCTAGTAACATCGGCTGGCAAAAGTGACCACTCACCGGACAAAAGTCCGTATTACAGAACCTCACTCAAAACTCAAGCTTTACTTTAAACTACACACATCAAAAGTGTCTAGGGATCAACATATATTTTTGCAATAACTATTCTCCTGATTGATATTAATTAAAATTTTCTTTAAGGATTCATCAAATAAAGTGTTTTCATTTGTCACAGTAACGATAAACCAAGTCACCTTTGCATTAATAAAGAAATTTGCCATTTTCCTAATAAAGGGATATTTGACATTTGAACCACTAACACAAAAGTTCGAAAAAAAGACTGAAATAACAGTTTTCTCTAAAATTTTATTGGGTAACTTAAACAATTAATAATCCGTGTTTCTACCGCGAATACTAACAACACAAGAACATCGGTTTGGCATACTCAAAATGAGTTCATCCAAATCACGCTGTGGAATGGCCGCCCATGTTCGTTGCAACAACAAAAAAAGGTCTTCTTGCGACTGGATACCCTCCATATTCGGCAGAGCTCTTCTCTGTAGCATATCCCATGCATGCTCAATCGGGTTCAAGTCTGGCGACTGAGCAGGCCAGGGCAGGACATTGATGTTAGCTGCGGCGAGAGTCTGTCTTACAACTCTTGCGGTGTGCGGTCGTGCATTATCATGCATTAACTGAAATAAGGGACCGATTTGCACTTGTAGAGGAACGATGACGTCTGATACAATCGTCTCAGCATAAATTTGAGCGTTGAGGTTGCCTCTGATCCAAATCAACTCAGTTCTTCCGCCGATCCAAATACCCGCCCATACCATGATGGTTCCACCACTATAAGGATGGACTTCCTGGCAGGATTTTAATCGCTGTTGGCGTCCAGGGGTTCTCCAGTGTCGTATACGTCTTGTATCCGGTCTCATACCAAAACGAGACTCATCAGAAAAGCACACGAAACGCCATTGTTCTTCTGCCCAATTTCTGTGTTCAAGAGCCCATTGATATCGAATCCTACGATTGTGCATTGCTATAGGTGGTACCCGTAGCGATCTTCGGGAATGAAGGTTCACTTCATGCAAGCGGTTTCTGACTGTTTGGTCGCTAATTAAGTTCCCTGAAGAGTGATGAAGCCTCACGGCTAACATCATGGCGGTTATTGTTGGAGCTCTTCGAGTTAAGATTTGAATGTATCGGTCTTGTCTCCGTGTGGTGCAGCGATACCGTCCTCCATGGCGCTCAGCCACGGTACCAGTGCTTCGGTAACGTGTCCAAAGTCGACTGATAACACTCTGACTTGTATTCAGAGCTAAAGCCACAGTACGTTGCCGGGAACCAGCTTCTATCATTCCCACGGCTCTGAGCATTTCTTCCCTGCTTAAATGACGTCGTCGCTCCATAATAACGTTGGTTTTAATCAGTAGTAGGGAAACAGTAGCACTAATAATGTCTTCAATGCGTTGTATGTTTTTATAGGGAAAATATTGACAGCTGATTTTCATCTTTTACTCGAATTTGATTCACAGTTCCTGATTCAAATTATGAAATGCACCAAAAAGGATCCATATAAATTTATAAAATCATAAATTTATTACAAAGCCACATCTCAATCTCAAGAAATCCGCATAAAAATGCTTGATCCCTAGACACTTTTGATGTGTGTAGTTTCAATCAATCAAAAAGCTTCAAACGAGATTTAAGTAAAGCTTTAACCTCCCTCAAGAGGTTCTATAATACGGACCAAAGTCGCGTCGCGTCGCGTTCCGGCATGATGTCTGGTGAAGCCATACGGAGGACGGGTCTTTGCAGTTGTGTTGCGATATGTGCCGGGTACGATGTGCCTAATGTTGTTGTGTCGGGAGATTGGTCGTGGAGGATCACCAGATCGTCGGTCGTGTTGTTGGGTTTAAGATTGCTTCACCCCGCTCAACTGCCGTCTTCCTTCCTATTCACTTAATTTTTGTTTTTGAGGGAATAGTAGTTTCTTATTAAACTAGCTCGCTTTACCAACAACTATTGCATTACTGCTTATCATCAAGCGGGATTGCGTTCAAGCACTAGTTTATAATTTATAAAAAAAAAAACTTATTTCCCTACATTTTGACTACTTTTTGACATTAATTGTTTGTCGAAAAGTTCTGAGCCTCAATTTTCGTAATTTATATTATAACACAGGCCTCCTCTCAAAGAGAGGGCTTTTTGTAAATGACAGACAGCTGTGCTGCTGGGGAGTTTATTCCGCCACTTCTTCTTCCCAGCGAAAGCACTAGGAAGTGTCAATGGGTGGGCGTTTTGGGGGACTGTTTTATGTAATATGTTCAAAAAGTGCTGATTCTCAGCCTAATTTGAATAAATGACTTTAGATTTTGATATATTTGTTTCTTTTTATTTTTGTAATTTAAATGATCAAAATCCAATCGTTGTTTAATTTCGGCATAAACTTGACAAAATGTAGGGAAATTAGAAGTATTTCTTGACTTCCAAGAACGTTCTTAAAATTAGTAGAATTCCCTCTGAGTGCGGTCTCTATTAACCCTTCATAGAATAGTAAGCATGATGTTTTAAAAACAATATCGCATAAGCCCACCTTACAGGTACCAGGATGACATGGCTGCAAGGATATTAAATGTCAAAACATCGCCACCTGGGCCACAGATGTTGTAACGTAATACCATAGATAACGTATTTGGACAGATAGCTAAGCTTAGTTAATTCTACGGATTTATGACTTGTCTATGGGTTTCCCTTTTTTGGTTATCAATGTCTATTGTGAATCATGTAAACGGCAGGCCTTGCTGAGAATAATAGTAAAGGAATCTTTTGGATAACTTAAGTGCGCAGTGCAAATATTGCATGAATATGAATATTTGCACTGGTCTGGTCGTGCCTCGGAAAGCACGTTAAGCCGTTGCTCCCGGTTGCCATACGAACATCTAATGGCAGTCGTTACGGGTTGTTGGGGCCCTCAAAAGTTGGTCTAACTGTAGTGCTTCGATATGGCCTTCGGTCGTGGAGGTCAGACAGTAGTCGCTTCACGGAAAATATAGAAGTTTAGCCAAAATCAGAAATTAGACTGGTAAAGCGGACCCCAGACTCCAAAGCTGAAAAAGCTTCAGATGCGACTGGAATTATCGCTGAGGTGATGATGATACTTACATCAACTGTCTATCTTCTGAATTTATGAGGTTTTTAATTAAATTAAATTATTTAGTTTTTACGGAATCTACTAGTGTCAATCTTAAAAATCCAATAAAGTATCTGGGACGTTTTATATGTTACTACCCTCGGTGGAAGGTCATAACATCGGCTGCTGGCATAAGTTACCACCCACCAGACAGTCTTGCCGCCAAGCGATTTGTCGTGTTCCGGCATGATGTCTGGTGGAGCGGTACGGAGGCAGTTGAGCAGTTGTGTTGCAATGTGTGCTGGGTACGATGCGCCTCATGTTGTTGTGTTGGGAGTTTGGTCGTGGAGGGTCTCCAGATCAATCTCCCTCTGGCGCAGCATCGTTGATCGTGTTGTTGGGTTTAAAATTGCATCACCTCGCTCAACTGCCGTCTCCCTTCCTATTCACTAAGTTTTTTTAGTGAATATGCTAAATAAATTAGCGTGCTTTACCATCAACTATTGCATCACTGCTTACCATCAGGTGGGATTGCGGTCCCAAAGTCCAACAAATCTGAAAAGTTTCCTAATACTGTCATAAATTTTAATACCTACCTCCTGATGAGACCACCGTGATGGTATAACAGTTTTCTTTCAACAAACACCTTTATCATATTGTAACGTAACTTACTTTTGCATCCCAAAATCTTAGATAGCTCTTAATCCAATGCAACAAAGCCTAAACTCGTTCGCTACCTCAAAAATCGAACGCACCAAAGATATTTTTACCACGTTCTATTCTTACAAAAATCGTCCCTCACCCTTATCGCGTATCAATAAGGTCTAATTAAGCTTACCTTTTATAGAGATTAACTGCAAATATAAATTTGTGTTTAGTACGTGATAAAGTGGACGAATACAGAATCGCTTCCGTACCGTCAGCAAAATATGAAGTTTGCTGTTCGATTTTTCATTACTTTAGCGATTTTAATTTGTTTACGGAGATTTTTTATTGTTCATAAGATAAAATATTGGACAAAACAGTTGCTGCAGTGGCTAAGCAATCGACTGCTGTGCCAAGTGTCGCGGGTTCGATTACTGCACGGAACATACCTACATTATAATAGAGCAGGCGGTGGCCAAGTCGTATCGGACGCGGCTTCCAAGTTGTAGGTCATGGCCCCTTGGGGGTCCAAGCTACCGGTGGTTATGGCTCCAGAGACTGGAACCGTACGAAGGACGGGTCTGAGCTGTTGTGTTGCGGTGTGCCGGGTACGATGCGCCAAATGTTGTTGTGATGGGAGTTTGGTCGTGGAGGGTCTCCAGATCAATCTCCATCTGGCGCAGCATCGTTAGTCGTGTTTTTTTTAGTGAATAGGCTCTTAATAAACTATAGCGCGCATTACCATCAACGAATTCATCACTGCTTACCATCAGGCGGGTCATTGAGGTCAAGCATTAGTTTATACAAATTTATAAAAAAAAAACAGCTAAAACTGTTAAACTTAAATTTGATCTTCACTCAAAAAACATTAAGTACAAACGTCTCTAAAAAAACAATACCAATTTTTTAGACACAAAAAATCACGTCCCTTAAAACGCGAGGGGTTAAAACAATTGTTCCCCTAGAGGGGAATCGACACCTATTGTCACGACCCTCGGGGGACCGGGGTATTAATTGTCCCAAAGTATCGGATGTCCGCAGTTAAACAATGATCAATTAGCTATAAAACTTAACAGCTATTTGTAATGGGTAAATTATCGGCACCTCAATATCTTTTTGAGAGCGTGATGATAACGTAACACAGTAAGAGGCTTTCGTTTTGACAGTTCTACAATATTCATTGCGTGATTTAAATAAATATACAATATGTAAAGAAAACCCTGTCCGACCCATATCTAAGGATATTAAAGGTTAGGTAAACACATGACCAAATATAATATAAAATTTTACGTAATCATCATAGAAACAATACTAATGAATTTTGAAATAATCTTTTTTCCCGCAAATTAATTCAAACTCCCCGAAATTTGCTAATTTTTAGAAAAGTGACAACACCGGTGTTATTATGAGCGAATAGCGATGCGACCACGTGCCGCATTCCCTACCGCCCGCCGCCCGCGGAAGGGTGCTTAACGCACATGTAGTAAGTTACCTCTTATTCCGAAATAATATTTATTTTTTTAGAGTTTTTTTTTTTTAAGTTTAGACCGGTTTTGTATCCATTAGTAGAATCAGTTATTGATACCTAACAATACCTTTACGGATCGGACAGGGTTTTCTTTACATATTGTATACGGACAAATCACACAGATTGAGCTAGCCCCAAAGTAAGTTCGAGACTTGTGTTATGGGATACTAACTCAATGATACTATATTTATAATAGATAAATATATAGATGAACATCCAAGACCCAGACCAATCAGGAAGAGATCGTTTTCCATCATGACCTGGCCGGGGATCGAACCTGGGGCCTCCACGTCGCAGGCAGGCGTGTTGACCGCTGCGCCACGGAGGACTACAAACATTGTGGAGCAGACAAATTTTTCGAATGTATCAGACAATGGATTAACAATATCATTCAACTTCTGGTGAAGCCGTACGGAGGATGAGTCTGAGCAGTTCTGTTGCGATGTGTGCCGGGTACGATGCGCCTAATGTTGTTGTGTTGGGAGGTTTGGTTGTTGAGGGTCTTCAGATCAATCTCCCTCTGGCGCAGCATGGTTGGTCGTGTTGCTGGGTTAACATTGCATCACCTCGCTCAACTGCCGTCTTTCTTCCTATTCGCTCAGTTTTTCCGAGTGAATAGGCTTTTAATAAACTAGCGCGCTTAACCATCAACGATTGCATCACTGCTTACCATCAGGTGGAATTGCGGTCAAGCGCTAGTTTATAATTATTAAAAAAAATAAAAAAGTCTTTCAGATTGTGATTGATAAGGTTTACGTTTACGTTTATGGGTTATTCAACGCATCATCATCAACCTTTTTATCGTCCCACTGCTGGGCACAGGTTTCTTCTCTTACAGAGAAGGATTGAGCGCAATCACATTAAATCCGCATTATGTAAGCGCTTAATGCGGGTTGGCGATTTCGGACTTGAAAGTCCAGGTTTTCTCAAGATGTTTTCCTTTACCTTGTATTTAATCAGTCATTGGTGTCCAATATACAATATGTAAAGAAAACCCTTTCCGACCCATAAGGATAATAAAGGTTAGGTAAACACATGACCAAATATAATATAAAATTTTACGTAATCATCATACGAGTAGTACCAATACAAATGAATTTTTAAATAATCTTTTTTCCGCGAATTAATTCCAACTTCCCCGAAATTTGGTAATTTTAAAATTTAAATTTTTTTAAAAGTGACAACACCATTTTGACAGTATTATTATAAGCGATGCGACCACGTGCCGCGTGCCCTGCCTCCCGCCGCCCGCGGAAGGGTTGCCTACCGCACTTATATTAAGTTAACTCTTTTTGCGAAATAATATTTATTTTTTTAGGGGTATTTTTATTAATTTTAGCCCGGCTTTCTATCCATCAGTAGAATCAGTTATCGGTACCTATCAATACCTTCACGGATCGGACAGAGTTTTCTTTACATATTGTATACTTAGAAAGTACATATGTATAACTTTAGAAAAATTACACCACACACCAAAACACCAGCCTCTCAAGTATTTGAGAGGCTGGTGTTTTAACCACTAGGCCACCACGACTCTTCATCATATGGCAAGTGAAAGAATATAGGCGGGTTTTAGTTAGTAGGTCTGATACGCCCTTTCGCACCGCCCAGAGCAGGAGAGATAACTTGATATTCCATCCAAAAAAAAAAAAAAGGATTGACATCTCACTTTACCTAACTCGGGGGATCGTCGACCAAGAAATGAAATTAAATGAAACGAAATCGTTTATTAAGCAAGTAGGATCACCGATCACTTTTACACGTCATACGCTTTTTTTTATAAACTAGATGAAGCCGGCAATTTCTAACTGACTACCTCTGAGAAGAAATAGCCGAAACAAACTCAGGGATCATCGTCTTTTTTCAAGTCCAGACATTAAAAATGAAAATGTTTACAATAATTTACCTTATAATTACGCATATTGCTTAATAACAATACTTAACAGAGCGAGCAGCTCAGTCCCAAGCTTTTATGTATTCTAAAATAATCAGTGATTTTATAATACTTACCCCTTTTTGCAAAGTTTGACCTTTATTATAGTTTTTAAATCGTTTAATGGGTAAGTTTCGAATGTCAAGTGCGTAAGCTATGCCCCTTTGAATGATTTAATCTTTAAAACTAGGCAACTGATTTTGATGCGGTTTTTTTAATAGATAGAATAATTAAAGAGGAAGGTTTATATATATAATAACATCCATTAAATTGTGGAGAAATACTTTTATTTTGAGGTTTCTAATGTGATGTCGTAAATAATTACATTCTTTTCGCGTTTGCAGTGAAACACAGGCTGAACCCTACGATATTTATCAAAATAATGTACCAATTATTGTACACATTGAAAAGGTATACAAAAAAGTCCGCGATGGTATACTTATATCTAACTCTTATGGATATCCAACAATAACATTTTATTGTCATTTACTTTTTACGACAAATACCAGCTAATTTTCGAAGCGATTTTAACCAATACAGCATTAATCCTTAACCAATTTAATACTTTCAGTAAATTGTTGATTTAATATAGATCTATATCGCCCTTTACAGTATATGATTTAAATGAATATTTTCGAAGATATTATAGATTTAAAAATTGCGGGGCGTCGCGGTAAGCGACGTAGCGGGTGGGCCGCTATGTTTTTTATACAACGTTCACAGTTTTTCTGTAGTGATTTAGTATCAGCATTTCACCCGTGCAAGATTGGAGACTCTGTTCTCGAAGTTGTTGACAGTTACGTGTACCTGGGACAAATTATCTAGTTAGGAAGGTCCAACTTCAAGAAAGAGGTCAATCGTCGAATCCAACTCGGCTGGGCTGCTTTCGGGAAGCTACGTAAAATCTTCTCGTCCGAAATACCGCAGTGTCTCAAGACAAAAGTCTTCGACCAGTGTGTGTTGCCAGTGATGACTTATGGAATTGAGACGTGGTCACTAACAATGGGCCTTATAAGAAGGCTCAAAGTCACTCAAAGGGCAATGGAGAGGGCTATGCTTGGGGTTTCACTGCGCGATCGAATCAGGAATGAGGAGATCCGCAGAAGAACGAGAGTAACCGACATAGCCCGAAGAATTTCAACACTAAAGTGGCAGTGGGCTGGACACATTGCCCGTAGGACCGATGCCCGATGGGTTCTCGAGTGGCGACCACGCACCGGAAGACGTAGCGTGGGTAGGCCCCCGACAAGGTGGACCGACGACCTGGTGAAGGTCGCGGGAAACCGCTGGATGCGGGAGGAGCAGGACCGGTCGCCGTGGAAAACCTTGGGGGAGGCCCATGTCCAGCTGTGGGCGTCTTTTGGCTGAAATGATGATGACGATGATTGCACCCGTGCGAAACCGGGGCTGGTCGCTAGTTTAAACTATAGTAAGTCAAAGTTCAGAATTTTAGTCAAGGTCTAGGTCAAAGTTCAGTTCCAGCGTTCAGAATTTTACCATTTAATAAATTTAAACATAAAATGTTTGCTTGGCTTTTAGACATGTGTTTTTATTCTGTTAATGAGTTTTTAAATCATACTTTTTGACATTGATAATAGTGACAGTAATAATATTCTATGTAATTTGATTTTCTTAATTTATTTGACATTATATTACATGTATTTGACTTAATTTATTTGACATTATATTACATTTAATCTTTAATAAATTTAATTTTAGTGATTGAAAATGTTTGTACGCTGAAAGACAGCAGAATATTTTGGACGTGAATTGTATGTAACACCTTGTAACAACAATATTCTTACAAATAAATTCATTAAAGTCGCTATCGACAGTCGACTACCACTAGACGATGCGTAATGGCTCTAAGCAACCAAAATACTACCCCCCTTTTCTCAGCCAATGATTGACAAAACACTCCACGAACAAAAAAACCCATCACCATTTTTTTCTACCCAATCAAGCATATTGTTTTTCAAGCGAAAAAACTGTTGACGCTCAAAAAATATACTGCATCACTTCCGGCAATTAGGATTGCAAAAAACCAATGCGTGTCAAAGGGACCGACCCCTGGTACTAGAGTCTTAAGGGTTAACTAATTACCGAGGGGTTGTATAAGTAGAGGGTACCGAAGCGTCGAGTTTAATTTCTGAGGGATAAAGTATGAAACTTGTGAATTTGTCTTTTGATTTGTACCTATTCAAAACGTGGATTTCATTTGGATCAGGTGTAAACCACCTCGTGGAAGAATTTAGGCTCCCGCGGCCGTATGCGCGCTCGTGATTGAAGTAGGGTTGCCAACTTCCTTTACAAGAAATAAAGTATATTCAGGTCTATGAAGATTCTAAAACAGTATTTTAGAAAAACTAACAGTATTTTATTTATTTATTGTTTTAAATACATAGTTTTAGAGCTACTCGCACAACTTACTAATTTACAATCGTTTGAAAAGATTCATTCGCCTCACCACAATTAAAAATAAAATTCAAATAAATGAGGAGCTCATTTTTTAGTAAATTGATACATGCTCTATTTCTATCACCCCGCCACTTAGCATTCGTTACTGAAAAAACTCTTTCAGTAAATGCTGAGGTGGCGGAAACACAAAGTAGTCTTCTGTAGTCTTTACAAATAAATGGCTCCACTTTTGGCTAGTACTCACTTCAAGAAAATCTTTGTCAAGAAAGTAAATAAGTGTAACGCATATTAATGGTCTGCATTTTGACGCTGAAAACAGTAATTTGTATACTTTATTTTTGTTAAACAGTAAAAAGTATATTTTAGTGAAAAACAGTATAGTTGGCAACCCTAGAGACACTGGGGTGGATTTAGTCAGTAAAAGTCTGACAGACTCCGTCGCCCACCACAGGGCGCCTTGATGCCTTTTATATTTGTCAATTTTTATTGATTTGATAAAACAAAATATACGTATCCAATTTTTTTTTTTTAATCATTGTAAACTAGCGCTTGACCGCAATCCCGCCTGATGGTAAGCAGTGATGCGATCGTTGATGGTAAAGCGCGCTAGTTTATTAACGAGCCTATTCACTCAGAAAAAACTGAGCTAATAGAAAGGAAGACGGCAGTTGAGCGAGGTGATGCAATGTTAAACCCAACAACACGACCAACGATGCTGCGCCAAAGGGAGATTGATCTGGAGACCCTCCACGACCAAACTCCCGGCACAACAACATTTGGCGCATCGTACCTGGCACACATCGCAACACAACTGCTCAGACCCGTCCTCCGTACGGCTTCACCAGACATCATGCCGGAACATGACAAATCACTTGGCGGCAAGACTTTGTCTGGTGGGTGGTAACTTCTGCCGGCGGCCGATGTTATGGCCTACTATTTTTCTATATTCTGAATGACGTACTAAATAGAATCTTTTTGTTTTACCCATAAAACATCCCTATTCTTGGAGAACGAAGACCTTAACGTTCTTGGAATAAGACTTATTTTTGTTTATTTTGTATTGAATGATTAAATTAGTATGAATACAAGTAAAACTGCGATTTTAAAAGTCCGTACAAACAACAGGGTTAATATGACAACAATTTCCGTTCTTTAATTATTATTGGGTTAAAAAATTACCTATAATAGGGATGTTCCCTGGGTAAAAAAAAGATTAGAAGACCGTTATTTATTTATGTTGTATACGGCTTCCAAAAGCCAATTACATAAACAATACAAAATTAAATAACACAAATAGGTACATAATAAAATTCAAATAATAATATACTTAAATCAAAACATAAACAGAAAAAAAAGACAAAGCAGTGAACAATAAAAACAGAAATTTTAAAAAAATACGAGTGTGCTTATGACCACACGACTGAAGTGAAACTTCTTTCGCTCCATCTGTATGTATATATATATATGTGTGTGTACAATATATACATGTATACACGTATACATATTATTAATTTTCTATAAATATTTAAATTTATTTCATGGTTTCATTGGTAAATTAATATTTTTGCATAGATCTTCTATTTTTATTGAAAAAAAAAAAAGTCGTTGTAGACCTTGTAGTACCAAGCTCGCGCCACGGGCCCTTCTGTGCTTATATCCCCCACTTAACTTCCGTTCGCCTTGCCCGATCACTTTTCGTAACGCTTACGTCAAGCGTTCGCCAGCTTACTCCCCAAGTCAAGCGTGCGTAAAGAAGTTTCAAAAACCAGGCGAAACGCTTCGTCCGGATCGTAGTGGTATCAACATCGTAAGGGTGGAAACTCGCCGTACGACGGGTTGTCGGATGGTGGAACGGAGATGGGGGAATTAAATCATGCAATTCCCTTGCACACTCACCAGAATGCATCCTATAGAAAACCGACAGGCTGGCTACTCTACGCCTGTGCTCCAGGCTTTGGAGACCGTTATTTATTTATATTAATACGGCTCCCAAAAGCCAATTACATAAACAATACAAAATTAAATAACACAAATAGGTACATAATAAAATTCAAATAATATAAATCAAAACAAACAGAAAAAAAGACAGCAGAACACAATAAAAACAGAATAAACGAACTAATTAAATTTTGTTTTCGCAGAACACTGCGCATTAAAATTTTAAATCCATCTGCGAATATATCAAAGTTCGGGTTAGCTTTCATGAGGCTATTCAGTGCGGAAAGAACGTGAGGAATAGGGGATGACGTTCGGGCCACCGTGCGTCATGTAGGCACAGCTAGCAGCTGGTGTCTGCGGCCGCGGTGATAGTTACCAGGAACGTGAAGACGTACCAGATCATTGAGGAGATGACTGGCATCTGTTGTCCCTCTACATATTTTTAGCATAATTTTTATTTGGTCATATGCTCTCCTAGTTTGTTCTACACAGAACAATGTAGAACAAATGCTGGGGAGATGGCTCCTCTTCGCCGATTATTGGAAATTTACAATTCTTATTTTGCAAATCTGGATATTTTCGCTCTTAACCAGAGCGAGTTCAGAAAAATGGCTATCGATTTACTTTCTGGTAATTTTATTTTATTTTATTAATTATGGGACAATAAACAGCTACAATATAAAATATTTACAAACAGTAATACAACATTATTATAACAATATTGCAGCCCACTGCATTATCCGCATCTTAACAATATAGGAATACGTTAAAAGGAGTGCCACTAGATGGCTTAATTAATTAATTAAGAACATTTGAACATAATCAAAACAAAATTAAATTTTAAACAATAATGAATAAGTAACTGGGATATCACAAACAAAAATAATACCAAAATAATAAAATAATAATAATAAAAAAATTAAATAATTGACTTATTACAATTCTTAATAAATATATAGAAATTAATGAAAAAGGTTGAAATTAATTAAATTTTGGATGAAACACACACTATTTCTCACCATCATTAGACAATATCAACATTAGACAACAGTAATCCTTAACTCTTACTGTTTCTTGCTGATGTTTGGTGTGACGTGATTGTGCCCATGGACCATATCTGGACGGGGCACGCTGTCTAGAATTGGTTTGTGTGATTTTTAGGGTTTAGTTTTAGTTTTATCATTCGTTACTTTCTCACTGTCTCCTTCTGTATAAGTCCGTTTCCTTATGTCTTGTACAATCAATATGATTCCGTGGACATTGGTGTGGGTTATATGTTTGTTACTGTGTATTATATACCTTAGCTAGATTGTTAATATTGTAACATGTAACTGTTTTTTGTCACAAATAAATAAATAAACATCCGGGGAAAAATTTCATCATCATCATCATCATTATCAACCTTTTATCGTCCCACTGCTGGGCACAGGTCTCTTCTCATACAGAGAAGGATTGAGCGTATTCACCACGCTTGCTCAATGCGGGTTGGCGATTTCAGACTTAAAGTCCAGGTTTCCTCAAGATGTTTTCCTTCACCTTCAGTCATTGGTGTCCAAGATATACTTAGAAAGTACATATAACTTTAGAAAAGTTACATTGGTACTTGCCTGACCTGGAATCGACTCACCACGACTTAAGAAGTAAAATTTAGTTAGGTATAAATATGGATAATATCTAAAATTGATTTCATATAAGAATCTCAAAAATGCCTTTTGAACTTTTTCAAGTAATAGTGCGTAAGAAGCCTCATGTGGATTCCAGACGCAGGAGCTCGCCTCCAACTTGCTTCTGACAAGAGTGCTGTACAGGAGTCGCACGACATGTCCGTTCCGAAAATCGCGCGAGTTTCTGAGGACAAATCCATGTCTTTTAAAGGACTCTTTAGCAACGGTGACGATATTATCGTGAAATGTCATCTTCCGGTGAAATACGACACCCAAGTCTTTTATAGTGGTTGCCTATTAATAGTGCCATTTATTTTATATTCAAAGTTAATTGTATTTTGAATTCGGCCAAAAGCCTCTTACGATATATGTACATAGTTTGTAACAGATATTCCGTTATTTACAGAGTGGCTTCGCTAACGGGCTATGAGCCTCAAGACCTGATCGAGAAGACGCTTTACCACTACATCCACGGCACCGATGTCTTGCATATGAGACACTCGCATTGTACGCGTAAGTATTAAGAACACCTAAATCATTCCACTGCTGGGCACAGGTCTCCTCTCATACAGAGAAGGATTGAGTGTATTCACCACGCTTGCTCAATGCGGGTTGGCGATGACTTTAATATATACAGACATATCACATAGATTGAGCTAGCCTCAAAATAAGTTCGAGACTTGTGTTATGGGATACTAACTCAACGATACTATATTTATAATAGATACATATAGAGATAAACATCCAAGACCCAGGCTAATTTAGGAAAAGATCGTTTTCCATCATGACCTGGCCGGGGATCGAACCCGGGGCCTCCACGTCGCAGGCAGGCGTGTTGACCGCTGCGCCACGGAGGACGTCAGAAGTTTTTAAGACTTTAAGTCCAGGTTTCCTCAAGATGTTTTCCTTCACCTTATAATCAGTCATTGGTGTCCAAGATATGCTTAGAAAATACAAATAACTTTACAAAACCGCACACTCATACATTAGAGGCTGGTATTTGAACCACTAGGCCACCACGACTATCATCATTTATCAATTGACCTGTTCTAATGTGCTGTTTCCTATTTCAGTGCTAACGAAAGGTCAAGTTACCTCTCGATACTACCGCTTCCTGACAAAGAGTGGGGGTTGGGTCTGGATGCAGAGTTACGCGACCATCGTCCACAACTCCCGGTCTTCTAGACCACACTGCATTGTTTCTGTCAATTACGTGTTAAGGTAAGTTACTTACGGCACGAGAGTGCATAGCAGGCCGTCACCTCCTTCTGCGAAGCAGTGATGCTGGCAAAGGAGGAGGCGGAGCGCGTGAGGCAACGGGAATCCCAGCGCACTCACGCCACTAGCCGCCGCAGGAGACGCCCTGGTCGGGAGACGACATCGAACTCCCAGCCACCCAGACTGGGTCTGCGGGCGGTGAACAGTGGACAGCTCGCCGCCCGGTAAGGACCAGGCCCGAGTCGACGTCGCGTCGTGTTTCACGCGCGCCTCAAAGAGATATCAGCACTAAGTCACGGAGTCCACGAAGACCGATGCCTCCTGGGTCAGGGTTACAGGTTGGTTAAAAGAGAAACCGTGGCCCTGATTCTTTGGCACTAGAGTCCCCTCTTAAAACGCTCGGCTAGCTTCAGTAATTTTTGAGCGCTATAGTCACATGTGGTTTTTGTTTTTAGGCAATTACACGGTACATTTTGCCAGTGTCTTCTGCGTGGTTTATTTAAAAGTTAGAGATAAGTCTCCGTTTATACTTTGTTTAGTAATTAGGGGAATTTATACATGTACCGCGAGATTACAGGATGGGGCAGTTGCCCCCGGGTACGCCCATGGTACTACAAATTGTAGGACGTTTGCGCGAATTTTCGTTTATATTTGTAACACACACACAAATTCGCGCAAGGGCTCTCTGCTGCTTGAACGAAACAGCATTAGCTGGCACAATTTTTTGTTGTATGCTAGATAGAGAGGGGAATATCCACCTGTCTTACGAATTTTCAATCAGGTCACGTGTCCTAACTTCAACTCCACGAAAGAAGTTTTCACTTCAAAAAAACTTAACAAACTAACATAGCCCTTCTCTTTCAGTGACATTGAAGAAAAACACCTTGTCCTAAATATCAGCCAAGGTGCGCCGAAGCACGTCAACAACGTGGACTGTCCTACACCGTCCCACGTCCCCACCACCACCACGTCACCACAAATGCCCCACGTCAGACACACAGAGAAAATCAACCCTCCCCAGGTTCCCGAGAGCGAGTACAGTGATTCCAGTGGGGGGTATAACTACCCAGAGTACCTTCCTGTAATACCCCCTTATGAGACCCCAGAAGAATACCACCAGCAAAACGGCTCGTACCAGGAAATCTTTTACGAAAATTACACAGACACCAATGAAATTCTACCAAACTACGTCAGCTACCCACAAAGTCAACGGCCATTTTCTGCGAGCTCGTCATCCTGCAGCTCCATAGAGGGCTCAGAAATCCCAAACCAGTATAATTACACGAATTTAATATCATTTTACGGGCATAATCAAAATCAAAACGGCAGACCTGCCGTTGAGAACTTTAACGGTACTTTTGCCAAAATGGCTGCCAGTCCTGCAGTGCAAGAGGGGGGATACACGAGTGTGATTGTTGACAATACCCAACAATTCCATCATCATGGTGGAGGTGTCAACGAATTTGTCCATTGACATACCGCTGGAGTCATTGTGTAAATAAATAACTTATAAATAAGTTTATAATGTGTTCGATGCGTTTTTGGCGGGAAAGTCAAGCTGAGTGTCACGATAATTTTTCATCGGACTTTTAAAATGATTTATAGTGTTGTTTACTAAATAAAAGTGCGTGATTTATGTAGTAAAAAGTGCATTCAGTAAATAATTCATAAAGAACACCGAAATATCGCAGCATAGTGGCCACATCATGATTTTGTCTCAAACCTCCATCGTAAGACGGGTCACGCGGCCGTCTTTTTCGACATGAACAATTCATTACGTGACATTGGCTAAATGCACAAACCGTGCGAAGCCATAAAAGAAAGAAAAAAAAAATGTGTTCGATTTGATAACTCTAACTTGTAACGTATTATATCGTTTTTTTTTTTCGTCGTAAAAATTTAGGGTTAATTTTCCAAAATTAACATAGAAGTATGATCTCTTGGAATCAATCCAAAGTTTTGTTGCGTTTTTTATAAATGCAAATAAATGCTGAGACCGGCTGGCTTAATTTGGCTATTTTTTATTTTAATAAATTCGTAATAGTCTGAATATGGTTTTAATGAGAGGAAAATAATGGAAAACTTGCGTGCAAAAATACAAAATTCGGAAAAACTAAAAGTGCTGTTTGGATTTGAAATTTGAAATCAACGACTGTCAGGTCAGATCGTTCCAAATAAATGTGGATTCTTAAATAACGTACTCTGTCAAACGCTATTTAGAGTTAACTAGTGATTCGCGATTCCTTTTAAAGTCAAAACTTGAATCATAGTTTATGAATAAACCCGTTAAACCCTGTGGTGTTTATTCATAAAGGATGATTTAAGTTACAAATGAGGTTAAAAGGTCAAAAATGTATGGTTAAAGAATCGTTAATCACTAGTTAACTTTAAGCAGCGTTTATGAATAAGGGAGTATATTAGCATCATATTTTATAAAATCTGTATTTTTTTTAAAGACTGTATTTTTAATTAGTTCATAAAAACAACATACGAATAGGGATGTTTCATGGGTAAAAAAAAATTGATTCTATTTAGTTCGTCATTCAGATTACAGAAAAATATTGGATAAGTATATTTTTTTTATCAAATCAATAAAATTTGACAAATATAAAAGGCATCAAAGATCAGGAGTGGCGGCTGGTGACGTCACTGCTCGCTAAAAATTGTAGCGTGACGTCACACGTGTTTTCAACGCACTCTGTTGTCTTCATTTTTTGTTTATATAAAAAAAGAAAAAATACGTGTATAATATTTTTTGGAAATCTGACTGACGGACTAATTAGTTTTTTTTAGTCAACTACCCTATTCTCATTGTAACCCCAAAATAACGTTGCACAAAAACGTTAAAACGGTTACTGAAAAATAACGGTTACCGTTAACCGCTACTGTATAGTGTATCGATACAATAAAATACGGAAATTGTAATATATTGTAAATAAATTAAAAATAAACTAGATTTAAGAATGATTATTGTAAGATAATATAATATTTATAATTATAATTCTGAAGTTATGAACAATTGACATGATAAATTACAATTATTTTTCGAAGCATCCATTGCTTTTCATTTTCCCGCTTTCGTGTGGGTATTTTTTTTTTTTATGAAATTGCTTATGCTAGGATTCGATAATTCCACGGGAATATAATATATAGTGAATGGTTTTTGATAGTTCGTGGCATGCGACTGTCCGTTATTATTTTTCAAAATAGTGGACAGATGTTTATGACAGGCTCCATATAAAAATCTTTAAACCCGTTTACGCGTGACGCTTAGACAGATTTCATAATATGAGAGAAAAAGATTTAACTCTCTTTTTGTCTCTGTGACAATCGTAATCCCACTTATTAAATATTTTATAAGAAGCTTCCACCTTCATCAGATCTAGTTAATCTACGGTAAAATGCCTGTTTGAGGCCGTGCGCCATTTTGTTTTAAATTACCTTTTCATTTTAACGTCAATAACTTGCAATATTAAAAAAAGAAACTGTATCATAGCAATGTCAATGTCAAACTGGCAAATATGCAAAACCAATTTGACGTTTTAGGCGTGGCGGCCATTGTTCCCGCCTTTTTGGCGACGCCCCGTATGACGCATCGCGCGTTTAATTCTATCTTCACGATATCGTTCAACCAATGGAAATATGAAAGGACTTAATTCTGTTTGACCTAAAAAAAGGCTTTGTCTGCCTCAGCAAGGAGATAAAACATAATATTTATAAATATTTTGCCTCGTCAAAATCATCGTAAGTATTTTTTTATTTTGATTTTGTGACGAGTTCTTTCTAGTATATATTCGGTATTAAGTCGGCTCTTCTTGTCGCTATACGTATATCAGAGAATAGACAATAATAGCTAGTAGTTGTTATTTATATCTTTATATTATACTTTTTGGTGAATCTACTCTTTCCTGCATTTCTAACGTATGATTGGGGGAGTTTTGGCGGGAAAGTTAAGCTGAGTGTCACGCTCATTTTTCATTGGACTTTTAAATTATTTATAGTGTTGTTTACTAAATAAAAGTGCGTAATTTATGTTGTAAAAAATGCATTCAGTGAATAATTCATAAAGAACATTGCGGTATCGCAGCATACTGGCCTCATCATGACATAGCCTCAAACCTCCCTCGTAGACGGTTCACGCGGCTGTCTTTTTCGACATTAATGAAAATTCATTACGTGACATTGGCAAAATGCACAAACCATGCGAAGCCAAAGAAGAAAGAAAGAACGTATGGTTGTCGCTTTTGAAAACAATATCCACTACGTAACTAAGGTTGAATCACTTAGATCAGTAGTTCGAATCTCACTCGAAAACAGCTGAAGGGCGCGTGTATTGATCTGACATTTCAACTAATGCTAGGAGATTAAAATGTCATGCGCTGTGTCCGCGCGCTCAATGCTAGCAGTCGCCGCGACGTCGCCGCTCAGTCAGTTGCTTTCAGCATTTTATACACCCAAACCTTCAACTGTTATTTCTTGTGCTTCTCTTTTCATCCTCAAGTGCAATAGCAATAATTGCTAGGTCATGCATTGTGAGTCGGGAACTGTGTCTACCACGAAAAGCGAGAGCACTTGGCGGATGGATAGTTGACCGTCTGCTAGCTGTCGCCGCGTGGACTGGGAGCAGTCGTCTTAGTTTAGGGTGGTGTAGGAGCAGAGTCGTTTAAGTATGCTATGACCTCTACACTATGACAGCTCATTTAACTTTTTACCGTAAGATTTTGTCAGAATCGATCGAATGAATGATGTGACCGGGTTCATTATTCAGTCGATCTCGAAAATTAAAGCTGAATTGCTCATCATCGTCATTTCAGCCGAAAGACGTCCACTGCTGGACATAGGCCTCCCCCAAGGCTCTCCACGCCGACCCGTCCTGCGCCTCCCGCATCCAGCGATTTCCCACGACCTTCACCAGGTCGTCAGTCAGGTCGGTTAGCTGAATTGCTACTGTATTAATTTACTTTATTTTGTTCAGCTTTAATTTTGACAGTTCAGCAACACGCAGGGCGTTATTTGCGTTTTTGAGCAAGCTTCTAGTGAATTACCGTAGGTACCTACGATTGTTACAATTTAAGGGAACCACTTTCCTACGAATCTAAAGCTTTAACCGAAGTTATCACAGCCGTTTTCCCGCAGTGGGATTTAATCGCACAATAAAGTGACAATGCAATGCTCAGCGTTGGAAGTTGAGAATCAAACATCATATTTTTTTGACACTATACGCTGTAACGGATTCTCAACGCTCGACTCAAGACGCAGAGTCGAAAATCTTTAAACCAAGCCGCCATATTTTTAAGTCTGTGGAACGTGCTCTTCACCATGGACACATAATAATAGACATGCCGTACACGTATAATCTGCAGTAATTTTTGGTTTGAAAATAGTGAGAGAGATGACCTATTCTTCCGGTCTAGCACTATCTTTTTCCTCATAGATGGCTGATGATTTTGAGAGAGATAAAGATAGACGAAAGTTCGTTTCCTCTCTTTCTTTCAGAGTGTCACAATTCTCATCTCTAAAGCATGTCCATTAGTATAATGTCGATGCTTCACACCCAGCTAGGAGGGAGTAGATAGCGAGGCTTTATTTTGAAGTATAATCGTTACTATAAAAAATGTAAAAGACTTCGTGAATTAAGTGCCATTTATTGGAGTCTGTAACTGTAAATATATTAATAATAAATACCTACCTATAATAAATAACTAAGGTCGATTCTTACCTAAAAATGTGCATAAACCAACAAACTTACCCATTAATTACATTGATCCTACAAAACCGTGTTAAAGTTTGACGTAACACTGACAATAGACAAGTGTTTAGACGATCCGCCAAATGTTGTTGTGTCGGGAGTTTGGTCGTGTAGAGTCTCCAGATCAATCTCCCTCTGGCGCAGCATCGTTGGCCGTGTTGTTGAGTTTAACATTGCATCACCTCGCTCAACTGCCGTCTTCCTTCCTATTTAGGTACTCAGTTTTTTTTTTGAGTGAATAGGCTCTTAATAAACTAGCGCGCTTTACTATAAACGATTGCATCACTGCTTACCATCAGACGAAGTTGTTCTATCCCACGTCACACGTGGCTTCATCTATGACATGCCGATTGACTCTTTTGCACCACTGAAGATTTGCATCGTCTAAGAACACATCTGTGATGCTATTTACAATAGTTGCTTCATTTTACGCTATGCTGCAGACAATTTGACCATACCCTGTACATAGGGCTAAAAGGTCCAAATCTGGAGTAATTTTCTGTATCAAAGCTTTAAAAGCGTGATAAGGCGTGATACATCCCTATATTTATCCAAGATAGGAAAATTAAAAAAATAATTAGTCCGTCTTATAGATACTTCATAAACAAAATTAAGATCCGTATTTTTTATTTTGTCGAAATTACCAAAAGCTACTGAGATATAGCGTATTAAAGTTACGGAGTGGAGGCTAATTACGTCACGCCGTGGTATATTTTGTACCACGACGTGACGTCATGCGACATTTCGAATCAATATACCTTCCTAAGTATTTGAATGAAAGAAAAAAAAATACTTGTTCAATATTTTTTATAAATCCATCTGATGGACATTAAATTATTTCTTAGGATACAACCCAATTACCCCCATACATATTTACCTGTTTTCTTAATTCAGACATTCTTCATACTTATCTTGTTGGTGGCACGATTGTGTTGTAAGTTGTAAATCTTGTTTTTGTAATAATTTGTCAATTTATCGGCGTTGTTGGTGGTTATGGCACAATGGCGGCATGGTAGGACGTTTGGCGGCTCTGGAGCCAATTGCAGAACTTATTCCAATTCTTTATGTTACTCCAATCAATATTCAGACATTACTATCCCTCAACGGGGTCAAAACAAGTCACGCTACGCAATACAATCATGTTGTACCTTAATACTACGCCGAATGATTCGGCGAAACTAGCGTCTCCATTCGATTTTGAACATTTTCTCTCGCCCTACCGTTTAGTAGGCCCAGTATAGTATTAAGCTGTGTGTTGCACACACAACTAAAAATACATACAGCTAACAGCAACAAAAAGGTTTAAAATAACCAACTGTTTTTATTTTTTTTCGCAATTAAGAAGTCCTACAATGGTGGGACCATTGCAGGACATCATAGTTTCAAAAAAATAATTAGCCGTCACTTATCTACATTTTGGTCAAATACTCAAATTAGGCTGAGAACCAGCCCTTTTCGAACGTCAATATTATTAATAACAGTCCCACAAAAGGCTCGCCCATCATGACATCCTAGAGCTTTCGCCGGTCGGTAAAACTCCAATGTCTACTACATTGGAGTTTTACAAAGGACCGTTGAAATTTTTTTGTGATTACGATATTGTTGCTGTAGGGAAAGTGGTTCAATTTAATGGTTTGTGCCACATCCTGACATAAATGACCTTATTTTTCTGATAAATGTTGTAGAAAGCGTAGGAAAAGTTGTTGTGTCGTCAGTTTGGTCGTGGAGGGTCTCCAGATTAGTCTCCTTCTGGCGCAGCATCGTTGGTAGTGTTGTTGGGTTTAACATTGCATCACCTCGCCCAACTGCCGTCTTTCTTCCTATTCGCTCAATTTTTTGTGTGAATAGGCGCTTAATAAACTGGCTTCCTCTACCATCAACGATTTCATTACTGCTTACCATCAAGCGGGATTGCGGTCAAGGACTAGTTTATCATTATAAAATAAATAAATAAATAATAATTTGACTCGCATTATGTATTATAAAAAAGGATAGATTCTCTACTTGCTTCTATGTCGGCCATATTGGCGCCGAATCTGTTGATCCTAAACTAATTTTAAATTATGTGCATATTTTTCTTCCCATTTCGTTAAGAAAAGAATAGAAGATAACATTTTAATTTAAACCTGTCAAATTCAGATATTCCATAGACAGTTTAGACGCGTTTATAAACATGGCGACTAAAAATACCCCAGTTTACGTCAGGAGCGCACTGATTTGACAGGTCTAGACTGACATTTTATCTTCTGTTCTTTTCTTAACGAAATGGAAAGATAAAGAAGCACATAACTTAAAATTGGTTTAGTTTAGGATCAACAGAATCAGCGCCATTGTCTACTGATTTCTATTATAACAGCTAACTTAGCAGTAACCGAAAGTATTTTTATTTTGTATCGCATCTTTTCGCTCTAGTTTTACTTAGTTGATATTTTAAATGACAATTGTATAAAAAATATTGTAACACCTAGTTGATAGCTAAATACCTATTTGGCAAGTAAATAACAAACAAATTGTGATATCCCAAACATATTACCTATTTATGATATGAAATAAAGTGCATTGAATATTCGTACTTAGCTGTTGTTTGTTTTATTTTGACCTAATATTTCCCACGCAAAGATATATCGGACATCTCCAGTGGGCCGGGCACATTGCCCGTAGGACTGATGCCCGATGGAGCCGACGGCGACGAGTTCTCTAGTGGCGAAGACGCAACGTAAGCAGGCTCCCGACAAGGTGGACCGACGACCTGGTGAAGGTCGCGGGAAACCGATCATCCTGGATATCTTTGGGGGGAGGCCTATGTCACAGTAAACAGAACAGTAGGTAATCTAAGGCCGCCCGCCGAGTTTTTGAAGTGAAACTTCTTTACGCACGCTTGACTTGGGGAGTAAGCTGGCGAAAGCGTTACGAAAAGTGATCGGGCAAGGCGAACGGAAGTTAAGTGGGGGATATAAGCACAGAGGCGCCCGTGGCGCGAGCTTGGTACTACAAGGTCTACAACGAGTTTTTTTATTTTTTATTTTTCAATAAAAATAGAAGATCAATGCAAAAATATTAATTTACCAATGAAACCATGAAATAAATTTAAATATTTATAGAAAATTAATATATGTATATGTGTATACATGTATATATTGTACACACATATATGTATATATATACATACAGATGGAACGAAAGAAGTTTCACTTCAGTCGTGTGGTCATAAGCACACTCGTTTTTTTTTTCCTTGTTCTGGCACTCCACGTTTTGTGTTAGCCAATGACGAGCCCGCCGAGTTATTAGCTTACTCTTGCGTTGAACCCCAGGGTTGTCACTTTTAATATCTTCGAACAAGCAGTACTTCATCTAAATTTATGTAATTAAAAGCATATTATGCTTGAATACTTTACAAATTCTACACAACCATTTAGCTAAAAGTAAAAGTGGTGGCAACCCTAAGCGTTAGTCGATCACATCTTACAATAATTTTATTACTATAATTATGTGATCCGTGAACGAGTCCAGTGTCCGCGATAGAGTCGAGGCGTGCAGGTATGGAGTCCAGGTGGGGGGAAGTGGAGGATTTCAGCCGATCGCTCACTTACCTCCAGTCCGTTACCACCTTCGTCAGGGGTACTTGACCTGGGTCAGAGAGGCCAGTGCGGGGAGCCAGTCGGATAACGACTGGTCGATAATCGGACGATAGCTCAGGTAGCGCTTCTATAGAGTCTAACCGTAGGTTGACGTTGACGTCCGGGGTGTGATCGGGGTCGTAGGGGAAATGGGTGGGGGTCATAGGTCCCACGACGTCGAAGTTCATTTGGGTAGAGAGGTCAAACAGGAGTCTGCCTCTGGAGTTGATCCTGGTGCTATTCCAGGCGGTGTGTTTGGCGTTGAGGTCGCCCGCTATTATAACGGAGTCACTCAACCCCAGAAGTAGGGCGATGTCGTCTGCTAAGAGCTGATGATTCTCTGCAGAGGAACTGGGAGGGAGATAGGCCGACACTAATGTGATAGGTTGGTGGCCTGTCATGCCGAGACGGCACATTGACACTTCGAGTCGTGAGAGGGGTGGGGGGGTCCATTGGGATGCAATGTAGAGCCCTTTTGAAGTAAATAAGAGTTCCGCCTTTGTGACAACGCAGCCTGTCGTTGCGAACTACGCGGTAGTTCGCGACCAGAGGTGTGCGATGGCTAGGCTTGAGGAAGGTCTCTTGGGCGAGGAAGATGTCGATCTGGTGCTCACGTAGGAATGTTGAGATCTCTAATTTCTGATCTCTAATGCCATCGGCATTGAAGTGCACCAGTTTCAGGGAACGGGGCTTGGTTCGTTTACTGCTCCTGCAATCCATTAATTGGATGCGATGGAGGACAGGGCCTGAGTTATTTCCTCACGGCCTCAAGGTTGCCAGCAGATCTAGCAGCCAAGAGCTCCTTTGCCATTTGCCTGGCACGGGGGGTCATGAATATAAGGAAGGTCCCCGAGATGACGTTGAATGCGTCAAGGGGGTTGCTTCCGGAGGTTGTTGCGGTTGTTGTGGATGGAGTACGTGCGGGGGTTGTTGTCGCCGCGGAGGTTGTTGTTACCACCTTTTGGGCCGTGGAAGGTCGGATGCGAGGATCCTTGTCCTTCCAGGCGGGGGTGGATTGAGGGGACGTGGGGGCGGCCGCCACTAAGGCTGGGAAGGCCTTCTGGTGGTTTAAGGCGTTCCAGGGACTAGGTCTCTGGGGGCTCAAAGCCACCGGGGGCTGGGTCTGGTCTGCTGGGGCCTCCCTTTGCTGGCGAGCGCTCGCGCGCTTCGCCAGTTTAGGCGATGTTGATTTGGGGGCCTTGGGGCACCCACGGTAGTTGGCCGTGTGGCCGGTTGTGCCGCAGAGGACGCAGCTTGGTGGCTCGGTGCAGAGCGCGCGGTCCTTGGGCCGTGGGCACTCTGCTGTGCCGTGGTCGCCTAGGCACTTGACGCACCTGGGCTTGGCGTGGCCGTACAGTTGGCAGTGTTGGCACCTATGGCATTGGCCAACGGTGCCGCTCTTGTGCGTAGAGATGGTCGTTTCAAACCATAAATAGTTTCAATAACTATGTATTGGTTCAATACCTAAAATACGGTATTCGATTCTACAATAACTATTTATTTAGAAAAACTATTTATTGGCGAAAACGTTTAACAGTAAAAACTCGTCGCATCTACACTGCGAGTCGCGTCCGTCAGTACTATGTATATTCTTACTCGGGACGGTTACTCGGTTCTGTAATAACTAAGTACCACCTAATAACTATTTATCGGCAAAACTATTTATTTTGCGAATACACGATATACCCTTTACTCGTCGCACCTACTGCGAGTCTCGTCACCTCGATGTAGATTGTGGACGTACCCGATACCGAACCGAAATATTCCGATAGCACACGACGATTACAATTTACGATGAGCGAGTCCTAGGAAAAAAAGGAAGAAGGGATTTGACTTGTAATCCGTATGCAATAGATGCAATTATAGAAAAAATGTATTTAGGTCACGGTTTAAAGTTGACCTTCAGATTCACAGAAAGGGGCACTTGTTTGAGTGAAAAGTAAATTGCTTTTACCTATCTATTTTTATTTTAGTCGTGTATGTTTTGTGTTCACGTTCTTTGTTCTCTGTGTTATTTCTTTTATTATTATTTCTTTTTCTTATTGCTTTTATAGTAGGTATAACTTAGGTGTGTAAGTATAGACACACGTAAATTATACTTATGAATATGTAGTTATATGTTATATAACTAAATATTTTTACAAATATTGTTTTATAATTTCTAAAATCCATTCAAAACTAATACCGAAAACCACTGAAAACTTAGTTACTCTAGTTATCCACGAAACGAGTAATGTCAATACCCGCCAAAGGTACCGGTACACCGCCACCGACCTCGGTATCGGCAATAAATAGTTACTAAAATAAATAGTTTCAATACCCGTTATCGGATGTCAAACCAATACATAGTTTCGGTATTGCAAAAACACGTACCGACCCACTTCTACCGAACTGCTCATTTGGAATGAGGCCCTTGTTCTCGAATCTCGGCGTAAGCTCTGAGACGCTTATAAATAAGCCTCTCGTAGATTTTGCCGAGAACTTTCAGCAAGCTGATGGGACGGCAACTGTTTGGTTCGGCTTTAGGCTTGCCGGGCTTAATAAACTTACCTACCCATTCATAATATTAGTATGATTGTCGGAGAATCTTGACACCAACTTCTAATTTCATAACTCAAATAAAAAGTGCCATCTATCTGTCCCTAAGATAACTAAAATTAGATTCATGTTCAAATAACTTTGTTGCGACATTGATTTGGCTGATAGATGGCTGTACAACTACAATATGTCAGATTTCCTTATTAGATTTTCAACTTTATCTCTAAAGCGTTAAGGCTCAAGGTTGATTGGGAATATTTGACAGTTTGGGTTAGCTTGACCTGCTGTCGTCCGTAAGTACATGCACTAAAATGCAATAAACTTCATTATGCTAGTTTTTTAGCACTCGTGGCGCCATCTGTTATCCAATAGCAATAACAACTTAAACGGTAAGTATTCAATTTCCCCACACGGAGAACACAACTAGGATGTTGGCAGTATGGAGAATGTATCAAAGATTTTTATCACTTAAATGATTCGATCACTTAAATGAGCGCCGATTACGTTGTTCATAAACTTAAATAAATTTTAGTTGAGCGCATCCTATTTCATTATGAAAAGGCCCGAAGATAAAAAAAAAATAGTTTAGTGCCTACTGTCAAATTACGATATTCCATACAGTTCAGGATGTGATTCAAAACATGGCGATCAAAATTCGAGTTAAACGCTGATTAATGTGACAGGATTTGACTAATTTTACGCCTGATATAAGCATTTGTCACTCCAACAAGCCAACAGATGGCGCTTTTAAGTTTTCCAAATCGCGACGAGTTTCCAATTTTTTAATTTATAAACCAGCGCTTGACCGTAATCCCGCCTGATAGTAAGCAGTGATGCAGTCGTTGATGGTAAAGTGCGCTAGTTTAATAAGAGCCTATTCACTCAAGCCTTGAAGACACTCAAATTGTAGTCCGACGGAAACACCGCCGCAGACAAATTGTTCCAGTCCCTCGATGTACGCGGTATAAAGGAGGAGGCGAAACGCTTCGTCCGGATCGTAGAGGTGTTAACAACATAAGGGTGGAAACTCGCCGTACGACGGGTCGTCCGATGGTGGAACGGAGATGGGGGAATTAAATCGTGCAATTCCCTCGCACACTCCCCAAAATGTATCCTTTAGAACACCGAAAGGCTGACTATTAGTTGACCTCGATGTGATATTGATAGCGAAGAGGCAGTATAATATATTATCTATGGAGGCAGCTCAGGAGTGGGGCAATATAGGTTTTATGTCCAATCAGCCTATGTAGAGGCCGCCAGCGCGACACATTCGTCAGTCTTGAAGAAATATCGACCTAAAATTGTAAATAAATACACTTCAAATGCTAACAGCGCTCTAAGGCCCGGCGCTCACTAGCGGCATCGCCAAGGATAAGTGGACGTAGTTCTGCAAAATGGATCCAACCCACAAAAACTGTCATAAATGTCTAAAATCTACACATCAACTTTATATATATGCTGAAAATATCAAAGCCGTAAAAGAGAGTACGGGAAAATACCCATTATTAAATAGGAAATTTAAATATACTGTCATGTTATTTTAATACTGCGTCAAGGGGGTTGCTTCCGGAGGTTGTTGTGGATGGAGTACGTGCGGGGGTTGTTGTCGCCGCGGAGGTTGTTGTTACCACCTTTTGGGTCGTGGAAGGTCGGATGCGAGGATCCTTGTCCTTCCAGGCGGGGGTGGATTGAGGGGACGTGGGGGCGGCCGCCACTAAGGCTGGGAAGGCCTTCTGGTGGTTTAAGGCGTTCCAGGGACTAGGTCTCTGGGGACTCAAAGCCACCGGGGGCTGGGTCTGGTCTGCTGGGGCCTCCCTTTGCTGGCGAGCGCTCGCGCGCTTCGCCAGTTTAGGCGATGTTGATTTGGGGGCCTTGGGGCGCCCACGGTAGTTGGCCGTGTGGCCGGTTGTGCCGCAGAGGACGCAGCGTGGTGGCTCGGTGCAGAGCGCGCGGTCCTTGGGCCGTGGGCACTCTGCTGTGCCGTGGTCGCCTAGGCACTTGACGCACCTGGGCTTGGCGTGGCAATGTGCCTGGCGAGTGGCGGTACAGTTGACAGTGTTGGCACCTATGGCATTGGCCAACGGTGCCGCTCTTGTGAGTTGTGCGGCTTCTCTATGACTATGCCTGACAGAGAGCATATGCTCTTTATCAGGAATATGGGGTGGTGGGTGGCTCCCTCGACGAGGTGACTGATCACTAAGATCATGTCGTCGTATGCCGACCCTTTACCGCGTGCCTTAAGCATGCGGTGGACTTCCTTAACAGGGATCCCCTGTGCAAGGAGATCAATAAACTTACGTACCCATTTATAATATTAGTATGATTGTCGGAGAATCTTGACACCGACTTCTAATTTCATAACTCAAATAAAAAGTGCCATCTATCTGTCCCTAAGATAACTAAAATTAGATTCATGTTCAAAATAACTTGGTTGCGACATTGACTTGGCTGATAGATGGCTGAACAACTACAATATGTCAGATTTCCTTATTAGATTTTAAATTTTATCTCTAAAGTATTAAGGCTCAAGGTTGATTGGGAATATTTGACAGTTTGGGTTGGCTTGACCTGCTGTCGTCCGTTAAAGTACATGCACTAAAATGCAATAAACTTCATTATGCTAGTTTTTTAGCACTCGTGGCGCCATCTGTTATCGAATAGCAATAACAACTAAAACGGTAAGTATTCAATTTCCCCACACGGAGAACACAAATAGGATGTTGGCAGTATGGAGAATGTATCATAGATTTTTTATCACTTAAATGATTCGATTAGTTAAATGAGCGCCCATTACGTTGTTCATAAACTTAAATAAATTTTAGTTGAGCGCATCCTATTTCATTATGAAAAGGCCAGAAGATAAAAAAAAAAATAGTTTAGTGCCTACTGTAAAATTACGATATTCTATACAGTTCAGGATGTGATTTAAAACATAGCGATCAAAATTCGAGTTAAACGCTGATTAATGTGACTGGATTTGATTAATTTTACGCCTGATATAAGCATTTGTCACTTATCATTGCTGCCGAGGACTCCAACAAGCCAACAGATGGCGCTTTTAGGCTTTCCAATTTTTTTTTTTTATTAATTTATAAACCAGCGCTTGACCGCAATCCCGCCTGATGTTAAGCAGTGATGCAGTCGTTGATGGTAAAGTGCGCTAGTTTATTAAGAGCCTATTCACTCTAGCCTTGAAGACACTCAAATTGTAGTCCGACGGAAACACCGCCGCAGACAAATTGTTCCAGTCCCTCGATGTACGCGGTATAAAGGAGGAGGCGAAACGCTTCGTCCGGATCGTTGAGGTGTTAACAACATAAGGGTGGAAACTCGCCGTACGACGGGTCGTCCAATAGTGGAACGGAGATGGGGGAATTAAATCGTGCAATTCCCTCGCACACTCCCCAAAATGTATCCTATAGAACACCGAAAGGCTGGCTATTAGTTGACATCAGTGTGATATTGATAGCAAAGAGGCAGTATAGTATATTATCTATGGAGGCAGCTCAGGAGTGAGGCAATATAGGTTTTATGTCCAATCAGCCTATGTAGATGCCGCCAGCGCGACACATTCGTCAGTCTTGAAGAAATATCGACCTAAAATTCATTGACATAAAATTGTAAATAAATACACTTCAAAAGCTAACAGCGCTCTAAGGCCCGGCGCTCATTAGCGGCATCGCCAAGGATAAGTGGACGTAGTTATGCAAAATGGATCCAACCCATAAAAACCATTTTTTGAGTTACTGTCATAAATGTCTAAAATCTACACATCAACTTTAGTAAATGCTAAAAATATCAAAACCGTAAAAAGGTACAGGAAAATACCCATTATTTAAAAGGAAATTTAAATCTACTATCATATTATTTTAATACTTATACAACGTGTAACAAAAAGGGTATATACATACGAAGGGCATGGCATCTTTACATGATATCAAATGATATCGGAAGGTTTTCAACTCAAAAAATTTATACTAAATAAAAAAAACATATCAAAACCACCTAATAATAGATATTATGGCAAGAAAGGGTATGAATTCTGAGATGACAACTAAAAGTGAAGTGTTAAAGAAAAAAACGATTCGCCGTCCCCTAATAACTGATCCCTAAATACTTAAATCTATTATATTAAATTCTCCAGTCCAGTGTTTGCCCTAGATTTTCTCCAAAACGGCAGAACCAATTTTAATGAAATTTCCTATACAGTATGTTAAGACAACCCTGTCCGACCCATAAGGATAATAAAGGTTAGGTAAACACATGACCAAATATAATATAAAATTTTACGTAATCATCATAGTACCAATACAAATTAATTTTGAAATAATCTTTTTTTGCCGCGAATTAATTCCAACTTTCCCGAAATTTGGTAATTTTTAAAAAAGTGACAACAACGGTATTATTATGAGCGAATAGCGATGCGACCACGTGCCGCGTGCCCTGCCGCCCGCGGAAGGGTGCTTA
The DNA here is from genome assembly GCA_037179545.1 of Sesamia inferens. Lineage (NCBI taxonomy): Eukaryota > Metazoa > Arthropoda > Insecta > Lepidoptera > Noctuidae > Sesamia > Sesamia inferens. Next base: position 6,161,792 of record CM073947.1, read on the forward strand.
ACGCACATTTATTAAGTTGTCTCTTTTTTGCGAAATAATATTTATTTTTTTAGGGGGATTTTTTTTAAAGTTTAGCCCGGTTTTGTATCAATTAGTAGAATTAGTTATCGATACCTAACAACACCTTCACGGGTCGGACAGGGTTTTCTTACCATACTGTATACATTTGTAAGGTTAGGTTTTTATATTACTACTACTTACGCAGGTGAAACCGGATGGCGCAGTTCATTATCAACCTTTTGTCGTCCCACTGCTGGGCACATGTCTCTTCTCATACAGAGAAGGATTGAGCGTAATCAACACGCTTGCTGAATGCGGGTTGGCGATTTCAGACTTAAAGTCCAGGTTTCCTCAAGATGTTTTCCTTCACCTTCAGTCATTGGTGTCCAAGATATAGTTACTTAGAAAGTACATATAACTTCAGAAAAGTTACATTGGCACTTGCCTGACCTGGAATCGAACCCGCGCACTCATACTTGAGAGGCTGGTGTTTTAACCACTAGGCCACTACGACTTGGCGCAGTTAGTTATAAATAAAACACGGGTGAACTGATCAACACGTATATTTATTCAATTAGTCGATCTCAAACTCAATGATGTCACCGAGATCAATATCGCCATCGCCATCACTCTCGCTACTGTTACCGTCCGCTGGCTGTAACACAAATGTCATATTTCAATACTTATTACACCACTCTATACAACGTGTAACATAAAGGGTATATACATACCAAGGGCATGGCATCTTTACATGATATCAAATGATATCGGAAGGTTTTCAACTCAAAATAAAATACTCAAAAAATTTATACTAAATTTTCGGTTCCGTGTGTCTCTTAAATTCAAATCATAACAAACGTGCACCACACTACATACGTTAATAACTACTCGTTACACGTCACATTACTTGGCAAAATCACGATAAATGTCTTCAAAAATTCTGTGCGCCTAGTATGGTAGTAGCCTATCACAGGCGGTGCTTTTTCTCGTAACTTCCTAACATAAAGAGATAGGATTAAAAAACAATTCCAATATCGATTGATATCATGTAAAGATGCCATGCCCTTGGTATGTATATACCCTTTATGTTACACGTTATATACATATCTTCTTCCGAACGCTCGGGGAATACGACCGTTGCCGAACAGTGACGAAGATTTCTATGCGCATTATCACTTTGGGAGACCTGTACCTATTTACTTATTTATTTAATATTTCGCACATCAACCCCCTTATTCATAAACGCTGCTTAAAGTTAACTAGTAATTAGCGATTTTTTAAACACACGCTTGCAGGTCACTTAACTTTAAAAATCGATTATGAATAAACCTCTTAAACACTGTGGTGTTTATTCATAAAGGATGATTTAAGTTAAGTGAAGTTAAAAGGTCAAAAATGTATGGTTAAAGAATCGCTAATCACTCGTTAACTTTAAGCAGTTTTTATGAATAAGGGGGAAATTGTACAGTGGCGGACTTAATGCCTTAGGCATTCTCTATGCGTCAACTACAGGTGGTGAAGAGATTAATGGCAAGTGCTTAAGTTGAAAACATTATTAAAAAAACTATTAACACTATTTAAATAAATACTTAAATAAGCTATATACTATGTAACAAAAACCCTGTTGTTCCATTCAGGGACATATAATTTTACCCACAAGCACATCATTAATGAAGTCATAATTAGAAAACAGTAATCATTGTCTAGTCGAGGGGTCACAATCAAATACCTATTAAAACCGACAAATTCGAATTTTTTTTAGAATATCTGATTTTATAAGTTAAATATATTGGCGGGAACGTTCTACTTATGTCTAGTTTCTTCATGCAGAATTGCAGAGCTAAGAAATCAGTAACAGATTATAAATATTAATAATTAAACATTTATTTTAATTATTTTTGTTGAACAATTTTTCTAAATTACTTGCTTTATTACGTCCGTATGCCGATTCTTAAAACATAGGTTGAAGGAACAACAGGGTTTTTGTTACATATTGTATACACAAACATACTATTAAGAAAATAAATACTTATATAAATGCAAAACTAAAAATTCTGAGAGAGAGAGAGGTGTTCAAAAGACTCAATCCTAACTGTTGCGAAAATAACTGCAATTTCCGCCTAAATGCAAACCGACTGGCGGCCATCCTGATATCAAGAGGAAGCGAATTCCACAGAAGAATGGATTGAATATGAAATGAAAAGCGAACAAAGTCGGACGTATGTGAAGGACAGAGTAAGAGGAGATTGTTAGAAGATTCTTAGTAGTTCTTAGTAGACCTTTAATAATAAGGATTTATTTATTACTCAGGCTTAGACATCGCATGTTAATGTTAATTTATTTACTTGCACAGTCATCATCAGCTCAGCGTTAAGCTTTTTTAGCTTTGGAGTCTGGGGTCCGCTTTACCAGTCTAACTGCTCGTTTTGGCCAAACATTGATATTTACAAAAAGCCATTATTTTTTACGACCGAGTCTGACATCAAACCAAATTCAACCTTACACGCACGCATTAAATTCAGAGTTATAAAGTAAATACTAAATGAAAGAAGCACCAAATGCTGCGTTGTGCGCTTGTTCAGTTCAACTATTATTTTTTTTACGCTGATTGTGAATCTAGTTTATGAATGATCGATGGTTAAAAAGAAACTATATAAATGATCTGTCGCTTTTTTTTTAGTAATTATAAACTAGCGCTTGACCGCAATCCCGCCTGATGGTAAGCAGTGATGCGATCGTTGATGGTAAAGCGCACTAGTTTATTAAGAGCCTATTCACTCAGAAAAACTGAGCGAATAGGAAGAAAGACGGCAGTTGAGCGAGGTGATGCAATGTTAAACCCAACAACACGACCAACGATGCTGCGCCAAAGGGAGATTGATCTGAAGACCCTCCACGGCCAAACTCCCAACACAACAACATGAGGCGCATCGTACCCGACACACATCGCAACACAACTGCTCGGTCCCGTCCTCCGTACGGCTTCACCAGACATCATGCCGGAACACGACAAATCGCTTGGCGGCAAGGCTACTCACCCGTCTCGTTCTCCGCACGCGTCTCCTCCGCGGTACGTTGTCTTCGTGGTCGGAGCTGCCGGAGCTGCCCCCCTCCAGGTCCATCACTGCGTTGCGTAACATAGACGTCGCCACTATAATTATATGAAAAGTCTGACATAGCTACGAGGACAGCGAGCATGAGAACTACAATTCGATTTAAGCTATATGTCCCATCAGGAGAACGTCGCTTAAGTTCTAACTCCGCGGAACTCAAAAAAACGGTCAAAATGTGTTATGCATGTCATTGGATAAAGAATCGAAAGACGCGTCATTTGACCAATCGCAAATAAGCGAATAAACCAATGATGGAGAGTTATTTCGAAAAAAAAAAAAAAAAAAATATTATTATTATTTACAAACTTAGACAGTTTTTTTAGTCCCCTGAAAAGTTCATTATTTTGAGTTACGCGGTGTTAGAACTTAAGCGAAGATAAGCTACTTCTTTTTCAGCTTATGGAGGTCCACTGATGGGCAAAGACATCCCCCGAGGCTATTCACAATGACCGGTCTTTCTTTCTTTATTTTTTGGCTTCTCACGGTTTGTGCATTTAGCCAATGTCACGTAATTATGAATTATTCATGACGAAAAGGACAGCCACGTGACCCGTCTTACAAGTGAGGTTTGGGGCAAAGTCATGATGTGGCCACTATGGTGCGATATTTCACTGTTCTTTATGAACTATTTACTAAACGCACTTTTTACTACATAAATCACGCACTTTTATTTAGTAAACAACACTATAAATAATTTTAAAAGTCCAATGAAAAACAAGCGTGACACTCAGCTTGACTTTCCCGCCAAAACTCAATGACCGGTCGTATGCTTGCGATCTTCACCAGGTCATAGGTCCACCTTGTTGGGGGCCTCCCTACGCTGCGTCTTCCAGTACGTGGCCGCCACTCCAGAACCTTACTGCCCCATTGGCCATAGTTTCTACGAGCAATGAGCCCTGCCCACTGCTACTTAATTTTAGCGACTCGAAGGGATATGTCGGCGACTTTGCTTCTTCTGCAGATCTCCTCATTTCTGATTCTATCACGCAGAGTAACTTCAAGCTACTAATTAAGTTACTAATACTCAACAATTTATTGAATTTCATAATGTGTACACAATAGTTGGTATATTAAAATATTCAGAGTGGTGTTGACAAAACGACAATAAATTAAACATCGTGTACCTCAACACATTCTCAGTCTACCCATAAAAAATCATATAAATATGTCGATTAGTTTAGTCACAGGAAATTATTTTTCATTTTTAACATTTTCTACATGATGTACATGTTGATAAGGAAGCGCTTACAGGTTAATGACCGCCGCATCCTGCGGTACCAAACTTTAATAATAATGGTGCGAAAAAAGTCGATACAGGATCGCGCTGTCGCCGATCGGAGGTAAAGGATGTTCTATTCCGTTTGCAATTTTATGCGATTTAGTTTGTTTGAAATTTCTTTTTTATTTTATTTTTGATGCTTGGTTTTTTCTAAAGTTTAGGATTATTCCTATGAACCAGCATTGTTCCTGTTTTCATTTATTGTCGTATTGTCAGCACCACTCTGGATAATCAGTTATGGACCCTGTCAGACACAGCAAAGTATTTTGTTTTTTTTTAATAGCAGAGAGGATGAAGGCGCTCTTGTTAAGGAAAAAAAAAAATAGATAATAACTAAAATAGTAGATATCATTAAAGAACAATATTTTATGCTTTTGTGATATTAATATTTTATATAAATAAGTATTTATATATTTTTTGGTTATACCAAACCTGAATACAGTTTGTTCAGAATAAGCAACTGAATGCTAATCATTTTTAGAAGACGTTATATTTTTTTCACAAATTTAGAAATTGTTGCAGTGTGGTTACGGAGCGCTCCACGCTGCTTACGATAGATCATAGTACTTGCGCGCGTACAACAGCTGACGCCAGAGGTCAACGCTCCGCACTCGCCCGCCAGCTAAGCTTTGACCATATTTTTGTTGGGACAACTTAGTAAGATAGCAAGCTCATAACTTTGTGGTTTTCCATGATATCTTTTTGAAATTTGGTACATAGATTCTTTACTTGAAAATACTGGACACGTAATAAACGATTTATTAACGATGATTAAACAGTCAGTATAACTCCTGAAGAGATTTGGATGAAGGCACACATGTGGTTTAAAACCGGGATTAATGTAGTACGGCCTAGTATGAGTTTTCAATACGAAACTCGTTTGTCGATATCGAGCGCGTTTGGAGCTCTTATTGGTTGAGAGTTCTTACGACCTTGAAGCGGGCCAATCGAGAAACCAAAGGAGTCTCGTAATGAAAACTCAGACTAGGCCTTCAGGATAAAACTTATGGAGGTAAACACACATGGCGTTGGTATAGTAAATACGAAAGCTACTTACAATCATCGTCGTTGTCCGACCCTGAGTCAGATCCATCATCATTCTCGGAGCCGCCAGCAAGCTCATCATCGTCATCTTCTTCCTGCAAGAAGGTTCATAAATCAGAGGAGAATTTAATAGTGTCTTCAAGGCTAGAGTGAATAGGCTTTTAATAAACTAGCGCGCTTTAAAATCAACGATTGCATCACTGCTTACCATAAGGCGGGAAAGTAACTCAGTCTGTCTGTCTGTTACGCTTTCCCAATTAAACCTCTAATAAATAAATAAATATATACGGACAAATCACACAGATTGAGCTAGCCCCAAAGTAGGTTCGAGACTTATGTTATGGGATACTAACTCAACGATACTATATTTTACTAGCTGACCCGGCAAACGTTGTTTTGCCATATAAATAATAAAAAAAATTTAGGGGTGGACTACCCCTAACATTTAGGGGGATGAAAAATAGATGTTGACCGATTCTCATAGATACCGGATAAGCACAAAAAAATTCATCAAAATCGGTCGAGCCGTTTCGGAGGAGTTTAAGTTCGAACACCGTGACACGAGAATTTTATATATTAGAAGACTAGCTGACCGGCAAACGTTGTTTTGCAATATAAATAATTTCCTAGAAAAAAAAAAATAGATGTTAGCCGATTCTCATAGATACCGGATAAGCACAAAAAATTTCATCAAAATCGGTCGAGCCGTTTCGGAGGAGTTTAAGTTCGAACACAGTGACACGAGAATTTTATATATTAGATAATACATACATATATAGATAAACATCCAAGACCCAGGCCAATCAGGAAAAGATCGTTTTCCATCACGACCTGGCCGGGGGTCGAACCCGGGACCTCCACGTCGCAGGCAGGCGTGTTTGATGAAATTTAGCACAGACAATCTTTGGACCCTGAGAAAGGACATAGGCTACCTTTTATAGAAAAAAAAAGATGGTTCCCGTGGGAAATCATAAAAGCGCGATATAATCGAATTTCACGCTGGCGAAGCCACGGACGGAAAGCTAGTATGCAATCTATAAAGATAACCCCGTCCGATCCATAAGGATAATAAAGGTTAGGTAAACACATGACCAAATATAATATAAAATTTTACGTAATCATCATAGTACCAATACAAATGAATTTTGAAATAATCTTTTTTTTTCTGCGAATTAAGTCCAACTTCCCAATAGGTATGGTAAATTTAAAAAAAACCGGCCAAGTGCGTATCGGACTCACGCACAAAGGGTTCCGTACCATTGATTTATGAAATTAAAGGATTTAAGTTATTTGTATGAAAGATTACGCGGTAATAAGCGGTTTACGATTTACGAGGTATTAAAAAAAAACTACTTACTAGATCTCGTTCAAAACAATTATCGTTGGTAGTTTTTATAGTAATATACAGCATATGTATTTTTTTTTTCATTTTTCATTTTTCATTTTCTTATTTTAGAAGTTAGAGGGGGGGGGGGGCAACTTTTTTCCACTTTGGAAGCGTCTGTCACGCCAACTATTCGGTTTAGAAAAAAAATATTTTAGAAACCTCGATATCATTTTTAAAGACCTATCCATAGATACCCCACATGTATGTGTTTAATGAAAAAAAAAAAAATTGAGTTTCAGTTCTAAGTATGGGGGAGCCCCCAATATTTTTTTTTATTATTATTTTTGGATCAGAATCTTAATGCGGTTCACAGAATACATCTACCTACCAAGTTTCAACAGTATAGCTGTTACAGTTTCGGAAAAAAATGGCTGTGACGTACGGACGGACGGACGGACAGACAGACATGACGAATCTATAAGGGTTCCGTTTTTTTGCCATTTGGCTACGGAACCCTAAAAAAAGCGACAACACCATATTTCACGGTATTATTGTTAGATGCCTTGTATTTATTGAACAAGAGGGTCCGCCCCCTAATCGGCGAACACAGTTTTGTAAAATGATTGCGACTAGTTGGGATCATTTGGGCCGAACGGACCAATGGGCGGTCCAAACGATCCGATTTTTTAATAATTATAAACTAGCTCTTGACCGCAAACCCGCCTGATGGTAAGCAGTGATGCGATCGTTGATGGTAAAGCGCGCTAGTTTATTAAGAGCCTATTCACTCAGAAAAACTGAGCGAATAAGAAGGAAGACGGCAGTTGAGCGAGGTGATGCAATGTTAAACCCAACAATACGACCAACGATGCTGCGCCAAAGGGAGATTGATCTGAAGACCCTCCACAACCAACCTCTCAACACAACAACATTTGGCGCATCGTACCCGGCACACATCGCAACACAACTGCTCAGACCCGTCCTCCGTACGGCTTCACCAGACATCATGCCGGAACACGACAAATCGCTTGGCGGCAAAGCTTTGTCTGGTGGGTGGTAACTTCTGCCGACGGTCGATGTTATGGCCTACCACCGAGAAAATTAGATGTATTGTGCGTTTTTAAGTCTGTGCTGAGTAAATATGTTTTCTTTCTTTCAATCATTTGACAAAAAAGTGTTCGCCGATTAGGGGGCGGGTCCATCCAGTGAATGGACCCGATCCTCTTGTTTATTAACTAATTTTATTCTACTTACCGCATCGTCGTCGTGATCTCTCTTTCGTCCCACATCGTAAACTTTGACGCATGACTCCTGTATTTGCTCGTAGTCGCCCATGTTCTCAACGAGAGATATCTGTGTACCGTACCGAGATACACCCAGGGAATAAATATTTCTTTTGACGTCGATTGTTGCTGAAAATTAAGAAGAAAAAAATAAGATTAAAAATATTTACATTAAATAGGGAAACCCCTGTCGGATCCGTGAAGGTATTGTTAGGTATCAATAACTGATTGGTATTTTATATTGAAGGAAATATGAAGGAAGTTATGAAGTACCGACAAAAAAAGCCACTGAGAAATAATAAAACGTTCATCATCATCATCATCATTTCAGCCGAAAGACGTCCACTGCTGGACATAGGCCTCCCCCAAGGTTCTCCACGACGACCGGTTCTGCGCCTCCCGCATCCAGCGGTTTCCCGCGACCTTCACCAGGTCGTCGGTCCACCTTGTCGGGGGCCTACCCACGCTACGTCTTCCGGTGCGTGGTCGCCACTCGAGAACCCGTCGGCCCCATCGGGCATCGGTCCTACGGGCAATGTGTCCAGCCCATTGCCACTTCAGTGTTGCAATTCTTCGGGCTATGTAAAAACGTTATTTTTTGTTTATGCAAAACCTGGATATAGTTTGTTCAGAATAAGCAACTGATTCGATTCCAATCATTTTTATACCATGTTATATTTTTCCCCAAATAAATTTAGAAATTGTTGCAGTGTGGTCATCGAGTTCGCACGTTAGATCATAGTATTGCGCACGCCGGCGCAACAGCTGACGTCAGAGGTCAACGCCCCGCTCGTCCGCCTGAGCGGAGCATAGACTTTCTAAGCATATCTTGGAAAACATCTTGAGGAAACCTGGGCTTTAAGTCTGAAATCGCCAACCCGCATTGAGCAAGCGTGGTGATTACGATCAATCCTTCTCTGTATGAGAGAAGACCTGTGCCCAACAGTGGGATAAAAAGGTTGATGATGATGAAGTAGAATAACAAGGTCATAACTTTGTGGTTTTTCGTGATATCTTTTTGAAAATTTGTAGACAGTATGTTAAGAAAACCCTGTCCGACCCATAAGGATAATAAAGGTTAGGTAAACACATGACCAAATATAATATAAAATTTTACGTAATCATCATAGTACCAATACAAATGAATTTTGAAATAATCTTTTTTTCCCGCGAATTAATTCCAACTTCCCCGAAATTTGGTAATTTTTAAAAAGTGACAACACCGATATTATTATGAGCGAATAGCGATGCGACCACGTGTCGCGTGCCCTGCCGCCCGCCGCCCGCGGAAGGGTGCTTAACGCACATGTATAAAGTTACCTCTTTTTGCGAAATAATATTTATTTTTTTAGGGGGATTTTTTTTAAGTTTAACCCGGTTTGTATGCATTAGTAGAATCAGTTATCGATACCTAACAACACCTTCATGCGTCGGACAGGGGTTTTCTTTACATACTGTATAGATTTTTTACTTAAAAATACTGTATACTTGGTGTGTTATTATATACTGTACCTATACTGGAGTAATCGTAAGGATCTAGTGTCTTAAAGCTGGTATCAAATTGGTTCCTCTCTTCCGAATCCTGGTCCGAACACACCGCGTACAGTGCCGTGCATGTTGGGTTGAATAATACCTGGAAAAATAATTGTTATATATATGTCGGAACCTTGCATCATGACGTCAGTTAATCAATTAGTGTGACCAGTTTATTTGATTATTATTCTTCCAAATAATTTGTAACGGAAACGTCAAGTACTACACTTGGGTAAGGTCGATTCACGTGGCAACACTGGCTGTATGATTACCGATTGACACATGACGTTTGTTACGTGACGTTTGACCTTTTAAAACGTCAGTCGAGGCTTGGGGTAGAGAGAGGGACAGTGTCACTGGACATTCGAGTTTGAAGCGTGAGCGTCAACGGTCGTTGCCACGTGCAATCGAACTTGCCGCGTTTTCCGTCTTGATAATCAGTCTGTATCTGTGCCATCCGTTGTTATTTTAAATCTTAAACTAAATCTAAAGACTAATAAGGTGTTTTACTGTGTCTACCTAATTTTATTTACGGACATTTAACGATGGCTGACCCGTCTGATAACGAGGTGAACTATCAGGTCCCGTTATATATGTTAACGGAAATGCATGTAATGCGTCATTGTATACAATTCCTAGGAAATTTATATAATTCCTAAATTTGCTCGGAAATGTGTGAAATAAATTTTATAACACACATTTCCTAGTAAATCTATACATTTCCTAAATAGCTAACGGAAATGTAATACTTTAAAGATGTCCATTCGTATGCGGGGACTGCGGAGCGAGGGGAGGGTATTGCATCATCCCAACAGGCAATCAGTGCCGCGTAAACATTCAGTGTGCATGCACTTCGCTCGCTGTTGTTTGAAATGGCGTCGGAGTTCCGCATCGCGCGTATGAAAGAGCGATTTTATAGTAGTATTTCCTAGTAATTGTATATAATTCCTAGGTTTCTTACATTTCCGGTAACATATATATATATATATTTATAACATGTAACGAAATGGGTATATACGTATCGAGGCCACAGCTGCTTTAGATAATCATCAGCATCATCTCAGCGTTAACCCCAGTCGCATTCGAAGCTTTTTCAGCTTTTGGAGTCTGGGGTCCGCTTTACTAGTCTAACTGCTGATTTTGGCTAAACTTCGATATTTTCCGTGAAGAGACTGCCGTCTGAAGTCCTCAACCCGAAGGCCCTACAAATACGCACGGCGGCACGCTTGCAACGTTCAAAGACCGAGCCGACACTTTTTTTTAAACATTGTGATTTCTGTAACCACACATTAACGACATAAATGACTATCATAATTTTATTAGTGGCATGTGGTCTAGCCTTTTCGCGTTACGATGTCAGATACATCCTGTATAAAGCTTAAGAGTTTGTTTGAACGCCCTAATCTCAGGAACTACTGGTCCGATTACAAAAATTCTTTCTTTAATTTGCGTTGGATAGCCCATTAATCCAGCCCCCTAATCAGCGAACACGTGTTTGTCAAATGGTCCCATTGGTCCGTTCGGTCCAAACTATCCCAACCCGTCGCAATCATTTGACAAAAATGTGTTCGCCGATTAGGGGGCAGGAAGGCTTTAGGCTATATAACACGCTGCGACCAATAGGAGCGGAGAGCATATTAAAAACACATATGAAATCTACCCGGTTGAAATCGCTAGGCGCAGATAATAAAAAATAAATAAAATATAAACATTGTTTGATTACACTTGAAATCGATTATCCGAAACTTTTTTTTTTTTTTAATATATAAACTAGCTCTTGACCGCAATCCCGCCTGATGGTAAGCAGTGATGCGATCGTTGATGGTAAAGCGCGCTAGTTTATTAAGAACCTATTCACTCAAAACTGAGCGAATAGGAAGGAAAACGGCAGTTGAGCGAGGTGATGCAATGTTAAACCCAACAACACGATCAACGATGCTGCGCCAAAGCGAGATTGATCTGAAGACTCTCCACGACCAAACTCCCAACACAACAACATTAGGCGCATCATACCCGGCACACATCGCAACACAACTGCTCAGACCCGTCCTCCGAACGGCTTCACCAGACATCATGCCGGAACACGACAAATCGCTTGGCGGCAAGGCTTTGTCAGGTGGGTGGTAACTTCTGCCGGCGGCCGATGTTATGGCCTACCAGCGAGTAATTTGTAATAAATACCAAACTGTTTAATTGATCCGGATAATCGGGGTTCTACAGCAATATAATATGTGTAAGTTATCTCACCTCTGATTTGTCTAACGTCGGCACTGTTCTGAGTAGATGGAATGTTCTAAGATCCCAAACTTCAGTATTCGATATCACCTGCAAGAAAAAAGACATATAGATATAAAGAAAACTCCGTCCGACCTATAAGGATAATACAGGAGTTTATTCATAAACGATGATTAAAGTGACCTGCAAACTAGGTAACAAGGTAACTTTAAACAACCTCTATGAATAAGGGGGTTAATATCTGTAAATAATAAATGCATAATATACAATATATAAAGAAAACTCCGTCCGACCCATAAGGATAATAAAGGTTAGGTAAACACATGACCAAATATAATATAAAATTTTACGTAATCATCATAGTAACAATACTTTTCCGCGAATTAATTTTAATTTCCCAGAAATTTGGTGATTTTTAAAAAAGTAACGCGTACCCTGCCCTCCGTCGGCCGCGCATGTATTGCCTACAGCACATCTATTAAGTTACCGCTTTTTACAAAATAATGTTAATTTTTTTAGTCGGGTTTAAGTTTAGCCCGGCTTTGCATTAGTAGAATCAGTTATCTGTACCTATCGGACAGGGTTTTCTTTACGTATTGTATAGAACAGACCAAAATCGTGACAGTCTTATAAATAATAAAAAAGATTAAGACCCGTATTTTTTATCTTGTCGAAATTACCAAAAACTAGTGAGATATAGCGTAGGTATTAAAGATACGGAGTGGGTGCTATTTACGTCACGCCGTCGTATATTTTGCACCACGGCGTGACGTCATGCGACATTTGAAATCAATATATCTTCCTAAGTATTTGAATGAAAGAAAAAATAAAAAATACATGTTCAATATTTTTTTTAAATCTATCTGATGGACATTAAATTATTTTTTTTAGGATACAACCCAATTCCACGAGATCGAAACTCACGCAAGTGAAACAACGAGGCGAAGCTAGTCAGATTTTAATATTATAAAGTAGAAAGGAAAAAAATATCTAATGTGACTCGTACCTTCAGGGAAATCTTAAAACTCAACTAAATAGACACAATTAAATTTAAGCACTCAAGCATCCGGGCCAACAAAGTTGCCTAAAAAATTTTGGCGTTTAGTGTTCAGGCAACCATGGTGGCCTCGCCGACATGTACACTTTAAACGAGTTTTTATTTATGATATATATCAAAGAGCTTCATTAGCTTCTCACTAGATGGTTCTGTATTAAACAACGATTCTCAGATGTATAAAACAGTGCCACACCTGACACATAACATCGGAAAAAAAGTTTGTTTATGAACGGTGAGTGCAGTTTTGTACAGTGGCAGTGAGTTCTGCGATTAAAATGAGAGTAATAAATTATTTTTTATTATCGGACTCTTATTAGAGTTACATATTAAAATAATTGTCGAGATTTATTCTTTCTGAATATGTATAAATACTTTGTATCCAATGTCTGATAAGTTGTCTTTACGAGTGTTAAAGTGGACGATGAAATGATTGCTCATTGCTCATTGTGTGCCGGATTTTCGTCAAGTTTTTGTTTGATATAATATCTTAAAATATGACAAAATAATCCCTGCAGGAAAAATAGTTCATATTTACTCATTAAATAGACTTCTGCTAAAAAATACGAAGAAAATAACGAGGATTTTACGAGCGCTCGGCGCGGCTTGATACCGATCGCGCGCTCGGACGTACAACGCATTCCCAGCTGTCACATCGGGACGTTCAAGTCGATAAAAGCAAGTTATTCATAAAAAAAAGTAACAATAATTAGAAAGTCCCTGACGAGGCCAAAATGCTCCTATCTCAGCAATGTAAGACCACTAGAAGTAAGTAGGATCTACCTCTAAGCCATTCGGATGAAACACTCCACTATGTGTTTGATTGAGTTTGTCAAATTTGTGAATCTCCTTTCCTGTATTCACGTCCCATAACACACCATCTGTAAAGAAAAAAAAAAATCAATATTAAAACAACACGCTTGGATACATTCATCATCATCATCATTTCAGCCGAAAGACGTCCACTGCTGGACATAGGCCTCCCCCAAGGTTCTCCACGACGACCGGTCCTGCGCCTCCCGCATCCAGCGGTTTCCCGCGACCTTCACCAGGTCGTCGGTCCACCTTGTCGGGGGCCTACCCACGCTACGTCTTCCGGTGCGTGGTCGCCACTCGAGAACCCGTCGGCCCCATCGGGCATCGGTCCTACGGGCAATGTGTCCAGCCCATTGCCACTTCAGTGTTGCAATTCTTCGGGCTATGTCGGTTACTCTCGTTCTTCTGCGGATCTCCTCATTCCTGATTCGATCGCGCAGTGAAACCCCAAGCATAGCCCTCTCCATTGCCCTTTGAGTGACTTTGAGCCTTCTTATAAGGCCCCTTGTTAGCGACCACGTCTCAATTCCATAAGTCATCACTGGCAACACACACTGGTCGAAGACTTTTGTCTTGAGACACTGCGGTATTTCGGACGAGAAGATTCTACGTAGCTTCCCGAAAGCAGCCCAGCCGAGTTGGATTCTTTGCTGGATTTTTTCGCTTGGATACGAATGGGGTAAATTACACTTAAAAGTAAAACATAATTATTATTATCATTAAGATTATAAACTAGCTCTTGGCCGCAATCCCGCCTGATGGTAAGCAGTGATGCAATCGTTGATGACAAGGCGCGCTAATTAAGAACCTATTCACTCAGAAAAACTAAGCGAATAGGAAGGAAGACGGCAGTTGAGCGAGGTGATGCAAAGTTCACGACCAACGATGCTGCGCCAAAGGGAGATTGATCTGAAGACCCTCCACGACCAAACTCCCAACACAACAACATTAGGCGCATCGTACCCGGCACACATCGCAACACAACTCCTCAGACCCGTCCTCCGTACGGCTTGGCTCTGTAAGACCTGTCTTTATAACTAAAATCACTCGGTGTATAATGAAAGACGAAAATGAACAAAAACCGCCTTATTACAAACGAGATCTAAGTTTAGTTCCAGACTTTTTTCTCTCGGTGGTAGGCCGGCAGAAGTTACCGCCCACCAGGCAGTCTTGCCGCCAAGCGATTCGTCGTGTTTCGGTGTGATGTCTGGTGAAGCCGTACGGAGGACGGGTCTGAGCAGTTGTGCTGCGATGTGTGCCGGGTACGATGCGCCAAATGTTGTTGTGTCGGGAGTTTGGTCGTGGAGGGTCTTCAGATCAATCTGCCTCTGGCGCAGCATCGTTGGTCGTGAACTTTGCATCACCTTGCTCAACTGCCGTCTTCCTTCCTATTCACTCAGTTTTTTTTTTTGTGTAAATAGGTTATTAATAAACTAGCGCGCTTTAATATCAACGATTGCATCACTGCTTACCATCATACGGGATTACAATCAAGACTAGTTTATAATAATTTAAAAAAAGGCTTAACCTTCGAGTCAGTATTTGTATTTCGAACTTTATTGAGGTTAAGTCAAAGTTCTTAATACAAAAGTGACAACTTAGTACTCGACTAACCTGTCCTTTTCCTACAACATTATTTTTTGTTTTTACGAAAGCCGAAACACGTGTCCAGTAATTTTAAGTAAAGAATCTATGTACCAAATTTCAAAAAGATAACATGAAAAACCACAAAGCTATGAGCTTGTTATCATACTTGGTTGTCCTAACAAAAATATAGATAAAGCTTCGCTTGGGCTGGCGAGCGCGATGCGTTGACCTCTGACGTCAGCTGTTGCGCACGCGCAAGTACTATAATCTATCGTAAGCTGCGTGGGGCGCTCCGTAACCACACTGCAACAATTTCTCAATGTACTTGGGAAAAATATAACATGGAGTAAAAATTATTGGAATCGATTCAGTTGCTTATTCTGAACAAATTATATTCAGGATTAGTATAAACAAAAAATAAGATTGTACAAAGAAACGCATTTCTATAATGATTAGGTTTATAATTCATGGTTTAAACCTGATCTAAATAAAATCAATGTTTTGTAATACGGGGACTTGAGTCTGATTTCAGTTCGACCCATCCACATACCGACCGCGGCAAGCATACCTGACAAAACCAATTCATCGGTCGGGTTATACGTCGCTCTGTTCTTAGCGTACTGGTTGCTAATAGCGGGAGTCAGGGTCATCAGCTCTCTGCCAGTGCGGGTGTCGAAGATCGTGGCCGTCTCCCCTTTGGTACCTATAATTCTCTCGTCAGACATCTTCGAAAATTCCACATACTCTTCATTGTCGAAGTGGAATCTGAAAAAGAAACGATTTAATGATTCTGATTCCCTCGTTCGCAAACTAACATTGTACATTTAATGCTAGGTATAGTTAACGTCGTGGTGGCCTCGTGGTTAAAACACCAGCCTCTCAAGTATGAGTGCGCGGGTTCGATTCCAGGTCAGGCAAGTACCAATGTAACTTTTCTAAAGTTATATGTACTTTCTAAGTATATCTTGGACAGATTTCCACAAAACAAACACAGTCAGATTTCCAAAAAATACTACACATGATTTTTTTATTTTTTCATATAGGTAAACAAAAAATGAAGACGACACGGTGCGTTGAAAAATCGTGTGACGTCACTGCACGCTACACTTTTTAGCGAGCAGTGACGTCACCGGCCACCACTCCTGATCTTTGATGCCTTTTATATTTGTCAGTTTTTATTGATTTGATAAAATAAAATATCATCATCATCATCAACCTTTGTATCGTCCCACTGCTGGGCACGGGTCTCCTCTCATACAGAGAAAGATTGAGCGTAATCACCACGCTTGCTCAATGCGGGTTGGCGATTTCAGACTTGAAAGTCCAGGTTTCCTCAAGATGTTTAATTTACCTTTAGTCATTGGTGTCCAAGATATACTTAGAAAGTACATATAACGTTAGAAAAGTTACATTGGTAAGTACTTGCCTGACTTGGAATCGAACCCGCGCACTCATACTTGAGAGGCCGGTGTTTTAACCACTAGGCCACCACGACTTGTCAAAAACAAAATATACGTATTCAATATTTTTCTATAATCTGAATGACGGACTAAATAGAATCTTTTTTTTTACCCAGCAAACATCCCTATTAGGGCCAGTGTCTTTTAATTTTTAAGAGGTGACTCTAGTGCCGAGGAATTTGAAAAATAGATATTTGAAGAAACTATTGCAATCACACCGCTTCTAACATCTTCCCGTATACAGTATGTTAAGAAAACCCTGTCCGACCCATAAGGATAATAAATGTTAGGTAAACACATGACCAAATATAATATAAAATTTTACGTAATCATCATAGTACCAGTACAAATGAATTTTGAAATAATCTTTTTTTTCCCGCAAATTAATTTCAACTTCCCCGAAATTTGGTAATTTTTAAAAAGTGACAACACCGGTATTATTATGAGCGAATGGCGATGCGACCACGTGCCGCGTGCCCTGCCGCCCGCCGCCCGCGGTATGGTGCTTAACGCACATTTATTAAGTTACCTCTTTTTGCGTAATGACATTAATTTTTTTTTAAGTTTAACCCGGTTTTGTATGCATTAGTAGAATCAGTTATCGATACCTAACAACACCTTCACGGGTCGGACAGGGTTTTCTTAACATACTGTATAGCGAAAAGGACAGTTGTAGCTCAGGCTCACTTTACCTACAAAAAACGTTGACTAAAACACGTTTATTACACAATTGTAGGTCATAAAAATTTTGTTCAGTGAGGGAACCGAACCCAGGACACGCAACGCAGCAATCGATCGCCCAGCTACTACGCCAACCGTGTCATCATAATTTAGAAAAACTAGTCACGCGTGATTCCTTGAAGGAACTTTGAAATGAACCACAAGAACAATAAATAATCTTTGTTATATTCAAAGTCAATATTACAAGAAAATATTTTGACGTGACAACGTCTTAAATTAGGTTGCGGCTGGGAGTCACTTATGAAAAAGTGTAACGCTCGGTAACGTTACGATGAGTCACCGATGTTTTAGTAAACAAAATATATTTCTATAGTTAAAATTTGTGCAATTCTTATTTTCATTCAATTCCTTGTTCCTATTGTGCAATTTAATTATATTCATATCAATAAATATTCTACCGAGAAAAAGACGTTGTCACGTAAAATCTTCGCCCGTAAAACCGACTTTTTAAATGTAATATTTTATTACAGCCGTACATGCGAACAAACACCAGAGGAGCTGCTTCTTTATGCCCGCAAGAAGGACATTAGATTGAAACAACTGAATCCTAGGAAACAAACTGATTCTTTGGATATGGTAAGCTAAAAACCAATCTCGGGTGTGCTTTCAAAGAACACTCGGTCATAAAAATTTTGTTCAGTGAGGGAACCGAACATAGGACACGCAACGCAGCAATCGATCGCCCAGCTACTACGCCAACCGTGTTATCATAATTTAGAAAAAATATTGGTACACTTACAATTGTTCAAAGTCTTTCAAGCTCCATAATGAAGAAAGGGGTCGCCATGGCGTGGTCGCTGATGCTAGTAGAAGTAATCCGTCTCTGCTCGCCTGTAAGAAAGAAAGAATATGCATTTATTCAGCACAGACCTGTCACTGTCATCATTATCAACCTTTTATCGTCCCACTGCTGGGCACAGGACTCCTCTCATACAGAGAAGGATTGAGCGTAATCAACACGCTTGCTCAATGCGGGTTAGCGATTTTAGACTTAAAGTCCAGGTTTCCTCAAGATGTTTTCCTTCACCTTGTAATCAGTCATTGGTGTTCAAGATATACTTAGAACGGGCTTAAAGCCACACGATTCATCTAAAATAAACATACATCAGGTAAAACGTTAGAAAGTAAAAACTCTGATGTAAAACATAGCAGTACAGTGTGCCTTGCGACTTTATTTTTTAATAATTATAAACTAAAGGTTCACAACAATCCCACCTGATGTCAATCAGTGATGCAATCGTTGATGGTAAAGCGCCGCCTGATGGCACTGATTGTTCTTTGACTTTTCCTATTGTAGTTT
Organism: Sesamia inferens; assembly: GCA_037179545.1. Classification (NCBI taxonomy): domain Eukaryota; kingdom Metazoa; phylum Arthropoda; class Insecta; order Lepidoptera; family Noctuidae; genus Sesamia; species Sesamia inferens. The sequence continues at coordinate 6,180,564 of CM073947.1, forward strand.
TAATTTGTAATTGTTTATGTTTTCTTTTTACTCAAAACCAGTATTACACACTATATAGCCAAGCATATTGTACGTTACAGAATTGCATCGCTGACAGGGGTGTTCAGCACTGGTGCAGCTACACAGGAGCTAAATTAAGTATTCGGGAACACTGTTGGAGCTGCTGAACCTTGGACAAAACTATCTTTGCTTTGTGTAGATTCAATTTCTTAGTATTGTATAATTGGATGGCACACGTGTGAGCACAATGTACTTGCTGTAAAGTATCTATTTGTTGGATTATTTTAATTTCCGAATTGTTGTTTTTTTTTTTTTTTGTATTTTCCATAATGGACGCTCTCAGCCTTTGAGTGACTTTGAGCCTTCTCATAAGGCCCATTGTTAGCGACCACGTCTCAATTCCATCAGTCATCACTGGCAACACACACTGGTCGAAGACTTTTGTCTTGAGACACTGCAGTATTTCGGACGAGAAGATTCTACGTAGCTTCCCGAAAGCAGCCCAGCCGAGTTGGATTCGACGATTGACCTCTTTCTCGAAGTTGGACCTTCCTAACTGGATAGTTTGTCCCAGGTACACGTAACTGTCAACAACTTCGAGAACAGAGTCTCCAATCTTTATAGGAGTCGGTACAACATGGACATTAGACATTTCTAGTAGGGAAAGATAAATAATATTTACCTGCAGATGATAGATATATGATTCATGAGCTTGGTACGAGTACTCCTCCACTCCGCTGAACAGGTTGAATACTCGAATGTCGCCGCCAGATGTCGCTGCTAACAACTGCTGTTGCGTCGGCTGGAGGAACATAATAAATGATTCAATCAATTTTATAATCTACATCAATATTGTAGAGACACAATATAAGTCCTTCCCTTTTCTAAGGACGATGATGATGGATAAAAGGGGATGGGTGATATTATACAATATGTAAAGAAAACCCTGTCCGACCCATAAGGATAATAAAGGTTAGGTAAACACATGACCAAATATAATATAAAATTTTACGTAATCATCATAGTACCAATACAAATGAATTTTGAAATAATATTTTTTTCCCACGAATTAATTCCAACTTCCCCGAAATTTGGTAATTTTTAAAAAAGTGACAACACCGGTATTATTATGAGCGAATAGCGACGCGACCACGTGCCGCGTGCCCTGCCCCCGCCGCCCGCGGAAGGGTTGCTTACCGCAAATGTATTAAGTTACCTCTTTTTGCAAAATAATATTTATTTTTTTGGGGATTTTGTTTTAAAGTTTAGCCCGGCTTTGTATATATTAGTAGAATCAGTTATCGATACTTAACAATACCTTCACGGATCGGACAGGGTTTTCTTTACATATTGTATTATGATGTTCGAAGTAATTTCAATTAAAATACAGCGACGGCGTAAAAGTCGTGGTGGCCTAATGGTTAAAACACCAGCCTCTCAAGTGTGACTGCGCGGGTTCGATTCCAGGTCAGGCAAGTACTAATGTAACTTTTCTAAAGTTGTATGTACTTTCTAAGTATATCTTGGACACCAATGACTGAAGGTGAAGGAAAACATCTTGAAGAAATCTGGACTTTAAGTCTGAATTCGCCAACCCGCATTAAGCAAGCGTGGTGATTACGCTCAATCCTTCTCTGTATGAGAGGAGACCTGTGCCCAGCAGGGGTCAGCAGATAATAAAAAGGTTGATGATGATGATGATGACAGTAATGAACACAAGAAAAAACCACAACAATAAACTAATTTATCATAATTCATCAAATACAAAACTACTCTCTCTTTTTTATAATGACTCTAATATAGAAAAAATGTTAAACGAAAGAATCATCGTTAGTTTCTGTTGAGGTATACGAAGATCTGTGAGCTTGTGTCAGCGTGTAATGAATTGTGTCGGTGTAATAAGGATTGTCAATGTGTGCGGTCAGTCGCAAAATTATGTCTTGTGTCGCTAGCTGCTTAGAAACTGATGTGTACATTTATATTAATAAACCGGTGTTAAACTGATTAGAACTTGTGGATTTTATTACGCCCTAACAGGTTATGGGCCCAGTGATCTATATACAATTGATTTCGTGAATATTGGACAGTAAATAAAGTAAAAAGTTGCGGTGAAGTGTTAACGTGAAATAATAGACTCGCCCATTGAACGCGTCCATAGTGCGTATAAGTGGACTCGCCCAAGTTGTTTACAACTTAACATTTCGTTCGTGTTTTTATAGACTGTGTTAACACTAGAACATTATTATGGCTGCTTCTATTAAGATTGAACCTCTAAGTGCTAATAATTATGATACGTGGAAAATTCACATGAGGGCTATTTTGAAGAAAAATGATTTGTGGGAATTCGTATCAGGTACTGTGCCGCGACCGGCGCGTACCGACCCTAAATATTCAGAATGGGTGAAAATGGACGGAAAGGCAGAATCAGATATATTGTTGGCCGTCAGTCCTAGTGAGCTTGCAGCATTAGATGGTTTGGATACCTCAAAACAGGTATGGGATAAATTGAAATCAATGTATGAATCAAGCGGACCCGCTCGTAAGGCATCATTATTGAAGAGACTTGTACTGACGCGCATGAGTGAGGAAGATGATCTCCGAAAGCATATTGCAGATTTCTTTGACGCTGTTAAAAAACTAAAAGAAATCGGTTTAGTTGTGATTGACGAATTATTGGCGATTTTATTGTTGTATAGCCTCCCAGATTCTTTCACTATGTTTCGTACTGCAATGGAATCACGGGATGAGCTACCTTCTACTGAGATACTCAAGGTGAAGATTCTCGAAGATTATGAAGGGAGAAAGGTCACTGTACATGACCAAGGTGCCATGTTTGTCAAACGCACTAGTAAAGCGCATCAGAAAAGTTTTAAACAAGATAACACCTTATTAAACAATAAGGGACAAGTAGAATGTTATCGTTGTGGTCGCCGTGGACATATTGCGAGAGAGTGTAAGACTAAAATTGTAAACAAAGCTAAGCATAGCGCTAAGCAAGCAGAAGGCAGTAGTTCTGAGCGGCAGGAGTATACGACAATGTTTAGTACGACCGAAGAGGCTCGTAAAAGTGAACATAGTAGTTCAGTTTGGTGTATCGATAGTGGATGCACAGGACATATGTGCAATGATAAGCACATGATAAAAGGATTTATGCGACTGGATAATGAACTTAATTTGGCAAACCAAGAGAGTACGCAGATAACCGGGATAGGTGAAGTCAGTATTTCGGTTGATACAGGTTGTGAAAAACGACTGGTAGACATTCAGAAAGTGTTCTACGTGCCGGACTTACGAACAAGTCTTTTATCAGTGTCTAAGATGACAGATCGTGGATTTGAAGTTCATTTTACTAAGCAAGATGCTGTTGTTATTGATAAGAACAAGAAGGTTCATATAAGAGCTGACCGTGTTGGTAATTTATACCATGTGAGATTGGATCAGCATTATTCCAATAATGTACAAATGGTGAAGAAACCAATTGATATGTGGCATGAGCGCTTAGGTCACATTAATGAGCGTGATCTCAAAGCTATGGCCAAAAAAAACTTAGTACATGGTTTGAAGTTCGATGACAGTGAAAAATTGTCGGATTGTGAAACATGTCTAAGTCAAAAAATGACTTGTAAACCATTTCCTAAAAATAGTGAAGAACGCACAAACTCTTTGTTAGAGATAGTACATACAGATGTATGTGGCCCGATGAGACATGAATCATATGGTAAGAAGAAATATTTTGTCACATTTATTGATGACAAATCTCGATGGTGTGAAGTTTATTTCATAGCTAACAAAAGTGATGTCCTAAAAGTGTTTAAAGAGTATAAAGCATTTGCAGAAAAGCTAACAGGTATGAAGATAAAGAATTTACAGTCAGATAACGGAACAGAATATATAAATAAAGAATTTGATGATTTCTTGAGGAAAGAAGGAATTAAAAGAAGGTTAACTGTACCGTATACACCTCAGCAAAACGGAATAGCTGAGAGAAAGAATAGGACGTTGATTGAGATGGCTCGATGTATGATGCATCATGCCGGAAGCCCTCCAGGATTTTGGGCTGAAGCTATAAATACAGCTAACTTTATAAGAAACCGTTGTCCTACAATTGCATTGAAAGGTGAAATACCTTATACTGTATGGAAAGGGAAAAAGCCTACAGTAATTTATTTGAATACATTTGGAGCAAAGCTATACTACAAAGAAAAGGGGACAAAGAAAGGTATATTTGATGCTAATTCAGAAGTTGGAATATTAATGGGGTATGACAATCAATCTAAAGCTTACAGAATTCATAACCCTAAAACTAAGAAAATTGTTATAGCAAGAGATGTTAATTTTATGAAAGAGGGTGCATTTCATAATCAATATGAAGAAATTCTTGAAAGTGAATCCGAAGAAGATGAAAGGATAGATATAAATCTGAATAAACAAATTCAAAATGAATTAATATCAAAGAGGGACAGACTATACATAAAAGCTACAAGAGGTGATTCTAGACCGAGTAAACCGTTTGAAAATATAAATAAAAATTTGGAAATTGATACAAACTGTAGATTAACAAGAAAAAGACATTCAACTGTACTATGGGAAGAGTTAATAGAACCTATTAAAAGGGTTAGAGGGAGGCCGAGACTGGTACGTACAGGTCTGGTAGGAAGACCCAGAAAGGAATATCAGTACCAGCAAAATGATAAGAAAGTGACAGAAGGTGAAACAGACGATGAAGAATCGGAAGTACAAATGTCAGCAAGCATGGTAACGGTTGATCCAATGTCATGGCAAGAAGCTGAAAGGACAAGTGAATATAGAGATTGGCAAAACGCATTAGAAGATGAATATCTAGCCCTAATAAAGAATGAAACGTGGAATATAGTGCCACGACCACATGATCGAAAAGTAATTGGCAACAGATTGGTATTTACAAGTAAAGTAACAGGAAAGAAAATCCGTCTAGTTGCTAAAGGTTGTTCTCAACGGCCAGGGGAGGATTTCCATGAAACGTCATCTCCCGTAGTTCGATCATCATCAATAAGATTGATAGCAGCACTATCATCAGAGTTGGGTCTAGAGATCCATCAAATGGACGTGGTCACTGCCTATTTAAATGGTATATTAGATGAAGAAGTATATATGGAGATACCTTGTGAGATAGATAATGTACTAGATAAGATAATTACTAAGCAACAGATTGGCTCAAAATGCCAAGTTGTTCAAGATGAAAAAATTATTAATACAGCTAAAATGTGGAGGACAAAGATGAATGAGTGTGATGATACAGTAAGTTTGTTAAAGAAATCCCTGTATGGATTACGCCAGTCAGGTTTACAATGGCATAAAAAGTTAGTTAGTAAACTGAAGTTCATAGGTTTTGAGTCGATGCCACAAGATCCTTGTTTATTTGTGTCACAAAACAAACATAATATAATGTTAATTGCTATCTATGTAGATGATTTAATTTTAGCTACAAATGATCTTGCGTGGCTGAAAGATGTGAAAAAAGAATTAATGAATGCTTTTGATATGAAAGACTTAGGAGAGATTAATAATTGCTTAGGTATTGAGTTTGAAAGAGATGATGAAAACAGAGTATATATGAGTCAAAAAATGTATGTTGAAAGACTTTTAGAGCGATATGGTATGTGTGAGTGTAAGCCTGTTAAAACTCCTATAGATAATCTGATAAAATTAGAAAAGCCTAAGGAGAGTAAGATAGATGTTATGAGAAAGCTACCTTATCAGAATTTGATTGGTGCATTAATGTATTTATCAGTGTCGACAAGGCCTGATATTACTTACGCTGTAAATTATCTCAGCCAGTTCAATACTAATTTTGATGTTCAGCATTGGCAGGCGGCTAAGCGTGTCTTGAGGTACTTAAAAGGTACGTCTAATTATGGTTTAATGTATGAGAGGACTGGATTACCATTGTTTGGTGTGGTTGATGCTGATTGGGGTACTAATGCAATCGACCGTAGGTCCTACTCAGGGTATGCATTTATTTTAGCCGGCGCTCCTGTAAGCTGGGATGCACGTAAGCAGAGAACTGTAGCTCTCTCTAGCACCGAAGCCGAGTATATGGCAATTTCTGAAGCTGCTAAGGAAGCTATGTATTTGCAGGATGTGTTGAGAAATGTGAGAATGGAATGTGAGGTTGTTACATTGTTCAATGATAATCAAGGTGCTTTAAAACTTGCCCAAACTAGAAATTATCATTCGAGAACAAAACATGTAGACGTTAGACACCACTTTATTCGAGATATGTGCGAAAAAGGTGTTATCAATCTGAAATATTTGTGTACAGAGAGAATGCCAGCAGATGTTTTTACGAAAGGTTTAGGTGCAACGAAACATTATGAATGCTTAGGTAATCTGGGAATGATAAACAAATGTTAGATTAGCTCACAACTTCGAGGGGAGGTGTTGAGGTATACGAAGATCTGTGAGCTTGTGTCAGCGTGTAATGAATTGTGTCGGTGTAATAAGGATTGTCAATGTGTGCGGTCAGTCGCAAAATTATGTCTTGTGTCGCTAGCTGCTTAGAAACTGATGTGTACATTTATATTAATAAACCGGTGTTAAACTGATTAGAACTTGTGGATTTTATTACGCCCTAACAGTTTCCGATCGGTCTTTTTAGATATTTTTCTTGTCAGCATTCATAAAATTAAAAAATATTTTTTTTAAGTAAATTTCAGCAATAAACGCGGAAGATGGTTATTCCTATTTTTTAAAGACTCTGATGCGTTTGCGTCCGGTCAAAACCGCCGGGTGTAAAGGCCGCTAATAGCTTTGTTTTTATTACCATACTTTCAACTGCGAAATTTTTAGGGTGCTCAATCCTTTTAGACTTCGCTGTCATCATCATCATCATTATCAACCTTTTTTATCGTCCCACTGCTGGGCACAGGTCTCCTCTCATACAGAGAAGGATTGAGCGTAATCACCACGCCTGCTTAATGCGGGTTGGCGATTTCAGACTTAAAGTCCAGGTTTCCTCAAGATGTTTTCCTTCATCTTCAGTCATTGGTGTCCAAGATATACTTAGAAAGTGTATATAACTTTACAAAAGTTACATTGGTACTTGCCTGACCTGGAATCGAACCCGCGCACTCATACTTGAAAGGCTGGTGTTATAACCACTAGGCCACCACGACTTTGTTCATTATTGTACTTACATGGTATTGTATAAAGTCATGTGTTTTTTTAAATGAACAGACAGCTGTGCTGCTGGGGAGTTTGTTCCGCCACTTCTTCTTCCCAGCGAAAGCACTAGGAAGTGTCGATGGGTGGGCGTTTTGTGGGACTGTCTTATGTAATATTGACGTTCAAAAAGTGCTGATTCTCAGCCTAATTTGGACGTAGTTATGGAAAATGGATCCAACCCACAAAAACAGTTTTTTGAGTTACTGTCATAAATGTCTAAAATCTACACATCAACTTTGGTACTCGTATATGCAAAAAATATCAAAGCCGCAAAAAAGTACAGGAAAATACCCATTATTTAAAAGGAAGTTTAAATCTACTGTCATGTTATTTTAATATATAAATTTTAGTTCAAACTTTATTTTCTCAAAAGCAAGTTTGCTGGCTGGATCCTTTTTAGGGTTCCGTAGGCAAATGGCAAAAAAACGGAACATTTACAGATTCGTCAGGTCTGTCTGTCCGTCCGTATGTTACTGCCATTTTTTTCCGAAACTATAAGAGCTATACTGTTAAAACTTGGTAGGTAGATGTATTCTATGAACCGCATTAAGATTTTGATGCAAAAATAAAAAAAAAAATATTGGGAGCGCCCCACACTTGAACTGAAACTCAATTTTTTTTTTTTTCATTAAATACATACGTGTGTGGTATCTATGGATAGGTCTTCAAAAATGATATTGAGGTTTCTAAAATATCTTTTTTCTAAACCGAATAGTTTGCATAACAGACGCTTCCAAAGTGGAAAAAAGTGCCCCCTCCCCCCTCTAACTTCTAAAATAAGATAATGAAAACTAAAAAAACACATGATGTACATTACTATAAAAACTACCAACGAAAATTGTTTTGAATGAGATCTAGTAAGTAGTTTTTTTAATACCTGGTAAATCGTAAACCGCTTATTACCGCGTAATCTTTCATCCAAATAACTTAAATCCTTTAATTTCATAAATCAATGGTACGGAACCCTCTGTACGTGAGTCTGACATGCACTTGGGTTGTATCCTAAAAAATAATTTAATGTCCATCAGATAGATTTATAAAAAATATTGAACACGTACTTTTTATTTTTGCTTTCATGCAAATACTTAGGAAGATATATTGATTTGAAATGCCGCATGACGTAATTAGCCCCCACTCCGTAACTTTAATACGCTATATCTCAGTAGTTTTTGATAATTTCGACAAAATAAAAAATAATTGTCTTAATTTTTTTTATTATCTATAAGACGGACTAATTATTTTTTTGATTTTTATACCTTGGATACATTCCTATTGGCCGGTTTTTGCATAACCACGTCCATTTGAATAATTGAGTTTTGATTTTGATGTTGGTTGTACATACATGGAATATGGTGTGCGTGAAGTAAGCCTCGTCATCCTGCATCCGCATGGTGCGTACTGGCGCGAAGTGCGCGTGTACCAGGCGCGCGTGGAGCCGCGCGTGAGGCGCCGCCGGGCCCGCGTGGATCCGCGCGTGAGCCGCCGACAGCCCGAGCTCGCGTCGGGCCACGCGCGCGCATACATTACCCTCGGACGCGCGCGATGAAAGCGCGCCGCCGCCCACACGGGGCTCGGGACACTTGTGCGGCCTAAGGACAACAGTAACACATCACAACTTTTACTTTAACACTTTGTGTTAATTACTTTCAGACATGAACACCTCTACATCTGTAAAGAAAAGCCCGTCCGACCCATAAGGATTAATAAAGATTAGGTAAATACATGAGCAAATAAAATATAAAATTTTACATAATCATCATAGTAACAATGCCCCTCTTACATTTAACCACGAGCCTCACTTACACCTAATCACGAGCTCCCCTTACATTTAGTCACGAGCCCCTCTAACATTTACTCTCGACTCCCTGTAATATTTATACACTAGCCCCTTACATTTAGCCACAAGCCCCTCTTACATTTAGCCACGAGCCCCACTTACACCTAGCTACGAGCCCCTCTTACACTTAGTCACGATCCTCTCTTACATTTAACCACAAGCCCACTTACTCCTAGTCACGAGAACCTCTTACATATAACCACGAGCTCCTCTTAAATTTAGCCACGAACCCCTCTTGCATTTAACCACGAGCCATTTTGTACTCACTCGAACAAATTAAACTGCGGACATGTAGCGACTGGATTCTTGCACAATGAGTGTTGATTGTAGAGGTATTCAGTGATAATGGTGTGGAGAGTCACGTGGTGCGTGCTGGATGAGGGCTCCCCAGCGGGCACGCTCAGCTGCTTCTGGAGCGAGCGTTTATGCTCCGATGTCGGGGTAGTCACTACTAGGGATGAGTTTTGTACTTTTCTGTAACAATTTCGTTAATAAAAAAAAAAGTTGTCTGTAGAACTCCGTCTACTGCCGATATTTCAACGTGACAACGTCTATTTGCTCTAGGGGTGAGTAGGCGTGGACTCCGTGTGGCGTCAGATTCGGCCGTTACGGTGTTTTCGAGAATGACTCCTCCGTACCAATTTAATAGACGTTGTCACGTCAAAATACGAGTGTGCTTATGACCACACGACTGAAGTGAAACTTCTTTCGCTCCATCTGTATGTATATATATATGTGTGTACAATATATACATGTATACACATATACATATATTAATATTCTATAAATATTTAAATTTATTTCATGGTTTCATTGGTAAATTAATATTTTTGCATAGATCTTCTATTTTTACTGAAAAAAAAAAAACAATAAAACTCGTAGACCTTGTAGTACCAAGCTCGCGCCACGGGCGCCTCTGTGCTTATATCCCCCACTTAACTTCCGTTCGCCTTGCCCGATCACTTTTCGTAACGCTTACATCACGCGTTCGCCAGCTTACTCCCCAAGTCAAGCGTGCGTGAAGAAGTTTCACTTCAATAATCACATTGTACTGGGATCGATCCATCATCACTGACAGGACTATTGTTGCCAATAAGCCTGATATAGTGATGGTGGATCGGTCAGAGCGGCGTGCAATGATTGTTGACATAACCATTCCGCATGATGAGAACCTCGTGAAAACGGAGAAAGATAAAACAAATCAAGTATCTTGACTTGGCTCACGAGGTTGTCGAGATGTGGGATTTGGATTCAGCAATCATTGTACCGATAGTCGTGACAGACAATGGCTTAATAGCCAAGAGCCTCAGCCGACACCCCAGGAAGCTCTCGTTAGACAGCTGATTCAAGAGCTTGATTCAGAAAACTGTACTTCTGGACACGGCTCGCATTGTCAGGAGGTTCCTCTATTAAAAATGTAATTCATATGTACATAAGATAAAATAAAGATAATAATAATAATATAATTTCCAAATCAGATCATTCGTATTGTCAGTATACATGGTTATATTTTCTTACGAAACCTGAATACAATTTGTTCAGAATGAGCAACTGAATCGATTCCAATCATTTTTACACCATGTTGTATTTTTTTCCCAAATACATTTAAAAAGTGTTGCAGTGTGGTTATTAAGCGCTCAACACAGTTAACAGCGAATCAGTGTCCTATGACTGCTGCCGCGCCGCGCCGCTGTAGGCGCGAGTGTCGCATTGACCATATTTTTGTTGGGACAAACAGGTAACATAATAAGCTTATAACTTTGTGATTTTTCATGATAGCTTTTTGAAATTTTGTACATAAGGAATTTATAAATAAAAAATTTATATATTTATATTCTATCCTTTTCTTAATGAATTAGAAAGAAAAATATGCACTGAATTTAAAATTAATTTAGTTTTTGAATAACAGAGTCGGGACTAACTAAGTATAATGTGACATATTTAAGCGCAAGTAGTTAAAACAACGATGCCACATACAACATGTAAAGCCGGCGCCAGACACAGACAAATATTTGTACAAATATTTGCGCGTGTGTTGCAGGCTACGCAAACATTTGAACACAGACAACTTTGAACGCTTTGATGTGCGCTCGAAACCGATAACGAATGGCAAAGTACAAATGTTTTAACAAAGCTTTGAACAAATACTCAAATACCCGTGCTACACATGTGTCCAAACAAATGATCAAATATTTGAACTATGTCTGGCGCCGGCTTAAAGAAATTCCTGTCCGATCCGTGAAAGTATTGTTAGGTATCGATAATTGATTCTACTAATGGATACAAAGCCTGGCTAAACTTAAAAAAAAAAAAATATTATTTCGCAAAAGGAGGTAAATTAGGTCAAACAAAATGCGTGAGTTTTGGCGGGAAAGTCAAGCTGAGTGTCACGCTCATTTTTCATTGGACTTTTGAAATTATTGATAGTGTTGTTTACTAAATAAAAGCGCGTGATTTAAGTAGTAAAAAATGCATTCAGTGAATAATTTATAAAGATCCCTGAGTTTGTTTCGGCTATTTCTTCTCAGAGGGAATCAGTTAGGAAATGCCGGCTTCATCTAGTGAGACGTGTAAAAGTGATCGGTGATCCTACTTGCTTAATAAACGATTTCATTTCAAAGAACACATTGAAATATTTTAGCATAGTGCCCACATCATGACTTTACCCCAAACCCCTCCTAGTCGGCTCACGCGGGAAACGAAAGGAGATAGGTTAGGTTAAATTAAATTGGGATAAGTTACGAAGTTAAAATCCATTTATGTATTCGACTGAAGGACTTGTATCCATGGTCATGAAATAAATTATTAAAAGAAAAATTCAAACAAAATGCCTCCAATATTGTACCTGTTTCTTACAAGGTACTAATGATACTATTGAATACGGTGTTGTCACTTTTTAAAAATTTTGGGGAAGTTAATTGGCGGAAAAAAGATGATTTAAAAATTCATTAGTTACTATGATGATTACGTAAAATTTTATATTATATTTGGTCATGTGTTTACCTAACCTTTATAATCCTTATGGGTCGGACAGGGTTTTCTTTACATATTGTATAGCAGTATTTAAAAACATTACACACACGTACAAACACTAATCTGACATGCAAAATTCAAATAATAATATCAACGGTCGTACAAATATTTGTACTGTACGGGAATCGCACCCAATAGACATAGCAAAACAGCCACAGTATCAACCATGCAGTATAACTGGGGATATAGGAATAACCACACTCAGCCTTCTAATCGGCGAACACATTTTTGTCAAATGATTGCGACTAGTTGGGATCGTTTGGACCGAACGGACCAATGGGCGGTCTGAACGATCCCATCTGATCTGATGACTGGCTAATCCCTATGGCATGGAGGTAGTAAGCACTACGTTGTACGTAGTACTTATTACTTCCATCTTCTATGGTCTATGACCCTGGCTTTGACATCAAATCAACTGTTGGAGGAGTTTGGCGGGAAAGCCAAGATGAGTGCCACGCTCGTTTTTCATTGGACTTTTAAATTATTTATAGTGTCGTTTACTAAATAAAAACGCGTGATTTATGTGGCAAAAAGTGCATTCAGTGAATAATTCATAAAGGGCAGTGAAATATTGTGGCATAGTGGCCACATCATGTCTTTACGCTAAACCCTTCCTAATCGGCCTCACGCGGGAATCGAAAGGAGTTAGGTTAGATTAAGTCAAGTTAGGATAAGTTTAGGGTAAATTAGGATAAGGTAGTATATAAAATTACTGAAGAAAATAATTACTGAAGTCTAGGCTGTATGGCGTACAGTGTCTTTGCCTTTTCCATTCAAAAGTACGGAAAGAAGTGAACCAAAATCAAATCAACTTTGTTTATAGTTTGGCAGTTTTGCATGTTAGGATACGAGACTTTTGATGAAATTATTTTTTTTTCCTGTATTTTGTTTGGTATTTTATTGTTTTTAGTTGTAAAGTGTGTTTTGTTTGTGCGGAATAAAAAATTTTCTTTCTTTCTTTCTAAACAGTCGCAATCATTTGACAAAAATGTGTCCGCCGATTAGGGGGCAGTTCTGTTCAGTTTTTGTTTATAGAAAACAACGCGACACCTTATTTGGCAAATCCGTTAACTCCATATAAGCAAATTCGTCAGAAGATATTATTTTTAATAGTGTACTTTGTTTTATTAAAACTGTGCAATATTTTTTATATATCATACATAATCAGCATAGGTCGGAATAGGGGGAGTGAATTGGGGTCATTGATCGGAAACGTATATATTAATATGGACATTCCTCCGGATTTACGGAATTTGTTGATTATTAAAAATAATATATATAACTGATATTAAGTCGTAAAACCGTTTTATTTGGCCATATCCTTCATTAGAGGCTAAAAATGAAATATATTAATGCTTTGATCGGAATTTGATTGTTTTTATTTTTCAACAAGTAAATAATAAATTAGATGTCGTGGTGGCCTAGTGGTTAAAACACTAGCCTCTCAAGTATGAGTGCGCGTGTTAGATTCCAGGTCCGGCAAGTACCAATGTAACTTTTCTAAAGTTATATGTACTTTCTAAGTATATCTTGGACACCAATGACTGGTGAAGGAAAACAGGTTGAGGAAACCTGGACTTGTAAGTCTGAAATCGACAACCCGCATTGAGCAAGCGTGGTGATTACGCTCAATCCTTCTCTGTATGAGAGGAGACCTGTGCCCAGCAGTGGGACGATAAAAAGGGTTGATGATGATACCCTTGATTAGAGATTAAAAATAAAATATTGAAACGTATTAATGCTTCGATCGGAATTTGATTGTTTTTATTTTTCAACAAGTAAATAATAAATTAGTTTTCTTAGGTACCTTCCTTTACCCCAGGGAAGACGGTGGCATAGTGGTCACGTGCTGCCGTGCATAAGACGTTCAGGAGAGGCCCTCTTACAGTCTCTCCTGGGATGCGCCTTACAGGCATTGCGCAGGGAGGGTTCCGGAAATGGTATTTTAAGAGGAACCGGGACCGTCCCTAGGCGCAGATGGTGATTTTAGTGAGGTAAAAATCCCACACTATCCGACCTCATTCCTCGGGGGTCGGGTGCCTTATGAAGGTATCCCCCCGGAAAAAAAAAAGTACCTTCCTTTAAATGAATTGAATAGTAATAATGTCACTACCAGCATTAACAATATTTACTTTGATCCTCAATTGGGTTGTATCCTAAAAAATAATTTAATGTCCATCAGATAGATTTATATAAAATACTAGCTGACCGGCAAACGTTGTTTTGCCATATAAATAATAGATTAAATTACTAAAATGGCTATTAAAAAATAAGGGTTGATCGTAGAAGGGTGAAAATTGGGGATTGTATGTATTTTTGTATGTTGTATCATAAAATAATAGAAATTAAAAATTTTGACTAAAAAATTAAAAAAAAAAATTTAGGGCTGGACTACCCCTAACATGTAGGGGGATGAAAAATAGATGTTGGCCGATTCTCATAGATACCGGTTAAGCACAAAAAATTTCATCAAAATCGGTCGAGCCGTTTCGGAGGAGTTTAAATCCGAACACCGTGACACGAGAATTTTATATATTAGATTGAACTCGTATTTTTTATTTTTTCGTTCATTCAAATACTTAGGAAGATAATTGATTTGAAATGTCGCATGACGTCACGCCGTGGTATATTTTGTACCACGGCGTAATTGGCCCCCACTCTGTAACTTCAATACGCTATATCTCAGTAGTTTTTGGTAATTTCGACGAAATAAAAAATACGAGTCTTTTTATTATCTATAAGACGGACTAATTATTTTTTTGATTTTCATACCTTGGATATATCCCTATTATCTGTGAACATTTATGAAACAAGTACCAAAAAATCACTCTACCTATTCCGACCTATGATAATGAGCCTATATTTCCCACTCCTGGGACACAGGCCACCTATCGGTGGCCCGATGCGGGTTGGTGGATGTCACATGCCTTCATGATTTTCATGTCAGTCGCATCCAAAGCCCTTCAGCTTTTTTTAAATAATTATAAACTAGCGCTTGACCGCAATCCCGCCTGATCGTAAGCAGTGATGCGATCGTTGATGGTAAAGCGCGCTAGTTTATTATGAGCCTATTCACTCAGAAAAACTGAGCGAATAGGAAGAAAGACGGCAGTTGAGCGAAGTGATGCAATGTTAAACCCAACAACACGACCAACGATGCTGAGCCAAAGGGAGATTGATCTGAAGACCTTCCACGACCAAACTCCCAACACAACAACATTTGGCGCATCGTACCCGGCACACATCGCAACACAACTGCTCAGACCCGTCCTCCGTACGGCTTCACCAGACAAATCGCTTGGCGGCAAGACTTTGTCTGGTGGGTGGTAACTTCTGAAGGCGGCCGATGTTATGACCTACCACCGAGAAAAGCTTTAGCCACGGAGGTTGTCGTTCGCTATAGCTATTATGTTAAATTATATTTTTTTTAACAAGTGTGGTTAGTCCTGATACGTATAATCTGACATGCAAATCAATATTAAAAGTGTAATAGTAATTTTTCTACATAAATATTTATTATATTGTATTTAAATACCTTTTAACAACTAAACTCATATCCGACCGAAGCCAGGGAGGATCGCTTGTGTAACAAAAAACAATTTACTATCAATCTTTGTATGATAATAAAATCACACTTCATCTGCCTCGAAGGGTATATACAAAGTAATATTTTCTTTATTCGAAACCTGAAGATAGTTTGTTCAGAATAAGTAACTGAATATCGTTTTTCCAAAATACATTTAGAAATGGTTACAATCAATCACTGCGCCAGAGCTCAGGATCTTTTGTTCCAGAGCATGGCGCAGTGGTCGATCCAAGTGGCTGTGGTCGCCGAGCCGTATTTCATCCCTGCCCGTGACGACTGGTTGGGATGCATTGACGGCTTGGTGGCCATTATTGGCGGGACTCTGATCGATCCGTCTCGGGGCCGCGGCTGGGTTGCTGCGGTCACGGATGGCATCGTCATCGTGGGGGCGTATTTCTCCCCCAACAAGAGTCTCGCCGACTTCGAGGGGTTCCTTGTCGAGTTGGGCACCGTCGTAGGCCGCTATCACCCTCGTCCCGTTCTGGTGCTCGGGGATCTCAACGCCAAGTCATCGGCGTGGGGATCTCCGGTCACTGACCCTCGGGGCGAGGTGCTGGCGGAGTGGGTAGTGACGACCGGCCTGGTCGTCCTGAATCGGGGTTCGGTATACACGTGCGTGCGGCAGCGGGGCGGGTCGATAGTTGACGTTACTTTCGCTAGCCCCTCTGTCGCCAGCCGTGTCCGTGACTGGCGTGTCGCCGTGGAGGTGGAGACGCTGTCGGACCATCGGTATATCCGGTTCGACGTCTCCGCCCAGACCGCGAGCGGCCGCCATCCAAGAGCCCCGATTAATGACGGCCCGCGCTGGGCGCTTAAGCGCCTCGACAGGGAACTACTCGAGGAAGCTGCCATAGTCCAGTCCTGGATTTGGGAGTCGGCGACGGACGGCCCCGTCGACGTCGAAGCGGAGGCGCTGCGGTTTCGCGGGGCGATGACGCAGATCTGCGACGCGTCCATGCCCCGCGTCCGCCAACAGTCCGCAAGGCGCAACGTGTACTGGTGGAACGACGACATTGCGCGGTTGCGCGTCCAGTGCGTCGCGGCTCGCCGCCAGTACACGCGCTACCGGAGACGACGTCGACGGGATCCCGTCGAGGAGGCCGCGCGGTATGGGGTGTACCGCGCGGCCCAGGAGACTCTGTGGCTGGCCATCGGCGACTCCAAGTCGCGGGCCAGGGAAGAGCTGCTGGGGTCCCTAGATCGGGACCCGTGGGGGCGCCCCTACCGTTGGGTACGGGGCAAGTTGCGTCCCTGGGCGCCCCCACTGGTGCAAAGTATGCAACCCCAGCTGCTGGAGGCGGTGGTATCCACCCTCTTCCCTGAGCGGGCGGGACATGTTCCCCCGGCGATGGTTTCACCCTCAGCCACAGACTCTCCAGAAGAAGAGGGCACCGATGTCCCCGTGGTGACGCAAGCAGAGACGGGAGAGGCCGTGTCGCGGCTCCGGGCCAAGAATAAAGCGCCCGGACCCGACGGAGTTCCTGGCCGAGCTCTCGTCCTTGCTCTGAAGGAGCTAGAGCCCCAGCTGAGGGGGCTCCTCACGGCATGCTTCGAGCAGGGTCAGTTTCCCAGTGTGTGGAAGGAGGGGAAGCTGGTCCTGTTCAGGAAGGAGGGGCGCCCCGCGGACTCGCCGTCCGCGTATCGGCCCATAGTGCTGCTCGACGAGGCGGGCAAACTTTTTGAGCGCATAATCGCAGATCGCCTCGTCGGCCACTTGTGCGGAGAGGGGCCGAACCTGGACGACAAACAGTTCGGCTTTCGTCGGGGGCGCTCCACCATAGACGCCATCATGCGCGTGAGAGCCCTGGCGGAGGATACGGTGTCCCGGGGTGGGGTGGTGTTGGCGGTGTCTTTAGATATTTCCAACGCCTTCAACACCCTACCCTGGAGCTGTATTAGGGAGGCCCTGAAATACCATCGGGTGCCTCCCTACCTCCGCCGCATAGTAGGGGCTTATCTGGAGGACAGATGCGTCATCTATCGGGGACGTGACGGTGCCGGTCGGCACCAAATGTCGTGCGGTGTTCCACAGGGATCGGTCTTGGGACCGCTCCTGTGGAACATCGGCTACGACTGGGTGCTGAGAGGCGAGCTCCCGTCGGGCGCCGACTTGACGTGTTATGCGGACGACACGCTTGTCACTGCCCGGGGGAGCTCGTACAGGGAAGCGACGTTGATAGCCACGGCTGCGGTGTCACAGGTGGTGAACCGCATCCAGCGCCTGGGCCTGGAGGTGGCCCTTGACAAGTCGGAGGCCATGGTTTTCCATGGCCCCCGGCGTGCGCCGGCGCCGGGATCACATATCGTGGTCAGTGGGGCCCGGATAGCTGTCGAGTTCACCATGAAGTACCTGGGATTGGTGCTCGACAGCCGGTGGGATTTCGGACCCCACTTCCGGCGGCTGGCGCCCAAGCTGATGGGTGCAGCAGGCGCGCTATCAACGCTGCTTCCCAACATGGGGGGCCCGAGCGCCGCCTGTAGGCGGTTATACGTAGGAATCGTGCGGTCCATGGCCCTATATGGGGCCCCTGTGTGGGCGATGGACCTGACGGCCGGAACACTCGCCATTCTGCGCAAGCCGCAGAGGGCGATGGCCGTCAGGGTCGTCCGCGGGTATCGCACGATATCCTACGAGGCGGCTTGCATCCTGGCCGGATCCCCGCCCTGGGACCTAGAGGCGAAAGTACTCGCGTCATTGTACCGATGGCGCGAGGAAGAACGGACACGGGGCTCCAGTCCGGTGCAGCGGCAGTTAGAGCTGCGCCGAGAGGAGCTCCGTCAGGTCCTGGTGGCGGACTGGCGGCAGAGGCTTATGCGCCCTACCGCCGGCCTCGTTACCGTCGAGGCGATCCGGCCAGTACTCGACAACTGGCTCGGGAGGAGGCACGGCTCCCTGTCGTTCAGGGTGACGCAGGTACTGTCGGGGCATGGCTGCTTCGGCAAGTACCTGCGTCGCTTAGGCAGGGAGCCGGACGCTCGGTGCCACCACTGCGTCCAATGCGGGGAGGACACGGCGCAGCACACGCTCTCCGAGTGTGTAGCTTGGGAGGAGCAGCGCCGTGTCCTCACAAATGAAGTAGGAGGCGACCTGACGCTGCCGGCAGTAGTGCGGAGGATGGTCGGCAGCTCAGAGTCGTGGGACGCGGTGGTGTCCTTCTGCGAAGACGTGATGTCGCAGAAGGAAGCTGCGGAACGGGAGAGGGAGATATCAACTCCCTTCCCGGGCCGCAGAAGACGCACCGGGCGCCGAGGAAGGGCGGATAACGCCCTCTTCCGCCCCCCATGATTGGGTCCAGGGGCGAGGGACATGGGGAAGTCCCCGCCCCCCATTGATGGACCCCGAGGCGGAGGCGCGCGCGAGTGTCGGCGCGCGCCTTTGAGGCGATGCACGGGGTAGTTTAACACCCCACTACCCCGTGCAGGAGACGAGGCCCGGACAGACCGGGCCAGCACGAGGATGTGGGGCCGTGGAAGAATTTAGACTCCCGCGGCCCCACGCGCGCTCGTGATAGAAGACACACCGGGGTGGTTTTAGTCAGTAAAAGTCTGACATACCCCGTCGCCCACCCCAGGGCGGCGGGCATCCTATGAGGATTTCCACCCCGGCAAAAAAAAAAAAAAAAAGATTAAGTCAAGTTAGGATAAGTTTAGGGTAAATTAGGATAAGTTAGTATATAAAATTACTGAAGAAAATAATTACTGAAGTCTAGGCTGTATGGCGTACAGTGTCTTTGCCTTTTCCGTTCAAAAGTACGGAAAGAAGTGAACCAAAATCAAATCAACTTTGTTTATAGTTTGGCAGTTTTGCATGTTAGGATACGAGACTTTTGATGAAATTATTTTTTTTTTCCTGTATTTTGTTTGGTATTTTATGGTATTTAGTTGTAAAGTGCGTTTTGTTTGTGCGGATTAAAAAATTGTCTTTCTTTCTTTCTTTCTAACTAGTCGCAATCATTTGACAAAAATGTGTTCGCCGATTAGGGGGCAGTTCTGTTCAGTTTTTGTTTATAGAAAACAACGCGATACCTTAATTGGCAAATCCGTTAACTCCATATAAGCAAATTCTTCAGAAGATATTATTTATGATTAATAGTGTACTGTGTTTTATTAAAACTGTACAATATTTTTTATATATCATACATAATCAGCATAGGTCGGAATAGGTAGAGTGAATTGGTTTCATTGATCGGAAACGTATATATTAATATGGACATTCCTCCGTATTTACGGAATTGGTTGATTATTAAAAAAAAATATTTTGATTTTCGTCGTAATCGTTTGATTTGGCCATACCCTTCATTAGAGGCTAAAAATAAAATATATTAAAACTTCGATTGGAATTTGATTGTTATTATTTTTCAACAAGTAAATAATAAATTAATAATAAATAATAAATTAGACGTCGTTGTGGCCTAGTGGTTAAAACACCAGCCTCTCAAGTATGAGTGCGCGTGTTAGATTCCAGGTCCGGCAAGTACCAATGTAACTTTTCTAAAGTTATATGTACTTTCTAAGTATATCTTGGACACCAATGACTGGTGAAGGAAAACAGGTTGAGGAAACCTGGACTTGTAAGTCTGAAATCGACAACCCGCATTGAGCAAGCGTGGTGATTACGCTCAATCCTTCTCTGTATGAGAGGAGACCTGTGCCCAGCAGTGGGACGATAAAAAGGGTTGATGATGATACCCTTGATTAGAGACTAAAAATAAAATATTGAAACGTATTAATGCTTCGATCGGAATTTGATTGTTTTTATTTTTCAACAAGTAAATAATAAATTAGTTTTCTTAGGTACCTTCCTTTACCCCAGGGAAGACGGTGGCATAGTGGTCACGTGCTGCCGTGCATAAGACGTTCAGGAGAGGCCCTCTTACAGTCTCTCCTGGGATGCGCCTTACAGGCATTGCGCAGGGAGGGTTCCGGAAATGGTATTTTAAGAGGAACCGGGACCGTCCCTAGGCGCAGATGGTGATTTTAGTGAGGTAAAAATCCCACACTATCCGACCTCATTCCTCGGGGGTCGGGTGCCTTATGAAGGTATCCCCCCGGAAAAAAAAAAGTACCTTCCTTTAAATGAATTGAATAGTAATAATGTCACTACCAGCATTAACAATATTTACTTTGATCCTCAATTGGGTTGTATCCTAAAAAATAATTTAATGTCCATCAGATAGATTTATATAAAATACTAGCTGACCGGCAAACGTTGTTTTGCCATATAAATAATAGATTAAATTACTAAAATGGCTATTAAAAAATAAGGGTTGATCGTAGAAGGGTGAAAATTGGGGATTGTATGTATTTTTGTATGTTGTATCATAAAAAAATAGAAATTAAAAATTTTGACTAAAAAATTAAAAAAAAAAATTTAGGGCTGGACTACCCCTAACATGTAGGGGGATGAAAAATAGATGTTGGCCGATTCTCATAGATACCGGTTAAGCACAAAAAATTTCATCAAAATCGGTCGAGCCGTTTCGGAGGAGTTTAAATCCGAACACCGTGACACGAGAATTTTATATATTAGATTGAACTCGTATTTTTTATTTTTTCGTTCATTCAAATACTTAGGAAGATAATTGATTTGAAATGTCGCATGACGTCACGCCGTGGTACAAAATATACCACGGCGTGACGTAATTGGCCCCCACTCCGTAACTTTAATACGCTATATCTCAGTAGTTTTTGGTAATATCGACGAAATAAAAAATACGAGTCTTTTTATTATCTATAAGACGGACTAATTATTTTTTTGATTTTCATACCTTGGATATATCCCTATTATCTGTGAACATTTATGAAACAAGTACCAAAAAATCACTCTACCTATTCCGACCTATGATAATCAGCCTACATTTCCCACTCCTGGGACACAGGCCTCCCCTCGGTGGCCCGATACGTGTTGGTGGATGTCACATGTCTTCATGATTTTCATGTCAGTCGCATCCGAAGCCCTTCAGCTTTTTTTTTTAACAATTATAAACTAGCGCTTGACCGCAATCACGCCTGATGGTAAGCAGTGATGCGATCGTTGATGGTAAAGCGCGCTAGTTTATTAAGAGCCTATTCTCTCAGAAAAACTGAGCGAATAGGAAGGAAGACGGCAGTTGAGCGAGGTGATGGAATGTTAAACCCAACAACACGACCAACGATGCTGCGCCAAAGGGAGATTGATCTGAAGACCTTCCACGACCAAACTCCCAACACAACAACATTTGGCGTATCGTACCCGGCACACATCGCAACACAACTGCTCAGACTAGTCCTCCGTACGGCTTCACCAGACAAATCGCTTAGCGGCAAGACTTTGTCTGGTGGGTGGTAACTTCTGCCGGCAGCCGATGTTATGGCCCACCACCGAGAAAAGCTTTAGCCACGGAGGTTGTCGTTTGCTGTAGGTATTAGTATGTTAAATTTTTTTTTTTTTAACAAGTGTGGTTAGTCCTGATACGTATAATCTGACATGCAAATCAATATTAAAAGTGTAATAGTAATTTTTCTACATAAATATTTATTATATTGTATTTAAATACCTTTTAACAACTAAACTCATATCCGACCGAAGCCAGGGAGGGTCGCTTGTGTAACAAAAAACAATTTACTATCAATCTTTGTATGATAATAAAATCACACTTCACCTGTCTCGAAGGGTACATACAAAGTCATATTTTCTTTATTCGAAACCTGAAGATAGTTTGTTCAGAATAAGTAACTGAATATTGTTTTTCCCAAATACATTTAGAAATGGTTGCAGAGTGGTTACCGAGCGGTTACGATAGAACATACTACTAGCGCACGCGCTACAGCTGACGTCAGAGTTCAACGCACCGCGCTCGCACCGAGCTGAGCTATGACCATATTTTGCTGGGACAACCAAGTAGAAAAGCAAGCTCATAACTTTGTGGTTTTTCATGATAACTTTTTGAAATTTTGTACATAGATTCATTACTTAAAATACTGGACACGTAAGCACTGGGTACATAAGCTCGAAGACGTGGATAGATACCGTGGCCCTGGCGCACAGGCAAGAGAAGGTACACGGGTGGATTTTAGTCAATAAAAGTCTGACAAGTCTGATAAGCTCGGCTGGGCAGCGTTCGGAAAGCTACGATACATCTTCTCGTCGTCCAAGATACCACAGTGTCTCAAGACTAAAGTCTTTGACCAGTGTGTGTTGCCAGTGATGACTTACGGAACCGAAACGTGGTCGCTGACAATGGGCCTCATACGAAGGCTCAGAGTTACACAAAGGGCGATAGAAAGAGCTATTCTCGGAGTCTAATCAGAAATGAGGAGATCCGCAGAAGAACCAAAGTCACCGACATAGCTCTGCGAGTCGCTATTCTTAAGTGGCAGTGGGCAGGGCATATTGCTCGTAGAACCGATGGCCGATGGGGCAGTAAGGTTCTGGAGTGACAGTCACGTACCGGAAGACGCAGCGTAGGGAGGCCCCCAACAAGGTGGACCGATGACCTAGTGAAGGTCGCGGGAAGCCGATGGATGCGGGCAGCACAGGACCGGTCAGTATGGAAAGCCTTGGGGGAGGCCTTTGTCCAGCAGTGGACATCCATAGGCTGAAGAAGAAGCCCTTCCGCTTCGCCCAGAGCAGGTAAGGTGATGATTTCCAATCCACAAAAAAGGGGTATGATAAGCTCAATGGGGAGGAGGGAAACTAGGTTTGTCGTTGTGCTAACCTATTGTCGGCGTTACCTGAGTAACATCTCAGACATGGAGATGCCAAACTTAGTAAAAAGGGGTATTATAAAATCACAGATTATTTAGAAGACATAAAAGCTTGGGACTGAGCTGCTCGCTCATCCGCTTCGTGAAGATGTACCGCTCTGTAGATATACCAATGTAATTACTCACCTAAGTTTGATAACAGGAGGTAACGGGCTATTTTCATCGATGTGCATATTATTGGAGCTGTTCAGGTCGGTACTGTCGCGGTGTAGCGGTCCATTGTTGTTAGCGCGGGACACTGACAGGCGAGGCTGTGGGGAAAACGAGCAATGTATACATTTATTTAGACAGTTTTATTGTGAGATTTGATATTACTACCAATCTGCTGAGAGCTTCCGTGGCGTAGCGAGTTCGATCCACGCGCAGTGTGATATTTGTATGCATGAATATGAACACTGAATATGAGCACTGGTCTGGTCGTGCCTCGGAAAGCACGTTAAGCCGTTGGTCCCGGTTGCCATACGAACATCTAGTGGCAGTCGTTACGGGTTGTTGGAGCTCTCAAAAGTCTAGCAATTGGTCTAACTGCAAAACTTCGATTTCGCCTTCAGGTTGTGGAGGTCAGACGGCAGTGGCTTCACGGAAAATATGAAAGTTTAGTCAAAATCAGCAGTTAGACTGGTAAAGCGGACCCCAGATTCCAAAGCTGAAAAAGCTTTGGATGCGACTGGGATTAATGCTGAGATGATGATGATGATGACTCGATCTGTTTGGTTCGGTGGTAGTCCATAACATCGGCCGCTGGCAGAAGTTACCACCCACCAGACAAAGCCTTGCCGCCAAGCGATTTGTCGTGTTCCGGTATGATGTCTGGTGAAGGCGTACGGAGGACAGGTCTGAGCAGTTGTGTTGCGATGTGTGCCGGGTACGATGCGCCTAATGTTGTTGTGTCAGGAATTTGGTCGTGGAGGGTCTTCAGATTAATCGGTTTAACATTGCATCACCTCGCTCAACTGCCGTTTTCCTTTCTATTCGCTCAGTTTTTCTGAGTGAATAGGTTCTTAATAAACTAGCGCGCTTTGCCATCAACGATCGCATCACTGCTTACCATCAGGCGGGATTGCGGTTAAGCGCTAGTTTATAATTATTAAAAAAAAAAAAAAAAAACTGACTCTGGTGGGCGTGGAGGGTGTGTAGACTGGCGGGGGCGGCGGGGGCGGCGGCGCGGGGAGCGCGGCGGGGGGCAGGCGCGCCTCCCGCTGCAGGGTGGCGGCGCTGGCGCTGAGCCCTCGCGCGGCGAGGTGTGCTGCTACCAGCTGCAGTAGCTGACGCTCGTTGTAGTTTATACGCGTTTGGGCGACTACGTTTGCCTGTGGACGAAAATGTTTAATTTTGTAGTGGTTAGCACAATTCAGTTAATTATTTTTACTGTCGAACATTTTTTTTTTCTTTTTTTTTCACACAGATTGAGCTAGCCCCAAAGTAAGTTCGAGACTTGTGTCATGGGATACTAACTCAACGATACTATATTTATAATAAATACATATATAGATAAACATCCAAGACCCAGGCCAATCAGGAAAAGATCATTTTCCATCATGACCTGGCCAGGGATCGAACCCGGGGCCTCCACGTCGCAGGCAGGCGTGTTAACCGCTTTTTTACATAACGTTCTCTCATACATTGGGCGACGATCCTTACCCCCCTTTCGGGGGTGCATCCGCGAAACGTGTCCATTCCACTCCTATTTCAGCCTGCCTGTTTTTTCTCCAACAACTTTTTTTTTTTTTTTTATGTTTATTCATTAGATACAGGTTTGTTCGTTTTGTACCATTAAACCAGAAATTGTTTGTATTGGTACTCACATTCACTATAACAACTCTTAATACAGCATAACATATTTTGTATTACCCATACAATTTTTTTCCCTTATTAATAATCCCCTCACTCATAAACGCCCCCAAAGCCGATCAGCGACTCCCCAAACACAAACCCTTGACGTTCTAACGTCACCCAACTCAAATCAATCCCTATGAATAAACACCACAGTGTTTAAGGGGTTCATTCACAAACGATAACCAAACCTAAGTGACGCAAAAGGCCAAAGATGTATGCTCAAAGAACAGCTAACTCCAAGCAACGTCCACGAACAAGGTGGTATATAACCAAATAACGTAAGTACACAAATAACTATACTTTAACAAAACGTAATAAAATAGGGGTTAAAAGGGTAAATTAAAAGCAAAAAATTAAATAATTTGACAAAGTACAGCTGTAAACATCCATCCAGCAAGTGAAATGAGTCACATGCATGTTTTGAATCTATGCTGCTCGCTCCTGGGCTGCTTATTAAAAAGATCGTTTTTTTTTTTATTTTATTTTTTTTTGTTGTTACTTGAGTTATAGTACTCATCCTTTGCACCTACCTCCATCCTTCTTGTTATATGCCACAAAGGATGGAGACAATCTCGAACATCTGATGGTTACTAGGTTTGTGGATGGAAGACGTTCTAGAGGTCACAGTCCAAAAAGGTGCACTGACCAAATTCGTTCATCTCTGGACACCGACCTGCATGATGCTATACTCGCGGCCAAGGAGCGTAACAGATGGCGAACTATCGTAAAGGAGAAGATAAGCGGGGATAGATAGAGGATAGATATGGGGTTTATCCATTGTACCTCTGTATGTCTCGCTGGTGGTGGCGTGTGTGTTGGGTCATTAGGTTCCCTTCAATATGGTTGAGCTGAATGATGCTGATCCATTCGTCATGTTCGTGAACGGACGCCGTCAGAGGGGACTGGTCATCTCTTAGCTGCTACGGCGTATCTTAATTTCTGAATTGTTGTTTTTTTTCATAATGGACGCTCTCGGCGTACAATATATTTCTGCATCGTTCTCACACGATTGATTTCAAAATGGATGATGTAATCAAATATTTGTATCAATAGCTTGATAATTTAAAAGAGTGTCCATGGAGTTTCTTGCCCGTTCTTCTCCATAGGTACCTACTCTTTGGAATGGGCGACTAGCTTCACCTTACTGACTGACCGACCTTCTGACAATTCAAAAGTGCCTGTAACTGGTTTATTTGAAATAAATGCTTTGATTTTGATTTTTTTTTTACCCGTTGATGTACCACCATGTTTGTACTGGGCATGGTCGGGTACAGTGAATTGAGTGTGCGACGACAATTCACTCTTGTCGTCTATTTAATTAATTTCGTCGGTCTCCGTGGCGCAGCGGTCAAAAGGCCTGCCTGCGACGTGGAGGCCCCGGGTTCGAGCCCCGTTCGGGTCATGATAGAAAAACGATCTTTTCCTGATTGGCCTGGGTCTTGGATGTTTATCTATATATGTATCTATTATAAATATAGTATCGTTGAGTTAGTATCCCATAACACAAGTCTCGAACTCACTTTGGGGCTGGCTCAATCGGTGTGATTTGTCCGTATAAAAAAACAAAAAAAAGAAAAAAAAAAAAAGACTCCGGGTAAGGAGCATAATCCGGGAGTGCTTCAGTGCTTGCGGTTTACTGTTCCAGACCGCTACGTGTGGAGGCGGCGGCGCCCTGCACTGTTGACTGTGCCAACTGCCAGAACCAACCTGCTGGCCAAAGCACCTCTCACGCGAGCAATTCGTACTATTAACGGAATTCAGAATAGGTTGGACATTTTTTCGTGTTACTTTGGTGAATTAGCAAAGGTAGCTTTATATATAATATAATATGTTATGAAAGCAATAATTAGTTTACTGTATTGTTATAATTATAAGGTTGTATTGTTTTAGTTGTACTTAAGTAGTTTTGTGTTAAGTAAGTTAAGTAATTGTGTAGTTTTTTTTTTTTAATTATTAGTCTTAGCTATCGCATGAGGTTTCTAAACCTATAAGATAAGATAAGATTTTATTTGCATAAACATGTGTGTGTACATACATAAAAAGTGCATACATGGTGATAAATAATATTAAGCTCCAACATGTTTGTCAGAATATGACGTGCAAAATAGTTAAACAATCTAAAGAAAAAATATCACAATATTAAACGTTTTCATACTTATTTACTAATGTATTATAAAATTATCAATTAAATCAATATTATTATTATTTAAGTCAGTCAAAATGAAGTCAATTAATTGTTTATGTCAAAAAAATTCTTTTCATTGAGGAAATCATTAATACTATAATATGCTCTGGCGGTCAAAAAGTAAGAAGTTTGTTTTTATACATTGATAGAGGTAGCTCTCTCCAACTTTTGGGTACTTTATTATAGATGACTGGACCCATACAATATATGCTTTTGCGCATTAGGCTGGAGACAAAGTTGGCCATTATCACGTCTATTACGTGGGAATATGTCGGATAGACGCTTATAGTAACGTGCATTCGACTTAACAAACACAGCAACCTCCAAAATGTACAAGCATGTACAAGCAATGTATAATGGTAGTTGTAAGTTTTTAAAGATAAATAAATAAAGATAATTCCGTAGGGACATCACGACCCTCAGTAATGAGGAGAACGACTTGAGGAGGAGGACTCACCCTATGAATATTAGCTAGTGAAGTCTCAAACTCTGCGCCCATGTGTTTGCTCTTGCCGGAGACTCGCTCCAGCAGCTCGAGGGCATACTTCTGGAACATGACGTGTTCTTGTCGCTTCTCTTGGAGTATTGGGTCTCGCATTAATACTGTAAATACATCATCAGGCTGCATAAAACTGTTAAAATCTCAAGTACACCCACTGTGCATACTTCAATATACAATGAAATGAAATGAAATCGTTTATTAAGCAAGTAGAATCACTGATCACTTTTACACGTCATGTTTTTTTTTCCTAACTGACTACCTCTGAGAAGAAATAGCCGAAACAAACTCAGAGATCATCGTCTTTTATCAAGTCCAGACATTAAAAATGAAAATGTTTACAATAATTTGCGTTATAATTACGCACATTGCTTAATTACAATGCTTAACAGAGCGAGCAGCTCAGTCCCAAGCTTTTTTGTCTTCTAAATATTCTGTGATTTTATAATACTCCTTTTTGCAAAGTTTGGCCTTTATATAGTTTTTAAATCGGACTGGATTCAAATACACATACAATAGGTAAAGAAAACCCTGTCCGATCCAAAATGATAATAAAGGTTAGGTAAACACATGACCAAATAAAATATGAAATTTTACATAACCATCATAGTAACAATACTAATGAATTTCATACCAGAGCCTATTCACTCTAGCCAAGAAGACACTCAAATTGTAGTCCGACGGAAACACCGCCGCTGGCAAATTGTTCCAGTCCCTCGATGTATAAAGGAGGAGGCGAAACGCTTCGTTCGGATCGTACTGGTGTTATGTCCGATGGTGGAACGGAGATGGGGGAATTAAATCATGCAATTTCCTCGCACACTCATCAAAATGCATCCTGTAGAACACCGAAAGGCTAGCTACTCTACGCCTGTGCTCTGGGCTTTGGAGATCGTTTTGAGTTAAATCTGGGTCGCCAATCAGCCTCTTCGCACTCCTCTCCACTGAATCCAAAGTGGTCAGATGACATTTTGGAGCATCAGCCCAAATGTGGCTGCAGTACTCCACACACGAACGAATCTTTGACAGTCGTTACGGGACGTCATAAGCCCGAAAGTCTGAACATCAGTTTTATCAAGGAGTATCTCAGTGTTAATCCCAGTCGCATCCAAAGCTTTTCAGCTTTGGAGTCTGGGGTCCGCTTTACCAGTCTAACTGCTGATTTTAGCTAAACTTCAATATTTTCCGTGAAGCGACTGCCGTCTGACCTCCACAACCCGAAGACGATATCGAAACATTGTAGTTAGACCAATTGTTGGACTTTTGAGGGCTCTAACAACCCGTAACGACTGCCTCTAGATGTTCGTATGGCAACCGGGACCAACGGCTTACGTGCTTTCCGAGGCACGACCAGACCAGTGCAAATATTCATATTCATGCTTACAAACATTTATACTGTGCGGGGATCGCGCCACGTTCGCTACCGCTACGCCACGAAGACTGTATCACCAAGGAGTATTGTTTACCCAATAAATGGGTTGTGGAGATCAGATAAGGCTGTTACCGGTTAGAAAGGAAGCCGAGCCCAAAGTCGTTCGGAAAAGTAAGACCAGATAATGATTCAGTGTACCTGCGTCGCTTAGGCAGGGAGCCGGACGCTCGGTACCACCACTGCGTCCAATGCGGGGAGGACACGGCGCAGCACACGCTCTCCGAGTGTGTAGCGCCGGGAGGAGCAGCGCCGTGTCCTCACAAATGAAGTAGGAGGCGACCTGACGCTGGCGGCAGTAGTGCGGAGGATGGTCGGCAGCTCAGAGTCGTGGGACGCGGTGGTGTCCTTCTGCGAGGACGTGATGTCGCAGAAGGAAGCTGCGGAACGGGAGAGGGAGATCTCAACTCCCTTCCCGGGCCGCAGAAGACGCACCGGGCGCCGAGGAATGGCGGATAACGCCCTCTTCCGCCCCCCATGAATGGGTCCAGGGGCGAGGGACATGGGGAAGTCCCCGCCCCCCCTATTGATAGACCCCGAAGCGGAGGCGCGCGCGAGTGTCGGTGCGCGCCTTTGACGCGATGCACGGGGTAGTTTAACACCCCACTACCCCGTACAGGAGACGAGGCCGGATAGACCGGGCCAGCACAAGGGTGTGGGGCCGTGGAAGAATTTAGACTCCCGCGGCCCCACGCGCACTCGTGATGGAAAAGACACCGGGGTGGTTTTAGTCAGTAAAAGTCTGACAGACCCCGTCGCCCACCCCAAGGCGGCGGACATCCTATGAGGATTTCCACCCCGGAGAACAAAAAAAAAAAAGAAAGATAATGATTCTGTAGAATATTTAGTATCTGAGTTGCATCTGGGAGAAACCAGAGCGGGTATTTTTTTATAATTATAAATTTGTGCTTAACTGCAACCCCGCCTAATGGTAAGCAGTAATGCAATCGTTGATGGTAAAGCATGCTAGTTTGTTAAGGGCCCACTAAAAAAAACTGAGTGAATAGGTAGGAAGACGGCAGTTGAGCGAGGTGATCCAATGTTAAACCCAGCAACACGACCAACGATGGTGCGCCAGAGGGAGATTGATCTGGAGACCAACCACGACCAAACTCCCGACACAATAACATTTGGCGCATCGTACCCGGCACACATCGCAACACAACTGCTCAGACCCGTCCTCCGTACGGCTTCACCACACATCATGCCGGAACACAACGAATCGCTTGGCGGCAAGACTTTGTCTGATGGGCGGTAACTTCTGCCGGCAGCCGATGTTATGACCTACCACCGAAAAAGCTACCTTTAATGCTGTAAGCCTTACCTTGTATCTGCGAAGTAGTGAAGAGTGGTAGCTTGGATATGATTTGTCTCACTGTTGGGCATCTTGCTAGTCCAGCTAAAGCTCTGCATGCTAGTCCACGCAAGCGATCCGCGTCAGTTATGGGTGATTTTACCATCATTAACGATAGTAATACCTGAAAAGATAATATTTAACTGTTTTGGTAACCAAACAGCGATACACAGCTTGGAAGACAGCAGGTTTCAGCAGGATGCTGATACGCTTGCCTCGAAAGCTATAGCTAATGTTCTCAATTTTGAAACGTTTCTTCTAAACGTTTTTTCTTTCTTTCAAATAACCTTTAAAAGTGAAAACACCATTTGTGACGAATGACGTGAATAGCGATGCGACCACGTGCCGCCTGCCCTGCCCCCTTCAACCACGCATGTATTCCTAACGTGTTGCCTACCGCACATGCATCAAGTTACCTCGCTTTTTCGAAGTAATATTTATTTTTTTTAGGGGGATCTTTTTTTAAGTTTAGCCCGGCTTTGTTGGCATTTGTAGAATCAGTTATCGATACCTAACAATACCTTCACCGATCGGACAGGGTTTTTTTAAATATTGTATAAGAGGAACACTGATAATTTTTGAGGTTTCTAACACATGTCGCAAAATAAACCCATTTTTTTTTTTTTAGTTTACATTGCAAACGCTGGCTGATCCCTATGAGATAGATCAAAATGACGTACAGTATTGTAGAACTTAAAATGCCTACAAAAAAGTCTGCGACACCATATGTTTACCTACTATATTTTCTTCATTGTACTATATTTTCGTTCACTTTTTTATGTTTGAAAAGTTAATTAAAATGCCAGTCGAAATCAGAGCCCACTATTTGTTCCTTATTATTAATCCTTATCCAAATAAATTACGTCATATCAAAGGTAATTTTAGTAGCAGCAGATCTCTTTTTGAATTATTAGAATTGGTTGATTCTCACGCCCCTGCCGGCCGCCTGCTACTTGAGTGTTTCTCTGCTTAAACCGCGGAATAAGTGGGCCGGAGCGGAGGACCATTATTTCGAACAAACTTGCTACCTTGGTAGGCTTGCATTCTGTTTGAAGGTGGTGGAACTGGCTATCCATGGACAATAAGGTCGATGTATCTTGCAGAGCCAGATATTGGCTGATGGGCGGCACAGTAGACATTATTTTGATTGAAGGGCTACCGTTTCTTGAGGAAGACTTAGGTACCTATATGATTTTTCCACGTACGAAGCCGGGGCGAGTCGCTAGTTATCTATATTAACATAACGATGTATCAGAACGCCTGTGAAAAAGCAGGTGTAAATTTCACTCACCATAATACCGTTGTTAGTGCGTACACTCTCCCACACTTTCTGGATTAGATCTTCGTAGGACTTTAGGGCAGTTTTCTTTTTACTAGATCCTGTTATTGAGAAACGTGTCGTTGAGGTGCCAGCCTGGGAAATTAAATATGCAATTATTACTAGCTAAGCAAACAGTAGGCCTAGTATGAGTTTTCAATACGAAACTCGTTCGATCGTATCGAGCGCGTTTGACTCAGCGATTGGCCCGCTTCAAGGTCGTAAGAACTCTCAACCAATGAGAGCGCCAAACGCGCTCGATACGATCGAACGAGTTTCGTATTGAAAACTCATACTAGGCCTACAGGTGATCTGGCAGAGAACCAAAATTCAGTACGAAATGGCTTTTATAACAATCCCAACACGTAACATTGGCTAAATGGACAAACCGTGCGCAGTCAAAGAAGAAAAAAATAAAAACTTTTTACAAAAAAATAGAAACCAACTTCAGAAAAAACACTTTGTTTTTTTTAAGTAATTATAAACTAGCGCTTGACCGCAATCCCGCCTGATGGTAAGCAGTGATGCAATCGTTGATGGTAAAGCGCGCTAGTTTATTAAGAGCCTATTCACTCAGAACAAAACTGAGCGAATAGCAAGGAAGACGGCAGTTGAGCGAGGTGATGCAATGTTAAACCCAACAACACGACCAACGATGCTGCGCCAAAGGGAGATTGATCTGAAGACCCTCCACGACCAAACTCCCAACACAACAACATTAGGAACATCGTATCCGGCACACATCGCAACACAACTGCTCAGACCCGTCCTCCGTACGGCTTCACCAGACATCATGCCGGAACACGACAAATCGCTTGGCGGCAAGGCTTTGTCTGGTGGGTGGTAACTTCTGCCGGCGGCCGATGTTATGGCCTAAAGGAAAAAGAAGTCGGTGTCTCGAGGTTTCTGTTGTTTCGCTCGCCACCGACTTCTAGAGCCATGACAAAAGTATTGTCTTTTTCTTTAAAGTGTTTTTGAAGTCAGTTTCTATTTGTTGTAAAAAGTTTTTATTTCATGCTTCTCAGTGTCTTAGCCGAAATTAGAAAATTACTTTTTTCATTTCATAACAATAGCGGCAGCCATAACCCATGTTAGAATAAGTTCTCATCAATACGAAAAAAAAACCCCTATCTCAAAAACTACTGAACCAATTTTGATGAAACTCATAGTATTCCCTAAGTTGAACAATACATAGTACAACAAAAAAAGAATTACTTAAATCGGACTTGTAGTTCCGGAAATATGAAGACATCATACATACACTTGAAATTTGGCTTACATACATACGGGTCGAATTGATAACCTCCTTTTTTCGAAGCCGGTTAATAAAAATATCAGGAGTCAGTACTCACCCGATGCACGGGCGCGCAAACACAGTTGACGAGGACGTTCAGCGCCGCCTTCTGCACCTCGGGCTCCGGCACTATCTCGCCGTCCGCGGCACCTGCCAACACGTCTGTATAACTGTTAATACTGGCTCCTGGTTTAATGGACGACCGTTTTCATAATGGGTCCACTAGTACCGACCCCTTTGAAAAAGATATCATAGCCTAGCAAAGGAAAATGAAGGAACACGGGTGGATCTTGTGTCTGGCTGTTTGTGTGAGTTTAAAATGTTTTTTTTTTTTTTGTAGTGTGTCACTAGTTATGACTTTGTGTCAATTGCAAGTAAAAGCTAAAGTTTTTTTTTTTTTTGAAGTAATCAAGAGTTTCTTTCTTTTTAGGCTTCGCACGGTTTGTGCATTTAGCCAATGTCATGTAATGAATTATTCATGTCGAAAAAAACGGCCACGTGAACCGTCTACGAGGGAGGTTTGAGGCAGTCATGAAGAGGCCACTATGCTGCGATACCTCAATGTTCTTTTTATTACATTTTTATTTAGTAAACAACACTATAAATAATTTAAAACGTCCAATGAAAAACGAGCGTGATACTCAGCTTAACTTTCCCGCCAAAACCTTTCGTTTTAAATGTTTGTGGACGCACCCATGACACCGGAGTCATTTCTAGTGTAGTGCAAAGTATTTTTTTTAAAAAGAGAGAGAGAGAGAGAGGAGAGAGAGAGAGAGGAGAAAGGGAGAAAGATAAAGAGAATTCAGTTTTAGTTTCGCTTTACTATCATTCAGATGTTTATTTGAAAAATGCCAAAACGAAAGGTACAATCGTTATCATTACGTGAAAAACTGAAGTTAATATCCGTTTATGAAAGTGGGAAGGATTAATGGAATTATGGCTATTAATGGAACCCTCTGTAAATGAGACAGATATTTATTTATACCTGTATATCTGAGTAAGTGGAATATCTCTATAAGTGCCACGACATTGCAGGTCCCTTGATTTCTCACTTAACCAGGTTTCACTGTACTTAGATACTGAACGTAACAGGTAAGTAAGTAAATTAGTCAATAAGTGGTCGTTGAACAAGATCATAACGATAAGTATTGTTCCCTCACAAGTCTCTTGAATTCCTGTAACGATTGTGCGCGTTTATTTTCAATTGGCTTGTAAAAATAATTTAATGTCCTTATAAAAAATATTGAACACGTATTTTTATTTTTTCTTTTATTCAAATACTTAGGAAGATATATTGCTTTGAAATGTCGCATGACGTCACGCCGTGGTGCAAAATATAGCACGGCGTGCCGTAATTAGCCCCCACTCTGTAACTTTAATACGCTATATCTCAGTAGTTTTTGGTAATTACTACAAAATAAAAAATACGGGTCTTAATTTTTTTTTTATTATCTATAAGACGGACTAATTATTTTTTTGATTTTCATACCTTGGATACATCCCTATTGGTAATGACTGTGCCAACCGTGTTATCAGAAAGAAAAAAAAACACTTACCTGGCACAATAAAGACTTTTTTTGGATGGCACATCATCAAATGACCCTTCCTCTCTGCCAAGAGCGGGAGGACGTGTCAGACTTTTGCTAACTAAAACTCACCCGAGTTCCTTCACTAGCCTATTCGCCAGGCGTTTCCATTTTAATGATATTTTATTTTTTGCTTTTGCTTTGCTGGTATTTTGGCGTAGCTAGCTTGCATATGATAAATAATTTCATTGTTGTTGTGTTTATTACTGTACCTACATAGTATTGTATAAAGTCAAGTTTTTTTTTTTAATGAACAGACAGCTGTGCTGCTGGGGAGTTTGTTCCGCCACTTCTTCTTCCCAGCGAAAGCACTAGGAAGTGTCGATGGGTGGGCGTTTCGAGGGACTGTCTTATGTAATATTGACGTTCAGAAAATGCTGATTCTCAGGCTAATTTGAATAAATGACATTTGATTTTGTACAACACATGTCTTTAGAAAGAGAAAAAAAATATAGGCTTACCTAGTACAATATTGACTCCGGTTGTCATCTCGGCGTCTTTCAAATCCAATTTTTCTGTAAGCAATAGTTGAACACGCGGC
Source organism: Sesamia inferens (assembly GCA_037179545.1). Classification (NCBI taxonomy): domain Eukaryota; kingdom Metazoa; phylum Arthropoda; class Insecta; order Lepidoptera; family Noctuidae; genus Sesamia; species Sesamia inferens. The sequence continues at coordinate 6,216,011 of CM073947.1, forward strand.
GCCACACAACAGACAGAGATGACGTCTAACGCAGACCGCACAGTCTCTGATCTGGGGAGAATGATCTATATTGTAGCGGTGGCAAGGTTTTTTTTTTTAATAATTATAAACTAGCACTTGACCGCATTCCCGCCTGATGGTAAGCAGTGATGCGATCGTTGATGGTAAAGCGCGCTAGTTTATTAAGAGCCTATTCACTCAAAAAAACTGAGCGAATAGGAAGGAAGACGGCAGTTGAGCGAGGTGATGCAATGTTAAACCCAACAACACGACCAACGATGCTGCGCCAAAGGGAGATTGATCTGAAGACCCTCCACGACCAAACTCCCAGCACAACAACATTAGGCGCATCGTAACCGGCACACATCGCAACACAACTGCTCAGACCCGTCCTACGTACGGCTTCACCAGACATCATGCCGGCACACGACAAATCGCTTGGCGGCAAGGCTTTGTCTGGTGGGTGGTAACTTCTGCCGGCGGCCGATGTTATGGCCTACCTCCGAGTATCAAATTAAAATTCTTCTAAGGAATGAGCTTCCTCTTGAGATCAGGACGGTAACCGATGATGGAGTCAGTTAGCACCATAGTGTTTAAGGGGTTTATTCATAAACGATGATAAGTTAAGTGACGTGCAAATCATCTCAGCGTTAATCCCAGTCGTATCCGAAGCTTTTCAGCCTTTGGGGTCTGGGGTCCGCTTTACCAGTCCAAAGGCTCATTTTAGCTAAACTTCGATATTTTCCGTGAAGCGACTGCCGTCTGACCTCCACAACCCAAAGGCGATATCTAAGCATTGCAGTTAAACCAATTGTTAGACTTTTTGAGGGCTCCAACAAACCGTAACGACTGCCAATAGATGTTCGTATAGCAACAAGGACCAACGGCTTAACTCGTGATATTACTACCGTCTGGTGATATTTCGTGATTTTTTTATATACCCACTCCCTCCTTCGAGCCTCGCATGATTAATGGACGGCCCCATGTTATATAAAAAAAAAGACAAAGCCTTACGCCAAGCGATTTGTCGTGTTTCGGCATGATGTCTGGTGAAGCCGTACGGTGGACGGGTCTGAGCAGTTGTGTTGCGATGTGTGCCGGGTACGATGCGCCTAATGTTGTTGTGTTGGGAGTTTGGTCGTGGAGGGTCTTCAGATCAATCTCCCTTTGGCGCAGCATCGTTGGTCGTGTTGTTGGGTTTAACATTGCATCACCTCGCTCAACTGCCGTCTTACTTTTTACTCGCTCAGTTTTTCTGAGTGGATAGGCTCTTAATAAACTAGCGCGCTTTACCATCAACGATTTCATCACTGTGTACCATCAGGCGGGATTGTGGTCAAGCGCTAGTTTATAATTATTAAAAAAAAAAAAAAAATCCCCAAAGCTGCAGTGTGGTTATCGAGCACATAACACAGTTCACGGCAGATCATAGTGATACAAGGCCCGTGCGTACAGGGATGGCCGCGATGTTCCTATCGGGATAGAAAATAATACAAGAGAAACCTCGAGATGCAATTCTACAGTATGTAAAGAAAACCCTGTCCGACCCATAAGGATAATAAAGGTTAGGTAAACACTTGACCAAATATAATATAAAATTTTACGTAATCATCACAGTACCAATACAAATGAATTTTGAAATAATCTTTTTTTCCCGCGAATTAATTCCAACTTCCCCGAAATTTGGTAATTTTTAAAAAAGTGACAACACCGGTATTATTATGAGCGAATAGTGATGCGAACACGTGCCGCGTGCCCTGCCACCCGCCGCCCGAGGAATGGTGGTTAACGCATATTTATTAAGTTACCTCTTTTTGCGAAATAATATTTATTTTTTAGGGGGATTTTTTTTTTAAGTTTAGCCCGGTTTTGTATGCATTAGTAGAATCAGTTATCGATACCTAACAACACCTTCACGGGTCGGACAGGGTTTTCTTAACATAATGTATAGTTCTGTGTTATTACAATACCTGCCGTTAAAATTCCATTCTAGTGCCAGGCTGGTCACTTGGAGTAGCAGCGAGACGCCGCCCAGCTCCAGCAGTTCGTCTACAGCTGGCCAGCGGGTGCATGCCACACTCTGCAGCAACTCTATCTGTTCTTGGACTTCTTCGGGAGAGGACTTGGAGGCCTGAGGACAAAAAGTAAACATGTATACTATTTCTCAAAATCAAAAGTCATTTAATCAGCGCATCAGCGCTTTTTGAACGTCAGTCTAAACTAATATATAAAGCTGAAGAGTTGGTTTGTTTGTTTGAACAATTTTTGCTTTGACTAGCCCATTAATCCAGGAAGGCTTTAGGCTACATCTATAATACAATATAAAATCACGCTGCGACCAATAGGAGCAGAGCATTTCAAAAATTTAAAATGTATGCTTCTCTTCTTCTATTATGATCTAGAAGTGTAATAACGTATCTATACACGCTGGTATTTTAATGGTTGTTTTCCCGCGGCAGAAAGATTTGCTTTAAGGAGTACTTTCGATGAATAGAGTAAAAGACAAAATTATAAATATTTGTGTTATAAAATAATAAAAAATAATTAAAAAAAAAAAATCATCGACTCGAAAAAATGAGAAAAGTTAGTTACGCTACCTACAAGTTGTAGGTACTGCTCGGAATGAGCATGAATCCGCCTCAATGGAAAGCAATGCATTTAATGTTCAAACCATAATAAGCTCCCGCGCGCAGTGGTAGGGCATAAAACAGCTTGTAGGCAACAATCCGAAAATTCAACGTCATGCCGACAAAAGAAAAAAAATTTCAAACCAAAATAATCTGTCATGTGCGTTAATCCCAACTAATATTATAAATGCGAAAGTGTGTTTGTTTGTTTGTTTGTTTATTTGTTTGTTTGTTTGTTTGTTTGTTACCTCTTCACGCTTAAACTACTGCACCGATCATCACGAAAATTTGCATACACATAGTCTAGGGTACGGGGAAGGATATCACATTTTATCCCGGAAGAAAGTAGCTACTGTTCCCGTGGGATCGAAATTAACGCGGACGGAGCAACGACGGGCGGAGCCACGGGCAAGAAATAACAATATAATTATTTAATAATATTTAATATTTGCATACACATAGTCTGCGGAACGAGAAAGGACATAGGACACCTTTTATCTGTTCCCGTGGGATCTAAATTAACACGGGCGGGCTACTAACAGTGTAATTATTTATATGTTTGTTACCTCTTTAACTTAGTCTGTGGTACGGAGAAGGATATAGGATACATTTTATCCCGGAAGAAAGTATCTACTGTTCCCGCGGGATCCTCTTTAACTGTTACCTCTTTAACTGTTTTCTTCACGCTTTATCTACTCAATAAATCTTTTTTTCACATGTACAACGTGTTAATAAAAAAGCGCAAAATGAGAAAACTGTTTCTCCCTTTGGGGTCACTGACTCCGGGAAAAATACTTAAAAGTTCAAATTCTCAACTTCATTTTCAGGACGGCGGGAAGTATGGATAAAGTAACGAATCGACTTGATTTTTGGCATACAGTTAGTTGAAAAGATGGAGAGTAACATAGGCTACTTTTGGTCCCCAAAAAACATCAAGTTCCCAAGGGAGATTACTGGAATATTTGTATGTGTACACCAAATATCCATACTATTATAATAAATGTGAAAGTGTGTTTGTTTGTTTGTTTGTCCTTCCTTCACGCCGTAGCTAAGCAATCAATCGACCTGATTTTTGGCATAAAGTTAGTTGAAAAGATGGAGAGTAACATAGGCTACTTTTGGTCCCCAAAAAACATCAAGTTCCCAAGGGAGATTACTGGAATATTTGTATGTGTACACCAAATATCGTCCATATATATAACCTAATAAAGTAACGAATCGACTTGATTTTTGGCATATAGTTAAATGAAAAGATGGAGAGTAACATAGGCTACTTTTGGTCCCCAAAAAACATCAAGTTCCCAAGGGAGATTACTGGAATATTTGTATGTGTACACCAAATATCCATACTAATATTATAAATGTGAAAGTGTGTTTGTTTGTTTGTTTGTTTGTCCTTCCTTCACGCCGTAGCTAAGCAATCAATCGACCTGATTTTTGGCATACAGTTAGTTGAAAAGATGGAGAGTAACATAGGCTACTTTTGGTCCCCAAAAAACATCAAGTTCCCAAGGGAGATTACTGGAATATTTGTATGTGTACATCAAATATCGTCCATATATATAACCTAATAAAGTAACGAATCGACTTGATTTTTGGCATACAGTTAGTTGAAAAGATGGAGAGTAACATAGGCTACTTTTGGTCCCCAAAAAACATCAAGTTCCCAAGAGAGATTACTGGAATATTTGTATGTGTACACCAAATATCCATACTAATATTATAAATGTGAAAGTGTGTTTGTTTGTTTGTTTGTCCTTCCTTCACGCCGTAGCTAAGCAATCAATCGACCTGATTTTTGGCATACAGTTAGTTGAAAAGATGGAGAGTAACATAGGCTACTTTTGGTCCCCAAAAAACATCAAGTTCCCAAGGGAGATTACTGGAATATTTGTATGTGTACACCAAATATCGTCCATATATATAACCTAATAAAGTAACGAATCGACTTGATTTTTGGCATATAGTTAGTTGAAAAGATGGAGAGTAACATAGGCTACTTTTGGTTCTAAAAAAACACCAAGTTACCAAGGGAGATTATTGGAATATTTGTATGTGTACACCAAATATATCCTTACTAATATTATACATCGGAAAGTGAGTTTGTTTGTATCACTTTCACGCCGAAACTCCTGAACAGATTGCTTTGAAATTTTGCAGACGGAAAGTTAGAAGTCCGGATTAAATTATGGGGTTTTTATCCCGAAAAAAATTGATATTCCCGAGAGAAATCTAAAAAGCGCGATAAAACCGAAATTAACGCGGGCGAAGCCGCGGGCGGAAAGCTAGTAAGGTATAAAATAACTTTAAACTAGCAATAGAAAAAAATTACCGCTCAAACTAGCATTAAAAAAAAAACTACCGTTCAAAGGCGTTGCCGCTTTATAAATGTTCAAAGTAAAATAAGCTCTCGACGACGACATAAAGCAGTCTGCGCGCAAAAATTACAAACAATTATCTTACATAATAATTTTATTTTCGTGTTCAGTAAATTGCAGCTAAAAAGTATTTATGAAAATCCTAAGCCCGTAAAAGTATGAATGGATAATAGTTGAAGCACGCGGGTCAATGACCCCGCGCCATTCAGCTGTAGATTATCAGAAGTTCACTATTGGTTCGTGCTTACTTTCGAGTTCTTTTTAACACTATGTTAAATCTGCCATTTTATGTTTCTAATATTTTATTTATTGATGAAACGATTGTATTACTAAGACAAAACCGTTTCGCTGCGGGAAAACAACCATTATAATTCCACGCTGTATAAAAGAAATCGACTCTTTTAGGGTTAAAGTGTTCAAAAAACTAATTCGACGCGATGAAGTTGCGGGATGCTCCTTACATTATCTTTTCTTTTCAACCTATAGATGTCCACTCCTGGACAAAGGCCACCCCAAGGCTTTTCACAATGATCGGTCTTGTGCTGCCCGTATCCATCGGCTTCCCGCGACCTTCACCAGGTCATCGGTCCACCTTGTTGGGGGCCTCCCTACGCTGCGTCTTCCAGTACGTGGCCGCCACTCCAAAACCTTACCGCCCCATCGTTCTACTATCAATGTCCCTTGCCCACTGCCACTTAATTTTAACGAGCTATGTTGATGTCGACCATATGCCAGCAACGTATTTTGTCCTATTTCGGTCACACAATGTGCAGAGGCGATGAATGTCTAGAAAAATCCACCAACCAGGTGGACCGATCAAGTCAAAGACACATAGTCTTCTAAATTCTACGCAGTGGTGAGAGACGCGCTGGATCGAAACCGATGGAGGCAGATCATCCATTCGAAATACTGCCCCAATGCTGATCACGATCCTCAGATATGAGGGACCGACTGCAGAGAGAGATGTTGGTGACTTTGGCGCTTCTGCGGATCTCTTCGTTATATTACTCTTACATAGCTCGTAGAACCGATGGCCGATGGGGCGGTAAGGTTCTGGAGTGGCGGCCACGTCGGAAGACGCAGCGTAGGGAGGCCCCCAACAAGGTGAACCGATGACCTGGTGAAGGCCGCAAAAAGCCGATGGAAGATCGGTCATTGTGAAAAGTCTTGGGAGGCCTTTGTCCAGCAGTGGACCTCTATTATTATTTTTTTTTTTTAATAATTATAAACTAGCGCTTGACCGCAATCCCGCCTGATGGTAAGCAGTGATGCGATCGTTGATGGTAAAGCGCGCTAGTTTATTAAGAGCCTATTCACTCAGAAAAACTGAGCGAAAAGGAAGAAAAACGGCAGTTGAGCGAGGTGATGCAATGTTAAACCCAACAACACGACAAACGATGCTGCGCCAAAGGGAGAATGATCTGAAGACCCTCCACGACCAAACTCCCAACACAACAACATTAGGCGCATCGTACCCGGCACACATCGCAACACAACTGCTCAGATCCGTCCTCCGTACGGCTTCACCAGACATCATGCCGGAACACGACAAATCGCTTGGCGGCAAGGCTTTGCCTGGTGGGTCTATTGGCTGAAGAAGTAACCTGTCAGATGTTTAAACTGCATTTTACCTTATAAGGTGGTGGTTCTGGAACGTTATCACCTTGCTGTCGCGCCACTTGCGCCGCACGCAATCTCAAGTGAGCTTCCAAGTACCTGTGAGACAAAACACATAGATATTATTTTTTTTTAAATTGCCATAACTCATCATCTCAGCGTTAATCCCAGTCCGAAGCTTTTCAGGTTTGGAGTCTGGGGTCCGCTTTACCAGTCTAACTGCTGAAGCTGATTTTCCGTGAAGCGACTGCCGTCTGACCTCCACAACCCGAAGGCGATATCGAAGCATTGCAGTTAAACCAATTGTTGGGCTTTTGAGGGCTCCAACAACCCGTAACGACTGCCATTAGATGTTCGTATGGCAACCGGGACCAACGGCTTAAAGTGCTTTCCGAGGCACGACCAGATCAGTGCAAATATTCATATTTATGCATACAAATATTTGCACTGCTCGGGGATCGAACCCGCGTCTCCTTGCGTAGGAGTCACGGCCGCTATCGCTACGCCACGGAGGCTGTCGTTTAATACGTCGGCTATAGTTAGTAACAATTTTATGATTTTTAGAGCATGTATGGAGTTTTTAACCCGTTCCACTCCAGAGACCGACACTGGAATAGTCGACTAGCCTCATCTGACTGACCGACCCTTTGATAATCCAAAAGTCCCTGTAATTTGAAATACATCCTGCTCTAGGCGGAACGGAAGACGTGTCAGACTTTTACTGACTGAAACCCACGCGAATTCCTTCACTTGTCTGTAGGCCGGGGCCACGGTTTCTCTTTCAACCAACCGGCAACACTGGTCCAGGCATCGGTGTTCGCGGACCCTGTCACGATGTGCTGACATCTCTTCGAAACACAATGTACCGTCGACTCGGGCCAGGTCTTTACCGGACGGCGAGCTGTCCACTGCTCACCACCCGCAGGCCGTGCCTACGGTGTCATGGAGTTCGATGTTGTCTACTGACTAGGGCGTCGGCTGCGGCTGGAGGCGTTAGGCCACTGAGATTCCTTCACACTTGGAGTAATATTCCCTATTCGATAGACCCCGAGGCGATGCACGGGGTAGTTTAACACCCCACTACCCCGTACAGGAGACGAGGACGGATAGACCGGGCCAGCACGAGAGTGTGGGGCCGTGGAAGAATTTAGACTCCCGCGGCCCCACGCGCGCTCGTGATAGAAGAGACACCGGGGTGGTTTTAGTCAGTAAAAGTCTGACAGACCCCAACGCCGACCCCAGGGCGGCGGACATCCTATGAGGATTTCGACCCCGGAAAAAAAGGCACCTTCAGTGCCGTAAGTTATCACTGGCAACCCACACTGGTCAAAGACTTTAGTCTTGAGACACTGTGGTATCTTGGCTCTTCGAGTAGCTAAAATTAAGTGACAGTGAGCAGGGCACATTGTTTGTAGAACCAATGGCCGATGGGGCAGTAAGGTTCTGGAGTGGCGACCACGTACCGGAAGACGCAGCGTAGAGAGGCCCCCAACAATGTAGACCGATGACCTGGTGAAGGTCGCGGGAAGCACAAGACCGGTCATCATGGAAAGCCTTGGGGAGGCCTTTGTCCAGCAGTGGACTTTTAACCTCTCGTATGCCGCCCTTTTATACAGTATGTTGAGAAAACCCTGTCCGACCAATAAGGATAATAAAGGTTAGGTAAACACATGATCAAATATAAAATAAATTTTACGTAATCATCATAGTACCAATACAAATGAATTTTGAAATAATCTTTTTTTCCCGCGAATTCATTCCAACTTCCCCGAAATTTGGTAATTTTTAAAAAAGTGACAACACCGGTATTATTATGAGCGAATAGCGATGCGACCACGTGTCGCGTGCCCTGCCGCCCGCCGCCCGCGGATGAGTGCTTAACGCACATTTATTAAGTTACCTCTTTTTTTTTTTTAGTAGAATCAGTCATCCATACCTAATTACACCTTCACGAGTCGGACAGGGTTTTCTTAACATACTGTATATTTAAATGACATTTTAGATTCACATGTTCATAATCTGAATGATTGGATGCATTCAAACCGATTTAAGACTCGGTTCTATTCAGAAAGTTAGTTTTCAATATCACATATTTTTGCGCAGATATACGCTTCGGCAGACTACGATCATTTGTGCATGCGATGCGCCTAATGTTGTTGTGTTGGGAGTTTGGTCGTGGAGGGTCTTCAGATCAATCTTCCTTTGGCGCAGCATCGTTGGTCGTGTTGTTGGGTTTAACATTGCATCACCTCACTAAACAGCCGTCTTCCTTCCTATTCGCTCAGTTTTTCTGAGTGAATAGGCTCTTAATAAACTAGCGCGCTTTACCATCAACGATCGCTTCACTGCTTACCATCAGGCGGGGTTGCGGTCAAGCGCTAGTTTATAATTATTATTATTAATAAAAGCATACGACAGGTTAAAGCCTGAAGAAGAAAAAGAAGTAGATACCTTCGCAGAGCGACACAAACGTGTCGTACGATCTGTCGCGCGGCGCATGTTTCGTCCTCCGACACGCGGGATTCGTCGTCATCAGCACTGAGGATGGGTAGCGTGGAGATTACGTTGTAGAGCTTTCGGAGACCGTCCTGTTGATGGAAACAAAATATTTAACATTAGCTACAAGCCACGGCTTCACACACATCATCATCATCAACCTTTTTAATCGTCCCACTGCTGGGCACAGGTCTCCTCTCATACAGAGAAGGATTGAGCGTAATCATCACGCTTGCTCAATGCGGGTTGGCGATTTCAGACTTAAAGTCCAGGTTTCCTCAAGATGTTTTCCTTCACCTTCAGTCACTGGTGTCCAAGATATACTTAAAGAGTACAAATAACTTTAGTTACATTGGTACTTGCCTGACCTGGAATCGAACCCGCGCACTCATACTTGAGAGGCTGGTGTTTTAACCACTAGGCCACCACGACATTCATAACACACACATAAGTTTCTGTTACTTGGGAATATTTGGATAATAAATTAATACTTGGATAAAAAAAATTGTGTAAACAAGCATATTATAAACTGGAAGATTATATCCTTGATAAAAATGCTTGGCTAAATGCCAGTCCTGCTCCACAGCCACAAACAATTTTATAGATTTGGAAGAGATACCATTCCACCTTTTTGTTGTTTTCCAAATATTCCTTTTTTATTTTTTATTTCAATTGTGCATAAGATTTTGCTACCATGATTTTGCAAGTAATATGGTATTGTATAATGTAAAAGCATTTTGTGAAAACAGTGATGCAATTGTTGATGGTAAAACGTGCTAGTTTATTAAGAGCAAACAGAACAGTCTAGTCTCAGTCAGACTAGTCCATAAGTTTAAAGCCGCTCAGCGAGCTATGGAGCGGGCTAAGTTGGGCGTCTCTCTGAAGGACCGCATCAGAAACGAGGTGATCCGACCAGAGTCACCGACATAGCTCTGAGGATTAGGAAGCTGAAGTGCCAATGGGCTGGTCACATATGCCGCAGGACCGAAAACCGTTGGGGTAAACGAGTCCTCGAGTGGAGACCGCGTCTTGGAAAACGTAGTGTAGGACGCCCTTGGGCGAGATGGAGCGACGACATCAAAAAGGTGGCTGGTAATGGCTGGCGGAGAACTGCTCAGGATCGAGCTTGTTGGCGTGACATGGAGGAGGCCTATGTCCAGCAGTGGCCGAGTAGAGACTGATGATGATGATGAAACAGAAAAGACGGGAAGACAGTCGTAGGCAAACTGTTACAGTCACTCGATGTACGGGGTTTAAAAGACGAGGCGAAACTCGTCGCCCAGGTCGTAGTTGTATTAATAACTTAAGGGTAGGTCATCGGAAAACCTGATATTGGAGATGCCGATGCATAAAAGTCCGCCACACTATCTACAATTCACTGGTGAAACCGCACATCGAATACCTTATAGAACTGTGGGGTTCAGCAGCTAAAACTAATCTAGAAAAGCTACAAAGAGCGCAAAACAGAATTATAAAAGTTCTATTTCACTATCACTATTTGACCCCTACATACAAAATTTATAAAGAAACAAAGCTTTTCAACATTTCTGACATATATTTTTATAATACGTGTATTTTAGTCCGTAAAATTCTTTCCAGAGACTTACACACACAAATCACACTCACAAAAAATATACAGGTGCGAAAACGTCTTCTGAGGCGAGCACAAGACTTACACATTCCTAGTACTAGAACTAACTATGGAAAAAAACAGTTATACATGAGGGAACGAAACTTTATAACTCACTACCAAAAGAAATTAAAAATACACAATCATTATTACTATTCAAAAAACTACTAAAATGGCACATCTTAAAAAGTCATAAAATAATTAATTAAAATAACTAAAAACATTTATTTGCTCATAGTGTAAACGTGCCCTTAGATTTAGAATCACAAACAAAGTTATCTAGTCATTTACAGCGAGCGCGATATCATAAAACTTTTAGAAACTACCTTCTTACATTACAATATTATTACCAAAATGTTAACATTGTTCTTGCTACTCCTGGACTACAAAAATGTACCTAATTTAGTCAAATTAAGTATTTATTTCTGTAAAGTGATTTGTAATCTTTAGAAATAAATGAATTCAAACCGTATGCATTCCACTAGTTTCTATAAGAAAGCACTTCCTCTCTCTTTAAATATGTCATTATATTTTATGTGCTCTTGTATAATATTTATTAATTAGATGTATATATTTAGTTAAACTAGTATGATACATTTAACGTACATATTTATTGTATAGTCTATGTAAATAGTACACTGTAACTACTTACCTACACTATTTCTCTCTCCTTCCCCTTAGTATTCCATCCAAAGGTTGTCTGTAAAAGATCGCTCTTAGCGATGAGACCGCCCATTGTGTCACCCTTTGTAAAATCTTTATATTTATGTTTCTGTAATCTATATGGTGTACATAATAAAGAGAATTCTATTCTGGTGTTTTAACCACTAGACCAACACTACATTGTAATCTATCCTAAATATAATAAATAATAAATGTATCCTAGAGAACACCGAAAGCATATCTACCCTACGCCTGTGCTTCAGAGTCTTTGGAGATTATTATATATATTTATACACTCACCTGATGATCAAACTCCTCAAGGATAACCCTGAACTGGAAGGACAGCCCAAAGAACATAGTGGCGTGACATCTACCGGAGTCGTGCGAACATTCCAGAAGCCAGAGGGCGTATCTATGAACGAAATTCAAGTATAAATAATAAATAAATAAATCATCATTATCTCAGTGTTAATCCCAATCGCATCCGAAGCTTTTTCAGCTTTGGAGCCTGGGGTCCGCTTTACAGTCCAACTGCTGATTTTGGCTAAACTTCTATAATTTTCCGTGAAGCGACTGCCGTCTGACCTCCACAACCCGAAGCCGTTATCTAAGCATTGCAGTGAGACCAATTGTTAGACTTTTGAGGGCTCTAACAACCCGTAACGACAGCCACTAAATGTTCGTATGGCAACCGGGACCAACGGCTTAACGTGCTTTCCGAGGCACGACCAGACTAGTGCAAATATTCATATTCATGCATACAAATATTTGAACTGTGCGGGGATGGAACCCGCGCCTCCTTGCGCAACAGCCGCGTTCGCTACCGCTACGCCACGGAAGCTGTCCATTCGCGCTAAAATAATTCAACCAAAACAGAATTAGATCGCAACCAAACCATAACTTTTATTATGTTGCGTATCGCGCTAACGGTTTAACCATAACTGGATCACAATTGGAACGTAACCGCTGTCAAATGAAAAAGTTGAAACAAAGCTAACTTTTTCTGTGCCATTTGTCAAATTTACGTCTAAACGATTAGATTTACTTATAATTGATTTAGTTATAATTATTATATCTGACGAAATGTATCACTCATACATTGATTTTACTTCAATCGAAGTTAAAACTTTAGCGCGATACGAAATATGATCGAAACTAAACCATAACTTTTAACTGGATTAGATACGAACAAGAGTTGAACTTCTACTGTTTTATTTAGAGCGATTATACCCCTGATAATATCTTCATTTTCATAATATCTTTTTGAAAATTTGTACATAGAAACTTTACTTAAAAATATTGGGTTATTTGCGAAACCCGAAAATATGGGTTTCCCATAAACAACAAATAACGTCGTATTTATGGTCCTTACTTGACAAGATCTGCAAGAGTCCTCCTGGGCAGCAGACAGACACGTTCCATGGCGTCCTCGCAGTAAGCCAGGTAGTAGAGGCAGATTGAGACGCCGGTCGCCGCTACTGATGGTCGGGGAACTTCTAAAAATTTCTAGAGAAAGAAAATTACACTTTCAATTGATTTAATAACTGTGCCAAGTGGTTACATCCGCAAAGTTCCGATCTCACGGATTAATAGCACATAACAAAGCAGCCTAAATTAATCCTTATTACATTAGCAACCTGCAAATAAAAGTGCCGTCAAAAGCGGTCCAGCTGTTTCAGAGATTAGCCGGAACAAACAAACACATACGACTAAAATTGTAAAGCTCAGCGTTAATCCTAGTCGCATCCGAAGCCTTTTTCCAGCTCTGGAGTCTGGGTTCCGCTTTACCAGTCTAACTGCTGACATTTTCCGTGAAGCGACTGCCGTCTGACCTCCACAACCCGAAGGCGATATCGAAGCATTGCAGTTAGACCAATTGTTGTACTTTTGAGGGCTCCAACAACCCGTAACGACAGCCACTAGATGTTCGTATGGCAACCGGGACCAACGGCTTCACGTGCTTTCAGAGACACGAACAGACCAGTGCAAATATTCATATTCGTGCATACAAATATTTGCACAACGCGGGGATCGAATCCGCGCCTCCTTGCGCAGCGGCCGCGTTCGATACCGCAACGCCACGGAGGCTGTCGTACAAAAAATGTTATTTATTTGTAAAAAGTAAAAAAATATTTGTTTATGTACTGGGCGGTGAGCAGTGGGCAGCTCGCTGCCCGGTAAGGACCCGGCCCGAGTCGACAGCGCGATGTGTTTCACGCGCGCCTCATACAGATGTCAGCACTAAGTGACGGGGTCCACGAAGACCGATGCCTCCTGGGTCAAGGTTGCGGGTTGGTTAAACAAGAAACCACGGCCCTGGCGCACAGGCAAGTGAAGGAACACGGGTGGGTTTTAGTCAGTAAAAGCTCGGCCGAGAGGGGGAGGGATTATTTCATGATTTCCCATGCAAAACAAAATAAGGTGTATGTACCGTATACAGAATGGTGCTGACAATACGACAATAAATTAAACATCATGTACCTCAACACATTCTCAGTCTACCCGTAAAAAATCATATAAATATGTTCATTAGTTTAGTGACAGGAAATTATTTTTCATTTTTCACATTTTCTACATGATGTACATGTTGATAAGGAAGCGCTTACAGGTTAATGACCGGCGCATACTGCGGTACCAAACTTTAATAATAATGGCGCGTAAAAAGTCGATGCAGGATCGCGCTGTCGCCGATCGAAGGTCAGTGAACCAATATTTTTAAAGGACGTTCTATTCCGTTTGCAATTTTATGCGATTTAGTTTGTTTGAAATTTTAATTTTTGATGCTAGGTTTTTTTTCTATGGTTTAGGATTATTCCTATGAACCAGCATTGTTCGTGTTTTTATTTATTGTCGTATTGTCAACACCACTCAGTATATATTCATATGCATGTAGTCAAAATCGGTTATTTCAATATTACAAACAGACATTCTAGTTTAATTTATTTCTATAGATACAAAAGCACTATGACATTTACTTTTTAAATGTCGAAGCAACATGCTAAGATAGGAGCCTTTTGGTTTCGTATAGAACTTTCTGATTCTTGTTACTTTTATATATATTTTTTTTTTTTTTTATTAAAGTATAAACCAGCGCTTGACCGCAATCCTGCCCGATGGTAAGCAGTGACGCAATCGTTGATGGTAAAGCGCACTAGTTTATTAAGAGCCTATTCACTCTAGCCTTGAAAACACTCAAATTGTATTCCGACGGAAACACCGCCGCCGGCAGATTGTTCCAGTCCCTCGATGTACGCGGTATAAAGGAGGAGGCGAAACGCTTCGTCCGGATCGTAGAGGTGTTAACAACATAAGGGTGGAAACTCGCCGTACGACGGGTCGTCCGATGGTGGAACGGAGATGGGGGAATTAAATCGTGCAATTCCCTCGCACACTCCCCAGAATGTATCCTATAGAACACCGAAAGGCTGGCTACTCTACGCCTGTGCTCTAGGCTTTGGAGACCAACTCGAGTTAAATCAGGGTCACCAATCAGCCTCTTCGCACGCCTCTCCACTGAATCCAAAGTGGCCAGGTGACACTTAGCAGCACCAGCCCAAATGTGGCTGCAGTACTCCACACACGAACGAACCTGTGCTTTGTACAACATTAGAAGCTGCCCTGGTGTGAAGTACTGCCGGACCTTTGCGATTACACCAAGTTTTCTGGCAGCCACCTTGGCCTTGGACTCAATGAACCGCCCAAAGTTTAGGTTCGAGGAAATCTCAATACCCAAAAGCTGAAGGCGGTCGGTACACTCCAAGGATACATTCCGAAAAGTAGGAGCCACGGTGAACGGGCTCCTTTTGGCGGTGAAAAGACACGCCTGCGTTTTGGCGGCATTGAATGCTACAAGATTGGCATTGCCCCATTAGGAGACTGCCTGAAGTGCAACACTCGTTCGCTCTACCATGGCCTCTCTTTCGGACCGGATTGATTCCCTACTAGCCCGAGCATCCGGCAGGTATCTCTCCACAACTGTGCTGTCATCTGCATACCCATAGATACCGGGCATCAGCAGATCGTTAATATGCAGCAGAAACAGAGTTGCAGAGAGAACAGACACCTGAGGAACACCGGCATTAGTCGACATGGGCTCAGATGAGCATCCGTCGACAACAACTCGGAGGGACCGCTCAGTCAGGAAGTCTTTTACCCAGCCAGTCAGGCTAGGGGAAATGCCGTATGCTGGAAGCTTACTCAAAAGGCCAGCGTGCCATACCCGGTCGAAGGCCTTCGAGACATCAAGGGAGACAGCAATTGCTTCCCCATTCCTCTCGAGTGCCTCGCCCCACAAGTGAGTGGCATACACTAGTAGGTCCCCAGTTGACCGATTGCGGCGAAACCCGTACTGTCGGTCACTGAGGAGATCGTTACCTTCCAGGTATGCCAAGAGGCGCGAGTTCAATACACGCTCCATAATTTTGCAAAGTATGGAGGTGATCGAAATCGGCCGATAGTTGTTAGGATCGGCACGACTACCCTTTTTGGGCACGGGCTGCACGTTGGCAAGCTTCCAGGACTTGGGTACTATACCAGTCCCAAATGAGAGGCGATACAAGCGTGTCAATACAGGAGACAACTCGGGCGCACATGCTTTTAGAACAATCGCTGGTATACCATCCGGACCACTAGCCTTATTCACGTCCAGACGACACAGTGCTCTCAGAACCTCCTTGTTCCGAATGCGAACCTCAGGCATTGAAGTACCGCAGTGGGGTAAAATAGGTGGAGTAGCACTGCCAGTATCAAGACGCGAATTATGGGCAAAGTGAGATGCAAAGAGACCTGCTTTCTCTCTCGCCGTATGAGCCAGTGTTCCATCAGGCCTAACCAGCGGAGGCAGTGAGGGCCGACAGAAGTTCGCCTCGACCGATTTGGCAAGGGACCAAAAAGATCTGCTACCGGAAGGCTGCGCAGATAACTTGTTGCCAATATGGGTAATACGGTCAAAGCGAGCCTTCTTTAGCGCCTTTTTGTAGGACTTGGCAGCACGGTTAAAGGCTCTCTTCTTTGAGCTTAGATCCGGAGCTCCGCGGTCACGAGCGTCAACCCAGGTGAGAAATGCCGTGTGCTTACGCTGTTCAGCTTGGGCACAATCGGCATTGAACCATGGGCGAGCCGAGCCACCGACTGGCACGTCATTATAGAGAATAAAATATTCCATAGCTTGACGCACCACATCGGTTATAGCATCCGCACAGCTCGACGGATTGCTAGAAGAGAAGCAGACCTGCTGCCAAAGATAAGACGCAAAGAAATGGCGCATCTCATCCCAGTCTGCTGACGTGCATCGCCACATTCGCCGTTCACCACGAGAGTCGTGATCTGGTGGGGAGAAGGTCGACACAGACTTCACCAGACAGTGGTCTGAAGTTCCCAACGGTGAGGAAACTGTTACAACACACCTGTCCGGATCAGTGGTCAGCAGAAGGTCCAGACAATTGGCAGTATTACCAACTACATCAGGCACCCTAGTCGCTTGCTTTACCAGCTGGGAAAGGCCCATTGAAAGCGCGAAGTTTCGCGCTTCTCTCCCAGCGTGGTCGGTCTTCTGGTACGGGAAAAGCCAGTCCTGATGGCAGGCATTGAAATCCCCCAGAGCGACGAAGAGTGCGTCAGGGTGCCGCTGCAGTGCATTGTCAGCAGCCTCACTGAGGTGATCAAATAACCGAGTCGTCTCCTGATCACCGCTGTGCGATCGGTAGACACAAGTGTAAACAATTTTGTCCACACCAGTGTCAACCAACAGCCATAGGGACGAGAAATGAGGGTCTTCGAGGTGACGGAGGCGCCGGCAACAAATGTCATTGCGGACATACACACAGACCCCAGCACGCTGCAGGAAATGGTGCTCCAATGCGTATCCCGGGTAGCTGAGGTATGCCGCATCAGACGGACATCTGATCTGGGTCTCCGTCAAGAAAAGTAGATGGGGCTTCTCAGTCTCAAGGTGGTGATGTACTGCAATGAGATTGGAGTGCAGACCTCGAATATTAGAGAGGTGCACTTTGAAAGAGAGGACGTGCGCCCGCTGTACACACCTACTTTTCTTTTTAGACCTTTTCATTTAAAAAACAAAATTGAGTGAATAGGAAGGAAGACGGCAGTTGAGTGAAGTGATGCAATGTTAATCCCAACAATGCGACCAACGATGCCGGGCCAGAGGGAGATTGATCTGGAGACTGCGGGGACGCCCGAACCCCCCCAGAGATCGCCATCCGGTCCTCTCGTCCGGTCGCCAACCGGCACGATGGGGCCACCCTGGGATTTTTCGCAGTTGGCGGGGCAGCCTTTCGTATGTGGCTGGCACACTATTTGGGCCTCCAACTACCTGCGGTCGGCCAGCGGAGCACCGTGCTTCGGATCTCGCTACCCTCCACGACCAAACTCCCGACACGACAACAATTGGCGCATCGTACCCGGCATACATCGCAACACAACTGCTCAGACCCGCCCTCCAAACGGCTTCACCAGACATCATGCCGGAACACGACGAATCGCTTGGCGGCACGACTTTGTCTGGTGGGTGGTAACTACGCCGGCGGCCGATGGTGAGGCCTACCACCGAGAACATATGAAGACCACACGGGAAAAACAATGAATGTCACCTTTTTTGTGAAACTGACTTTTTAATGCCATCTGTTAGCTTTTTAGGGAAACATTTTATTACAAAAATCAGAATTGGGTAAAATCATCGTAGTCAACTGTTATAGTACAATTTGTATTTGTTTGTCCATGGCAAGAAACGGTTATGTCCGCGCGTCAAACGTTAAAAACCGTCGTTGTCATTTTGACACTTTGAGTTGTCTAGTTTTTTCATAACGTAACCTAAAAAGTTGTAAACCTAAAACCTTTCATTGTTGTAAATGTAGAACAACAACCAGAAATAGTACGCAACTGGGTAGATTTTCTATCAAATGGAAACTACAAGAAGACAGCTCCATTTAAAATTCAGGAAATTCGGGAGTTTAAAACCTCTTCTGACAAAGGTTCTATTCAGTACAGACCTAACTACAATGGGCTGTTCTACAATAGCATTATAACTCAGAAAAACAAGAAGAATCAATTAGTTATGCCAAAATGTCAGGAAAACGAATTTTATATGCCACCATCAGCTTACCAAGGTTTGTTATTTGTTTAGCAACAAATATATTTTTTTTATAAATTCTGTATAATTACAGTAGGTATTTGAATTTAATTAATATTTCTTATTATGTTTTCAGAACCACTGGCAATCACCAAAGAAAAATACAGCGATCTTCAAGTTCTAAAGGAGTTTTGTTCACATCAAGCAAAAAGTTATTTTAATTCACTTCCACATTAGGGGGGTCTTATTACCATAATGTAGTAGTAAAATAAGTTTCAAAGAGATGTTATTAAATACTTATTAAGTTTGTAACAATTTATAAGGTTCAAATAGTGATTGTTTAGTAGTAAAATAAGTTTCAAAAAGATATTATTAAATACATGTTAATAGATTTATAACAATTTATTAGTTATATAGTGTTTGAATGATATTTTTTTTATTTTGTTTTAAAGAATAATTTATTTAAAAGAAAATTAAAAAACTTATCATTCAAACACTATGAAACCAAAATATTTCTTTTTTAAATGTTAGATATATATGTTTAATATATTATTATTATGTATTATAAAAGTAACATTTCTATAATATAAATATTTCTTATAATTGAGCTGTAATAGTAAATGTCAATGCAATGCATAAACCAGGAATGTCAATGACATAGATGGTTTATGCTATGGAGTATAGTCACTAATTTCAGATTCTGAACCAAAATTTAAAACTTATTTAAACAAATCAAGTTTTAGAAGTACAGGCAAAGCATATGTTAACATAGTAATAAGTTGTTTCAATATTTCACTTAAAAGAGTCCAAAATGAAAGAAATATAGACTTTGAAACTATATAAAACTGATTTTCTCTTAATTGTACTTTTTTGACATTCTTTGTTTTTCCCGTGTGGTCTTCATATATATCCAGTGTTATTTTTTCATTATACGAAACCTGAATATAGTATGTTCAGAATAAGCAACAAAATACTTTTTACACCATGTTATATTTTTCCCAAAGACATTTACAAATTGTTGCATAGTCTCCTAGGGCTGCCGCGCCGCTGTAGACCATATTTTTACTGGGACAATCAGGAAACATAACATTGGACAGCCTCTGTGGCGTAGCGGTAGCGAACGCGGCCGCTGCGCAAGGAGGCGCGAGTTCAATCCCCCCGCAATGCAAATATTTGTATGCAAGAACATGCATGTTTGCACTGGTCTGGTCGTGCCTCGGAAGGCAAGTTAAGCCGTTGGTCCCGGTTGCCATACGAACATCTAGTGGCAGTCGTTACGGGTTGTTGGAGCCCTCAAAAGTCCAAACAATAGGTCTAACTGCAATGCTTCGATATCGCCTTCGGGTTGTGGAGATCAGACGGCAGTCGCTTCATGGAAAATATCGAAGTTTAGCCAAAATTAATGATACATTGCATAACTTATTTCTAGTTTTAATCGTGTTAAACTTAGTTTAGTTTTACGATATTGTAAAGATAAAGATAAAGATCATTTATTTGTAAAAACATGCGTTTACATTACTGATTTAACAGACATGCAAGGTACTGAAAAATATATGCTGTGAGCGTCCATGTTTTGCCAATCACGGCGTACAAATGTTTTAGGTATAGGGATTACATTTTACATAATTGGTTATACATATAGTCGTTTTAAATCTCACAGTAAAATACAAAACAAACAAATAATAATATTGATGTCAAGAGAATTTATAGTACAAATATATTACAGTCAAGAAAAAATTATGTCAATACCAATTTACAAATTATGTCAAATTGTCAATTACCTAAAGTCAAAAATAAATTATATTTCAGTATAGTCAATAGTGTCAAATAGGTATCTAAGTTACAGTAGGTAATTAAATAAAAGTTATATATTAGTAGTCGTAGTGTGATAGTAATGCTTCTGTAAAAATGACTATGTTCAAGGCATTCTGCCAGACGTTCTACACGAGCAGCCTGTGGCCTGTGGGTGAATTTTACCCAAAAAGCCAACAATGCCTTGCGCGTCCAATATAATAATGTGTTCAGAGCCCTGTTTCGGCTCCCTCGATATTGCAGTGCATTCGGTATGTTTGCGGACGCCAGTGTAGATGACTTCTATGCAATTATGTATGCGTAAAAAGTTGATAGGCCTCATACGAAGGCTCAGAGTCACGCAAAGGGCAATGGAAAGAGCTATGCTCGGAGTTTCTCTGCGTGATCGAATCAGAAATGAGGAGATCTACAGAAGAACCAAAGTCACCGACATAGCTCTGCAAGTCGCTAAACTTAAGTGGCAGTGGGCAGGGCACATTGCTCATAGAACCGATGGCCGATGGGGCAGTAAGGTTCTGGAGTGGCGGCCACGTACTGGAAGACGCAGCGTAGGGAGGCCCCCAACAAGGTGGACCGATGACCTGGTGAAGGTCGTGGGAAGCCGATGGATGCGGGCAGCACAAGACCGGTCAGCGTGGAAAGCCTTGGGGGAGGCCTTTGTCCAGCAGTGGACATCCATAGGCTGAAGAAGAAGAAGAAGAAGAAAAAGTTGCGTCTGTAGTGCGAGGAGTACGGGGGATCCCGAATAGCGTTCCGAGGTTGTTTAGCGACAGAACTGACACCTTTCTGCTCAGTAGGTTGACTGGACTTCATGTGTTGCGAGACCGATAAGCTTACTGAGCAGAGGTGGAGAGTGTTAATAGGGTAATTAGTCCATCAGTCAGATTTCCAAAAAATACTAGACATGTATTTTTTCTTTTCTCATATAAACAAAATATGAAGACGACACAGTGCGTTGAAAACTCATGTGACGTAACTGCACGCTACACTTTTTAGCGACCAGTGACGTCCCCAGCCACCACTCCTGATCTTTGATGCTTTTTATATTTGTCAATTTTTATTGATTTGATTAAACAAAATATACGTATCCAATATTTTCCTATAATCTCAATGAGGGCTAAATAGAATCATTTTTTTTAAACCCAGGAATCATACCTATTGTGTGTAAGTTTGTATTGATTAGGCACTAACACAGATAAAGATTATTGTTACTAACACAGT
Organism: Sesamia inferens; assembly: GCA_037179545.1. Lineage (NCBI taxonomy): Eukaryota > Metazoa > Arthropoda > Insecta > Lepidoptera > Noctuidae > Sesamia > Sesamia inferens. The sequence continues at coordinate 6,237,542 of CM073947.1, forward strand.
GGATCTCAGTTATTTTAAAAATAACTGAAATTAAATGATATTCCTGTAGGAGCCCCAATAAATACATTTTTCTGCTTTCTACCATACTAACCTGTAGCCCACCCATGTTGATGAAATCGATGGAGAACTTCTTGTGACACAGCAGCGCTGCCAGATACTTGAGGGCTTCAAAAGCGAGTCGCGAGTCTCGAGATTCGCGCACGTTCAGATAGCCGAGGATCAGACCCAGGGCGTTCTGTTCGAACACGTGAGATAGGAACTGGGGACAAAAACATTCAATAAATATGCAGCAGAGCGCAGCGCTAGCCTAGTGTTCTAGATCGTAGCTTCTGAGCCCGTTAAGGACTTCACTAGGCCAACCTGTATTGAGCAAGCGTGGTGATTACGCTCAATCCTTCTCTGTATGAGAAGAGACCTGTGCCCAGTAGTGGGACGATAAAAGGTTTATTTTTTTTTTAAATAATAATTATAAACCAGCGCTTGACCGCAATCCCGCCTGATGGTAAGCAGTGATGCGATCGTTGATGGTAAAGCGCGCTAGTTTATTAAGAGCCTTATTCACTCAGAAAAACTGAGTGAATGTTAAACCCAACAACACGACTAACGATGCTGCGCCAAAGGGAGATCGATCTGAAGACCTTTCACGACCAAACTCCCAACATAACAACATTAGGCGCATCGTACCCGGCACACATAGCAACACAACTGCTCAGACCCGTCCTCCGTACGGCTTCATCAGACATCATGCCGGAACACGAGAAATCGCTTGGCGGCAAGGCTTTGTCTGGTGGGTGGTAACTTCTGCCGGCGGCCGATGTTATGGCCTACCACCGAGAGGAAGTTGATGATGATGAACTTAAATTTGGTTTAATTTCTGAACAAGAGAATTTGGGCGTATCCAATGTTCTAAAATGGGCCTGTCCCATATATCATATATAGTTTTCTAGGCAAGTGTATCAGAATCCTGCTGAAACCTGCTGCCTCCCAAGCTGTGTATCGCTGTTTGATCGCTTAAATAATTAAATATTAACTTTTCAGGTATTACTGTCGTTAATGATGGTAAAATCACCCATAACTGACGCGGATCGCTTGCGTGGACTAGCATGCAGAGCTTTAGCTGGACTAGCAAGATGCCCAACAGTTACGACAGATAATATCCAAGCTACCACTCTTCACTACATCGCAAATACAAGGTAAGGATTACAGCATTAAAGGTAGATTTCTCTGTGGTAGGCCATAACATCGGCTGCCGGCAGAAGTTACCACCCACCAGACACAAGTTTTGCAGCCAAGCGATTCGCGGTGTTCCGGAATGATGTCTGGTGAAGCCGTACGGAGGACGGGTCTGAGCAGTTGAGTTGCGATGTGTGCCGGGTACGACGCGCCAAATGCTATTGTATCAAGAGTTTGGTCGTGGAGGGTCTCCAGATCAATCTCCCTCTGGCGCAACAACGTTGATCGTGTCGTTGGGTTTAACATTGCATCACTTCGCTCAACTGCCGTCTTCCTTCCTATTCAGTCAGTTTATTAATAAACTAGCGCGCTTTACGATCAACGACTGCATCTCTACTTAACATCAGGCGGGATTGCGGTCAAGCGCTAGTTTATAATTATTAAAAAAAATAACCATTCCATTTAAGGAAATCCTTTTAAGGCTTGAAGTACAAGCGAGAGCGCGGAACGATCGACAAAGAGGCACAATCGGCCTCCGCGTTCGTCTCTCTCCTACTTGAGTTTGCGTGGACAGCTGCTATACAATAACACATTTACATGTTTTCGTCAAGTATGAAGTGCAATGAAAAGTGAAAGGGGTGTCAATCGTTTACAGCATCGATAATTGAGGCGATAAAAGTAATGATAATTTCGATATTAAATATATCTAATAAACAAACCTTTTTTTTTTATTAAAATATAACCATTCCATCAGTATTTTCTTATGGTGTCACGTTGAACTATCGTCAGTGAACGGACTTTATAGACAACCTATACTAATATATAAAGCTGAAGAGTTGAGTTTGTTTGTTTGAACGCTCTAATCCCTGAGATTAGCGCGTTTAAACAAACAAGCAAACTCTTCAGCTAAAAGAGAATTTATTAAATCGGATCGAACGTGGTACCTGACCACTAGCCCTATTTCAAAAAATCTTTTTGCGTTTGATAGCCCATTAACCATGCTGCGACTAATAGGAGCCGAGCATAATAACTAACTACACGCGAACATAGTCGCGGACGGCCGCTAGATTTTTATAACAAAGTAACTTACCTCCTGGTACTCTCCCATTGGCGTCAAGTACCGTAGTATTAACATTTGTTTTGTAGCGTCTGTTGGTGGGTGGATTTGAATGTTGCCTGTGGACAAATACAGGTAAATATATTACTCTATTTCACAATTCAATAGTAGCAGTATTTACAACGCCACCTGCGAACATACTGGCGTCGTGAAAATCCGGAATCGAGCAGGCAAAGTTTACCGCGCAACTAGCACACAACTTTCCGGCATTAACCGTCTAATAGGATGGTTGACCAATAAAAACGAATTAAATTAGTCCGTCAGTCAGATTTCCAAAAAAAACTAGACACGTATTTTTTCTTTTTTTCATATAAACAAAAAATTAAGAGTTTTCAACACAAAGTGTGTTGAAAACTCTTGTGACGTCACTCCTCGCTACACTTTTCAATAACTCCCTGTTCCTTATGCCATTACATCACAATTCAAACTCACAGCCAAGGTGTGTGCAATTCATTTCAAACAACTAAAGCACCTGTCATCCCTCCAATTGATTCATTGGTATACCCTGTCCGATCCGTGATGGTATTGTTAGGTATTGATAACTGATTCTACTAATGCCTACAAACCCGGGCTAAACTAAAAAAAATAAATATTATTTCGCAAAAGGTGGAAACTAATACATGTGCGGTAGGCAATACATGCGCGGGAGAAAGCAAGCAGGACACGCCGCACGCGGTCGTATCGCCATTCACTCATAATAATACCGTCAAAAACTTTGTTGTCACTTTAAAAAAAAAAACACAAATTTTTAGGGAAGCGGAATTAATTGGCGGAAAAAAAAAGATTATTTCAAAATTTATTAGTATTGTTACTATGATGATTACGTAAAATTTCATATTTTATTTGGTCATGTGTTTACCTAACCTTTATTATCCTTATGGGTCGAACGGGGTATTTACCTGCCATTTAATCTCTTCAATTGATTCATTGGTATATAGAACTAACCCAAATGTTAACAATTTGGAGGCCCCTCAAAAAGTAACTTACCTATAACATAAGTCTCCATCTCCGCCCAGCTGGAGTTGGAGGACGTCTCGTGATGATGCAGAGGCGGGGGGCGGGGCGGGGGAGACATCATGCCCCACTGGGAGGGAGGGGAGCACGCGTTCGCTGGACCTGAAAGGACACAGATGGTAAAATTCAAAGACAACACACGAAGACCACTCCTCAAAGTCTGGGCCCCCAACAGGCCCGGGGGGCAAGTCAGGGCTAGGGGCGGTCAGATTTTTAAAGTCGAATCATCCAGCATCATGATAATGTGTTGATTTGACCGATGCTATTTCTAGTTTAGTATGTAGGGCCAATAGACGCAAATGATTCTTTATAAGTCACCCGTTTATACTTTGATTAGTAATAGGGTATTACGCACTATGAAAAATAAAATCTAAATTTATGTTTTTATAGTTCATTTATGAAAAAACAAACGAAAAATATTAATTTCTATTCATAAAACTGCAAAATAAATTAAATATTTCAATTTGAAAATACAAGTTGTTTTTATCTGTGCTTCGAATGTCAAAAACGCTGTACGCCATGTTTGCATTCGCTGTGACGTCACTGGACTTGTAAATAAACAACCTCGGTTTTTGTTGTACATGTCTACTGTGTAATTTATTAGATTAACGAAGTTTCTCAGTTATTACTATCACGTTTCTTGATATTCTGCACCACTAGAACTCATTATTTATTTCGAAAATATGTTTATTTCTTTCAGCGAAGCATAATGTTTACAATGCCCGTGACGTCACAGACATGGCGGCCTGAGAATTGGCGTTTTCGCGCCCAAATTTGAATTGTAAAATTAAAACACGTTTTTATGAAATAATTGGAATAAAAAAAATGTATTTATATTTTTTTGTGGTATTTTATCAATAACAGATTAAATTAAAACACTTTTTGAATTAGACTGTAATACCCTATTAGGGGAGTTTATACATATTCTGGGAGATTTCCAGAGGGGGGAGGGGGGTGGCGCCCTCATGCGTCATAATGAACGGTCTAAAGTGAAAAAAACTACATATTTATTTATTTTTTAATCATGAAAAACCCGACGAAATATTCCACCAATGGAGGGTTCAGAATCATGTACTGGATCCATGGTACTCGTTTGTGCGTCGATGTTAGATACACAGGTAATTTATTGATAATAAATAACTTACTATTGTAATGTTTGACAGGCGTCTCGGGGTCTTTACTGGCCTGAGGGGGTGTTGCTTCATCCACCAGCATGTCACCCCCTCCCCCTTCATCTTTGACACGATCTGCGAGAGAAGAAAATCATAAAGGGTGAGCGAAACGGTAAGAAGAAATGAGGCTTATCTGTGAGCTGACGGCGTTGCGAAGCGACCGATACATTGTTGCTCTAAAAGGTCAGTCCTTTGTTTTAGCCGTTTTTAAAGGTGTAATGGATAATGAATATTGTGACACTGATATGTACTTTTAAATGTAAAACTTTGAGAAGTATTGCATCTAAGACTTAAGTTAATTTATACAAAACTTTCGTGGTGGCCTAGGGGTTAAAACACCAGCCTCTCAAGTATGAATGCGCGGGTTCGATTCCAGGTCAGGCAAGTACCAATGCAACTTTTCTAAAGTTATATGTACTTTCTAAGTATATCTTGGACACACATAACATCGGCCGCGGGTAAAAGTTACCACCCACCAGACAAGCCTTGCCTCCAAGCGATTTGTCATGTTCCGGCATGATGTCTGGTGAAGCCGCACGGAGGACGGGTCTAAGCAGTTGTATTGCGATGTGTGCCGGGTACGATGCGCCAAATGTGGTTGTGTTGGGAGTTTGGTCGTGGAGCGTCTTCAGATCAATCTCCCTTTGGCGCAGCATCGTTGGTCGTGTTGTTAGGTTTAACATTGCAACACCTCGCTCAACTGCCGTCTTCCTTCCTATTCGCTCAGTTTTCTGAGTGAATAGGCTCTTAATAAACTAGCGCGCTGTACCATCAACGATCGCATCACTGCTTACCATCAGGCGGGATTGCAGTCAAGCGCTAGTTTAATTATTAAAAAAAAAGGGCTGGTAAAGCGGACCCCAGACTCCAAAGCTGAGCAGAGCTTCGGAATCGACTGGGATTAACGCTGAGATGATAATTACATTACAAACATACCTTTTTTCTCCTTACTGGGTCCATTGCATTTGATATCACTGTTTCTCTTCTTGTCGAAGCGCGCAAAATGGCGCGTCTGATTGGGTGGTGTCACAGCATTCTGGTTGTTCTGGAGAATACATACATACATTACAGATATACTAAAGCTATTAAATAAAAAAATACGAGTGTGCTTATGACCACACGACTGAAGTGAAACTTCTTTCGCTCCATCTGTATGTATACAGTATGTTAAGAAAACCCTGTCCGACCCGTGAAGGTGTTGTTAGGTATCGATAACTGATTCTACTAATGGATACAAAACCGGGCTAAACTTAAAAAAAAAATCCCCCTAAAAAAATAAATATTATTTCGCAAAAAGTGGTAACTTAATAGATCTGCGTTAACCACACTTCCGCAGGCGGCGGGCGGCAGGGCACGCGGCACGTGGTCGCATCGCTATTCGCTCATTATAACACCGGTGTTGTCACTTTTTTAAAAATTACCAAATTTCGGGGAAGTTGGGATTAATTCGCGGGAAAAAAGATTATTTCAAAATTCATTTGTATTGGTACTATGATGATTACGTAAAATTTTATATTATACAGGGTGCCAGGGAAACGCTTCCGAAAACGAAGACAGGTGATAAGGCTAGTGATTCTCGATACGATACCATCAAAAAATGAGGATTTTTTTTTACAATTTTACTTAAGCATTTTTCGTACACTATGCTGTGGGAACAGTTAAATGAGTTAAATGAAACCATTATTTGCGATTAAACATTTTTTTTTTTCTTTACAACTCTAACAAGTAATGTATTCGTAAATAAATAATCAGCTGACAGCTGACGCTCGCGCATACACTCGAGTTCAACGACCGCGTGCGGTCACCGACATCGCGACGCGGGACGGGCGATGCGCCGGCTAACTTAGTGCGGCGGGGCCATGTGATCGGACTATCTTCCTAAACTACTAACCTTCACTCGATCGCTTGAAGCAAATGTCTTTTCAGTTCACTTCTACCTAGTTGTGGGATATCTGCTTACGGGTTCCATTCGTGCAAGGATCGTAATGATTTTCCCCTTGAACAGGGTTACAATTTTATTTTGATCTGAACGTTCAAATTTACAAATCAGAAAAATCCAGTTTACTTTGCTTAACCTTGAGGCCCATATCGAAGGTACTTAGATACCTACAGCCGGCAGTGTGGCTGTAAGGCCATAAAAATCCTTTGTAAAGCGCCGCTAAAATAAAGAAAAATAAACATTACAGAGGCGTCAACAGTTTTAATTGATTGATCGTGAATTTAATAACAGTTTTGTATTATGTCGATAATCGCTAGTAAATGAAATAAAGCAAAAGATCGCTGACATCAGCTGTAATTGACTAAAATTTTTTCATCGCATGTGAATCAATTGAATTTGAACTTTATAATAATGTAATTAAAGTCACACGATGCGTGCTCGTTTATTGCAAGAACTGGATCCTTCATTTAGTAAGTAAACCTAATCAATTTAAAGTGAATAATTAAATTAATTGAATCTAAGAAACCAGTTAAATCTTATTTAAAAGTTAGAAAATGAAAACAGTTTGTAATAAAGCATAAGTACAATTTCCTAACAATTAAAATGAATTGATTTCTGATCTCGTAATTATTCTTTTAGCATTTTCGCCTCTGTAAACACACCGCTTTAACCTACGCGACCGCCGGGAACTCCCCCAAAGCGTTTGACCTTCATAGTACATCTTTAGTTAATAATTAGTGTTCCTTGCGACTCGGTTCGTGAGCTTGTGCGTTACGTTTGTAACCGATTATTTAATTATTGTTTTGTTAGTTTTAAATTTGTGTTTAGTTATTAGGTATTGTTACGTTTTTAGTGCTGTTTTATTCTTTTTAGTTATAACTTTTTGTTGTTTTAAACAATGCCTGAGGCATACGTGTACAGTGCTCGTGAATACGGCAACATGTTGATGTGTTTAGGAGAAGAATTCTAGGACCAGTGTTTCTACCGCAGCGTCTCAATGGATCAGCATATCTTAATTTTATAAATGGACATTTAAATGATATGCTAGAATGTGTCTGTGGCTGAATTTCGTCGAGCATGGTTCCAGCACGATGGAAGCATGCTCGTTACGCGTCCCGTCCGCGAGCGTCTCACTGAGCTTTTTAATGACTGCTGGATCGGAAGGCTGGGGCCGCACGCCTGGCCGTTCACCCGACTTAACGCCGTTGGACTTCTTTTTATGGGGGTATGTGAAAGAAAGAGTGTTTGATCGGGAATGTGACAGTGCTGATGAAATGCGGGGCAGAATAGTGAGTGTTTTTAATAAACTACGTGAAGAATGTGTTGAGGAATACTGATGCCTCGTGTTCACGGATCGACACAGCGACGGGCCCGGCTTTGTATTGAAATGAATGGAACTCAGTTCGAGCCAAACCTCATAAGGTCGCAAAGGATTTAGACAGGTACGTAAAATGCCTCTGTCAGCTTTTTACAATGGACTACAATTGCGATTTTGAAAGTGATGTTTGTAAATTGCGTATAAATCGGCTCTTTTCGGCGGCGGCTCTTTTAAGCGCGGGCGCGGTAGTGCGACGTCGCCTTGCGTGTCAGTGACCTCATGTTTCGTACGCTATCCAATGCTTGTTTACGAAATATGAAGTCTTGAAAATAATCAATTTAAAGCGAAAGGTTATTGGTATCCGTTTGCATTTAGGTTGTATATAATCTACGTTCTGGCTTCGGAAGCGTTCTCCTTACACCCTGTATTAGGTCATGTGTTTACCTAACCTTTATTATCCTTATGGGTCGGACAGGGTTTTCTTAACATACTGTATATGTAAACGCTTCAAATGGCCTAGGGCTTAGGGAGCGTCCAAGTATTAAGTAACGCAATTTGGGGGAGGAGGGGGGTCACATAAAACGTTACGATGCGTTACAGGGGCGGGAGGGGGACCTTCTTAAAACACTTTACGTCACATTGTTTCTAAAAACATATTATTTAGTAAATTAAAACTGTACCAAGTGTAAAAACTATTACATAACTTTTTACGGCTTTAGGATAAAATTAATCACTTGAGTGTTACGGAACGTTTAGAGAAGGAGAGGGGGGTACAGACAAACGTTACGGTGCGTTACAAGGGGGGGAAGGAGGGTCAAAAAATGCGTTACGTAATACTTGAACGCTCCCTTACGGGTATAAAAGGCGTCGTTCAAGTCACGCCAAGTATTGTTGCTACAGCACAGAAGATATTTGAAAACTTTCAAATCATCTCTGGTGTTAGTCTGTTTACCCCAACGAAGACACAGGCGTGATGTTATCTTACTTACTTTGTCCTCTCTTAAGACGTGTAGCCTCCTTAACATCAATGGTACTAGCATTGCATTCAAATCCCTGAAACAAATGATTCGTATTAGACTAACTGCGCCCCGAGGTTTCACCCGCGTTTGTTCGACCCAACGGGAATATAGGGATAAAAAAGTATCCTACAGTGTCTGACCGAAACTATTTTTACTACCGAATTTTCGCAACGGTCTTTAAACTTCCTTACAAGTTCTCGGTGGTAGGCCATAACATCGGCCGCCGGCAGAAGTTACCACCCACCAGACAAAGCCTTGCCGCCAAACGATTTGTCGTGTTCCGGCATGATGTCTGGTGAAGCCGTACGGAGGACGGGTCTGAGCAGTTGTGTTGCGATGTGTGCCGGGTACGATGCGCCAAATGTTGTTGTGTTGGGAAGTTTGGTCGTGGAGGGTCTTCAGATCAATCTCCCTTTGGCTCAGCATCGTTGGTCGTGTTGTTGGGTTTAACATTCCATCAAAATCAAAATCATAGCATTTATTTCAAATAAACCAGTTACAGGCACTTTTGAATTGTCAGAAGGTCGGTCAGTCAGTAAGGTGAAGCTAGTCGCCCATTCCAAAGAGTAGGTACCTATGGAGAAGAACGGGCAAGAAACTCCATGGACACTCTTTTAAAATATCAAGCTATTGATACAAATATTTGATTACATCATTCATTTTGAAATCAATCGTGTGAGAACGATGCAGAAATATATTGTACGCTGAGAGCGTCCATTATGGAAAAAAAAAAAAATAACAATTCAGAAATTAAAATACGCCGTAGCAGCTAAGAGATGACCAGTCCCCTCTGACGGCGTCCGTTCACGAACATGACGTATGGATCAGCATCATTCAGCTCAACCATATTGGAGGGAACCTAATGACCCAACACACACGCCACCACCAGCGAGACATTTGAGTGAGCATGACATACTCTCAACAGCCATAGCACTATCGAGTCAATCACCTCGCTCAACTGCCGTCTTCCTTCCTATTCGCTCAGTTTTTCAGAGTGAATAGGCTCTTAATAAACTAGCGTGCTTTACCATCAAGCGGGATTGCGGTCAAGCGCTTTATAATTATTAAAATGATTTTTATTTAATGTACAGACGGTCGTGCTGCTGGGGAGTTTGTTCCGCCACTTCTTCTTCCTAGGTAAAACCCTAGGAAGTGACGAAGGGCGGGCGTTTTGGGGGGATTGTCTTATGTAATTTTCACCGACTTCAAAAGGTTCATAACTCTATTGTTGGGCTTGGTATAACTTTTTATAACAAGATACCCTCTGCTTTGCTAGACTTGTCTTACAATGCATTTAAAGCACAAATCAAATCCAACCTTTGTTCGAAGGCATATTATTCTGTAAATGACTATTTAATTAGCTTACTGCCACATTATATGGGTTCATATAATTTGCATTTTTACAATGCATAAATATGTGAACTGTTACGCCCTTTATACTTGGGGCTTTTATTTAGGTAAAAAGTTTTTACTTATTTACATTTCCATTTTAATGATATTTTATTTTTTTGTTTTTGCTTTGCTGGTATTTCTGCGTGGCTAGCTGGCATATGATAAATAATTTCAATGTTGTTTTTTCTTGTGTTCATTACTGTACCTACATAGTATTGTACAAAATCATGTGTTTTTTTTTTAATGAACAGACAGCTGTGTTGCTGGAGAGTTTGTTCCGCCACTTCTTCATCCCAGCGAAAGTACTAGGAAGTGTCAATGGGTGGGCGTTTTGGGGGACTGTCTTATGTAATATTGACGTTCAAAAATTGCTGATTCTCAGCCTAATTTGTATAAATGACTTTTGACTTTGTACAATCATACCTAAAATTGGTAGCTATCTCCTGCACCTCCATGGCAGCTGCTAACAATCCGGTCGCATAGCACTGCAGCGGTTCTGGTGAGTTGGTCGCCCAGTTTACTAGCCGATGGATCAGAGCCTCGTTGTCCTGATGACAAAGAAGGAAAGATTTTTATTTATAAATGTAATATAAGCAGTACAGTAGGTCAAGCTACCCGAAACTGTCAAATATTCCCAATGAAACTTGAGCCTTACTGCTTTAGTGTTAGCGCTATCTGTTCTTCTTCTGAGAAGCTAATTCCTTCCAAATTTTTTTTTTCCGGGGTGGAAATCCTCATAGGATGTCCACCGCCCTGGGGTGGGCGACGGGGTCTGTCAGACTTTTACTGACTAAAACCACCCCGGTGTCTCTTCTATCACGAGCGCGCGTGGGGCCGCGGGAGTCTAAATTCTTCCACGGCCGCACACTCTCGTCCTGGCCTCGTCTCCTGCACGGGTAGTGGGGTTTAAAACTACCCCGTGCATCGCCTCAGAGGCGCGCGCCGACAATTGCGCACGCCTCCGCCTCGGGGTCCATCGATAGGGGGCGGGGACTTCCCCATGTCCCTCGCCCTTAGACCCATTCATGGGGGGCGGAATAGGGCGTTATCCGCCCTTCCTCGGCGCCCGGTGCATCTTCTGCGGCCCGGGAAGGGAGTTGAGATCCAACCTAAATCATGTCATGTACCTGCTGGCACCGTGAGATGGCGCTGTGCGCCATTAATCTGAAGCTTGGAAGAACAGCACGACGTCACTATCCCGCTAATCGCTCCACGATTACATGGTATTGGCGTGTGATATAATCGCAATTATCTCTAAACGATATAATTTGTTTAATTATAAGTTCATATTAGACCCGCCATTTCAATATTGGTGAAGTATTCGAGGCCTCAATAATAAAAAACTGAAGTGCTGTACCTATGGGCATAACCACGCGTGGTGAAACGAACTTGTGGTGATCTCCGTGCTGCCTGACAAATATGAGAGGAGCCTGTGAAGACTTCAAGCTGCTCTGAATTCTACTGGCCGACCGAACAGCTTATAAGGGAGGTAAGGCACATGACTTCCCATTGCTTAGCCAATGCTTAGCCTAGCGGATAGTGGATACTATCCGCTAGGCTAAGCATTTTGTAGTAGGAGTTTTATTTCTATGTTTTTCTAAACAATCCATATCGAGGGTTAAATTGCCTTCCGTCGAAGCCACTAGCCTCTCCACTTTAGTGATAAAATTTAAAATTTAAAAAGAAATCTGTACATATACAATATGTATAGAAAACCCTGTCCGTCCCAAAAAGAACAATAAATGTTAGGTATACACATGACTAAATAAAATATAAAATTTTACATAATCATCATAGGGAAGTATCCAAGGTATGAAAATAAAAAAAATAATTAGTCCGTCTTATAGATTATAAAAAAAATTAAGACCCGTATTTTTTATTTTGTCGTAATTACCAAAAACTACTGAGATATAGAGTATTAAAGTTACGGAGTGGGGGTAAATTATGTCACGCCGTGCTATTTTTTGTACCACGGCGTGACGTCATGCGACATTTCAAATCAATATATCTTCCTAAGTATTTGAATGAAAGAACAAATAAAAATACGTGTTCAATATTTTTTATAAATCTATCTGATGGACATTAAATTATGTTTTAGGATACAAGCCAATACTAATGAATTTTGAAATAATATTTTTTTTCCGCGAATTAATTTCAACTTCCCCAAAATTTGGTCATTTTTTAAAAAGTGACAACAGCATTTGTGATAGAGCGAATAGCGATGCGACCACGTGCCGCGTGCCCTGCCCCCCTTCACCCGCGCATCTATGCCTAACGTGTTACCTACCGCACATGCATTAAGCTACCTCGCTTTTTCGAAATAATATTTATTTCTTTAGGGGGATTTTTTTTAAGTTTAGAGCAGCTTTGGAGGCGTTATTAGGATCAGTTATCGATACCTAACAATACCTTCACGGATCGGTCAGGGTTTTCTTTACATATTGTATACACAATTAATAATGATCTTCCAATTATTTGCCTTCTTTCCTGCAGGTCAGGATACGCATTCCAGTACTATTAGGCGCTGTTCTAATTATTTTCCATGAGACCAGTACTCATTAATTACCCACAATCAGCTCAAAAGAAGCCTTGTCTTTCGTATCTACAGACGACAGCACATCAAACTACTACAAATTTCTTCATTAGAATTTAATCTTGCGGGCAGCGGCGCGGGAGCCGGGCGGGCATCGAAGACCCGCTCTCGAAACTAGCGGGCAGATCGCGCGACACTATAGCCGTGTAGTGTTGTGTTCATGATTGTGTCGACGAGATATTTGTTTTATTCACGAAAGAAATGTCTGAATAATGGCGGCAACATCTTTTTGATTCAAATTTATTCCTAACGCTCGATCACCGCCCGCTGCCCGCAAGATTCGAGCACGAGAAGTACACCGCTCGCTGCACGCCACCGCACCGCTGTTTTCAAGAACCGGTCCGTTTGATTTTACGCTTAAGATCCTGCCGCTCACTCGCCGCCGCCCCGCTGCCCGCAAAATTCGAGGCAGAGGCCTAAGGCTCAAGGTTGATTCGGAATAATCTGACAGTTTCGGATAACTTGACCGGCTGTTTTGCGCACATACCCTATCCGCATAAAAAAGAATTTCAAATAAAGGTTCTATTCATTCTGGAATAGAGGAGGCTTTGTCCCAGAGCAGAGAGCAAATATGCGGTTGAATATGCTTATAATGCTTCTTCTTTTTCTTTCCAAGGCTTTCCACGATGACCGGTCTTGTGCTGCCCGTATTCATCGGCTTCCCGCGACCTTCAGCAGGTCATCGGTCCACCTTATTGGGGGCCACCCTACGCTGCGTCTTCCGACGTGAACCAGAACCTTGCTGCCACATCGGCCATCGGTTCTACGAGCAATGTGCCCCGCCCACTGCCGCTTAATTTTAGTGACTCGAAGAGCTATGTCAGTAACTTCGGTTCGTCTGCGGATCTCCTCATTTCTGATTTGATCGCGCAGAGAAGCTGCTTATAATGCTATGCCCTTATATATCTCACCTGAAACACTACGCTCATCTCTAGGCCCGGCATGAGGTCCAGAGTCAGGCGGCACGCGGCCACGTTCAGTTTGTGTACATCACGTCCTGTCATGTTCTGACGGGAGTAGTAAGTGTCCCGAACGTAGTCATTAACTAACTGGAAGCAAAAGAAAAAATAACAGTTCAATGATTATGATTAAATCGTCATAAACCGTACGCTATACAAAATTATTTTTTGTTTTTACGAACCCATGTACAAAATTTCAAAAAGATATCATGAAAAACCACTAAGTTACGAGCTTGTTATCCTACTTGGCTGTCCCAACAAAAATATGGTCACGCTCCGGACGGCCGGGCGGGCGGTGCATTGACCTCTTGTGTCAGCTGTTGCGCGGGCGATGGTCTCTACCGTAAGCTGCGTATTGCGTGTAAAAATTATTGGAATCTCTTCAGTTGCTTATTCTGAACAAACTATACTCAGGTTTCGCATTAGCAAAAAATAACGTTGTTTAAGCCCGGTGCTCATTATCAGCATCGACAAGGATCCTTCAGCATCCCTACATGCAAGCACACACTGTCGGAAACAATGCCTTGGTATGCTGAAGATGAAACTCATCAAATCTCTCATATTCTCAATCTTCAGCTAGGGTTCGGAGGCGTGGACAATCAAGAAAGCCGATCGAGACCTCATTGACTCTTTCGAGATGTGGTGCTGGAGAAAGATGCTTAAAGTTCCTTGGACAGCATTCTGCACAAATCGGTCAATCCTTCGAGAGCTGGGTGTCACATTTAGACTTTCCTCTTCGAAGAATTTTAGAATATTTTGGCCATATTGCCAGAAAAGATGGGGACAACCTCGAACATCTGATGGTCACTGGAAGGTGGATGGACGACGTTCTAGAGGTCGCAGTCCAATAAGGTGGACTGACCAAACTCGTTCATCTATGGACACCGACCTGCATGATGCTATACTCGCGGCCAGGAATCTTATCCGATGGCGAACTATCGTAAAGGAGAAGATAATTCCACGGGGATATCACGACCCTCAGTAATGAGGAGAACGACTTGAGGAGGAGGAGGTATGCTGCAACGTTCTTAGGGATGACGAGGCGTTCTTAGACATGCCGAACTAATCTCGAGTGTTGCCTCGGCGCGGCGAGCGTCGGCGTACCGAAGGATCCCGAAGTATCGCGAACCATCTTCAAAGCTACCGATACAGTAGCCTCATTCATCATTGGCCATAACCCCTACGCTTGGCAGGCGGGTTGAGGATCGCAGTAATTTAATATTCCACTGGAAAAGCGCTGTTGCTCGCTTCCCTGGTGAGAGTTCCCTTAATCGCCTCTTACGACACCCACGGGAGGGTATGGGATGGTACTATTCTAAGCCCGGTACCACACGGGACAACACGGACATCGGGTATTAACACTGGGTGGATGGAATGGCGGCAGGTTACGCGAATGATATTAGATTATTGATTCCCATATCCTGTTAAACTTGTGGAGGAATGAGGAGCAGGGAGTAAAGTTCACTCATCCTCCAGAGAAAAGGGAGGATCCTCCAACCAGACTAGTTGTCTGGCGGGCCACTTTGCCCATCGGTTTATGTGGTGAACTTGTATGCGTGCTAGTTGCACAGAAAACTCCGATTGTGAGATGCAGGATTTTGCGTGACGTCAGTATGACGCGTTGTTCGCATGTTGCGTTGTAGGCACCGCTCATCGAGCACATATCCAATAGAGTAGTAATATGAGCGGTCAAATTCCGAAACATGTCAGTGATTTATCCATTATAAATAACAACTCACGATTGCACTAAAACAGTACGGCACCAAATAGTGACCTGTGCGTACGTCTCCCGATACTATTGAAAATATTCAAAGTTTGGTATTCTACCCCATAATGTCGTGTTGTTCTATTCGATGGTGTGGTAAAAACAGCAGAACATCGAATTATAGAACAGATGGAATCTCGTTTCATCGCCAAGTATCAATAAACTATGATTTAATTCACTTTGCGTCCACTTATCATGGCTCAAGTTGAACTGGTCAAGAAAACTAAACAATAGGTACTTGTCTATGCGTCTTGCTCTTACTAAGTGTAACCGATATTATGTCATCCTTTTCTATCCATTACTAGTTTTACTAGTGTTGCACTGTGTTACTCACATTGTGTATCGATACTAACCAAAAAGGGTAAACAAACAAATTACCTAGTAAATGTAATAAATTGAATACATTTCAATGCAAATTTTAAATATGTTAATTATATTATTATTATTACTTTATATGTTTTAAGAATCGCGAAAAAATATATAGATATGAGACTAACATTCCTCATGAAACGAAAAAATATGATGAGAAACAAGCTTTGAGAAGAATTTATACTAAATTAATTCACTTTAAAAATCAGTAACAGTAAAGCATAACTAAGATTATAATTTTTCCTTTATTTTTAATAGAAATCATGATAAAAAAGTTTTATTTACTTAATACAAGTGTGTTTAATTCAAAACCATAAATGTTCCTATTAAAAGAAAATATTGTTATTTACGAATCCTTGCCTTTCCTAGTAGAGCATCGCTCCATATGTTCTTACGTGACAGCACCTGACTAGACCACATATAATATCTAATAAAAAAAATATATCTAAATCTGTTATGATATGATATAAATATCTGTTATTAGGTCTTATAGTACAGAAACTAGCTATTTATTTAAATTTTGTCTAATGGACCATGTAGTACTATGAGAAATAAAATAAAGTATTTTAATACGCTAAAGAAACATTGTAACATTATCGATATCGATATAAACAATTATATTTCTGTTGCCCTACTCTAGTGCAATACGTGACCTTGAGTCGGCCAATCAGAGTGCAGCGGCCGGTGCAGCGTGTTTGCGTAATTTGTTTTCGAACAAAACTAGTGGCATTACCACTCTATTGGATATGTGCTCGATGGCACCGCTACATTACTCCCCTCCGCCTGAGGGTTTCGATTTTTTGTCGAGATTGGACCGGGATCGGGTCGAGATCGGTATGGTTCATCGATTGGGCAGGGATCGGATCGGGATCGGTTTGGCAACGTTGGGACCAATTAGGAATCGGTACGGTTCGTCGGGATCAATTAGGGATCGGTTCGGTTCGTGGTGATCGATTAGGGATCACGTCGAGATCAATTAGGGATCGGTTCGGTTCGTGGTGATCAATTAGGGAGCACGCCGGGATCAATTAGGGATCGTTTCGGGTCGTGGTGATCAATTAGGGATTATGTTGGGATCAATTAGGGACCACGTCGGGGTCACCAGTGTGGAGGAATGAGGAGCAGGGAGTAAAGTTCACTCATCCTCCATAGAAAAGGGAGGATTCTCCGGGCAGTCTTGTCTGGCGGGCCACTTCGCCCATCGGTTTATGTGGAGAACTTGTATGCGTGCTAGTTGCACAGAAAACTCTGATTGCGAGATGCAGGATTTTGCGTGACGTCAGTATGACGGGTTGTTCGCATGTTGCGTTGTAGGCACCGCTACATTACTCCCCTCCGTCTGAGGGTTTTGATTTTTTGTCGAGATTGGACCGGGATCGGGTCGAGATCGGTATGGTTCATCGAATGGGCAGGGATCGGGTCGGGATCGGTTTGGCAACGTTGGGACCAATTAGGAATCGGTACGGTTCGTCGGGATCAATTAGGGATCGGTTCGGTTCGTGGTGATCAATTAGGGATCACGTCGAGATCAATTAGGGATCGGTTCGGTTCGTGGTGATCAATTAGGGAGCACGCCGGGATCAATTAGGGATCGTTTCGGGTCGTGGTGATCAATTAGGGATTATGTTGGGATCAATTAGGGACCACGTCGGGGTCACCAGTGTGGAGGAATGAGGAACAGGGAGTAAAGTTCACTCATCCTCCATAGAAAAGGGAGGATTCTCCGACCAGACTTGTCTGGCGGGCCACTTTGCCCATCGGTTTATGTGGTGAACTTGTATGCGTGCTAGTTGCACAGAAAACTCTGATTGCGAGATGCAGGATTTTGCGTGACTTTGTAGGCACCACTACAAACTTAAAGGGAAGACATAATAAAACCATGATCAGACCTGCTGTTTTGTATGGATCAGAATGTTGGGCTACAAGAGGGATTAATGAAAAGCAATAGGGATGTATTCAAGGTATGAAAATCAAAAAAATAATTAGTCCGTCTTATAGATAATAATAAAAATTAAGACCCGTATTTTTTATTTTGTCGAAATTATCAAAAACTACTGAGATATAACGTATTAAAGTTACAGAGTGGGGGCTAATTACGTCACGCCGTGGTATATTTTGTACAACGGCGTGACGTCACGCGACATTTTTTTTTTATTAATAATTATAAACTAGCGCTTGACCGCAATCCCGCTTGGTGGTAAGCAGTGATGCGATCGTTGATGGTAAAGCGCGCTAGTTTATTAAGAGCCTATTCACTCAGAAAAACTGAGCGAATAGGAAGGAAGACGGCAGTTGAGCGAGGTGATGCAATGTTAAACCCAACAACACGACCAACGATGCTACGCCAAAGGGAAATTGATCTGAAGACCCTCCACGACCAAACTCCCAACACAACAATATTAGGCGCATCGTACCCGGCACACATCGCAACACAACTGCTCAGACCCGTCCTCCGAACGGCTTCACCAGACATCATGCCGGAACACGACAAATCGCTTGGCGGCAAGGCTTTATCTGGTGGGTGGTAACTTCTGCCGGCGGCCGATGTTATGGCCTACCACCGAGTAATTTCAAATCAATATATCTTCCTAAGTATTTGAATGAAAGAAAAAATAAAAAATACGTGTTCAATATTTTTTATAAATGTATCTGATGGACATTAAATTATTTTTTAGGATACAATCCAATTGCAAGCAGCTGAGATGAGAAAGCTAACGAGGGATGTGTGGTGTTATACGAATGGATAAAATAAGAAATGAGTACATAAGGGGACTGCATTCTTTTAAACTTGTTCCTTCGCCTTTGCGTCAGTGTTCTACATCGAACTGTAAATTTGAACAGTCCGCACATCACATCTTGTGGGAGTATGTTCTTTGGCAGAATGAACGCAATATTATGTTGGATAGTGTACAAGTTACATCCGAAGTCATTTATTATACGGACCTTGTAGAAACTAGAACCAATTTCCGTGCGTTCAGGCGCTTTTGCCATACCTATTATTGGAATCAATTGTAACAGCTAATACCTACTTAGGACCCATTAACTTAATCAAATTTTATTCCGTGGTGCTTGGCAATCTGGGCTTCTCCCAGTTGCAATAATGTCCCTTTGTGCCGATTGGCTTAGTTCTGTTCTGTCTCCTGCTTGTTATGGAGGGAAGTGGAAAAAAAATTTTTTTTCTTACTCCTCCGCTATTCTTTTCTGATTAATTTCGTTGCGGGGCCCAAGACAGTTGAATCGTTTCTCCGGGACTCGTCGAGCTTCATTGCTCGGCGTTTTTGTTCACTGTTGATTCTGGCTTTCAGGAGTTGCAGTGGGTGGGAAAAGTGTGGCGGGTTTTGTCCTAAACTAAAAAAACATAAGGGGAAGTTCGAAAGTTCGATTTTATATAATTACCTTAGTCATAAAGTTATCTTTCTTGAACATGACCTTGAGAGCGTGTCCCAGCGCGCACTCAGGGTCAGTGCGCGACGGGTGACGCTCATCAAAAGGGTCAGGATCCTTTTTCATGAAATTTTCTGTCTCTGCCTCTATTATTTCGGATATCCTGTAATCAAAATTTAAAAAGGTGATCACTTCCTTGATCTTGTCGGGCTTTTTAGGGTTCCGTAGCCAAATGGCAAAAAACGGAACCCTTATAGATTCGTCATGTCTGTCCGTCCGAAAGTCACAGCCATTTTTTTCCGAAACTATAAGAGCTATACTGTTGAAACTATTTTTTTTTTCATCAAACACATACGTGTGGGGTACCTATGGACAGGTCTTCAAAAATGATATCGAGGTTCCTAAATTTTTTTTTTTCTAAACCGAATAGTTTGCGTGACAGACATTTCTAAAGTGGAAAAAAGTTGCATGCCGCCGTGCGAGTTTGTAGGTATGACGTTGATCCCTGGTGTGAACTCTATTAAATCAGCTGATAATTCATTGCGCTTTTTTGTGTAATTATCGAATTAATTAATTTTTACTTTAAAATCTTATTGGGTTATAAAAGTATAGCAATTATGAACGGTCTAAAGTGAAAAAAACTACATATATTTTGTTTAAATCATGAAAACGCCGACGAAAAATTCCACCACTGGGGGGTTCAGAATCATGTACTGGATCCATGGTACATGTTTGTGCGTCGATGTCAGATACACCCTTTATATGGAATTCCTTTTGGATTTCTATGTTGGAATTACTAGACTCCATAGTTCTAACCCATAAAACCAGTACCAACCAAAGCCACAGTGAAATATGATTACTCCCATATTTTATAATAGTGCTACTACGATCCAGACAAAACGTTTCGCCTCATCCATTATACTGCGTACATTGAAAGACTAGAACAATTTGTCAGCAGCAGTCTTCCTGTCTGTTTACAATTTAAGTGTCTTCATAGGTAAACGGAATAGGCTCTTAATTCATTAGTACACTTTACTATCAAGGATTGCATCACCGCTTACCATCAGACTTAATCACGGTCAAGCACTAGTTTATAAAAACTAAACTTGCATAGTGCAAGCAGGGATATACATTCATTTGTAAATAAACCCCCTTATTCATAAACGCTTAAAGTTAACTAGTGATTAGTGATTTTTTAAACATACATTTTAGACGCTTGCAGATCACTTAACTTTAAAAATCGATTATGAATAAACCCCTTAAACACTGTGGTGTTTATTCATAAAGGATGATTTAAGTTAAGTAATGTTAAAAGGTCAAAAATGTATAGTTAAAGAATCGCTAATCACTTGTTAACTTTAAGCAGTTTTTATAAATAAGGGGGAAAAAGTAAAACTACCATCATAAAATAACTTAAGCATGAGTAATTATAGCGGGGAGGTAACAATAGTGACAAAATTATTTCACAATATTTGGTAAGAGACACGGACTTTTAGCTTTTATATTTAAATCACGTGTCACCTCAACCCCAGACATATAATAATAATAAATAGAGATTAGTTTTCATTTCCTGGGGATGCAAAATGTACGACTTGGTGACTACAGGTTTTCGTAAAACATAGTTAAGGCACCAGCTCTCACAAAGTGAACTTATGATATTGTTCAAAACTGTTAAGTACTATAATACCACCCATTATGATCTCAGCGTTAATCCCAGTCGCATCCGAAGCTGGTAAAGCGGACCCCAGACTCCAAAGCTTTTTCAGCTTTGGAGTCTGGGGTCCGCTTTACCAGTCTAACTGCTGATTTTGGCTAAACTAAGTACTACAAATTTATAAAATTATTGTAAGAGAAAATAAATGAATTTATTATTTGTATTTGGCTGCTTGCCATCACCTCCAAATCATAAATTTATGTTTATAATGATAAGATTTTGATTACATTGTGGAAGCATAATCAACGTTTAGTATTCTTACTGCTCCCTCTTTTTCCGACAGAGTGGGCTGTAATCAAACACACGATCAGTAATTCTGACAAAACACAACAGTAATAACAAGAATTTGTTGCATAGATTACGTTAAGAAAAAAGCAGATTTCTTCTTTGAGAAACACAACTTATCACTTTGTCAAACACTCTTCTTACTTTTTTGGTAAATAAATTGGTTAAAATAAATTCGTAAATTGGTTAGATAATAATAATTTGGTTATAAACCTAAGCAAAACAAAAGTGATGCATTTTTATCAAAGGCATGGAAACCCTAACGTTAGAATTTCTTATAAAGGCTCTGATATTGCAGAGGCTAACACGGCTAAGTTCTTAGGTATCACTTTAGATAGCCAACTCACCTGGAAGCCGTATGTTGAAGAACTGTGTAAAAAGCTCAGCAAATCCGCATATGCTCTTTTTCAACTTTCAAAGTCCGTTAACAGTCAGGCACTTTTACCTGCATACCATGCATTAGTTGCTTCTGTTTTGTGTTATGGCATTATTTTCTGGGGACAGTCTACTGATGCGGGACTGGTGTTTAGGTTGCAAAAGCGATGCATCAGGTCAATGTGTGGCCTTAAGACGACAGATAGCTGTGTTCCCCATTTTCAGTCATTAAAAATTTTAACTATGCCTTGTTTGTATATATTGGACACGGCTCTATTTGTGAAGTGTAACCCGCATTTGTTTAAAAAAATATCAGAGGTCAAAAGAAATCCAATACGGACTCAATACGTTAATCAACTATGTCAAGTGAAATGTAAAACCGCACTAATGCGGAAAAGTTTTTTTGGTGTTGCCCCACGCATACAGGGTGTAAGGAGAACGCTTCCGAAGCCAGAACGTAGATTATATACAACCTAAATGCAAACGGATACCAATAACCTTTCGCTTTAAATTGATTATTTTCAAGACTTCATATTTCGTAAACAAGCATTGGATAGCGTACGAAACGTGAGGTCACTGACACGCAAGGCGACGTCGCACTACCGCGCCCGCGCTTATCACCCGCCGAAAAGAGCCGATTTATACGCAATTTACAAACATCACTTTCAAAATCGCAATTGTAGTCCATTGTAAAAAGCTGACAGAGGCATTTTACGTACCTGTCTAAATCCTTTGCGACCTTATGAGGTTTGGCTCGAACTGAGTTCCATTCATTTCAATACAAAGCCGGGCCCGTCGCTGTGTCGATCCGTGAACACATTCTTCACGTAGTTTATTAAAAACACTCACTATTCTGCCCCGCATTTCATCAGCACTGTCACATTCCCGATCAAACACTCTTTCTTTTACATACCCCCATAAAAAGAAGTCCAACGGCCTTCCGATCCAGCAGTCATTAAAAAGCTCAGTGAGACGCTCGCGGACGGGACGCGTAACATGCGGTGGAGTGCCATCGTGCTGGAACCATGCTCGAAGAAATTCAGCCACAGACACATTGTCTAGCATATCAGTTAAATGTCCATTTATAAAATTAAGATATGCTGATCCATTGAGGCGCGGCGGTAGAAACACTGGTCCTAGAATTCATCCATTAAAAATACCAGCCCATACGTTGACGGACCATATTCACGAGCACTGTACACGTATGCCTCAGGCATTGTTTAAAACAACAAAAAGTTATAACTAAAAAGAATAAAACAGCACTAAAAACGTAACAATACCTAATAACTAAACACAAATTTAAAACTAACAAAACAATAATTAAATAATCGGTTACAAACGTAACGCACAAGCTCACGAACCGAGTCGCAAGGAACACTAATTATTAACTAAAGATGTACTATGAAGGTCAAACGCTTTGGGGGAGTCCCGCGGTCAAAGCGGTGTGTTTACAGAGGCGAAAATGCTAAAAGAATAATTACGAGATCAGAAATCAATTGATTTTAATTGTTAGGAAATTGTACTTATGCTTTATTACAAACTGTTTTCATTTTCTAACTTTTAAATAAGATTTAACTGGTTTCTTAGATTCAATTAATTTAATTATTCACTTTAAATTGATTAGGTTTACTTACTAAATGAAGGATCCAGTTCTTGTAATAAACGAGCACGCATCGTGTGACTTTAATTACATTGTTATAAAGTTCAAATTCAAAAACTGTACATGCGATGAAAATTTTTTAGTCAATTACAGCTGATGTCAGCGATCTTTTACTTTATTTCATTTACTATCGATTATCGACATAATACAAAACTGTTATTAAATTCACAACATGTCCATCAATTTAAAACTGTTGACGCCTCTGTAATGTTTATTTTTCTTTATTTTAGCGGCGCTTTACAAAGGATTTTTATGGCCTTACAGCCACGACACTGTAGGTATCTAAGTACCTTCGATATGGGCCTCAAGGTTAAGCAAAGTAAACTGGATTTTTCTGATTTGTAAATTTGAACATTCAGATCAAAATAAAATTGTAACCCTGTTAAAGGGGAAAATCATTACGATCCTTGCACGAATGGATGCCGCCGATGCCGTAAGCAGATATCCCACAACTAGGTAGAATTGAACTGAAAAGACATTTGCTTCAAGCGATCGAGTGAAGGTTAGTAGTTTAGGAAGATTGGTGTACAATAAAGAATAAATAAATAAAATAGTCAGCCGGCGCATCGCACGTCGCGCGACGCGCGCTTCGGTTTCAGCCGTGAAACTGTCGCGATGTCGGTGACCGCACGCGGTCTTTGAACTCGAAATGCGCGAAAGTCAGCTGATATTATTTACGAATGCATTGCTTGTTAGAGTTATAAAGAAAAAAAAAATGTTTAATCGCAAATAATGGTTTTATTTAACTCATTTAACTGTTCCCACAGCATAGTGTACGAAAAATGCTTAAGTAAAATTGTTAAAAAAAATCCTCATTTTTTGATGGTATCGTATCGAGAATCACTAGCCTTATCACCTGTCTTCGTTTTCGGAAGCGTTTCCCTGGCACCCTGTATATAATAGAGTTCCAAATGTTATATAAAATTTGACAATAGTGAAATTTAATAAAGCGCTAAATGACATTTTAATTGTGAAGACATATTATACAATTGACGATTTTCTTGATGATGATTCACTTGTTTAATTGACGTACTGTTTACACTTTTTTGACATAGTTATTGTGACTCTGTTTTGATTTTTTAAATATATTTCTGTTTGGAATTATTAAAATTCTTACTAATGTGACCATGTTTTGACATCTTTTAATACAAATATATATAATACTCCTTGTAATTCCAAAGTTCTTTAGCTTAAATTTTGAATTGTGAACATTTGCATGCCCATGTGTCGGTAAAATATGGAGAACTATTTGTAAAAAAAACACCTGTGTGCTATACCCATGTTTGCAAAGAAATAAATACTTTACTTTACTTTTTAATGATTATTATTAGAGTCATAGCACCAGTTTGTATACAAACAACTAAATTTAAAAAAAAAACATGTTCGCAGTTTTGGTTGAAGTGATATCTTAAAAAATTTTGATTTCAACATATGTATTAATACAGGCACAATGCTGATGCCCAAGCAAATTACCACTATTTAGTATAGGGGGTACAAAATATAGCACTAAAAGAACCACAAACATAAGAAACACTGTATAAAGCTTGCTTTCTCTTTTTCTCCCATGTTAAATCTTATGAATTATGTCTGTCTCTTTTTACTGACATTCAAATTACAACGATGCTAAATAAGTTTTCTCTTCAAAAAACTATAGACCAATAAACTTGTTGATAACCACAACCTCTTTGTATTAATAATTTTAATCACGGTTATTATGTTTAAAGCTGACAATCTTAAGATCAATGCCAAATCGTGGATTAATAAAAAAAAAATAGTGTGTCAACAAGGCATGACTTTTTTTATAATCTGTATAACCACTTTTTTATTCCAATCGGTATCAAAATAGGGATTTTACACTAAACGAAGACTGTATTTCGTGTTTTTACTATTTAGTTTAAGAAAAAGACTTATTATAGAGCCAAATGCTATATAAGCTGCACTTCCTGATTAGTTTAAAAGTAATTAAAACTTGATCAAGAAATTAGGAACACCTATTTCACATTCTTACTGGATGTTACGTGGTTACGACTTCTATTTTTAAATTGATATTTCATAGCCACATGTGTAAGCATACGGCAAACAATAAATGTGCTAATTATATTTTTTTTCGCAATATTATCAAAACAATGGTCCTACCTCGTCAATGTTGGTATTGGATCGAAGTTGGCGGTTGTATGCTGTTCCTCCCATTGTCGCAGCAGCTCAGTTACTTCTTGGGCTGGCCCTGAATCCATTTAAATTCACGAAATGTTTGTAATTTATAACCTCACTGATGAATAACTTTGTCACTTCAAGTACCGTACGACACAACTAGACAATAATGTATGCCAAATTTTTATTTACAGTAATAAAACTATAGATTATTGTACATTTTTTTACAAAAATATTTGTTATATTAGAACTAAATTCGTTAAAATGCAACGTTTTGTCTTTAAACCGCGCACTCCTACAACAAAATTTTATGCTAGGGATACCATGACAAAGAATAATTTGCTACTACACTACAATATTTTTTTATACGAATACGAATTTTAAAATGACAGTTTAGTGTTCTTTTGTTAAATGACATGATACAAAACAAAGTTAAAATTACATTTAAGAATCTAAATTAATTTCGTCGTACAAGAGCCTAATAAAAATTGGTAAGAGAGGTAGTCATATAATATTTGTTTATAAAAAATTCTATCCTACTTTTTGCTAATATTATAAACGCGATATTTTGTGAAGACATACGGTTATTTGTTATTCTTTCACGCAAAACTACTGAATGGATTTGAATGAAATTTGGCACATAAATGTTTTATAACCAGGATACTTTTTATCCAGATATTATCACGGGACCGAAATTTATGCGACTGAAACTGTGAGGTGCAGTATATAAGATACGGGTACATGAACTAGCTAGTAAGTAAATAGTTGATGGGTAAAAGATGATAATTATGTCAATGTAGTGTGATGTTGATAAAGTTACTATAAATCATATAATTCACACAAAAGACAAACTTTCATAGTGTTAACCATTACAATCGGCAAGGTAAAGGTAATAATATGTCAATAACATAGGACCATTCGCTGCGAAAGCCAGTAGGGTAATTGCGCAGCACACTATCGGTAATAATGGGTTCCATTTTGACAGTTCAACAACTTTTAAGTACATTTTTTTTTGTATTGAGTTATTTTCATTGTTAAGAAGACAGAGTTTTCTAACATATGAAGTAATGGATTATCAATATGCTTTAAAAAGTTTCAAATTGATGGTATAATAGTGTATTACGCAATCAGCGTGCTTACTACTACTAAGAAAATAGTTTGAAGCTGGCAATATTACAAAAGACCAAGGACGTTTGAATTTTAGGTACCTATAGGTTAGTTTTCCCAAGGGTACGTTCTGTAAGTAAACTACATGACATTTTTGGGCTTTTACAAGATATATTAAAATCAGTATTATGAACAGTTTAAAGACGCAATTCTTAGAATATTATTTCCTTATAAAGTATAAACAAAGCTAACACTTAACAAAAAACAACCCAATTATTTTCGTAAGAGTTTCAAAAAGTTTGTTGAATTACATTTTCGAACGGATCTGTCAACTGAAAGCCGAAAGCGGGCTCTCTCCCTCCATTCTGTCTTGCTCCCTCCCTAAGTCCTAATGTGTTAGGAAACGAATACAAAACAAAAGTGATTATTTACAAAGCATCAAAGATGCCTCTTAGGAACGATACGCTTACACAGTCATCAAGGACAAGCCTGCCGGCAAGTTATTCTAGAAAACTACGATACAGAACCTTACTGGAATATCTATCGACTATAGGTAAGTAAACAGTATTTTTCATCTTTTTCCACAATCAAGAATTGGACTGAAAATATCTGCTTCATGTCAGTGGTGCCCCCTAAATGATCATCATCAACCTTTTTATCGTCCTACTGCTGGGCACAGGTCCCATCTCAAACAAAGCAGGTTGGTGATTTCAGACTTGAAAGTCCAGGTTTCCTCAAGATGTTTTCCTTAACCTTTTAATCAGTCATTGGTATCCAAGATATACTTAGAAAGTGCATAACTTAGAAAAGTTACATTGGTACATGCCTGACCTGGAAATAAACCTGCACACTCATACCTGAGAGGCTGGTGTTTTAACTACTAGGCCACCACGACTTAATGATCACATTAAATCAAAATATTTTATTTCATACTTAACCAATCCATATTGGTTCTCTTATACTGCTCTCAAGCTATAAAGCCAACAAAATCATATTTCCGAGTTACTGGCAAAATTAGAAATGGATGCCATTTCATAACTATGGCTCTTGTATGAGAATTAGCGGTACATATTTAGTTATGCATCAAAAGTCTAGATGAAATGTAAGTTATAAGCCCTTAGTAGCTTTTTAGTACATATTAAGCAGGACAAATTAACTGTTTTTATTACTGATTCCATAAATGTAGAGAAATATTGCATACACCACATGGTAAGCAGTGATGCGATTGTTGATGGTAAAGTGCGCTAGTTTATTAAGAGTCTATTCACTCAGAAAAACTGAGTGAATAGGAAGGAAGAGGGCAGTTGAGTGAGGTGATGCAATGTTAAACCCAACAACACGACCAACGATGCTGCGCCAAAGGGAGATTGATCTGAAGACCCTCCACGACCAAACACCCAACACAACAACATTTGGCGCATCATACCCGGCACACATCGCAACACAACTGCTCAGACCCGTCCTCCTGGTGTGAAATGTTAGAAAATAAATTCTATCCTATTTTTTATTATTCTGCTCAATGATTTGATTTTGTATGCAAGTAAGCTGAGCAGCAGTGGACGCTGTCAGGCTTTACTTTCTGTAAATTATTTCATCACTGCTGCTCTCAAAATTGTGAATGAAAATATCATGAGGAAACCAGCATACCCTAGAGCCAAAAACTTTGAAAACATCTACCAACCCGCATTATATAGACCAAAAAAACTGAGTGAGTAGGAAGGAAGATGGCAGTTGAGCGAGCTGATGCAATGTTAAACCCAACAACACGACCAACGTTGCTGCACCAGCACCTGCACTCATAGCAATACAACTGCTGACACCCATCCTCCGTACGACTTCACCAGACATCATGCCGGAACACGACGAATCGCTTGACGGCAAGACTGTCTGGTGGGATTTCTGCCGGCAGCCGATGTTATGGCCTAACACTCAGTCTAATAATAAGAATTGGTCAGTTGAATCAAGGGTTTGATTCAGGGAGTGGTATGTGTGGACAAAGCCCGCATTGTCGGAGGTTGCTCTCTGGGGCCCTAAAATTTTCATGTATACAATATGTAAAGAAAACCCTGTCCGACCCATAAGGATAATAAAGGTTAGGTAAACACTTGACGAAATTTAATATAAAATTTTACGTAATCATCATAGAAACAATACTAATGAATTTTGAAATAATCTTTTTTCCCGCGAATTAATTCCAACTTCCCCGAAATTTGGTCATTTTTAAAAAAGTGACAACACTGGTGTTATTTATGAGCGGAAGGGTTGTTTACCGCAAATGTATTAAGTTACCTCTTTTTGCGAAATAATATTTATTTTTTTAGGGGGATTTTTTTTTTAAGTTTAGCCCGGCTTTGTATCCATTAGTAGAATCAGTTATCGATACCTGACAATACCTTGACGGATCGGACAGGGTTTTCTTTACATATTGTAAACCTTCCTCTTAAATCTACTAAAAAAAAACGCATCAAAATCCGTTGCGTAGTTAAAGTAAAAGTGACTTTGTTTTATAAGATGCAGTGAAGTAGGATAACAAATGGGAGTACAGATCATTATATTTACATATGAATTACAGAGTATGAAACTGGTAGCAATGAGGAGTGTATGGATAAGACGTCACAAATCGTGACCGAGGTGAAGGATCTTCACAGACGAGGAGGTGTTGAGGAGAAAGACCCAGGTACTTAATTTTTTTTTTAATAAATCACACACTTAACGTTACTCTTCTATCGTGTCGTTTACCAACATTTAAACTTACATACATACACAAACAGCCAGACCCGCATCATGCATCGCAGTAGTCGATAATGACAGCCTCCGTGGCGATAAGCAGGCGCGGGTTCGATCCGCACTGGCCGCACTGGTCTGTAGGCCTAGTATGAGTTTTCAATACGAAACTCGTTCGATCGTATCGAGCGCGTTTGGCGCTCTCATTGGTTGAGAGTTCTTACGACCTTGAAGCGGGCCAATCGCTGAGTCAAACGCGCTCGATATCGGCGAACGAGTTTCGTAATGAAAACTCATACTAGGCCTACTGGTCGTGCCTCGGAAAGCACGTTAAGCCGTTGGTCCCGGTTGCCATACAAACATCTAATGGCAGTCGTTACGGGTAGTTGGAGCCCTCAAAAGTCCAACAATTGGTCTAACTGCAATGCTTCGAAATTGCCTTCGGATTATGGAGGTTAGACGGCAGTCGCTTCACGGAAAATATGGAAGTTTAGCCAAAATCAGCAGTACCCCAGATTCCGAAGCTGAAAAAGCTTCGGATGCGACTGGGATTAACTCTGAGATGATAATGATGATTATATTATACCTACTCGGTCCCAACCGACCACCAAGAACCAAGAATAGTACAGTCAGAAGCAAAAATATGTATACATTGCCAAGGCTCCAAAAATATGTAAACATCTTCGAATTTAAGACGAAGTGCTCAACTTGAAGAGCATAAAATTGTAGCCACCGGTTCACATCATAAATATGTATACGCTCATTGCTTCATTAAATTATGCCCACCACGAAAGGAACAATACTATGTACATAGTAAGCGATGGACCTCGGCGGCGAGGTCGGTAGCTGGATCTTTTTTGTGTGTTGTGCTCGTGGCCCTATTGGCCTCTTGGAGGAGGGTTATGGGGTCATCGGAGTCTGTGACGGCATGCCTTGGGCGGCGAAGCTTGGAGATGGTGGAGGGGGTATAGTTAGCAGCAGCTACTATCGGGGGATTGCAGTGCTTGGCGGCAGTGTCAAAGAAGCGTTTGGAAAGACGCTTCATGAACTGGTGGATGGTGGGGATTTTGAGATCAAGGCGGAGGATCTCATTACGGTCGAACCAAGGGGCACAACAATACTATTACATATTATTTTTCCTTTCGTGGTGAACATAATTTAATGAAGCAATGAGCGTATACATATTTATGATGTGAACCGGTGTCTACAATTTTATGCTCTTCAAGTTGAGCACTTCGTCTTAAAGTCAAGATGTTTACATATTTTTGGAGGCTTGGCAATGTATACATATTTTTGCTTCTGACTGTACCAACCCATATCCTCCCGTGGGTGTCGTAAGAGGCGACTAAGGGAACTCGCCAGGGAAGCGGGCAGCAGCGCTTTTCCTGTGGAATAACAAATTACTGCGATCCCCAACCCGCCTGCCAAGCGTGGGGATTATGGCATTGCCCTCTAATGGAAAAAAAGCCTTGGGGGAGGCCTTTGTCCAGTTGTCCAGGGGGGAGGCCTTTGTCCAGCAGTGGACCTCTATAGGTTGAGAAAAAGAAGATATTGTTATAAGAGTAAGCTTTTGTAGCGCGTAGGTCGTGTTACGTGATTAAAACTCAGATAAATCGAACGTTGGGTATTGCACGTAAGTAAAAGGGTACAATGTATATGACGTGTACAATAACGTAATGTAAGATAATTATACAGTATGTTAAGAAAACCCTGTCCGACCCATAAGGATAATAAAGGTTAGGTAAACACATGACCAAATATAATATAAAATTTTACGTAATCATCATAGTACCAATACAAATGAATTTTGAAATAACCTTTTTTTCCCGCGAATTAATTCCAACTTCCCCGAAATTTGGTAATTTTTAAAAAGTGACAACACCGGTATTATTATCAGCGAATAGCGATGCGACCACGAGCCGCGTGCCCTGCCGCCCCCGCGTCCGCCGCCTCCGCCGCCGCGCGCGGTAGGGTGGATAGCGCAAATTTATTAAGTTACCTCTTTTTGCGAAATAATATTTATTTTTTTAGGTGGATTTTTTTTTTAAACTTAGCCCGGTTTTGTATGTATTAGTAGAATCAGTTATCGATACCTAACAACACCTTCACGGATCGGACAGGGTTTTCTTAACATACTGTATACAAGAGTGTGAACAGGAATAGCGTGTAAATATGAACGTGTCTTGTAATAGAATAGAATGTCTGTTACAAGCTATGCATTCACTTAAATACTAGCTATCTCTAAACAATAGTGGGGTAACCAATAGAAGCTTGCTGTCCTGCGGATCTCCACGCGGTGTCGCGTGCGTTCTCGATGTTGATTCGTTGATCGAGGGAGGCCGCGGTGTGTGATTGGTCGGTGTAGAGAGCGCGCCAATTCACAGTTCACGTGCAAGACAGCTCGCTATGGTTCCCACGAACATTGACCGTTGTTGAACAGATGTAAGCCGGGGTAAGATTAATAGGCACCTGGCGATGGGCGGTCGGGACGAACGCCGTGACTTCCGCGATCCTAGTGTGATTAATAGCCAACTCTTCACAGCGGGATAGAATATGTTTAGCAGCTATTGTGTAGCGGCTGGTTGGGCCGCTACACTTTGAAGACTATTTGCTGGTATTTCTGGTGTTGTAAACGAAAACCTATAGCTAATATCGTTTTCAGGTGAAAGCTACCTTGATTCCAAAGTTCTTCGTGCGGCCAGCGACGTCACAGTTCGATGTTCAGAAGCTGTCAGTGGAAATGTTAACGCTTATGATAAGCACGAGCTGGCGCGCCATATTGTGAGTCTTTAAAAATCTATATTTAATATATATGCAAAGTTATTTTCTCTTTACAGGAAACCTGAATACAGTTTGTTCAGAATAAGCAACTGAATCGTTTGCAATCATTTTTAACCGACTTCCAAAAGGATTAGGTTACTCAATTCGACCGGTATATATGCTTTTTTATGTTTGTTCGCGGATAATTTCATCGTTTATGAACCGATTTTGATAATTCTTTTTCTGTTGGAAAGAAGACATTTCCTAGGTGGTTCATAATAAGGACATCAGGGTTTGATGGTGGAAGACCAGAAAAATCAAGGGGAACTATCAAAAATCGTAGGGGCAACCAGTGCGTTTCTAAGTTTTTTCATTAGGAATTTTAGCGTTAGCATCCAGTCTAACCGGATGCAGCTGAACAGTACTTTTCACAACTAAAAAGTGTAAAATAAAAAATGTTTTTTACAAAAAAAAAACAACCGACTTCCAAAAAAACACTATAAAGTGAAAAAGTGTCAAAAACTAATATACAAAAACCAAAGACACCGACTTCCGAAATTAGTTTTCACTTTAAATTATTTTTCACTTTGTAGTGTTTTTTGAAAGTCTGTTGTTTTTTTACACCACGTTATATTTTTCCCCAAATTCATTTAGGAATTTTTACAGTGTGGCTACCGAGTGCACAACTCAGCTGGCGTTAGATCATAGTACTAGGGGCACTAATAGGCTCACGGGGAATAGGCTCTTAATAAACTAGCGCGCTTTACCATCAACGATCGCATCACTGCTTACCATCAGGCGGGATTGAGGTCAAGCGCTAGTTTATAATTATTAAAAAAAAAATAAGCATCAATTGTCAAAATGCTTCACAACATCTTTTTAAATGTCTATAGTGGTTTGAATAGTACACTGTTGACGTAAAAGATCGCTCTTAGCGATAAGACCGTCCATTGTGTCACCATCTGTAAAGTCTTCTGTAATTTTCTCGTTGAATCCAGTTCGGCTGGGCAGCGTTCGGGAAGCTATACTACATCTTCTCGTCGTCCAAGACACCAGTGTCTCAAGACTAAAGTCTTTGACCAGTGATGATATACGGAACGTGGTCGTTCACAATGGGCCTCATACGAAGGCTTAGGAGTCACATAAAGGGCGATCGAAAGAGCTATGCTCGGAGTTTCTCTGTGTGATTGAATCAGAAATGAGGAGATCCGCAGAAGAACCAAAGTCACCGACATAGCTCTTTGAGTCGCTAAAATTAAGTGGCATAGAACCGATATCCGATGGAGCAGTAAGGTTCTGGAGTGGCGGCCACGTACCGAAAGACGCAGCGTAGGGAGGCCCCAACAATGTGGACCGATGACCTGGTGAAGGTCGCGGGAACACAAGACCGATCATAGTGAAAAGGCTTAGGGGAAGCCTTAGTCCAGTAGTGGACGAAGAAGAAAACATAATAAAGAGAATTCATATCTATTGTATACACCCCCTTATTCATAAAAGCTGCTTAAAGTTAACTAGTGATTAGCGATCCTTTAAACATACTTTTTTGACCTTTTAACGTTATTTAACTTTAATCATCGCTAATGGATAAACAAACACTAAACTAACACTTGACCGCATTCCCGCCTGATGGTAAGCAGCGATGCGATCGTTGATGGTAAAGCGCGCTAGTTTATTAAGAGCCTATTCACTCAGAAAAACTGAGCGAATAGGAAGGAAGACGGCAGTTGAGCGAGGTGATGCAATGTTAAACCCAGCAACACGACCAACGATGCTGCGCCAAACGGAGATTGATCTGAAGACACTCCACGACCAAACTCCCAACACAACAACATTTGGCGCATCGTACCCGGCACACATCGCAACAACTGCCCAGACCCGTCCTCCGAACGGCTTCACCAGATATCATGCCGGAACACGACAAATCGCTTGGCGGCAAGGCTTCGTCTGGTGGGTGGTAACTTCTGCCGGCGGCCGATGTTATGGCCTACCACCGAGAAAGTGACGTTAATAGGTCAAAAATGTATAGTGAAAGAATCGCTAATCACTAGTTAACTTTAAGCAGCGTCTATGAATAAGGCGGACAGAGTCAAACAAAATTAGCTAGCGAAAACCAGCATACGTGATGGGATACGGAAATGTTCTAAAAAAAAATAACATTCCAGGCCGAAAACCCAGACTTCTGGAACTTCACGTTCCCCTTTGAGGTCCCCGTGGTCGCACACGTGTTCGGTGCGTTCGCGGGAGTCGCGCAACGCACGGAGCGCGCGCGACGACAGCCGCCAGAAAGGCAACACCTGACGCAGCTCAAGGAACCAGAGAAAGTTGATAAGTTAGTACCATTTTTTTTAAATTGGCATCTCGTAATTCATCTTTTTATTTGTTTTCGATAGGAAGTTATTAAATTAACTCTCCCGGTCCCTCGGTCCTACGGACAATGTGTCCAGCCCACTGCCACTTCAGTGTTGTAATTCTTCGGGCTATGTCGGTTACTCTCGTTCTTCTGCGGATCTCCTCATTCCTGATTCGATCGCGCAGTGAAACCCCAAGCATAGCCCTCTCCATTGCCCTTTGAGCGACTTTGAACCTTCTTATAAGGCCCATTGTTAGCGACCACGTTTCAATTCCATAAGTCATCACTGGCAACACACACTGGTCGAAGACTTAAAGACAGACTTACTATAAATATACAAAAACTGAAATAATTTACACAATTGTTAGTTAAAAGTCGTATCCACATTAATCGTCGGCGTTTTGTTCAAGTTGATTACAAATTAGATGAACCACAATCTTCTTTCACAGGCTAGATAAGACAGACGAGGGCTCCCAGATGGTGACGCGCGTGAATAGGTTCATCTGCAAGTGGTACAAGCAGAATCTCAAGCCGCTCAGTTACTTCCACGCTGTACTGGACCCGGGCAGCTTCAGCAAGACAGTGGAGAACATCTACAACGTCTCGTTTCTGGTCAGAGATGGACTTATATCAGTAACCTTAGGTAAGTAAGCATAGGGCTCAATTCGCCGTCCGGTAAGGACCAGACCCCGGGCCTCCAGATCAATCTCCCTCTGGCGAGCATCGTTGGTCGTGTTGTTGGGTTTAACATTGCATCATCTCGCTCAGCTGCCGTCTTCTTTCCAATTCACTCAGTTTTTTTTGAGTGAACAGGCTTTTAATAATCTAGCGCGCTTTACCACCGCTTTGCATCACTGCTTACCATCAGGACTCTGAAGATAGCTATTCTTATTGTATCGTGTTACAGACGAGGAGCATGGCCTGCCCTTCATAACGCCGCTGACAGCAACACAGAAGGAACGAGTGGACTTGTCTGATGAGAAGCAATTTATTGTATCAATAGATATGCAGCGATGGCAGGTACATTGTAATTTTCTTTTCGCATATCATCAAATGACTTTCACTATTATTGTAAACATTTTCATTTTTAATGTCTGGATTTGAAAAAAGACGATGATCCCTGAGTTTGTTTCGGCTATTTCTTCTCAGAGGTAGTCAGTTAGGAAATGCCGGCTTCATATAGTTAAAAAAAAACATATGACGTGTAAAAGTGATCCTACTTGCTTAGTAAACGATTTCATTTCATTTCCAGTATCTGTACTCTATACTAATCTTTGATCACTAGCTAGATACGCAGTCTCGAACAAAACTCTTATTAAAAAATGGTGACAAGTGTTAAGCAGTCTAAAGTAATCAAAATGAATATACATTAATTTAAAATCAGCCTTAAGTGCAGGGTATAAAGTTCTTATCACAAAGCAGTACGAAAAGCCATTATTTTTTACGACCGAGTCTGACATCAAACCAAATTCAACCTTACACGCATGCATTAAAGTCAGAATTATAAAGTAAGTACTAAATGAAAGAAGCACTCAAGTGCTGCGTTGTGCGCTTGTTCAGTTCAACCATTTTTTTACGCGGATTGTGAATCTAGTGTATAAGTGGTCGATGATACTAATATATAAAACTGACGAGTTTGTTTCTTTGTTTGAACGCGCTAGTCTCGGAAACTACTAGGCCAATTTGAAACATTATTTTTGCGTTGGATAGCCCATTAATCCAGGAAGGCTATAGGCTATAAAACATCACGCTGTGACCAATAGGAGCGAAGTGGTGGCTTAGTGGTTAAAACACCAGCCTCTCAAGTATGAGTGCGCAGGTTCGATCCCACGTCAGGCAAGTACCAATGTAACTTTTCTAAAGTTATATGTACTTTCTAATTATATCTTGGACACCAATGACTGAAGGTGAAGGAAAACATCTTGAGGAAACCTGGACTTTAAGTCTGAAATCGCCAACCCGCATTGGGCTAGCGTGGTGATTTCGCTCAATCCTTCTCTGTATGAGAGGAGACCTGTGCCCAGCAGTGGGACGATAAAAAGGTTGATAATGATGATGATATAAAAAAAAGCATGTCCAATGTCCATGTTGTACCAACTCCTATAAAGATTGGAGACTCTGTTCTCGAAGTTGTTGACAGTTACTTGTACCTTGGACAAACTATCCAGTTAGGAAGGTCCAATTTCGAGAAAGAGGTCAATCGTCGAATCCAACTCGGCTGGGCTGCTTTCGGGAAGCTACGTAGAATCTTCTCGTCCGAAATACTGCAGTGTCTCAAGACAAAAGTCTTCGACCAGTGTGTGTTGCCAGTGATGACTTATGGAATTGAGACGTGGTCGCTAACAATGG
Source organism: Sesamia inferens (assembly GCA_037179545.1). Lineage (NCBI taxonomy): Eukaryota > Metazoa > Arthropoda > Insecta > Lepidoptera > Noctuidae > Sesamia > Sesamia inferens. Next base: position 6,274,231 of record CM073947.1, read on the forward strand.
GCATTATAAGAAGGCTCAAAGTCACTCAAAGGGCAATGGAGAGGGCTATGCTTGGGGTTTCACTGCGCGATCGAATCAGGAATGAGGAGATCCGCAGAAGAACGAGAGTAGCCGACATAGCCCGAAGAATTGCAACACTAAAGTAGCAGTGGGCTGGACACATTGCCCGTAGGACCGATGCCGATGGGCCGACGGGTTCTCGAGTGGCGACCACGCACCGGAAGACGTAGCATGGGTAGGCCCCCGACAAGGTGGACCGACGACCTGGTAAAGGTCGCAGGAAACCGCTGGATGCGGGAGGCGCAGGACCGGTCGTTGTGGAGAACCTTGGGGGAGGCTTATGTCCAGCAGTGGACGTCTTTTGGCTGAAATGATGATGATGATATAAAAAAAAACATATTGAAACCTACACGTGTGACACCGCGGCGCACAGCTTGTCTTACATAAAGCAGCTGCCAATCTGACCTCCACAACCCAATTACTGACTAATACCGTTCGGAGTCGAGACGTGGACAAACGGTCAGACTAGTCCATAAGTTTAAAGCCGCTCAGCGAGCTATGGAGCGGGCTATGTTGGGCGTCTATCTGAAGGACCGCATCAGAAATGAGGTCCAAAGTCACCGACACAGCTGTCAGGATTAGGAAGCTGAAGTGGCAATGGGCTGGTCACATATACCGCACGACTGACAACCCTTGGGGTAAACGAGTCCTCGAGTGGAGACCGCGTCTTGGCAAACGTAGCGTAGGACGCCCTTGGGCGAGATGGAGCGACGACATCAAAAAGGTGGCTGGTACCTGACGGAGAATACGGATCTGAGCAGTTGTGTTGCGATGTGTGCCGGGTACGATGCGCCTAATGTTGTTGTGTTGGGAGTTTGGTCGTGGAGGATCTTCAGATCAATCTCCCTTTGGCGCAGCATCGTTGGTCGTGTTGTTGGGTTTAACATTGCATCACCTCGCTCAACTGCCGTCTTCCTTCCTATTCGCTCAGTTTTTCTGAGTGAATAGGCTCTTAATAAACTAGCGCGCTTTACCATCAACGATCGCATCAAGCAGTGATGCGATCGTTGATGGTAAAGCGCGCTAGTTTATAATTATTAAGAAAAGAAGAATACCATGGAAGAGGACTATGTCCAGCAATGGACGAGTCGAGGCTTATGATGATGACCCGTCCTCCGTTTTTCGTGTTTATCGTCGACTTGCACCACACCTTCATACCATCATACATAATGTGTATTTTTTCTCATTCCAGGACCTGGTGTCCGCGTTTGGCATCCAAAAACCAATGATGATATTAAAAAATAAATAATAGTATAGTTTTGATTAACGGGCCCGATTTCCTTGTGCACTAACTATATATCGGCCAAATTCGATAAAGAATAGAGGTAAACAAAACATTGCTAGGCAACGACTGGTTTACACCTAAAAGGGAGATGTTGACAACATTTTCCAGATAGATGATTTTCATACATGTAATAATTCTACTTCCTGATAATGTAAACAGTTTATATAACGCTTAACCGATTTTGAATGAAATATGACACACATGTAAGCTAATTTTCTAATAGGTTAAATTTTTGATACATGGAGGTTTATATATTATGCGCAGTCCATACTTGACAGTATTATAATGCATGTGTTATTCAGTTGATTTGAAAATTAGTTACAAATATACAAAATTGTATTGACAAATGCCTCAAATTTATTCATAGTCTGAATCCCACAAAATGTGTTTAATACCTGGATTTCATCCATCTTTTTTGTTTGTAGGGCTATCACGTAAAATTAATGTCGAATTTTTAATGGTTTTTCGAAATAGCAAGTTAATAGGCATGTTATTTTAGTGATTCTATTGAAATACGCCTCAATAAGAATTGTTAATAAATAGTTAGCATGTTAAACTCAATAATCATGTAAATAACAGGAGATTTGTAAAACTTGAGTTGTGATAACCCTAAATTGGTTTATTTACCTCTATTCTTTATCGAGACTGGCACAAATATAAATTTAAGCCACGGTTACACTAGGGGACAAATGTGCCACGACAAGCATTGGCGACATGTCAAGCGAATCCGGCCGATTTCGCCTGACAAATATGGCGACAACGCGCAACTTATGCCCGCAGCGAAGTCAGATGAATTCGTGCGACTTCGCCCGACATATATGGCGACATCCGTTGCAAAGTAGTTCTAAAATATAGTTGGCGACACGTGTCGCGCGATGTTACCAGACATTTCGAGCGAAGTCCGGCAAGGTAGCGCTACCTCATCTGACGTCGCTGGTTATCCGAGTCGCGCGATGTTGCCAGACATGACGAGCGAAGTCCGGCAACGTCGCGCCCCCCCCTTATCCGACGTCGCTGGTTAGCAAAGTCGCGCGATGTTGCCAGACATGTCGACCGAAGTCCGGTAACGTAGTGCTACCTCATCCGACATCGCTGGTTAGCAAAGTCGCGCGATGTTGCCAGACATGTCGAGCGAAGTCCGGTAACGTAGTGCTACCTCATCCGACGTCGCTGGTTAGCAAAGTCGCGCGATGTTGCCAGACATGTCGACCGAAGTCCGGTAACGTAGTGCTACCTCATCCGACGTCGCTGGTTAGCAAAGTCGCGCGATGTTGCCAGACATGGCGAGCGAAGTCCGGCAACGTAGCGCTACCTCATCTGACGTCGCTGGTTATCCGAGTCGCGTGATGTTGCCAGACATGGCGAACGAAGTTCGGCAACGTAGCGCTACCTCATCTGACGTCGCTGGTTATTCGAGTCGCGTGATGTTGCCAGACATGGCGAGCAAAGTCCGGCAACGTAGCGCTACCTCATCCGACGTCGCTGGTTATCCGAGTCGCGCGATGTTGCCAGACATGTCGAGCGAAATCCGGTAATGTCGTGCCACTGCATCCAACGGCGCTGGCGACACGTGTTGCACGAAATTTGTCTCCTAGTGTGTCCGTGGCTTGTAAGTTCACAGCATCTTCTTCTTTCTATTGCATTGGGAGAAAAATATTAGTGTAGTCTTTTTAAATTAGTCTGCGTTAGGGTAGTTGACTAAAAAAAATAATTAATCCATCAGTCAGATTTCCAAAAAATACTGGACACGTATTTTTTCTTTTTTCATATAAACAAAAAGTGCGTTGAAAACTCGTGCGGTCTCACTGCACGTGACGTCATTAGCCACCACTCCAGTGATCTTTGATGCCTTTTATATTTGTCAATTTTTATTGATTTGATAAAACAAAATATACGTATCCAATATTTTTCTATAATTTGAATGACGGACTAAATAGAATCATTTTTTTTTTTTACCCAGAAAACATCCCTATTTATGTTTGTTTAGTATCCATGTTTTCTAATCAACGGCTAAACTGTCTATACAATATGTAAAGAAATCCCTGTCTCATCCGTGAAGGCATTGCTAGGTATCGTTAACTGATTCTAATAATGCATACAAAGCCGGGCTTTAAAAAAAAATCCCCTAAAAAATAAATATTATTTCGAAAAAGCTAGGTAACTTAATGTATGTGCGACAGGCAACACGTTAGGCATACATGCGCGGGTGAAGGGAGGTAGGGCAGGCGGCATGTAGTCGCATCGCTATTCGCTCCGTCTCAAATGGCTTTTTCACTATTTTCAAAATTACCAAATTTTGGAGAAGTTGAAATTAATTTGCGGAAAAAAAGATTATTTCAAAATTCATTACTATTGTCATTATGATGATTACGTAAGATTTCATATTTTATTTGGTCTTGTGTATACCTAACATTTATTATCCTTTTGGCTCGGACGGGGTTTTCTTTACATATTGTATGTGTATACATTAATTTGACAGGTCTAAACTGACATTACTGACATTTTATCTTCTGTCCTTTTCTTAATGAAATTAAAGAAAGAGATGCACTGCATTTAAAGGGGATGTTTCAGAAATGTATGGAGCCTGGGCCAGCACATTTTACACTTAACAGTTAACTGTTTTTAATGTTAATTTCCTATATTTTGGCTTAGAATACAGATTCAATCTAACTCGGCCAAGTAGTGCAACACAACTACTAATAAATATGGTGGTCAGCAATAAGCGAAATAAGATTCTGACAGTGACATTTGATTGACGTGTCATGTATCTAAGGCTATCGTATCTATATTATCTACCATATGTATGAGAAAAAACAAAACATGAATTGCTAATATACGGCCCATTAAATAAACACAATCAACTCAAATCAGTAGGCCTAGTATGAGTTTTCAATACGAAACTCGCTCGACGATATCGAGCGCGTTTGGCGCTCTCATTGGTTGAGAGTTCTTACGACCTTGAAGCGGGCCAATCGCTGAGTCAAACGCGCTCGATATTGACGATCGAGTTTCGTATTGAAAACTCATACTAGGCCTACAGCACTCGACACGAACACAACGGGAAAATAGAACTGTCAAAGTCGCCAATCAAACGTCATAACCACTGTCATGGCTACCTTAATAAAGGGTTATCGCACAAAAAAACGTTTCAAATAATTAATTATATATACTTGTATTATTATTCAAATTAATTTAGTAGTATTTTTATGGAAATATTTTACTTTTTTCCTTTTTATCTATATAGCGTACATAGTGGTGGCCCAAAATGAAACATCTTTAGAACAAACGAATTGATGCCAATGTTTGTTTGTAAAATAAATATCTGTCTGTGATTGTAATAAGTGACTTGAAATAAATATAATTACGTTTTATAACATTTATTTATTGTTTGTAAGTTAATTCTATTAACAATGCGCAATGCTACGGCTGCGCGGGCGGACTGCCGGCGCGCGCGGGCCCAGGCGGCGCGCGGGTGCGCAGTGCTGAAGCGGGGGGAAGGGTAGCTCTCCCGCTTTTTTTTTTTTTCTTTTCTTCTTTGGCTTCGCACGGTTTGTGCATTCAGCCAATGTCAAGTGTGTTGGGATTGTTAGGTACTAAAGGTAGGGAAACGGATTTAAAATTTTACGGAATTTTGGATAGGACGGAGATATAGGATCAGTTTTTTTTTTTTTTTTTTATATAAGAATGATGTGAAGTTTACAATGGCAAATATTTACAACTTTATATTATTTAAGGTGATGAATGAGACTATACATTTATATACAGGAAAACTATTTGTACAAAGTAAAGATAGTATTGAAGTAGGAAAAGGAATATCAAGGGATAACAGGTTACAGAAGAAGGAAGAACGGTCATACAAGGGACAGGAGAAAAAGATATGGTTAAGGTCGCCTACATCTGTGCCACAAGAGCAAATGGGATCGTCAATAATGTGAAATTTGGAAAGATGGGATGGGGAACAAACATGGCCCAGTCTCATTCGTATTAGAATAGAGGTCTCCATTTTGCCAAATTTTGCCCTGCCAAACCATGGTTTTTCCGGAATCTCGGGTTGGACAAGAGAAAAGTAATGTCCTTTCAATCTGCTACTGGTATCCCAGGCTACCTTCCAGGTGTCCCGGAGAAAACCCTTAGGCAGAGTTAAAAGGTCATAATTAAAAATTTTATATGGGACTAAGTCCCCACAATGCACCGCATCACTAGCTAGAGCATCGGCCATTTCATTGCCTTGGATTCCAGCATGGGCCGGAATCCATGCAAACTGTAGCGAGATGCCCCCAGTGGTCATTCTAAACGCAAATTCTCTTATAGATAAAATAATAGAGGTCTGCGACTTGTCTTCGTAAGGGGATTTATTAATGGCTAGAAGAGCGCTTCGAGAGTCAGTAAAAATAATTGCTTTTTTTTGTTTTAAAACACGAATGTATTCTAAGGCTTTTAAAATTCCGAAACATTCCCCTGTAAAAACGGAAGTCTCCGGAGGTAGTTTTATTTTTTGTGTGATCTTAAATTGGGAATGGTAAACACCTACCCCAACACAACCTGTTGGAGCACGTTTGGCAGCATCAGTAAAAATGTGGTGGTATTCTGAGTGTTCAGACAAAAAATAATTAAATTTTGAACAGTAATTGGGATCCGATTTATTTATACAATCGTAAGTTATGATGGGACTGAACTGAAAACTTTCATAACTACTGCAGAATATGGGGAGTTTATTGGAACGATGAACAGGTGAAGAAAGTGATAGGAACTTTTTATAGCTAACTAGTAAACATGGAGCACGTTTATGAGACCAGTAATCAGAATATTCCATCTGCAACATTAGCGAGTCCAGTTTGGGAATGAGAGGATGAATTGAGAGCTGAAGAATACGGAATAAGTATTTGTCTGATAAGAATTGTCTTCTTAGATATAGGGGTGCTTCCCCGCATTCAACTTGGAGTGCATTAATGGGACTCGACTTCATAGCACCTGTAATAATACGTAAAGCTTTTGACTGGATACGATCCAATTTTTTAAAAGCCATTATACTACCAGGTTCCAGAACAAATAATCCATAATCCAGAGTACTTCTGATAATAGCATTGTAGATTAGTTTTAATGAAAAGGGATGAGCACCCCACCACACACCAGAGAGGCAACGAAGCATGTTTAAGTGCTTTTCACACTTGTTAACAATATAATCGCAATGTGGAACACTGCTTAATTTACAGTCTAATATTACACCTAGATATCTGAATTTATCTTTTACCGGAATAGGTATTCCTTTATACAACAAATTTACAAAAGGAATATTTTTTTTTCGAGTGAATAAGACTGCTGCACTTTTAGACGTGGATATATCCAAGCCATTTAAGTGCAACCAAGACTCAAGAATAGATAAAGCAGAATTTATATAAGAGCAAGCTTGATCAACAGAGTGACTTGATGAATATAATAACAAATCGTCGGCGTATTGAAGAACATTTACATGATTGTTTAAGGACGAGTCCATATCAAAAGTATAAATGTTATATAGAAGGGGACTGAGCACTGAACCCTGTGGGAGACCTCTCCATATAAGGCGAGATACCTCATGATCTTCTATTAGAATGTTGACAGAGCGTGCAGTCAGAATTTTAATAATAAAATTCGACAAAATTGATGGAACCTGTAAGGCGTTTAGTTTATTTTGTAAAATTGATAATACTACATTATCATAAGCTGCATTTATATCCAGAAAAACTGCTACTGTGGAATGGTTACTAGAAAAGGATGACCGAATGTCCGATGTTAAAATGCTTAAGCAGTCAGTGGTGCTTCTGCCCTTTCTAAATCCATATTGGGATTCTGCTAAAAGGCCCTTACTTTCAACATACCATTCTAGGCGATTTTTTATTAAATGTTCTGCTAATTTCATTAAAATAGAAGATAAAACTATAGGACGATATGAAGAAGCATCAGATGGAATTTTATTTGGTTTAAGGAATGGCAACACCATTTGACGTTTCCATTCATCAGGGATATGTCCAGTGTACAAAACAGAATTAACAATATTTAAATAATAATTGAGGACGTCGTCATTTAGATGAGCAAAAAAGGAATATGGGATGCCGTCAATGCCCGGCGCGGAGTCCTTAGTTTTACAAATAACACCCCTTAATTCATTGAGCGTAAATGGCAAACCAAGCGTTGCAGAAGTATTATGGATGTTAGGTGCAAGAGGCAGGTTAGGTTCAATAACCTCAGGCACCCAAGGAGGGGCCAATATATTTAGGAAATCACTGGCTAAAGAATCGGGAATAGGAGCAGGGTCTTTATAAATAGACCTAAACCTACGAATATTACGCCAGACGATCGTAGGATGAGTATTCGGTGAAATTGATGTGCAAAAGTTACGCCATGATTCAAACTTTTTCTTCTTGAAAAGTTTACTAGTTTCATTAATAATATTAGTAACAATTACAAAATTATTATCAGACATATCCAAGTTATAATTGTGTTCAGCCTCTTTCCGTTTCTTTAACAATTCTGTGCACTCTGAGTCCCACCATGGAGGTGAAGGGATTGTACTAATATTTTTGTTTTTAACAGGGAAGACTTCATCTGCTGCTTCAATTAATATGTGCGCTAAAGCTTCTGCACAGGTATTTTCATTACTATCAGTAAGGAGAGGCAAGGAGCAAACCTTACTGTCAACAGTGGCTCTAAATTTATCCCAGTCATTACTATTTCGATTTGGTAATTTATGTTTTAAATTTGATTTCCGTTGTTGTGGTTTTGACTTGGAAAGAGGGTATTTAATAACTATTGGAAAATGGTCACTACCATAAGTAGAGGTAAGAGTGTGCCAAGTTAATAAAGAGGCTAAACTAGGAGAACAAATGGAAAGGTCAATTGCGCTTTGGTTTTGATTGGGTGCACACCGACGTGTGGCTTCTCCTGAATTTAAGATACATAAGTTGTGTAAGTCTATAATATCTAGTAATTCATCCCCATAACTGTTAGATGTTGAACAACCCCATGATGGGTGATGGCAGTTAAAGTCCCCTAAAACCAAAAATGGTTTTGGTAGCAAAGAAAATAGATTATTCACCTCTTGAAGAATAGAAGAAGAGGGGTGAGGAATGTAGATAGAAACAATACAAATATGATACAATTGAATAGCTAAAATCGAAATTTCCTCACTGTGAGGTGGTAATGTAATAGAAGTAAAAGGGATAGAATTCTTGATAAGTATAGCTACTCCACCATACCCATCAGATCTATCCTTTCTAATGGTTAAATAACCATTAATTTTAAAAATATGAAATGGTTTGAGCCAAGTCTCTGCTAAAGCAAAGACAAATGGATCATATTTGTTTAATAAATGAATGACATCACTTTTTTTGTTTATTAGACTGCGGCAGTTCCACTGGATTATATTGGATTGGTCCATTATGACTAGATTGAGATACATTGTATGATTGGGCAGCGTTGGACGGTGTTATGTTGAACTGGGAGAGAAGATTATGTAAAGCTGAAAGAAGATCATTAATGGAAAAATTTGTGTCTTTTATTTCATTGTTATTGTTGTTAGTCAAAGCACAGCCATTTAAAGGCTGAGGTATGGCAAAATCTCTAATAATAGTATTATGTGCATTTTTATTATACCCATGTTCATGTTTTGGAGGCATTCGTGGTTTTAGGAAAACAGTCTTTTTGTAACTATGAGAAAGATTAGCATTAGGGGATGTCTGTAACATATCTGAAGATGTTCGCGATGGAGAGGATAAAAGTACATCTGCATAAGATTTACTTACTGAGGGATGTAGTTTAGCTGCTTCAGCATAGGAAACTGAATTTTTGGCCATGTATGTTTTGATTGATTTTTGTCTAGAGAATTCTGGGCAAGATTTATCAATCGCAAAGTGAAATCCAGAGCACAGACAACAAGATGCAGTTTCTAGATCTTTATCACAACTGTCCCCAGAGTGTTCATGACCACATTTATAACAGCGAGGTGTGGACCTGCACTGAATTTTAGTGTGACCAAACCTACAACAGTTAAAGCATTGAATTGTAGGGAATATATATAACTCCACAGGTAACGCATTAAAACACATAAATATTCTCTTGGGCAAAACCTGTCCATCAAAGGTAACTACTATGGACTGGGATGGTTTCCAAACAGCTGTTCCGTCAACATTGCTTTTGAAATTTAAACGTCTGATTTTTAATATTGGTCCACAACCTATTGGTACTGATATGTTATCGATTACTTCCTCAGGAGACCATTCTGCAGGAACACCACGTACTAATCCCATTCGTGTTATATTAAAGGTAGGGATAAAGGCTTTATAATTGTGTGCTTTTAGGCTTTCATGGACAATAAAAGAATTTGCGTCTAGATGATTGGAAAAAGAAAGTGCAATTTTATTACGACCAATTCTTTTAACGCTCCCATTAATTATGTTTTTGAAGGCGTTATTTTTTAAAAACTTACCAAATGTGATGGGGTGCAGTGTCGTACCATCATTAGGTGCTGTAAAGTTCTTTTGAACATGAATCAAAAATGGCGCGCTATCCGATTGTTCGTAGCTTGTTCTGCCAATCTGAGGGGCAGGTACCATAGAAGGAGCGGGGATGTCAGTAATTGCTATAGGCTGAGTAGGCATAGTTTTGGTATTAGGTACTGGAACTAATTCAACAACTTTAGAATCATTGCAGTTACAACCCGTGGAGTCCGATCCATGATTTTTGCGGGTGCGGCGACGTTTATTGCAATGCTTGCAGAGATGTAAACGTGACCTTTTTAAGTTTCGAGCCGAGGAAGAAACATCTGTATCCATACCCGATTCATTAGATTGAACTGTGATGAAAACGCCTGCCGGGGGAACTAGTTCCCCCGGGTCGGGCGGGTCGTTCATACTTAGAAACTAATATAAAATTATATAAGCTTACCACTACCGGAGAAATAATCACTAAAACTAAGTAAAAACTATAAATAAAAGAATATAAAACTAAAATACTACTGTGACTGATCCTATATTACACAATTTTAAAATTTCCAACTTCGGTTCATAAAAAAACGCGTCCGCCAAGTTCGAAGTTTCCCGCGCTTTTTCGCTCTCCCGCTTGCCGCGTAAACACAGCTTTCTTTCTTTCTTTCTTTATTTTTTGGCTTCGCACGGTCTGTGCATTTAGCCAATGTCAAGTAATTATGAATTATTCATGTAGAAAAAGACTGCAGCGTGCCCAGTCTTACGTGTGAGGTTTGGGACTAAGTCATGATGTGGCCACTATGCTGCGATATTTCACTGTTCTTTATAAACTATTTACTAAATGCACTTTTTACTACATAAATCACGCACTTTTATTTAGTAAACAACACTATAAATAATTTTAAAAGTCCAATGAAAAACGAGCGTGACACTCAGCTTGACTTTCCCGCCAAAACTCCCTAAACACAGCTAAACTTTAGCGAGACCTTTTTTTTTTTTTTTTTTTGATATGGCATCTCGTAGTTGACCTTGAGAGGCCGTGACTACTTAACCGGACTTTCCTGTGGATGCCTTAAATGAATTTAAAGCCTCCAGCCAGGGCGACGAATAACTGACTCATCTATATCTTGATATAAGGTTTACTCTCACATTTTCCTGAAATTTTAAAAATAATAATATGTAATTTCTATCAGAAGATGAATAGCACTAATATTAAAAATCAGTGACGGATGACATTCGTTGTACTTGTGCTTACTAAGATTTAGTGTTGCCCTATTTGTAAAATGTTTAGTTTCAGAAACATCCATTTTCACGACTTTATAGACAGGGCATAGTTGTAGTTTATTTACCTGTTTCGAGTTTAGTTTATATTTTATTATCAATTATATCAATGAAAGGAGCTCAATAAATGATGAATCTAGCTAGCAACACTGCAAAACTAAAAAGCGACAAATCTAAGCGACTGCGCACTAAGGGCACCCCCTGTGGGGTACGAACCTCGGCTTAGGGCGTCGCTGGAGTGAACAGCAAGGGATGGCTGGATCGAATTTTGATTTTATTTCGGTTTGATGACCGCGGCGTTTCCTAGACTAGCTCTGAGAAGAAACGACCGAAACAAACTCAGAGGTCATGGTTGGGAAGTTATGTTTACTGGCTCAGCTGCGGCGCGGGCTGGCCTTCATCGGACGAGGGACGGGGGAGGGGGCTGCTACGTTGAACGCGTCGCGATGGACCTCGGCGGCGAGGTCGGTAGGTCGGTCTGTGTTTTGTGAGTGTGCTGGTGGCCCTATTGGCCTCTTGGAGGAGCGTTATTGGGTCATCTGGGTCGTTAGCGAGACCGTTACAGGTTTTTATTTTCTTACGAAATAGGTTTTCTTTTCTCTATGACACCATATCCCCATTCTTTCTTCGTCTTCAGCCTGCGGAGGTCCTGCTGGACAAAGGGCTCCCCCAATGCTTTGCACAATGACCGGTCTTGTGCTGCCCGCATACATCGGCTTCCCGCGACCTTCACCAGGTCATCGGTCCACCTTGTTGGGGGCCTCCCTACGCTGCGTGTTCCGGTACGTGGCCGCCACGTCAGAACCTTACTGCCCCATCGGCCATTCTTTTTTTTTTTTTTTATTAGTTATAAACTAGCGCTTGACCGCAATCCCGCCTGATGGTAAGCAGCGATGCGATCGTTGATGGTAAAGCGCGCTAGTTTATTAAACCTTAAAAAACTTAGTGAATAGGAAGGAAGACTGCAGTTGAGCGAGGTGGTGCAATGTTAAACCCAACAACACGACCGACGATGCTGCGCCAAAGGGAGATTGATGTGGAGCCACTCCACGACCAAACCCTCGACACAACAACACTTGCCGCATCGTACCCGGCACACATCCCAACACAACTGCTCACATCCTCCGTACGGCTTCACCAGACATCATGCCGGAACACGACGACTCGCTTGGCGGCAAGACTTTGTCTGGTGGGTGGTAACTTCTGCCGGCAGCCGAACGGACCAATGGGCAGTCCGAACGATCCCAACTGATACCAACTAGTCGCAATCATTTGACAAAAATGTGTTCGCCGATTAGGGGGCTGGTCATCGGTCCACCTTGTTGGGGGCCTCCCTACGCTGCGTGTTCCGGTACGTGGCCGCCACTCCAGAACCTAACTGCCCCATCGGCCATCCCCATTAATTCACACTATTCTCTTACAGTGGGTCGACCCACTGAAATAGAATTGTAAACTTGCAGGGATCATGAATTTACAACATTATTTTTTGTATATGCGATACCCGAATGCGTGTCCAATATTTTTAAGTATCTAGTAAGCCTTTTAAGAATCTATGTACAAAATTTCAAAAAGATATCATAAAAATTCACCAAGTTATGAGCTTGTTATCTTACCAGGTTGTCCTAACAAAAATATGGTCAACGCAACGCTCGCGCGCCCGAACCTGCAGCGGAGTGGCGTCTCACTATGCGCCTAGTACTGTTATCTACCGTCAACGTTTTTCTCGGTGGTGGGCCATAACATTGGCTGCCGGCTGAAGTTACCACCCACCAGACAAAGTCTTGCCGCCAAGCGATTCGTCGTGTTCCAGCATGATGTCTGGTAAAGCCGTAGTACGGAGGACGGTCTGAGCAGTTGTGTTGCGATGTGTGCCGGGTACGATGCGCCAAGTGTTGTGTCGAGTTGAGAGAGTTGGAAGAGTTTGGTCGTGGAGGGTCTCCACATCAATCTCCCTTTGGCGCAGCATCGTTGGTCGTGTTGTTGGGTTTAACATTGCACCACCTCGCTCAACTGCCGTCTTCCTTCCTATTCGCTCAGTTTTTCTGAGTGAATAGGCTCTTAATAAACTAGCGCGCTTTACCATCAACGATCGCATCACTGCTTACCATCAGGCGGGATTGCGGTCAAGCGCTAGTTTATAATTATTAAAAAAAAAAGGCGGGATTGCGATCAAGCACTAGTTTATAATTATTAAAGAAAAAACTGTGTTGTGCACTCGGTAACCACACTGCAACAATTTCTAAATGTATTTGGGTAAAATATGACATGCTAGTAAAAATTATTGTAAGTAATCGATTCAGTTGCTTATTCTGAACAAACTATATTCAGGTTTCGTATAAATAAACAAAATAACGTCGTATATTAAACTTCGTAAAAACTGGATCCCATCCATTACAATAAATGTTAATGCACATAACAATTAAATAAGTACATCATAAGCAAGCATACTCAAATATTCTCGCATTTTTTCCCTTCAACCTCATTGCCTGGCAGAGCATCCCATTAGCTTTACGAAATGGTAAACGAACAAAACTCGTTTTTCCATTCATTCGTCAGTATACTTTTGCTTTCTCTCTGTATCCCTGCCCCCTAATCGGCGAACACATTTTTGTCAAATGATTGAGACTAGTTGGGATCGTTTGGACCGAACGGGCCAATGGGCGGTCCAAGAGACCCCAACTAGTCGCAATCATATGACAAACTTGTGTTCGCCGATTAGGGGTTATTGTTTGTGAACAATTTCAATTTCAAATGAAGTCGTGGTGGCCTAGTGGTTAAAAGACCAGCCTCTCAAGTATGAGTGCGCGGGTTCGATACTAGGTCAGGCAAGTACCAATGTAACTTTTCTAAAGTTATATGTACTTTCAAGTATATCTTGGACACCAATGACTGAAGGTGAAGGAAAACATCTTGAGGAAACCTGGACTTTAAGTCTGAAATCGCCAACCCGCATTAAGCAAGCGTGGTGATTACGCTCAATCCTTCTCTGTATGAGAGGAGACCTGTGCCCAGCAGTGGGACGATTAAAAGGTCGATGATGATGAACAATTTCAAGTAACCGCAATCCTAACCGCCACCGGCCGGTGAGCTGATCAGCAAGTCTATAGCTCTGAAGTGAAAATCTAGCCTCCAACCACTCCAGTACATCAGGAGTACATCGCCACTGAAGCCTCCTGTAAGTCCAACCTTTTCATTATTTGGAAGTGCTTGCTGGCGGTTTCGCTCCGTATTTCAGCTTCAATATAAATAACGTGACCTATTTCACAGTCTATATAATGGTATTTTTCTTTATATGAAACTTCAATGTATAGAGTTTGTTCAGAATAAGCAACTGAATCGATTCCAATCATTTTTACACCATGTTATATTTTTTCAGAAATACATTTAGAAATTGTTGCAGTGTGGTTACCGAGTGCGCCACGCAGCTCACGGTAGATAATAATAATGTGCGCGCCCGCGCAATAGTTGACGCTACAGTTCAACGCACCGAGCGGAGCGTTGACCATATTTTCGTTGGGACAGCCAAGTAGGACTACAAGCTCATAACACTATACACAGAGGAGTACACCTGTATATGCATGTTTCCTCGACCTGTCAAAAGCTTTTGACCTGGTGTCTTATGACTTGCTATGGGAAAAGCTTAAGAAAACGGAAGTGCATACGCAGGTACAACGTCTCTTTCGCTACTGGTATGCTAATCAGACAAATAATGTTAGGTGGGCAGGTACACTGTCTGAAATGTACAGGTTGGAATGTGGGACGAGACAGGGTGGGTTGACTTCTCCCAAGCTCTTTAACCTGTATGTAAACGAGCTGTTGGTTGAGCTCAGCAGCACGCGTGTTGGATGCTCGGTTGATAATGTTTGTATTAATAATATCAGCTATGCTGACGACATGGTGCTGCTGAGCCCAGCTGTCGGTACGATGAGACAGCTTTTACATGTTTGTGAGAGGTATGCGAATAAACATGGTCTCATGTATAACTGCATGAAAAGTGAGTATTTGGTCTTTAAGTCTTCTGGTAAATGCCCATCTAGTGTGCCCAAATTGACATTAAATAATAATGAACTCAAGCGGGTAAGTCATTTTAAATATTTGGGACACTATGTTACCGAAGATCTTGATGACCAAATGGACATTGAAAGGGAGCGCAGGGCACTGGCGGTTAAGAATAACATGCTGGCACGCAGGTTTGCTCGTTGCAACGAGAATGTTAAAATCTCTCTTTTTAAAGCGTACTGCCAAACCTTTTACACGAGCAGTCTGTGGTTTTGTTATACACAGAGATCGCTCGGTGCCCTGCGAGTCCAATATAACAACGGTTTCAGGATGTTGCTGGGATTGCCCCGTTTCTGTAGTGCATCTGGCATGTTTGCGGAAGCCCGTGTTGATGGCTTTCATGCCATTATACGCAAGAGAACCGCCTCCTTGCTACGTAGAGTACGGGGTAGCACTAGCAGCATTTTGAAAGTAGTCGCTCATAGGACCGACTCCAAAATAATGGAGTGTTTCATGCGGGTCCTAGTTAGACAGTAAAGAGTGTCTGGCTGCGCTCGCAAATACTTCAATATTGTCTTAGTTTTTATTACTACTAACATAGGCTTAAGTTTTTTGTAGTACTAACCGAATATGGATACCTACTGTCCGAAATAAATTATTATTATTATTATATAACTTTGTGGTTTTTCATGATATCTTTTTAAAATTTTGTACATAGATTCTTTAGGTACTTAAAACACTGGACACCTGTTTCGGGTTTCGCATAAACATAATATAATTTTGTATGTCGAGGGAATATAAACCAAAACAGGAACATTATGAGAAGAGTATTTAAAATAAAACAAGTAATGAATGCAGAAAATATATTTGATACAACACAACGGTCGCGAGTCGCGTAAAATTCCCACTTCACAAACAACATTAGCCTAATAATCTCTTATTTTTACAATACAGTTGCGGTAAATCTGCTGTTCACAAACTAATTTTAAGTTAAGTACATCTTGTTCTTTCCATTTCATTAAGACAAGGGCAGAAGATAAAATGTCAGTTTAGATCTGTCAAATTAGTGCGCCCCTGACGTAAACTGGCGTACTTTTAAGCGCCATTTTTTTTTTTTTTAATAATTATAAACTAGCGCTTGACCGCAATCCCGCCTGACGGTAAGCAGTAATGGGAACGTTGATGGTAAAGCGCGCTAGTTTATTAAGAGCCTATTCACACAGAAAAACTGAGCGAATAGGAAGGAAAACGGCAGTTCAGCGAGGTGATGCAATGTTAAACCCAGCAACGCGACCAACGATGCTGCGCCAAAGAGAGATTGATCTGAAGACCCTCCACGACCAAACTCCCAACACAACAACATTAGGCGCATCGTACCCGGCACAAATCGCAACACAACTGCTCAGACCCGTCCTCCGTACGGCTTCACCAGACATCATGCCGGAACACGACAAATCGCTTGGCGGCAAGGCTTTGTCTGGTGGGTGGTAACTTCTGCCGGCGGCCGATGTTATGGATTTGTGTGGTTAATCGCGTCTAAACTGTCTATGGAGTATCTTAATTTGACAGGATTAAATTGTAATATTATCTTCTATCCTTTTCTTAACGAAATCGAAAGAAAAAGATGCATTTAACTTAAAATTAGTTTGTGAACAACTGACCAATGTCTGCACCAATGTCTACGCGCTGAATACGTACCGACGGCTGAATACTAATTTTTTAATTGTTATGTTTTTAAAATAAAAGAGTAATTAGAAAGCCACTCATCAGCTGCCTAGGATTTTTAGAAGTGAACACTTATTTAGCACTTTTGTTAGATGGGAAAAAAAGCATTGAATTCGCGTGAGCATGACTGACCGACACCGTCATACTGTGCGTCATATATAGTATAGCGTATACAATATGTAAAGAAAACCCCGTCCGACTCATAAGGATAATATAGATAGTCACATGACCAAATAAAATTTGAAATTTTGCATAATCATCATAGTAACAATACTAATGAATTTTGAAATAATCTTTTTTTCCGCGAATTAATTCCAACTTCCCCAAAATTTGGTAATTTTTTAAAAAGTTACAATACCATTTTTGACGTATAACTGTCGGCTTTCCTTTGATTGTTTTGTTAGGTTCTTTGGCGGCGTCAGTGTGTCTAGCCGCCAACCAATCGCGAATAATTAGAGTACTGTACTTGTACTATTTTTTTGCTTAATAGCGTTTTGTTTTTATCGCTATTAATCGAAACTTGTACCTGGCCGAATGATTTGTTGTAAAAACACAGATTACCTAATGGTAAATGTACTTTTTTTATTATTGATTAATTACTGATAACATTATTACATCATAGGTATTAAAAAGGTAAGGTAAATAGAAACTAGAAAGGTCTTATGAAATACGATTTTAGGAAAATATTATAACAATGTAAAGCATTTAAGTTCACCTGATTTAAGTTATGTGAAAGCTCTAAAATCTAAAGAATGCCATGCGATGTTGAATCGATGCGTGAGATTCTATAATACAAGGTGTCTCAAAAGTAAGTTCACATTTGCTTATCTTATTACGCGAAAGCAACTATTCTGAGGGGCGCGGGGGGTATGTCAGTCGGTAGTCTGGCTCTTGGGAATTTAGTCGCTATGGAGCGTTTCTCTGGTGCGGACCGTGCGTTGTGCGTACGTGAGTTTTACAAAAACGGTAATTCGGCGACTGTAGCGCGTAGAAAATTCTGCAGTATTCGACATATTCGTCACTTAAATGATGCGCCTAGCACTCGTCTCATTGCAAAATGGGTTGAGAAGTTTGAAGAGACTGCGTCAACTCTGGAGAAACCAAAATCTGGGCGACCAAGAACATCAAGAACAGCCGAAAACGTGGACAGTGTTACTCAGTCTATTCGAGATGATCCAAACCTCTCGATTCGGAAGCGTGCTGTTGCTTTAAATGTGCACAGATCTTCATTATGCCGCATTTTACACAAAGATTTAAAGCTGCACCCGTACAAAATTCAGTTAGTGCAAGAACTGAAGCCTCAAGATGCTGGTCAGAGGCTTGCCTTTGTAAATCAGATGATTGAGCGCTTTCCAACGTTCACCAACATCTTGTTTTCCGATGAAGCCCATTTTCACCTGAATGGGCATGTAAACAAGCAAAATTGTCGTTACTGGAGTGCAACCAACCCAAAACAAAAACATCAGAAACCGCTACATTCACCCAAAGTCACCGTATGGGCAGCGATGTCGGCGCGAGGAATTATCGGCCCTTACTTTTTTGAAGATGGAAGGGGACGCACACTCACAGTGAATTCAGAGCGTTATGTGGAGATGTTAGACGAGTTTTTCGTACCCCAACTGCAAAACTTTCCTAGTTACAACCAAAGAACATGGTTCCAGCAGGATGGAGCAACTTCACACACGTCCAACAGATCTCTGCCTCGAGTTCGAGAAATTTTTCCGAACAAATTAATCTCCAGGCGAGGTGACATAAATTGGCCTCCACGGAGTCCCGATTTAACGCCTATGGATTTTTTCCTGTGGGGTTATGTCAAATCAAAAGTTTACGCTAATAAACCGACTTCCCTGGCACAATTAAAAGAAAATATCCGTCATGAAATGGCAGCCATCACGGAGACTACCTGCCGAGCTGTCATAGGCAATTTTAGTGCCCGACTAAATGAATGCCGAGAGCGCAACGGTTTACATTTGGACGATGTTATTTTTAAAAAATAAATTCCCAAACAGTGTACTTCAATATAAAATAAACATTTTTTCAATAAATCTAAGACTTTTCTTTTAAAAAAAGATTTAAATGTGAACTTTCTTTTGAGACACCTTGTACTAAATCGATACCAAAAATCGTTACGAGTAAATCCATCAATATTTTGAATACTTTCACAACTCTAGTCAAAGGGTACCGCCGTGCAGCTAGAGTACCTATTTTTATGAAATAAAAATCATTTTTATTTTAAATTTATTAGTTTCGCGTAGACATTGCGTCCGTGTAGACGTATCGTTTATTGTGTGATCATATCGTTTTCTAACGTAATGTAACAGGTAGTATCTGCAATTAGCTGTATTGTTTTGTGATCAGGTGTTGGACGATTCGGATGTGGTGGTGGTGGTGGTGTGGTTCCAGCATGACGGTTTTGTGAAACACCGTGCTAATCTCGTGCGACGGTGCCAGGCCTGTATCGTTCTTAGTGAACGTAAATATGGAACACCACACTCTCCGCCACAGCCATTGTGCTCATCGAATGAAATGATACATTCGGAGGGACAGACGAACTTCCTACTTAAAAAAAAGTTCTTTTCACGAGCTGCCTAAGTAGGTATCATTGTTTCTTTCGTGAGTCGATAAAAGTGGTTAGACTACCAATACCTATATGCATGAGGTCAACTGAGGTCATGACCTATGTCTGTGTTGCCATGAAATTACCTATTTATTTTATTTAAGTTATTTATTTTTAAGAGGGTATTTTTTTTTTTTTAGTTTAGCCAGGTTATGTAGGCATTAGTAGAATCAAGTAACGATACCTAACAATACCTTCACGGGTCGGTCAAGGTTTTCTTTACATACTGTATAATGCAATGTACAATTGCCATTTCATTTTTTTTTTTTGTTAGGTATGGGAAATCATAACCCACCCGTGTTCCTTCACTTGCCAGTGCTTTGCTGCTTGCTTTTTTTTCTTTAGAAATAACATCGGTACATATGAAACGCGTACATTAATGCCTATTATACAACAAACAAGGCTTCGAGAGCTATATTGTTATAATGGACACCAAAATGAGGTATTATAGTCAGAGACTATGTCTCGCCCATTATATTACACACCATAATTATGAACCTCCAACATCACAGTTGTATATTTTGAACGGGTAAGCAGAGGTGTAGGATAACTTTTTTAATATTTAATGTAGTTAATTATTATTTAATTCCGTCTCCTAAGATACAATAATAGGTATTCTGGTATCTAGGTAGGTAGGAGACAGGGTGACATGGCGTTCATGGATTCGTGTGGATTTCATCATATTACTTTGTACATCCGTTCTTATGTATGAATCATGTGTTTTCATAATAAAGATTATTATTATTAATTTTTACTTGACTTTAAATTTATGAGCTAGATTCGATTTTATAAGTTTGTTTTTTTTTTACTTTTGACGTGTGTAAAATCCTGTGGATACAATATTTATCTGAAATAAATGATTTGATTTTATTATAACAAGTTATGATTAAACCTCCGTACTTATCCCCTTCAGTTTCCCATAGTGTAATATAATGGAAAATATACCAAAACTAAAAGAATAGCACAAATGATACTTACAAAACCATAATACTTACAAATTTATTTTCATATAAATTTCATATTGTTTCAACAATTTATCGTAAATTATGTAACATCGAAGCGGATTTTGGGAATATACCATTTTTAACATCACAATGTGCTCCCAAAACACCAAGATTGAAGAAAAGTCAAAAACAAAAATATGTATACGTACTCTTGACTTTATTCAATGGCAATTTTTTCATCTTCTCAGCGTATAGAGGTCTTTGTCCACTGTTGGACAAAGTACTCCCTCAAGGCTTCCCACAATCACCGATCTTGTGCTGCCCGTATCCATCGGCTTCCCGCGACCTTCACCAGGTCATAGGTCCACCTTGATGGGAGGTTATGTCCCATCGACCGTCGGTTCTACGAGCAATTTGCCCATTGCCACTTAATTTTAGCGACTTGAAGAGCTATGTCGGTGACTTTGGTCCTTCTGCGGATCTCCTCAATTTCTGAATCGATCGTGCAGAGAAACTCTGAGCATAGCTATTTCCAATCAACCTTAAGTCTTAATGCTTTAACGATAGAGTTGAAAATCTTGTAATGAAATTTGGCAGATTTTAGTAGCTTGGTGTTCCGTTAGTAGACAGATATGTTAAAAAAAAAAAAACAAAAAGGAATATGTTTCACAAAACCCGCCTCGAATATTGACAAAACATTTTAAACATACATTTCAACAGTATGACACAGTATTTGAACTATAAGTAAGTACACAGACAAGAAATACATAGAATTAAAATAGACAAGTACTATAGGCGGTTACGAATCGACCGAAATATTATGTATTTTTTTTTTTTTTGGGACAAATCCCGCCACACTTTTCCCCACCCACTGCAACTCCTGAAAGCCAGAATCAACAGTGGAGACCGCCAGAAAAACGCCGAGCAATAAAGCTCGACGAGTCCCGGAGAAACGATTCAACTGTCTTGGGCCCCGCAACGAAATTAATCAGAAAAGAATAGCGGAGGAGTAAGAAAAAATATATTTTTTCCACTTCCCTCCATAACAAGCAGGAGACAGAACAGAACTAGGCCAATCGGCACAAAGGGACATTATTGCAACTAGGAGAAGCCCAGATTGCCAAGCACCACGGATTAACATTTGATTAAGTTAATGGGTCCTAAGTAGGTATGTGCTGTTACAGAAAATTGGTTCTAGTTTCTACAAGGTCCGTATAATAAATGACTCCGGATGTAACTTGTACACTATCCAACATAATATTGCGTTCGTTCTGCCAAAGAATACACCCCCACAAGATGTGATTTGCGGACTGTTCAAATTCACAGTTCGATGTAGAACATTGACACAAAGGCGAAGGAACAAGTTTAAAAGAATACAGTTTACTTTTAAAGTTACTCTAACCTGTGAGAAATTGGGCAACGCAGTGGTCAACCTCCAGCCATGCCTTAGCCAGCCGATCGCCAACGGATGGAAAGAATTGATGGAGGAAATATTATGTATATGGACTTAGACGCAGACGACGGAGATTTCTTCGTGGCGAAGAAAAAAGTGCGCTTCGCGAATAAAAAGCCCATCGCGGATTTACCGCGAACTCAACGCACGCGGTGTGCGGTCATTTGTAGAATTGTTGCTCAGAAATGTAGAGAAGTGAAAGCACACAACGCTGATTAAAGTCCGCCATGTGCGTCGCTTCGCCGAGTCACACGAGTTCTATTTTATTTGAGGCCTCCCCCGTACTTCTGTCCGGTCCGCTCTCTGCATGTCCTCGGTTATTCGGGGGACTTTTTGTACGCGGTACTTCTAATCCCTCATTTGCGTTACTCGATACAGTTGTAAGCGATCTATTTTAGCGGACAAAAATCCCTCGTCTGCGCAGGCTATTATGCAGAGTCAGTGGTATAACAATAACAGTCTTCTAAGGATTGGAACGGTATCAACAACGCCACGCAAAATCCTACCTCTCGCAAGTAAAATTTACAGAGCAATTAGCTTTAGCATGTATGCAACAGCCAGACGTAATCCGTCGTGCTGTTGTACGCCAGGCACAACACCTGATCGGGGGGATTCTCGCTTTCTCATACCTCTATAAATTCATCAGACTTTTTTACCAAAATATTTCATTTATAAGAATTATTCTCTTTTCTCAAAAAATAAGCTAGTAAGGTAAAGACTGCCGTTTTTGGTACAAATTTCAGTGGAGTTTAAATTAAAGCCTCCAGCATTATACATCTAAAAACTAAGCGATTATTTGTTAAGGGCACCCCTTGTGGGCTTCGCTGGGAGAGGCTGGATTGGAATTATTTATGGATAAATTAAAGATTATATTGCGTGAATCATTTTGGTGCTGAGACGTGGTCGCTAACAATGGGCCATGCTATGCAATGCTTGGGGTTTCATTGCATGATTAAATTAGAAATGAGGAGACCCGCAGAAGAACGAGAGTAACCGACATAGTCCGAAGAATTGCAACACTTTTAGTGGCAGTGGGCTGGGCATATTGCCCCTTAGGACCGATGCCCGATGAGGCCAACGGGTACTCGAGTGGCGACCATGCAGCGTGGGTAGGTTAACTGACGGTTGGTGGACTGACGACCTGGTGAAGGTCGCAGGAATCCATTGAATGCGGGATCATTTTGTCCAAGTTTAGGTATATGGGCGCCGATCTCTAGTAACCTCTAGTAATGAGGCATCATGACATGCTTGGAAGATGAGGACGGACAGATGGCTATCGGGAATTGTGCTTTTTGGGAATACCGGTGACCTTACTGCCCTCCTGAAGGAGGATTGGAGTCGTTGGAGATGGTAAGAACATGCTTCAGTCGGCAAATCTTATGGTAGGAAGTGTGCCAGGCGGATAAGAGGGGCTAGGCATATATTCAACACACAAACATAAATTCGGTCGATTAATTATTAAAAAATTACAGATTCAATGATAATTAATAATAATTACATGAACATAATATAATACAGTACATTTAAAAACTAATGTCGGGTAGAATAAAAAAGTATATCTAATATATAAAATTCTCGTGTCACGGTGTTCGAACTTAAACTCCTCCGAAACGGCTCGACCGATTTTGATGAATTTTTTTTTGCTTATCCGGTATCTATGAGAATCGGCCAACATCTATTTTTCATCCCCCTAAATGTTAGGGGTAGTCCACCCCTAATTTTTTTTAATTATTTATATGGCAAAACAACGTTTGCCGGGTCAGCTAGTATATTTATATTTACATAAATTCATTCGAAATGTCATTACGGTTTACTCTGAATTAAATTTTAAACCTTGTGACATTATAATAAGGTTTATGTTACCGCAGTAAGTCCGATCGAGCCGCGTGAGATAGCACTAGAGTAATAGTGCGTCCTTTTCTACTGGGATACCAGAATATAAAAAATGTCTTCGGAAATGTTTGGTAGTTTTTTCATTAAATATCACTTTCACAAAGTCACTTTTACTTTCCCTATGTCGCTTTATATGATTCAATCTTTAAAACTACGCAACGGATTTTGATAGGTTTTTTTTAACAGATAGAGTGGTTCAAGAGGAAGGTTTTTATGTATATACAGTATGTTAAGAAAACCCTGTCCGACCTTTATTATCCTTATGGGTCGGACAGGGTTTTCTTAACATACTGTATAATATTAATAATTTAAAAAATAAGAAAATAGATTTAAGATAGATATTAGATTTTACTTATACAGTATTCAACATGGAGTAAGGGACAAAAATATTATAATCTTATGAACAAAACATTTCAAGCATAGATAATGTGAGGGTTGCACTTCGTGTAAAAAAGTAAATAACTACTGATGACGTAATCATCATCTAGACTCCCCTACCCCCCCCAAGTCATCCAAAATAAACAAAACAAAGACCCCTCCGCCCCCCAATAGTGCTTACGTAATACTTGAACGACCCCTTATTAGGGAGGGATGACGTCACGCAGCTGTTATTGTGACTAGGTTCCATCGTAATATCAACGTGCGGGGTTTTGTAGTGTGTAAGGCAAATAGACGCACGATCGCGTATAAGTCCCTGTTTATACTTCGATTAGTAAGAGGGATGTATCCAAGGTATGAAAATCAAAAAAATAATTAGTCCGTCTTATAAATAATACAAAAAATTAAGACCCGTATTTTTTATTTTGTCGAAATTACCAAAAACTACTGAGATATAGCGTATTAAAATTACGGAGTGGGGGCTAATTACATCACGCCGTGGTATATTTTGGTACACGGCGTGACGTCATGCGACATTTAAAATCAATATATCTTCCGAAGTATTTGAATGAATAAAAAAATAAAAAATACGTGTTCAATATTTTTTACAAATCTATCTGATGGACATTAAATTATTTTTTAGGATACAACCCAATTAGGGGAGTTCATACATGTTGTGTGAGAATAACAGGGACGCCCATGGATACAGAATGGCACTCAGGCTGTCCAAAATAACAGTTATTATAAAAACTTTTTTACAAAAATAAAAAAAACAACAACAGACTTCCAAAAAAAACACTATAAAGTGAAAAATAACTAATTTTGGAAGTCGGCTGTTTTTTTTTTTTTTTTTTTTAAGATTTTATTTTACACTTTTTAGTGAAAAGTACTGTTCAGCTGCATCCGGTTAGACTGGATGCTGACGCTAAAATACTTAATGAAAAAACTTACAAACGCACTGGTTGCGGTTTTTGAAACTTGATTTCTCTGGTCTTCCACCATCAAACCCTGATGTCCTTATCATGGAACCACCTTGGGAATGTCTTCTTTCTAACAGAAAAATAATTATCAAAATCGGTTCATAAACGACGAAGTTATCCGCGAACAAAGATAAATAAAGCATATATACGGTCGAATTGAGTTACCTCCTCCTTTTTGAAGTCGGTTAAAAAAGTCATTATCAGCCTCATAAAATAACAAAACTGTTTACTTTTAAACAAAATAAATAGCGTACTTGGCGTGTTTTTGACAAGTTATGAGAGAGAACACCGCCTACGGTAGGCTACTATGATACTAGGCGCGCAGAATCACGGAAGAGATTTATTGTGACATTTGCAAATGTCTTATTCTGGAATGTTAATCCATTATAACATTGGAGTCGTATAGTTACACTTAAATTTTATGTTTATAATAATAATATAATTCATTTAGACTCGTTGGCTTTCAATTGTTCTTTTAGTCGGGAGATCTCGGCGCCCAGTGTGTCCATATTTTCCTGTAAATCAAAAATCAAACGTCATTTATTCAAATTAGGCTGAGAGTCAGCACTTTTTGAACGTCAATATTAAATAAGACAGTCCCTCAAAACTAGTGCTTTTGGGAAGAAGTGGCGGAACAAACTACCCAGCAGCACAGCTGTCTGTTCATTTAAAAACACAAGATTTTATACAATACTATGTAGGCAGGCGCGTGCGCTCCTTACAAGCAGAAAAGCTCTGCATACCCTAATAGTCTTCTAAAATTATAATATACTGTAAAATAATTTATATACTACAAAGTTAAAACTAAAAGACTTTGTTAATCAGTTATTGATAACACTGCCATCTATTGGGCCTAGTGGCTAGTGCTAACGAGACACATTAGTTGCCTTAGGCGCGACACCCACGCCTCTTACGGCGTAAGCATAAACAAAATGTGCCTCTTCCGTATCTGTCTGTGTATAAAATTATTTGCTTGTGTGCCTAAACTGTTGTGTACGTGTGCGTGAAATTTCTTTGGGTTTAAAGCCCATGATAAGCACAGCTTCTAATAATGCGACGAATTTAAGAAGTTCAGAAATATAGCATGATTGTTGTTCGTTCAAATACCTTTTTATTTTAGCAGCTTATGTTGTTTCATTATTGGTGTTTTTGGGTTAAATATGTATTGATTGTTTTAAGCGGAATTGAATATTCATTTATTTTAGAGTTTTTGGTTTAACACAAAAGAAAGGTTGTCTTTATAAAAAGTATTATGATAATTATATGTGGTTAGCAGGTTGTGTAGTGTGTACAAATAAATTGTTTTGTTTCTCGTATAGGTATATTATTTTAAAACACGGCTTTGACAGTTCGACGTTATAAAAACTTAAAAGACCTTAAGTTTTTCAACCTACTTGCTTTTGAATTTCAATACTATACTTTATGTTGTAATAATTTTCCTGAAGTTTACAAATTAGCAAAATTTAATAGTTATGATTCCAATGAGTAGTGCATTACGCATATTTATGAAAAGCCAAAGCAGACTCATAGATTTGTCTATCTGTCCATTTTAAAAGAACTTTTAGCGATTTCAAAACGATCTTATATATATTTGATTTTTACAGAGTTATTTAAAAATAGATAGGCGCGTTGATTTAATTTATAGATAGTGAAATATTTTTTTTTAGTTTTTTGAGAAATAAATTATTACTTATTTACAGTTGAGTTAGTAATACCATTTCATTGTATTTTGACAGCCTACATGGCGTAGCGGTAGCGAACGCGGCCGTTGCGTAAGGAGGCGCGGGTTCGATCCTCGCACAGTGTAAGTATTTGTATGCATGAATATGAATATTTGCACTGGTCTGGTCGTATCTCGGAAAGCACGTTAAGCCGTTGGTTTCGGTTGCCATGCGAACATCTAGTGGCAGTCGTTACGGGTTGTTGGAGCCCACAAAAGTCCAACAATTGGTCTAACTTCAATGCTTCGATATTGCCTTCGCGTTGTGGAGGTCAGACGGCAGTCGCTTCACGGAAATTGTCGAAATTTCGCCAAAATCAGCAATTAGACTGGAAAAGCGGACCCCAGATTCCAAAGCTTTGGATGCGACTGGTATTAACCCTGAGATGATGATGATTTCATTGTATTCATTTGGGCAAATAAAAAATACCTAATACCCCACGTATATCATTTATTTGACTTGTTCTTATCATCAATCACATACTTAGATGTTCATTGTAGCCACGCACAAACATCAATTCAATGTTGACATGCGAAAAAGTAGGTACGCGACTATGTTAAATTGAAACTACGTCTAAGTTACGTTTTTTAAGTTTTACCATATATAAGCACAGAGATTTGGATAGTAGGTATATTTATGCATACCCCCAATAAAATCTTTGTGCACGCCCCTGTATGTAGGTACAGTAATGAACACAAGAAAACACAACAACAATGAAATTATTTATCATATGCCAGCTAGCTACGCCAAAATACATGATACTTTATATTTTTTTTTTGTTTTTGCTTTGCTGATATCTATACTAATATACAACGACATTGGAATGGTTTTTTAACCTTTTGAACGCCAATCTACATAATACGCGATGTGTCCTCCAGCGCCACGCTACAAATGTATAACGTATCTATAGTAAAACGTAGGGATGGGTTTAATGTCCTATCGACAAATAATATTATACATTTAAATTAATGTTTATTCACCAATTTACGAAGCTAAATAAAAATTGTAACCGTATTTTCATATTTTATTTTATTTCATAAAAAAATCAATATAAAAGCTTTGATATATTTCCTATAATAAAGAAAATAATTGTAAATTTATTAGACGTGTGTTCTAGAAGTTCACATCCCTATTTGTCTCCAAATGTAATCCTTTTACTTCATATCAAGTAGTTGGCGCTCGAGGCACGTCAAAATCCTTTCTGATATAAGGATGTCTTGTCGACGTATTTCTTGTCGATGTATTTCTATGGTATTTATTTTTATATTCACTGTGGTCGAGTTACACGTGCATAAACTCAACGGATTCCTGCATAATTTATTTCTTTTAGTTACAACAAATACAATTAATAGAAGCTAAATTCGTGATTTTCTACGTTTTCTAAAGTTCCGTAGCCAAATGGCAAAAAACGGAACCCTTACAGATTCGTCATGTCTGTCTGTCCGTCCGTATGTCACAGCCATTTTTTTCTGAAACTTTATGATCTATAGGTACTGTTGAAACTTGGTAGGTAGATGTATTCTGTGAACCGTATTAAGGTATTGATGCAAAAATAAAAATAATAATAATAAAGATTGGGGGCTCCCCATACTTAGAACTGAAACCCAAAAAAAAATTTTTTTTTCTTCAAACATACGAGTACGTTTGGGGTATGTATGGATAGGTCTTCAAAAATGATATCGAGGTTTCTAAAATATATTTTTTTCTAAACCGAATAGTTTGCGTGACAAACGCTTCCAAAGTGGAAAAAAGTTGATCCCCCCCCCCCCCCTACCTCTAACTTCTACAATAAGAAAATGAAAAATCTAAAAAAAAAAAGATATGATGTACAAGTACATACATTACTATACAAATTACTAACGAAAATTGTTTTGAACGAGATCTCGTAAGTAGTTTTTTTAATACCTCGTAAATCGCTTATTACCGCGTAATCTTTCATACAAATAACTTTAATCCTTTAATTTCATAAATCAATGGTACGGAACCCTTTGTACGTGAGTCCGACACGCACTTGGCCGATTTCTTTTTATTAAAATTACTGTTTTACACAGATGCTACAGACCTATTTTTAATGGTTTCGCAAAATACTCGCAATTATTTTTCTGGTTTGTACAAACTAATAGAAAACGGAAAAAAAGTCCTGAAACGGAAGTTGACGACTTAACGGAATGTCAAGACGACGGCCTATTTCAAAATTCAGATTCAGACTTGAACAACTCGCAATAATTCGTCATATTCACCGTCACAATTTTTTTTGTACAAACACGTGCGTCAACTGAATACAACAACAAGATGTAAACATTGCACTACACTAAAATGCACAAAGTCACTATGACCTTGAAACCTGTCCGCTTATGACGTCACAGCGTTACTTCTATACACGTCGGTGGCGTACGCCGGGTGACAAATAACTAACGTTGTAGGGATGGGTTTTTCAAACGGTGTTTCACTATCGACAATGATTAGAAAACCTATTTATTCTTGATTAAGGTGAATAAAACCTAGTTTATAGTTTACAATATTTATAAAATATTATTAATTCACGTCATTTTCTTGCAATAATAGTATTTATGATCATTTCGACGAGATGAAATATAGCGAGGTATTCATCGTGTCCCATCACTGTCTTACTTGATATCAAGTAATTGGCGCTGGGGGCATTAAAAAATTATCTGGCGTTTTTGTTTCTCTTGAAAATAAAACTAATAAGAACTTATTATGCGTGAAAAAGTTAAAAATATGGTTGATAACAGGGCAATTTTCCATAAAAACAAAATAAAAGGTCATGTAAAAGTCGTAAATTTATTTTATACTGTGATTACTTCTAATCAAGTAGTGGCGCTGAGGGCACGAAAATCTCGAACTTGTATAGAAGTGATTGGCGTTCAAAAGGTTAATCCTATCTCTTTATGTTAGGAAGTTACGAGAAAAAACACCGCCTGTGATAGGCTACTACCATACTAGGCGCACAGAATTTTTGAAGACATTTATCGTGATTTTGCCAAGTAATGTGACGTGTAATGAGTAGTTATTAAGTATGTAGTGTGGTGCACGTTTGTTATGATTTGAATTTAAGAAACACACGGAACCGAAAATTTAATATAAATTTTTTGAGTATTTTATTTTGAGTTGAAAACCTTCCGATATCATTTGATATCATGTAAAAATGCCATGCCCTTGGTATGTATATACCCTTTATGTTACACGTTGTATAAAGCTGAAGAGTTTGTTTGTTTGTTTTAACGCGCTAATCTCAGACACTACTGATCGGATCTAAAAAAATCTTTTTGCGTTGGATAGTCCATTAATCCAGGAAGGCTTTAGGCTATATAACATCACGCTGTGACCAATAGAAACGGGGCATATGAAAAAAACAGGGGAGAAACCGTGTGACGCAGCTAGTTTTGTATAAATCATCATCATCATTTCTGCCGAAAGACGCCCACTGCTGGACATAGGCCTCCCCCAAGGTTCTCCACTACGACCGGTCCTGCGCCTCCCGCATCCAGCGGTTACCCGCGTACCTTCACCAGGTCGTCGGTCCACCTTGTCGGGGGCCTACCCACGCTACGTCTTCTGGTGCCACTCGAGAACCCGTCGGCCCCATCGGGCATCGGTCCTACGGGCAATGTGTCCAGTCAATTGCCACTTTAGTGTTGCAATTCTTCGGGCTATGTCGGCTACTCTCGTTCTTCTGCGGATCTCCTCATTCCTGATTCGATCGCGCAGTGAAATCCCAAGCATAGCCCTCTCCATTGCCCTTTGAGTGACTTTGAGTGTTCTTATAAGGCTCATTGTTAGCGGCCACGTCTCAGTTCCATAAGTCATCACTGGCAATACACATTGGTCGAAGACTTTTGTCTTGAGACACTGCGGTATTGCGGACGAGAAGATTCTACGTAGCTTCCCGAAAGCAGCCCAGCCGAGTTGGATTCGACGATTGACCTCTTTCTCGAAGTTGGACCTTCCTAACAGGATAGTTTTTCCCAGGTAGGTACATGTAGGTGTCAACAACTTCGAGAACAGAGTCTCCAATCTTTATAGGAGTCGGTATAACATGAGCATTAGACATGACTTTCGTCTTGTCCATGTTCATTTTAAGACCGACTCGCTCGGAGGCTCCACTGAAGTCTTCGAGCATTGTACTCAGGTCCTCCGCGGTCTCAGCCATGACTACGATATCATCAGCAAACCGAAGATGTGTCATGTACTCGCCATTGATGTTGATGCCCAGTCCTTTCCAGTCCAGAACCTTGAAGACATCCTCCAATGCAGCGGTGACAGTTTCGGGGAGATAACATCTCCCTTTCTGACACCACCCTGTAGAGGTATTGGTTTCGAGGTCAGGTCCTGTATTCGGACTGACATGGTGGCGTTTTCGTTTATATAAAATGGAAATGTAAATAAGTAATAACTTAATACCTAAATAAAAGCCCTCAGTATAAAGGGCTTGACAGCTCAAGCTTTCTTTTCTTGGTTTATTTATTATTAGTTTTTAGCAATATAATTTTTTTTTTTTCATCTAACACGTATTTATTTTTATTTAAGTACCTATGCATACACGTGCTTTGCTGTTGTTTAGAACTGATTTACATCCGTCACCTCACATCAGGTTCAGTTGAAAACCAGCGTCAAGCACTAGTTGTTTGGCATTTTTGCTGAACTGGACCTTTTTGGTGCAGCCACGAGGCACACTTTGCTGCTATTTTTTACATAGGGATTTTTTTATTTTTTGTTTTGTTTTTTATTTTACTTTTTTTATTTGGTTTTTATTTTATTTTGTTGCTACCTGATGTATGTTTATGCTAGATGTATTATGTGTCTTTAAGTCTGTGCTGAATAAATATATTTTCTTTCTTCTTTCTTTCTCAAATATAAAATAGATATAAAAATAATAATAGTTATAAAATACGTATTTAATATTAATTATTATTATTTAGTATTTAATATAAATATCGTTGTATAGGTAGCATACTCATTCGGTCTACGGAGTTTTGAAAGGACTTTAATACACAACTTATAACGGAATGGGTATAAAGGCTGTCTCTGACATCGACGCACAAACGAGTACCAAGGATCCAGTACATGATTCTGAACCCACCAGTGGTGGAATTTTTCGTCGGCTTTTTCATGATTTAAAAAAATATGTATGTAGTTTTCTTCACTTTAGACCGTTCATAATTGCTGTACTTTTATAACCCAATAACATTTTAAAGTAAAAATTAATTTATTCGCTAATTACACATAAACGTGCAATGAAAACAAAACTCGAAAAACTATCTTATCAGCTGATTTAATAGAGTTCACATCAGGGATCAACGTCATACGTACAAAACCGCACGGCGGCACGCTTGCAACGTTCAAAGGCCGAGCCGACACTTTTTTAAACACTGTGGATTCTGTAACCGCTCATTAACGACATAAATGACTATCATAATTTTATTAGTGGCATGCGGTATAGCCTTTTCACGAAGTTTGCATTACGATGTCAGATACACCCTATAAACGTATCAAGAGCACGGCTTTTTTGGATGAAATCAATCGATGTTGAGAGGGTTTTGGATCCTCTTTACATATTCGGAAGTGATGAGAGAGACCAGCATAACTGCTTTGCAGAAGGAGGTCACGGCCTGCCATGTACTCTAGCTCCGGACTCACTTAGGAAGCGAAAGATCGCCGTCCATCGCCGAGGACACGGCGCTGCTCCATCCAAGCTTTAGTTACTTACCTTGAGCGTAATGTTCTTAAGCAGCGTGTCTTCCAACACGGCTTGTAGGCGCCGATTCATTTCTAGTGACAGTTCGGCTGTCATCCCGCCCGGGTCGCCGCCCCACACCGCGGCCATTGCCCCACCGCCGAGGCGGGCTATCTCCTTCTATAATACCGTTAAATATTCAGCTAAGTAAAAACTATAGAACACTGACAATTTTAGATGTTTTTGTGGTGTATTCGTGGAACTTATAGCCATGGAATAAAAATTTTAAGCGTTTAAAGATAATCTGCTTAGACTTTCCCAACTATGTTGGGGTCAGCTTCCAGTTTAACTACTGTTTAACATAGAGCGACTATCTATCTGACCACCACAACCCAGTTACTGGGTGACACACACGATCTCTACTAATGTCGTATGTATGGCTCGACCTTTGAAGCATTATGTCGTACTTATAGCTCGATATTAGAAGCATTAGATCTTATGTATAAGTTGCCAAGTCAAAAAAAATGAGTTCGGATAATCGGATGTTCAGAAAAAAGTTGTTCGGATAATCGAAGTTCGGATAATCGATGTGCGGAGAATTGGATGTTCGCATAATCGGGTATTCGGATAATCGATTTCCGGATAATCGGATGTTCGAAAAATGAGATGTTCGGATAATCGATGTTCAGATATTCGGGATATTACTGTATCTACTATGGATGGTGGTCAAATGAGCTTACATTAATTTACCTTGGTAAACTTCCGTTTCTACATAGCAGCATGTACAAGGAAACACTATTAGATAAATTTATTAGCATGATGAGTTGATTTAGATTGTCGTTTTATGAAGTTTTTTATGAGATAATATTTACATTATTTTTTTTTTACAATTATAAACTAGCGCTTGACCGCAATCCCGCCTGATGGTAAGCAGTGATGTGATCGTTGATGGTAAAGCGCGCTAGTTTATTACGAGGCTATCCACTCAGAAAAACTGAGCGAATAGGAAGCAAGACGGCAGTTGAGCGAGGTGAAGCAATGTTAAACCCAACAACACGACCAACGATGCTGCGCCAAAGGGAGATTGATCTGAAGACCCTCCACGACCAAACTCCCAACACAACAACATTAGGCGCATCGTACCCGGCACACATCGCAACACAACTGCTCAGACCCGTCCTCCGTACGGCTTCACCAGACATCATGCCGGAACACGACAGATCGCTTGGCGGCAAGGCTTTGTCCTGTGGGTGGTAACTTCTGCCGGCGGCCGGTGTTATGGCCTACCACTACTACCTACATATAATTTATATTTTGAAATATACAATATGTAAAGAAAACCCTGTCCGATCCGTGAAGGTATTGTTAGGTATCGATAACTATTTCTACAAATGCCTACAAAGCTGGGCTAAATTAAAAAATATATATATATTTAGCAAAAGGAGGTAACTTAATACATGTGCGGTAGGCAATACATGCGCCGGCGAAAGGGGGCAGGGCACGCGGTCGCGGAAAAAAATGTGTTTACCTAACTTTTATTATCCTGATGGTTCGGACGGGGTTTTCTTTACGTATTGTATAATATCTTCAGAGTGGTGCTGATAATACGACAATAAATTAAACCTCGTGTACCTCAACACATTCTCAGTCTACCCTTAAAAATCATATAAATATATTCATTAGTTTAGTCACAGGAAATTATTTTTCATTTTTCACATTTTCTAGCTGATGTATATGTTGATAAAAAACGCTTACAGGTTAATGACCGCCGCATACTGCGGTACCAAACTTTAATAATAATAGCGCGAAAAAAGCATGTCGATACAGGATCGCGCTGTCGCCGATCGGAGGTCAGTGAACCAATATTTTTAAAGGATGTTCTATTCCGTTTGCAAGATTATGCGTTTGTTTGAAATTTTCATTTTTTTATTTTTGCGTGGTTTAAGATTATTGCTAAGAACCAGCATTGTTCGTGTTTTCATTTATTGTCGTATTATCAGCAGCACTCTGTTTAATATAATACATATGTTCATAGAAAAAGAAAAAACATATTTTTTCTAAACTTTGTAATTTTTTTATACCTTTAAATTAACACTTACTTTTACTGTTCTTGCCTTGTCATCCCCGTGGCTGGAGCCGACGGCGCCTGCAGGCATTTCATACAGGAGATGCCTCAGCAGTTGGGCCTTCGCCCTCAACTCCACAATGCACTATCTAGAATGTTCCTTTAATTACTGTACCTTGTTGTCATCCCTGTGGCTGGATCCGACGGCGCCTGCAGGCATTTCACACAGGAGATGCCTCAGCAGGCGGGCCTTCGCCCTCAACTCGGCGGTGAGCTGTTTAGAATGTTCCTCTAGGAACTCGCAACGCTCAGATCGACGTGCGGCCGCTCGTTGTAAGGATACTATGCGCTCAATTAGTGTTTGACGGTCGGGTTCTCGGACCTGGAATGTTGAATGTAAAATAGTCAGTTGCTGACGCCTCCTCCGTATACTAGGTAGAAGGCACTAGCAACTATAACTCGCGCGAGTTATCTGTGCACCTCGCTGGAATGCGACCCTTCTCTCGCTTCCCCGCGCGGCGTCCCGCATTCGCCGTTAGCGCTGAGTAGCGATAGCATCTTTTTTACAATTGTCTAAATAAAGTTTAAATCCCCTGTTGTTTTTTTTTTTTTTTTTTGAAAGACACCCGTCATCACAGGGCGTTGTCGTCCCTACTTCTTGCGTGGCTAGAAATCTTGTTTACTTATTATTTTAGGTTGCTTTTTTCCTATGTCACATCTTTATTATTACACTATTTATGTACTTATAATCTATTAATTATTACTTCTGTCATTTTTATATATTTAATTATACATTTCAAATTCGTTCCACTTATCTTACAACCTACCTATTGTTAGTTCTTGCCGACGACAATTGCTGGGTTGCACCGCCCCTCGTTTTGTTCCTGTCAATGCACATTTTTGCAACTTTGAGGCAAAACCGCTCCAGATACGGCCTGGAGTGCTTGTCTGCCATAATTCCGGCAATAGTTGTTTCCGACAAAGTTATTCCTGTACTTACTAAATCCCCTGTTGTTAGTACTGTTTCTGTGGAGTTTTTTTTTTAAATTTCCCATTGTTTAGTTTTTTTTTAAGTCTGTTTTTGATGTCTGTTGTGGCTGGTTGCACCAACATGATATTTCAGTCCATATGCATCAATTTAATTGCAAAATGTCATGAGTAAAATGATCTAGTATTATGACGCCTTAAAACGACCTTTAAAAAACATAAGGTGCACAGTTAACTTGGGCGAGTTGTAATTATAATAATTACAAAATATAATATACTATACAAAATGGGATATTCACTACATCTATCCAATGAATACGAAACATTAGTAAAAAAAAAAAAAAACAATTTTTGAAAAATGAAAAATAAAATGGATGTACTTATGCATAAAGGATCCAGCAAGCAAACTTGCTTTTGAGAAAACAAAGTTAGAACTGAAATTTATACAGTATGTTAAGAAAACCCTGTCCGACCCGTGAAGGTGTTGTTAGGTATCGATAACTGATTCTACTGATGTATACCGGGCTAAACTTTAAAAAAAAATCCCCCTAAAAAATAAATATTATTTCGCAAAAAGAGGTAACTTAATAAGTGTGCGTTAAGCACCCTTCCGCGGGCGGCGGGCGGCAGGGCACGCGGCACGTGGCCGCATCGCTTTTCGCTCATAATAATACCGGAGTAGTCTTTTTTAAAAATTACCAAATTTCGGGGAAGTTGGAATTAATTCGCAGGAAAAAAAGATTATTTCAAAATTCATTTGTATTGATACTATGATGATTACGTAAAATTTTATATTATATTTGGTCATGTGTTTACCTAACCTTTATTATCCTTATGGGTCGGACAGGGTTTTCTTAACATTCTGTATATTAAAATAACATGACAGTAGATTTAAACTTCCTTTTAAATAATAGGTATTTTCCTGTACTTATTACGACTTTGATATTTTTTGCATATACCAAAGTTGATGTGTAGATTTTAGACATTTATGACAGTAACTCAAAAACGGTTTTTGTGGGTTGCATCCATTTTGCATAACTACGTCCAAATAATATAAATTCTTGAGCTAGGGTGAATTAATTCTGGTAAAGATGTCGCCGCTCCATTGACAGCCTCCGTGGCGTAGCGGTAGCGAACGCGGCCGTTGCACAAGGAGGCGCGGTTTCGATCCCCGCACATTGCAAATATTTGTATGCATGAATATGAATATTTGCACTGGTCTGGTCGTGCCTCGGAAAGCACGTTAAGCCGTTGGTCCCGGTTGCCATACGAACATCTAGTGGCAGTCGTTACGAGTTGTTGGAGCCCTCAAAAGTCTAACAAATGGTCTAACTGCAATGCTTCGATATCGCATTCGGGTTGTGGAGGTCAGACGGTAGTCACTTCACGGAAAATATCGAAGTTTAGCCAAAATCAGCAGTTGGACTGTAAGCGGACCCCAGACTCCAAAGACGAAAAAGCTTCAGATGCGACTGGGATTACCGCTGAGATGGTGTTGATGTCGCCGTTTTAATAATACATAATACTTTAATTTCTTTTTAATTATTCTAAAATCGACTTTATATCTTTAATATATAAAGCTGAAATTTGTTTGAACGCGCTAATCTCACGAACTAATGTTCCGATTGTTTATTTTTTTTTACGGTAGATATTATCCCATTAATCCAGGAAGGCTTTAAGCTATATAACATCACGCGACCAATAAGGGCGGAGAATATAAAAAAATAACAAATATTAATCTAACAACAAACAACAAATTGTCCTTGACATCACTTAATTTTGATTAACATCTTAAAAGATACTACGATTTTAAAATAACTCTTTTGGGTTAAAATAACTAGTTCACATAACTAACTCCACGTGAACGAAGCCGCGGGCGGCCGCTAGTGTATGATATAATTACAAAGTACTTAAGTGAAGAAGTGGTCGCCACTAATAGAAATAATTCCAACTAAAATCTACAACGCTGATTATAAACTAAAAAATATTATATGAATTTATCGAAAAATTACGAGAAAATCTACATAACTTATTAGAAGTGTACTAAAATATTAAAAAATAAGATTAATCTCTGACCTTCGGAAATAGTTTATCAAAAACACTTGGGAACTTGATCTGCGAAATTTAAATAAAAAAGAGGGTATTAACACAATTACTTACCGTGGCCTTTTGTTCCTGATATATGCGTGAAAATAAGTAATAAAATATAAAATACTGTACGTTCAAAAGCTATGTAATTAACAAAAAGATCAAAAAAGTTTCTTAATTATTATTTTATGGCATTTTTTCTTATTGTGACACCGGTGTCCCCGTGGTCGTCAAAGGGTTAATATTATAAATTTCGACCTTAGAAACATTAGGTCGTATGTATAGCTCGACATTAGAAACATTAGGTCGTATGTATAGCTCGACCTTAGAAACATTAGGTCGTATGTATAGCTCGACCTTAGAAACATTAGGTCGTATGTATAGCTCGACCTTAGAATCATTAGGTCGTATGTATAGCTCGCCCTTAGAAACATTAGGTCGTATGTATAGCTCGCCCTTAGAATCATTAGGTCGTATGTATAGCTCGCCCTTAGAAACATTAGGTCGTATGTATAGCTCGACCTTAGAATCATTAGGTCGTATGTATAGCTCGCCCTTAGAAACATTAGGTCGTATGTATAGCTCGCCCTTAGAAACATTAAGTCGTATGTATAGCTCGACCTTAGAAACATTAGGTCGTATGTATAGCTCGCCCTTAGAATCATTAGGTCGTATGTATAGCTCGCCCTTAGAAACATTAGGTCGTATGTATAGCTCGCCCTTAGAATCATTAGGTCGTATGTATAGCTCGCCCTTAGAAACATTAGGTCGTATGTATAGCTCGCCCTTAGAAACATTAGGTCGTATGTATAGCTCGCCCTTAGAATCATTAGGTCGTATGTATAGCTCGCCCTTAGAAACATTAGGTCGTATGTATAGCTCGCCCTTAGAATCATTAGGTCGTATGTATAGCTCGCCCTTAGAAACATTAGGTCGTATGTATAGCTCGACCTTAGAATCATTAGGTCGTATGTATAGCTCGCCCTTAGAAACATTAGGTCGTATGTATAGCTCGCCCTTAGAATCATTAGGTCGTATGTATAGCTCGCCCTTAGAAACATTAGGTCGTATGTATAGCTCGACCTTAGAATCATTAGGTCGTATGTATAGCTCGCCCTTAGAAACATTAGGTCGTATGTATAGCTCGACCTTAGAAACATTAGGTCGTATGTATAGGTCCGGTCACCTACACATTAGACCTATTACTTCTAACGTCGAACTATAGGTACGACCTAATGCTTCTTAGGTCGACAAACGTGAAAATTATTTTTTGTTTGTTCCGCTTTCACGCCTGAACAACAGTGTAGCTACCATGAGTTTTCATTACGAGACTCGATCGTCGATATCGAGCACTAAGGGCACAGTGAGACAGCATTCCTTCGCGCCGCGCCGCTCCGCTAAAGGCGGGGGCGTGCGAGCGGTGCGTTGGCCATATTTTTGCTGGGACAACCATAAAGGGTGTAACTGACATCGACGCACAAACGAGTAGCATGGATCGAGTACATGATTCTGAGCCCCGCAGTGGTGGAATATTTCGTCGGCTTTTCATGATTAAAAAAAATGAATATGTAATTTTTTCACTTTAAACCGATCATATACGTATATGCTATACCTACTTTTACAACCCAATAAGATTTTCAAGAAAAAATTAATTAATTCGCTAATTATACAAAAATGCGCAATGAAAACAAAACTCTAAAAAATATCTTATCAGCTGATTCAATTACATCAGGGATCAACGTCATACCTACAAACCCGCAGGGCGGCACGCTTGCAACGTTCAAAAGCCGAGCCGACACTTTTTTTTAACACTGTGAATTCTGTAAGCCCTCATTAACGACATAAATGACTATCATAATTTTATTAGTGGCATGCGGTCTAGCCTTTTCGCGAAGTTTGCGTTACGATGTCAGATACAGCCGTCTAACATACAAGCTCATAACTTTGTGATTTATCATGATATCTTTTTGAAATTTTGTATATAAATTCTTTACATAAAAATACTGCACATGTATTTCGAGTTTTGTGTATACAAAAAATAATTAAATATAAATAAATAAATTACCTGTATCTCTGGTAGGGCATCACTGTGTCCATTTTGAAGTCGGTCTTCATGAGGTGCAGTTTCACCGCTACTCAGTGATGACACTGAACCTGTAATAATAACATCATATCGTCAAACAGTAGGAGGTGGTGGCCTAGTGGTTAAAACACCAGCCTCTCGAGTATTGGTGTGCAGGTTCAATAGGGATGTATCCAAGGTATGAAAATCAAAAAAATAATTAGTCCGTCTTATAGATAATAAAAAAAACTAAGACCCGTATTTTTTATTTTGTCGATATTACCAAAAACTACTGAGATATAGCGTATTAAAGTTACAGAGTGGGGGCTAATTACGTCACGCTGTGCTATATTTTGCACCACGGCGTGACGTCATGCGACATTTCAAATCAATATATCTTCCTAAGTATTTGAATGAAAGAAAAAATAAAAAATACGTGTTCAATATTTTTTATAAATCTATCTGACGGATAATAAATTATTTTTTAGGTTACCAATGTAACTTTCCTAAGTATATCTTGGACACCTTGGAAAACTTCTTGAGGAAACCTGGACTTTAAAAGTCTGAAATCGGCAACCCGCATTGAGCAAGCGCAAGCAAGTCCAGCAGTGGGACGATAAAAAGGTTAATGATTATGATGATGAAACGGTAGGAGGGGTTCGTAGTTAAATAAATAAATAACAGCGGCACATGTCGATCATCAGGTTATTCAAGCTATGCTTGCCGAGGTTGGTTTATGGATGTGTGACTCATCCTCCATAGAAAAGGGGGGATCCTCCGACCAGACGTGTGTCGTGTCTGGCAGGCACTTGCCCGACGTGAATATTAGTTAGGATTATAAAAGGGGTAACATTATCCCAAGAAAACAAGAAATTTGAAACTGACAAATTCGTAGAAGCTGGCGAAAAGGACCAAATTTTCTGGTCTTTTGTTTTGTCTCAAGTTCCTCGAGCAATTCATGGTATGATTTCTGGTGAAGCCGTACGGAGGACGGGTCCGAGCAGTTGTGTTGCGATGTGTGCCAGGTACGATGCGCCAAAAGTTTTTGTTTTTTAATTGATACTGCGCCACGACCAAACTCCCGACACAACAACATTTGGCGCATCGTACCCGGCACACATCACAACACAACTGCTCAGACCCGTCCTCCGTACGGCTTCACCAGACATCATGCCGGAACACGACGAATCGCTTGGCGGCAAGACTTTGTCTGGTGGGTGGTAACTTCTGCCGGCAGCCGATGTCATGGCCTACCACCGAGTGTTACGTTATTACTCTGCTGGTACTTACCAGTTCTCGTAGCGGACGCTAGTTGTTGAGGTAACTTCGCTTCAAGCTGCTCACACCGCTTCAAAGCGCGCTGTAGCTCGCGGTTCAATTCCTGTAAGTAAATACATAATATCATTTAGCATCAATATATTTATTTTTATTTTTATAGCTATTTGACAGATTTATAATTTCTATCTTGAATTACTTGGTTGCAGTTAAGAAGTTCACCGAAAGTATTTTTTTTTTATTTTCAATATGGATTTCGTAAGAAACATGCAGAAAAAAAATCGAAATTCAAATAAGCCGCCGAAACGCTTTATTCAGCAATATGGCGTCGCGCCTTATGAGTGAAGTCTCAAGCATATAAACGATTTTCCGTTCGGCAGTGGTGTTTGTATTATCTGTTATTTGTTGTTTTTTATCTAATAAAATGGTTTACAAGTGGTGTGCTGTACCGAGTTGTACAAATACATCGATAAAACACCTGAGAACACGTAAAACTACAATAAGTGCTGATGTGCGTATGACGTCATCGTGACATTAGCCAATCCGGATCGTTTCACAATATGTGGCGCGAGATACAAAAAGTCGAATAAATTTTCGTGTTTTTGGATATATTAATTGTTATTATTTTTATTAAAACTCATGTAAATGACATAAAGAACCCTCATTTTATGCATTTAAAGCAAATAATCACAAAAAAATTATACTGTCGAATGTAAAAAAAAACAAATGTCCTGCTGGTGGTGGCGTGTGTGTTGGGTCAT
The DNA here is from genome assembly GCA_037179545.1 of Sesamia inferens. Taxonomy (NCBI): domain Eukaryota; kingdom Metazoa; phylum Arthropoda; class Insecta; order Lepidoptera; family Noctuidae; genus Sesamia; species Sesamia inferens. Next base: position 6,315,962 of record CM073947.1, read on the forward strand.
TAAGTTCCCTTCAATATGGTTGAGCTGAATGATGCTGATCCATACGTCATGTTCGTGAACGGACGCCGTCAGAGGGGACTGGTCATCTCTTAGTTGCCACGGCGTATTTTAATTTCTGAATTGTTGTTTTTGTTTTTTTTTTTTTGTTTTTTCCATAATGGACGCTCTTAGCGTACAATATATTTCTGCATCGTTCTCACACGGTTGATTTCAAAATGAATGATGTAATCAAATATTTGTATCAATAGCTTGATAATTGAAAAGAGTGTCCATGGAGTTTCTTGCCCGTTCTTCTCCATAGGTACCTACTCTTTGGAATGGGCGACTAGCTTCACCTTACCGACTGACCGACCTTCTGACAATTCAAAAGTGCCTGTAACTGGTTTATTTGAAATAAATGCTTTGATTTGATTTGATTTGAGCCTATTATCAGTTTATAAAATTCCGTCTCTTGGGCCACAAGCCTACTCTGGGTAAGAGCGAATGAGCCGTCATCCATAACTTTTTTTTTTATTTATTATAAACCAGTACTTGACTGCAATCCCACCAGATGGTAACCAGTGATGCAATCGCTGATGGTAAAGCGCGCTAGTTTATTAAGAGCCTATTCACTTGGAAAAACTGAGTTCATAGGAAGGAAGACGACAGTTGAGCGAGGTGACGCAATGTTAAACCCAACAACACGACTAACGATGCTGCGCCAAAGGGAGATTGATCTGAAGACCCTCCACGATCAAACTCCCAACACAACAACATTAGGCGCATCGTACCCGGCACACATCGCAACACAACTGCACAGACCCGTCCTCCGTACGGCTTCACAAGACATCATTAACATTTCTTATAAAATGTTATTTTTGAAGTGAAACTTCTTTACGCACGCTTGACTTGGGGAGTAAGCTGGCGAACGCGTGACGTAAGCGTTACGAAAAGTGATCGGGCAAGGCGAACGGAAGTTAAGTGAGGGATATAAGCACAGAGGCGCCCGTGGCGCGAGCTTGGTACTACAAGGTCTACAACGAGTTTTTTATTTTTCAATAAAAATAGAAGATCTATGCAAAAATATTAATTTACCAATGAAACCATGAAATAAATTTAAATATTTATAGAAAATTAATATATGTATATGTGTATACACGTATATATTGTACATATATACAGTATGTTAAGAAAACCCTATCCGACCCGTAAGGATAATAAAGGTTAGGTAAACACATGACCAAATATAATATAAAATTTTACGTAATCATCATAGTACCAATACAAATGAATTTTGAAATAATCTTTTTTTCAAGCGAATTAATTCCAATTTCCCCGAAATTTGGTAATTTTTAAAAAGTGACAACACCGGTATTATTATGAGCGAATAGCGATGCGACCACGTGCCGCGTACCCTGCCGCCCGGCCCCCGCGGGCGGCAGGCGAAGGGTGGTTAAAACACATTTATTAAGTTGCCTCTTTTTGCGAAATAATATTTATTTTTTTAGGGGGATTTTTTTTTTAAGTTTAGCCCGGTTTTGTATGCATTAGTAGAATCAGTTATCGATACCTAACAACACCTTCACGGGTCGGACAGGGTTTTCTTAACATACTGTATATATATGTCGGAGACAGCGACGGCAAAGCGGTAGGGTCGACAGCATCTTCGTGTAGTGGTACAGGTTCCATTTCGTAGGTGAGTTTTGAATTAACGCACGACGTGTAGATATACCCTCCAATCTTCATAATCACAATTTGAATAGGCAAACCGACAGTTTCGGTTCGGAGATGTGCCTTGGTCCGCGTCTCGATGCAAAAGTCACCGTTCGACGAACCCCACTTTCCAAAGCGACTCTGTCCATGTGACGTCATCACAAAATAACGTCACACGCGTTCGCCCCTCTACTACGTAAATCAAATCAGCAACTTCTATTAAAATTAATAAAGCACACTCGTTTTTTTCTGTATACGACACCTGAACATAGTTTGTTCAGAATAAGCAACTGAATCGATTACAATCATTTTTCCACCATGTTATATTTTTTCCCCAAATAAAGGGTGTATCTGACATCGACGCACAAACAAGTAGCATGGATCCAGTACATGATTCTGAATTCCCAGTAATGGAATTTTTCGTCGGCTTTTTCATGATTTAAAAAAAAATATATATAGTTTTTTTCACTTTAGACCGTTCTTAATTGCTATACTTTTATAACGCAATAAGATTTTAAAGTAAAAATTAATTAATTCGCTAATTACACAAAAAAGCGCAATGAAAACAAAACTCGAAAAACTGTCTTATCAGCTGATTTAATAGAGTTCAACATCATATCTACAAACCCGCACGGCGGCACGCTTGCAACGTTCAAAGGGCGAGCCGATACTTTTTTAAACAGTGTGATTTCTGTAACCGTTCATTAACGACATAAATGACAATCATAATTTAATTATTAGCATGCGATGTAGCCTTTTCGCGAAGTTTGCATTACGATGTCAGATACACCCTGCATTTATAAATTATTGCAGTGTGGTTACTGCATAGTGAGACAGGGCACCGCGCCGCGCCGCTGCAGGCGCGGGCGAGCGAGCGGTACGTTGACCATATTTTTGTTGGGACAACCAAGTAACATAACAAGCTCATAACTTTGTGGTTTTTCATGATATCTTTTTGAAATTTTGTATATAGATTTACATAAAAATACTGGACACGTGTTTCAAGTTACGTATATACAAAAAAAATATTGTAGGTATATTATTTTTGTATTTTATTTTCTTCATATTTAATGCAAATAAAAGATTTTTTTCTTTCTTGTCTTTACTATGTGGGCCTAGAGTTGATAGTAGTGATATTATGAATATGAAATTTCGGATAGGAGCTGGATACGGATATAGAAAGGATTATTATAACAGATTTGGATATGAAATTATTTCGGATCATCCGTTAGTTTCGGATAATTTCGGTTATGTATATGCCGACAACAGAGAAAAACAAACAATGCGAGCGTGTGTTGACCGCGCCCGGATGATCAAAACAACCTATCCGATAATATCCGAACTTTTTTTTCGGATTCGTTTACGAATATTATTTTATATCGGATATCCGATAGTTTCGATTACGGTTACGAAGCTCCCTAACATCCCTGGTTAGTAGATACATGTGTTCCAGAGACAAAATGTTTTTTTTTTTTACAAAATAAAGAAATATACCTTTATGGCACTAGTATGTTTCTTCTTGAGAACACCATTCTCCCCTTTCTCCCACTCCAACTTCTTGTTCGCTTCTGATACTTCTTCTGTTAACTCTGCCACCTATAAGAATTATAACAACAATTATAAATTACTAGTTGCGCCCCGCAGTTCCACCCGCGCAGATTTGAACCCCGTTAGAATATCCGAATAAAAGTATCCTATCTATTTTTTAAAAAAAAGTCTTTTTTTGGGACAAAACCCGCCACACTTTTTCCCACTCACTGCAACTCCTGAAAGTCAGAATCAACAGTGGAGACCGCCAGAAAAACGCCGAGCAATGAGTCCCGGAGAAACGATTCAACTGTCTTGGGTCCCGCAACGAAATTAATCAGAAAAGAATAGCGGAGGAGTAAGAAAAAAGATATTTTTTCCACTTCCCTCCATAACAAGCAGGAGACAGAACAGAACTAGGCCAATCAGCACAAAGGGACATTATTGCAACTGGGAGAAGCCCAGATTGCCAAGCACCACGGAATAAAATTTGATTAAGTTAATGGGTCCTAAGTAGGTAGTAAAAAAAGCCTATCTGGCTTCGAGCTTATGACCTACAAATTAGCTAGTCACCACTGAGTCGTACCACTGAATCACCAACGCTTCGAATCTAATTATCCTGTATGTACGGAAGACAGCAACTTAAGCTAGTCGAAACTGCCAAATATGGGAATATTGTCTATTATCAACCTTGAGCCTTAATGCTTCAATTGTAATCCACTTCAAGGTTGCGAAGAGAATAAATTACAGGTCTCCCAAAGTGATGATGCGCATAGAAATCTTCGTCACTGTTCGGCAACGGTCGTATTCCCCGAGCGTTCGGAAGAAGATATGTATCTGACTCTATATACATATCTTCTTCCGAACGCTCGGGGAATACGACCGTTGCCGAAAAGTGACGAAGATTTCTATACGCATTATCACTTTGGGAGACCTATAAAGTCTTGTGTAAGTTATTTTAATAACAATATCACTTTTACTTAGTTAACAAGTACACCTGTGTAGCCTGCGACTGCTCGAGCTCGAATGCCGTGTTCCCAAATGAGACCACCCACGTTGACAGCTACCTACTTGCTGTCAACCGACAAAAGTCATTTTAACAACTATTGAAATAGTCTGTCTTGGGAACATGGTTACAATTTGAAATTAAATAAAACATTATATTGGTTTAGTTAATATATAGCTAATAAATTTAATAAGCTAATACAATCTAATATATAAAATTCTCGTGTCACGGTGTTCGACATTAAACTCCTCCGAAACGGCTCGACCGATTTTCATGAAATTTTTTGTGCTTATCCGGTATCTATGAGAATCGGCCAACATCTATTTTTCACCCCCCTAAATGTTAGGGGTAGTCCACCCCTAATTTTTTATTTTTTAGACAAAATTTTTAATTTCTATTTTTTTATGATACAACATACAAAAATACATACAATGCCCAATTTTCACCCTTCTACGATCAACCCTTATTTTTTAATAGCCATTTTAGTAATTTAATCTATTATTTATATGGCAAAACAACGTTTGCCGGTCAGCTAGTATTATTATAAAACAAAGTCACTATCTCTTTCCCTATGACCTTCCCTAACTATTTAAAAATTGCGGGCTGTCGCGTTTGTGGCGGTACACAGCGCGGCTTTTTATACAACGTTCACAATTTTTCTGTAGTGTATTTAGTATCAGCATTGCCCCGTGCGAACCCGGGGCGGGTCACTAGTTAGAGATAAAGCTGAAAATCTAATACAAAGAAATCTGCCAGATTTTAATAGCTTGATCTCACTGACTGACCGACCTTCTGACAATTCAAAAGTGCCTGTAACTGGTTTATTTGAAATAAATGCTTTGATTTTGATTTTTTTTTTCACGCGCGGTCGTCTGTACAAATATTTGACAGTTTCAAAAATCTATTTCACACGTCGTTAGATAACATAATCTATGAAAAAAATGCATTACAAAAAGTACATTCTAGCTTTTACAAATAAAACCTACCTTTCTAGCGAGCACCCTATTTTCCTTATTCCTCCTATCAGTCTCCTCGGCTAAGGCTGCATGTAGTCGAGTACACTCTTCTTCGAGCGTGGCAACCCGTTCTCGAAGCGATGTGTTGTCAGCGCCTAGAGCCCGTGCCTATAATTTGAAGTCACAAGTTGATGTCATCGGTGTGATGGTAACAGGTGCTTTTTGTAATCTGTTAAGACTCTTAAAGCTATATTGTATTCCTTAGGACACGTTTACCGCCCCCAATGGGAAGACTGGTCAGGGATAGTGGAAGGAGTACCCTTCATACTGTCAAAGTAGGGAATTTCCTAATGTATTCGCAAAGCGGTCCTACACTTGCAATTAGCAAAAAGGACTTTTTGTAAAATAATTATGAACTATTGCTTGACCGCAATCCCTCCTGATAGTAAGCAGAGATGCAATCGTTGATGGTAAACATGGTTGGCCGGTGCTCCAACATCTCTTTACCATGATGATGAGCTTGACCGGTGGTTCAGCATCTCTTTACCATGTTGATGAGCTTGGGCGGTGCTCCAGCATCTCTTTACCATGATGATGAGCTTGACCGGTGGCTCAGTATCTCTTTACCATGTTGATGAGCTTGGGCGGTGCTCCAGCATCTCTTTACCATGATGATGAGCTTGACCGGTGGTTCAGCATCTCTTTACCATGTTGATGAGCTTGACCGGTGGTTCAGCATCTCTTTACCATGTTGATGAGCTTGGGCGGTGCTCCAGCATCTCTTTACCATGATGATGAGCTTGGGCGGTGCTCCAGCATCTCTTTATCATGATGATGAGCTTGGACGGTGTTCCAGCATCTCTTTACCATGATGATGAGCTTGGATGGTGGTCCAACATCTCTTTACCATGATGATGAGCTTGGCCGGTGCTCTAACATCTCTTTACCATGATGATGAGCTTGACCGGTGGTTCAGCATCTCATTACCATGATGATGAGCTTGAGCGGTGCTCCAGCATCTCATTACCATGTTGATGAGCTTGGCCAGTGCTCCAACATCTCATTAGCATGATGATGAGCTTGGCCGGTGGTCCAGTATCCCTTTACCATGATGATGAGCTTGGGCGGTGCTCCAACACCTCTTTACCATGATGATGAGCTCGGGCGGTGAACATCTTATTACTACTATGACATACCTCTGCCTCGGCCCGGCTAGCGGCGGCACTGACCGCGACGTGGTTTGCTGTCAACTTCGCCGCATGTTCCAGCGCGGCGGCCTCTCTCCGGCCACAAGTCTCAGCGACCGCTCGCTCGACGGACAAAGCTTCTTCTGCTTGTGATGCTCGCTCTGTTTCTCTGTTAATTAAGAGAAATATAACACATTTTTTTTTATAATTATAAACTTGACTTGACTGCAACCCCGCCTAATGGTAAGCCGTGACGTAATCGTTGATAGCAAAGCGCGCTAGTTTATTAAGAGCCTATTCACTCGTGCCTTCAAGACTCTTAAATGGCAGTCCGACAGAAACACCACCGCTGGCATATTGTTCCAGTCTCTCGATGTATGCGGTATAAAGGACGAAGAAAATTAAAATAAATTTAGTCCTTTATTTTTGAATATAATTTTAAAATAATGTCTGGTGAAACCGTACGGAGGACGGGTCTGAGCAGTTGTGTTGCGATGTGTGCCGGGTACGATGCGCCTAATGTTGTTGTGTTGGGAGTTCGGTCGTGGAGGGTCTTCAGATCAATCTCCCTCTGGCGCAGCATCGTTGGTCGTGTTGTTGGGTTTAACTTTGCATCACCTCGCTCGACTGCCGTCTTCCTTCCTATTCACTCAGTTTTTTTGAGAGAATAGGCTCTTAATACCTAAACTAGCGCGATTTACCATCGGCGATTGCATCACTGTTTACCATTAGGCGGGGAGGAAAATAAAGGAATTAAGCTTAATTACAATATCAAGGAACACATACCTCTGCAACTGAGCACTGAGGGTATCAGCAAGAGCTGCTTTCGCCCGCAACGCTGCCAACTCTGCAGCCTCTTCTTCCAAACACAAGTTACTCTTCTTTAGCTGTTCCACCTGACAAACATCTCAATTATTCATCATCCTCAACTTCTACTAATTCTAATACTAATTCAGAGAGGTGAACATTCTGACTGTAGCTTCACAATATATATTTGAAAATCTTATGTATGTACATAAAAATATATCTAATTTTAAGAAAATAAGCGATATTCATAATATAAATACCAGGAACAAACACAATCTTGCTGTACATCACACTCGTCTCCACAGAGTAGGCAACTCGTTCATGGGTCAATGTATACACTTTTACAACGAGCTACCCATGGACATTCGAAACTTACCCATTAAACGATATAAAACCTATATAAAGGCCAAACTTTGCAAAAAGGGGTATTATTAAATCTCAGATTATTTAGAAGACAAAAAAGCTTGGGACTGAGCTGCTCGCTCTGTTAAGCATTGTTATTAAGCAATATGCGTAATTATAACGTAAATTATTGTAAACATTTTTATTTTTAATGTCTGGACTTGAAAAAAGACGATGATCCCTGAGTTTGTTTCGGCTGTTTCTTCTCAGAGGTAGTCAGTTAGGAAATGCCGGCTTCATCTAGTTAAAAAAAAAAGAAAAAAAAACATATGACGTGTAAAAGTGATCGGTGATCCTACTTGCTTAATAAACCATTTCATTTCGATTTCATTTCATTTCTACCGCGGGCCTTGAGCGTGGAGACCGAATCCAGAAATTCCATAACGAAAATAACCTAACACCTTCCACTCCGACTGGCACAGCGGTGCGGTGTTGAAAGCCGTGTATCGTCTAACGTCGTATCAGTTCGGCAGTCTTCGGCACGGTGTGTTCGTGTGCGTGCGATAACATCTTTTGATAACAATTTATAGATTTTCAAAGAGAGCATGTATATTGCAGGGCGTGAGTTTAGTTCTGAACATTTTATAAGTTAATGATTGTCTCGATGTACTAAACTAAAGTCGTGGTGGTCTAGTGGTTAAAACACCAGCCACTCAAGTATGAGTGCGCGGGTTCGATTCCAGGTCAGGCAAGTACCAATGTAACTTTTCTAAAGTTATATGTACTTTCTAAGTAAATCTTGGACACCAATGACTGAAGGTGAAGGAAAACATCTTGAGGAAACCTGGATTTTAAGTCTGAAATCGCTAACCCGCTTTGAGCAAGCGTGGTGATTACGCTCAATCCTCTGTATGAGAGGAGACCTGTGCCCAGCAGTGGGACGATAAAAAGGTTGATGGTGGTGTGATGACTAAACTTACGATTAATTTTCACTCTGAAATAGATCTTCTATAAGATGTAGAATTATAAAATACAAAATAGTTCGTTACGACTCGGCCGACACCAATTTTATGATATTTCGGCATGGGTGTCGTGACAGGGGTTTTCGGGGGTGCAGATCACGATGAAATGACGTCATTTATTACACCCAAGATGGCCGTCATCAAATTTCATGATATTTTGACTTGGGTGTCGTAACAAAGGTTTTTGGGATGTTGATCACGAAAATGGTGTTATTTTTGAAATCCAAGATGGCCGACACCAATTTTATGAAATTTTGACATGGTTGTTTGGGGGTGCTGATCACGAAAATGACGTCATTTATTAAATCCAAGATGGCCGTCATCAAATTTCATGATATTTTGACTTGGGTGTCGTGAAAAAGGTTTTCGGGGGTGCTGATCACTGAAATGACGTCATTTTTTAAAACCAAGATGGCCGTCACCACATACAAATATTTACATTGCGCGGGGATCGAAGCCGCGCCTCCTTGCGCAGTGGCCGCGTTCGCTACCGCTACGTCACGGAGGCTGCCGTAATCCGGTTTTTAGTATTAATTATTATACCGGCAACAGAATTAAATAATCTGTGAATCATTTCAAGTGTCTACCTGTCTTTATTAATATCGAGCGAAAAAATGGCAAAAGAATGACTTTTGTTGTATGTTGATGACGTCACATACCTCAGCGGTAGAGCGAGCAAGAGCGGCGGTAGCTGTGTCTCTCTCCCGCGTACAAGAGTCCAGTTGCTGTGTACAAGTTGTCAGCCGTCGTTCTAACTCGTCTCGTTCATGGCGACACAGTATCAACGCTGCTTGGCTTTCTTTCAGTTCCGCTTCTATAAAAAAAGAAAAGCATCACTCCGTAGGGGATTTTTAAGCATTTTTTTGAATTATTTATAAATTAGTGCTTGACCGCAATCCCGCGTGATGGTAAGCAGTGATGCAATCGTTGATGGTAAAGCGCGCTAGTTTATTGAGAGCCTATTCATTATACTGGCTAGTTTATTTAAATTGTAGTCTGACGGAAATACCGCCGATGGCAACACAGCACAGCTGAAGAGTAGCCAGTATTCTATAGGATGCATTTTGAAGACTGCGTGGGAATTACATGATCTCCGTTCCATCATCGGACGACCCTTCGTACGGCGAGTTTCTACCCCTACGTTGTTGACACCACTACGATCCGGACGAAGCGTTTCGCCTCGTCTTTTATACCACGTACATCGAGAGACTGCAACAATTCGCCTTCGGCGATCTTCCAGTCTCACTACAATTTTAGTGCCATCAAGGCTAGAGTGAATAAGCTCTTAATAAACTAGCGCGTTTTACCATCAACGATTGCATCACTGCTTACTTTTTTTGTTGTCGTTTTGAATGGGAAATAACATGAGGGGTAAATGCCATACTAACCACGCTTGGTAGACAGGTTGGCGAGGGTTTTGTTATAAATTGCAGAGTTTACCTTCCTGTGCACTTCCTGTGTGACTTTGCACGGAATTATAATTAATTGAATTACCCTTCATGTTATTGATGGAGGCCAGTGCCCTTGCAGTTGGGACGTAAAAAGGCTGATGAAAAAGAAGAAGGACAGGAAATCATCAAATAACCTCTCGCGCTCTGGGTGGAGCAGAAAAGCGTGTCAGACTATTACTGACTAAAACCCACCCGGGTTCTTTCACTTGCCTGTGCGCCAGAGTCACGGTTTCTTTTTTAACCAACCCGCAACCCTGGATGACTGCTTAACGAAACAACAACAACTTACCGAGTTGTTTGGCTCTCGCCGAGTCTGTAGCGTTGGCAGTGGCTGTTTCTTTAGCTGCCTCTAGTTCTGTCACCTGCTCTGCTAACTTCTCTGCCCGTTCTGAAGCGTCCTGTCAAAAATTATAATAACACAATCATACGCCGGTCCCATGGCGCCGATGTAGTTGTTCACAAAGTAAACTAAATTTAAAGTGCATCTTTATCTATTTCATTAGGAAAAGGGCAGAAGTTATTTTCAGGCCTAAAATATTATTTAAACAACATCAACGCACACCCTCAAACACCCTCATTAGAATGTTATGTTATCATCATAATATAAGTTTACACTGAATTTTTAAATTAACATGTAATTACATGCTTTGTTATTTATCAAATTAGTTATACCAATTCTTGGAGAACGATCTTGACGTTATTGGAATAAGGTTTATTTTAGTAAATGGTACAGGGATCTTGTTATAAGTTTTTTTTTTCGGTGGTAGGCCATAACATCGGCTGCCGGCAGAAGTTACCACCCACCAGGCAGTCTTGCCGCCAAGCGATTCGTCGTGTTCCGGCATGATGTCTGGTAAAGCCGTACGGAGGACGGGTCTGAGCAGTTGTGTTGCGATGTGTGTCGGGTACGTTACCACAAATGTTGTTGTGTCGGGAGTTTGGTCGTGGAGGGTCCACAACAACACGATCAATCGTTGGTAGTGTTGTTGGGTTCAACATTGCATCAACTCGCTCAACTGCCGTATTCCTTGCCCTTTATTCAGTTTTTTTTTTTTGAGTTAATAGGCTCTTAATAAACTTGCGCACTTTACCATCAACAATTAAATAAATATATATATATAAGGACAAATCACACAGATTGAGCTAGCCCGAAAGTAAGTTCGAGACTTTTGTTATGGGATACTAACTCAACGATACTATATTTTATAATAGATACATATATAGATAAACATCCAAGACCCAGACCAATCAGGAAAAGCTCGTTTTCCATCATGACCTGGCCGGGGATCGAACCTGGGCCCTCCACGTCGCAGGCAGGCGTGTTGACCGCTGCGCCACGGAGGACGACATATTTAAAAAAAAAATGCATCACTGTTTACCATCAGGCGGGATTGCGGACAAGCACTAGTTTATATAGCTTACATTATAAGCGTCCATCTCAACGCGCAGCTTGCTCTGTGTCCATTTCAGACGTCCTTCTAATTCTTTCATATCTTCTCGTAACTTCGCTAATTCGCGCTCACTGTTCATCAGTTCATGGCACTGCATGGATAGAAAAAAAAATGGTTAAAAGAGGTGCCACTTCTTGGATAAGCGGGTGACATGCTAGTGGATGAGGCGACACCCCCTCACGGTAGCAAAGTCCCCGAGATGCCTGTCAAACTTTATAATAGTAAGTTATTACGAACGCTTCTATGTCAATGGCATAAGGTTCAATATTGAGTGACATGCAGTACGTAACTTTTAAGCCCTATATCTCGAGACTTAGGCATTGTAGAGGTACGATATAAAAACGAATTGCTAGACCTAGGATGGCCTATCGAATGGTACAGGTTTCATCGATATTGTCAACGAAGTGTCGACACCGAAATTACTAGAAACTTGTCTCCGGTGAGTACCTATAGGTACCTGAAATTATGCGCTATTATTATTACTTCTAGAGAGATCTGGAAAGTTCGATCGGCTCACCTATATAAAGCGCCGTGACGCCATCGCAGAGTCAGTCTGCAATTATCGATACGACTATCCATACGAAAGAAGCGATAAAGAAGCGATCTTTGAGAACATCTACAGCGACAACTGTAACGAGAACTTTGAGTACTACGTGAAGTAACTTCTGTAGTGTTGATGTGTGTGTGCAACACGTACTTCGTGGACATAAGTGAAGACTACGGAGCAACATCAAAACTACGTTCTACTTGTCATCGCCAACTATCGACTGTAGCATCGTTGTCAATAAACTTCGCAATTCTTAAGCGCCATTGTAGTACCCCTAGCCCGTAACAATTCAAAAGCATTTTTAACCCACCTTATCATCATACATCTGACAGATCCTCTGCTTTTCTGCATGTGCTGACCTAAGCTTCCCATTCAAGAGTTCCACCTCCAGCTGAGCAGCCTTCTCAGCCTTGGCTGCATTCTCAGCCGTCCGTTTAGCTTCAATGGCAGCACATTCAACGCTCGCGTACCGCATCACTGCTGCGTCTTTTTCACGTTCCGCGTGGTCCACACGTTTACCCATCTGAGAATCAAGGTTTGTATAAGAAAAATCGGTTATCTGTAAAGTCGGTTCACTGACTATAGTTGAATGTGACAACGTCATTATATAAATAAAAAATACCGATGGAATGGTTGCATTTTTCAAATCTTTATCGCTGTAATTATCGTTGCTATAAACAATTGACACCACATTCACTTTTCACTGCACTTCATACTTGACGAAAACATGTAAATGTATTATTGTATAGTAGCTGACCACGCGGACGCATCGCTCAATCAAGTAGGAGAGAGACAGATGTCAAACACTGCCGAACGCGTAGGTCGATTGTGCGTCTTTGTCACTCGTTCCACGTTCTCGCTTGCACTTCAAGCCTCTAAATGGAACGGGGTAACGCCGCATGAGTCATGTATTGTCGCGCGTGCAGCCGGCTCCATCGAATTGTAAGACGTTGTCACGTCAAAAAGGATGGTTAATCTGCAGGATAATGTTAGTGGTGTGTAGGACTGCAACAAAATTAGAGGCTACAGTGAATAGGCTCTTCCATGGGCGTACCCAGCTTCTGGCCTAGGGGGACAAATCTTAGGGTCGAATCATCCCCTGCTATTTTGTCTTACAAACTACACAAGTACATCTACCTGAAATATTAGGTAGTTTTAGTGTAGTGTGTAGGGCCAATAGACGCATGATCCTGTATAAGTCCCAGGGTTGATTAAAATCTTGATTTAAAAAAAAAAAAAAACAAAATAATCCGATTAATTTGATTTAAATCGGATTTATTTGATTTAACTCAAATGTATCAATACAATTAAGGTAATTAAACAAGTTCTAATAATAAAATCAACAATTTAAAAACAGTAGCGTTGAAAAAATTTCAAGGAATGTAATAACTTACAGACTAAAAAAGAAACATGAACAAATACTTATGCTAAGTATTAATAAACTTAGTTAGTAAACTTTATCATTCTTGAGTTCCTTCTAATCTGTTCTTATTTTACTGTGCACTAAATTGAATGCCAAAAATATTTTTTCGACCCCAGCCGAAGAAGCAACTGTACTCAGCAGTTGCTCGTGTGCGCACCATAATCTATGTCGAAGGATTTTTTGGCCGACTTGGTTGCAGTAAAAATGTAATAATTTAAATCATTGATTTAAAAAAAAAGGATCACTTGATTAAAATCACGATTAAAATCACTGATTTAAATTAAGTGATTTAAATCATATCAACCCAAGATTGAGATTGATCGTCCTTAGTTTGGTTATATTATTTTTTTTTTTCTTTAGAATCATCTGTGACAGACTTTTACTGACTAAAACCCACCCATGTTCCTTCACTTGCCTGCGTAACAACTGCCATTAGATGTTCGTATGGCAACCTGGACCAACAGCTTAATGTGCCTTCCGAGGCACGACCAGACCAGTGCAAATATTCATAATCATGCATACAAATATTTGCAAGGGTTTAGGGGTGCTGATCACGAAAATGACATCATTTTTGAAATCCAAGATGGCCATCTTCCATGATATTTTGACATGGGTGTCGTAACAGAGGTTTTGGGGGTGCTGATCACGAAAATGACGTCATTTTTGAAATCCAAGATAGCCAACATCAAATTTCATGATATTTTGGCTTGGGTTTCGTGAAAGGGGTTTTTGAGAGTGCTGATCAATAAAATGACGTCATTTTTTAAATCCAAGATGGCTGTCATCTTATAGAAATATTTGCATTTCGCGGGGTTCAAGCCCGCGCCTCCTTGCGCAGCAGCTCGGTTGGCTACCACTACACTATGGAGGCTGTCAGATGGTATGAATAAAGTACATATGACTAGCTTTCCGCCCGCTGCTTCGCCCGCGTTAACTTCGGTTATATCACGCTTTTTAGATTTCTCTTGGGAATATCAAATTTTTTCGCGATAAAAAGTACCCTATTATTTAATCCGGACTTCTAACATTAAGTTTCCAAAATTTTAAAGCTATCGGTTCAGGAGTTACGGCGTGAAAGTGGTTTAAACAAACTCACTTTCCGATGTATAATATTAGTAAGGATATATTTGGTGTACACATACAAATATTCCAGTAATCTCCCTTGGGAACTTGATGTTTTTTTAGGACCAAAAGTAGCCTATGTTATTTTCCATCTTTTCAACTAACTGCATGCCTAAAATCAGGTCGATTGATTGCTTAGTTAAGGCGTGAAGGAAGGACAAACAAACTTTCACATTTATAATATTAGTATGGATATTTGTAGATAGATAAGGAAATACATACCATGTCTAATTTAGCCTCCAACTCTTTGAAAGTTGAATCTTTTTGCTGTAACTCATCGCACTGTTGTTTCACCCGATCCCTCAATGTAAAATTCTCCTTTCTTTGCTCGGCCAATACTCGTTCTAAAGTCTCTATTTGAAACCGCAACACATCCTTTTTGGTATCATAAGGCTCTGAACTTTCAATCTCCGGTACTGTTGCTATTGCTGCTTCTGCGTTTGAATTTGGAATGATTTCTTTATGGTCATTTGCTACTGTTTTATCAGTGACTTCAGGTTTGTTGTCAGTGTTCTCATCCTCAAATATATCATTCATAACTTTACCGTTAGGTAGATTTTTTGAATTTTTAACTGGCTTTTGGCTGTATACAGTTCTATGACTGTAGGCACTTTTTAAACTACCACTTACAGATGAAAATAATCCATGAACATTTTTCACTATGCTACCTATATCTTGGGACAGTAATTCTTTAGGTATTCGGGTGTATTTTTGATCTGTATTCACAACACTTTCTGGTATTTTCTGCACAGCACTAGCTTTAGATTTCTGACTGGAGAATTGTGAGAGAATCTTGTCAGCATTTAACTCTTTATCGCTAGAATTTAAACTAGCATTTTCATTTGGTTTCATGCAAGATATGTTTGGAATATTTTCAGCACTTTTACTGAAAGGGGATTTACAGATGACATTGTTTTCAGTTAACTTATGTTCGTTCAAGCTTATGGTCGAGGTAGTCAGAGGCTTAGTCATATTATTATAATCTGTCTGTTTAAAACCAGTAATTTCAGCAGTTTGTTCATTATTTACTTTTGTCTCACTTATATTCATACTCTCTATACAATTTATGATCAATTCTTTGGCTAAATCAGTGTCAGTTTTTTGCGGAAATTCTAAAGTTAAATTATCAGTAACGCCGTCTTCAGATCCTGGACTCGAAAGACTACTACTTTCATTTGAAAGACTTTCCGTCGAAGAGCCGTTGGGGAAATCATCGCAAGTTATGTTTTTAATCGGGGATACTTCGGAATCTGAGGCTTGACACGCGGTAGAACAAGAATCTAACGTGTCCAGCCCGGAGTCACAAATAGTTTCAACCACTGATCCATTTTCTTGAGTATCTTTCACTTTGTCATTGACGTCAATTGACTCAATATGGATCCCGTTTTCTTCCAATTCTGTCGACATTTTTGGTTAAAACACTTGTTAATTATCATCTGATTTATTTAATTTTATAATCATGAATAAATAAGCCATGAAGAAACTAAAATATTGCTACTTTTTTAATAAAAATAAACATCACTCATCAGCAGTGTTTGACTTTGACGTTCCTTGTTGTTTATGGGTGGCCAGTTCTGTCAGTCTTGCCAACTCTGATTTTGAAAAAGGCGTAGACCTGTTGAGAAAAGTACATAGATTTAGTAAAAATGACTTACTAAAAGTTCGTAGATCTACGTATTTTTTTTTTCAAGGTAAAATGAAGAAGTTTGGGTAGGTGAAATTAAATAAAACAAGTATTTTAATATACCTTCACCTTGTAATCAGTCATTGGTGATATACTTAGAAAGTACATATAACTAAGAAAAGTTACATTGGTACTTGCCTGACCTGGAATCGAACCCGCACACTCACACTTGAGAGGGTGGTGTTTTAACCACTGGGTTACCACGTCAATATATACATATTTTTGTTAAAATATTCTATGTGTTCGTGAGTAGGCTCAATGTTTCTTTTCAGGTCACTTTTGTACAGAAAAGTAAGTCTTTTAGCGTGTCAGTAGTAAGTCTGTTTCTGATGTCATTTTTCATTACATTGATCAACTGAAATCATTACAGGCACTGACGATCCTCTCCTTATCCTTAATCCTCTTTTTATGTACCTAATTAAAATATGTGTGCCAAGACGAAGCGCTCTTCGTTATCAAAAATAGATTGTCACAAAAAAGAGAACCGAATCCGATCTATCGGTTGAATTTTGAAATGTATCTATGTTTTGGATAGTTTTCGCGGCCTCTGACAGAACAGAACATAATATGTAACTGCAAATTTGTCTCGTCTGATGGCGCTGTAATGTTTCCGCCAACTGTCACTGTCAATGTCATGTTGTTTTTCTTATGATAAACTATATTAAATTTCTGAAAAGACATGTTCAAATAATAAATGTTATACCAGTATTTGGTTAAAACCAGTGGATAATAATAATAGAAAAAAGAGACCGGAAACTCTTTGAATGACAACAACTTCCTTTCCTTTAAAGGAAACGCAAAGGTTTAGAGCCCATACAGTCAAGTATAAACACACTAGAACCCCCGTAACAGTGAGAAAGACAGTGCGACAATAAAAATTTGCATCAGTTTAGTTACTTTGCATACTTTTACAAATTGACTAAAAGTACGTAGATTCTGGGACTGAAAGTCGTAGGTTTTCAGGAATGACCTAAAATACGTAGATCTACGTAAAAAGACGTAGAGTTGGCATCGCTGAGTTCTGCTCTGCAATTTTTTTCTTTAGTTATTATATGTTGCAAATTATAAAATATTTTGCTATATTGCTAAAATATTTTTATTATTTATGTCTAAGAATTATTATTGCTCATGCAAATAAATCTTAGCAATTTATTAAAAATTATACTCTCAATAAAAATCACTTCTTGATTTTATGTGATCCTTTATGTCTTTGTTCCATAGAAATCTCTATATTGCTACAAACAAAATATTTTAGTAGAATGTAAATTTACTACCCAGTTCGTTACAATGAGGTAATATTTAAACTTAATGATTACAAAAAGGTAGCTAATCCAATCAATCAATCTGCCTATGTGTTTTCTGAATGATGTATTGGTCCATTTCCAGTTTAAGCGGACGCATACTGCAGTCCAGCCATAGGTGCCATTATCCATCATTATACATCAGTAGGTATATAAACAGCTAAGAACTGCAATCAAAAACACATAGGCAGATTGATCGATTGGAATCGCTATCCAATCATTCAATCTGCCCTACATTTAAACTGGGGTTACCTTTAGAGCTTATAGATTTTTTTCAATCATCAATCAGTGCTAACTTAGGTAAACCGTTTTTCTGAAAAAGTTAAGGTTCCGAATACTACGTTACAAATTTCAATTATAAATTATAATAGAACAATCAATCAAATATCTATTATCAATACAATTAAAATGAAATATTTGAACAGTGGTATAAACGATAAATCTTTATACTACATTTAAAATAGCTATAAATATCTAATTTTCTGAGGGTTTTTGGCGGGAAAGTCAAGCTGAGTGTCACGCTCGTTTTTCATTGGACTTTTAAAATTATTTATAGTGTTGTTTACTAAATAAAAGTGCGTGATTTATGTAGTAAAAAGTGCATTTAGTAAATAGTTTATAAAGAACAGTGAAATATCGCAGTATAGTGGCCACATCATGACTTTGCCCCTAACCTCACAAGTAAGACTGGACACGCTGCAGTCTTTTTCTACATGAATAATTCATAATTACTTGACATTGGCTAAATGCACAAACCGTGCGAAGCCAAAAAATAAATAAAATAAAATAATTTTCTGAGGAAATGCGAAACTTCATTAGCCGGAAGTGTGTAATTGATTTAAGAACGGTAGTTAATTTTATCGATGCAACTGGCAACATTTAGAAAACGTCATGTCATTTCTATTTCGTTCGTCATAGAAATTGAAACGGAAAAGTAGGTCGTTAGTATTGATTTTTGTAATAATCTACAAACAAAAGACGCAGCCCTTCACTGACCAACGCAACAAATTACATGTATTTCTGAGAGCGACGTCTGTATTCAAGAAAAATGCCCGTAAGTACTACATCATGTGATTTCCGGATTTTCATATGGGTTCCTATTAGAACTCCGATTTTATTGATTTTGAATAATTTTATGGCCTGGACGAAATTTTCCTCATTCTTTTTTAAAAATTAGTTTCATCTAAGTATTCATAGTTTTCAATCGCGCTAGTTGGGATGGTGAGTCATATTTTAATCGGTGTCAGGGTCATTTCAACTCCAAGTGGTGTCTAGGTACTTATAAAATTACGCATTAGCTGTTTCGTAATTTATTCTGCCATCTGTTCGGTATTTTCAATTAATGGTTATTTCAAGTTTCCATAGATTTGTAGAGAAACGATTCGAAACTCTTAGGTACATCATTTTGACGCGTTACTAAACGTGGCTGTGTGTAGCGCCCGCGTTTTGTCGAATCGATATTTTTAGACGCCCGCCTCAGCTTTTAAAGTACCTACTTACTATATTACCTACCTATTGTTCGCCCCGAAGTAAGAAAAATTGGTCGGCGAAATTATTGATAGTATAATTTCATCAAATTGAAAGAGAAAATTGTATTAACCTCTCCTTCCTATTACCTTAAGGCTCATTTACGCGCTGTTCAAGTGTGCAAGTGTCAAGTGATTAGTAAAATCAATGTGTAAATGGTTGCACTTAACACTAATCACTTAACACTTGCTACTTAACAGCGTGTAAATGAGTCTTTAGCCTAAGCCGAGTGCATCCTAAATAGAGCATTCAATATCCTCATAGTTTAGTCATTATGTATAGCTAAATATATAAAATCTTAATAATCCTTACGGAAGAGAAAGAAGAAACAAACACTTGGTAATGGCAGGATGATTTAGTAAGGATGACCAAAAAAGTATGGACTAGATAGTCAAGGAACTGAGAAGGCCTGAAGGGAGGCCCCCATCAGGCCTTCTCAGTTTAAAAATAATTACCATGAAGTGCTCATTCATCTTGTTGTGCTGCTGTCACTACATGACACTGGCAGAATAGCTGACTTTGTGTATAGAAAAAAAAAAAAAAAAAAATTGTTCACTGTTTTGAACAGTGGCTATTAAATAAATTACCAGGGTTGATATGATTTAAATCAGTGATTTTAATCAAGTGATCCTTTTTTTTAAATCAATGATTTAAATCTTTACATTTTTACTGCAACCAAGTCGGCCAAAAAATCCTTCGACATCGATTATGGCGCGCACACGAGCAACTGCTGAGTATATTTTATATAACGAAGGAATATTTTCGGCATTCAATTTAGTGCACAGTAAAATAAGAAACAGATTAAGAACAGATTAGTAGGAACTCAAGAATGATAAAGTTTACTAACTAAGTTTATTAATACTTAGCATAAGTATTTGTTCATGTTTCTTTTTTAGTCCTTAAGTTATTACATTCCTTGTAATTTTTTCAATGCTACTGTATTTTAAATTGTTGATTTTATTATTAGAACTTGTTTAATTATTTTAATTGTATTGATACATTTGATTTAAATCAAATAAATCCGATTTAAATCAAATTCATTGGATTATTTTGTTTTTTTTTTTTAAATCATGATTTTTATCAAGATTAAATAATTAATTACCCTGTAAATTACTCAACATAAACTGTAGAGTCTGGATGGGGTTCGAACTTACTTGGGGGCCGATACCAATAGGCCTCCGCTATCCATCTCCATTCTTGTTCAAGAATCCAAGTGCTTTTCTAAATAGTCATTTTTCTTGTCCCATAGGACGCGGAGCTAACAGCTTCTACCGTGGAGAATGTCCGCGTCGTTGTTCGCGTCCGTCCAATGGACCAGCGTGAGAAGCTGGACGGGTCCTACAGCTGCGTCTCAGTTGATGGGCAGAACAATACTGTGGCTGTGACTAAGAACAGCGACACTGCAGCTGAGCCTCCGAGGGTGTACGCTTACGATGCGGTCTTCGACAGCAACACCAGCCAGGTATGTTTTTTTTTGTTCTTAGGAGCAAAGACCCGTGACGTCATTTTGGGAGGTTGCAAGGCGACTATTAGTAGCTAGTGGATGACAGCAGGTCTAGTTACCCGAAACTGTCAAATATTCCCATTCAAACTTGAGCCTTAATGCTTTAGAGATAAAGTTAAAAATCTAATAAGGACATCTGACAGAAGCTACTAAGCTTGATGTGGTGTAGTCTGTACCTTTGATATACAACATGTAAGGAAAACCCTATCCGATCCGTGGAGGTATTGTTGGGTATCGTCAACTGATTCTAATAATACTTACAAAGCCGGGCTAAACTTAAAAAAAAATCCCCTCAAAAAATAAATATTTCGAAAAAGCGAGGTAACTTAATGCATGTGGTGTGGGCAAAACGTTAGGCATACATGCGCGGGTGTAGGGTTGCAGGGCAGGCGGCACGTGATCGCATCGCTATTCGCTCCACACAAATGGTGTTGTCACTTTTTTTTAAATGACCAAATTTTGGGAAAGTTGGAATTAATTCCCGGAAAAAAAGATTATTTGAAAATTCATTAGTATTGTCACTATGATGATTACGTAAAATTTTATATTTCATTTGGTCATGTGTATACCTAACATTTATTTATCCTTATGGGTCGGACAGGGTTTTCTTTACAAATTGTATAATACTAAAGGACATGTCGTACGCGTATCTGCAGTATTATTTTTGGTTGAAAAGAGTGAGAGAGATGTCCTATGCTTACGGTCTTGTACTATATCTTTCCTCATAGATGATTTTGAGAGAGATAAAGATACCGAAATTTCGTTTCCTCTCTTTCTTTCGGAGTGCCCCAATAGGGATGTATTCAAGGTATGAAAATCAAAAATATAATTAGTCCGTCTTATAGATAATAAAAAAAATTAAGACCCGTATTTCTTATTTTGTCGTAATTACCAAAAGCTACTGAGATATAGCGTATTAAAGTTACGGAGTGGGGGCTAATTACGTTACGCCGTGCTATATTTTGTACCACGGCGTGACGTCATGCGACATTTCAAACCAATATATCTTCATAAGTATTTGAATGAAAGCAAAAATAAAAAATACGTGTTCAATATTTTTTATAAATCTATCTGATGGACATTAAATTAGTTTTTAGGATACAAGCCAACTCTCATCTCTAAATAAACTATTTAATAAGTTACATTACCTGAAACAATTTGCTACAAGTCTACCAAATCTCAAAATGTTTCCTAATCCGGTTATACGTTGTGGCTGCAGGGTATTTTTATTGGTTTTCGCCAAAATACGTAGCTATGTTTTATTGTTATCGATACTTTTAAATGTTATCTTGTTTCTTTTATTATTAAAAACGTTACCCCACTCTAGGCCTTTTTCCCGTATCGTGGGTGCGTTTACAAATATATAAACTCACATACATAAACATCCAGACCCGGAAGAACTACTTGTAGGGTCATACAAATATTTGTTCCGTGCGGGAATCGAACCCGCGACACGCAACGCAGCAGTTTATAACTTAACCACTGCGTCAACCGTACCGTCAAACCGAGAAAAGAATAGTAGTTCTGTTTTTTATTTTGTTATCTCTTGTTATTTGCTAACTCTTTTGTTTACAAGTTTGGAATCTAAATCGTAATAAATATTTTTCCAGTTTTGGTTGACCTTCCCTTTTATAGAAGTTTTTCATACATTAGAAGTCAACATGACTATATGTCGGCCAAATTCGATAAAGAATAGAGGTAAACAAACCGTTGCTAGGCAACGAGTAGTTTACGCCTAATAGACATGTTGACAACCTTTTCTAGATGATGATTTTCATAAAAGTAATAATTCTATAAATACTTCCTACTAATGTAAACAGTTTATTTGTTTAGATATTTACGATTTGCATAGAACGCTTAACCGATTTGAATGAAATATGACACACATGTAAGCTAATTTCCTAATAGGTAATTTTTTTTATCACATATATATTATACTTAGTCCATACTTAAAAGTATTACAATGTATGTGTTATGCAGTTGATTTGAAAGTAATTAAAATACGCAAAATTGTTTTGGCAAATGTGAGGCATCGGTCAAAACTTTATTCATTGGTTGAATTCCACAAAGTGTTTTTAACACCTGTATTTCACCCATCTTTCTTTTTTTTGTAGGGCTATCACGTAAAATTAATGGTTTTTCGAAATACCAGATTATTATGCATGTTATTTTAGTGATTCTATTGAAATATGCTGCAATAGGAATTGTTAATAAATAGATAGCATGTAAAAGTCGATAATCATTTTAATAACAGGAGATTTGTAAAACGTGAGTTGTGATGACCCTAAATTGGTTTGTTTACCTCTATTCTTTATGGAGCTTGGCGAGAATATAGTAGTGTATAGCCGTATGTATGAGTATTTCCCTAGTTTCATTTGCAAAGGCATGACGTCATATTTCTGTAGGCATGCCATAAAAGAAAGTACTCTTGTCCCCCTATTCCGTCTGAAACATCCGTCTTATAATATTTACGTCACTTAATATGGTTGATGAGAAGTTATACTACGGCTAAGTGATGGAATTTATATTTGCTTTGTTCCTACCCGAGAAAGAAATAGGAATCTTCCAGAAGTTTCCTTATACAATATATAAAGAAAAGCCTGTCCGATCCATGAAGGTACTGTTAGGTATCGATAACTGATTCTACTAATGCCCACAAAGGCGGGCTAAACTTTTTGAAAAAGCGATGTATCTTTATACATGTGCGGTAGGCAACACAGTAGGCATACATGCGCGGGCGAAGGGAGGCAGTTACCCGGCACGTGGTCGCACCACTCATATACTGTCTAAAAGGGTGTTGACACTTTTTAAAAATTACCAAATTTTGGGGAAGTTGGAATTAATTCGCGGAAAAAAAAATATTATTTCAAAATTCATTAGTATTGTTACTATGATGATTATGTAAAATTTTATATTATATTTGGTTATGTGTTTACCTACCTTTATTATCCTTTTGGGTTGGACGGGGTTTTCTTTACATGTTATACATATGTATAGAAAAATTAGCCTAATTAACACACCATTGCTCTCAATTTTAATATAATTTTGAAGCATATTGCTTCATCATCATCATCATCTCCGCGTTAATTCCAGTTGCATCCGAAGCTTTTTCAGCTTTGGAGTCTGGGGTAACTGCTGATTTGGCTAAACTTCGAAGGCGATATCGAAGCATTGCAGTTAGATCAATAGGGTATTTGACTAAAAAAAAACTAATTAGCCCGTCAGTCAGATTTCCAAAAAACACTAGCCACGTTTTTTTTTTCTTTTTTCATGTAAGCTAAAAATGAAGACGACACAGTGCGTTGAAAACTCATGTGACGTCACTGCACTCAGCACTGTACTACACTTTTTAGCGAGCAGTGACTTCATCAGCCACCACTCCTGATCTTTGATGCAATTTTATATTTGTCAATTTTTATTGATTTGATAAAACAAAATATACGTATCCAATATTTTTCTATAATCTGAATGACGGACTAAGTAGAATCAATTTTTTTCTACCCAGAAAACATCGGGTTGGACTCTTGAGGGCTCTAACAACCCGTAACGACTGCCACTAGATGTTCGTATGGCAACCGGGACCAACGGCTTAACGTGCTTTCCGAGGCACGACCAGACGTGTGGAAATATTCATATTCATGCATACAAATATTTGCACTGCGCGGGGATCTAAACTGCGCCTCCCTGCGCAGCGGTCGCGTTCGCTACGCGTCAATCTAATGCTTCATATCATAATTTCTAAAAATGTTGCTACTCAACAACATAAATAACCGCCGCCAGCAGAAGTTACCACCCACCAGACAGTCTTGCCGCCAAGCGATTTGTCGTGTTCCGGCATGATGTCTGGTGAAGCCGTACGGAGGACGGGTCTGAGCAGTTGTGTTGTGATGTGTGCCGGGTACGATGCGCCTAATGTTGTTGTGTTGGGAGTTTGGTCGTGGAGGGTCTTCAGATCAATCTCCCTTTGGCGCAACATCGTTGGTCGTGTTGTTGGGTTTAACATTGCGTCACCTCGCTCAACTGCAGTCTTCCTTAATATTCGCTCAGTTTTTCTGAGTGAATAGGCTCTTAATAAACTAGCGCGCTTTACCATCAACGATCGCATCACTGCTTCCCATCAGGCGGGATTGCGGTCAAGCGCTAGTTTATAATTATTAAAAAAAAAAATGTTATTGAACTGTCAAAATGAAATCCAATTGCTACTGATAGTTTGTTATGTAAGTAATTGCTCTGCTATTATAGCCGACCGGAACTACGTAGGTACTGTAGTGAAACGAGCCAACATTGTTGTAATAATTTTCAAGGCTCACTAAATTTACGCTACAATTAAAACGTACGTAACGGTTTTCATTGAAATAATTAGTAATACAATAGTAGAAGTTCCTTTCTTGGTCCTTTTTTAAGTTCTATGTACTTCTATTTTATTATGATGATTATCGATAAATTTGCTCCTTTGAATTTACTGAATAATTCACTCATTCGTCTTTTCCCGGTAGAATTTTTAGGTTCTACAATAGTTAAAACTAATCCTTACTAATATTATAAATCGGATAGTGAGTTTATTTGTTTGTTTGTTCCGGAAAAATTTGATATTACCGGGCGAAATCTAAAAAGCGCGATATAACCGAATTCCACGCAGGCGAAGCCGCGGGCGGAAAGCTAGTATTTGAATAAAATGGGCAATTTTATCGCGAAAAGCGTTTGTAATTTTTTGAATTGAAAACTACATTAGAGGCGTGGATTTTTTAGGAAAATCTCAGAAACACCTATTCTCTTCTCTGTCGATTCTGAAATTGCATAAAAATTTAATGAGCCTGCCCCAATTTTTTTACCCCAAAATAATAGGGTTTGAATTTTAATGTTATGAATACTTTATCGGAAAAACAATTTAGACATTTGACTGTGTTAGTTACTAACACAGTCAAATGTCCATATAATTCTTTGAACAAAAGACGTCTGGCTATAGAAAAAAAATGTGTTAAGATCTCCATGGTACTCTAGTATTGTATAACGTGAATAATATCTCATGCAACGGGGCGGGAAGCTCCCGGGGCGGGTACGGCGAAACTAGGGCACGACCCGAAGCCGCGCGCCACATAAAAGCCCTGGTGCCGATCAAACGTGCAACCTGTTACCAGTCCTACTGCGCTCTTAACCCCAGTCGCACCGCGAACTCGTCGGGAGCGCTTCCGACCAAAAAATATACCGAACACATATTTCCATTTCCTGCAGTGATTCTAAAGGCTTTGTTGTAGTATTTTAGTGTTTTTTTGTCGTGTTTTTAGTACACAACAGCAAGAAAAGAAGATGTTTTTCGACAAATTCGTGGGTTTTGTCCATCTTTCGTCTCGACTGGCGCTGCCTATCGCCTCAGTCTTGTCGAATGGTGGGTCAAATCTATGTTCTAACATCATGAAAGAAGAATCTACAGCAGCAGACGAAGACTTCTTTATGTTAACCTTTTTTTTAACTGTGTTTATATTTTTTTTATCGTTACTCTGTTAAGTTAATCTAAAGCAATGTCTTCTGTTGCTATTTCAGTAATATGTACTGTGTAAAAGTGAATTAACGTCAGTCTTGAAGGGATCTCAAAGTCGTCTCGTTAAATAATATGCGGCACGGGCCGCGGCCTAGTTCTGTTATGGGTTGACCTACTTGGCAATCATTGATTTCCAATAAAGTACCACCACCGAGTGACGGCTTTGAGGTGCTTTCACGAATGACAATTATTTTTAGCGATTGAGCATCAAAATCTACACAAAGACTATTTGGGTCAAGAATTCCGAAACCACCGCGTTTTTCTTCACGCCAATTTTCATTTTACTCTGTCAACATCGTAAAAGTTTACGAAAACTAAAATAGAATGAAAACGTTACGCGATGTTGTAACGTTTCTTACAAGTTCTGGAATATTTCAGAGCTGTGTCCGTGACGTAAGATTCTTAATGCATCTTGTAGTACGTCTCGCGTAGACTTTGTCTGATTATACCGCGCTGACTGTATTAGAAGACATTGAGAAACATGATGTAGTGCATCGGGGAGTTGGTGGCATCGGCTGGATGAAGATCTGAAGAACCGTGAATTTAAATTTTAGTAACTTTCCTTTGTTTTTCACCTTAATCGTGTAAATTGTTTGGATTAATACTCGTATGTCGTGAATACAAACATTTTTGTAGTAATTTAAAACTTATTGTGGAACGGAAACTAACTACTATAATTAGGTCACATTTCCTTTGTGCGTCGTTCTTTTTTTAGCTCTGTTCCTGTGTTATGCCTTACATGTATGCTTTTAGGACTGAAGAACCAGCAGCACTAATGCCCAACAGAACTTGGTTCTGTTTGAACGAATGCATTTTTCTTTTGTAGATTTGCTGTTGTTGACGCAGGTTGCCGTTTTGTTTAATAATCTTAAATTGATTTATTTGTAAGCAGAGGTCAGCAGAGCTCCTTCTCTTGGTATTTTATATAGGTAAGATTAAACATGTCCAAAATTATCACTGACTGGTGACAGGTTGCAGGGTGACAGTCGTTTTCGTTTTTGTCATTCTCCTACGGATGGAAGCCACAAAGTTTTTAAGGGAAATACGACCAAAGTTTGGCCTTTAATGTAATTATATTAAGCTCTACTATGGGGTATTATAATTAATGCGGTTTTCTTGAAAAAAATTGAAGTTTAATAACATTTTTCCTGCTTTCTATCGTATAGTGAGAACTGTACTTGTAGAAAAGGTCCGCCATTTTGTGTGAGATCAAAAGACAGCGACATTTCTTGGTCCTTTGTTCTTTTTTAATATTATATCGTTTATTCTTTGAAATCAATCAAAGAATAGTCGATGTATTGAGCAATCTAATTTAAAACCTCAGAAAATTATAAATTTTTGCCAATACAAACTCTATTGTCTTATATGACAAAATTTAAATTCAAGCATTACATGTGAATGTTCAACCTATAATGCTAATTCTTATACGTTCAAGAATTATTAAGTCGAAATATAGGCTTTATATTATGCATGATCCACGAAAAAAAGACCTTTGCTATGCTCATATTATTTATTAATAGATAATAATAAGTTCATTGAACAAAAACATACATAGGCAAAGTTTGTAAGTATATGCCAAGACTTAAAAACTAACAAGACATAAGAGAGAAAGAAATAAAAGTACAGGTCTCCCAAAGTGATAATGCGCATAGAAATCTTCGTCACTGTCCGGCAACGGTCGTATTCCCCGAGCGTTCGGAGGAAGACATGTATATAGAGTGGTTAAGTGCATAAAAAGTGGTTAAGTGCATCACTCTATATACATATCTTCTTCCGAACGCTCGGGGAATACGACCGTTGCCGAACAGTGACGAAGATTTCTATACGCATTATCACTTTGGGAGACCTGTAATTGTCTATGTAACAAAACAATTTATTAATCCTGTCTCCTAAGTAGTCAATGATTCGATCCGATTGAGCTGAACAGCACATTCATGTTGGGCCCTTGGTTTCGAGTGTCGATGTCATTTCTAATCCTATCTTAACAAATATATACAGAGTGGTGCTGACAATACGACAATCAATTAAACATCATGTACCTCAACACATTCTCAGTCTACCCATAAAAAATCATATAAATATATTCATTAGTTTAGTCACAGGAAGTTATTTTTCATTTTTCACATTTTCTACATGATGTACATGTTGATAAGGAAGCGCTTACAGGTTAATGACCGCCGCATCCTGCGGTACCAAACTTTAATAATAATGGCGCGACAAAAAGCAAACTTCTATACAGGATCGCGCTGTAGCCGATCGGAGGTCAGTGAACCAATAGTTTTAAAGGATGTTCTATTCCATTTGCAATTTTATGCGATTAAGTTTGATAGAAATTTATTTTTTTTTATTTTTGATGCTAGGTTTTTTTCTATGGTTTAGGATTATTCCTATGAAAACCAGCATTGTTAGTTTTTTCATTTATTCTCGTATTGTCAGCACCACTCTGTAGAATAAAGAAATAAAAATAAACATTTGTCATAAAAATAAAATTTAGAAAAAGGTATCTGTCTTCTCTCTGCAATATTCATGGGGTCAGCTTCCAATTTGACCAGATGCGCGAATGAATTAATACAAGGTGAATACACATGAATGTGTGCTTAGTATGCACAGGGGTGAAACTTTATTCATAGTCTGGTTCATTTCAATAACAAAACTTGAATACATAATTACATTTGTTATGGAAAAAGTTCTCCAAAAGATTGACTATAAGGAACGTCATCGTATGTAAATGATAAAATACTTTTTTTTTTAACTTTTACATCCCGTACAATATAATATAAAATTTTACGTAATCATCATAGTACCAATACAAATGAATTTTGAAATAATCTTTTTTTCCCGCGAATTAATTCCAACTTCCCCGAAATTTGGTAATTTTTAAAAAAGTGACAACACCGGTATTATTATGAGCGAATAGCGATGCGACCACGTGCCGCGTGCCCTGCCGCCCGCCGCCCGCGGAAGGATGCTTAACGGACATTTATTACCTCTTTTTGCGAAATAATATTTATTTTTTAGGGGGATTTTTTTTTTAAGTTTAGCCCGATTTTGTATGCATTAGTAGAATCGGTTATCGATACCTAACAACACCTTCACGGGTCGGACAGGGTTTCCTTAACATACTGTATACCATCTTGTGCCCAATTTCATACAAATCAGTAGATTAGGCCTGAAAGCGGATAGAACAAAAAAAGAAAAATCACTCTCATTTATAATATTAGTTAGGATTATAAAAGGGGTGGGTAACATTATCCGAACAAAACCAGAAATTTGACACTGATAAATTCTTGTATAGAAGCTGGCGAAAAGGACCAAATTTTCTGGTCTTTTGTTTTGTCTCAAGTTCCGCAAGCAATTCATGGTATGATGTCTGGAGAAGACGTACGGTGTACGAGTCTGAGCAGTTGTGTTGCGATGTGTGCCGGGTACGATGCGCCAAGTGTTGTTGTGTCGGGAGTTTGGTCGTGGAAGGTCTCCAGATAAATCTCCCTTTGGCGCAGCATCGTTGGTCGTGTTGTTGGGTTTAACATTGCATCACCTCGCTCAACCGCTGTCTTCCTTCCTATTCACTTAGTTTTTTTTGTGTCTGTAGGCTTAATAAACTAGCGCGCTTTACCATCAACGATTGCATCTCTGCTTACCACCAGGCGGGATTGCGGTCAAGCACTAGTTTGCAATTATTAAAAAAAAAAACAGTTATTGACAGTAAAACACATCACTAGTTTGTTCACTGCCTATACAGTATGTTACGAAAACCCTGTCCGACCCACAAGGATAATAAGGGTTAGGTAAACAAATGACCAAATAAAATATAAAATTTTGCATAATCATCATAGTAACAATACTAATGAATTTTGAAATAATCTTTTTTACCCTGTAACTTCCCCAAAATTCGGGAAATTTAAAAAAGTGTAAACACCATTTTAGACCTTATAATTGTCGGCTTTCTTTTGATTATTTTTTTAGGTTCTTTAGCGGCGTCAGTGTGTCTAGCCGCCGACGGCGGCAAAGGAATAATTAGAGCTGTACTAATTTTTGCGTAATAACATTTTGTTTTTGTCGATATTATTCGAAACTGTACCTGGCCGAATGATTTGTTGTAAAAACACAGACTACCTAATGGTAAAAGTACTTTTTTTGTTTATCGATTAATTACTCATAACAATATTGTAACACAAGTACCTATTATTAGTAAATAGGAACTAGAAAGGTCTTATGAAATACGATTTTAGGAGAATATTATAAACAATGTAAAGCATTTAAGTTCACCTGATTTAAGTTATGTGAAAGTTCTAAAATCTAAAGAATGCCATGCGATGTTGAATCGATGCGTGAAATTCTGAAATACAAAATTGATACCAAAAATCGATACGAGAAATATTTTGAATACTTTCACACCTCTAGTCAAAGGGCACCGCCGTGCAGTTAGAGTACCTATTTTTATGAAATAAAAATCATTTTTATTTTAAATTTATTAGTTTCGCGTAGACATGGCGTCCGTGTAGACGTATCGTTTATTGTGTGATCACATAGTTTTCTAACGTAATGTAACCTGCTGATGGAAGGTACCTAGTGAAACTGCAATTGTGTTGTGTTCTGATCAGGTGTTGAACGATTCGGATGTGACTACTTCTTGGTCAATGTGGTTCCAGCATGACGGTGCCCCACCATATTTTTGCCGACCTGTACGTGAGTACCTCCACTATCAGTTCGGCGAGCAGTGGATTGGTAGGAGTGGACTAACGTTGTGAAACACCGTGCTAATCTCGTGGGACGGTGTCAGGCCGGTATCGTTCTTAGTGAACGAAATATGGAACAACATCTCCGCCACAGCCATTGTGCTCATCGAATGAAATTCGAAGATACATTCGGAGGGTCAGACGACCTTTCTACTTAAAAAAAAGTTCTTTTCACGAGCTGCCTAAGTAGGTATCATTGTTTCTTTCTAGAGTCGATAAACGTGGTTAGACTACCAATACCTACATGCATGAGGTCAACTGAGGTCATGACCTGTGCCTGTGTTGCCATGAAATTACCTATTTATTTTATTTAAGTTATTTATTTTTAAGGGGGTATTTTTTTTTTAGTTTAGCCAGGTTATGTACGCATTAGTAGAATCAGCTAACGATACCTAACAACACCTTCACGGGTCGGACAGGGTTTTTGTAACATACTGTATATCGGAAAGAGGTATTTGGGATATTAATTTTTAAGTTATACAACTACAAACTGAATGACCATACCTAATAAAGTTCAAATTCTAATGCAACCATAAGTTTATCAGGACTTTTTTGTCACTCAAAAATCAACTTAAAATATATTTTACTAAAGTGTATAATTGGAATCAAATGATTCGTTTATCTGTAAAATCATACAGAATATATTGGCACACAAAACCATCGACATAAATTAATAGACATGCCTTAGAGATGAGAATTCTGGCACTCCGAAAGAAAGAGAGGAAACGAAGTTTCAGTCTATCTTTATCTCACAAAATCATCAATCATCTATGAGGAAAAATATAGTGCTAAATCGAAAGCATAGGCCATCTCTCTCACCCTTTTCTAACCAACCAAAAAAATTACTGCAATTTATACGCGTACGGCATGTCCATAGTATTTGTCGATGCACATATTACATAGAAACAAAATATTGTAGATGTTTTCGTTACATGTAATTGTAGTGTCATCGAGCGAATTCCAAAGTTGAACGAAACGGGACACTGCTGACTGCGTTTAGTTTTGTTACACGTTCGCGTTAAATGTTTCTAGATCTTTATAATTATTTATTACTAGCTTTCCGACCGCGTGGACTTCGGGTTTATATCGCCCTTTTTAGATTTCTTTCGGGAATATAATTTTTTTTTTTCAATAAAAGGTAGCCTATGTTCTTTCTCAGGGTCTAAAGATTGTCTGTGCCAAATTTCATCAAAGTCGGTGGAGAGATTTAAACGGGAAAGCGTAACAGACAGATAGACAGAGTTACTTTCGCATTTGTAATATTATATTAGTACAAGGTAGACGCCAAGGAAATTTAAATATATAGAATTACTAGCTGACCCGGCAAACGTTGTTTTGTCATTTAAATTTTGTCTAAAAAAAAAATAGGGCTGGACTACCCCTAACATTTAGGGGGATGAAAAATAGATGTTGGCCGATTCTGATAGATACCGGATAAGCACAAAAAATTTCATCAAAATCGGTCAAGCCGTTTCGGAGGAGCATGGCAACGAAAACTGTGACACTAGAATTTTATATATTAAATGGATTACTTTATTCAGCGGTACCCATCTGGTGGTACGACCCGGCACCGGGTCGCAGCATTACTGAGGCAATGCTGCGATTTTAAATAAGCACTAGGAGATGGTCGATATTATTATTTCTTGACCAACGAGACAATGGTGATAGCTCGAAAGGCAGATTGCAGGTATTCTATAGCGCCCGCCGGGGTTGGGAGGGGTGCAATTTACTGCCCTTCCTACACCCATGCGTGTATTATTGTATTGTACTACTTACATATTAGCAATATTTGTGTTTTATTTGACTTAATACGGATTTCAGTTGAGTCCAAAAACTTAATTGGGTCACGAAGGAGGAGTATGAAATTTACCGGGTCAAAGTTTGGGAAACACTGCTTTATTCAATAGAAACATCTGTTTCTATGAGAGGATCCGTTCATTCAATAGAAACTCATGGTAGCCACGCAGAGTGGTACTATGAGTTTTCATTACGAGACTCGACCGCATCGACCGCGTTTAGCGCTCTCATTGATTGAGAGTTCTTTCAATCTT
Organism: Sesamia inferens; assembly: GCA_037179545.1. Classification (NCBI taxonomy): domain Eukaryota; kingdom Metazoa; phylum Arthropoda; class Insecta; order Lepidoptera; family Noctuidae; genus Sesamia; species Sesamia inferens. Next base: position 6,348,840 of record CM073947.1, read on the forward strand.
GTAGCGGGCCAATCGATGAGTCGATACGCTGTCGATATCGGTGATTGAGTCTTCATAATGAAAAGTCATGGTAGCTACACTGAACGCAATACCTGTAAGCTTCGACTGCTCCTTTCAAAATCAGGTGGCCTTGTGTAGGAGTGGCGAAATCACGTCATGCTTAATAGTAATAAGCTTTATACAATATGTAAAGAAAACCATGTCCGACCCATAAGGATAATAAAGGTTAGGTAAACACCTGACCAAATATAATATAAAATTTTTACGTAATCGTCATAGAAACAATACTAATGAATTACGCGAATAGCGATGCGACCACGTGCCGCGTGCCCTGCCGCCCGTCGCCCGCGGAAGTGTTGCTTACCGCACATGTATTAAATTACCTCTTTTTTTGCGAAATAATATTTATTTTTTTAGGGGTACATTTTTTAAGTTTAGTCCAGTTTTGTATCCATTAGTAAAATCAGTTATTGATAGCTAACAATACCTTTACGGATCGGACAGGGTTTTCTTTACATATTGTATTTACGCCATCCAAAATTAATTTATTATTAATATGTACAGACGTCAGCACATCAAGCTACAATATTCTGTCATATTTCTTTATTCGATTTTCAACTTAATCTCTAAAGCATTAAGGCTCAAGAATCATTGGGAATATTTGACAGTTTCGGGTAATTTGACCTGCTGTCATCCGAACATATTTAGTTGGGTAATAACACCTTATCATATTTGACGCACTGAAATAATATCCATTTGCGACCTACATCGGTAAGCAATTTCCTGCAGGGAATTGCTTAACACTATCAGTAGCGCTATCATGGCGTTACTTACGTTTTTGAGCAGAAAAATCTTTGGGACATACAAAGCAATGGATTACCAATATGCGGGGCAATCGCGCTAAAATAATTCAACCAAATCAGAATTGGATCGCAACTAAACCATAACTTTTGTTATGTTTCGTATCGCGCTAACGGTTTAACAATAACTGGATCGCAATTGGAACGTAACCGTTGTCAAATGACAAAGTTGAAACAAAGCTTAAATTTTTCTATGCCATGTCAAACTTACGTCTAAACAATTAGATTTACTTGTAATAGGGATGTATCCAAGGTATGAAAATCAAAAAAATAATTAGTCCGTCTTATAGATAATACAAAAAATTAAGACCCGTATTTTTTATTTTGTCGAAATTACCAAAAACTACTGAGATATATAGCGTATTAAAATTACGGAGTGGGGGCTAATTACATCACGCCGTGGTATATTTTGGTACACGGCGTGACGTCATGCGACATTTAAAATCAATATATCTTCCGAAGTATTTGAATGAAAGAAAAAATAAAAAAATACGTGTTCAATATTTTTTACAAATCTATCTGATGGACATTAAATTATTTTTTAGGATACAACCCAATTGATTTAGTTTTAATTATTATATCTGATGAAATGTATCACTCATACCTACATTGATTTTACTTCAACCGAAGTTGAAACTTTAGCGCGATACGAAATATCATCGAAACTAAACCATAACTTTAACTGGATTAGATACGCACAAGAGTTGACTTCTACTGTTTTATTTAGCGCGATTACCCCCATGTGTTACACATTTACGTTGTTGGATACACTAGAAATATTGAGATAACTAATGAAAAAAGTTACTGTAATTTCAAACAGTGTTCTACATCCCAAATTAAAAAAAATATCTAATAATAATCCCAAAAGAATAGAATAGAATACACTTTATTATGTACACCATATACCTAGATTACAGAACATCGGTGGTAGGCCATAACACCGGCCGCCGGCAGAAGTTACCACCCCCCAGACAAAGCCATGCCGACAAGCGATTTGTCGTGTTCCGGCATGATATCTGGTGAAGCAGTACGGAGGACGGGTCTGAGCAGTTGTGTTGCGATGTGTGCCGGGTACGATGCGCCTAATGTTGTGCTGGGAGTTTGGTCGTGGAGGACCTTCAGATCAATCTCCCTTTGGCGCAGCATCGTTGGTCGTGTTGTTGGGTTTAACATTACATCACCTCGCTCAACTGCTGTCTTTCTTCCTATTCGCTCAATCTGAGTGAATAGGTTCTTAATAAACTAGTGCGCTTTACCATCAACAACCGCATCACTGCTTACCATCAGGCGGGATTGCGGTCAAGTGCTAGTTTATAATTATTAAAAAAAAAAAAAAATATTTTACAAAGGGTGACACAATGGGCGGTCTTATCGCTAAGAGCAATCTTTTACAGACAACCTTTACAAATTTACTCACAGTTTAAACCTACGCCCAGATTATTACAAAACTTCATTTATTAACAATTAAAAGCTACTAAACAGCGCCTTATCAAAGAATAGCCGTAGGAATCGACGACTCATATCCATGGATTTATTAACAATTAAAAGCTACTAAACAGCGCCTTATCAAAGAATAGCCGTAGGAATCGACGACTCATATCCATGGAAAATACGAAAACAAAAACACGGCCCCTGTCCAGATGGTAGGTACGCGTAGTTGGTACAAATTCCGCCCCCTAGAACCAACATACATACAGAACAGTCGTGTTGTCTCCGTCTGTGCCTTGCAGTAGATCAATAACGCAGCGCGGAGTACGCATGCGCGCAGCCCCATTGCCCCATTTTACCAGCGCCCTTGCCACACCCAGAAATGGCTTCGAAGGTATTCAATTAGTTCTTTGGTATATCTAGATGGAGTTCTACGATAAAAAGTGATTATTTTGAAGGTTCATCTCGGTAAGGTGGCCTGGATTTTGTGGCCTTAGGTTTAAAGCGAAATAAATTTGAATAGGGGGTAATTCTACCAATTTCATCAACGTTAAAAGTCTGATCTTTTTTAAAAATTATAAACTAGTGCCTGACCGCAATCCCGCCGGATGGAGTGATGCAATCATTGATGGTAAAACGTGCTAGCTTATCAAGAGTCTATTCACTCTAGCCCTGAAGACACTCAAATTGTATTATGACGAAAACACCGACGCTGGCAAATTGTTCCCTCGATGTAAATTAATTATATAAAGGGTGTCTCTGACATCGACGCACAATCGTGTACCATGGAACCAGTACAAGATTCTGAACCCCCCAGTGGTGGAATTTTTCGTCGATTTTTCCTGATTTAAAAAAATAATATGCAGTTTTTGTCACTTTAAACCGTTCATAATTGCTATACTTTTATAACCCAATAAGATTTTAAAGTAAAAAATAATTAATTCGCTAATTACACAAAAAAGCGCAATGTGAACAAAACTCGAAAAAGTATCCTATCAGCTGATTTAATAGAGTTCACATCAGGGGTCAACGTCATACCCACAAACACGCGCAGCGGCACGCTTGCAACGTTCAAAGGCCGAGCCGACACATTTTTTTAAACACTGTTATTTCTATAACCGCTTATTAACAACATAAATGACTATCATAATTTTATTAGTGGCATGCGGCGTAACATTCTTGTGAAGTTTGTGTTACGATGTCAAATACAACCTGTATAGTCCGAGGGAAAGACCGTCGCAAATTGTTCCATTCCCTCGATGTACACGGTATAAAAGTGGAGGCGAAACGTTTCATCTGGATCTGTTTCAATCTGTCGAAAAATATTTCTAATTTCTCTACATTTTGACACTTGCGAGGTGAGACTGCTGAGCAGCAAACAAAATCAAAACTCATTTATTCAATTTAGGCGGAATTTCAAATTTCAGTTTTTGAACGTCAACTTTACAAAAGAGTGCTTTAGCTGGGAAGAAGTGACGGAAAAACCTCCCCAGCAATACAGCTGTGTGTTTGCTGAGATATCAAAATTAAAGCATTTATTTCAAATAAACCAGTTACAGGCACTTTTGAATTGTCAGAAGGTCGGTCAGTCAGTAAGGTGAAGCTAGTCGCCCATTCCAAAGAGTAGGTACCTATGGAGAAGAACGGGCAAGAAATTCCATGGACACTCTTTTAAATTATCAAGCTATTGATACAAATATTTAATTACATCATTCATTTTGAAATCAATCGTGTGAGAACGAGGCAGAAATATATTGTACGCTGAGAGCGTCCATTATGGAAAAAAACAACAATTCAGAAATTAAAATACGCCGTAGCAGCTAAGAGATGACCAGTCCCCTCTGACGGCGTCCGTTCACGAACATGACGTATGGATCAGCATCATTCAGCTCAACCATATTGAAGGGAACCTAATGACCCAACACACACGCCACCACCAGCGAGACATTTGAGTGAGCATGACATACTCTCAACAGCCATAGCACTATCAAGTCAATAAACGACTAACCCAACAAATAAATGCTTTACAGCAAGTATAATAATTGATTGCTTACATTAGGTATGCAAAGTTATTAAAATTTCATGACACAGATTGCTAAATTATATGTCAGCTAAGCAGGTATGCGAATTTAACAAAAAAGCCGTTAAAGAACTATCCCCCTTATTCATAAAAGCTGCTTAAAGTTAACTAGTGATTAGCGATTCTTTAAACATTAATTTTGACCTTTTGACGTTATTTAACTTTAATCATCGCTTATGGATAAACCCCTTAAACATTATGGTGTTTATTCATAAAGGATGATTTAAGTTAAGTGACGTTAAAAGGTCAAAAATGTATTGTGAAAGAATCGCTAATCACTAGTTAACTTTAAGCAGCGGTTATGAATAAGGCGGTATATGTCCAACTAAAAGTACTTAAAAAAAGAATTAAAATCCTTTTTCCAACATTAAAAAGTGAAAAATTAATTTAAATTCGGAAGTCGGTGGAAAATACTACATAACGTTTTTGTTTTGCACTTGTTAGTTGTGAACAGTCGGACTGGGCGCTGACCTCAAAGTAGGTGGGAAACGATTATGCATAAAGGGTGTGAAAGCTTACAAATTGATCTGATTCTGGGGTTCTGTTTGCTTAGCTGTCACTTTGAAGACGATTCTCACTCTGGTGAAGCCGTACGGAGGACGGGTCTGAGCATTTGTGTTGCGATGTGTGCAGGGTACGATGCGCCTAATGTTGTTGTGTCGGGAGTTTGGTCACGGAGGGTCTGCAGATCAAACTCCCTCTGGGTTTAACATTGTATCACCTCGCTCAACTGCCATCTTCCTTCCTATTCGCTCAGTTTTTTTTTTGAGTGATTATGCTTAATAAACTAGCGCGCTTTACCATCAACGATTGCATCACAGCTTACCATCAGGTGGGATTGCGGGCGAGTACTAATTTATAAGTATAAAAAAAAATCGGATTTCAGACTCGATCTGTAAAAAAATATTTTTTAGGGAAATTTTTACAGTCATCTACAGAGTTATTTTGGTTTTGGTATATCTATCTATAAACTTTTATAATTTGCTAGCGGCCCGATACGTGCTTCGCTACGTATGAAGTGAAATAATAAAAACAAATTTATTGGATCTTCAAAATTATTTATTCAAACATAAAACGTTTTTTTAATAGCTAGCAATTTTAAAACTTCATCCAAAACATATACGGTATGTTAACCTTTTGAACGCCAATCACTTCTATACAAGTTCGAGATTTTCGTGCCCTCAGCGCCACTACTTGATTAGAAGTAATCACAGTATAAAATAAATTTACGACTTTTACAAGACCTTTTATTTTGTTTTTAAGGAAAATTGCCCTGTTATCAACCATATTTTAACTTTGTCACACATAATAAGTTCTTATTTGTTTTATTTTCAATAGAAACAAAAACGCCAGAAAATATTTTAATGCCCCCAGCGCCAATTACTTGATATCAAGTAAGCCAGTGATGGGACACGATGAAGACCTCGCTATATTTCATCTCGTCGAAATGATCATAAATACTATTATTGCAAGAAAATGACGTGAATAAATAATATTTTATAAATATTGTAAACTATAAACTAGGTTTTATTCACCTTAATCAAGAATAAATAGGTTTTCTAATCATTGTCGATAGTGAAACACCGTTTGAAAAACCCATCCCTACAAAGTTAGTTATTTGTCACCCCCCATACGCCACCGACGTGTATAGAAGTAACTCTGTGACGTCATAAGCGGACAGGTTTCAAGGTCATAGTGACTTTGTGCATTTTAGTGTAGTGCAATGTTTACATCTTAAGTTGACGCACGTGTTTTTACAAAAAAATAATGTGACGGTGAATATGACGAATTATTGCGATTTGTTCAAGTCTGAATCAGAATTTTGATATAGTTCGTCGTCTTGACACTCCGTTAAGTCGTCAACTTTCGTTTCAGGAATTTTCTTCCATTTTCTATTAGTTTGTACAAACCAGAAAAATAATTGCGAGTATTTTGCGACAACATTAAAAATATGTCTGTAACATCTGTGTAAAACAGTAATTTTAATAAAAAGAAATCTGCCAAGTGCGTGTCGGATTCACGTACAAAGGGTTACGTAGGTACCATTGATTTATGAAATTAAAGGATTAAAGTTATTTGTATGAAAGATTACGCGGTAATAAGCGATTTTCGAAGTATTAAAAAAAACTACTTACTAGATCTCGTTTAAAACAATTTTCGTTATTTTGAGTTTTGAGAGTATGGGGAGCCCCCAATATTATTATATTTCTATTTTTGCATCAATACCTTAATACGGTTCACAGAATACATCTACCTACCAAGTTTCAACAGTTATACCTCTTATAGTTTCGGAAAAAATGGCTGTGACATACGGACGGACAGACGGACAGACAGACATGACGAATCTATAAGGGTTCCGTTTTTTGCCATTTGGCTACGGAACTCTAAAAAATGTAGAAAACCACGTATTTAGCTTCTATTAATTGTATTTGTTGTAACTAAATGAAACAAATTATGAGTCTATGCACGTGTAACTCGACCACAGTGAAAATAAAAATAAATACCATAGAAATATAGACATCCTTATATCAGTAAGGATTTTGACGTGCCTCGAGCGCCAACTACTTGATATGAAGTAGAGATGGGCAGCGGGTAAATACCCAAAAGGTATAATCCCGGTAAATTCCCATTTTGGGTATATATCGGGTATTTTCCCGGGTAAATACCTAAAAGCCGGGTATTATAGTCTTCGTTACATCAATCAAAATGTGAACCCACATTACAACGATAATTACATTTTACACCAAAAACAAACAAAAATAATCATTGATCCACCAAATACGTACTTAATCAAAAATGAAACTACGTACAGTCTGTCTATAAGTCGTGAAATTACTAAACTTCATAAAACTAAATTATAGTACATCGAATGTCATCAGTCGTATATCTATTGCATTTTAAATCGACGTGGATAAAATATCGAAGAAATGTATTAAAAATAAGCAAAACAAATAAAAGTGGAGCTTGGTAATTAATTTTTAAAGTATAGGGTCCGCCAAATAACTTTTTTTTTTTTGAAAATGCTATGAAAAAAAAACTACTGAATATTTTTTCAAATTTCTTTTTTTATTTGAAAGTACAATCTTTCCGGTTAATGATGGAAGATAATTTCATTCATATGGCTACCTCGGCTGGCCATGCAGTAGCCTACACGATCGGTCCAATTTTCAAGCACTTTAACGATTGTGTGCAGCTGTATTTCACCAATGGCTTCACGAATATTGTCCTTTAAAGCGTCAATTGTCTCTGGCTTGTCGGCGTAACACTTATCTTTGACGGCACCCCACAAATAATAGTCCAACGGTGTCAAATCGCAGCTCCGAGGTGGCCAAACGACATCAGTTCTGCGGCTGATGATGCGATTTTCAAAAACAGGGCGCTAAACATCGAGTGTAGGGTCGGCTGTGTGGCACGTAGCGCCGTCCTGTTGAAACCAAATGTCGCCAATATCCTCATTTTCAATTTCTTTAAACAAAAATTCATTCAACATGGCCCGATAACGATCGCCGTTGACTGTAACGGCCGCTCCTTGCTCATTTTCGAAGAAAAATGGCCCAATTATGCCTCTGGACCAAAATCCGCACCAAACAGTGACTCGTTTTGGGTGTATCGGTTTTTCAGTGAATGCGTGCGGGTTTTCTGTGCCCCAAATGCGACAATTTTGCTTGTTAACATACCCTACAAGATCGAAATGAGCTTCATCTGAAAAGATGATTTTTTTGGCAAAATCGGCATCTTCTGCAAGTCGAGTAGTCAAAGTAATGTCGCAATATTTCCCAGCGTTGTTCAAGCGTATACACAACCATATTCGTTCAGCGGAAGGATAAAACTAATTAACTGTCAAATCAGACATAAGCTAAGTGTTGCCATTCACGAAATAAGCACTAGTTGAAAAAAAAAACCTTAGATGGCGGACCCGTTATATCGGCGATTTTTGCTAGAACACGAAGCTGGAGAAATTTTATCAAATATCTATACTCCAATAACTAATATGTACACTTCTGGACACATCTATTGGCCCACCTTAGAGTTTAGGTTTCGTTGGCCCCTACCGTAATATGATTGCTAGATTGAACAAAAACTATTGATGCAGTTTTAAACTTGATACATTTTACCACCTATTTCGATCGTATTTTTTTAAATTTGAATTCAGAATACCATATGACATGGAGCTACGCCTAACAAGTCGGATATGCGCCTTGTTAAAGGCAATTTATTTTTGAATAAAAACATGTTTTATCAAATAAAGGTTTAATTTAACAACGCGTGTTGCCTCCATGGGTATCTACCACAGCTCTCATACGATTATCAACCGCTCTATGAAATTTGGAGGTATCATCTCCCATTCCTCTTCTATGGCAGTTTTCAACTCCTGCGTCGTCTGGGCAACTGGCTAACGAGCCCTAACACGTCTTTTTAGCTCGTCCCACATGTGCTCAATGGGGTTCATGTCTGGGCTTCTGGGTGGCCAGTCCATAACTGTGATGTTTACATCCCGAAGATATCCCCTGACGATGCCGGCCATATGGGCTCTTGCATTATCATGCATAAAAAGGAAATTTGGGCCCACATAGTCCGCGTATGGTATCACGTGAGGTTCTAAGCATTCACGAATGTACCTTTCAGCATTTAATGTTGGCAGCCGTGGTCCTGTAACAACCTCAAGTTGAGTTTTGCCGCTCGCTAATATACCGCCCCAACAGTCCATGAGTCACGGCCATAAGCAACCCTCTCTTCAAAGCAGCATTGTGCGAAACACTCTCTCTTGCGTCGGTAGACCTTCTTCCTTCCATCATTGCCACGTAACACAATTTTAGACTCATCAGAAAAAAGTACACGGCTCCAATCTTACTGTGTCCAATTTAAATGAGTGCGTGCGAAATGAAGACGCGCTGTTTGGTGGGCTCGCGTTAGTTTGGGCCCGTTAGCTGGCTTGTGTGGTACCATATCGCGTTCATTTAACCTTCTCCGAACAGTTCGAGCGCTCACAGATACTCCGTGGAAGTCGCGAATTTGGTTTTGTATCTCAATGGAGATAAGGTGACGATTTCTCAAGTTGGTCGTCACGATGAATCGATCCTGCCTTTCAGTTATGACCCGAGATCGTGGCCTTCTTTGGCGACGAACAAAGCCGCCAGTCTCTAGGTACCTCCGATAACCATTTCGGACCGCAGATCGACTTAAATTAAGTTAAGCACTCACATTTCTTTGGCTGTGTCCGGCCTGAATAAGTGCCACAGCTTGGGCGGCGACTTCAGCTGAAGTATCCATAGATTATTGATAGAACCTCACCTTAATGTTAAGAATAAGTAATGTTTGTTGCAAAACCAAAGATAACAATCACTTTTTCAAGAATTACATCCAAGTAAACCAATAAAATCAAGTTTTCTTTGTATTCGATTGTTTGATATCAACAAACAGGCTCCAAATTGCCTTTTGTTTCTTTAAATTCTGTGTTCGAAATTCAAATTGAATGAAATTTTGAATGTTCCAGGTTCAAAACTGCATAAAAACTTTTTGCTCGACCTTATATAAAATTTTAGCTAGGACCAAACGAAACTGATAATGCAAGGTGGGCCAATAGATGTGTCCAAAAGTGTATATAAACCTGAAGAGTTTGTTTGTTTGTTTGAACGCGCTAATCTCAGGAAGTACTGGTCTGCAAAAGCAGTCTTGCTTCTAGTACCAAATAATGTGCTAGTATCAAAATGATTTCAGTTACACTAACAGGGTTGCTATATGCACGACCGCAGCACCCTCATTAATTATCACGACTTTATAGACAGTAGTTGTTTGACAGTATGTGTTTCTTTTACAATTTCAAATGCTCTTTGAATGTTTAGCATTGTCTGCAACCCCAGAGTTGCAAATTTGTGGGATCCGTACACATCTATAACTTTTAGTATATCTTAAGATAGATATTTACTTGTGTGTCGATTGGAAAGACTATTGAGACTTTTTACAAAAAAAGGCTCTGGTTTTGTAATGATACCTAGTTTGATTCCATCATCGCGTTGATAACTCCGACCATCACACTGCAGATGCAAATTATTCGCTTAATAGAGATTGCTTTTCTGGGTGGTAATTTATAAAGTGGTTTGTTTGTGGGTTCAGATACAAGAAGAGATCTCTGGGACTACATTATATATTGAAAACGATCACTAAAATGAAAATACCCACATATTTACCCGATTGGGTGCTTTCGTGGGTATTTACCGAGGTATTTACCCGCAGTTGGGAATTTACCCAGGTAGAATCCCATCTCTAATATGAAGTAAAAGGATTATATTGGAGACAAATAGGGATGTGCCTTCTAGAACACACGTCTAATAAATTTATAATTCTTTTCTTTATTATGGGAAATATATCCAAGTTTTCATGTTGATTTTTTTATGAAATAAAATAAAATATGAAAATACGGTTACAGTTTTTATTTAGCTTCGTAAATTGGTGAATAAACATTAATTTAAATGTATAATATTATTTGTCGATAGGACATTAATCCCATCCCTACGTTTTACTATAGATACGTTATACATTTGTAGCGTGGCGCTGGAGGACACATCGCGTATTATATAGATGGGCGTTCAAAAGGTTAAGAAAACCCTGTCCGACCCGTGAAGGTGTTGTTAGGTATCGATAACTGATTCTACTAATGGTTACAAAACCGGGCTAAACTTAAAAAAGAATCCCCCTCAAAAAATAAATATTATTTCGCAGAAAGTGATAGGTAACTTAATAAATGTGCGTTCACCATTCCGCGGGAGGCGGGCGGCAGGGCACGCGGCACGTGGACGCATCGCTATTCGCTCTTAATAATACCGGTGTTGTCACTTTTTAAAAATTACCAAATTTCGGGGAAGTTGGAATTAATTCGCGGGAAAAAAAGATTATTTCAAAATTCATTTGTATTGGTACGATGATGATTACGTAAAATTTTATATTATATTTGGTTATGTGTTTACCTAACCTTTATTATCCTTATGGTTCGGACAGGGTTTTCTTAACATACTGTAGATTATTAAACAAACGACGAGGGTTACCAATTCTCGAAACTACATTGCGTGATTGCGCTATTTACCTTGCTGGACAACTACATTTTTGGAATATATGAAGCAGTGGATAAGCTACTTCAAAATAGTTCAGTTTAGTATTAATATAGTAAGTTACGCAATAAGATTTCAGTAGGTATAAGCTGATTTTAGATTATGCGAAAACACTACAAACAATGCGAGATCAGCTAAAACTGGAATTATTTAACATGCTGCATGTCTATCAAAAAAAAAAAAAAAATCAAACTCAAAAGTCATTTATTCAAATTAGGCTGAGAATCAGCACTTTTTGAGCGTCAATATTACATAAGACAGTCCCCCAAAACGCCCACCCATCGACACTTCCTAGTGCTTTCGTTGGGAAGAAGAGGTGGCGGAAGAAACTCCCCAGCAGCACAGCTGTCTGTTCATAAAAAAAAAAAAAACATGACTTTATACAATACTATGTATAGTGATGAACACAAGAAAATACAACAACAATGAAATTATTGAAAATATGCCAGATACCACGCCAAAATACCTGCCATATATTTTTTTATTGAGAGCAGTGGTAGCAACACCATAGTATTTTAAATCTCCGAGATTATAGCGTCCAAACTTTGATTTGGCAAAAACAGACGAGCCTTTTCTCACCCTCCATGCAGACCCCTCCGTCTTGTCGAAAGAATGGTGCCTGATTTAAATATTATTTCTTTTATTCTAAACTCTATTGAGTTGCAAATTATATATAAAATACAGCTCTATTGAAACAGTACCCTATTTGTCAGAATAATCTAGTTTTATATGTCGGAGACAGCGACGGCAGAGCGGTAGGGTCGACATCATCTTGGTGTGGTGGTACAGGTTCCGTTTCGTAGGTGAGTTTTGAATTAAAGCACGACGTGTAGATATACCCTCCAATCTTCATAATAACAATTTGAATAGGCAAACCGACAGTTTCGGTTCGGAGATGTGCCTTGGTCCGCGTCTCGATGCAAAGTGATCGTTCGACGAACCCCACTTTCCAAAGCGACTCTGTCCATGTGACGCTATCACAAAATGACGTCACAAGCGTTCGCCCCTCTACTACGTAAATCAAATCAGCAACTTCTATTAAAATTATTCGACGATCTCCGACACGGCCAGCCTGACGAGTTGCACGTCCTCGTGCATCATCTTCATCATCATCATCATCCCAGCGCCAATCCCAGTCGCATCCGAAGCTCCCTCAACCCCGGAGTCCAGGATCAGGTTCACCAGGCCAACCGCAGATTTCGGCCAAACTTCGATATTTCCCGTTGCACGTCCTCGTGCATGTCTGTAACAAATTAAAAAAAAAAGCACAGAAAACCGACTTTGAAGCAATTTTGAGAACTCGGCCAACCTGACCGTCACACGTCACGTTTAGTTACATTGACTATTAGAAAACCAAACTTCATTATTTTAACAACTTAAATACAAAAGCTTCCTTCAAGCCTCATAATTATCAAATTTCAAAAAGAAAACAAAAGGTTCCTCCAAGCCTCATAATTATCAAATCAAAATCATAATCTTCAATAAGAAAACACACCATGGTTCGCTACCACAGTAGCTAGTGACAACTCATAGTTGACACCCATATCGTCATCACCTCTTGTGATACGACCAACTCTAGAGTCCACGACTCCCAGGTCAACACATGACCGTACAACTAATACTCTCCTCCGAGACCCTGGTCCCCACCACACCACCATCTGCCCATCGTGCCCTGACCAACTCCTCACTGAGTTTCAGTCACGACAGCAGACTAGTGCATGCAGTGCGACCATATCTAACTAAGGTCCCCGCCACACCACTAGCTGCCCATCGCCCCCTGAACAACCCCTCACTGGGTTGCAGTTACGACTACAGACTAGTGCATGCAGTGCGACCATACCTACTAGTGTCCCCGCCACACCACTAGTTGCCCATCGCGCTCTGAACAACCCCTCACTGGGTTGCAGTTACGACTACAGACTAGTGCGTGCAGCGCGACCACATAGCCATGATACGTGTTCTATTTGCTGGCGGAGGCACCCTCCTCACCATCTTCTACATTTTAAAAATCTAACTCAGCAGACATTACTTGGAAAAATCTTTCGTACCTATGCGATCGTGGGGTACTTATCAGTTCTGTTTCCAATCAACGATTTCAATAGGTAACGATCGCCATTATCGCCATCAAACAACTCACCAATATTAAATTTCATTACTTTAGCTAATTTCTATCAAATTTAGATTTTTCATAAATAGCACTCATTTCTATGTTCGTTACAGCTTGTTCTCTTGAGAAGATTTAATAGTCTAGCTACACATACTATCACAAGCTCAAGTGAGCTCGTTACTACAGGCCACATTTAACTTTAGTTTTGAAATAATCAATGACAAACCAGACTTGACCATGGAGTTTCTTGCAAGTTCTTCTCCATAGAGATCTACCCTTTAGAACATGCAATTTAGCTTCACTTTTCTTGGACTGACAGACATTGACTATTCAAGAGCACCACCGGATGGTTAATTTTGATTAAACAATTTTGTTTTTGATTTTAGACATCATAATTTTAAAACCCTGATTTAAAATTTCTCAGTCCATTATAACAAAGAATACGGGTAGTACAAGAAATAAAATTTGCAAAAATAACTCTTATTATCATGTCTCAAAGAAATTGTTCAGTACACAATACACTGGCACAACCTTGTACACTGTATATATACTGGCGCGTGTGTACATACACCAATGAAATTACAGATTGCTTGACAAGAGAACATTCGGCCACTGAATCAAAATAAAAATAGTACGACTCACCGGATTGTGGCAATTTCTCGCAAACACCTGCCACTTGGCAGTTATCAACCGTTGCACACCAGACATCTCTGAGCTCTCATAAAACCCCATTACGTTACCACCAACGTTTTGGGCATTTTGAAACCTTCTCATCGCCTGCAGAGTAGATGCTGTCCTGATATCTTCTCATCGCCTGCAGAGTAGAGGCTAGTCTTGAAACCTTGGGCGTTCCGCAAAGCGCACGCAGCACCGGCTGTGCCGCACGCAGCTCCAGCAGCGCCACACGCCATTGATGAGATCCACCAAGCAGCTAGAAGCGCGCTCCTCAAGCGCACTTTGCACGCTCCGCAAGCGCACCCTGCGCGCTCCGCAAGCGCAACTTGCGCGCTCCGCAAGCGCACCCTGCGCGCTCCGCAAGCGCGACTTGCGCGCTCCGCAAGCGCACCCTGCGCGCTCCGCAAGCGCACCCTGCGCGCTCCGCAAGCGCACCCTGCGCGCTCCGCAAGCGCGACTTGCGCGCTCCGCAAGCGCACCCTGCGCGCTCCGCAAGCGCACCCTGCGCGCTCCGCAAGCGCAACTAGCGCGCTCTGCAAGCGCACGTGCATCAGCCAGCACTGTCGCGCGCCAAGCAACAGCCAGCACTGTCGCGCGCCAAGCAACAGCCAGCACTGTCGCGCGCCAAGCAACAGCCAGCACTGTCGCGCGCCAAGCATCAGCCAGCACTGTCGCTCGCCTAGCATCAGTCAGCACTTCACGCCTGCAGCGCACTCTTGCAGCGGACCATCATGCGGAGCGATCAATGCGCCAGCAATTGAGCGCACCTCGTGACATGACGTTCACTTCCAGCCTCACTGCCCGTACATCCAGCATTTACAGAAGTTCATACAAAGACAATGAACAACTACACACATAATGGCAGAAAGTGACTTATTCTGTTCCTTGATTTATAACGAGATTGTGAGCAGTGTTCTTTATCCAACTTCTGATGTCGGAGACAGCGACGGCAGAGCGGTAGGGTCGACATCATCTTGGTGTGGTGGTACAGGTTCCGTTTCGTAGGTGAGTTTTGAATTAAAGCACGACGTGTAGATATACCCTCCAATCTTCATAATAACAATTTGAATAGGCAAACCGACAGTTTCGGTTCGGAGATGTGCCTTGGTCCGCGTCTCGATGCAAAGTGATCGTTCGACGAACCCCACTTTCCAAAGCGACTCTGTCCATGTGACGCTATCACAAAATGACGTCACAAGCGTTCGCCCCTCTACTACGTAAATCAAATCAGCAACTTCTATTAAAATTATTCGACGATCTCCGACATATATAACTAGGGTGTTTGCAAAGTCAATCATGTGAGCTGCTTCGGTTGTGGTAATAATGGGAATACTGGGAAGGAACTAGTTTTTGAGTTTTTGACTACGGTTTTATTCGAGGTATTGTAAGAAAAGGGTGAATACTGAATTGACTGTTGATAGAGAAGAAAAGGCGAATAGTATTTCCTTTTTTTAATAATTATAAACTAGTGCTTGACCTCAATACCGCCTGATGGTAAGCAGAAATGCAATCGTTGATGGTAAAGCGCACTAGTTTATTAAGCCAATTCACTCAAAAATCTGAGTGAATAGGAAGGAGGACGGCAGTTGAGCGAGGTGATGCAATTTTAAACCCAACAACACGACCAACGATGCTGCGCCAGAGGGAGATTGATGCGGAGACCGTCCACGACCAAACTCCCGACACAAGAACACACATTGCAATACTACTGTTCAGACTCGTCCTCCGTAGGGCTTCACCAGTCATCATGCCGGAACACGAGTATAGGAGGCTTGAATAAAATTGGAATTTGTTTATTTCAAGTACCGAATAACATTATTATACATATTAATATTTTTATATATGAAATGAAATCGTTTATTAAGAAAGTAGGATCACTGATCAGTTTTACACGTCATGTTTTTTTTTAAACTAGATGAAGCGGGCATTTCCTAACTGACTACCTTTGAGAAGAAATAGCCGAAACAAACTCAGGGATCATCGTCTTTTTTCAAGTTCAGACATTAAAAATGAAAATTTTTACAATAACTTATACGCATATTGCTTAGTAACAATGCTTAGCAGAGCGAGCATCTCAGTCCCAAGCTTTTATGCCTTCTAAATAATCTGTGATTTTATAATACCTCTTTTTGCAAAGTTTGGCCTTTATATAGTTTTTAAATCGTTTAATGAGTAAGTTTCGAATGTCCATGGGAAGCTTGTTGTAAAAGTATACATAGTAATATTATTATATATGTACATATTTGCAATATTAGATAAAGATAATTTCATTTTGCAAATATGGGTAAAAAAGATGACAAAAAAAAAAAAATGTATATATTGACAGCTTCAGCCATGTTTTGCCATTTAGGCATGCAAAAATTTTTTTAAAACATTCAACTTAAAACTAGAAAATACAGTTTAGGAAAATAGTTCAAAACTACATTATTCATTGTTTATATTATAGTACGTTTTCACGACTAAAAGGCTGCGGAATCTTTATTTTTTTTTTAAATAATTTTAAAGGAAGCTCTTTCCAGCTCTTTGGTAACTTATTTTAAATAACTGGAGCCATGCTGTAGACACTTTTACGCATAAGTGCTGTCTTAGCTGGTTCCTGACATGGCAAGGTATTGTCGCGTCTATTGAATAATGCGAGGCCGAAATTCCTTCTTAGTATGCCACGGACAAAGGAAGTAGGCCAGTACTGCAGTTGTCACTGAATTATTGACGAGTTGCGGATACCAATATCGATTTTTCTTGTAGTTTTGAGGGCTTCTGACGTATGGTATGGCGTATGGTGGATAAAAAGATTGAAGATGATGATAATGGCTTCCGACAAAATACGTAGCTGTTTTTGATTGTCATTCACTCTATCAACAAGTGAATGAAACAGCTAGTTTATTTTCTAAATTTCATTTCATTTATTTATTCGTTAACAATTTAAATTGTGTTGAACATTACGCATTACATAAAATTATGACATGCAGAACATACATACAATTAACATTGATCAATTAATTAATTTTTTATTATATAAAATCAAAAAAATCACATTAATTTATAAAAAACAAAAAATAAAAACAAAAGGAAGTAGAATTGGACTAAAGATAATTATGTTATCAAGAAAAATGACAATGTTATTAATTACTATTCAAAAAACATGTCTTTTACAACGGCATCTGTCATTTTCGGTTGGCAATATCAAACTTAAGGTCCAGGTTTCCTCAAGATGTTTTCCTTCACCTTGTAATCAGTAATTAGTGTCCAAGATAAACTTAGAAAATACATATAACTTTTAGAAAAGTTACATTGGTATTTGCCTGACCTGGAATTGATCAAACACAATCTTGCTGTACATCACACTCGTCTCCACAGAGTAGGCAACTCGTTCATGGGTCAATGTATACACTTTTACAACAAGCTTCCCATGGACATACGAAACTTACCCATTAAAAGATTTAAAAACTATATAAAGGCCAAACTTTGCAAAAAGGGGTATTATAAAATCACAGATTATTTAGAAGACAAAAAAGCTTGGGACTGAGCTGCTCGCTCTGTTAAGCATTGTTAGTAAATTATTGTAAACATTCTCATTTTTAATGTCTGGACTTGAAAAAAGATGATGATCCCTGAGTTTGTTTCGGCTATTTCTTCTCAGAGGTAGTCAGTTAGGAAATGCCGGCTTCATCTAGTTCAAAAAAATAAACATGACGTGTAAAAGTGATCGGTGATCCTACTTGCTTAATAAACGATTTTATTTCATTTTTCACCCGCTCACTCATACTTGAGAGGCTGTTGTTTTAACCACTAGGCATGTCTGTTTAGACCTGTCCAATGAGTAAATTGGATTGAGTCCTGACGTAAATTGTACATCAATTTACGTCAGGAGCGCACTAATTTTTCGCCGTCGGTCGCCATGTTTATAATCGCGTCTAAACTGTCTATGAAATGTCTTAATTTGACAGGCCTAAACTAAAATGTTATCTTCTGTCCTTTTCTGAAAGAAATAGAAAGAAAAAGATTCAATTAACTTAAAATATGTTTAGTTTGAGAACAAGAAATTCGGCGCCATTATTTACCACGATTTGGCTGAAATGCGACAACACGGGAATGACCTGATAACCTAGATGCCCAAGTGGATTCACTGCAACCCCGCACCCCGCACCAACACCCCCTTGGGTTGGGGGTAGGGGGGTATGAGGCCGCGACCTGAAATGACATAATTTGTAGCTTTAGATGTACATATAAATGATTACTTTTGTAATGTTTTTTTTTATAAACTAGTACTTGATGACAGAAGGATCGAATCATAGATACCTGGATCGAATTGTCAAATAATGTGTGCTGTCTAATGCCTATGGCATGGAGGTAGTAAGTACTACGTTGTGCGTAGTACTTATTACTTCCATCGTATATGGTCTATGGCTCTGGCTCTGACATCAAATTAACTCTGTTTATAGTTTTGCATGTTAGGATAGGAGATTTTATTGTATTTAGTTGTAAGGTGCGTTTTGTTTGTGCAGAATAAAAAAAAAATTCTGTCTTTCTTTCTTTACTTGACCGCAATCCCGCCTGATCGGAAGCAGTGATGCAATCGTTGATGGTAAAGCACGCTAGTTTATTAAGAGCCTATTCACTCAAAAACCTCACTGAATAGGAAGGAAGATGGCAGTTTTTTATTAAAATAAAAACGTGGTTCCACACACTACAGAATATCTTCTGTATCGTGGGTGCGTTTACAAACATATAACTGACATACACAAACATACATACCCGGAACAACTACTTGTAGGCCATAAAAATATTTGTTCCGTGCGGGAAAGGAACCCGCGACCACTGCGCTAACCGTGGAGTCGAACCGGGCAGTTAAACGAGGTGGCGCAATGTTAGATCTGGATGATTGATCTGGAGACCCTCCACGACCAAACTCCCGACACAACAACATTTGGCGCATCGTACCCGGCACGCATCGCAACACAACTGCTCAGACCCGTCCTCCGAACGGCTTCACCAGACATCATGCAGGAACGCGACGAATAAATTGGATAAGGATTAATGCTGTGTTGGTTAAAATCGCTTCGAAAATTAGCCGGTATAGGTATGTCGCTTGCGTCCACTGCACAAGGAGCCCGGCCGCCGCCGGCATGTATTTTTATTTTAATTTCTTGATATCTTTTGAATGGAATGTCCGATTTCAATAATTCAAAAAGTAATCATCGGGTGTTGAGACAGCCTTGAATATTAAATTGTATTTGGATAAAAAAAATGTATGGATAACACGGTCTGATTTTGATCGGCATTTCTATCAATTTGTTAAATGTAAAAAAATAGTTATAGTGACATAACTACAATAGTTAGACATTATGGTCTGGCGAAGTTTTATGTAAATATTGATATTCTGTATATCAAATTTACAAAAAACTTCGCGAGACCAGTGCTGACAATACGACAATAAATGAAAACAGAAAAAATTTAGCATCAAAAATAAAAAAATTAAAATTTCAAACAAACTAAATCGCTTAAAATTGCAAACGGAATAGAACATCCTTTAAAAATACAGGATGTATCTGACATAGCAACGCAAACTTCGCGAAATGGCTAGACCGCATGCCACTATCAAAATTATGATAGTCTTTTATGTCGTTAATGAGCGGTTACAGAAATCACAGTGTTTAAAAAAAAGTGTTGGCTCGGCTTTTGAACGTTGCAAGCGTGCCGCCGCGCGTGTTTGTAGGTATGTTGTTGACCCCTGATGTGAATTCTATTAAATCAGCTGATAGGATAGTGTAATGTATGTTGTAAGTAGGTAGTGTTACAAAATGTTTCAACATTGTACCCTCAACATTATGTGTGTATCGATCGCTGTCCTCTTAATAAACGGTTTGCCAGTCGACCATATACTGCATTCAAGGAAGTCGTATTATTTCTCCAAAACCCCTATACATAATATTTGGCGACGAGTTGGACCATAGCGTGTTATACTGCGGTTAATACAAGATGACTTTGGGAAAATTGGAAGTTTTTGACGTCGAAACTGATAATTGGACTTTGTACATTGAGCGGTTGGAGCAGTACTTTTTAGTGAATGATGTGAAAGTGGATTTAAAAGTACCAACATTGATAACGGTCATGGGAAGTGCGTGTTACGAATTATTAGTCACATTATGTACGCCGAAGAAGCCTTCTACATTAAAATTTGATGAGATTGTTACGATACTGCAAAGTCATCTTCAACCGAAACCAAATGTACTGGCCGAGAGATTTAAATTCAAACAAAGGAAACAGTTGAAAGGGGAGAATATCGCAACTTATGTAGCTGAACTGAAAAAGTTGACGAAGTTCTGTGATTTTGGGGAAGCTCTGGATAATAATCTCAGGGATCAATTTGTTTGCGGTATTGAAAATGACGTCATTCGGCAACGCTTGTTCGAGGGAGAGGTACCGACGTTCAGTAAGGCGCTCCAGTTGGCAATGGCGATGGAGGCGGCGGAGTCTGACGCGGCGATGGTAGAACCTCGGGCTCGGGACCGCGGTCAGTGCAGTGACGTCAGAGACGCGGCGCAAGGGGCAGCGACGCACTATGTTGGCGCGGCCGGGCGAGGCAGCGGGCGGTCGGGGGCTCGCGGCCGTCGATCAGCGGAACATAACCCGCAGCAAGACACAAAGTGCGCGCCAGCGGTGAGTCAGCGTGGGGGCCGCGGTGCACGAGCGGCGCCGGCCGAGTCGAGGCAAACGCAACTAGCGGCAAGTCCGTGTGCCGCTTGCGGAGCATACCACGAGAAGAGTATGTGCCGTTTTAGAAGATATACGTGCCGTGTGTGTAATCTGGAAGGTCATTTTTTCTAGTATTGTTCACATTGAGCTTTTTTATGTAATTAGCGAATTAATTAATTTGTACTTTAAAATCTTATTGGGTTATAAACGTATCGCAATTATGAACGGTCTAAAGTGAAAAAAACTGCATATTATTTTCTTTAAATCGGGCAAAAGCCGACGCAAAATTCCACCACTGGGTGGTTCAGAATCGTGTACTGGATCCATGGTACTCGTTTGTGCGTCGATGTCAGATACACCCTTTATTTAGTACTATATTACTATAGAAATCTTTAGAAATTCTTATTAAAACCAACCGAAGGTGTAAAAAATTTTGCCATAAAATGTTTTTCATCGCATACGCGGCGAAGAGTATTTATGATAGGACAAGAAAAAAATGTAAAATCCAGTATTTTTTGAGTTTGTTCGTTACATACAAAAATACAAATCTTTCCTCTTTATAATATTAGTGTAAATAATACAATTGCTTGCAAGCAGACTGCTTACCAAAGCGCGCAATAAGCCAAGAAAATTTAACTAAAATACTTCGTACAAACATTTAACATACATAGACTTGCTGCAATATGAATAGTTGTGTTGCGATGAGTGCCGGGTACGATGCGCCAAATGTTGTGTCGGGAGTTTGATCGTGGAGGGTCTCCAGATCAATCTCTGGCGCATTATCGTTGCTCGTGTTGTTGGGTTTAACATTTCATCACCTCGCTCAACTGCCATCTTCCTTCCTATTCACGAAGTTTTTTTGAGTGAATAGGCTGTTAATAAACTAGCGCGCTTTACTTTCAACGATTGCATCACTGCTTACCATCAGGCGGGATTGAGGTCAAGTACTAATCTATAACTAGAGAAAAAAAAATCTGTCAGTAGCATTGGGGTTAGTTTTGACAGTTCAATAATATTCATTGCGTGATTTACATTGTTTAGTAGACACATTTTTCGAACGTATGGAGCAATGGATTTACAATATGCTTC
Source organism: Sesamia inferens (assembly GCA_037179545.1). Classification (NCBI taxonomy): domain Eukaryota; kingdom Metazoa; phylum Arthropoda; class Insecta; order Lepidoptera; family Noctuidae; genus Sesamia; species Sesamia inferens. Next base: position 6,370,881 of record CM073947.1, read on the forward strand.
ATAATTATTTAAATTGATAGTTCAAGTTCAAGTTCGTTATTTCATAACAAAAATACATTTGTGTTGAAATGTTTACATTAGGAATACCAAAAAAAAGCAACATAAATATTAGAATATAAGCAATCTCAAAGTGCAGTATTTATACATAGCAAACAAAGTAATTGTATATAGCAATTTATGCTGTGTGATTTGTCCGTACAAATATATGTATATATATAACAATGTCAAACAAAGAGTACACACAAATATAGTTTCATGTCAACATAATATTAATTTAAGCCTTTGTCAATACAAATTCGTCAACACTGTAATAGGCTTTGTTGATTAACAAATTAGTTACTTAATAATAGAGCCGTTATCTTTGTGATGGAACGTATCGTAATTCTTATTCCTAAACTGTTACTCTTTTTAAATTAGTTACCTTTCTCTAATAAATTAAAAGTCGGTGCAACATGTCTTTTTATTCCATACTTTTCCTCTGCTTCTTCAGCCCATAGAAGTCCACTGCTGGACAAAACTCTCCACACAACCATATTCCTCATTTCTCCGTAACACATACCCATACAATGACAACAGATTTCCACATCATCATTTCCTTTTTTATCGTCCCACTGCTGGGCACAGGTCTCCTCTCATACAGAGAAGGATTGAGCGTAATCACCACGCTTGCTCAATGCGGGTTGGCAATTTCAGACTTCCTCAAGATGTTTTCTTTCACCTTGTCATTGGTCTTTTTTTTTTTAATAATTATAACTAGCGCTTGACCGCAATCCCGCCTGATGGTAAGCAGTGATGCGATCGTTGATGGTAAAGCGCGCTAGTTTATTAAGAGCCTATTCACTCAGAAAAACTGAGCGAATAGGAAGGAAGGCGGCAGTTGAGCGAGGTGATGCAATGTTAAACCCAACAACACGACCAACGATGCTGCGCCAGAGGGAGATTGATCTGAAGACCCTACACGACCAAACTCCCAAGACATCAACATTAGGCGCATCGTACCCGGCACACATCGCAACACAACTGCTCAGACCCGTCCTCCGTAAGGCTTTACCAGACATCATGCCGGAACACGACAAATCGCTTGACGGCAAGGCTTTGTCTGGTGGGTGGTAACTTCTGCCGGCGGCCGATGTTATGGCCTACCACCGAGTATAGAAGGTCTCCAAGATATACTTAGAAAGCACATGTAACTTAGAAAAGTTACATTGGTACTTGCCTGACCTGGAATTAAACCCGCCCACTCATACTTGAGAGGCTGGTGTTTTAACCACTAGGCCACCACGACTACACGTGGATTTTTACATGTCAGTGAATAGAAAAATCTGCGCCGAAATTGCATCAAGAATATAATTAAATATCGTCTTCGAGCGAAACCAATTGCTGAAAAATGAAGGAAAAATTACGGCGTCGCGCGCGGTTGCCGTTCCGCGGCTTACGTTGGCTACAACGTAATACGATGGAGTGGCAACGTCGCGTTTTTGTCATCATTGCGTCAGTACAGTCGCCAATGTTAGAATCAAGGACAGTATATTTTATGATAGAAAAATGTTAATGTTTGTTTTTAAAGTTGAAGATAATGCATTCGATGCTTTTTTTTTCATTATATTGAATTGAACTGCAGAGAATTGATGAAGTCTATAGTCGTGATGGCCTAGTGGTTAAAACACCAGCCTCTCAAGTATGAGTGCGCGGGTTCGATTCCAGGTCAGGCAAGAACCAATGTAACTTTTCTAATGTTGTATGGACTTTCTAAGTATATCTTGGACACCAATGACTGAAGGTTGAAGGAAAACATCTTGAGGAAACCTGGGCTTGATAAGTCTGAAATCGCCAACCTGCATCGAGCAAGAGTGGTGATTACGCTTAATCCTTCTCTGTATGAGAGGAGACCTGTGCCCAGCAGTGGGATGATAAAAAGGCTGTTAATGATGATGATGTGCGCACCTCTGCCTCTCTCCTCGTGGAAAACAAGCGTAATAATATATTGGTTCCATTTCCCTTATGCACGGAATAAACTAAATTTCAGTTCTGGAGGACAGAAGATAAACTTTAGTCCTGTGAAATTAAGATATTGTTACGGGCTAGGGGTACTAAAATACCGGTTAAGGGTTACGAAGTTTATTGGCAACGAAGGTACAGTCGATTGTAGGCAATGACAAGTAGAATGTTGCTGACGTTGCACCGAAGTCTTCACTTACGTCCACGAAGTCCGTATTGTAAACACACAATAACACTACAGATGTTTCTTCACGTAGTACTCAATGTTCTCGTTACAGTTGTCGCAGTAGGTATTCTCAAAGATCGCTTCTTAATTGTCGCTGTTTTCGTCTCGGTAGTCGAATGCAGACTGACTCGGCGCCGGCGTCACGGCGCTATACAGTATGTTACGAAAACCCTGTCCGACCCATAAGGATAATAGAGGTTAGGTAAACACATGACCAAATATAATATAAAATTTTACGTATTCATCATAGTACCAATACAAATGAATTTTGAAATAATCTTTTTTTCCAACGAATTAATTCCAATTTCCCCGAAATTTGGTAATTTTTAAAAAGTGACAACACCGGTATTATTATGAGCGAATAGCGATGCGACCACGTGCCGCGTGTCCTGCCGCCCGCCCCCCGCGGTCGGCAGGCGAAGGGTGGTCAACGCACATTTAATAAGTTACCTCCTTTTGCGAAATAATATTTATTTTTTTTAGGGGGATTTTTTTTTTTAAGTAAAGCCCGGTTTTGTATGCATTAGTAGAATCAGTTATCGATACCTAACAACACCTTCACGGGTCGGACAGGGTTTTCGTAACATACTGTATATAGTCCAGCTGATCGAACATTCCAGAATCGTCTAGACGTAATAATAATAGCGCATAACTTCGAGTACATTCAGTAAGTACCTACGGTAATTCCCGGAAATAGGTTTCTAGAAATTTCGATGTCGTCACTTAGTTGACAAAATTGATAAAACCTGTACCATTCGATAGGCCACCTTAAGTCTAGGAATGCGTTTTTATATTACACCTAGACAATGTCTAGATCTCGAGTTATAAGGCTTAAAAGTTACGTGCTGCATGTCACGCGATATTGAACCTTATGCCCTCGACATAAGGTGCATTCGTAACAATATTCCAGTGGTTAAAAACATGGCGACTAAAAATGCTTCGGCCAGGCGCGGCCTAGTTTGGCAGGACTAAATTGTTATTATTCTTCTGTCCTTCTATTAACGAAATTGAAAGAATATATGCACTGAACTCAAATGTTGTTTAATAGTTGAGCGGCTTCAATATTGTTGAGCTGAATGATGCTGATCCATACGTCATGTTCGTGAACGGACGCCGTCAGAGGGGACTGGTCATCTCTTGGCTGCCACGGCGTATTTTAATTTCTGAATTGTTGTTATATTTTAAAAACGAGTGTGCTTATGACCACACGACTGAAGTGAAACTTCTTTCTCCATCTGTATGTATATATATATATATATATATGTGTACAATATATACATGTATACACATATACATATATTAATTTTCTATAAATATTTAAATTTATTTCATGGTTTCATTGGTAAATTAATATTTTTGCATAGATCTTCTATTTTTATTGAAAAAAAAAAAAAAAAAACTCGTTGTAGACCTTGTAGTACCAAGCTCGCGCCGTGGGCGCCTCTGTGCTTATATCCCCCACTTAACTTCCGTTCGCCTTGCCCGATCACTTTTCGTAACGCTTACGTCACGCGTTCGCCAGCTTACTCCCCAAGTCAAGCGTGCGTAAAGAAGTTTCACTTCAATAACATAACGGACGCTCTCAGCGTACAATATATTTCTGCATCGTTCTCACACGATTGATTTCAAAATGATTGATGTAATCAAATATTTGTATCAATAGCTTGATAATTTAAAAGAGTGTCCATGGAGTTTCTTGCCCGTTCTTCTCCATAGGTACCTACTCTAAATAAATATATAAATCGGAAAGTGTGTTTGTTGGTTTGTGTATAGGGTGCTTTTTATCCCGGAACAATTTGATATCCCCGAGGGAAGTCTAAAAAGCGCGATATAACCGCGCGGGCGGAAAGCCAGTCATAGCTTAAAGTCCAGGTTTCCTCAAGATATTTTCCTTCACCTTCAGTCATTGGTGTCCAAGATATACTTAGAAAGTACATATAACTTTAGAAAAGTTACGGTACTTGCCTGACCTGGAATCGAACCCGCGCACTCATACTTGAGAGAAAGCTAGTAATTTATTAAAAAAAAAAATAATTTGTGAAGGAAATCGAGGCCTTTATCAAACTGTTCAATAGATAACGTTATTACGACTTCAGGAAGCATGTATCTGAATAATATAATCAAGTATCTATTTCCGCGTTTTCGAATACGCATTATGTTTGTATGTAGTGTGGCAATGAACACTGTACATACTGCATTAATATGTACATATTTGCTTGAACAACCTACATACGTAATAATTGTATGAATTGCTCAATGCTGCAGCGTGTACAGAAGGCCGTTGTTATGATTTATACTGCCGGCAGAAGTTACCACCCACCAGGCAACGTCTTGCCGCTAAGCGATTCGTCGTGTTCCGGCATGATGTCTGGTGAAGCCGTACGAGGACGGGTCTGAGCAGTTGTGTTGCGACGTGTGTCGGGTACGATGCGCCAAATGTTGTTGTGTCGGGAGTTTGGTCGTGGAGGGTCTCCAGATCAATCTCCCTCTGGCGCAGCATCGTTTGTCGTGTTGTTGGGTTAAACATTGCATCACCTCGCTCAACTGTCGTCTTCCTTCCTATTTACTCAGTTTTTTTTGAGTCAATGGGCTTAGGCTCTTAACTTACTAAACTAGCGCGCTTTACCATCAACGATTGCATCACTGCTTACCATCAGGTGGGATTGCAGTCAAGCACTAGTTTATAATTATTAAAAAAAACCGGGTTCAGCTGTCAAAAGACAGTTAAAACCATGGAGCAAGTTAAAACTTTTCTTAAAACCCTTGACTATCAAGAAATTTAGGACTTATACTTGTTCTGGAAGTTCTCTAATAAATTTCCACAGCTTTTCTCTTGTAACTGTTTTACATCATATACTCACACTCGTACACTTCAACATGCATTCAAACACTGCAACCTATACAATGTAAAGAAAACCCTGTCCGATCCGTTAAGGTATTGTTAGGTATCAATAACTGATTCTACTAATGGATTCAAAAGATTATTTCAAAATTCATTTGTTTTGGTACCACGATGATTACGTAAAATTTTATATTATATTTGGTCATGTGTTTACCTAGCCTTTATTATCCTTATGGGTCGGACAGGGTTTTCTACATATTGTATATTATGTACTTATAAAGGGTTTTTCAATAGGGATGCTCGAACTTTGACAGCGCATAGCGGCCATCTTGGTAATGCAATAGCTGTCAAATTTGGCATGAATGCATATTTAATCGTGACGTTTCACCATGGAACGCTACACGCTTCAACAACGCGTAGAAATTATTAAAATTTATTATCAAAATCTGTGCTCTATTCGCCTAACGTTCCGTGGCGACCGATATCGGACGATGATAACAATTTTTTTCTGGCCTAGGGTAGGTGGTATGGATCTTACAAACATGTGGTTCCAACAGGACGACGCCACTTGCCATACAGCATGGGAAACATTAAATTTATTGAAAGAAAATTTCGAGGGCTTCATCATCTCGCGTGGTGGCGACATCAACTGGCCCCCGAGATCGTGTGACTTAACACCGCTCAATTATTTTCTGTGGGGCTACGTGAAATCTCTAGTGTATGCAGATAAACCACAGTCAATTGCTGTCCTAAAGGCCAACATAACTCGCGTTCTTCGTGAAATTGAGCCCCATTTATGCGAAGACGTCCTTCAAAATTGGTCCACCAGAATACACCATCTACAGCGGGGTCGCGGTGGCCATTTGGCTGATATTATTTTCCACACATAATGTCATTGAATATTCTTTAAAATGTAATAAACATTGTGGTAATATCACTTAAACAGATTGTTTTATTTCATTTTAATGTTCGAGCGCTCTTAATGAAAAACCCTGTGTAACATTATTTTGTGTTTATGCGAAATCCTAATCTAAAAAATAAAGAATCTATGTTAAGTACAAAATTTCAAAAAGATATAATGAAAATCCACAAAGTAATGAGCTTGCTACTCTACTTGGTTGTCCGAACAAAACATGGTCAAAGCTCCGCTCGGGCGGGCGAGCGCGGTGCGTTGACCTCTGGCGTCATCTGTTGCGCGTCTATCGTTACCGCTCGGTATCCACACTGTAACAATTTCTGAATGTATTTGTAAAAAATATAACATGGTATAAAAATGATTGGAACGATTAACGTCTGATTCACGAGATTCAATGACTATGACCAGTAGGCCTAATATGAGTTTTCAATACGAAACTCGATCGTCGATATCGAGCGGGCGGTCAAGCACAACGGTTAACAAAAAGAAAAAAAAACTTTAATATGTCTATGCCATTACCAGAAACACCCTCTTTCTCTTCTCAGATGGACATCTACGTACAAACGGCGTCACCGATCGTAGAACAAGTCCTCAAAGGCTACAATGGGACTATCTTCGCGTACGGCCAGACCGGTACAGGCAAGACATACACTATGGCCGGTAGCAACACTGCGCCTGAGTTGCGGGGCATCATACCAAACTCTTTCGCTCATATCTTCAGCCATATCGCTAAGGCTAAGGAGGATGAGAAGTAAGTCATTATAAATCACAGTTTTTCAAAAGCTATTCACTCATTTTTTTTTGTAGTGTGGCACTAGTTATTACTTAGTGCCAATTTCAAGTAAAATTATAGAAATACTTCGAAAATTTACTTCACAATAATGACGGATTTCGCCAATGACAGTTGAAAAAGACGGCCGCGTGAACCGTCTACGAGGGATGTTTGAGGCAAAGTAATGATGAAGCCACTATGAGGGAGGCTATTGCTTTGTTTTTAGGCTTTAAGATCAGACAAAGTCTTGCCGCCAAGCGATTCGTCGTATTCCGGCATGATGTCTGGTGAAGCCGTACGGAGGACGGGTCTGAGCAGTTTGTTGCGATGTGTGCCGGGTACGATGCGCCAAGTGTTGTTGTGTCGGGAGTTAGGTCGTGGAGGTTCTCCAGATCAATCTCCCTCTGGCGCAGCATCGTTGGTCGTGTTGTTGGTTTTAACACTGTATCACTTCGCTCAACTGCCGTCTTCCTTCCTATTTAGTGAGTTTTTTGAGAATAGGGTCTTAATAAACTAGCGCGCTTTACCATCGACATCAGACAGGATTCCAGTATCAATTATAAAAAAAAAGTACAGAGAAATTTAGGCCTGTATTTCCTCTAGGTATTAGAGGGATGTGTAACCACAGCATACTCATGTTTCTCTTATAGTACATAATCAGACTAGAATGTTCCTACCATATCCTCCCATGGGTGTCGTAAGGGAACTCTCACCAGGGAAGTCGGCAGCAGCGCTTCTCCTGTGAAATATCAAATTACTGCAATCCCCAACCCGCTTGCCAAGAAATGAAATGAAATCGTTTATTAAGCAAGTAAGATCACCGATCACTTTTAAAAGTCATGTTTTTTTTTTTAACTAGATGAAGCCGGCATTTCCTAACTGACTACCTCTGAGAAGAAATAGCCGAAACAAACTCAGGGATCATCGTCTTTTTTCAAGTCCAGACATTAAAAAAATTGGTTGTCTGTAGAACTCCGTCTACTGCCGATATTTGAACGTGACAACGTCTATTACATGGTAATAGACCTCGCGCACGAGTGTGACACACGCTCTAGGGGTGGGGGTAAAGTAGGCGTGGACTCCGTGTGGCGTCAGATTCGGCCGTTACGGTGTTTTCGAGAATGACTCCACGCCGTACCAATTGAATAGACGTTGTCACGTCAAAATGAGAATGTTTACAATAATTTACCTTATAATGACGCATATTGCTTAGTAACAATGCTTAACAGAGCGAGCAGCTCAGTCTCAAGCTTTTTTGTCTTCTAAATAATCTGTGATTTTATAATACCCCTTTTTGCAAAGTTTGGCGTGCGGATTATGGCAAACCTGCCCAATTCAATTAAAGTCTTTGGGGAGGCCTTTGTCCAGCAGTGGACTTCTATACGCTGAAGAAATAGAATCACGATGTTTTCTGTCACCGTTTTGAGAGCAGTGGCCGTAGTCAGCTAATGCAATAGTGTCAAAATGATCGATCAGTGACCTCACAGAGATTCGAGTTTCGGAATCTACAAACAAAAATATGGCGTCATTATGACTTTCCAATTGACAATCGCTGACACTCCACTCCATATTAATATATGTTCAAAATGAGTAGAAAAATAATAATGGCAATACGGCAATGTCATTCTATCACCTTTGTCGTCCTCCGTGGCGCAGCGGTCAACACGCCTGTCTGCGACGTGGAGGCCCCGGGTTCGATCCCCGGCCAAGTCATGATGGAAAACGATCTTTTCCTGATTGGTCTGGGTCTTGGATGTTTATCTATATATTATGTATTTATTATAAATACAGTATCGTTGAGTTAGTATCCCATAACACAAGTCTCGAACTTACTTTGGGGCTAGCTCAATCTGTGTGATTTGTCCGTATATATTTATTTCTTTATTTATTCCATTACGAGACGACTGACAGAAAATTGAACGATCATTAAGAATTTAGCTGATTACTAACTTTTAAGCACAATGACAAATTACTGCGGTCCAATCCGCCTGCTAAGCGTGCGGATTATGGCAAACCTTCCCAATTCAATTAAAGTCTTTGGGGAGGCCTTTGCCCAGCAGTGGATCTATAGGCTGAAGAAGAAGAAGAATGTTCCCACTGTTGGGACACTGTCCCCCTCTCGAGCGAGTGGGCCGTAATCTACCACGCTGGTCCAACGCTTTAACAAAACCCGCCACACTTTTCCCAACCACTGCAACTCCTGAAAGCCAGAATCAACAGTGGAGACCGCCAGAAAAACGCCGAGCAATGAAGCTCGACGAGTCCCGGAGAAACGATTCAACTGTCTTGGGTCCCGCAACGAAATTAATCAGAAAAGAATAGCGGAGGAGTAAGAAAAAAGATATTTTTTCCACTTCCCTCCATAACAAGCAGGAGACAGAACAGAACTAGGCCAATCGGCACAAAGGGACATTATTGCAACGGTCCAACGCTTGTTGGTAGATGTCACATGTTTTCGAAGTTTTTGCCTTTAGTACATGTCGGTTTCCTCAAGATGTTGAATGGCGTCATTATGACTTTCCAATTGACAATCGCTGACACTCCACTCCATATTAATGAATGTTCAAAATGAGTAGAAAAATAATTAAGTCATAATGACGCCATTTTGTTTGTAGATTCCGGAACTCGAATCTCTGTGAGGTCACTGATCGATCATTCTAACACTATTGTATTAGCTGACTAAGGCCAATGTTCTCAAAACGGTGAAGGAAAATATCGTAACATCTACGAACCCCACTGGGTCCGGTTAGTATGACCCAGTCCCTCTCAGTAAGAGGAGGGCCTGTCTTAAAGGATTGGGAATATTATAAATTGATTCATCATCTCAGCGTTAATCCCAGTCGTATCCGAAGCTTTTTCACCTTTGGAGTCTGGGGTCCGCTTTTCCAATCTAACTGCTGATTTGGCATATTTTCCGTGAAGCGACTGCCATCTGGCCTCCACAACCCGAAGGCGATATCGAAGCATTGCAGTTAGACCAATTGCTGGCAATTGTCGTCCTCCGTGGCGCAGCGGTCAACACGGCCAGGTCATGATGGAAAACGATCTTTTCCAGATTGGCCTGGGTTATATTTATTATAAATATAGTATCGTTAAGTTAGTATCCCATAACACAAGTCTCGAACTTACTTTGGGGCTAGCTCAATCTGTGTGATTTGTCCGTATATATATTTATATTTATTTATATATTGAGGACTCGCAACAACCCGTAACGACTGCCACGTTCTAGACATTCGTATGGCAACCGGGACCAACTGCTTAACTTGCTTTCCGAGGCTAGACCAGACCAGTGCAAATATTCATGCATACAATTATTTGTACTTCGTGGGGGTCGAAACCGTGCCTCCTTGCGCAGCCGCCGCGTTCGCTACCGGTACGCACGGAGGCTTTCGTATCGTATATTATTATGAGTTGATTATATTGGCTAAACCTGCAATATGACGTGTACTCATTGTTGTTCAGGTTCTTAGTATGCGTGACGTATCTGGAGATCTACAACGAAGAAGTTCGCGATCTCCTCGGTAATAATCCTCATCAGAGCCTCGAGGTCAAGGAGCGTCCGGATATCGGCGTTTTCGTCAAGGACTTAACAGGTATGATATCTTCTGATTGTGGAGATAAAGTTCAAAAAGGATGTTTCTCTTTGCGCATTGTGATATTTTCTAACAACAATGGCGCCGATTTGCATCTTTTTCTTTCAAGTTCATTAAGAAAAGGATAGAAGATAACATTTTAGTTTAATCCAGTTGTAGCGCATAGGTCGTGTTGCGTAATTAAAACTCAGATAAATCGAACTTTGTGTATTGCACGTAAGTAAAAGGGACGTGATACAAGAGTGTGAAAAGGAATGGACTGTAATGTAATAGAGTGTGATAGAATATAATGATGTCTCTTACAAGCTATGCACTCACTTAAATACTAACTATCTCTAAACAATAGTGGGGTAACCAATAGCAAATCAGCTTGCTGTCCTGCGATATCCACGCGGTGTTGCGTGCGTTCTTGATGTTGATTCGTTGATCGAGGCAGGCCGCGGCGTTTGATTGGTTAATGTAGAAAGCGCGCCAGTTCAGTCTCACGTAGACGACTCGCTATAGTTCTCACGCACATTGACCGTTGGTCAACAGATGTTTTCTGGGGTGAGATTTATGGGAACCCTCGCTGCGGAAGTCAGGGTCGCAGCGACGCACGCCATGACTTCCGCGGTCCTGATGTGATCTGGTATGATTTATAGCCGACCCTTTCCCAGTGGGTAAGAGAACATGTGTAGCAGCCATGGCTGCTACACTGTCAAATTAAGATACTCCATAGATAGTTTAGACGCGATTATAAACATGGCGACCAAAAATACGTCAATTTACGCCAGGAGCGCATTAATATGACAGGTCTAAACTAACATTTTATCTTCTGCCCTTTTCTTAATGAACTTGAAAGAAAAAGCTACATTGGACTTAAATTTAATTCAGTTTGGGAACAAGGGAAACCGGGGCTAAAACCTACATAATTATAACTAAATAAACGGCAAAATGCGAATTGGGCACGCACGCGAAGGTACTAAAAGGCAAAAGCAAATTTGCTTGACCGCGATCCAGCCTGATGGTAAGCAGTGATGCAATCGTTGTTTACCATCAACGATTGCATAATAACTGCGCGCTTGGCATGCGCATTAGGCCCGGGCACACGGAGAGGTAAGGACCAGGCCCGAGTCGACGGCGCGTTGTTTCACGCGCGCCTCAAAGAGAAGTCAGCACATCGTGACGGGGTCCACGAAGACCGATGCCTCCTGGGTCAGGGTTGCGGGTTGTTCAAAGATATACCGTGGTCTTGGAGCACAGGCAAGTAAAGGAACACGGGTGGATTTTAGTCAGCAAAAGCTATGATGATTTCCAATCCTAAAAAAAAGCTTCATCATCATCATCATTAACCTTTTTGTCGTCCCACTGCTGGGTACAGGTCTCCTCTCATACAGAGAAGAATTGAGCGTAATCACCACGCTTGCTCAATGCGGGTTGGTGATTTCAGACTTGAAAGTCCAGGTTTCCTCAAGATGTTATCCTTCACCTTATAATCAGTCATTGGTGTCCAAGATAAACTTAGAATGTACATATAACTTAGAAAAGTTACATCGGTACTTGCCTGATCTGGAAGCGAACCCCACACTCATACTTGTGAGGCTGGTGTAGGAATCGCACGCCTGTGTTTTGGCGGCATTGAATGCTACAAGATTGGCTTCGCCCCATTCGGAGACTGCCTGTAGTGCAGTACTCATACGCTCTACCATAGCCTTTCTTTCGGACCGGATTGATTCCTTAACTAGGCCACCACGCCTTTTTCTTCCATCACGAGTTTTAAAAAAAGCTTACCATCATTACAAACGTAATGTAACAGCACCCAATTCTATTGCCCAGGTTACGTGGTCCACAACGCAGACGAACTCGAAAAGATAATGGCAGTCGGTAACAAGAATCGTCACATAGGAGCCACAGCGATGAATACCGAGAGTTCCCGATCTCATGCGATATTCTCCATAACGGTGGAGAGCAGCAAGAGAGGAAACGACAACAAAACTCACGTCAAGATGGGGAAACTACACCTTGTTGATTTGGCGGTAAGGTCCTTTTTTAAATGGAAAATAAAAAAATACATGGATTCGTCGTATAGGGGTCAAAATTATTTATTGCCATATACATATTAAAAAAAAAATTTGTCTGTAATGTCGGTTGACTGACGATAGTTGAACGAGACAACGTCATTAGAAAATACTGATGGAATGAAAGAAAAATTTTAATTTTATTTCTTTGATAAATATTTTGTATGGATATAGAGAAGGAGGTAAATGGAAATCACAATTAAATTGATCAAGTTACATGTATCGACAATATATCGCTTAACATATACAGTATGTTAAGAAAACCCTGTCCGACCCGTGAAGATGTTGTTAGGTATCGATAACTGATTCTACTAATGGATACAAAACCGGGCTAAACTTAAAAAAAAATCCCCCTAAAAAAATAAATATTATTTCGCAAAAAGTGGTAACTTAATAAATGTGCGTTCACCCTTCCGCGGGCGGCGGGCGGCAGGGTACGCGGCACGTGGTCGCATCGCTATTCGCTCAAAATAATACCGGTGTTGTCACTTTTTTAACAGTTACCAAATTTCGGGGAAGTTGGAATTAATTCGCGGGAAAAAAAGATTATTTCAAAATTCATTTGTATTGGTACTATGATGATTACGTAAAATTTTATATTATATTTGGTCATGTGTTTACCTAACCTTTATTATCCCTATGGGTCGGACAGGGTTTTCTTAACATACTGTATTTAATATCGAAAGAATCATTACCTTTATCGCCACAATTATCGATGCCATGAGCAATTGACACCTCATACACTTTTCACTGCACTTCATACTTGACGAAAACATGTAAATGTGTTATTGTTTAGCACAGCTGCTATACAGGGTGTATCTGACATCGTAACGCAAACTTCGCGAAAAAGCTAGACCGCATGCCACTAATAAAATTATGACAGTCATTTATGTCGTTAATGATCGGTTACAGAATTGATAGTGTTCAAAAAAAGTGTCAGCTCGCGCTTTGAACGTTGCAAGCGTGCCGCCGTGCGGTTTTGTAGGTATGACGTTGATCCCTGGTGTGAAATCTATTAAATCAGCTGATAAGATAGTTTTTCGAGTTTTGTTTTCATTGCGCTTTTTTTGGGAAATTAGTGTTTAATTAATTTTTACTTGAAAATCTTATTGGGTTATAAAAGTACAGCATTTATGAACGGTCTAAAGTGAAAAAAATCACATACATATTTTTTTAAATCATGAAAAAGCTGACGAAAAATTCCGCCACTGGGGGGTTCAGAATCATGTACTGGATCCTTGGTACTCGTTTGTGCGTCGATGTTAGAGACACCCTTTACAATAATACATTTACGCTCCACGCGGACGCATCGCTCACTCAAGTAGAAGAGAGGCAGATGTCGAATACTGCTGAACGCGGAGGCCGATTATGCATCTTTGTCGCTCATTACGCGCTCTCGCTTGCACGTCAAGCCTTAAATGGAACGCCTCAGAGCGAGGTAACGCCGCATGAGTAATGTTTTTCCATGCGTGCAGGCTGCTTCACCGAATTATAATACGTTGTCACATCAAAATACGTAGAACGTTAAAAATTCACCCTTCTACTATAAAAAATAAAATAAATTCTTAGGGCTGGACAACTCGAAGTTGTTGACGAGTACATATACCTGGCACAAACAGTCCAACTAGGTAGGTCCAACTTCGAGAAAGAGGTGTCTCGTCGAATCCAGCTCGGCTGGGCAGCGTTCGGGAAGCTACGATACATCTTCTCGTCGTCCAAGATACCACAGTGTCTCAAGACTAAAGTCTTTGACCAGTGTGTGTTGCCAGTGATGACTTACGGAACTGAAACGTGGTCGCTCACAATGGGCCTCATACGAAGGCTCAGAGTCACACAAAGGGCAATGGAAAGAGCTATGCTCGGAGTTCCTCTGCGTGATCGAATCAGAAATGGGGAGATCCGCAGAAGTACCAAAGTCACCGACATAGCTCTGCGAGTTGCTAAACTGAAGTGGCAGTGGGCAGGGCACATTGCTCGTAGAACCGATGGCCGATGGGGCAGTAAGGTTCTTGAGTGGCGGCCACGTACTGGAAGACGCAGCGTAGGGAGGCCCCCAACAAGGTGGACCGATGACCTGGTGAAGGTCGCGGGAAGCCGATGGATGCGGGCAGCACAAGACCGGTCAGCGTGGAAAGCCTTGGGGGAGGCCTTTTCCAGCAGTGGACGTCCTTAGGCTGAAGAAGAAGAAGAAGAAGGACAACGTTTACCACTTAAGGTTAATCTTCTTTTCAACGAAATGTACGTCTTATCTCTTCCTTACAGGGTTCAGAACGCCAGAGTAAGACACAGGCCACAGGCACCCGTCTCAAGGAAGCGACGAAGATAAACCAGTCTCTGTCAGTTCTGGGCAACGTAATCTCCGCGCTGGTCGACGGCAAGTCCACACACATTCCGTACAGGAACTCCAAGCTGACCAGACTGCTACAGGACTCGCTCGGAGGCAACTCCAAGACAGTCATGGTAAGCAATTACAATAACTAATGTAGCTATTATAATAAATAACCTTCAAACAGTACATTTGATTTTTAAAGGTTTCACTTTTTTATAATTATAAACTAGTTTTTTCTCGGTGGTAAGCCATAACATCGGCTGCCGGCAGAAGTTACCACCCACCAGACAAAGTCTTGCCGCCAAGCGATTCGTCTTGTTCCGGCATGATGTCTGGTGAAGCCGTACGGAGGACGGATCTGAGCAGTTGTGTTGCGATGTGTGCCGGGTACGATGCGCCAAATGTTGTCGTGTCGGGAGTTTGGTCGTGGAGGGTCTCCAAATCAATCTCCCTCTGGGTTTAACATTGCATCACCTCGTTCAAATGCCGTCCTCCTTCCTATTTACTTAGTTTTTTGAGTGAATGGGCTTATTAAACTAGCGCGCTTTACCATCAACGATTGCATCACTGCTTACCATCAGGCGGGATTGCAGTCAAGCCCTAATTTATAACTATTAAAAAAAAATAGTGCTTGACCGCAGTCCTACCTGCTGGTAAGCAGTGATGCAATCGTATAGGATGTGACTGGTATTAACGCTGAGATGATGATGATAAATAGATAAAATAAATATATACGGACAAATCACACAGATTGAGCTAGCCTCAAAGTAAGTTCGAGACTTGTGTTATGGGATACTAACTCAACGATACTATATTTATAATACGATTCATATATAGATAAACATTCCAAGACCCAGGCCAATCAGGAAAAGATCGTTTTCCATCATGACCTGACCGGGGTTCGAACCCGGGGCCTCCACGTCGCAGGCGGCCTGTTGACGCTGCGCCACGGAGGACGGAGGACGATGATGCTAATATAGCATTTTATCCTCACCACTGTCAGACAGCAGCGTGGTGTCAGACAGGGAGATGTTATCTCCCCGAAATTGTTCACCGCTGCATTGGAGGATGTCTTCAAGGTTCTGGACTGGAAAGGACTGGGCATCAACATCAATGGCGAGTACATGACACACCTTCGGTTTGCTGATGATATCGTAGTCATGGCTGAGACTACGGAGGACCTGAGTACAATGCTCGAAAACCTCAGTGGAGCCTCCGAACGATTCGGTCTTAAAATGAACATGGGCAAGACGAAAGTTATGTCTAATGCCCATGTTGTACCGACTCCTATAAAGATTGGAGACTCTGTTCTCGAAGTTGTTGACAGTTACTTGTACCTGGGACAAACTATCCAGTTAGGAAGGTCCAACTTCGAGAAAGAGGTCAATCGTCGAATCCAACTCGGCTGGGCTGCTTTCGGGAAGCTACGTAGAATCTTCTCGTCCGAAATACCGCAGTGTCTCAAGACAAAAGTCTTCGACCAGTGTGTGTTGCCAGTGTTGACTTGGAATGGAATTGAGACGTGGTCGCTAACAATGGGCCTTATGAGAAGGCTCAAAGTCACTCAAAGGGCAATGGAGAGGGCTATGCTTGGGGTTTCACTGCGCGATCGAATCAGGAATGAGGACATCTGCAGAAGAACGAGAGTAACCGACATAGCCCGAAGAATTGCAAAACTAAAGTGGCAGTGGGCTGGACACATTGCCCGTAGGACCGATGCCCGATGGGGCCGACGCGTTCTCGAGTAGCGACCACGCACCGGAAGACGTAGCGTGGGTAGGCCCCCGACAAGGTTGACCGACGACCTGGTGAAGGTCGCGGAAAACCGCTGGATGCGGGAGGCGCAGAATCGGTCGTCGTGGAGAACCTTGGGGGAGGCCTATGTCCAGCAGTGATGATGATAATGACTGTCAGATGAGGGTAGAGCAACCCGGAGCCCTAGCAGGCAACCGTCCTATTGGACCCCAACACGATGTCCCTTGGAACCAAAACACGAAGTATAGCTTTAAGTTCACAGTATCAGTTCTTTATTTTTTTTTTCGGACAAAACCCGCCACACTTTTCCCACCCACTGCAACTCCTGAAAGCCAGACTCAACAGTGGAGACCGCCAGAAAAACGCCGAGCAATGAAGCTCGACGAGTCCCGGAGAAACGATTCAACTGTCTTGGGTCCCGCAACGAAATTAATCAGAAAAGAATAGCGGAGGAGTAAGAAAAAAGATATCTTTTCCACTTCCCTCCATAACAAGCAGGAGACAGAACAGAACTAGGCCAATCGGCACAAAGAGACATTATTGCAACTGGGAGAAGCCCAGATTGCCAAGCACCACGGAATAAAATTTGATTAAGTTAATGGGTCCTAAGTAGGTATGTGCTATTACAATAGATTCCAATAATAGGTATGGCAAAAGCGCCTGAAGCGCCAGTTCTTTGTATACACAATCAGCCTATAATATTACCAATCCTGAAACACAGGCTTCCTCTCCTTCCTCTTCCTTCCTCTTCCTGAGAGGGACTGGGCCGTCTTAATCTACCACGAAGGCCCAGTGTGAATTGTTAGATGTCACATTCTCCTCGGTGGTAGGCCATAACATCGGCTGCCGGCAGAAGTTACCACCCACCAGACAAAGTCTTGCCGCCAAGCGATTCATCGTGTTCCGGCATGATGTATGGTGAAGCCGTACGGAGGACGGGTCTGAGCAGTTGTGTTGCGATGTGTGCCGAGTACGATGCGCCAAATGTTGTTGTGTCGGGAGTTTGGTCGTGGAGGGTCTCCTGATCAATCTCCCTCTGGGTTTAACATTGCATCATCTCGCTCAACTGCCGTCTTCCTTCCTATTCACTCAGTTTTTTGAGTGGATGGGCTTATTAAACTAGTGCGCTTTACCATCAACGATTGCATCACTGCTTGCCATCAGGCGGTATTGCGATCAAGCACTAGTTTATAATTATATATATATATATATATATATATATATATATATATATATATATATATATATATAAAAAAAAACATGTCGCGGCTCTGGAAGGACCCCCGTCGTCAGCTGCAGCCAACGGTTCCAGCCACACAAGTTTTGATCTCGTAAGAATATCGAGATAAAATAAATATTATTACGAAAAAGCGAGGTAACTAATGCATGTGCGGTTGGCAACACGTTAGGCATATATGCGTGGGTGTAGGGGGGCAGGGCCCGCGGCACGTGGTCGCATCGCTATTCGCTCCGTCATAAACGGTGTTGTCAATTTTTTGAAAAATACTAAATTTTGGGGAAGATTATTTCATAATTCATTAGTAATGTCACTATGATGAAATGAAATGAAATCGTTTATTAAGCAATAGGATCACCGATCACTTTTACACGTCATATGTTTTTATTTTTTTTTTAAACTACGTGAAGCGGCATTTCCTAACTGACTACCTCTGAGAAGAAATAGCCGAAACAAACTCAGGGATCATCGTCTTAATGATGATTATGTAAAATTTCATAATTTATTTTGAATGTGTATCATCATCATCAACGGTTTTATCGTCCCACTTCTGGGCACAGGTCTCCTCTCATACAGAGAAGGATTTCTTTTGTCATGTGTATACATTTATTATCCTTTTGGGTCGGACGGGGTTTTCTTTACATATTGTATATTATCCCTGGTTCCTGATAGACCATTTGTGCGCCAAATTTCATTCAAATCCCTTCAGTACTTTTTGCGTGAATCAATCAATTGATTGATTCAAATTGATTGATCGAGTCGTTTTTGCGTGAATCAAACAATTGACTGATTCAAATTGATTGATCGAGTCGTTATTGCGTGAATCAAACAATGGAATGATTCAAATTGATTGATCGAGTCGTTTTTGCGCGAATCAAACAAATGACTGATTCAAATTGATTGATTGAGTCGTTATTGCGTGAATCAAACAATTGAATGATTCAAATTGATTGATCGAGTCGTTTTTGCGTGAATCAAACAATTGACTGATTCAAATTGATTGATCGAGTCGTTTTTGCGTGAATAAACAATTGACTGATTCAAATTGATTGATCGAGTCGTTATTGCGTGAATCAAACAATTGAATGATTCAAATTGATTGATGGAGTCGTTTTTGCGTGAATCAAACAATTATTGATTCAACCTCAATCTTATTTTTTCTATGAATATCATATTATTTCTTTCACAGATAGCTACAATCGGACCAGCTGAGACCAACTACGTGGAGACGATCAGTACCTTGCGTTACGCCAACCGCGCGAAGAACATCGAGAACAAGACACATGTCAACAGTGAGCCTGGAGACGCTTTGTTGACTAGGTAAGTAGACACATTTTTTTTTATAGTTATAAACTAGCGCTTGACCGCAATCCTGCCTGATGGTAAGCAGTGATGCGATCGTTGATGGTAAAGCGCGCTAGTTTATTAAGAGCCTATTCACTCAGAAAAACTGAGCGAATAGGAAGGAAGACGGCAGTTGAGTGAGGTGATGCAATGAAATCGTTTATTACCCAACAACATGACCAACGATGCTGCGCCAATGGGAGATTGATCTGAAGACCCTCCACGACCAAACTCCCAACACAACAACATTAGGCGCACCGCACCCGGCACACATCGCAACACAACTGCTCAAACCCGTCCTCCGTACGGCTTCACCAGACATCATGCCGGAACACAACAAATCGCTTGGCGGCAAGGCTTTGTCTGGTGGGTGGTAACTTCTGCCGGCGGCAGATGTTATGGCCTACCACCGAGACCGTAACGGTACGAGCGGGAACGTAAGAGAGAAGCAGGTCATAACATCGGCTGCCGACATCGGTCTTCGTGGACCCCGTCACTTAGTGCTGACATCTCTTTGAGGCGCGCGTGAAACACAACGCGCCATCGACTCGGGCCGTCCGCGACCGGGCGGTGAGCTAGGCAGGCTCGCACCTACGGTTTAACTGCAGCGGTTTTCCCGTTTGATTACAATAGGGATTTTTCTTAGGTAAAAAAAAAAATGATTCTATTTAATCCGTCATTCAGATTATAGAAAAATATTGGATATGTATATTTTGTTTAATCAAATCAATAAAAAATTACAAATATAAAAGGCATCAAAGATCAGGAGTGGTGGCTGGTGACGTTACTGCTCGCTAAAAAATGTAGCGCACAGTGACGTCACACGAGTTTTTTTTTACAGAACCCTAAAAAGTCACGATGCTATGGAGTCATTTCGCCAAAAAATACTGATGAATCGAATTATAATACACCTTCATACAACTAATTACAGAGTTTTTGTTACAGATTCCAGCAAGAGATCGACCAGCTCAAGAAACAACTAGACGAATGCACTAATGGTAAGAATTTCAGTATTACTGTTTATGTAAAAATAGCTTTTCGTCCCACTGCTGGGCACAGGTCTCCTCTCATACAGAGAAGGATTGAGCGGAATCACCACGCTTGCTTAATGCGGGTTGGCGATTTCAGACTTAAAGTCCAGGTTTCCTCAAGATGTTTTCCTTCGCCTTTTAATCAGCCATTGTTGTCCAAAATATACTTAGAAAGTACATATAACTTAGAAAAGTTACATTGGTACATGCCTCACCTGGAATCGAACCCGCACGCTCATACTTGAGAGGCTGGTGTTTTAACCACCGGGCCATTACGACTTTCAAATTTTCTAAATCAACTTAATTACTTTTAAAATAATGTTGATATTTCAATGTCTCATTACTCCGCACTTTTCCTAAAGAATAATTTTCGTGTTTTAGATTCTGATTTAATAAAATTTAAGACATTACACGGAAACAATCTCAGATCGGAATTATGAAAAATATTTTTAATCCATAGAGTTATAAGTAGAGACTTGGTGACCCGTGCTTAATATTCGCACATTTAAAAAGTCCTTCATTTTCAATTGTAAATTTTCGAAAAACCACTGAAATGTGAGTATGTAATTCGTATATTTTTCCGGTGTAGCGCTCCAGAGAAGGTTTAAAATGATGCCTCAATTATACAATATGTAAAGAAAACCCTGTCCGACCCATAAGGATAATAAAGGTTAGGTAAACACATGATCAAATATGATATAAAATTTTACGTAATCATCATAGTACCAATACAAATGAATTTTGAAATAATCTTTTTTTTTCCACGAACTAATTCCAACTTCCCCGACATTTGGTAATTTTACAAAAAATGACAACACCATTTTGACGGTATTATAATAAGCGATGCGACCACGTGCCACGTGCCCTGCCTCGCGCCGCCCGCGGAAGGGTTGCCTACCGCACATGTATTAAGTTAACTCTGTTTGCGAAATAATATTAATTTATTTAGGGGTATTTTTTTTTAAGTTTAGCCCGGTTTTGTTGGCATTAGTAGAATCAGTTATCGATACCTAACAATACCTTCACGGTTCGGACAGGGTTTTCTTTACATATTGTATATATTGATAAAAGTATGTTATTGTAAGGAAGTTATGACGTACCGACAAAAACGAGCCCTTGAGAAGTAATATATATGATTGCGCTCAACAGAAGAAGTTGAAGAAGATGGCGAAGAAGAGGAGATGTCAGAAGAGGATTTATCAGATGACACTCTAACAGATCCCGAGTCGGACGTCCTCGACCCGGTGGAGAAGAAAATGAGAAGAAAGCTCAGAAGGGAGGAGAAGGTAATATAATATATTATGCATGGTGTATCTGACATCGTAACGCAAACTTCGGGAAAAGGCTACACCGTATGCCACTAATAAAATTATGATAGTCATTTATGTCGTTAAATGAGCGGTTACAGAAGTAACAATGTTTAAAAAAAAGTGTCGGCTCGGCCTTTGAACGTTGCAAGCGTGCCGCCGTGTGGGTTTGTAGGTATGACGTTGATCCCTGATGTGAACTCTATTAAATCAGCTCATAAGATAGTTTTTCGAGTTTTGTTCACATTTCGCTTTTTTGTATAATTAGCGAATTAATTAATTTTTACTTTAAAATATTATTAGGTTATAAAAGTATAGCAATTATGAACGGTCTAAAGTGAAAAAAACGACATATGCTTTTTTTAATCATGAAAAAGCCGATGAAAAATTCTACCATTGGGGGGTTCAGAATCATGTACTGGATCCATGGTACTCGTTTGTGCGTCTATGTCAGATACAGCCTTTATATTTTCCTATGCTGTATTGTATGGACAACAGTAGGTCAAGCTAACTTAAACTGTCAAATATTCCCAATAATCCTTGACCCTTAACCCTAGCGCAGAGACATAAATAAATATATAAATAAATACACACATCAAAAGTGTCTAGGGATCAACATATATTTTTGCAATAACTTTTCTCCTGATTGATATTAATTAAAATTTTCTTTAAGGATTCATCAAATAAAGTGTTTTCGTTTGTCACAGTAACGATAAACCAAGTCACCTTTGCATTAATAAAGAAATTTGCCATTTTCCTAATAAAGGGATATTTGACATTTGAACCACTATCCGGTCTCATACCAAAACGAGACTCATCAGAAAAGCACACGAAACGCCATTGTTCTTCTGCCCAATTTCTGTGTTCAAGAGCCCATTGATATCGAATCCTACGATTGTGCATTGCTATAGGTGGTACCCGTAGCGGTCTTCGGGAATGAAGGTTCACTTCATGCAAGCGGTTTCTGACTGTTTGGTCGCTAATTAAGTTCCCTGAAGAGTGATGAAGCCTCACGGCTAACATCATGGCGGTTATTGTTGGAGCTCTTCGAGTTAAGATTTGAATGTATCGGTCTTGTCTCCGTGTGGTACAGCGATACCGTCCTCCATGGCGCTCAGCCACGGTACTAGTGCTTCGGTAACGTGTCCAAAGTCGACTGATAACACTCTGACTTGTATTCAGAGCTAAAGCCACAGTACGTTGCCGGGAACCAGCTTCTATCATTCCCACGGCTCTGAGCATTTCTTCCCTGCTTAAATGACGTCGCCGCTCCATAATAACGTTGGTTTTAATCAGTAGTAGGGAAACAGTAGCACTAATAATGTCTTCAATGCGTTGTATGTTTTTATAGGGAAAATATTGACAGCTGATTTTCATCTTTTACTCGAATTTGATTCACAGTTCCTGATTCAAATTATGAAATGCACCAAAAAGGATCCATATAAATTTATAAAATCATATATTTATTACAAAGCCACATCTCAATCTCAAGAAATCCGCTTAAAAATGCTTGATCCCTAGACACTTTTGATGTGTGTATATTCGGACAAAGCACACAGATTGAGCTAGCCCCAAAGTAAGTTCGAGACTTGTGTTATGGGATACTAACTCAACGATACTATATTTTATGATAGATACAGATATAGATAAACATCCAAGAATCAGGCCAATCAGGAAAAGATCGTTTTCCATCACGACCTGGTTGGGAATCGAACTCGGGGCCTCCACGTCGCAGGCAGGCGTGTTGACCGCTGCGCCACGGAGACCGACAAACATACGCATGATGCACAGGAGTGTATGGCAGGCCGTCACCTCCTTCTGCTAAGCAGTGATGCTGCCAAAGCGGGAATCCCAGCGCCCTCACGCCACTGGCTGCTGCAGGTAACACCCTGATCGGGAGGATACATCACACTCCCGGCCAACGTAGGCGAGGGCCGGTCACGGACCAGGCCCGAGTCGACGGCGCGTCGTGTTTCACGCGCGCCTCAAAGAGATGTCAGCACTAAGTGACGGGCTCCACGAAGACCGATGCTTCCTGGGTCAGGGTTGCGGGTTGGTTACAAAAGAAACCGTGGCACTGGCGCACAGGGAAGTTAAGGAACACAGTTGGGTTTTAGTCAGTAAAAGCCTGACACGCCCTTCCGCTCCACTCAGGCTTTTGAGAGGACAATTTCCCATCCTAAAAAATGAATATCGTGTTACCTAGTGGCTGCTTTGCGGAGCTCAGATAATTTTTCTCGGTGGTAGGCCATAACATCGGCCGCCGACAGAAGTTACCACCCACCAGACAAAGCCTTGCCGCCATGATATCTGGTGAAGTCTTACGGAGGACTGTTGTATTGGGAGTTTGGTCGTGGAGGGTCTTCAGATCAATCTCCCTTTGGCGCAGCATCGTTGGTCGTGTTGTTGGGTTTAACATTGCATCACCTCGCTCAATTGCCGTCTTCCTTCCTATTCGCTCAGTTTTTCTGAGTGAATAGGCTCTTAATAAACTAGCGCGCTTTACCATCAACGATCGCATCACTGCTTACCATTGTATTGCGGTCAAGCGCTAGTTTATAATCATTAAAAAAGAAAATAGTAGTCGCTTCATATATAGTATTCAGTTATATATGGTTCCCGCGACCTTCACCAGGGCGTCGGTCCACCTTGTCGGGGGCTTTGCTTGCGAAATATAGGATTCGCGTGACGTCATTATGACGCGGTGATGTAGCGTTGTAGGCACCGCTGCAATATAAAAAGATCTGTAGTTTTGTACTTTTCGTTCAGGAGAAGCTGAATCGAGAGAAGGCTCATCTGGCACGAAAGGTCCTCGAAGAGAAGAAGGCAGAACTCCAGAGAACCAAGTGAGTTGACATCGTATATACAATATGTTAAGAAAACCCTGTCCGACCCATAAGGATAATAAAGGTTAGGTAAACACATGACCAAATAAAATATAAAATTTTACGTAATCATCATAGTACCAATACAAATGAATTTTGAAATAATCTTTTATTCCCGCGAATTAATTCCAACTTCCCCGATTTTTAAAAAAAAGTGACAACACCGGTATTATTATGAGCGAATAGCGATGCGACCACGTGCCGCGTGCCCTGCTCCCCGCCGCCCGCGGAAGTGTTGCTTACCGCAAATGTATTAAGTTACCTCTTTTTGCAAAATAATATTTATTTTTTTAAGTATAGCCAGGTTTTGTATCCATTACTAGAATCAGTTATCGATACCTAACAACACCTTCACGGGTCGGACAGGGTTTTCTTAACATACTGTATAATATGTAAAGAAAACCCTATCCGATCCGTGAAGGTATTGTTAGGTATCGATAATTAATTGATTCTACTAATGCCTACAAAGCCACGCTAAACATTAAAAAAAAACTATCCCCTAAAAAATTAAATATTGTTTCGCAAAAGGTGGTAACTTCATGGCAATACACGGCATCAACAAACAAAATGCCGCCAATATTGTACATTCATTCATACAAGGTAACAATGATACTATTTTTTTTTTAAATAATTTATTTCATGACCATGGACACAAGTCCTTCAGTCGAATACATAAATGAATTTTAACTTCGTAATTTATCCTAACTTTTTTTTACGCTGTGGAAATGCCTTTACGCGCCCAGCCGAAGCCGGGAATACAATGTGCTGGGAATACCCACTAAAACCACAGGTATTCCCAGCACATCGACATCGCCTGAGTGGCGGGGTCATGGGAAATAGCAATGCCTGTACTATCAATCCCCCGCCGGCGTTTCCCACCTAAAAGGCGGGCCCACAGTGGTCCCGGCAGCCAAGGGTTTTTTAGCGAGGTGTTCTTCCTCTTAGTCCCACTCGCTTGCACGCAGGCAATCGGGACCCCCAGCTCCTCTCAGTGAGGAGCCCGGGTTGTCCGACGGTGACCCGGAGTTCGGGTCACATCAGCCACCTGGAGTGATGGCCGACCCGCCACACGTGTGACCGCCGAAGCGGTCCCCACTTCTGGTTTTGTCCGCGCCGGTAAACCGGTAACCCCCATATCTGGGGGCCGTTCCCTTATCCACCACATGGGGACGCTTCCGATGGCATGCCAGAGACTGCACACGGAAACTTATCCTAACTTAATTTAACCTAACCTATCTGCTTTCGATTCCCGCGTGAGCCGACTAGGAGAGGTTTGGGGTAAAGTCATGATGTGGCCATTATGCTACAATATTTCAATGTTCTTTATAAATTATTCACTGTATGCACTTTTTACTACATAAATCACGCGCTTTTATTTAGTAAACAACACTATAAATAATTTTAAAATTCCCCAATGATAACATCGAAAAAGGTGTTGCCACTTAAAAAAAAACCTAAGTTGGAGTTAATTCGCGGAAAAATAAGATTATTTCAAAAGACATTAGTATTGTTAATGTAATGATTATGTGAAGTTTCAAAACTTATTTGGTCATGTTATTACCTACCTTTATTATCCGTATTGGTCGAACGGGGTTTTCTTTACATATTGTATAAGCCGATTTCATAAGAAGTTATCATGGATCACTTATACACTAGATTCACAATCAGCGTAAAAAAATGGTTGAACTGAACAAGCGCACAACGCAGCACTTGGGTGCTTCTTTCATTTAGTACTTACTTTATAAGTCTGACTTTAATGCATGCGTGTAAGGTTGAATTTGATTTGATGTCAGACTCGGTCGTAAAAAATAATGGCTTTTTGTACTGCTTTGTGATAAGAATTTATATGTATTTGATAGTGACCCCTCGATTAGACAATGATTACTGTTTTCTAATTATGACTTCATTAATGATGTGCTTGTAGGTAAAATTATATGTCCCTGAAAGGAACAACAGGGTTTTTGTTACATCTAATATATAAAATTCTCGTGTCACGGTGTTCGACATTAAACTCCCCCGAAACGGCTCGACCGATTTTCATGAAATTTTTTGTGCTTATCCGGTATCTATGAGAATCGGCCAACATCTATTTTTCATCCCCCTAAATGTTAGGGGTAGTCCACCCCTAAATTTTTTTTTTTTATTTTTTAGACAAAATTTTTAATTTCTATTTTTTTATGATACAACATACAAAAATACATACAATCCCCAATTTTCACTCTTCTACGATCAACCCTTATTTTTTAATAGCCATTTTAGTAATTTAATCTATTATTTATATGCCAAAACAACGTTTGCCGGTCAGCTAGTAGTATATATGAAGTAACACAAAATTTACAGTTTTTTATTAAAATTCTGAAACTGACTGAATAAACTAATCTTCTGTCCCTTTCTTAATGGAATATAAAGAATGAGATGCAATGAACTTACTGAACTATGGAAGCTGCTCTAAAATATTTTTTTTATTTAATTAATTAAAGCTAATTA
The DNA here is from genome assembly GCA_037179545.1 of Sesamia inferens. Taxonomy (NCBI): domain Eukaryota; kingdom Metazoa; phylum Arthropoda; class Insecta; order Lepidoptera; family Noctuidae; genus Sesamia; species Sesamia inferens. The sequence goes on from CM073947.1 coordinate 6,397,660, forward strand.
TAACACCACATTTCCTTCAGGAAACAACAAGAGGAACTCAAAGACAAACTCCAGCGCCTAGAATCCAAGGTCCTGGTGGGCGGAGAGAATCTTCTAGACAAGGCTGACGCCCAAAGAAGACTTTTGGAGCAAGCGGCCAAAGAGCTTGAGTTGAGGAAACTCAACGAACTTAGACTGCAAGAAGATCTACAAAAGAAAGAGGTAAGAAGAAAATCAAAAGTCATTTATTTAAATTAAGCTGAGAATCAGCGCTTTTTGAACGTCAATATTACATAAGACAGTCCCCCAAAACGCCCACCCATCGACACTTCCTAGTGCTTTCGCTGGGAAGAAGAAGTGGCGGAACAAACTCCCCAACAGCACAGCTGTCTGTTTATTAATAAAAAAACAAAACACTTTATACATTTTTTGTTATAATTGTAAACTAGCTCTTGACTGCAATCCCGCCTGATGGTAAGCAGTGATGCGATCGTTGATGGTAAAGCGCGCCAGTTTATTAAGAGCCTATTCACTCAAAAAAACTGAGTGAATAGGAAGGATGACGGCAGTTGAGCGAGGTGATGAAATGTTAAACCCAACAACACGACCAACGATGCTGCGCCAAAGGGAAATTGATCTGAATACCCTCCACGACCAAACTCCCCAACACAACAACAATAGGCGCATCGTACCCGGCACACATCGCAACACAACTGCTCAGACTCGTCCTCCGCACGGCTTCACCGACATCATGCCGGAACACGAGTTGCTTGGCGGCAAGACTTTGTTTGGTGGAAGGTAACTTCTGCCGGCAGCCGATGTTCTTCGTCGTGGAGGGTCTTCAGATCAATCTCCCTCTGGTCCAGCATCGTTGGTGGTGTTGTTGGGTTTGACATTGCATCACCTCGCTCAACTGCTGTCTTCCTTCCTATTCGCTCAGTTTTTCTGAGTGAATAGGCTCTTAATAAACTAGCGCGCTTTACCATCAACGATTACATCACTGCTTACCATCAGGCGGGATTTCGATCAAGCACTAGTTTATAATCATTTAAAGTTAACTAGTCTTTAATAATTTATTCATATCGTTTATGAATAAACCCCTTAAACACTGTATATTAAATGACGTGCAAACGTCTAATCACTAGTTAACTTTAAACATCTTTTATGAATAAGGGGGCTAATATTTTTCAGGCTGAACGTTTAGATTTAGAAGAACGTTACTCCAGTCTTCAAGAAGAGAATGCAGCCAAGACAAGGAAGTTGAAACGGGCTGTGCAGCTCCTGAACTCCGCCAAAGCAGAGTTGGCAGACCAGCAGCGTGAGCAGCAGAGGGAGATGGAGGGGATACTTGACAGCGTGAGGGCGCTGAAGAGGGAGATCCAGCTGGCTGACCTCGTACTGGACTCTTATATCCCGAAGGAGTACCAGGTATAGTCTTTGCTGTTTTTCTTTTTGAGGGACAGGGTGTAAAGGTCATAGAAAAGGGAGGATTCTCCAACCAGACGGGTGTTGTGTCTGGCGGGGCCTTGCCCGCAGGGGCGTGCACAGAGATTTTGTTGAGGGTATGCATACATACACTACCCAAATCTCTGTGCTTATATACGGTAAAACTTAAAAAAAGTAACTTAGACGTAGTTTCAATTTAGCATAGTCGCGTACTTTTTCGCATGTCAACATTGAATTGATGTTTGTGCGTGGCTACAATGAACATCTGTATGTGATTGATGATAAGAACAAGTCAAATAAATGATATTCGTGGGATGGTAGGTATTTTTTTTGCCCAAATGAATACAATGAAATCATCATCATCATCTCAGGGTTAATACCAGTCGCATCCAAAGCTTTGGAATCTGGGGTCCGCTTTACCAGTCTAATTGCTGATTTTGGCGAAACTTCGATATTTTGCGTGAAGTGACTGCCGTTTGACCTCCACAACCCGAAGGCGATATCGAAGCATTGCAGTTAGACAAATTGTTGGACTGAGGACTTCAACAACCCCTTTTTGCAGCTTTTAAATCTTTTAATGACGTCAGTGTCAGTGTGTGTGCTGAGAAAGAGAAACAAATTAAATATCTCGAGGAGTTCTGTCGGGAAAGTCAAGCTGAATGTCACGCTCATTTTTCATTGGACTGTTAAAATTATTTATAGTGTTGTTTACTAAATAAAAATGCGTGATTTATGTAGTAAAAAGTGCATTCAGTAAATAATTCATAAAAAAACAGTGAAATATCGCAGCATAGTGGCCACATCATGACTTTGCCTCAAACCTCCCTCGTAAGACGGTTCACGCGGCCGTCTTTTTCGACATGAATAATAGGGATGTATCCAAGGTATGAAAATAAAAAAAAAAATAGTCCGTCTTATAGATAATAAAAAAAATTAAGACCCGTATTTTTTATTTTGTCGTAATTACCAAAACTTACTGAGATATAGCGTATTAAAGTTACGGAGTGGAGGCTAATTACGTCACGCCGTTCTATATTTTGCACCATGGCGTGACGTCATGCGACATTTCAAATCAATATATCTTCCTAAGTATTTGAATAAAAGAAAAAATAAAAAATACGTGTTCAATATTTTTTATAAAGCTATCTGACGGACATTAAATTATTTTTTAGGATACAAGCCAATTCATTACGTGACATTGGCTAAATGCACAAACCGTGCGAAGCCAAAAGAGAAAGAAAGAAGAACTTTTGAAGATTTTTATTTTACTTGAAATTGGCATAAAGTCATAACTAGTGCACACTACAAAAAAAAAAAAATATCTCGACTTGGCGCATGAGAGTGTTGACATGTGGAATGTGTACAGCAGATATAAATAGCTAAACTAATATTTAGTTATGTACATCTTTTTCTTTCCATTTCATTAAGAAAAGGATATAAGATAACATTTTAGTTTAATCCTGTCAAATTAAGATATTCCATAGACAGTAGACGGCGAACTAACTTACGGTAAATTAATACATGTGCGGTAGGCAATACATGCGCGGGTGAAGGGAGGCAGGGCTCGCGGCACGCGGTCGCCTCAGTCATGATAATAGTTAGAAAATGGTGTTGTCACTTTTTTTAAAAATTACCTAACTTTGGGGAAGTTGGAATTATTTAAGATTATTTAAAAATTCATTAGTATTGTTACTATGATGATGATGTAAAATTTCATGTTTTATTTGGTCATGTGTTTACCTAGCCTTTATTATCCTTATGGGTCGGACGGGGTTTTCTTTATACAGTACCTATGTTAAGAAAACCCTGTCCGACCCATAAGGATAATAAAGGTTAGGTAAACACATGACCAAATCTAATATATAAAATTCTCGTGTCACGGTGTTCGGCTTTAAACTCCTCAGAAACGGCTCGACCGATTTAGATGAAATTTTTTGTGCTTAACCGGTATCTATGAGAATCGGCCAACATCTATTTTTCATCCCCCTAAATGTTAGGGGTAATCCACCCCTAAAAATTTTTTTTTATTTTCTAGACAAAATTTTTAATTACTATTTTTTTATGATACAACATACAAAAATACATACAATCCCCAATTTTCACCCTTCTACGATCAACCCTTATTTTTTAACAGCCATTTTAGTAATTTAATCTATTATTTATATGGCAAAACAACGTTTGCCGGTCAGCTAGTATAATATAAAATTTTACGTAATCATCATAGTACCAATACAAATGAATTTTGAAATAATCTTTTTTTCCCGCGAATTAATTCCAATTTCCCCAAAATTTGGTAATTTTTAAAAAGTGACAACACCGGTATTATTATGAGCGAATAGCGATGCGACCACGTGCCGCATGCCCTGCCGCCCGCCAGCCGCGGGCGGCAGGCGAAGGGTGGTTTATTAAGTTACCTCTTTTTGCGAAATAATATTTATTTTTTTAGGGGGATTTTTTTTTTAAGTTTAGCCCGGTTTTGTATGCATTAGTAGAATGAGTTATCGATACCTAACAACACCTTCACGGGTTGGACAGGGTTTTCTTAACATACTGTATATTGTATGTGATTTTACTTGCAGGCTCTGATAGAAAAATATGTACATTGGAACGAACAGCTCGGCGAGTGGCAAGTCAAGTGCGTGGCGTATACCGGCAACAACATGAGTGCGCCTCATCACAACATAACTCAACACACTCACACCAAACACGTAAGTGTCACCACCAACTATGCTTATAGCTTGCACAGACGAGGGATTTTTCTTCGCGAACTTTTTTGTACGCTAAAATAGATCGCTTAGAGGTATTATATAACTTTTTTAACGCCAGTCGTGGTAGCCTAGTGGTTAAAACACCAGCCTCTCAAGTATGAGTGCGCGGGTTCGATTCCAGGTCAGGCAAGTACCAATGTAACTTTTCTAAAGTTATATGTACTTTCTAAATATATCTTGGACACCAATGACTGAAGGTGAAGGAAAACATCTGGAGGAAACCTGAAGTCTGAAATCGCCAACCCGCATTGAGCAATCGTGGTGATTACACTCAATCCTTCTCTGTATGAGAAGAGACCTGCGCCCAGCAGTGGGACGATAAAAAGGTTGATAATGATGATGATGATGATGATGATAATGATAATGATGATGATGACAATGATGATGATGATAATGATAACTTTTTTTACAAAAAAAAAACAACCGACTTTCAAAAAACACTACAAAGTGAAAAATAACTAATTTCGGAAGTCGGTGTCTTTGGTTTGCGTGGGCCGTGCATATTACCCGTAGGACCGATGCCCGATGGAGCCGACGGTTTCTCGAGTGACGACCACGCACTGGAAGACGCAGCGTGGGTAAGCCCCTGACAAGGTGGACCGGCGACCTGGTGAAGTTCGCGGGAAACTGCTGGATGCGGGAAGTGTAGGACCGGTCGACCTGGAGATCCTTGTGGGAGGCCTATGTTCAGCAGTAAATGTCTTTCGGCTGAAATGATTCACTTCACCGTTGGTAAGACTCACAACTGCCTTTTTTAAAATAAAGTCTCGTATTTCCCCACAGATGGAGCCTCCGGACTTGTCCGACCGCTATCTAACGTACAGTAACGTAAGCAGTCGGCCAGCGACGCGACTCGCTCGCCCCCACACCTCAGCGGTGCCGCGACCACACACCGCACTGCGGCAGCGACAATAGAGAACGACAATCACAATTCTTGCCAGCGGGGTAATTGGGTTGTATCCTAAAAAATAATTTAATGTCCATCAGATAGATTTATAAAAAATATTGAACACGTATTTTTTATTGTTTCTTTCATTCAAATACTTAGGAAGATATATTGATTTGAAATGTCGCGTGACGTCACGCCCGACGAAGTAGCCCCCACTCCGTAACTTTCATAGGCTGTATCTCAGTAATTGTTGGTAATTTCGACAAAATAAAAAATACGGGTCTTAATTTTTTTTATTATCTATAAGACGGACTAATTTTTTTGAAGTGAAACTTCTTTACGCACGCTTGACTTGGGGAGTAAGCTGGCGAACGCGTGACGTAAGCGTTACGAAAAGTGGGGGATATAAGCACAGAGGCGCCCGTGGCGCGAGCTTGGTACTACAAGGTCTACAACGATATTTTTTTTTTTTTTCTATATAAGTAGAAGATCTATGCAAAAATATTAACTTACCAATGAAACCATGAAATAAATTTAAATATTTATAGAAAATTAATATATGTATATGTGTATACATGTATATATTGTACACACACACATATATATATATATATATATATACATACAGAAGGAGCGAAAGAAGTTTCACTTCAGTCGTGTGGTCATAAGCACACTCGTTTTTTTTTAATTTTCATACCTTGGATACTTCCCTATTGCCTACCCCACTATCAGTAGCAATCATCGACATTATAGCAATGGACATGCCGTACGCGTATAATCTGAAGTAATTTTTTGGTTTGAAAAGAGTGAGAAAAATGGCCTATGCTTTCGGTCCAGCACTGTATCTTTCCTCATAGATGCTTGATGATTGTGAGAGAGATAAAGATAGACCGAAACTTGGTTTCCTCTCTTTCTTTCGAAGTGCCAGAATTCTCATCTTCAAGGCATGTCCATTAGTATATGTCGATGGTAGCAATATATTATATTTTGACAATTGAACAGTAATCATTGCGTGATTTACATTGTTGAGCAGACACATTGTTCGTACATATGAAGCAATGGATTAACAATATGCTTCTTCAACGATCATTGCGTTATTTATATGAACGAAATGATTCTAATTGATAGTAATATTGTGTCACGCAATTAAAAAGTCGACGACAGCCTCTGTGGCGTAGTGGTAGCGAACGCGGCCGCTGCGCAAGAAGGCGCGGGTTCGATCCCTGCACAGTGCAAATATTTGTATGTGTAGTTGTGGATGTGTCGTAAGGAGAAAGCAATTAAACAAAGCCACTTGTCCTTTAGTTATTTATATTATAGTTCTAGCACAAAATGTTTTTGCGTTGGATAGTCCATTTATGCAGGAAGGATTTAGGCTATATAACATCACGCTGTGACCAATAGGAGCAGAGCATAATAAAAAAAAATGTTTTCTGTATATTATGATCTAGAAGTGTATAATGTATCTATAGAAATTGACTCTTTTGGGGTTAAAATAAACTTTACAAATAACTAACTCCACGCAAACGAAATCGCCAGCGGCGGCTAGTTTAATAAATGCGAAAGTTTCTGAGGATGTAAGTATGCGTGCTTGTTACTCTTTCACGCAAAAAATGCTGATCGGATTTGCATGAAATTTGGTACACGGGTGGATTATAACTAGGAATATAACATATAAAGGCTGTATCTGACTTCGTCACTCAAACTTCGCGAAAAGGCTACTCCGCATGTCACTAATAAAATTATGATAGTCATTTATATCGTTAATGAGCGGTTACAGAAATCACAGTGTTTAAAAAAATGTGTTGGCTCGGCTTTTGAACGTTGCAAGCGTGTCGCCACGCGTTTTTATAGGTATGATGCTGACCCCTGATGTGAACTCTATTAAATCAGCTGATAGGATAGTTTTTCGACTTTTATTCATATGGCGCTTTTTTGTGTTATTAGCGAATTAACACAAAATTTAAATCTTATTGGGTTATAAAAGTATAGCAATTACGAACGATCAAAAGTGAAAAAAATGGCATATATTTTTTTTTAAATCAGGAAAAAGCTGACAAAAAATTCCACCACTGGGGGGTTCAGAATCATGTCTTGGATCCATGGTCCTCGTTTGTGCGTCGATGTCAGATACACCCTTTAGAGTACCTAGTTTATCCAAATATTCGCATGGTTTGTATACTTGTACGGGCGAAACCGCTGTTCGCACCTAGTTAGAAATATTAACAGCACTAGTTTGGAGTACAATAAAGAATAAATAAATAATAAATAGGGATGGTTCCTGTTTAAAAAAAAATGATTCTATTTAGTCCGTCATTCAGATTATAGAGAAATATTGGATACGTATATTTTGTTTTATCAAATCAATAAAAATTGACAAATATTAAAGGCATCAAATATCAGAAGTGGTGGCTGGTAACGTCACTGCTCGCTAAAAAGTGTAGCGTGCAGTGACGTCACACGAGTTTTCAACGCAGTGCGTCGTCTTCATTTTTTGTTTTTATGAAAAAAAGAAAAAATACGTGTCTAGTATTTTTTGGAAAGCTTATTGACTGACTAATTCCCTTCTTTTTTTTTAGTCAAATACCCTGTTATTATTATTGAGTATAATTATATATATATAATTCCTCTGGATTATGTAGATACGGTTAGAAATAAATTTTAAACAAAAAAAAAAATGCACACTTGGCAAAAAAAAAGAATTAATAGGAATTATTTTTAATATTAATCTCTAAAAATTGTGATTTAATTACTAATTTAGAACTTATTATTTGTTTTGTTAAACAACAGTGAAATTGTTTTGCATTTAAAAAATCTAAACAATAAAATTCCATGATTTTATGCATGTTTTGTTTGTGATATTGTTTTTCAATTAATTTTTTATTATACACTATGTAACAAAAATCCTGTTGTTCCTTTCAGAGACATATAATTTTACCTACAAGCACATCATTAATGAAGTCGTAATTAGAAAACAGTAATCATTGTCTAGTCGAGGGGTCACAATCAAATACATATTAAAACCGACAAATTCGATTTTTTTTTAGAATATCTGATTTTATAAGTTAAATAAATTGGCGGGAACGTTCTACTTATATCTAGTTTCTTCATGCAGAATTGCAGAGCTAAGAAAACAGTTACAGATTATAAATATTAATAATTAAACATTTATTTTAATTATTTTTGTTGAACAATTTTTATAAATTACTTGCTTTATTACGTCCGTATGCCGATTCTTAAAACGTAGGTTGAAGGAACAACAGGGTTTTTGTTACATATTATGTATTTATTTTTGAAAGATATCACATATATGTCTTCGTAAGTTTGGTATAATTTTCCCTAATATAGACTTTAAATACCCTGTAGACGATTTAATATCGTTTGAAGATTGTAAAATCCGATGTGATGTGAACAGTTTGTACGCACGAATGAACTAAAACATGGTGGTCACAATCGATGTTAGATATTAGTTGTTTAGATGGAAGTCATCCCCTAGGCTTGGCGCCCATTATCGGTATTATACGTTAACTTCATGGCAATAAAGTTGAAATTTCCATTATACAATATGTAAAGAAAACCCCGTCTTACCCATAAGGATAATAAAGGTTAGGTAAACACATGACCAAATAAAACATGAAATTTTACATCATCATCATAGTAACAATATTAATGAATTTTGAAATAATCTTTTTTTCCCGCGAATTAATTCCAATTTCCCTGAAATTTGGTAATTTTTAAAAAGTGACAACACCATTTTGACGGTATTATTATAAGAGCGATGCGACCACGTGATGCTTGCCCTGCCCCCCGTCACCCGCGGAATGGTTGCCTACCGCACATGTATTAAGGTACCTCTTTTTGCGAAATAATATTAATTTTTTTAGAGGGTTTTTTTTTTTTATTTTAGCCCGGCTTTGGTATCCATTAGTAGAATCAGTTACCGATACCTAACATTACCTTCACGGATCGGACAGGGTTTTCTTTACATATTGTTTAAGATAGTACAATAACAAAAATACCGCTTCGGTATGCTTGAGGCTACTGTATCGGCAGCTTTGAGGATGCTTCGTGACCCTTCGGTACGCCGTCTCCCGCCGCGCCGAGACGTCACTCGGTGGTAGCTCGGCATCCTTAAGAACAGCTCGTCATCTCTAAGAACGTTACAACATACAAAGTCATAGTTTCCGACAGTGTGCGCTGACATGTAGGGATGCTGAAGAATCCTTTTCCTTGCCGATGCCGATAATGAGCCCCATCATGGCATCATCATCTCAGCTTTTATCCCGATTGCATCCATGGCTTTCGCGTTTGGAGCCCGGGGTCCGCTTTTCTGCACATTCTCCTCCATTTCGCGCGATCTTTAGTATCCTGTGGTGTGAGATTGTTGGCACGCATGTCTACCCCGCTTGTTCCGGCCCAGCGGAGGGGCCACGGCAAGACATTTGTTACCCACGTAACAATACATTTTCGTAAGACTTGGCCGTACCAGCTTAGGCGACTATCCTGCAGTTTCTCTGCTACTGCCACGGATGCGGGAGTTCCTGATGCGGTTTTTCCTTGTAACTCCTCGCATCCACCGCGGCATATTCATCTCCGTGACACGCAGCTCCTGCTTGTGTCGCTCAAGCACAGGCCGCGCCTCGCTGCCATGCAGGACAGGTCTAATGATGGTCTTATAGACCTGCCCCTTAACCTTAACCGGAATTACCGATAATGAGCACTAGGCCTTATGCTTACCTAAATGGTTTAATATTGTAAACAGTAGGTAAAGCGAAATATTTTGAGCCTCAACCTAACTAGTCGCATTCCAGTGATGTTATTATATTTTTAATTATATTTACATATAAAGTGGTGATGACATTACGACAATAAATTAAACATCGTTTACCTCAACACATTCTCAGTTTACCCATAAAAAAATCATGTAAATATATCCATTAGTGTAGTCACAGGAAATTATTTTTCATTTTTTACATTTTCTACATCATGTATATGTTGATAAGGAAGCGATTACAGGTTAATGACCGCCGCATCCTGCGGTACCAAACTTTAATATTAGTGGTGCCAAAAAATAACAAGTCTATACAGGACCGCGCTGTTGCCGATCGGAAAATCAAAATCAAAAGTCATTTATTCAAATTAGGCTGAGAATCAGCACTTTTTGAACGTCAATATTACATAAGACAGTCCCCCAAAACGCCCTCCCGTCGACACTTCCTAGTGCTTTCGCTGGGAAGAAGAAGTGGCGGAACAAACTCCTCAGTAGCACAGCTGTTTCTTCATTTAAAAATAACACTTGACTTTATACAATACTACGTATAGTGATGAACACGATAAAATACAACAACAATGAAATTATTTACCATATGTCAGCTACCACGCCAAAATACCAGCAAAGCAAAACAAATATATTTTTAAATGAAAATGTAATTAACTAAAAACTTAGGTGGCGGAGGTGAGTGAATCAATATTTTATAGGATGTTGTATTCCGTTTCAAATTTTATGCGATTTAGTTTATTTAAAATTTTCATTTTCTTATTTTTGATAATTGGTTTTATTCTATTGTTTAGGATTATTCCTATGAACCAGCATTGTCCGTGTTTTCATTTATTGTCGTATTATCAGCACCGCTGTATATGTATTGCTTTAGCAAATTTCTTCAGTATTATGAAAGAGGCACAATTATCGACGGCTTTTTGTGATATATGTTTGTGTGATTTATTATTTGAATTAAATAAATACTTTTTTATACAGCCATGTATGTCTTTGATTTCCAATCTCCTCGAAACTGTGAAATTTTTCCAAGCAATTATGAACCTTATTGCTTTTGACATAAAGTTGAATATCTATTACAGAAACTACTAAGTAGTAGCTAATTGTGCTTGAAAAGTTATCACGACGCACTCCTCGCCCCTTTAATCTCCAATCGGATGTACGGATGACAGCAGTATACCTAACCTAGTATGAGATTTCATTACGAGACTCGATCGTCGATATCGAGCGCGTTTGACTCATCGATGGCCCGCATCAAGATTGTAAGAACTCTCAACCAATGAAAACTCATACTAGGCATACTGGTCAAGTTACCCGAAACTGTCAAATGTTCCCAATCAACCTTGAGCTTTAATGATTTAGAGATAAAGTTGAAAATGTAATAAAAAAAACCTGACAGATTGTAGTAGCCGTCTCATCGCATAATGTCCTTTTCTCGAAATGTCCTTTCTCATAATGTCCCTTTTGTCCTTTCTGAAAATGTTCTTTTCGCAAAATGCCCTTTTGTCGAAATGTCCTTTTCGCGAAATGTCCTTTTCTTAAAATGTCCCTTTCTCAAAATATGTGCACTACAAGATTACAGCCTTTATTATTATTTTTTTTGACCAGAATGTGAATGAGGAAAAGAGAACAAAATGTTTTTAATATTCAGCTTCCTTTATTTTCATACAAAAATGATGTGATTAAAAATATTATTTTCTCAAAATAATCAGTAACAAGAAAAAGAATAATTAAAGCTGTCGTCACTAAGGAAACCTTTTATTATTATTGTTGACGAAATTTTGTTTTCAAAATAATTAACAAGATAGATTATGTCATATAGTAGATAAAAAAAAATCACATCGAAAATTTTTACTGCTTAAATAATACCATATATATCATATATAATTATATAATATTATACCTATAATAAATCTCACGTTATTTAAGCAGAGAAAGACGTAATTATATTATTTTTAGAAACCCAAACCACAGCAGATGAGAAACCCAAACCACAGCAGATGAGCAACCCAAACCACAGCAGATGAGAAACCCAAACCACAGCAGATGAGAAACCCAAACCACAGCAGATGAGCAACCCAAACCACAGCAGATGAGAAACCCAAACCACAGCAGATGAGAAACCCAAACCACAGCAGATAAGAAACCCAAACCACAGCAGATGAGAAACTCAAACCACAGCAGATGAGAAACCCAAACCACAGCAGATGAGAAACCCAAACCACAGCAGATGAGAAACTCAAACCACAGCAGATGAGAAACCCAAACCACAGCAGATGAGAAACCTAAACCATAGCAGATGAGAAACCTAAACCACAGCAGATGAGAAACCCAAACCACAGTAGATGAGAAACCCAAACCACAGTAGATGAGAAACCCAAACCACAGCAGATGAGAAACCTAAACCATAGCAGGTGAGAAACCTAAACCATAGCAGGTGAGAAACCCTAACCACAGCAGAAGACTCCAGAAAAGGCAGCTGCTCCAAAAAAGAAGGCAGATTCTAGATAGCGATGACAGCAGTGACGATAAAAAACCAAAGGTTGCTGCAAAAGCTGCCCCTAAACCTCAAACTAACCACGCTACACCAGCCAAAAAACAAATCTTCTGATGACACTGATCGTTGTCAGTGCCTTCACACGCTGTCAGTGCCGTCCCTGGCTGTCAGTGGAGTCATTCGCTGTCAGTGCCGTCACGGGCTGTCACTAGCTGTCAGTGCCGTCACTGGCTGTCACTCGCTGTCAGTGTCGTCACTGGCTGTCAGTGCCATCACTGGCTGCCACTTGCCGTCACTCACTGTCAGTGCCGTCACTGGCTGCCACCTGCCGTCACTGGCTGTCAGTGCCGTCACTGGCTGCCAGTGCTGTCACTCACTGTCAGTGCCGTCACTCGCTGTCAGTGCCGTCACTCGCTGTCAGTGTCGTCACTCGCTGTCAGTACCGTCACTCGCTGTCAGTGCCGTCACACGCTGTGAGTGCCGTCCCTGGCTGTCAGTGCAGTCACTCGCTGTCAGTGCCGTCACGGCCTGTCACTAGCTGTCAGTGTCGTCACTGGCTATCACTCGCAGTCAGTGTCGTCACTGGCTGTCAGTGCCATCACTGGCTGCCACTTGCCGTCAATCGCTGTCAGTGCCGTCACTGGCTGCCACCTGTCGTCACTGGCTGTCAGTGTCGTCACTGGCTGCCAGTGTTGTCACTCGCTGTCAGTGCCGTCACTCGCTGTCAGTGTCGTCACTCGCTGTCAGTGCCATCACTCGCTGTCAGTGCCGTCACTGGCTGCCACTTGCCGTCACTCGCTGTCAGTACCGTCACTCGCTGTCAGTGCCGTCACACGCTGTAAGTGCCGTCCCTGGCTGTCAGTGCAGTCACTCGCTGTCAGTGCCGTCACGGCCTGTCACTAGCTGTCAGTGTCGTCACTGGCTGCCAGTGCCATCACTGGCTGCCACTTGCCGTCACTCGCTGTCAGTGCCGTCACTGGATGCCACCTGCCGTCACTGGCTGTCAGTGCCGTCACTGGCTGCCAGTGCTGTCACTCGCTGTCAGTGCCTTCACACGCTGTCAGTGCCGTCCCTGGCTGTCAGTGGAGTCATTCGCTGTCAGTGCCGTCACGGGCTGTCACTAGCTGTCAGTGCCGTCACTGGCTGTCACTCGCTGTCAGTGTCGTCACTGGCTGTCAGTGCCATCACTGGCTGCCACTTGCCGTCACTCACTGTCAGTGCCGTCACTGGCTGCCACCTGCCGTCACTGGCTGTCAGTGCCGTCACTGGCTGCCAGTGCTGTCACTCACTGTCAGTGCCGTCACTCGCTGTCAGTGCCGTCACTCGCTGTCAGTGTCGTCACTCGCTGTCAGTACCGTCACTCGCTGTCAGTGCCGTCACACGCTGTGAGTGCCGTCCCTGGCTGTCAGTGCAGTCACTCGCTGTCAGTGCCGTCACGGCCTGTCACTAGCTGTCAGTGTCGTCACTGGCTATCACTCGCAGTCAGTGTCGTCACTGGCTGTCAGTGCCATCACTGGCTGCCACTTGCCGTCAATCGCTGTCAGTGCCGTCACTGGCTGCCACCTGTCGTCACTGGCTGTCAGTGTCGTCACTGGCTGCCAGTGTTGTCACTCGCTGTCAGTGCCGTCACTCGCTGTCAGTGTCGTCACTCGCTGTCAGTGCCATCACTCGCTGTCAGTGCCGTCACTGGCTGCCACTTGCCGTCACTCGCTGTCAGTACCGTCACTCGCTGTCAGTGCCGTCACACGCTGTAAGTGCCGTCCCTGGCTGTCAGTGCAGTCACTCGCTGTCAGTGCCGTCACGGCCTGTCACTAGCTGTCAGTGTCGTCACTGGCTGCCAGTGCCATCACTGGCTGCCACTTGCCGTCACTCGCTGTCAGTGCCGTCACTGGATGCCACCTGCCGTCACTGGCTGTCAGTGCCGTCACTGGCTGCCAGTGCTGTCACTCGCTGTCAGTGCCGTCACTCGCTGTCAGTGTCGTCACTCGCTGTCAGTGCCATCACTCGCTGTCAGTGCCGTCACTGGCTGCCACTTGCCGTCACTCGCTGTCAGTACCGTCACACGCTGTGAGTGCCGTCCCTGGCTGTCAGTGCCATCACTGGCTGTCAGTGCCGTCACTGGCTGCCAGTGCTCTCACTCGCTGTCAGTGCCGTCACTCGCTGTCAGTGCTGTCACTCACTGCCAGTGTCGTCACTCGCTGTCAGTGCCATCACTCGCTGTCAGTGCCGTCACTGGCTGCCACTTGCTGTCACTGGCTGCCACTTGCTGTCACTCGCTGTCAGTACCGTCACTCGCTGTCAGTGCCGTCACACGCTGTGAGTGCCGTCCCTGGCTGTCAGTGCAGTCACTCGCTGTCAGTGCCGTCACAGGCTGTCACTAGCTGTCAGTGTCGTCACTGGCTGTCAGTCGCTGTCAGTGCCGTCACTCGCTGTCAGTGCCGTCACTGGCTGCCACTTGCCGTCACTCGCTGTCAGTACCGTCACTGGCTGCCACTTGCCGTCACTCGCTGTCAGTGCCGTCACTCGCTGTCAGTGCCGTCACACGCTGTCAGTGCCGCCCCTGGCTGTCAGAGCAGTCACTCGCTGTCAGTGCCGTCACGGACTGTCACTAGCTGTCAGTGTCGTCACTGGCTGCCACTCGCCGTCAATCGATTACTGTCGCTGTCAGTGCCGTCACTGGCTGCCACTCGCTGTCAGTGCAGTCACTCGCTGTCAGTACCGTCACTCGCTGTCAGTGCCGTCACCTGCTGTCAGTGCCGTCTCTCTCTCTGTCAGTGCCGTCACTGGCTGTCAGAGCAGTCACTCGCTGTCATTCGCCGTCACTCGCTGTCACTTGCCGTAACTGGCTGTCGGTGCCGTCACTTGCTGTCAGTGGCGTTACTGGTTGTCACTAGCTGTCAACCGAATTCCTCGCGGGCGGAAAGTTAGTCAATAAAATAAACAATTAATATAAAAATAATTAAATTATGATCAAATATAATAAATATGAACATAGACAAATACACAAAAAAAAAAACATAATTTAATACGGATAAAATCCATCAAAGCTCCAAATAGCTTTGGGGAAGAATGTGTTAGTAAAGATGGAAAATTAGTTGGGACCGGGATATGTAACTTAGGAAGACGACTATACAGATCATGGGCTGGGTTATTATTGGAGCACTGGAAAATATATCCAATGAACCTTCATCCAGTCCACATTCACAGAGCGATGTGTCTCTGACCCGGATTTTGTGGAGGAATACCGGGGAACAATAATGGCCTAGACGATAAATAGAAGATATTACCCTCTTTGAGGTTTTTTTATATGGGTAAAACCAAGGTTTGGGTGTAACATTAGGCTGTATTGCGTGATAAAAAGCATCTTTCCGCTTACTTTTATTTTGCCACTGCACCTGCCATGAGGATAGCAAGTCAGATTTATATATTACTATAGATTACATTACATTACTTCTCGTCCGTAATACCGCAGTGTCTCAAGACAAAAGTCTTCGACCAGTGTGTGTTGCCAGTGATGACTTATGGAATTGAGATGTGGTCGCTAACAATGGGCCTTATAAGAACGCTCAAACTCACTCAAAGGGCAATGGAGAGGGCTATGCTTGGGGTTTCACTGCGCGATCGAATCAGGAATGAGGATATCCGCAGAAGAACGAGAGTAACCGACATAGGCCGAAGAATTGCAACACTAAAGTGGCAGTGGGCACGACACATTGCCCGTAGGACCGATGCCCGATGGGGCCGACGGGTTCTCGAGTGGCGACCACGCACCGGAAGACGTAGCGTGGGTAGGCCCTCGACAAGGTGGACCGACGACCTGGTGTAGGTCGCGGGAAACCGCTGGATGCGGGAGGCGCAGGACCGGTCGTCATGGAGAACCTTGGGGGAGGCCTATGTCCAGCAGTGGACGTCTTTCGGCTGAAATGATGATGATGATGATGATAGAACATTGAACTTATACGCAATCAGACAGAATTAGTTTTTTGACAGGTGTCAAAAACCGACATTATATATTAGGGTGTTATGTAATGTTCCGATGAAAGTAGGTACACGCCCATCGCATGCCTAATAACATTTTTGCCTCCTATAATTTGTCAGAATGACAAAATAAAAAAGCCACATAGATTTGACATAGATAGTAACTAATATTTCGTTTTCTTTCATATTTTTCTGCAAAATTCTTGAAGTAAAATGACTCTAGTTGACGCTATATTGAAAGCGAAACCTCACGAAGCAGCAAAGTATTCCTCACCACCACCAGAAGTTGTACCTGTTCAGGAAGTCAAGATAAAGCCAGTAAATAAGGTATGAGAGTGGCGGTTCGTCAGATAAGTAATCGCTACTTGTAAAGGTTTTCTCGGTGGTAGGCCATAACATCGGCAGACAAAGTCTTCATAAATGCGGAGATCCGCAGAAGAACGAGAGTAACCGACATAGCCTGCTGAATTGCAACACTTAAGTGGAAGTAGGCCGGGCACATTGCCCGTAGGACCGATGCCCGATGGGGCCGACGGGTTCTCGAGTGGCGACCACGCACCGGAAGACGCAGCGTGGATAGACCCCCGATAAGGTGGACCGACGACCTGGTGAAGGTCGCGGGAAACCGCTGGATATGAGAGGCGCTGGA
Organism: Sesamia inferens; assembly: GCA_037179545.1. Lineage (NCBI taxonomy): Eukaryota > Metazoa > Arthropoda > Insecta > Lepidoptera > Noctuidae > Sesamia > Sesamia inferens. The sequence continues at coordinate 6,414,640 of CM073947.1, forward strand.
CCGGTCGTCGTGAAGATCCTTGGCGGAGGCCTATGTCCAGGGATGGACGTCTTTTGGCTGAATTGATGATTATTATGACCATGCGCAAGCAAGCCGCATTCTTGGTGCTTAGGGTATAGGGTAGCTCCATCTTAGTAATGATGATTGCGGGGAGGCTGAACTGCCCCTTCATCTGGCATTGTTCCAGCAAACTTCGGGAACACTGTTGGAGCTGCTGAACCTTGGACAAAACTATCTTTGCATTGTGTAGATTCAATTTCTTAGTATTGTATGTACAATACAATGTAAAGTAATGTAAAAAGTAATGTAAAAAGTACACAATGTACTTGCTGAAAGCATCTATTTGTTGGGTTAGTCTTTTTTGTTGTTGTTTTTTTTTTTGTGTTTTTCCATAATGGACGCTCTTAGCGTACAATATATTTCTGCATCGTTCTCACACGATTGATTTCAAAATGGATGATGTAATCAAATATTTGTATCAATAGCTAGATAATTTAAAAGAGTGTCCATGAAGTTTCTTGCCCGTTCTTCTCCATAGGTACCTACTCTTTGGAATGGGCGACTAGCTTCACCTTACTGACTGACCGACCTTCTGACAATTTAAAAGTGCCTGTAACTGGTTTATTTGAAATAAATGCTTTGATTTGATTTGATTTGAAATACGTTGTTTTAGCATTGTCGGAGAGAGGGTATTAATTTTATTTTATACTAGCTACGCACCGCGGTTTCACCCGCGTAGGTTTCGATATGGTTTTTTTTTGTATGCTCCGTTCCTATTGGTCGCAGCGTGACGTTATATAGCCTAAAGCCTTCCTGGATTAATGGACTATCCAACGCAAAAAGATTTTTCAAATCAGACCAGTACTTCCTGAGATTAGCCCGTTTAAATAAACAAACAAACTCTTCAGCTTTATACATTATGTTAAGAAAATCCTGTCCGACCCGTGAAGGTGTTGATAGGTATCGATAACTGATTCTACTAATGGATACAAATCCGGGCTAAACTTAAAAAAAAATCCCCCTAAAAAAATAAATATTATTTCGCAAAAAGAGGTAACTTAATAAATGTGCGTTTTGCACCCTTCCGCGGGCGGCGGGCGGCAGGGCACGCGGCACGTGATCGCATTGCTATTCGCTCATAACAATACCGGTGTTGTCACTTTTTTAAAAATTACCAAATTTCGGGGAAGTTGGAATTAATTCGTGGGAAAAAAAAGATTATTTCAAAATTCATTTGTATTGGTACTATGATGATTACGTAAAATTTTATATTATATTTGGTCATGTGTTTACCTAACCTTTATTATCCTTATGGGTCGGACAGGGTTTTCTTAACATACTTTATGTTAGCATAGATTACACTGATTATTATTAATTATTAAGTATTTCTACAACGTTATTTTTATTTCATACGAAACCTGAATATAGTTTGTCCAGAATAAGCAACTGAATCAAATCCAATCATTTTTACACCATGATATATTGTTCCCAAATACATTTAGAAATTGTTGCAGTGTGGTTACCGAGTCCACAACTCAGCTGACGTTAGATCATAGTACTAGGTGCGTGAGACAGGGGCCCCCGCGCCGCGCCGCAGCAGGCGCGGCCGAGCGATCGGTAAGTTGACCATATTTTTGTAGGGACAATCAGGTAAGATAACAAGCTCTTAACTTTGTGGTTCTTCATGATATCTTTTTGAAATTTTATACGTAGTTTTTTTTTTTATAAATTATAAACCAGCGCTTGACCGCAATCCCACCTGATGGTAAGCAGTAATGCGATCGTTGATGGTAAACCGCGCTAGTTTATTAAGAGCCTATTCACTCTAGCCTTGAAGACACTCAAATTGTAATGTGACGGAAACACCGACGCCGGCAAATTGTTCCAGTCCCTCGATGTACGCGGTATAAAGGAGGAAGCAAAAAAAGCGTTTTGCTTCCTCCTTTATACCGCGTACATCGAGGGACTGGAACAATTTGCCGGCGTCGGTGTTTCCGTCACATTACAATTTGAGTGTCTTCAAGGCTAGAGTGAATAGGCTCTTAATAAACTAGCGCGGTTTACCATCAACGATCGCATTACTGCTTACCATCAGGTGGGATTGCGGTCAAGCGCTGGTTTATAATTTATAAAAAAAAAAACTACGTATAAAATTTCAAAAAGATATCATGAAGAACCACAAAGTTAAGAGCTTGTTATCTTACCTGATTGTCCCTACAAAAATATGGTCAACTTACCGATCGCTCGGCCGCGCCTGCTGCGGCGCGGCGCGGGGGCCCCTGTCTCACGCACCTAGTACTATGATCTAACGTCAGCTGAGTTGTGGACTCGGTAACCACACTGCAACAATTTCTAAATGTATTTGGGAACAATATATCATGGTGTAAAAATGATTGGATTTGATTCAGTTGCTTATTCTGGACAAACTATATTCAGGTTTCGTATGAAATAAAAATAACGTTGTAGAAATACTTAATAATTAATAATAATCAGTGTAATCTATGCTAACATAAAGTATGTTAAGAAAACCCTGTCCGACCCATAAGGATAATAAAGGTTAGGTAAACACATGACCAAATATAATATAAAATTTTACGTAATCATCATAGTACCAATACAAATGAATTTTGAAATAATCTTTTTTTTCCCACGAATTAATTCCAACTTCCCCGAAATTTGGTAATTTTTAAAAAAGTGACAACACCGGTATTGTTATGAGCGAATAGCAATGCGATCACGTGCCGCGTGCCCTGCCGCCCGCCGCCCGCGGAAGGGTGCAAAACGCACATTTATTAAGTTACCTCTTTTTGCGAAATAATATTTATTTTTTTAGGGGGATTTTTTTTTAAGTTTAGCCCGGATTTGTATCCATTAGTAGAATCAGTTATCGATACCTATCAACACCTTCACGGGTCGGACAGGATTTTCTTAACATAATGTATAAAGCTGAAGAGTTTGTTTGTTTATTTAAACGGGCTAATCTCAGGAAGTACTGGTCTGATTTGAAAAATCTTTTTGCGTTGGATAGTCCATTAATCCAGGAAGGCTTTAGGCTATATAACGTCACGCTGCGACCAATAGGAACGGAGCATACAAAAAAAAACCATATCGAAACCTACGCGGGTGAAACCGCGGTGCGTAGCTAGTATAAAATAAAATTAATACCCTCTCTCCGACAATGCTAAAACAACGTATTTCAAATCAAATCAAATCAAAGCATTTATTTCAAATAAACCAGTTACAGGCACTTTTAAATTGTCAGAAGGTCGGTCAGTCAGTAAGGTGAAGCTAGTCGCCCATTCCAAAGAGTAGGTACCTATGGAGAAGAACGGGCAAGAAACTTCATGGACACTCTTTTAAATTATCTAGCTATTGATACAAATATTTGATTACATCATCCATTTTGAAATCAATCGTGTGAGAACGATGCAGAAATATATTGTACGCTAAGAGCGTCCATTATGGAAAAACACAAAAAAAAAAACAACAACAAAAAAGACTAACCCAACAAATAGATGCTTTCAGCAAGTACATTGTGTACTTTTTACATTACTTTTTACATTACTTTACATTGTATTGTACATACAATACTAAGAAATTGAATCTACACAATGCAAAGATAGTTTTGTCCAAGGTTCAGCAGCTCCAACAGTGTTCCCGAAGTTTGCTGGAACAATGCCAGATGAAGGGGCAGTTCAGCCTCCCCGCAATCATCATTACTAAGATGGAGCTACCCTATACCCTAAGCACCAAGAATGCGGCTTGCTTGCGCATGGTCATAATAATCATCAATTCAGCCAAAAGACGTCCATCCCTGGACATAGGCCTCCGCCAAGGATCTTCACGACGACCGGTCCAGCGCCTCTCATATCCAGCGGTTTCCCGCGACCTTCACCAGGTCGTCGGTCCACCTTATCGGGGGTCTATCCACGCTGCGTCTTCCGGTGCGTGGTCGCCACTCGAGAACCCGTCGGCCCCATCGGGCATCGGTCCTACGGGCAATGTGCCCGGCCTACTTCCACTTAAGTGTTGCAATTCAGCAGGCTATGTCGGTTACTCTCGTTCTTCTGCGGATCTCCGCATTTATGAAGACTTTGTCTGCCGATGTTATGGCCTACCACCGAGAAAACCTTTACAAGTAGCGATTACTTATCTGACGAACCGCCACTCTCATACCTTATTTACTGGCTTTATCTTGACTTCCTGAACAGGTACAACTTCTGGTGGTGGTGAGGAATACTTTGCTGCTTCGTGAGGTTTCGCTTTCAATATAGCGTCAACTAGAGTCATTTTACTTCAAGAATTTTGCAGAAAAATATGAAAGAAAACGAAATATTAGTTACTATCTATGTCAAATCTATGTGGCTTTTTTATTTTGTCATTCTGACAAATTATAGGAGGCAAAAATGTTATTAGGCATGCGATGGGCGTGTACCTACTTTCATCGGAACATTACATAACACCCTAATATATAATGTCGGTTTTTGACACCTGTCAAAAAACTAATTCTGTCTGATTGCGTATAAGTTCAATGTTCTATCATCATCATCATCATCATTTCAGCCGAAAGACGTCCACTGCTGGACATAGGCCTCCCCCAAGGTTCTCCATGACGACCGGTCCTGCGCCTCCCGCATCCAGCGGTTTCCCGCGACCTACACCAGGTCGTCGGTCCACCTTGTCGAGGGCCTACCCACGCTACGTCTTCCGGTGCGTGGTCGCCACTCGAGAACCCGTCGGCCCCATCGGGCATCGGTCCTACGGGCAATGTGTCGTGCCCACTGCCACTTTAGTGTTGCAATTCTTCGGCCTATGTCGGTTACTCTCGTTCTTCTGCGGATATCCTCATTCCTGATTCGATCGCGCAGTGAAACCCCAAGCATAGCCCTCTCCATTGCCCTTTGAGTGAGTTTGAGCGTTCTTATAAGGCCCATTGTTAGCGACCACATCTCAATTCCATAAGTCATCACTGGCAACACACACTGGTCGAAGACTTTTGTCTTGAGACACTGCGGTATTACGGACGAGAAGTAATGTAATGTAATCTATAGTAATATATAAATCTGACTTGCTATCCTCATGGCAGGTGCAGTGGCAAAATAAAAGTAAGCGGAAAGATGCTTTTTATCACGCAATACAGCCTAATGTTACACCCAAACCTTGGTTTTACCCATATAAAAAAACCTCAAAGAGGGTAATATCTTCTATTTATCGTCTAGGCCATTATTGTTCCCCGGTATTCCTCCACAAAATCCGGGTCAGAGACACATCGCTCTGTGAATGTGGACTGGATGAAGGTTCATTGGATATATTTTCCAGTGCTCCAATAATAACCCAGCCCATGATCTGTATAGTCGTCTTCCTAAGTTACATATCCCGGTCCCAACTAATTTTCCATCTTTACTAACACATTCTTCCCCAAAGCTATTTGGAGCTTTGATGGATTTTATCCGTATTAAATTATGTTTTTTTTTTTGTGTATTTGTCTATGTTCATATTTATTATATTTGATCATAATTTAATTATTTTTATATTAATTGTTTATTTTATTGACTAACTTTCCGCCCGCGAGGAATTCGGTTGACAGCTAGTGACAACCAGTAACGCCACTGACAGCAAGTGACGGCACCGACAGCCAGTTACGGCAAGTGACAGCGAGTGACGGCGAATGACAGCGAGTGACTGCTCTGACAGCCAGTGACGGCACTGACAGAGAGAGAGACGGCACTGACAGCAGGTGACGGCACTGACAGCGAGTGACGGTACTGACAGCGAGTGACTGCACTGACAGCGAGTGGCAGCCAGTGACGGCACTGACAGCGACAGTAATCGATTGACGGCGAGTGGCAGCCAGTGACGACACTGACAGCTAGTGACAGTCCGTGACGGCACTGACAGCGAGTGACTGCTCTGACAGCCAGGGGCGGCACTGACAGCGTGTGACGGCACTGACAGCGAGTGACGGCACTGACAGCGAGTGACGGCAAGTGGCAGCCAGTGACGGTACTGACAGCGAGTGACGGCAAGTGGCAGCCAGTGACGGCACTGACAGCGAGTGACGGCACTGACAGCGACTGACAGCCAGTGACGACACTGACAGCTAGTGACAGCCTGTGACGGCACTGACAGCGAGTGACTGCACTGACAGCCAGGGACGGCACTCACAGCGTGTGACGGCACTGACAGCGAGTGACGGTACTGACAGCGAGTGACAGCAAGTGGCAGCCAGTGACAGCAAGTGGCAGCCAGTGACGGCACTGACAGCGAGTGATGGCACTGACAGCGAGTGACGACACTGGCAGTGAGTGACAGCACTGACAGCGAGTGACGGCACTGACAGCGAGTGAGAGCACTGGCAGCCAGTGACGGCACTGACAGCCAGTGATGGCACTGACAGCCAGGGACGGCACTCACAGCGTGTGACGGTACTGACAGCGAGTGACGGCAAGTGGCAGCCAGTGACGGCACTGACAGCGAGTGATGGCACTGACAGCGAGTGACGACACTGACAGCGAGTGACGGCACTGACAGCGAGTGACAGCACTGGCAGCCAGTGACGGCACTGACAGCCAGTGACGGCAGGTGGCATCCAGTGACGGCACTGACAGCGAGTGACGGCAAGTGGCAGCCAGTGATGGCACTGGCAGCCAGTGACGACACTGACAGCTAGTGACAGGCCGTGACGGCACTGACAGCGAGTGACTGCACTGACAGCCAGGGACGGCACTTACAGCGTGTGACGGCACTGACAGCGAGTGACGGTACTGACAGCGAGTGACGGCAAGTGGCAGCCAGTGACGGCACTGACAGCGAGTGATGGCACTGACAGCGAGTGACGACACTGACAGCGAGTGACGGCACTGACAGCGAGTGACAACACTGGCAGCCAGTGACGACACTGACAGCCAGTGACGACAGGTGGCAGCCAGTGACGGCACTGACAGCGATTGACGGCAAGTGGCAGCCAGTGATGGCACTGACAGCCAGTGACGACACTGACTGCGAGTGATAGCCAGTGACGACACTGACAGCTAGTGACAGGCCGTGACGGCACTGACAGCGAGTGACTGCACTGACAGCCAGGGACGGCACTCACAGCGTGTGACGGCACTGACAGCGAGTGACGGTACTGACAGCGAGTGACGACACTGACAGCGAGTGACGGCACTGACAGCGAGTGACGGCACTGACAGTGAGTGACAGCACTGGCAGCCAGTGACGGCACTGACAGCCAGTGACGGCAGGTGGCAGCCAGTGACGGCACTGACAGTGAGTGACGGCAAGTGGCAGCCAGTGATGGCACTGACAGCCAGTGACGACACTGACAGCGAGTGACAGCCAGTGACGGCACTGACAGCTAGTGACAGCCCGTGACGGCACTGACAGCGAATGACTCCACTGACAGCCAGGGACGGCACTGACAGCGTGTGAAGGCACTGACAGCGAGTGACAGCACTGGCAGCCAGTGACGGCACTGACAGCCAGTGACGGCAGGTGGCATCCAGTGACGGCACTGACAGCGAGTGACGGCAAGTGGCAGCCAGTGATGGCACTGGCAGCCAGTGACGACACTGACAGCTAGTGACAGGCCGTGACGGCACTGACAGCGAGTGACTGCACTGACAGCCAGGGACGGCACTTACAGCGTGTGACGGCACTGACAGCGAGTGACGGTACTGACAGCGAGTGACGGCAAGTGGCAGCCAGTGACGGCACTGACAGCGAGTGATGGCACTGACAGCGAGTGACGACACTGACAGCGAGTGACGGCACTGACAGCGAGTGACAACACTGGCAGCCAGTGACGACACTGACAGCCAGTGACGACAGGTGGCAGCCAGTGACGGCACTGACAGCGATTGACGGCAAGTGGCAGCCAGTGATGGCACTGACAGCCAGTGACGACACTGACTGCGAGTGATAGCCAGTGACGACACTGACAGCTAGTGACAGGCCGTGACGGCACTGACAGCGAGTGACTGCACTGACAGCCAGGGACGGCACTCACAGCGTGTGACGGCACTGACAGCGAGTGACGGTACTGACAGCGAGTGACGACACTGACAGCGAGTGACGGCACTGACAGCGAGTGACGGCACTGACAGTGAGTGACAGCACTGGCAGCCAGTGACGGCACTGACAGCCAGTGACGGCAGGTGGCAGCCAGTGACGGCACTGACAGTGAGTGACGGCAAGTGGCAGCCAGTGATGGCACTGACAGCCAGTGACGACACTGACAGCGAGTGACAGCCAGTGACGGCACTGACAGCTAGTGACAGCCCGTGACGGCACTGACAGCGAATGACTCCACTGACAGCCAGGGACGGCACTGACAGCGTGTGAAGGCACTGTGGGTAACTTTGGTTCTTCTACGGAGCTCCTCATTTCTGATTCTATCACGCAGAGAAACTCCCACATTGCCGGTAGGATTGCCCGATGAGGTCGACGGGTTCTCGAGTAGCGACCATGCACCGGAAGACGCAGCGTGGGTAGGCCTCCGACTAGGTGGACCGACGACCTGGTGAAGGTCGCGGGAAACCGCTCGATGCGGGAGGCGCAGGACCAGTCGTCGTGGAGACCCTTGGGGGAGGCCATTCAGCTGAAATGATGAAGATTATGATGATGATAATGAAAAGGACAGAGAATTAGTTTAGACCTGTCAAATTAGGATACTCCATAGTATGACGTCACATACTATGGATTGGCTTATTTTTAGTAACATGGTTACTAAAAATAAGCCAATCTACGTCAGGCGCGGACTAATTTGACGGAACTAAACTGACTCAACATTATCTTGAGATAGGGGGTTTCTATGACGTGTTAAAACCACCATTATTCCAGTGTCAGGCAAAGAAGGAGCTACACAGGATGAATATCGCTATCCCTTTTTCACAACAGAACCATGATGGTTTAAACACGCCATAGTAGGGCCCAAGAGCGTTTTGGCTTCGTAAGGTACTTTCTGATTTCCGTTACTTTTTTTTTATATATACAATCCCCCTTATTCATAAAAACTGCTTAAAGTTAACTAGTGATTAGCGATTCTTTAACCATACATTTTTGACCTTTTAACGTCACTTAACTTAAATCATCCTTTATAAATAAACACCACAGTGTTTAAGGGGTTTATTCATAATCGATTATTAAAGTTAAGTGACGTGCAAGCGTCTAAAATGTATGTTTAAAAAATCGCTAATCACTAGTTAACTTTAAGCAGCGTTCATGAATAAGGAGGAATATGTAAAGAAAACCCGGTCCGATCCGTGAAGGTATTGTTAGGTATCGGTAACTGATTCTACTAATGGATACTAAAGCCGGGGTAAAATAAAAAAGAAAAACCCTCTAAAAAAATAAATATTATTTCGCAAAAAGAGGTAACTTAATACATGTGCGGTAGGCAACCCTTCCGCGGATGACGGGGGGCAGGGCAAGCATCACGTGGTCGCATCGCTCTTATAATAATACCGCCAAAATGGTGTTGTCACTTTTAAAAAATTACCAAATTTAGGGGAAGTTGGAATTAATTCGCGGGAAAAAAAGATTATTTCAAAAACATACTGTTTACGAAACCTCAACCACGTATTATATACAGTATGTTAAGAAAACCCTGTCCGACCCATAAGGATAATAAAGGTTAGGTAAACACATGACCAAATAAAATATAAAATTTTACGTAATCATCATAGTACCAACACAAATGAATTTTGAAATTATCTTTTTTTCCCGCGAATTAATTCCAACTTCCCCGACATTTGGTAATTTTAAAAAAAGTGACAACACCGGTATTATTATGAGCGAATAGCGATGCGACCACGTGCCACGTGCTCTGTCGCCCGCCGCCCGCGGAAGGGTGGTTAACGCACATTTATTAGGTTGCCTCTTTTTGCGAAATAATATTTATTTTTTTAGGGGGATTTTTTTTAAGTTTAGCCCGGTTTTGTATGCATTAGTAGAATCAGTTATCGATACCTAACAACATCTTCACGGGTCGGACAGGGTTTTCTTAACATACTGTATATAAAATTTCTAAAAGCTATCATGAAAAATCACAAAGTTAATATGAGTTATTATGATACCTGGTTGTTCCAAAAAAAATATGGTCAATGCGCTGCTCGCCCGCTCTCGACTGCAACGGCGCGGCGCGGCGAGACACTATGATCCGCTGTGAACTGTGTTGTAACCACACTGCATCATTTTTTAAATATATTTGGGAAAAAATATAACATGGCGTAAAAATTATTGGAATCAATTCAGTTGCTTATTCCGAACAAACTATATTCAGGTTTCGAATAAAGAAAAAATAAATTTGTATATATAACTTGTTTTTATTTTTAATTGTGTTTAACTTATTATATTTATTTTTTGTCGGAATCTTACTAACTAAAAACCACGCACGCACCACATTTGGTCCACTTACCTTAAAACTTTGTAGGATTCCCTACGACACTTTTCGACAATCACTAAAACGTTAAGATTACTTAACAGTTAACAATAGTTCCCATACTAATTAGTACTTATTCGAGGTTAACCTCTTTAGATGTAAGTAGTTAATTACCACGTCGCGACACTTCCAAATTAATCCTTACTAAAATTATAAATCGGAAAGTGAGTTTCTTTGTTTGTTTGTTCCGCTTTCACGCCGCAACTACTGAACCTATTACATACTTTAAAATTTTGGAGACGTAAAGTTAGAAGTCAGGATCTCGGAAAAAATTTATATTCCCGAGGGAAACAAAACTATTGTCAGCTTTATGCCAGTTTGGCAATAGATGGCGCTGTGTGTCGTTTAAAACAAGTTAATATATTGCAAACAAATATGCACATGTAAACGTAGAAGATAAATGATAGGATAATTAATCCACGAAAATGAGGAATTTACAAAGCGCGATGTAACCAAATTCCACGCAGGGGAAGACGCGGGCGGAAAGCTAGTCTTAAATAATGGAATTTATTAACCTCTAGAATGGAATTTGTGGCGGCAACGTGCCTACCACGAAAGATTTTGAATAAGATTCAAGTGGCCTGTATAGAATGATGCATTCGGAGTATATCCCTCTGATTAAAGTGCTACAAGCAACAAACCATGTACCTCCAACCTTCAGATGCGGAGTTCGTAGACCACCAGAGCAGATCACGAGAAGGCACAATTCACTTGCAGACTAACTTTATTAATTTAGAATTTTGAGGCCTAAATCCTTCCGGGGTAACTTTAAATACTTAAAACTAAGTAATTAAATTTTTATGACCGTTAAAAGATCGTGGCCATGACTCACTAGCTTGCCAGTTCGATAGGGAGTGTGTTCGTCACGCCGTTCGGTGATCGGCGTGACTTTATGTTTTCGGCAGCGTTCTCCACCGATAAACACAAAAATCAGAGAAGATATTCAACAGAATTATTTGCAGAATCGAATATATCTTTCAATTCCAACTTAGTTATACGGTTTCCAACAATCCAACTACATAATGTTATACATAAATGCAAAAGTATGTGAATATTTGTGGATATTTTTTACTTTTTCACGCAAAAACTACTCAACGGATTTCGATGAAAATCGGCCCACAGATAGTTTATAATCAGGAATAACACTTAGAAACTTTTTATCCCAATATTCCCGGGGTTTTCTTAGACGGGTGAAACTGCGAGGGATGGGTTCTTATAATATCCGGACCTTTATTCAGGGTGTACCTGAAGCTAGGTGTGCAAGATGGAGCAGTACTAGGCGAGATATGCGTGGAGCTCTTCACCGACACTTGTCCTAACACCTGTCTCCTGTTCCTGGAACTGGTGGATGGAGATCCTAATGGCTATGGCTACGTGAACACTTCCTTCTTCAGGTAAGGCTGCTATATTGACCATGAAAGATAGAAAAACTTTGTAATGACTGTTGTTGTTTAGGTAGAAAAAAAATTCTCTAAGGTATTTGTAAATACCTGTGTACACCACAATAACGGCGGTAAATACCCTCTTTGATAAGTGGCTAGAGCGGCGCCACGGTTCCCTCACCTTCCACCTGACATAGGTCCTCACCGGACACGGGGAGGTTCTTGTTTCGGATAAGGAGGGTGGGGATAGCCATGAGGACTCGGTGGAGCATACAGTGGAGGTCTGTCCGGCTTGGGTGGAGCACCGCCACGTCCTCGTGGCGGAGATCGGCGGCGGTCTAGCCCTGGTCCAGGCCATGGTCCGGAGCAAGAGTGCATGGCAAGCCGTCATCTCCTTCTGCGAAACAGTGATACTGGCATAAGAAGAGGCGCAACGCGTCAGGGAGCGGGAATCTCAGTGCCCTCACGCCACTAGCCGCCGCAGAAGACACCCTGGTCGGAATAATAAATTATAAGTAAATCCAATCGTTTAAGTTAGCTTTGTCTCAACTTTCTCATTTGACAGCTGTAACATTCCAATTATGATCCAGTTATGGTAAAATCAAAAGGGTGTTTTGAAGTCCCACCACCGTCTTTGGGACCCAAATCTACCTCACCTGCCAGACGGTGCACCAGCTGACCTACAGACGGGGCTCTGACGCCGGCTTTCCCTTCGGGGTTGTGTGGTCAGACGACAGTCGCATGCATAAGAGCAGAACAAGGCAAACCATTAACAGGAAAAGAAGAAATGCACGTGTCACAGTTAGGGTGCCGCCGCAAAACGGCGCGCACGAGCCTCGCCTGACTTCTGTGACCTGTGGGCTAGGGCTACCGTGTCTGCCACTAGATGTTCGTATGGCAACCGGGACCAACGGCTTAACGTGCTTTCCGAGCCACGACCAGACCAATGCAAATATTCATATTCATGCATACAAATATTTGCACTGTGCGGGGATCGAACCCACGCCTCCTTGCGCAACGGCCGCGTTCGCTACCGCTACGCCAGGGAGGCTGTCAAGTGGTGCCATAGACATTATGGGACCTTTATTTTTTTTTTATTGCCTCACTGGTGAACCAGTCTGGGTAGTGCCGGACTTTTTCGGCTAAATACCCACTCCTGCCTTTGCTCAAATCAAATCATTTATTTCAAATAAACCAGTTACAGGCACTTTTGAATTGTCAGAAGGTCGGTCAGTCAGTAAGGTGAAGCTAGTCGCCCATTCCAAAGAGTAGGTACCTAATATTGTACGCTAAGAGCGCCCATTATGGAAAACACACAAAAAAAAAAAAACAAAAAGTCTTTTAGATACTTTACAGCAAGTACCTTGTGCTCACACGTGTGCCATGCAATTATATTATAACAATACTAAGAAATTGAATCTACACAATGCAAAGATAGTTTTGTCCAAGGTTCAGCAGCTCCAACAGTGTTCCCGAATGCTAAGTTTAGCTCCTGTGTAGCTGTACCAGTGCCGAATGCCCCTGTCAGCGATGCAATTCCGTAACGTACAATATGCTTGGCTACATAGTGTGTACTGGCTTTGAGTAAAAAAAAAAAAACAAACAATTACAAATTAAAACTCAGTGTCCCTCTGACTTCATTTGTTTTATGCATTGCCGTCTGTTAGGTGTTTAAAAGTTTTTGGACGAATTATGGGACCTTGGTACGGCCAGGGCGCCGCAACATGGAACCATTGCTGCAGCCACAGCTTATTTACTAACTCCAACAAACGCTATTAGACAGCCAAATCTCAAATCACTTTTGTCTACGTAAATGAAAGGTCTTTTGTATTGAGGAAAATTTTATTACTACATAGTTATATCACGCCTGTGTTAGAATAGTATCACGTTTAACGTTTGTATATACACACATCAAAAGTGTCTAGGGATTAAGCATTTTTATGCGGATTTCTTGAGATTGAGATGTGGCTTTGTAATAAATTTATGATTTTATAAATTTATATGGATCCTTTTTGGTGCATTTCATAATTTGAATCAGGAACTGTGAATCAAAGTCGAGTAAAAGATGAAAATCAGCTGTCAATATTTTTCCTATAAAAACATACAACGCATTGAAGACATTATTAGTGCTACTGTTTCCCTACTACTGATTAAAACCAACGTTATTATGGAGCGGCGACGTCATTTAAGCAGGGAAGAAATGCTCAGAGCCGTGGGAATGATAGAAGCTGGTTCCCGGCAACGTACTGTGGCTTTAGCTCTGAATACAAGTCAGAGTGTTATCAGTCGACTTTGGACACGTTACCGAAGCACTGGTACCGTGGCTGAGCGCCATGGAGGACGGTATCGCTGCACCACACGGAGACAAGACCGATACATTCAAATCTTAACTCGAAGAGCTCCAACAATAACCGCCATGATGTTAGCCGTGAGGCTTCATCACTCTTCAGGGAACTTAATTAGCGACCAAACAGTCAGAAACCGCTTGCATGAAGTGAACCTTCATTCCCGAAGACCGCTACGGGTACCACCTATAGCAATGCACAATCGTAGGATTCGATATCAATGGGCTCTTGAACACAGAAATTGGGCAGAAGAACAATGGCGTTTCGTGTGCTTTTCTGATGAGTCTCGTTTTGGTATGAGACCGGATACAAGACGTATACGGCACTGGAGAACCCCTGGACGCCAACAGCGATTAAAATCCTGCCAGGAAGTCCATCCTTATAGTGGTGGAACCATCATGGTATGGGCGGGTATTTGGATCGGCGGAAGAACTGAGTTGATTTGGATCAGAGGCAACCTCAACGCTCAAATTTATGCTGAGACGATTGTATCAGACGTCATCGTTCCTCTACAAGTGCAAATCGGTCCCTTATTTCGGTTAATGCATGATAATGCACGACCGCACACCGCAAGAGTTGTAAGACAGACTCTCGCCGCAGCTAACATCAATGTCCTGCCCTGGCCTGCTCAGTCGCCAGACTTGAACCCGATTGAGCATGCATGGGATATGCTACAGAGAAGAGCTCTGCCGAATATGGAGGGTATCCAGTCGCAAGAAGACCTTTTTTTGTTGTTGCAACGAACATGGGCGGCCATTCCACAGCGTGATTTGGATGAACTCATTTTGAGTATGCCAAACCGATGTTCTTGTGTTGTTAGTGTTCGCGGTAGAAACACGGATTATTAATTGTTTAAGTCACCCAATAAAATTTTAGAGAAAACTGTTATTTCAGTCTTTTTTTCGAACTTTTGTGTTAGTGGTTCAAATGTCAAATATCCATTAGGAAAATGGCAAATTTCTTTATTAATGCAAAGGTGACTTGGTTTATCGTTACTGTGACAAACGAAAACACTTTATTTGATGAATCCTTAAAGAAAATTTTAATTAATATCAATCAGGAGAAAAGTTATTGCAAAAATATATGTTGATCCCTAGACACTTTTGATGTGTGTAAATCATACGTAATAAGTACTAAAAGTAGATAGAACTTTCGGTGTTCTATAGGATGTATTTTGGTGAGTGTGCGAGGGAACTGCATGATTTAATTCCCCATCTCACACCACTACGATCCGGACGAAGTGTTTAGCCTCCTCTTTTATACCGCGTACATCGAGGAACTGGAACAATTTGCCAGCGGCAGTGTTTCCGTCGGACTACAATTTTTAGTCTCTTCAAGGCTAGATTGAATAGGCTCTTAATAAACTAGTGCCCTTTACCATCAACGATTGAGTCACTGCTTACCATCAGGCGGCGGCTTATAATTTATAAAAAAAAGAACTCATTAATACTCCCAACAAGCAGTACGTAACTCTGTATTTGGTTGCGCCCTAGTCTGATCCTCATCGGCCTGTGCCATGCCAGCCGGCGACCAACACCACAACAAAAGCCTTTTTTAAAACCATAGATATATCAGCTGTTAAAAAAAAAACAAATGTCAAATCTGTCAAAACTGTACACAAATATCAAAATTTTATTATGATCAAACTTATTTGGTGTCTCGCAAGTTTTCTTAGCAGTATAATATTCTTTCTTATCCTTATTTCTATGAGGGTCATTGACCTCTCAGTCCTAGGGGACGACGGTCAAGCGTTGAAAAATGTTGGTTTCCGATTCTGGGGTGACCGGCGTTAATGAGATCTTTATCAAAGTCGTCAGCCCTGAGGGTCAAACTTTTACCGCATTTTTTTCCGAAGACACCCTTATTGAGGAGGTTAAAAACCGCGCGATTGATTTTTTCTACCCAACGGGAG
The DNA here is from genome assembly GCA_037179545.1 of Sesamia inferens. NCBI lineage: Eukaryota > Metazoa > Arthropoda > Insecta > Lepidoptera > Noctuidae > Sesamia > Sesamia inferens. Next base: position 6,430,720 of record CM073947.1, read on the forward strand.
AGACAGGAGCGAGTCGCTACAAGATTGTACGCGTCTTCGATACAACCACTCTACATGATTTCCTGACTTTAGCTCAAGAACAGGTGATGATGCAGGAGGAACTCTTACTCGTTGAGAGAAGGCTTCCGGAGGCTGGGACATTATGGGACCTTGGTACGGTCAGGGCGCCGCAACATGGAACCATCGCTGCAGCCACAGCTTCCTTACCAACTCCAACAAACGCTATAAGACAGCCAAATCTCCAATCACTTTTATCTACGAATGAACTGTCTTTTGAATTGAGGAAAATTTTAATATCTTTGATAGAAGCGGGAGCTCGTCTCGCTGCTTCAGGCAGAAACTACGAAATGACGCTTGCCCAACTGACGGCAGCTTTAGACGAACCACAACGCGCCCAGCCAACTGTCATCCAGGTCATCACTCCTGAAGACATAGCAGCGAGACTAAACATTACAGATTACACGGCAATGGATGATACTCCTGGAATTGGTAAAACCAATGGGAACGAGTTGTATCGTCGAGCGGAACATCTTCAAAGGTTCCTGGAAAAGTTCCGGGAATGGAGAAATAAGATAGCTGATCCACCGAGCCCGGAATCTATTGGCGCGTTAAAAGACCTTGGGTTTTCGCACGAAGAGGCTGACAATGCTCTGCGTTTTACGGGCTGTAATGTGCCGGCAGCTGCTTCATACTTAATAGGAGAAAGAGGTTCTAGTATCTTCGAACTAGTCAATGGATTACCAGATGGTTTGATCCTACAGACTTTGCTAAAACAGCCACATATACAACGTGGTCTTCTGAACACAAGAATGCTAATTGCTTTCATAGCTATGGTCGGACAGACGGGCAGTGCCTCACTTTGGCTTAATTCCCCTCACGGAAGTCCTTTACTGTCACAGATTTCCAGAACATACCACTCGGAGAAGTACTGCCTAGCTGTGAATCAGTTCTCAGAGGAAAGGCGGGAGAATACCACGAATGTACCTTCAACTTCTAGGCAGAGGAACTGAATGTTTTTCTTTTTGTATCGACTTTGTTGCTTTTGATTAAATTTATTGTTGGTGACTTGTTTTTATCACAGATTCGTTACCATTCCAGATATGAATTTGTTATAACTTTTGACCTCATGCGGTATGGGTGGAGCGGAAGGGCGTGTCAGACTTTTACTGACTATCCGCCAGGACCACGGTAGTTCTTTCAAATAGCCCGTGATCGTAGCAGGCATCGGTCTTCGTGCACCCCGTCACTATGCACTGACATCTGCTCGAGGCACGCGTAAAACACAACGCGATTTCTACGTGATCCTGGGCCCTACTGAGGAGGGCGCAGCTCGTCGCCCGCAAACCCGAAGTTGCAATATCTTTATATCTTATATGGTTATTACACCGGTGCGCAAACCACTTTAACTGAAATCCTTGAAGTCCCACTTAAATAAAATTTGTATTAAAGAAAATATAAAGGTGTCACTGACATCGACGCACAAACGAGTACCATGGATCCAGTACATGATTCTGAACCCCCCAAAGGTGGAACTTTTCGTCGGTTTTTTCATGATTAAAAAAAAAAATATGCAGTTTTTTTCACTATAAACCGTTCATAATTGCTATACTTTTATAACAGAATAAGATTTTAAAGTAAAAAACAATTAATTCGCTAATTACACAAAAAAGCGCAATGTGAACAAAACTCTAAAAACTATCCTATCAGCTGATTTAATAGAGTTCACATCAGGGGTCAACGTCATACCCACAAACACGCGCGGCGGCACGCTTGCAACGTTCCAAGGCCGAGCCTTCTCGCGAAGTTTGCGTTACGATGTCAGATACATCCTGTATAACATCTCTGTTTAGGAAAGTTCCTCGCCTGTACTGGAGTGGCGGTGATGTTACCTATAATAACGGATTCGGCTGCTACGCGCAAAGAGGTCGTGTCGTGCCCATCGGTGCTGAGAACTACCACTACCCTCACTCAATGCCTGGTAATGTTTAATCATGATGAGTATAGAATACTCTTTATTTTGTACACCATATAGATTACAGAACATAAATATAAAGATTTTACAAGGGTTAGGAGGGTTTTACAGACTTACCTTTCGATGGAAAACTAAGGGGAAGGAGAGAAAAATAATGTAGGTAGTATAAAATGTATAATTTATTTATTTTATTTATTTATTTTACTATTACAGAAAGCTTACAGACTAATATTACCATAAACTTCATTATTTACAACACAAATTGCTAATTACAAGCTTCCACATATTTAGAAAAATTAAAAAAGAAAAAACAAAAATAATAAAATAAAAAAAACTGATTAAAGAGCATTATAAAATATCGTGCAATATCAAAGCAGATATACCATTTAGTAGTTCAATTAGTATACTGAACCGCTAAACAGCTCAACCTATTCAAGACTATCCCCAAAATATTCCTTGTTTAGAACCTTTCTAATATTATGTGCGTTGGTTCAAAATAGGTCGATATCCAGGTGCGATGGTAAACAATTGAATGCTTTTACACTACGAATCAAAAAGGCGTTGCATCTATAATTAGTTGATGCGCGTGGTGCCTGCAATAGAGGTCGTTTGCGTAGGTTGTTTTGATTGGTACGAAGAAGTATTTTACTGAGCAGTTCCGGACAATCAATTGAGCCATTTGCTATGCTTGCCAAAAAAACATATGTCAGCAATATTACGGCGTATGTTCAATGACAGGAAATGATATCGCTTGCAACGGTATTCATAGTCTAATGAGAATTTACATGGAGTATACAATAAATATATACGATAAGTGTATCATACTAGTTTAAATAAATATACAATATGTTAAGTAAACCCTGTCCGACCCATAAGGATAATAAAGGTTAGGTAAACACATGACCAAATATAATATAAAATTTTACGTGATCATCATAGTACCAATAAAAATGAATTTTGAAATAATCTTTTTTTCCCGCGAATTAACTCCAACTTCCCCGAATTTTGTTAATTTTTAAAAAAGTGACAAGACCATTTGGACTGTATATTTTATAAGCGATGTGACCACGTCCCGCGTGCCCTGCCCCCCGTCGCCTGCGGAAGGGTTGCCTACCGCACATGTATTAAGTTATCGCTTTCGAGGGTCTTCAGATCAATCTCCCTTTAGCGCTGCATTGTTGGTCGTGTTGTTGGGTTTAACATTGCATCACCTCGCTCAACTGCCGTCTTCCTTCCTATTCGCTCAGTTTTTCTGAGTGAATAGGCTTTTAATAAACTAGCGCGCTTTACCATCAAAGATCGCATCATTGCTTACCATCAGGCGGGATTGCGGTCTAGCGCTAGTTTATAATTATTAAACATTATTAAACAAACACCATACAAGAGCAAATATCAACATTATCAGACTACAGAAGTCCTCTGTTTGACATTCATTATTTTATCGCCATTCCGACTGGTTTTGTGCTTCGCGCATCTAGTGGATTCCTGCGCCTTTTACAAAGCCATCGATCCAGCTTCTGTAAGGCCTTCTAATGCCTTTTTTTTTTCTCGAGTGGAAATGCATTTAGGCACCATACCCGCCGCTAGCTACGCGGCGGACGTCTGTGGGACTCGCCCGGCCGAAGCCAGGAATACCCACTAAAACCACCCGGTTACCCTCGGGCCCTGTGTTGAGAGTGTCACGGGGTCGGCCCGAAGGCCTAGACGCCGTGTCACTCTCAGGGCTTACCGGCCTTGTTAAGGCCGGTTTCCGCGCCAAAGGGGGATTACCCGGGTAACAGAGTAATCCCCAGACGTGGTGACCGGTGCAATGCACGTGCGGGGCTACCCGCACGCGCTGGTCACCCTCTGGGGCTAAAGGGGACGAGGGTTCGTCCCCCGCCTTTTTCGCCCCGCCCGTCTACGCCGGAGGGGAGCGGCAAGAGCATCCTCTTCCCGCTCCCTCTCCGCAGCCTCCTTCTGCGAGAGGATGGTCTCGCAGAAGGAGGCGGCAGCCTCCCATGCACTCTCGCTTTCAACCATGGCTCGCACCATGGTTGCCAGGGAGAGGCGTCTGCCTCCGGGCGCCGCAACGAGGTCGCGGCGCTCGTTTCGCCAGGCCGGGGACTCCACGAGGGTGTGCTCGGCCGTGTTGTCGAGAGAGTCGCAGTGGTGACACCGCGGCGACTCCTCCCGACGGGCGACCCTGTGCAGGTAGTGACCGAAGCAGCCATGCCCGGTCAGTACCTGCACCAAGCGGAAGGTAAAGCTGCCATGCCGGCGCCCAACCCATCCCTCCAACACCGGACGAATCGCTCCAATCGTCCGGTTGCCGGCAGCTGGGGAGCGGAGCGCTTCCCTCCACAGGCTCAGGGCCTCCCCCTGAGCCGCTATTCGGACCCGCCTTACTTCCTCGAAGGCGGGTCGTTAAGGCCTTCTAATGCCTAGGTCTTTCGGTACGCAGTCGCTACTAAAGAACTTTCGGCTCCATCAGCCACGTGTCTTTGAAAAATATCCGCATGCTCTCATACCACCACCTCAGTTCAATATTTGCTGGACGAATGTATGTAGCTCTGGAATTAAACACCATTTAACTTGTCATCTTATTTCTTTCTTTTTTGGCTTCGCACGGTTTGTGCATTTAGACAATGTCACGTAATGAATTATTCATGTCGAAAAAGACGGCCGCGTGAACCGTCTACGAAGGAGGTTTGAGGCAAAATCATGATGAGGCCACTATGCTGCTATATCTCAATGTTCTTTATGAATTATTTACAGAATGCACTTTTTACTACATAAATCACGCACTTTTATTTAGTAAACAACACCATAAATAATTTAAAAGTTCAAAGAAAAATAAGCGTGGCACTCAGCTTAACTTTCCCGCCAAAACTCCTCATTTGTCTCTAGACTAAAAAATACCCTACAACGCACACACATCTACATCAGTCATCGCAACACCTCCACCTCAAACAAATCCACGTACATGCCCCATTTATACATTTTATTGATTTTTTTTTTTATAAATTTTAAACCAATGCTTGACCGCAATCCCGCCTGATGGTAAGCAAAGATGCAATAGTTGATGGCAAAACGCGCTAGTTTATTAAGAGCCTATTCTAGATTTATATAGATTAGATTCTAGATTTTTGATTTTTTTTTAAACCCAACAACACGACCAATAATGCTGCGCCAGAGGGAGATTGATCTGGAGACCCTCCACGGTCAAACTCCCCACACAACAAAGTTTGGCGCATCGTACCCGGCACACATCGCAATACAACTACTCAGACCCGTCCTCCGTACGGCTAAACCAGGAATCATGCCGGGACACGACGAATCGCTTGGCGGCAAGACTGTCTGGTGGGTGGTAACTTCTGCTGGCAGCCGATGTTATGGAATGATTGGCTTTTGATTCTGATTTGATTTTGTAATTGTACTTTTTATATTCTTTTCTGTTCATTAATGAGTTTATTTTCACGCAGGTTTGCTATCAATGCAAGTTACAGTAGACGATGAGATGTGTGGTATATTCAACATTACATTCAAGCCGCTGCCTCAGCTGGATCTACACAACGTTGTCTTTGGCAGAGTAAGCACTTTATACGTTCCATAACACATGCTCGGGGTTTTAAAATAACGGTTAAGGGTTATGAAGTTTATTGGCAACGAAGGTACAGTCGATCGTAGGCAATGACAAGTAGAACGTAGCTGATGTTGCACCGAAGTCTTCTTTTACGTCCACGAAGTCCGTATCGTACACACACAGCAACACTATACAATATGTAAAGAAAACCCTGTCCGATCCGTGAAGGTATTGTTAGGTATCCATAACTGATTCTACTAATGGATACAAAGCCGGGCTAAACTTAAAAAAAACATCCCCCTAAAAAAATAAATATTATTTCGCATAAAGAGGTAACTTAATATATGTGCGGTAAGCAACCCTTCCGCGGGCGGCGGGGGGCAGGGCACGCAGCTCGTGGCCGCATCGCTATTCGCTCATAATAATACCGGTGTTGTCACTTTTTTAAAAATTACCCCATTTCGGGGAAGTTGGAATTAATTCCAACGAGGACGGGTCTGAGCAGTTGTGTTGCGATGTGTGCCGGGTACGATGCACCAAATGTTGTTCTGTCGGGAGTTTGGTCGTGGAGGGTCTCCAGATCAATCTCCCTCTGGCGCAGCACTGTTGGTCGTGTTGTTGGGTTTAACATTGCATCACCTCGCTCAACTGCCTTCTTCCTTTCTATTCACACAGTTTTTTTTTAGTGAATGGGCTTAATAAACTAGCTCACTTTGCCATCAATGATTTCATCTCTGCTTACCATCAGGCGGGCTTGCGGTCAAGCACTAGTTGATAATTATTAAAAAAAAAGAACTTATAGATAGATGTCAAAAACCTCTAGGAAGAAGTCACATGTCTTCGAAGTTTTGATACCATACCACAAGGCCACAACTGCTTTTTCTTTCTCTTACCCTCAGGTAATTAGACCAAGCGGTACCTACAATATAATCAGGAAGCTGGGTGACGCGCTCAGCTCTCGCCCTGTGGTGAAGATCTTGTCCACTCGGCGGAAGGTGGACGGCCGCTGGGTGAACGGCGCGTCCAACACGCAACTGTCTACTAGATCGTCGGCTTGTCTTAGGAAAGCACTAATGTTGTAATAACGTGTTTTATTGGATATTAAATTATGTGCCTGATTGAAATCTTTGTATTTTGTCCTAAAAATGACGAAAGAGTTACGTACGGATGACAGGAGTTCAACCTACCTTCCCTTGACAAGTACTCCCGTGTGTAAAGCTGTATGTGAACGCGCATTGTCATATATCAACCTGAATTCGGAGCCAAGCGTTTGTGCGAATGGACGGCCGTGGTCTGGTGAAGCCGTACGGAGGACGGGTTTGAGCAGTTGTGTTGTGAAGCTTGCCGGGTACGATGCGCCAATTGATGTTGTGTCGGGAGTTTGATCATGGTCCATCCAGATCAATTTCCCTCTGACGTAGCATCATTGGTCGTGCTGTTGGGTTTATAAATTTTCATCACCTCGCTCAACTGCCGTCTTTCTTCCTATTCACTAAGTTTTTTAAGTGAATGGGTTTAATAAACTAGCGCGCTTTACTATCAACGATTGCATCACTGCTTACCATCAGGCGGGATTGCAGTCAAGCGCTAGTTTATAATTATTTAAAAATAAAAAGCGTTCAACACGACTCCAGCTGCGACGTGGAGGTCCCGGGTTCGATTCCCGGCCAAGCCATGATGGAAAACGATCTTTTCCTGATGGGCCTGGGTCTTGGATGTTTATCTATATACAGGTGTATCTGACATCGTAATGCAAACTTCGTGAAAAGGCTAGACCGCATGCCACGAATAAAATTATGATAGTCATTTATGTCGTTAATGAGCGGTTACAGAATTCACAGTTTTTAAAAAGAAAGTGTCGTCTCGGCATTTGAACGTTGCAAGCGAGCCGCCGTGCGGGTCTGTAGGCATGACGTTGATCCCTGATGTGAACTCTATTAAATCAGCTGATAAGATAGTTTCTTGAGTTTTGTTTTCCTTGCGCTTTTTTGTGTAATTAGCGAATTAATTAATTTTAAATCTTATTGGGTTATAAAAGTATAGCAATTATGAACGGTCTAAAGTGAAAAAAGTACATATATATATTTTTTTTAATCATGAAAAAGCCGACGAGAAATTCCACCACTGGGGGGTTCAGAATCATGTACTGGCAGGCGCGTGCGCTCCATACAAGCAGAAAAGCACTGCATACCCTAATAGTTTTCTAAAAAAATATATAATAACTTATAATATACTACACTAAAATAATTTATATACTACAAACTTAAAACTGAAAGACTTATACCATCTATTGGGGCTAGTACTAACTCCGAAACAAATTACTCGCCTTCGTCGCGACGCCCGCACCACTTCTCGTAGCGGCGTAAGCAGTTACAAAATGTGCCTCTTCCGTATCTCTGTGAATAAAATTATTTGCTTGTGTGCCTGAACTGTTGTGTACGTGTGCGTGTAATTTCATTGACAGGATAAGCACAGCTTCGAATAATGCGACGAATTTAAGAAGTTCAGAAATATAGCATGATTGTTGTTCGTTCAAATACCTTTTTATTTTAGCAGCTTATGTTGTTTCATTATTGGTGTATTTGGTTAAATATGTACCTATATTGGTTGTTTTAAGCGGAATTGAATATTCATTTATTTTAGAGTTTTTGGTTTAACACAAAAGAAAGTTTGTTTTATAAAAAGTATTATGATAATTATATGTGGTTAGCAGGCTGTGTAGTGTGTACACACAAATAAATTGTTTTGTTTCCCGTGTAGGTACATTATTTTAAAACACGGCATTGACAGTTCGTCGTTATAAAAACTTAAAAGACCTTATGTTTTTCAACCTACTTGCTTTTGAATTTCAATACTATACTTTATATTGTAATAATTTTCCAGAAGTTTACAAATTAGCAAAATTTAATAGTTATGATTCCAATGAGTAGCGCATTACGCATATTTATGAAACACACAGGGCCAAAGCAGACTCATAGATTTGTCTATATTTCCATTTTAAAAGAACTTTTAGCGATTTCAAAATCTAATATATAAAATTCTCGTGTCACGGTGTTCGGCTTTAAACTCCTCCGAAACGGCTCGACCGATTTTGATGAAATTTTTTGTGCTTAACCGGTATCTATAAGAATCGGCCAACATATATTTCATCCCCCTAAATGTTAGGGGTAGGCCACCCCTAAATTCTTTTTTTTATTTTTTAGACAAAATTTTTAATTTCTATTTTTTTTATGATACAACATACAAAAATACATACAATCCCCAATTTTCACCCTTCTACGATCAACCCTTATTTTTTAATAGCCATTTTAGTAATTTAATCTATTATTTATATGGCAAAACAACGTTTGCCGGTCAGCTAGTGATCTTATATATATTTCATTTTTACAGAGTTATTTAAAAATAGATAGGCGCGTTGATTTAATTTATAGATAGTAAAATATATTTTCTACGCCAAATGTCAGGCAGTTAAGTACCAATGTTCAACTGAATGGAGTAGAGTTGATCCCTGTCGAGTCGACAGTTTTTCTTGGATTGACTATTGACTCCAAGTTACAATGGGGTCCTCACATTGAGAAGCTGTCGGGTAGACTCAGTTCTGCCGCTTATGCTGTTAAGAAAATTAGACAGATAACTGATGTGAATACAGCCAGAATTGTTTATTTTAGTTATTTTCATAGTCTTATGACTTATGGGATTCTTCTCTGGGGAACTTGTGCGGACATCAATACCATCTTTGTTTTACAGAAAAGGGCTGTTCGAGCCATTTACAACCTTGGTCCTAGAGATTCTCTTAGAGAAAAATTCAGAGAGGTGAACATTCTGACTGTAGCTTCGCAATATATATTTGAAAATCTTATGTATGTACATAAAAATATATCTAATTTTAAGAAAATAAGCGATATTCATAATATAAATACCAGGAACAAACACAATCTTGCTGTACATCACACTCGTCTCCACAGAGTAGGCAACTCGTTCATGGGTCAATGTATACACTTTTACAACAAGCTTCCCATGGACATTCGAAACTTACCCATTAAACGATATAAAACCTATATAAAGGCCAAACTTTGCAAAAAGGGGTATTATAAAATCTCAGATTATTTAGAGGATAGAGAGGCTTGGGACTGAGCTGCTCGCTCTGTTAAGCATTGTTATTAAGCAATATGCGTAATTATAACGTAAATTATTGTAAACATTTTCATTTTTAATGTCTGGACTTTAAAAAAGACGATGATCCCTGAGTTTGTTTCGGCTATTTCTTCTCAGAGGTAGTCAGTTAGGAAATGCCGGCTTCATCTAGTTTAAAAAAAAAAAGAAGAAAAAAAAAACATATGACGTGTAAAAGTGATCGGTGATCCTACTTGCTTAATAAACGATTTCATTTCATTTCATTTCATTTCATTTATTTTTTTAGTTTTTTGAGAAATAAATTATTACTTATTTACAGTTCAGTTAGTAATACAATTTCATTGTATTTTGACAGCCTCCATGGCGTAGCGGTAGCGAACGCGGCCGCTGCGTAAGGAGGCGCGGGTTCGATCCTCGCGCAGTGTAAATATTTGTATGCATGAATATATTAATATTTGTACTGGTCTGGTCGTGCCTCGGAAAGCACGTTAAGCCGTTGGTTTCGGTTGCCATACGAACATCTAGTGGCAGTCGTTACGGGTTGTTGGAGCCCACAAGTCAGACGGCAGTCACTTCACGGAAAATGTCGGAATTTTGCCAAAATCAGCAATTAGACTGGAAAAGCGGACCCCAGATTCCAAAGCTTTGGATGCGACTGGTATTAACCCTGAGATGATGATGATGATTTCATTGTATTCATTTGGGCAAAAAAAAAAAATACCTAACACCCCACGTATATCAGCATTTATTTGACTTGTTCTTATCATCAATCACATACTTAGATGTTCATTGTAGCCACGCACAAACATCAATTCAATGTTGACATGCGAAAAAGTACGCGACTATGTTAAATAACAAAACTACGTCTACGTTACGTTTTTTAAGTTTTACCATATACAGGGTGTAAGGAGAACGCTTCCGAAGCCAGAACGTAGATTATATACAACCTAAATGCAAACGGATACCAATAACCTTTCGCTTTAAATTGATTATTTTCAAGACTTCATATTTCGTAAACAAGCATTGGATAGCGTACGAAACGTGAGGTCACTGACACGCAAGGTGACGTCGCACTACCGCGTTCGCGCTTACCCGCCGCCGAAAAGAGCCGATTTATACGCAATTTACAAACATCACTTTCAAAATCGCAATTGTAGTCCATTGTAAAAAGCTGACAGAGGCATTTTACGTACCTGTCTAAATCCTTTGCGACGTTATGAGGTTTGGCTCGAACTGAGTTCCATTCATTTCAATACAAAGCCGGGCCCGTCGCTGTGTCGATCCGTGAACACGAGGCATCAGTATTCCTCAACACATTCTTCACGTAGTTTATTAAAAACACTCACTATTCTGCCCCGCATTTCATCAGCACTGTCACATTCCCGATCAAACACTCTTTCTTTCACATACCCCCATAAAAAGAAGTCCAACGGCGTTAAGTCAGGTGAACGGCCAGGCGTGCGGCCCCAGCCTTCCGATCCAGCAGTCATTAAAAAGCTCAGTGAGACGCTCGCGGACGGGACGCGTAACGAGCATGCTTCCATCGTGCTGGAACCATGCTCGACGAAATTCAGCCACAGACACATTGTCTAGCATATCATTTAAATGTCCATTTATAAAATTAAGATATGCTGATCCATTGAGGCGCTGCGGTAGAAACACTGGTCCTAGAATTCTTCTCCTAAACACATCAACATGTTGCCGTATTCACGAGCACTGTACACGTATGCCTCAGGCATTGTTTAAAACAACAAAAAGTTATAACTAAAAAGAATAAAACAGCACTAAAAACGTAACAATACCTAATAACTAAATACAAATTTAAAACTAACAAAACAATAATTAAATAATCGATTAAAAACGTAACCGCTCACGAACCGAGTCGGGAATGAACTGATTAATTGTTTACTAAAGAAGTACTATGAAGGTCAAACAAGCCCGCGCGGACGTCGACAAACGCATTGGGGCATCCCCGCGTGAGCGAAAGAATAATTACGAGATCAGAAATCAATTCATTTTAATTGTTAGGAAATTGTACTTATGCTTTATTACAAACTGTTTTCATTTTCTAACTTTTAAATAAGATTTAACTGGTTTCTTAGATTCAATTAATTTAATTATTCACTTTAAATTGATTAGGTTTACTTACTAAATGAAGGATCCAGTTCTTGCAATAAACGAGCACGCATCGTGTGACTTTAATTACATTATTATAAAGTTCAAATTCAATTGATTCACATGCGATGAAAAATTTTTAGTCAATTACAGCTGATGTCAGCGATCTTTTGCTTTATTTCATTTACTATCGATTATCGACATAATACAAAACTGTTATTAAATTCACGATCAATCAATTAAAACTGTTGACGCCTCTGTAATGTTTATTTTTCTTTATTTTAGCGGCGCTTTACAAAGGATTTTTATGGCCTTACAGCCACACTGCCGGCTGTAGGTATCTAAGTACCTTCGATATGGGCCTCAAGGTTAAGCAAAGTAAACTGGATTTTTCTGATTTGTAAATTTGAACGTTCAGATCAAAATAAAATTGTAACCCTGTTCAAGGGGAAAATCATTACGATCCTTGCACGAATGGAACCCGTAAGCAGATATCCCACAACTAGGTAGAAGTGAACTGAAAAGACATTTGCTTCAAGCGATCGAGTGAAGGTTAGTAGTTTAGGAAGATAGTCCGATCACATGGCCCCGCCGCACTAAGTCAGCAGGCGCATCGCCCGTCCTCGCGTCGCGATGTCGGTGACCGCACGCGGTCTTTGACCTCGAGTCTATGCGCGAGCGTCAGCTGTCAGCTGATTATTTATTTACGAATACATTACTTGTTAGAGTTGTAAAGAAAAAAAAAATGTTTAATCGCAAATAATGGTTTCATTTAACTCATTTAACTGTTCCCACAGCATAGTGTACGAAAAATGCTTAAGTAAAATTGTTAAAAAAAATCCTCATTTTTTGATGGTATCGTATCGAGAATCACTAGCCTTATCACCTGTCTTCGTTTTCGGAAGCGTTTCCCTGACACCCTGTATAAGCACAGAGATTTGGGTAGTAGGTATATGTATGCATACCTTCCACAAAATCTCTGTCACGCCCTTGTGTACTGTTGTGCGTTTGTGCACTCGTTTGTGCGTCGATGTCAATTACACCCTTTATGTATCTATTATAAATATAGTATCGTTGGGTTAGTATACACACATACACAAGTCTCGAACTTACTTTGGGAGTTAGTTCAATCTGTATGATTTGTCCGTATATATTTATATATTTTATTTTATAAGGCCTTATAACATCCTCAACGTAATTTACAGCGTTCATGTTACTATTTACTAAAACGAGCTCAGTTCGTCTGTTCTTTATAATACCCGCCCACACTATAACTATTGTATGGATGCACTTCCTGAACGCACCTGTCTTTCAGTATTACCAAGACGACGGTACACTCTTATCCTCCTAGACTAGGAGAGCAAGAGTGTACCGTCGTCCTTTAAAAGCTTGATATTAGGAGTCAAGCTTAAACCCAAATCGGGACTCATCGCGGAATAAAATTTTATCCCATTGTTCCCGGGTCCATGTAATGTCCGATTGCCGTGACGTATCATCGGCGAGCACCTAATTGGCCGTCGTGCTCCTAGGCCATACTCATGCAGTCGTTTTCGTACAGTTTGGCAGCTAACAATAACACCACTTGAATTTTGTAGCCTTAGAGCGCTCTACACATATGCCGCCGGGCGGTATAATTGTCGGCAACATTTTGCCGGCGGGCTAGGTTGGCGGATTCAGTCATTGCAATTCGTAAAACTTTGCCGCCGACATGCCGCCGGCTCAACATGTGGAACTTATATTCAGTACAGGTCAAATGGCGCCGGGCAACTGAGCGCTTGCGTACGCTAGCCGCCGGCAAGCCACCCGACGTGTCGGCGGGCAAAACGAAAATATTTTGCCGACATGCTCAGGTGTCTTTGGTGTGTAGAGCGCTTAAGCCTACCACTCGGACGGTTAACATCGGCTGGCGTCTGGCAATCAGTTGTATGTATCGATCTTGCTGTGTGATGGTCTACCTTCCACGACCTGGGTGCTGCTCAGCAGGATCTCCCGTGTTAGTGTAACGCTGATGAAAACGACAAATAACGCTTCTGTAGACACCAAAATACCCAGATACCTGAGGTTGACTTCATCCCGCTTGCAACATCCCTACAGCTCTTCGAAATGCAGAGCGGTTAAATGACGTCGCTCCAGGACGTAATAAATTTCTCAAAATCCAAATTTGTTCAAAACTGTTCTCAAATTATTGTTTAAATCATAAATTTGATACCATAACCCGCCTATATTGTTCCCACTGTTGGGACTGAGGCTTCCTCTGGCTGAGAGGGAGTGGGATACAGAATGTACTAAATTTAAAAAGCAAAGAAAAAGCTATAAAATTTGAAAAAATCCTACACTCGTTCTTTCTTTCTTTTATGGCTTCGCACGGTTTGTGCATTTAGCCAATGTCACGTAATGAATTGTTCATGACGAAAAAGACGGCCGCGTGATCCGTCTTACGATAGAGGTTTGAGACAAAGTCATGTTGTGGCAACTATGCTGCGATATTTCACTGTTCTTTATGAATTATTTACTGAATGCACTTTTTACTACATAAATCACGCACTTTTATTTATTAAACAACACTATATATAATTTTAACAGTTCGAAGAAAAATGAGCGTGACATTCAGCTTGACTTTCCCGCCAATTTTGAATTTGTGAAAAAAAATACATGATACTAGATTTTTTTTTACAACCAACCAGTATGTCCTCTGGATCAAAAAGGTTTACATAGGCATTACCTTGATATAATAAATGTTGCTTAGACTTTTTGGTTCAAACAACCCGTGGTCCTGCAGTAGAGGAATAATAGACATTTTTTTTTTATAAAAAAATCTATATTTCAGTGACAACGCTTTCTCGGAATTACGTTATTCATTGTAACAATACAAATACGTTATAAACAGACTTCTTATCATGCTAGCAGGAGGTCGTCGTCCCGCGTTTTGTGTTTTAGATATCTGAATATTCTCCTGTGGACAAAACAAAAAATATGTTATTAAAATTATTGAGGACTTGCATCAGCAACTCATATATCAAGACGCTGGTCGGAGCTGGAGTCAAGATGAATTGGGATGGCCATGTATATACAACGATATTTTTTGTTAATGCCAAACCTGAATATAGTTTGTTCAGAATAAGCAACATTTTTACACCATGTTATGTTGACGTACGATAGACGAAGTGGTTAGAGCTAGCTCTGAGTCTCACCAGATAGTTCTGGGCGTGTGTCCCCAGTCTCGCGGCGTGTTGTCCGGCAGGCGCTTCACCTCGGCGTCGGACACGAGCACGTCGCTGACGACGTGGTTAGAGTTAGCTCTGAGTCTCACCAGATAGTCCTGGGCGCGTGTCCCCAGTCTCGCGGCGTGTTGTCCAGCAGGCGCTTCACCTCGGCGTCGGACACGAGCACGTCGCTGACGACGTGGTTAGAGTTAGCTCTGAGTCTCACCAGATAGTCCTGGGCGCGTGTCCCCAGTCTCGCGGCGTGTTGTCCAGCAGGCGCTTCACCTCGGCGTCGGACACGAGCACGTCGCTGACGACGTGGTTAGAGTTAGCTCTGAGTCTCACCAGATAGTCCTGGGCGCGTGTCCCCAGTCTCGCGGCGTGTTGTCCAGCAGGCGCTTCACCTCGGCGTCGGACACGAGCACGTCGCTGACGACGTGGTTAGAGTTAGCTCTGAGTCTCACCAGATAGTCCTGGGCGCGTGTCCCCAGTCTCGCGGCGTGTTGTCCAGCAGGCGCTTCACCTCGGCGTCGGACACGAGCACGTCGCTGACGACGTGGTTAGAGTTAGCTCTGAGTCTCACCAGATAGTCCTGGGCGCGTGTCCCCAGTCTCGCGGCGTGTTGTCCAGCAGGCGCTTCACCTCGGCGTCGGACACGAGCACGTCGCTGACGACGTGGTTAGAGTTAGCTCTGAGTCTCACCAGATAGTCCTGGGCGCGTGTCCCCAGTCTCGCGGCGTGTTGTCCAGCAGGCGCTTCACCTCGGCGTCGGACACGAGCACGTCGCTGACGACGTGGTTAGAGTTAGCTCTGAGTCTCACCAGATAGTCCTGGGCGCGTGTCCCCAGTCTCGCGGCGTGTTGTCCAGCAGGCGCTTCACCTCGGCGTCGGACACGAGCACGTCGCTGACGACGTGGTTAGAGTTAGCTCTGAGTCTCACCAGATAGTCCTGGGCGCGTGTCCCCAGTCTCGCGGCGTGTTGTCCAGCAGGCGCTTCACCTCGGCGTCGGACACGAGCACGTCGCTGACGACGTGGTTAGAGTTAGCTCTGAGTCTCACCAGATAGTCCTGGGCGCGTGTCCCCAGTCTCGCGGCGTGTTGTCCAGCAGGCGCTTCACCTCGGCGTCGGACACGAGCACGTCGCTGACGACGTGGTTAGAGTTAGCTCTGAGTCTCACCAGATAGTCCTGGGCGCGTGTCCCCAGTCTCGCGGCGTGTTGTCCAGCAGGCGCTTCACCTCGGCGTCGGACACGAGCACGTCGCTGACGACGTGGTTAGAGTTAGCTCTGAGTCTCACCAGATAGTCCTGGGCGCGTGTCCCCAGTCTCGCGGCGTGTTGTCCAGCAGGCGCTTCACCTCGGCGTCGGACACGAGCACGTCGCTGACGACGTGGTTAGAGTTAGCTCTGAGTCTCACCAGATAGTCCTGGGCGCGTGTCCCCAGTCTCGCGGCGTGTTGTCCAGCAGGCGCTTCACCTCGGCGTCGGACACGAGCACGTCGCTGACGACGTGGTTAGAGTTAGCTCTGAGTCTCACCAGATAGTCCTGGGCGCGTGTCCCCAGTCTCGCGGCGTGTTGTCCAGCAGGCGCTTCACCTCGGCGTCGGACACGAGCACGTCGCTGACGACGTGGTTAGAGTTAGCTCTGAGTCTCACCAGATAGTCCTGGGCGCGTGTCCCCAGTCTCGCGGCGTGTTGTCCAGCAGGCGCTTCACCTCGGCGTCGGACACGAGCACGTCGCTGACGACGTGGTTAGAGTTAGCTCTGAGTCTCACCAGATAGTCCTGGGCGCGTGTCCCCAGTCTCGCGGCGTGTTGTCCAGCAGGCGCTTCACCTCGGCGTCGGACACGAGCACGTCGCTGACGACGCGCGCCACGTGTACTCCGCACGCGCGCGGACAGGGCACGCCGCGGTTGTCGTCCAGCACCAGCTCGATGCGCATCTTCACCTCCCACACGGAGCGCAGCGGGATGTTGGCCACCTGGGAAACAAAATTACAGTATTCTACGTGTCTCGCCGAATCCAGCTCGGCTGGGCAGCGTTCGGGAAGCTACGCTACATCTTCTCGTCGTTCAAGATACCGGAGTGTCCCAAGACTAAAGTCTTTGAACACTGTGTGTTGCCGGTTATGACATACGGAACTGAAATGTGGTCGCTCACAATGGGCCTCATACGAAGGCTCAGAGTCACACAAAGGGCGATGGAAAAAGCTATGCTCGGGGTTTCTCTGCGCGATCGAATTAGAAATGAGGAGATTCACAGAAGTACCAAAGTCACCGATAAAGCTCTTCGATTCGTGCGTTCGAACAAGGTGGACCGATGACCTGGTGAAGGTCGCGGAAAGCCGACAGATGCGGGCAGCACAAGACCAGTCATCGTGGCAAGCTTTGGGGAAGGCCTATGTCCAACACTGGACTTCTATAGGGTGAAGAAGAAGTGGATTCGACGACATGGTTGGTGTAGTGACTGACAAGTCTGGCCTAGAGCGAGGCAAGTCAGTTCTAGTCATGTCAAATTTTTTGACTGATTGACAAATGTACGATGTAACTCGATGTACGATGTACGATGTACTTTTTTAGTAATCAGGGGAGTGTATAGATGTTCTGCGAGATTTTCAAGCGGGGGCAGCTGTTTCACCTCGGTAAGCCCATGGCCATGACCATGGTAAGCCAAAGAGCTTCAAGTACAACTGCAAAAAGAAAAAGATGCAGGTAACACCGCTTTTATAAATTATGATAAAATTGTGATACTAAACAAGAAAATACCCCAACAGAAACAATCAAGTAAAAGAAATCTGTCAGAATCCCCGCAGACGGCCAACCCTGAAAACCGATATGCTCAATGTTTTAGTCAAAAACCGCCTAAGAAAAATAAAGGTGATATGAAGAACTATTTATTACAAAAGCCAAAATTATGTCTCGACCAGAAAACTGACAGCCAATCGATTACATCAGACCACAACACGGCATAGCAATTAAAATCGGACCCTCTTCCAACCCCTAATCTCCCAGTACGGCCGGTCACCGCGGGAGAGTTCGACCAAAACCCCCCAAGAACACTTATTGAAACAAAAAATACAATCTACATTTGCACTCTCAATGTAAGATCATTATCTACTGATCAAAAATATATTGAGCTCAAAGCTGCGGTAGAAGATATTAAACATGATATACTAATATACAAGATTATCTAATATATAAAATTCTCGTGTCACGGTGTTCGGATTTAAACTCCTCCGAAACGGCTCGACCGATTTTGATGAAATTTTTTGTGCTTATCCGGTATCTATGAGAATCGGCCAACATCTATTTTTCATCCCCCTAAATTTTAGGGGTAGTCCACCCCTAAATTATTTTTTTTTATTTTTTAGACAAAATTTTTAATTTATATTTTTTTATGATACAACATACAAAAATACATACAATCCCCAATTTTCACCCTTCTACGATCAACCCTTGATTTTTTAATAGCCATTTTAGTAATTTAATATATTATTTATATGGCAAAACAACGTTTGCCGGTCAGCTAGTACTAATATAAAAGGCGACCCAGCTGATATAGGCAACTACCGCCCTATAAGCCTAATGTCTTGTTTCTATAAACTTTTTACATCCTGTCTACTTGAAAGGCTGGCCCCTGTCATCGATACCCACCAACCGATCGAGCAAGCCGGGTTTAGAAGCGGTTTCAGCACGATGGATCATATCCAAGTGGTAGATCAGGTAGTGGAGAAATATTCAGAATTTAATAAACCCCTATACCTAGCTTTCATCGACTTCAAAAAAGCTTTTGACACAATTTCACACGAGTGCATCTGGGAGGCGCTAAAAGCTCTAAATATAAATGAAAAGTACATCAGTATCCTAGAAAATATTTACTCTAACAGCACAAGCAGAGTCAAATTGGATAGAGTAGGTGAAATAATCAACATAAAAAGAGGTGTTCGGCAAGGAGACCCGATTTCACCAAAATTATTCATAGTCGTCTTGCAACACATAATAGGAAAGCTGCCATGGCACAATAAAGGCATAAATATAAAGGGTAAATTTTTAAGTCATCTGAGATTTGCCGATGACATTATTTTATTTTCGGAATCCCCGCAGCAACTAAACAAAATGGTAAATGAGTTGAACCAGGCTAGTATAAAAACTGGTTTGGAAATGAATCTGGATAAAACTAAAATTATGTCTAACCGCAATGCAACGTCCATCTTAATAAATAACACTCCTCTCGAGTTTGTTAACCGCTACATATACTTAGGAAAACAACTCTCATTTAGTAAGGAAAGAAACATTGAAGAGCTAAACCGTAGAGTGGCGATTACCTGGAACAAGTTCTGGCATCATAAGGAAATACTAAAATCTAAACTTCCGCTTCCACTCAAAAAAATTGTCATGGACACAGGTTTGCTACCTTGCCTTACCTATGGATGCCAAACTTGGACTTTTGATCTCAAAACCAGGAACAAGATTCAGACTACTCAGAGAAGAATGGAGAGAAGTTGCCTAGGTATTAAACTGAAAGATAAGGTAAAGAACATAGACATTAGAAAAAAGACTAAAGTATGTGATGCCTTAACTTTTGCAATGAAAGCTAAATGGAAGTGGGCAGGTCACGTGGCACGGTACGAGGACGACAGATGGACTTTACGGTCGGTAAAGTGGCCCGGGCCAAAAGGCACCAGATCAAGAGGCCGCCCGAGAACCAGATGGGCAGACGAAATCGTAGCATGCGCAGGTGAAGAGTGGCTGGAAAGAGCTAAGGATAGAGAAGAATGGCATTCCTTGGGGGAGGCTTTTACCCGAACGGGGTCCATGCATTAATCTTTGTTACAAGTTTTTATTTAATTAATATGTACTTGCATGGAATAAACAAGCTTTATTATTATTATTATTATAAGCCCATGGCAGCGCTACTGCCATGTAGACAGCGATCTTCGTTGACAGTTTAAAGTCGTGCATGTTAAAGATCTTAGAATCCAGCTTGCCAAAGGCCGCTGCAGCAGTGCAGATTCTGCTGTTGATCTCTGCATCATGATCACACTTACATGATATTGTGCCTGCCCAGGCAGTGGAACTTGTCCACCTGCTTCTGTGTAATAGTGTAATATTTAGTGATTCGCGACCATGAATGTCTAAAGACATCAGTCTTTTTGATATGAAAAATACAATATGTAAAGAAAACCTCGTCCGACCCAAAAGGATATAAAATTTTACATAATCATCATAGTAAAAATACTAATGAATTTTGAAATAATCGTTTTTTTTTCGCGAATTAATTCCAACTTCCCCAAAATTTGGTATTTTTTAAAAAGTGACTACACCATTCTAGACAGTATTATTATGAGTGATGCGACCACATGCCACGTGCCCTGCCCCCATTCACCCGCGCATGTTTGCCTATCGTGTTGCCTACCGCACATGTATTAAGTTACCTCGCTTTTTTTATTATTTTAGGGGGAATATCTTTTAAGTTTAGCACTGCTTTTTAGGCATAGTTAGAATCAGTTATCGATACCTAACAATACCTTCACGGATCGGACAGGGTTTTCTTTACACATTGCATACGTTTTATATGATAGATTTACTATTTGAAACATCGCTACATACCTTCAAGGAAAGATTTCCCTCGTTATCCAGCGTGTAAGCTAAATGCAGCTTCGCGTCATGCATCGCGCGTCCCCAGCGCAACGCGACGCGCGCCACTGCGGCGCAACGTCGCAACAATGGCGGGATGTCGCTCGCGTTACACGTTGCACGCATCGCGCGTGACGCCATGTAACGCATGGTTTCACACGCGAAGAGGACGGTCATTGTCGCTACTGGGTTCTTCCGATCTGAGGTGGAATAAAAAAAGAGAAATTGGCACCGAATTCCTTATCCATAAACCAAACTAGGTTTAAGTACAATGCTCCTTTTGCTTTGCTTTTCATTAAGAAAAGGACAGAAGATAAAATATTAGTTTATTTTTTTTTTGAAGTGAAACTTCTTTACGCACGCTTGACTTGGGGAGTAAGCTGGCGAAAGCGAAAGGAAGTTAAGTGGAGGACATAAGCACAGAGGCGCCCGTGGCGCGAGCTTGGTACTACAAGGTCTAAGAGTTTTTTTTTTTCTCAATTATATCTATTTTTATTGAAAAAAAAAAAACTAGATCTATGCAATTTTTTTTTTTTTTGAGACACGGATACACTTATTTATTTACACTTAACACTATACATTAAATTTTATGTTGACTGACAACCATTAAGGGGGTCAGTTAACATAAAATTTGGTACCGCCTACTTCACAGTCCCTCCTGTATCCCCCCTCCCTTACCCCCCCCCTCCCTCACCCCTTAATATCCCCACGAAACTTACCCCCCCCCCTCACCTTACCTCACCCCCGTGGATTATCTCGGGAACCAGAGGTCGTGGACTACCCGAGTTTGGGGTCCCCTGATTCAGGAGGAAGAGCCCTACCTTTTGGCCCCGAGGGAATCCACTACCCCCTCCCCCCCATCCCCACGAACCACACGAATATTGGATTACTAGAAGCACGGGAGGTACTTGGGGGAGGCCTATGACCAGCAGTAGACGTCTTTCGCGTCCTGCCCTGGCCCAGGCCATGGTCCGGAGCGAGAATGCATGGCAGGCCGTCACCTCGTTTTCCGAAGCAGTGATGCTGGCAACGGAGGAGGCGGAGCGCGTAAGGGAGTGGGTATCTAAGCGCCCTTCTCTAGACACCGCAGGAGACGCCCTTTTTGGTCGAAAGTCAACATCGAACTGTCGACCATCATAGGCGCGGGTTGACGGCGCGTTGTGTTCTACGCGCGCCTCAAAGAGATGACAGCACATCGTGACGGGGTCCACGAAGACCGATGTCTGCCAGGACCGCAGGACATATCGTGGACCCTGGTCCACAGGCAAGTGAAGGAACACGAGTGGGTTTTAGTCAGTAAAAGTCTGCCACGCCTTCCGCTCCGACAAGATTGGAAGAGGTCATTTGATGATTTCCCATCCTGAACAAAAAAAGGGTGTTGGTTTTACATACCATGCTGCACAGTCTCCACCTCTATATTCAGCACGGTAGTGTCTCCTCGAACTCTTGTCCTGGTCGCGTTGTCATGTCGGTGCTCGAGTCGTGCCGACAGCCTCAGCCGGCCGTGTAGCAGACGGAAAGACCACGTATCAGCGGATGACGACTCCCATTCACATTCGTGGCTCCTATAATGTTCGGTAATGTACTAAGACTGTTGATCAAGAGGTGGGAGGTACACACGCAAACCATAACCTTGAATACTTCCAATATCGTTTGATATTTTAGGGGAATGAGGTTCAGGGTGTAATGTTCAGTCTTCGACTATAGAAATGGGAGGATTCTCCGTCCAGACGGGTGTTGAGTCTGATGGGCACTTGCCCAACAGTTGATGTTGGGAAGTTGTAGACGTATACAGAGTGATGCTGATAGTAAGACAATAAATGAAAACACGGACAATGCTAGTTCATTGGAACAATGAATTTTGAAACAATAAAATATAATAAATATATACGGACAAATCACACAGATTGAGCTAGCCCCCAAAGTAAGTTCGAGACTTGTGTTATGGGATACTAACTCAACGATACTATATTTATAATAAATAAAATAATAAATATATAGATAAACATCCAAGACCCAGGCCAACCAGGAAAAGATCGTTTTCCATCATGACCTGGCCGGGGATCGAACCCGGGTCCTCCACGTCGCAGGAAGGCGTGTTGACCGCTGCGCCACGGAGGACGACAATCTTCTTGTCGTCCTCTCGCTATTTTTTTAATATGTGGCAACACTATTTTCGACGGTACTATTATGAGCGATGCGACCGCGTGCCGGGTGCCCTGCTCCCCTTCGCCCGCTCATATATTGCCTAACGCACATGTATTAAGTTCCTCCTTTCACCCTTATTTATTTTTAGGGGTTTTTTTAAGTTTAGCCCAGCTTTGTAGGCATTAGTAGAATCAGTTATCGATACCTTACAATACCTTCACGGATCGGACAGGGTTTTTTTTTACATATTGTACATCGAAACCCTCATTGGCAAACCCGCTAACTCCATATAAGCAGATTTTTCAAGAGATGCTTGAAACTGTTTATTTTTTATACATCACTTAAGGAAAAATCTAAAATACTTTTGTTACATAATATCGTAAGCTAATATTTTTGATAATGTAGACTCCATTAATCCTATTAATCAAAATACTATCGTTTTTTAGAAGAACAAAAATTTTTTTTTTGAGTAAATGTGGAGTTAGGCGATTTGCCAATTAAGGTATCGATTCACTAGTTGGACAGTAAACTCTGCTTGCGTTGTTCACGGGTCACCTAGTTTGAAATGTTTTAAATTACGAAAATTTATTTATTATTTTTATTTTATTTAATAATTAATTTAAACTAGCGCTTGACCGCAATCCCGCCTGATGGTAAGCAGTGATGCGATCGCTGATGGTAAAGCGCGCTAGTTTATTAAGAGCCTATTCACTCAGATAAACTGAGCGAATAGGAAGGAAGACGGGGTGATGCAATGTTAAACCCAACAACACGGCCAACGATGCTGCGCCAAAGGGAGATTGATCTGAAGATCCTCCACGACCAAACTCCCAACACAACAACATTAGGCGCATCGTACCCGGCACACATCGCAACACAACTGCGCAGACCCGTCCTCCGTACGGCTTCACCAGACATCATGCCGGAACACGACAAATCGCTTGGCAGCAAGGCTTCATGAAACCAAACCCAGCACCTTAATTACACAATTAAGGTGCTGGGTTACACACTTTTAATATCAATTGGAATCATTTTGATGCATATTGTGTATCCATTGCTCGATACAGTGTGGAATTTTAATGGTTGTTTTCCCGCAGCGAAACGGTTTCGTCTTAGTAATACAATCGTTTCATCAATAAATAAAATATTAGAAACATGAAATAGCAGATTTGACATAGTGATATAACTCGAAAGTGAGCAGGAAATAATAGTAACCTCTTAATAATCTACAGCTGAATGGCGCGGGCCATTGACCCGCGTGCTTCAACTATTATCCATTCATACTTTTACGAGCTTAGGCCTATCATAAATACTTTTTAGCTGCAATTTACTGAACACGAAAATAAAATTATTATCTAAGATAATTGTTTGTCATTTCTGCGCGCAGACAACTTTATGTCGTATCACTAGAGAGCTTATTTTACTTTGAACATTTATATAGCGGCCTTTCGGCTTTGAACGATTAGCGGTAATTTATTGTAAGTTATTTTATACCGTATGACACGCACATGACAGATTTTTTTGGTTTTAACATTTTTTTCTTTTGAAAAAAGAAACAATAGTGTCTAGTATTTTTTGGAAATATGACTGACGGACCAATTAGTATTGTTTAGTGAAATACCCTACTGAGCGAGAGGATTCAACGATAAACCCAGAGAAGATCTGGAGACCCTCCACGACCAAACCCCCGACACAACAACATTTGGCGCATCGTACCCGGCACACATCGCAACACTGCTCAGACTCGTCCTCCGTACGGCTTCACTGTAACATCGTGCCGGAACACGACGACTCGCTTGGTGGCAAGACTTTGTCTGGTGGGTGGTTACTTCTGCCGGCAGCCGATGTTATGGCCTACCACCGAGCAAGTCTGCTCAACAAGGTAAATCGTACAATGGATGCTGTTAAACTGTCCAATTTAATTACTGAAAATGTGTTACGAAATTACCCTAAAAGTCCCATAAATCAATGAATTCATAATAAAATACTTCACTCACCCCATGAAAGGCAACATATCAATTTTGGCGACAACATTGACACTTGAGTCAGTACCACACACATTACTGCCGGTCGCGCTCATCGGATCAGGATGCCAGTCCATCTGCGACGGACCCGGAATTCTCTGCATCGCTTCAGACGAACGTTGGGGCGACTGATAATCTGTGGTCGAAGAACTGATAACATCCTTCATGGTATTCAAATTTTTACTACTCGTAAAAGACACGTCGGATTGTGAGATAGTGGTAAAACTTTCGGATTTTGGGTTCAAATGCAAATCGGCTAGCAATTGCTTTTCTGGGATGTGCTTAAAGTCGCTGTCCAAATTGCGGTAATCTGTTAGCAATTGCTGCACAGTGATCGGCTGTTGTGTAACCTCTTTAGCTTTCGGCGACTTCTTTACGCTAACGACTTTCGACTTTTGAGTATTCTGTTCGCTACTACTCTCGCTAAGCATCGAAACGTCTCTTTCAGGCGTCAAATTTTGAGTTGTGTCTGTAGATTTCGTTGGTGATCCGGTTACTTTGCCCACTATGGTTACTTTGTTTGGTTTCGGGCTATTTGATATTTTCTTCATTTTCGCAATAGGTTTCGGAGTCACTGCCGTGGAGGGCTGATGTTGCTTCGACTTATCCGTCATAGGACTATATATTCTCTTCTTGCCTTTGGTTATATTCAGTTTCGAATCGGTATTATCGGTGCGATCAATCAACGCGCTGTCTAGAGATCGAGCAACATCGGTATCCGTCGCCTGTTCCTCTA